>OU898279.1:127197683-128650216 GCA_918026665.1 Diabrotica balteata
TGTGGATTTTCTGAAAGTTAAAAGCCTATTTTTTGTTATTATATTGTTTTTACGCACCTGTTAGTTTTATCCCAACACGACCAAGCTCGTGAAGGATATTTCTAAGTTGTGGATTTTCTCAGTAGGCACCGTTTAGTTTTGTCCCAACACGACCCAGCTCGTGAAGGATATTTCTAAGTGGTTGATTTTCTTAGTAGGCACCTGTTAGTTTTGTCCCAACACGACCCAGCTCGTGAAGGATATTTCTAAGTTGTGAATTTTCTGAAAGTTAAAAGCCTATTTTCTGTTATTCCACCGTTTTTACGCACCTGTTAGTTTTATCCCAACACGACCAAGCTCGTGAAGGATATTTCTAAGTTGTGGATTTTCTCAGTAGGCACCGTTCAGTTTTGTCCCAACACGACCCAGCTCGTGAAGGATATTTCTAAATGGTTGATTTTCTTAGTAGGCACCTGTTAGTTTTGTCCCAACACGACCCAGCTCGTGAAGGATATTTCTAAGTTGTGGATTTTCTGAAAGTTAAAAGCCTATTTTTTGTTATTATATTGTTTTTACGCAACTGTTAGTTTTATCCCAACACGACCAAGCTCGTGAAGGATATTTCTAAGTTGTGGATTTTCTCAGTAGGCACCGTTTAGTTTTGTCCCAACACGACCCAGCTCGTGAAGGATATTTCTAAGTGGTTGATTTTCTTAGTAGGCACCTGTTAGTTTTGTCCCAACACGACCCAGCTCGTGAAGGATATCTCTAAGTTGTGGATTTTCTGAAAGTTAACAAGCCTATTTTCTGTTATTCCACCGTTTTTACAACACAATGCTTTTTATTTATCTTTTTCTCTTGTTTATATTCGCTACTTATTCGTTATTCTTATGCATATCTTCGTTTTATATGCTAAAGAATCGCTTCAGGAAATTCCCGAATCTCAAAGAAACATATGTTGCATTCATGGAGGATTTTATTGCTTCTCAACATATGATGCCAGTTCCTGAATCCGATTTTAAATCGACTATTTCTTATAACTCTCACACAGTTTTCAAAAAAACAAATTTTTTTTTCGCTTCTTTTATCCAAAATTCGTACTAGCTTCGACGCTAATCGACACATTTGATACTGATCCTAAAAGGGCATCTGGTTCTTTACTTAATTTTCGATATCCTCGTTGTTGTTTTATTTGCAATATAAGGCAAACGTATCGACAAATTAAAGCAAATAAGGAATTTTGGAACTATAAAAGGGGGTCCTCTGGAGATCGGACTTTTAAACCTCTCCAAGTTGTTATTACGTATCGTTACTTACGGTACTTCTTTGTTTTATTTCGCTTAAAGACTCAACAAGAGTAACGCTTTGTATACGCAGCCTGATTCCCACCTATTTCGGAACGACGAACACGGTTTGCGAATCACGGCCTCCCGTTTTGTTTCGCTTACAAACTCTACAAGAGTAACGCTTAGTTTTTATTGCTCAATGGTTTTCGCTAGGCAGTGGGCCAGCAGCCATCTCGACGGACTTACGTCATAATCACGCTTCGAGTGATCTACTCACCTTCTGCAGTGAGTAATCGCTTAGCTTCTAAAGCTCGCTTTATTTTTCGCTAGACAAAGCAACATTGTGTCAGCGACCATATTTATTTTTCGCTAGACAAAGCAACATTGTGTCAGCAATTATTTTTATTTATTTGTAAGTCTTTGGCTTAGACATTTTGACATGTTGTTCGTTAACACAGAGAAACTTTTCATTTTTACGGTACTAGGCCTAAAATGGAATCCTACGACTGACTTCTTTTCTCATGCTTTTCGTCCCTTTGACAAACCCTGTACAAAGCGGGCTATTCGTTCGTAAATCAGTCGTATTTTTGTTGCTATCCTCTTGTTTTTATTCCTTTTACATGTCTTTTTGCTAGTCAAACGTCTTCTACAACCGTTGTGGTACTTTGATGTAGTCTGGGATGATGGAACATCTGAACAGATACATCTGACCTCTGTATTTTGTATGTGTTTCATTTCGGGTGTTAGTTCTATACACGAACATCTATCGCAGGATCGGAACTCTTGGCAGCTATACGGCTGACTGATCTAGTCACATTTGTCAATGAGTCTAGTCCAATTTTCATGCTCGCTCTGTCTCGACAAGATTGGAACTCTTGGCAGCCATAGTGCTGGCTGATCAAGTCACCTTTGTCATAGGGTTTTCCTTCCGATCCTCCGATATTTGATCTGACTCTACGCTTGCGCTCTCTTTAACTAATTTTTCAACCCATAAATTGTCAATCGTATTAAACACATACAAGAACTGATACCACACTCTACTCGGCATTATATGCCTTCTAATCAACACCTCTCTGATTGTGTTAGTCGTGTTTTATCACGGGCACAATTATTACAATTTTTACCAAACTGGCATTTTCCTACCGTGGATCTCGTTGAAATATCATTACTTCCCGGCTGTCATTACAGACTTGAAATGCGACACCACGCCGAGATTTCGACGCTGTTCTTCTTCTTGTTTTTTGGTGCACTCCACGGAATTCTTATAGGAAAAGGGGCCAACGCTATTGTGTTTGACACAATCTTTTTAGTTTAGCCGATCGACAATTCTACCGATTCGACGCTATTCTTTTCTAATTGATGACATTGTACGCGTTGTTAATCTGAGTACAGTTTCAGATGGCATCCAACAATGTTCTGTGGTCAAAATATGACCGCCGCTTAATTGTTAGTTTATATTTTAGTCTTACTTAGTTCTTATTTAGTATATCTAGCTTCTCATGTCTATTCTTTATACTTATACTTTTAGCTGTTCTTAAAAACATTCGTTTTTGGAGCGGGAGAATGTTGGAGAAAGTATTTGCGCATTCATTTTATATTTTTAGAGTTAATATTTTTCTGTTACGGTACTGTAATATGACCTAATTTGGTGCTGTATTTTAAAAGACCTTTTTGAAATATATTGTTTCCTGTTGTCTCATAAAACTTAAACTGGATATCTCATTTATGATGTTGTGTATACGGAGAATTTGGCTTCTCTTTTGTATGGTTCAAAAATATACACACAAAAGTTTCGTGTTACCGTCACAATTAGTTAAAATTATCAGAAGGGTCGCAATACAATGGAATGATTTATTGGTACACCCTCTGGGACCACCGCTTAGAGGGCTTGATTCTTAGCTGTGACCATATTAACGCATTCTCAACTGCCACTTCTTAGTCAGACAACGATCGATCGACACGCATCAAGTTCCAGACGGTTCTTCCCGCGTCCCGGGCGTCGGTACCACCGGCCAACTCTACAACTTGGTACGAATTCACCAATAGAACCAAAGGGTAAGTCTATTCTTGTATAAAACATTGATAATGAGTAAACCCGTTTATTTCTAATTTATTTCTACTTTTACAATTTATAATTGCTATTTTCACCAATTTTATGTATCAACAATATCACATTTTTTCGTTATAATTATTTATTCAATACAATTTAACCAGCGATCTCTCAAGTTTAATCACTAAACACACATCAAAGATAAGGTCTTGCTGGTGTTTACGAATTAAGGCGTTTAGAATATAATATAAAGAGGTAAAAGTTAAAATCCCGTGATTTTTTAAGTAGCTCTTGTAATTTAAAAATAACATCAGATTGGGCAGCTGTACTAGAACCCCAAAAAGGCAGGCCATATCGAAGATGAGACTCGAACAAAGAAAAATGTGTTATTTTGGAAGGTGCTTAATTGATTTCCTTCGAAACAGATCTTATTGCATAGCAGACGGAGGCTAGTTTCTATCTAACAAATCGATATGAAGGGACCACTTAGCAAAGACACAGACAATAGCAAATTAAGTTTACACAAAGTCTTACCAACATTTCTGCTCCACATACTCGCGGTTATTCTTTATACGCGGAATTTGTCCGGGCACCGGTTTCTGAACACGTGTTTTGCGGTAATAACACTGAGATCGCGAGATAGAGCACATTTTGCGTCTGTACACGATTTAAAACAGTATTTGCTGTATTTTTAGCGTAACTAAAAGCTGGAGAGAGATAGTTGGTTAGAGGCAGTCAACAGTAAAGGGAGTGTCTCTTCAGCAATAGATAAAAGCCAAGAGAGATACGTCTGTACCAAGCGATAGGTAATAGGCAAGAGAGGTACGTCAGTACCAAACGGTAGCCAACAGGCAAGAGAGAGAGAGAGAGAGAGAGAGAGAGAGAGAGAGAGAGAGTACGTCTGCCTAGTGAGAGAGGTAGACGAAAGAGAGCGACTTCTTCTTTGCTATCGTACAACTGTCTGTATTTGTAAAGGAGGGAAGGTTGAACTGGAATAGGAGGGGTTATTAAGGGTTGGACTAAGGTAATGATTGTAAAATTGTAAAGAAGGATAGTTAATATTACAGCGAAAAAATTACATGATTTTTAGAATGTGAAAAAATTTAACAGTATCATCTCCTAAATAAAATATATATTATTCACAAGGAATCTACGTTCCTGTAGTTGGCTGTATACCATGTATTAAAAAATTTAATTTAAAATTATATTGACTGCTCTGTGATAATTTCCGTCATAACTTAACAATATTGTCATCAAATGTCATTGCCAATCAGTTGCACTCATACAGTCATCGAAGACATACCGTCTCAGGACTAGCAACTTCAACGTGGAGTCATATGTCGCCATGTTACCTAATCCATCGGTAACTCTATCATCTTAAATTATTATAACGTATTTTTAAAACTAAATGTAATTAAACATCTGTTAACGGGTTTTTACCCATATATTTAATCTTGGTGGCTACATTTATGTACTCCTAGTAAGTATTAACCACATTTTTCATTAACCTTAGTCAAAATTTTAACCTATGTTCTTTTTAATTAAGTGGTTAACTATTTTCTAGGACACTGATGATGGAACATGGATTCCGAAAACGTTGTCTTTTTAACTTAGCCCGTTTGGGCCTCAAATATATACCTTTTACAAAGGATTTTTAATTAAATTTTTTAAAATATATATTGTGTTCATCTATAAACTGCAGAATTTGGCCATCGAACTTCACTGCATCATAAAACATCTATGTTGAGGCGTGTCATTTCTTGAATAATATTTGCTGATTTGCCTGAGTGTTACATGCTGCGAATTCTCCACGTACCAATCCTTTTAACTTTTGAGCTATTATTGGCTAACTGGGGATTCTTAATATCTTCTTTCTACTTAAAGGGTGCTCGGGATTTAGTGTCGCTTCATTTGTAGTTTCAGACATTGTAGTGTCCTGTGAATTTCTTTACAGGTCTTTATTGTGGTAGTCTTCCGGTGGCTTTAAACATCTCAATACCGGTGACCAATTTTGGAATTCCACTTTCAAATATTTTGAATTCGCAGTTTCGAATGTTCTTTTTATCCGTCTCTATCGCCGTTGTAATCTTTATCTGTAACCCTAAAGGGTTCCTTACAGGGTTCTATCAGCTGAGTCAGCCAAACCATGGTTTCTGTAGAGGTTACTCCGCTATCATCATCATCATCATCATCATCATCATTTTGGCTTTACAACCCTGTGTGGGTCCTAGCCTCCACAAGAATTCTCTTCCAGTCGTCCCTATCCATCGCCTTCCTCCGCCAAGTACGTATTTACATATTTCTCATATCTTGGTCTATGTTATCTAGGAATCTTGTTCTGGGTCTTCCTCTTTTTCTTTGACCAATAGGTCTATCAAGGAGCGTTTTTCTAGCTGGGTCAGTTTGCTCCATCCGCATTACATGGCCTACCCACCTCAGACGTCCTATCTTAATGTGTTTTACGATATCGGGTTTCTGGTATATTCCATAGAGTTCGAAGTTGTATCGTTTTCTCCACACACCATTTTCATCTACCGCTCCATAGATTCGCCTTAGTATTTTTCTTTCGAAACATCCTAACATGTTTTCTTTGCTTTTTGTTAAAGTTCAGGTTTCTGAACCATATGTTAGGACTGGGCGTATTATTGTTTTGTAGAGTTTTACTTTTGGATTTCTTGATATAACTGTAGATTTAAAAAGGAGATTAAGCCCAAAATAGCATCTTAGCCGTGCAAATTCTGCGGTTTATCTCTGCGGTAATGTCATTTTCAGTATTGACGAGCGTTACCAGGTATACAAATTCGTTAACTGCTTCGATGACGTCGTTTTCTATAACAAGTGGTCGTCGTATTTGTGGTTGCGGACCTATTTTCATGTATTTTGTTTTATTAATGTTTATTATTAAACCCATTTTTGTAGCCCCTTCCTTTAGTGCTACGTACGCCTCTCGTGCTGCGTGTTCCGTTCTCCCAACAATATTGATATCATCAGTATATGCTAGGTTTTGCACAGATTTGTTATATATTAAACCGGTAGTTGTAATTTGTGACGTACATTTTACTTTTTCCAGAGCTAGATTGAATAGTATACAGGAGAGTGGGTCTCCCTGACGTAGCCCGTTATTTGTATTAAAAGGTTCAGGGAGTTCCTCCTGGATTCGTACTCTGCATTCAACTTTTTCAAGAGTTAGTTTGGTTAGACTTACCAACTGATTTGGTACTCCCAGATCTACCATTGCTTTAAACAATTCTCTTCTATTTACAGAGTCGTAGGCTGCCTTGTAGTCTATGAATATGTGGTGCGTGTCTACACCGTATTCCAGTGTTTTCTCTAGAATTTGTCTCAGGGTTGAAATCTGATGAATTGTTGATTTACCACCTCTGAAACCAGCCTGGTATTGTCCTATTATTTGCTCTGCATACGCTGCCATACGATGGCATAGTATATTGGAGAATATTTTATACGCTGCATTTAGGAGCGTAATTCCTCGATAGTTAGAGCATTCAAAGATATCTCCCTTTTGTGTATGGTGTAAAGTATTCCAATATTCCAATCACTGGGGAGGGACTTCTGTATGCACATTTCTTTTATAAGCTGCTGTAGCGCTATTATGATATCGTGGCCACCTTCTTTATATAATTCTCCTGGAAGATTGTCTATTCCGGGTGATTTGTTTCTGTCTATCTGGCTATTTGTTACTCCGCTATCCCTCCTCTTTTATCCGGACGTAGGACCGGCTGCATCTGTAGTACAGCTACTCAGTACATCCCGTAACCAACGCAGACAGAATTGACAGAAACAATATTGTCTCGATTATATAAATTTTTGTAATTTTACTTTGTCGTAACGATTTCAGGATTAGAAATCGAAATGTTAAAACAAAACACATGTAATTTTAATTACAATAATTGTCATTTATTCCAATAATATGAAATATTAAATGTCATATTTATTGAATATCTAAAAACATATCTACAGAAGTCTCGTAATAAATCTTTTCAAAGTATTAAAGTTAAATATTTGTAGCTTATCGATTTTGTTAATATTTATTCAATCAGCTTTAATTCACTTCAATCCCTTTCATTTTCCCTTTTATGAGACTTCTTAAACCTTTTCAGATCCGACGTCTCGTTGATACATAAATAAAAATAAAACGGAGTAGGCCGCTGCAGAGTAAATTTCTGTTTGTAAGTTTGATGGCAGCAACTGTTCCTTTGGGAAATGTCAGGAATGAATGGTCCTATATTATCCCTATCGATTACCTACGGATTTTCCATGTTCAAGATTTAAAAAGTTTCTTTCTGGAAGTGTTTTTTCTTATACAAAATAAATTGTTATGTGGAATTTTATTGGTTTTTTATTTTTGTCATTTTTTATGTTTCACAAACTTTTATGACTCGTTTAAAAACTAGTAAACTAAAAATGCCGTAAAACTAAAGGGCTTAACGCAAAATAAAAACGTAGTAAAAACTTATACCATCGTAACTACAATAATACGTGGCTTTGATACTGTTTTTTAAAATATCTTATGGAAGAATTTTGCATACTGAAAACGAACTACTTCTTAACCATCCTGATTTATTCTAATTTAAAAACACAAACAGCGGAATAATTAAAAAAAAAACATACAAAAAATTTGTTAAACAGATTTTACGGATTAAGCAAATGTGCTAGATCTACTATAATGATCAACGAAATACTCAGTCAATGGAGGACGAAAGGATAATAAAAAAATTAGACAAAACAAGATATCGTATTTTTTTATTAACCAAATCGCATCAGCCAAATTGGCTATTAGCGAAACAATGATAGCGAACAATAATTTGTATTACATTTATAATGTTAGTTTAGATAGCATTTAAATAGAGTTTAGATAAATAGTTTTTTGGGTCAGACCTGATTTTTGCGGCGTATGCTAAACTTAAATAAAGTCTTCTGTCTTCTAAGGACGGTTCACTAACTTCACAATAAATACTTTTGATTGGTTTTGTGCGAAAAGCTCCAGATATTATACGTAAATATAGGTTGTTTAGACTGCTAAGTTTTTTAGCAGTGTCTTAGTAGTTGTAGAATACACAGTAGATCCATAATTTAATTTTGAGCTGATTAATATTCTGTATAACATTAAAAGTGTTTGGCGATCTGCACCCCAGATCGCCAAGATTTAATCGTTTGTGACAAGATAAGATTAAATTTGTTATATGAAGTTTCCAGCTTAGAGCTTCTTCGTATGTCATGCTCAAGAATTTTATTGACGTTACACGTTTTAGGTTTGCATCACATGGTCTTAGGTTGGGTGTGTTTGTGACATTTTTCTTAGAAAACAGGATAAAACGAGTTTTTCAGGGAAAAACAGAAACCTGTTTTTTGTGACCAGGGTTCTAAATGTTGTATAAAGTTCTGTGTGTGACAAAATATATTTTGTATATTTTTACTTTTGCAAAAAAACTACAAGATCATTCGCGTAGACTCGTGCCTTTATAGGCGTTTTTAGATTTTTGAGAATATCATTGATTGGCACTATAAAGAGTGTAGGACTTGTAACCGAGTCTTGAGGAATGCCATTTTCTGGATACATTATATCTGATGTTGTGTTGTTTGTCCTAATTCTGTTTGCTCTATTTTTAATAAAGAAGAAACAATGACCGTGGATGTTCCAACTATGTAATTTTTTTATTATATAATCCTGCCAGGTTGTATCGAAAGCTCTTGATATGTCAAAGAAAACCGCTAGACATTTATTCCTTAGTGCGAATGCTTCAGAAATGTCACTTTCTAAATCTATGGTTAATCTTTGCTCTCTAAAAACACTTTGTTCTGAAATAATTAAATATTGTCTGTCCAGGTGTTAGCTTAGTCTATTATTAATAATTTTTTCTAGTAACTTACACATGGCGCATGCCAAAGATATCGGTCAGTATGACTCTTTGTCAGGATTATCCCTCTAGATACTGACACAGAATGTAGCGTAGAATCTTTAAAGTAATTTTAAACTGTTTGTCCTCGTTTTAGTGTAGTGTTTTGTACAATTTTATGTTATTATTAATGTTTCCACATTAACACAACAAGTATTATTAATTGATTGCTATATTGTTACAGTTTAGAATATGCCTTCATATTATAAGCGGAAATCTACTGTTGAAAGAGGTAAATGGAGCGAAGAAGCACTACAAAATGCGGTTTCAGGTATCACAGAAAACCGCATGGGACTCAATCGAGCTGCATTAGATTATGGGATACCTCGAAGTAGCATACAGAGAAGAATGAAAAATAATGATCTAAAAGAACACAATCGACTTGGACCTCCTTCAACTCTTGGAAGTGAGATCGAGATGAAATTAGTGCTGCATATTAAGAAATTGCAAAAGTTTGGTTTTGCACCCACTCGTGACTATGTACGCACTGTGGCGTTTGAGTTAAAGGAAAAATTTAATATCACAAAGTCACAAATTCAATAGAAACAACAATAAAGTATTTTAACCAATAGTCAACTAATAAATAAGCCGGGGTATATTTTCAACGTAGACGAGACATGTTTGCAGTTAAATAACAGGCCTGGACATGCTCTTACGTCTAAAGGATCCAAGAATGTCCCTGTTATTACATCAGGAGAGAAAGGAGAAACGATTTCTGTGATAAGCTGCTGCAATGCTGAGGGCGTATTTTTACCTCATTCTATTTTTGAAGGAAAAAATAGAAAAGAAGAATACGCGGATGGAATGCCACCTGGAACAATGTTTGTAATATCTGAAAAATCGGCCTACGCAAATGCAGATATTTTGTTACATTGGCTAAAAAATCTATTTATTCCTCGAAAGCCCCAAGGCAAAGTTTTGCTAATATTAGGAGGACATACGTCCCATACAGCAGCAGTGGAAGTATTAGAATGCGCCGAAAACAACGAAATTATAATGTTGTGCTTACCCAGTCATACCACGCATTTTCTGCAGCCGTTGGACCGAGCTTTTTTCAAATCTTTAAAGAATAATTTTTACTCGAGGTGTCAAAACTATATCAGAAATAACCAAACAAGAAAAATTACAAGTTACGAGTTTGGTGAGTTGTTAGAAAATGCGTGAAAAATCTCAGCAACGGTGAAAAATGGAACATCTGGATTTGTTGCCGTAGGAATTGTACCCTTTGAACCCGATAAAATTACAGAGCACACTTTTTGGTCCACAAATGATAGCTCCTCAGCTATAGTAGAAGAACAAAGTAATACAGAAATAGATCTAAATAATTTAATTCAACAAGGTTCTTCACTTGCAGGCATTACTCTAGTCGTTGATGAAGAAACTGCAGCTGGTACGTCTAATGTTAAAGACTCAAGTGTAATACCTGGAAAAGTATTGGACACGTTATCGCCTGTACCCAAAATTTATGCTCCAAAAAAGAATGTAAGGGGCCGAGCAAGAAGAGTGGCGGAAATTCTTAATTCTGCAGACAAAATTCAAGAAAAGAAGATAAAGAAACAAGAATTAAAAAAGAACATATTTCCAAAGCAGCAAAACAAAAGGCGTCAATGTAAAAAGTATGAGTTAGATTCGTCTGATGATGATATGAATGCAGATGTGACAGTTTTAGTTCACAGCCAAGACGAAGTCGAATTTAATGAAAATGAGTGCATTGGTTGGGGTGAAAATTACAGAAAAACGTCCAAAAAAGATGACTGGGTTCAATGTTTGATTTGCAAACACTGGTGCCATGACAACTGTACAAAATTTAAAAATGTTTGTGATTCGTGGGGAAAAATTGCTAGTAAAAAGAAATAGGTTAACATTATTTTATGTGTTTCAAATTAGCCCAACTCTACCAATAGCAATGGCCCATCTGTACCTACGTATTGGTATAGATGGGCCAATAAGAAGTATTTATGTTAATTTCTATAACTTTTATACTCCTCAAGTTACGGGTTTTTTATTTTGCACAATAAATATATAAACTATAATTAATATTCTTTTTCAAAAATCGTATCATACACTAGTCAATTTTTCAAGTAATCTGTGTGAGAAAAAAAGTGGCCCGTCTTTCCCGGACTTACCGTATATGTTCCGTATGTTTACATTTTTTTATAAATATATATAAAATTAACGAAATACCCTGTACAATTCAGTCGCTTAGCGTACATCCAAAATCGGGTCGCTCCTATCAGCAAAGCTTTGTTCAGCAATACAAACATAAATTTACAGCTCAATGCGGTCCTGAATGACCAGTCTTCCTTGGTATTTACCCAGACAAACGTTTTGTTGTGGGTTGACTAGAATCGGAATACATAATACCCTGTTGGTACAGGGAGGGAGATGCTTGTGTATCTTAAGAACCAATTCGACACCGTTGCCAATTCCACAATTTTTAGTGTATTTAAAGAATTTCGCAGTGTAAAAATTAATTATTGTAAAGAAATAAATATTTAGTGATAAATATGAAGGATATATTATCGCAACAAAATACGAGAAAAACTACCAAGATACATCATATAAATAATTATTAAAAGGAGACTTGAAAGTATGTATTAAAAAAATAAATAAAAAATTTATAAGGGAGGTGGGCCACTATGAGACGAAATTCAATTTTTAATTTTTTAATTTTTTGTTAGTAGACCGATTCCTTTCAAATATAGTATTCTAGAAACGTTGACGTTTTCTGTACGTTTTACATTGAAATTGATTACTTATGATTGATTTCAATCAGTTTCATAAAGCTTTTTAAAAATCATTGCAAGTGTCTCATTGTGGCCCAAGCATGAGCCACAACGAGACACCTTATGGGCCACACTGAGACATGGTAACAAAAACACAAACGCAACGTTTTATAACAAATTTATTATACATCTACAAAAAAAACACAGTTGTCTACATAGATACTTATCTAACAAAAAATACGACGGTGAAGATAACGTAGAAGTAAACTTTCAAAGAAAAATATTCTACTTTACTGTGATTAAATCTAAGTTGACAGATAATTTGTGGAATAAACAAAGCCTGACTGCGTTACCCAAAGGTGAAGGCTTTGGCAAAATCATTTTGATATCAGAAAATCTCACCATTGAGATATCTAAGATGATGGGAAAAGAAAAATAGGCTGGATTTTTTAAAATTTTCGTTAAAAAATCTACTTCTACATCATCATTTGTGTCCTTTGTTGAGATTACTTTGCCTATGTAATAAACATCTCTTCTTTAGTCTTTAGTCTTTAGTCTTTAGTCTTTAGTCTTTAGTCTCAAACTTAACAAGGACAGAATCTTCAACATTTGGGTCCTCATCAAGGGGCTTAAATTTTAAAAGATCATCTTTTTCTTGCTGGTCATTGTCAGTATCTGAAAACTCCTCCTCACTATTGCTGGAAGCAGAAATTTCAAATTCCTCGCTTGTCTCACTTAAAAGGTAGTGTTCTACAGGGTGGTGAATCGTCAAACGGGCCATAGGAAACTCAATGAGAAATTCTAAACTGTTGAATTCCTGCTTCCCTAATTATTTTACACCAAAAGCCATGGGAAACTATTTGTAGAGGACTCAAATATGTATCGAAAACAATTGTTAAAATTGTTCTACGACTTAAACGTATTCCAAAATTTTGCTAAAATATAATACATTTTTCAGGCCACCCCTAAAAGTCAGGCCAGACGCCGTGGAAAGAATGTGTATTACGTGTTGCGTTTTGTCATATTAACGTTTCTAATACTTGACAATATTTAAATCAACTATATTATATTTATCTATGATTTAAATGGCCAAAATTTTGTGATTTATTATTTAAAAGAAAAATTAAGTTGATTAAAAAATGTACTCAGTTAAGGAGAAAAGAGCAATAATAAAAATGTTTTATTCATGTTTTATTATAACATTTGTTATATTTTTATGTTTAGAAATTATCGTATATTATTATTAGTAATAAAGATCACAGTAACAGTATATTGGAATTCATTGAATTGTTGTATAACTTAACATGGAATTAAACTTTAGTGTATTACAATATCTTACGTTAAATAAAGATCCGGTAGTGACAGGAAAAGGTTCGCGCTATTGCCTGAATACAACATTATGCGATTTTTCGTCAACTGAGTACATTTCATTATATTGATCGATTTGTCAACAATATAATTTATTGTTCACAAAGTAATATTGTTCAGTAGTAGTAGTATTTAGTAAAATTCATTGTTTATAATTTAATCATAAAATAAAAAAATTGACAATTCAAATTGTCAATCATCTGACATGAATATGATAAAACACACAAGAATATATTCTTGTATTACGTGTGGCCTAACTTGTAGGGGTGGTCTGAAAAATCTATTATATTTTTGCAAAATTTTGAAGTACATTTGATTCCTAGAACGGTTTTAACATTTGTTTTTAATTTAGAATTTAATCCTCTACAAATAGTTATTTATGACTTTTGATCTAAAATAATTAGGGAAGCAGCAATTCAACAATTTAAAATTTCCCATTGATTTTCCTATGGACCGTTTGACGATTCACCACCCGGTATATCTGACTGCCTTTTTTGCACTTCGAGAACAGAGCTTTAATATGTCTCTTTGTCCCACAATTTTTATAAAAACTGCGTTTTTCGGGTCTCCCCTCTATTTTAGCCTTTTCAGGGGTGTCAGTGACGATACTGCTTGCTTTTCTTTTGCCTGCCTTTGGAAAACATTTTAAAATGTGGGGACTGACAAATTTTCGAGTTGATTGGCAGCCTAGAGGGCTTGGAATAGATTGCGTATTGATTTGCGGTTCATCAGCTTCCTCTTGAATAGCGCCAGACAAATGTGTGCAGCTAATAACAGGTCCTGTGGACGTTGATGGTCTTCCTTCTTCTTCATGAATAATTCTGAGTGGGTTATTGTTAAGATCTCTGTCAATTACGTGGCTCATAAGGAAGTCATCTTCTGTGAAAATGTCACTATCATATGGAAAAATTTCATATTAGCCGGTGTAAACGCATTTTCTTTGAGTAACTCTAACACACTGTGCAACCTGTTAAATTGATAATGGTGTACCTGGGAGGTTTAAAAGCCATAAATAAATAGCAGTATTATAATGTGACTTAAATGGCTGATAAACAGACATATCAAGTGGTTGCAGTTTGTTACTGCAGTTAGGAGGTAATTTAACAATAATCACTCCATTTTCTTTGGCAAGGTTTAATGTTGGAACAGTCAAATGACTTTCATGGTTGTTAAATTAATATAAGACACGTAGGTTTCTCCTTTGTAGACTCACCGTTTTATAAAGTGTTTCATAACTTTAACTAACGCCTCTCTATTTATCCAGCCATTGTTAGTGGCCAATCCCAGAGTCCCTGGAGGAGCACCACTGATCATGTGCTCTTTGAAATTTTTTCTTGGAAAAATCATTGCCTGAGGTTAACTATTTCCAGAAGCGCTTACTATGCAGCATGTCGTAACGAGCACTCCTCTTTCCCCACTGGTACATTTGCTTACCTGTTTATTACCATTAGGTGCCAGTACTTTCTTTGGTTTATGAACAGTTGTTGTTGCAGTCTTATCTAAATTGTAGATGCGCATTTTATCAGAAAAACAGTCTGGACAGTCATGCAGAGGCTTTAAGTTGTGGAAGAAAATACCAACGTTATGTTTGTTGAAAGATGCAGCCCTTGACAAACTAGGTAACCTTTGTTTTCGTACCATTGTGATAGGCAAATTTTTATTATATACATATTATTACAATGTTCATTAGCGGCATTTAAAAAGTGATAGATGTTATAACTTAAGTACATGGTTTTTCAATCGATATCGGTGACACATGTTAAACTATTTCTTACAGTCAGGAGATGTCCAAAGATCAGATTTTGATATTTGGGAATAACTAAAAAATCAAAAAATAAAGAAGTAGAGAAGAAAATTATAAGTGAAGTAGTGCATTATCAGAATAAATACTTGTATAGTACAGAGTGTCAATTTTAAAATATATAATGGACTATATCTCACGAAAGATAGCTGATATCAGAAAATGCTTGAAATATTTTCTATGGAGCAGAAAAATTTACAAAAGTCCCGTATTTACGTTCGTTTGGCAAAAACAGTTCCGTATTCTAGGGTTAAATTGGTTTTGGCAACGGTGTGATTATTTACGGTTTACTAAATAGCGCTGATTAACATTCCTATATGACATTTATAAGTTTATTGAATTGTTTTCTTATAATCTAATAAAAATTACTACTTAAAAACTCAAGCAAGAAGAGTTCATTAAAAAAAAATGTTGTAAAATGTGAAGTTTAGTTTAAGTGAAAACAACAACACGATTTATTTCATGATCAACAAGTGTCTAATGTTGCCGATCTCTAAAGGAATTCATAATAATCAGGTACAACGTTGTTTTCTTTTTTGTATTCTGTTATTGTTTTTGTGTTTGTTAAATTATTTTTTGTATGATTAATAATTTTTGTAAATTTCTTGCTTTATAAAAACGTATATAATTTTTAATTTTGTTTTTATCTATTTTTATTAATACCCAAAGACGACAAGATTACTCGAACAGTTGTAATATTGCAACAGTGTAACGATTGAAGTACTACCAAAAATATGCTCATGATTAAAGGATTAAACTGTGGTTAAGGTTAATGTACCTCTAAAACTTACCCAGAATTGTTGACGAGCATATATTTTGGATATAAGAGTACAAATTATTGTGTGAACTGTATTTTAATTGACATTGTTTATTAACAAAAGTTTTAAAAAGTTTAAAATGTGATCAGCACATTGCCTTTTACATTCAACAAGTGTCAGTTGTTGCCACTGTCTGCAACATTTCCCATAATTAAGGTAAAATTATATATATTATTTTTATATACATAAGTATTATAATTAGAGACTAGATTGTATGCACTAAAAAATGGTTAAAATATGCATGCAACATGCACTTAAAAAGTAACCAAATATGCCTTTATTATATGCAATATGCATTTATATATGCATTTAAAAAAAATATTTGTTAATTTTTAGGGCTTGAGATTTGGTGAGAAATAAAATTATAGTATAACTTAGAGAGTGTTTATTTATTACTACATTTAATCAAAAAATATAAATGAAAATTTACAAGAAAATGTCCTCGTTCTTGCTGTTACAGTATATATAATCATAAATTGTTCAATATTTTCAAGAGTAATGTTATGCCTTCTATGTTAATAAGTGTTTATATGAGGAAAACGATCTTTCAACATCACAGGATGTAATTGACGCGAATCTAAAATTTGACACTAGCGATTGATCAATATTAATAACTTCGTTAAAGCTTTCATTGATTATGTTATTTTTAATTCTTATTTCAATTGTCCCTGAAAGATTTACTATTCTTTATTTGACAGAATCTACAATGCAAATACTATCATTTAAAAATAATTTTTGACTCCCTAGTTTACAATTATGTCAAAATTTGACAGATGTAGGTGACACTAAAATCCAATAGATAACACATAATAAACTCATTATGCCCAAGACTGAGATGTAGTGCATTAAAGTCCTTCCCCCCTTTTAAATTTAATGTTTGTTTCGTCCCTTCTAAGTTTTTTCTGTTTTAGTGTGTTTTAAATTGTTCTTAATTGTTTTAATTCCAATATTTTATTTATTTGACTTTGCAATAATCTACTATTTTGCCAATAGAACTTTATCAAGGTAATTTGATAACTACAAGTTGAAAAATAATTGCACACCCACACAATTTGTACATCCAAACTTATTCATTGTCATAAAACTGTCACCTTCATAAAACAATTACTCAATAAATAACACACATTTCATAAATATATCTCTCGAATAAGTATAAATAACTTTTAATAATACAATGGTATATTACATCACTTTTATTTAACAAACACTCACACACATATCTCTGCTTCATTAGATCAAATCTATCTCCTCAAGAACTTCCCGTTTACTGTCAAACAACTACAATAGCAGAATTGAGTTCTTCATTCAACAATACATAGTAGTTTCAATCATGTTCTACCATCCATCAATTAATAAAGTACCGACATGTAAGTAATATTTATTTTTATTTATTGGCTCATTTATTAATTTATTACAATCTAATAGACTATTTTATAACAATTTGTGGGCCTTACCTAGTCTGTTTAAACTTTTAAAACTTTTATACCTTTTTATTCACCTTACTCTTTTTGAAATAAAACCACAGACGTGTAATATTGGCATAATTATTGTAATTTACAACATCTACTTTGTTTATCTTTATTAGACAACACCCTAATATGGGTTTTTATCGTTTCAGCATTTATTTAACTTTGTATCGAGACCTGAGGATGCTTTGCATATTGTAGAAAGCGAAACCGGTCGTCTGATAGTTAAATTAAATTGATTGTGAGTAAGTCTTATTTATTATTTCTTTACCTATTTGAAAAAATACCTTTTAAAGCTCAGTTAAAAAAAATCTACTCACTAAATGTCCAAAAACACAACTTTTGCGAACACGTAGCAATACAAGTTTGAAATATTACAAGTGTTTTTATAGGTTATAATAAAACTAGCCTATTATGCTTCACACATCTTCACAACTTCGTCCATAGGTGGCGCTAGTAGTACTGAATATTAGAAAGAAAGCTAAACGGCGCTTCTATGAAAATTATGACACATATGTTAGGGGACCATTTTATCCAGAGGGACGATTTTACCCGACTTTCCCTATGTTTTCTAAAAGTGTTTGTAAGTCAGTTATGTCTATAAATAAAAAGAGGTTTCTGTAAGCTAGAACTTGTAAAAAAATTATATTTTATAATATAGAGAGTGGCCCAAAAGTCTGGAAACGGCTAATTATCTCGTAAATTACTAGACAAAATTTGAGATACGCCTATTTTGGGATACGGAGATTCCATATTTGGTATTTGCAATGTTGCTAGATTTTCAGTTTCTCTTATATTACTAGTAACTTTGGTTTTTCAAATGCATCACCCTATATATTTAGTCATTATTGGAATCTCCTATTAAATACGAGTTCAGCCGTATGTAACACTTATGGTTTTATGTAGTCTGGAAGGTCTTAAATACATAAAACAGAAGTCTGGCAACGCCTAAATTGTTTCTATACATTTTTTAATACTAACTATTTTCAAATACTTTAAAACGTAACAATTCATAGTTTAGAATATTTTTTAACATAATAGTTACGTTATTAAGTGTACAAAATGTGCTCCATTTGTGAGTTGACAGCACTCTAATCGATGGTAGAATGCGTCTACTACATTTCTCCATGATTGTCTAGAAATTATTAGAGATTCATCGATAATTCATTGCCTTAGCTATGCAAGACTTGCTGGTTAAGTTTTGTAAACTGAATTTTTCAAGTATCTCTAATAAAAATAATCTTTAGGATTGAGATCGGGTGAACGTGGAGGCCATTCAATTCTACCTTGTCTACCAATTTATCGTCCGGAAAACATCTCATCTAAATAACGCCGAACACTTACACCAACTATCTGACGTTAAATTTCTTTCGATAAAAAATGGCCCAATTAAATAAGTACCTACTACAACTGACCATACATTTAATTTTTGTGGTCTTTGAGTATGGTTTTCACGCATTCAGTGTGAATTTCACACGAGTTCAGCTATTTAATACGAGTTCAACCATATGTTCACTTGATTTTATGTAGTCTGAAAGAACTTAAATACATAAAACAGTGTAAAATATGTAGATTTTAATAAATTTAAAGATTTAAATCGAGAATGCTATGATATTGACATCTGTTCACCATTTAAATTATGAACTAAAATTGACAGTCGTTGTGGTTCAAAAAGTTCTGCAATTTAAATTGCTTCTCTAAACCGTTCTCCTATTCATAAGACGACGGTAAAAAAAACTGTAAGGCGATTTGAGGAATCTTAAGAAGTAAAAGATAGATACCGATCAGGTTGACCGAAACGAGTTATCAATGACAACAAAACTTCAGATATAAGCAAAGTTTTGTTGAAGATCCACATACATCCCCAGGCAGGGTTGCACAAGTACATGATGTAGGTCATTCT
This sequence comes from Diabrotica balteata, assembly GCA_918026665.1. Taxonomy (NCBI): domain Eukaryota; kingdom Metazoa; phylum Arthropoda; class Insecta; order Coleoptera; family Chrysomelidae; genus Diabrotica; species Diabrotica balteata. The sequence continues at coordinate 127,216,996 of OU898279.1, forward strand.
TCAGTCTTACGTTTATTACGTAAAAATAAATTTAAATCATACAAAATTAATTTATTGCAAGAATTAAGTGCAGATGACTTTGGTCGTAGATTATAGTTTACTGAGGTAATGATGGATAAAATTGAAAATTCTTAAAATTTCGTACACAGAATATGTTTTTCCGATGAAGCAACTTTTACACTGTGTGGAAGTGTAAATCGACACAGTTTAAGGTACTGGTGTGACGTAAATCCACACTGAAGACTGAATGCGTGAAAACCATACTCAAATACTACAAAAATTAAATGTATGGTCAGATATAGTAGTTACTTATTCAATTGGGTCATTTTTTGTCGAAAGAAATGTAACGTCAGATAGTTGGTGTAAATGTTCGGCGATATTTAGATGAGATATTTCCTGGACTATAAATTGGTAGACAAGGTAGAATTGAATGGCCTCCACGTTCACCCGATTTCAATCCTAAAGATTATTTTTATTAGGGATACTTGAAAAATTCAGTTTACAAAACTTAATGAGCAAGTCTTGCAGAGCTAAGGCAACGAATTATCAATGAATCTCGAATAATTTCTAGACAATCATGGAGAAATGTGGTAGACGCATTCTACCATCGATTAGAGTGCTGTCAACTCACAAATGGAGCACATTTTGAACAATTAATAACGTAACTATTATGTTAAAAAATATTCTAAACTATCAATTGTTACGTTTTAATGTATTTGACAATAGTTAGTATTAAAAAATTTATTGAAACAATTTAGGCGTTGCCAGACTTCGGTTTTATGTATTTATGAACTTCCAGAGTACATAAAATCATAAGTGTTACATATGGTTGAACTCGTATTGAATAGGAGATTCCAATAATGACTGAATATACAGGGTGATGTGTTTGAAAAACCAAAGTTACTAATAATATAAGCAAAACGGCAAATCTGGCAACATTGTAAATATCAAATATGGAATCTCCGTATCCCAAAATAGGTGTACCTCAAATCTTGTACAATTATGATTAGCATTTTACGAGATAATTAGCCGTTTCCAGACTTCTGGGCCACTCTATATATAACGTAATCCAGAGGAAGGTACTGGGTGTTTTCTTTGGTGGTGGAAATACTAATTTCAGAGCTTCTTTATGTACGTAAGTTTCACACATCTTCTACGCGATATGCCATATACAGGCAAGATATTAACAAAAATAGCCAAACACATAAGAAAGAAAGGAATAACACCAGCTTTTAAAACAAACAACTTAGGTAAATAGATTAAGAACAGCAAGAGCCAAAATAAAAAGCAATTACACAGCGGTGTATGCAAACTTAAATGTAGCGATTGCTCAAAAACTTACGTTGGTCAAACTGGTAGAACTTTTATCAAATGTATAGCAGAACATAAAAGGGCGTTTAATAACTGCAAAACAGATTCACCAATGGCCAACTTAAGACAAACATTTTTCCCCTCCTTAACTTATTAAGTTAAAGACTATAAAGTGTAAACACATAAATAAATTTTGTGTAAGTGTTGAAAACAAAATTTTTCGTTAGATTAAATGTTGGTGGTAGAGGTAATGGATTTTAACAAGAGCCATGAGTCATGTCAATTCAGTACACAAGTTTACCTGTTATTTTCAAGGTCATAGCTCTTGTCAAAATCCATTACTTCTAATGTTAATTTTTAGTTAAAAACACCTTTTATTTTTATTAATAAGGTTTATTTTTATTAACAACATAATTTTTGTTTAATTAACCATATTTTTTGTTAATAAAGTTTTGTTTAGCACCATTAGCTTATTTTATTTCGATTAAGGAGCGTAAACCATAGTAGAGTCATATTGATCCGACCAGTACATTTATCTAGTTGACTTGAACGGGCCAGCAAGGCCAATATTATGTAAATTTTGTCTATTTCCTTTTTAATATAAATTAGAAGTAAAGCTCTTCCACTGTTAAGTAAAATTACCGATTTATGATTTAATGAAATAAATTTATTCAACGTTTTCAATTCAGATTTCATATTGCATCCAGTCTGTTAATATTATTGAAATTATATTCAGTTCAGATACATCTGGTTAACAAGTTCCAAAGTAAAAAACACTTTTCATTGAAAACCTACACAAATAATTACCATCGAAGTACGTAAGTCCATTGAGAATTGAGAGTGGCACGAATAAAGACAAATTCTCATTAAAAAGTTTGAATTTCGCGAAATTGGGTCTTAAATATGGAAATACCGCAATTCTGATGACTAAAAGAAACAAAAAAACATTCGTCTTATAGAAGACGAAAGACGAAGCTTAGATCTTTGAGAAATTTCCAATCAATCCTAAACCGTAAAATTAAACGTTTGGAAACGCTTGGGCCAAGCCAGTCCGAGCAGTGGTGTATACCAGAATCTATGAAGAGGGTAAAGCAATTATCTTTGTAAAAGTTTTATGTTAGACATTTATATAATATTTAATCTAGACATAAATGCTTCTGGATAGATTATATCTCACATAATATATTATATGTAATATTATGATGAATTATACAGTGCTTTTCAGATAAAACTATCCACCTTAAATAACTTTTGAACTTTTAATTTTTAGGAAAAACGAAAAAACACGTCAATTAATATTTGAAGGGGGAGACATTATATCATATTTAAGGTTGCTGGGAAATGCACCATTTCACCCTCCGTATCATCCCTTTATTTTTTTTAGATTACTTCCCCCTTTTTTTATTTGATATTTGGATTCTTCTCTTTGTACTGATTTCAAAAATGTATAATACATGATGCTTAGAGTAGTTAGTTTATGAGAAAAATAAATGCAAAACCAAGAAAATTGGAAAAAAAAATATTTTTTGACAATTTTATTACACACATTTAGAATGAACATTTCAATACTAAAAATTTTTACAATAATTGTTTAAAATCATACAATTATCCTTCACTTCCATACAATAGTACAATCTATTTTGAAATTCTTCCTGACATTGCTTAACACGCGTGCATTTAATTGTCGACATTCATTCTCTATTCTTTGTCGTAAATCATCTAGAGATTTTGGTTGAGTACTATAATTTTTTGTTTTTAAATATCCCCAAAAGAAGAAGTCTAGGGGTGTTCAATCCAGTGACCTAGGTGGCCAATCAATCATCTGTCATCTTTTACCTATCTAAGGACCGGGAAACGTTTCGTTTAAAAATTAATACCGTGTAAAAATAATATCGAAAACCTTTGATAAAACTTTAATAAAAAGTCAATTTTTTTGTTTCTTGGTTTTTGAAGGTACTAAAAATAGTACGGTTAAATAGTTAAAAAGTTTAAATTATGCTACAACCTATTTTGTTACAGTCAATTAAGGTGAGAGAGATACTATTTTGTTAACAGGAAAATTGTCTATCTCATAAACTAATCACTTCAAGCCTAAGGTATTATACATTTTTGAAATCAGTACAAAAAGGAGAATCCAAATATAAAATAAAAAAAGGGGAAATAATTAAAAAAAAATAAAGAGTTAAATTGACGTGTTTTTGCGTTTTTTTTCAAAAAAATAGAGGTTCAAAAGTTATTTAAAGTGGATAGTTTTATCTGAAAAGCACTGTATAGTAGTCCATATTTATTGCAAGTTTGGTAATATTTACAATATATAGACGGTTTTGTATGCTGTTGTTTACTTATTACGAGTATATTGATTTTCCGTATATTAAGATCCAGACCTGCCTCCCTACAACTCTCAACGACACTATCAAGTAGTGTTTGCAGATCTTCTTAACTAGAAGCTAGGAGTACTGTATCGTCCACATATCGCAAAGTATTGATGACTTTGCCGTTCACAAGTAATCCTTTTTGTTTTTCAGAACGTGCTTTTCTGAAAATTCTTTCGAAGTAAATGGTAAAAAGTAGAGGTGGCAAGAGGCATCCCTGCCGTACCTTTTAATATTGAGAGCCTGTGATTCCACACCATCTACTAAAACTGATGTTGTTTGATTACAATATAAATTTGCAATTATTCGAACATCTCTGCCGTCCAAGCCAATGTCTTTTAGAGCTTCGATCAATATAGAATGCTTAACACGATCAAATGCCTTTTGGAAGTCAATAAAACAACAGTATATGTCTACAGATATATCACGACATCTTTGAGCAAGTACGTTCATTCCAAACAGTGCCTCTCTCGTTCCAAACTCGTTACAGAAACCAAACTGAGTGCCATCCAGGTATTCCTCGCATTTATTGTAGATACGACCATATATTACACTGACTTTATAAATTGTTGACTTCATCTTAGTGTTAATGTGTCTGTTTTCTTCCATTACTTGTTTAATATTTTGGGGATTTCCCTATTGTACAGAAGATGGATTACATCTCTGAGTCTTAGTCTGTCAAAAGATTTCTTTAGGTCAATCAGAAGAGTATGGTAACATATCAGGTTATGTTAGCTCGAATGGTCGGTCCTCATCTATTTGTGTCTTAAGCTGTTTGAAAAGCTTCGTATAGTCCATTGAAATTGATGCCTTTACGAGAATTTTAACTCGATGATATTTTTCTATGCTTTCTGTTCTTTCCTTCAAAGAGTCCTAATTAAGGGTTCCAGACCAAAACAATTAAATAAAAAGACGTATCGAAATTGTCAGGGCAACCTTCATAAAAATGAGGAAATTCTTCTGCAACAGAGATATAAGCATCCCTCTACGATAAAGAATGCTAAGGGGCTACGTATTTAACACGCAATTATACGTTGTAGAGGCCTAGACTCTCAAACAGAACAACATAAAAATAATGAAAGTTTTGAGATGTGGTGCTACCATCGAATGCTGAAGATAAGTAGGGTTGAAAGAGTATCAAACTTGGAACTAATACGAAGGATAGGAAAAGGCCAAGAAATTTTGTCAACGATTGAACGAAGAAAACTCGAATATTTGGGTCACCTGATGAGAGGACATAAATATGCATTACTTCAAAATATAATGCAAGGAAAAATATAAGGAAAACGGAATCCAGGCCTTAGAAGAATGTCATGATTGCCTAATTTGAGAAAGTGGTTTGGCTGTACCACTAATGAACTGTTTAGAACAGCTGTCAATAAGGTCAGGATAGCCTTGATGATTTTAAATCTTCGATAGGAGTGGCACAAGTAGAAGAAGAAGGGAATTAGAAGTAATTTATTTTAGTTTACATACTTTTATTAACTGTACAAAGAAAAAATATTGGTGAGATGCTGTACGTGCGATATTCGCAACATTTTTGTCTCATACTACACCTATGTATATACGAATATACAAAATATATCTCTTTTCTTCGAATGAAGACATTTTTACGTGCGTGTCTGAGATAACGTCCATCTATATCATTCCTGTTCACAATATTTTCTATAAGAGAAAATCCAAATACCCGCCGCTGCAGATAGATGCAAATTTATTTTTTTGAGCCGAATCCCTAATCACGAATTCGAAAGTATAAAGTAATTTTAAAGTTGGAGTGTGGCAGGAAAACATAATAGCTGTAGAATTCTTTAATCTCGTATTTTCGGATGAAGTTAGATTGAAGTTATTAGAGAAAAAGATTGTTTCAAACAATTAAGTAGTCTTAAACGGCAAGTTCGGAATTGGCTTGGCGCTTATTAAATCTAAAATAACATTTTTGGTAAAGTCTTCGCTAATAGAATTAAAAATATTTGCTTACGAAAAACGGACAAATATTTTCTTTTGGTCTTTTCGACTGTTAGAGGAAAGCACTGAAATTTGGCGACGTTATTAAATAATAATATTTTCAACGGCACAGCTATTATTAATACTAGAATTTTTTACTTGCTACTTGATTGGGGATTGGTTTTAATTCTGTAAGATAAAACCTAACTAATAAGGGTATTAAATAATTTCAGAGTGCTTCATTGAAATAAATCTAAACTATGAAAACAAATTTAAAATTCGATAAATGTCTAATGTTTTAATTGTTTTTAAATAAACATTTCAATAATGTATAAAAAATACTTGATTTTTTTTTATAGCCAATAAGATTATATAGCCAATATTGGTAAAAATTTGCAAAAATCAATTTGTATAAAGGGCTATGTTGACAAGTCATACCATTATAAAAGAGTACACGACATTATCAAAAGACAATTTTCTTTAAATCCTTAGGTTCATTTTTAAACAACACTTACTTTAGTTTCAATGGTTAATTTTACTCTCAAATTTTTGGAACACCGATGGGTTCCCTGATTAGTCCAATCCTTGCAACTATTGTAACTGATCATCTCTTAGATAATGTGATTATACAATTACCTTTTGAATTACCATTTATATATAAAGATGTAGATGACATTATTATTTATTTATTAACGGATATACCATTTTTACATTGGAACAACATATAATATATAAAATTTTACAAAGTAAGCACAACATTGGAAAATAATTAGTAAAGTTTAACAAAATTAATAATTAACTTGAATACAAACTACTATTACACAAATAGCAGTCTCTTTATCATCAAAAGTACAATTGTACTTTTTTAGATGAACTGATGATGCTTTTAAAACTCGAAAGCGAAACGTCTTCAAAATAGATAAAGTAGCCTATCAACTTTGTCTTTTATTTCTCCACCTAGAGACCGATATAAGAACCCACCACTCGTCTGAGTGATCCTTATATATATATATATATATATATATATATATATATATATATATATATATATATATATATATATATATATATATATATATATATATATAAGGATCACTCAGACGAGTGGTGGGTTCTTATATCGGTCTCTAGGTGGAGAAATAAAAGACAAAGTTGATAGGCTACTTTATCTATTTTGAAGACGTTTCGCTTTCGAGTTTTGAAAGCATCATCAGTTAATCTTAAAAAGATGTGTAGCAGTCAATGTTATTAACAAACATGTGAATGAAACTAAGTAAATGGACATAATACGCTGATCTTGTATAAACAGTTAAGCAACTAACAACATATATGAACTTGTAAAAAATTAGCACAGCAATTGACCATGTGGTCTAAAGTAAATTCAATATTATTTAATGTTAATAAGTGAGTAAGAACCAAGAAAATCATAGATAACTTCCAACTATTTAATGGATATTAAGCTTTGATTTTAACTTTAGGTAGCATTATAAGTGATATTAATAGAATTTTAAAAAGTAGTAAAAATGAAGTTACCGATCAAAGCCCTATGATTATGAATGTCGCCGAGAAAAATGGCATTTCTTTACGAAATAATAACTGGTATGTTGTCAGTATCAGCGATCTTATTATTTTCCAGTGCTTTAATGGTATCCATTACTTTCTGTCTTGTGGGTGGGTTTGTCAGCAGTCCCTCAAAAGAGCTTTTCGATTCTGTTTCTAATATTTTATTATCACTGATAATTTGTCTTCCACTGTTTCTAAAAAGATTAGTGCATAGTTTATATACCTTTCGAAATTTTGTTAGGTATGTACTAGCGGACCAACTCGACATCGAGTTTTGATGTAAGTTTTGCTGATATTTAAGAGGGGCGGAGTATAACAATCCATCGTTTCCATTGCCTGCCAATTTTTTTAAATTGAAAATCGATACAGTAGTTTTTAAGGATTTTCAGAAAGATTTACATAAGGGAATAGTAGTGGGTAAGCAAGACCATCAAGTTTAGGGTCAGTTATACCGATTGTTCTTAGAACTGACTCTGCATCTCTTCGATATATTTGGATGTGTTGATTTCCAGGAGGTTCGCCATCTATTGCTTGAAAAACAAGCAGCAACATCACCGCAGTTGCCAAATTGAATCTTCTTGGATCGTTTTCTCGCTGTTCAACAATGTTCATAAGAAGATTTTGCCTGTTGGATGAATGTGAAGCAATCATTTCATTAAGTGTTTTGAAATCACTCATGTAACGATTGACTGCTTGAAGTTCACGTGTGAGATTTTCCATAAGGACTGGCTCACATCCTTGATTTGAAGGCTGAACCATTCTGAATTGTGCAGCCATTTCGACATCATAGATATACACTTGACCGTATGAAGGGACTGAACCATCAGTTGACGTCCATCTTCCTACACGGTGATACATGTTTCCATGAACGCGAAGAAAGTATGGACCATTTCTTTAATCACTGTCGAGGCTCATTCCAGTGCTGACTATTGCCAAGGAAGAGTTGTAGGAGCGTATGTTTTTCTTATAGTTGTCAGAAAGTGCAGTGGTTGAATTCAGCAACTCTTCAAGGTAGGGCAATGAAAGAAGAGGTTTAAGGCAGACTTTGCCTTTGCCACAGCATCGAGTGAAACCCTCTCCCGTTCCTTCTTTTTCACAGGGAAAAAACTTTGCGTTGCAGAATGTACATGTCTGATTCAGTTCTCCAAGTGAATGTTGTGGAGTGGTGAAAATCCTAAAAAAACTACTGTATCGATTTTCAATTAAAATTTACACCAGGCAACGGAAACGATGGATCGTTATACTCCGCCCCTCTTAAATTTCAGCAAAACTTACATCAAAACTCGATGTCGAGTTGGTTCGCTAGTTAATAAATATTTTGTACTTGAAATTTGAAGTTGGTTTATTTATTTTGTTAGTTTAGTTTAGGTTAGATTAGGTTAGGCTGGGATATCTTACCGGAAATAAATACTTCCGGTTTCATAATTCTGAATTCAATCAGTAAGTATAAGAAAAAAGTAGACGCCGGCATATTTTAAAAATACATTGAAAATTAGGACTTTAAATTATGAAGAATGAAACCTGTAAAATTCCTATACTTGACTATAAGAAAAATTCATTTTATGGACGCCATTTTTAAACCGGTTCGATTTTTTTAAATTTGAAGCCTTAGGGGGAATCTACTCAACAATCTGTTTAATTATTCGAAAAAATTATTCTCCTATCTATCACCATTTAGGAGGAGTATTGCGCACAAGAGAGCCTTTTAGTATATAAGATACGCTCTGCTTTTGTCACCTTGATTGAAATCTGCCTCCATTTTTAGTATTTGGTCATTTTCGTATCTGCTGTTCTTTTTGTGCATATTTTCTAGCCTTTTTGGTTCTTCTTCAACATTTTTATGCCTTTCTCGTGTTCTTCTTTATGTATCTTGTATACTGTACGTATAGTTAATTTTTTATGTCTATTTCTTGTTTACATTCTTTGTCAAACTAAAGCTCTTTTCTTTGATGTTTTTCAATTCCTATCACTTTTTGTCCCTACTCTATTTCCCATGTTTACCTCTCAATCGTATGGGTTCTTCTTGTATTGTTTGCTGTCTGTTCTAGAAGTTAGTTATATAATTTATCTCTTCTACAAAGCAACCAAATCAGCCAAATCAATTCTAAAAGTCGTTTATCTTTATATATTTGATACCTATCAGTGTGTTTCGGGGAACATAGTCTAAAATGTAGGCGAATATGTGAAAATAGAAATGGAGATAGCTGTGATAATTCCCCGATTGTTAATCGTAACTTTTAAATTCCACTGTAAGTTTACCATACTTTTAAATTTCAACCAAAATAACAGATTTTTAATTAAATTAGATTAAAATATGTATATTATAACAACCACGTAAAAACCTTTATCATTTGATTCTTTCCGGAGAAAGCATAAAAATCTAGGATTATAATAATGGCAATTGTCATAATTCTGGCCTTCTTTCTCTCACGGTAATAACGTTTTATCTACTTAATCACGAAATACAGCTGTTACAGTACAAAACCAATATATATTTTTTTGTTGCAGAAGAATCGCAGGAGTTTGTTCCCAACGGTACTACTCTAGAAGAAGAAACAAAATCCCAACCCGATGAAGCTACGACGCCTAGTTTTACCAAACGTAGTGCAGAGGAAACGGAAGCAGCACATGACCTACTCTCTCTATCACAAAGTTTACCACCACTACCAGCGCCGAGCGTGGTTATGATACACCATACAGTACCTTCAGAAGACGCTCCTCCTAGTCCGACACATTGCTATCGACCATTGTCGCCGGAATTAGCAATGCGACAAGTAAAAGTCGAAGTGACAGAGAGAAGGCAAGTATCTGTGATTCAACATGCTTCAGTTACCCAAACAACACATTCTGTGATAGTACCTCAACAAGTTGTACTACCCTGCATAACAGCTTCTCCAATAGTGTATTTGGTGCAAGTTCCGGCAGCAGTTCCTACACCTCCAACATCGGAATGTTCATCTGATGTAGAGAATTTGCAGCTATGTACAGTGGAAAATCTGCACCAAGACGTGACAGTTGTACCCGATTCCAGCGATGATATTATTATACTACCCTTATCACCAGAACCTGAAAACTACGAGCACCAAACACAGCAGACAGTAGTCTCCTCTCATTTAAGCATCCCAGACAGGAGAAAGAGAAAAAATAAACGAACCAATAGGAACAAGAAAAATACCGAAAATGATGATGATGACTTGATCATTGAAACCCATCTTGATAGTGTCGTACCAGAGAATATCTCAACAATAAAAACGGTAAGTTTTAGAATATATCGTAATAATTAGACTATATTTTTCGACATCTTTGATTTAAATTCTCTTTCTTCTTCTTTAGGTTTTGCTTCTTTCGGAGATTGAAAATCATTCTTGCAATTCTAATTTTGTTGGTTACCTTTGATTTTGACATGCAATATATTTATTAGTAGTTCATATTTTTCACCCCTCATGATGTGCTCCAAGTATTCTAACTTCCTGGTTTTTATATAATTTAAAACTTCGCATGGCTTTCCTAGTTGTTCGAGAACGCGTTTGTTTTGCGATGTATTTATAATATTTTCACAATACACTGGTAACCATATTTCGGATGCTTCCAGGTTTTAATATTGGATTGTTTCAGTGTCCAGGCCTCAACCGCATGCAAAAGTGTGGAGAAAATATAACATCGAAGCATTCTTACCCGATATATTGATATTGCGATTACAGAAAAGTTTTCTTATTTTGTTAAAAGTTGTCCGTGAAATTTCAATGCGGCATCTTATTTATTTTGTTTGTTTAGTATCGTCTGTGATCCATGCTCTAAGGTATTTGTATAAAGATATTTTAATTTCTATGTTGTCTAGTAATACCTTAACTTTGGTGTTTTGTATTTTTGTAAGTACCATGAACTTGGTTTTCATCTAATTAATTTTTATTCTATAATCGTTTTAATGTGTAGTTTTAGTTAAGCAAAGTGTTGCAGTTCTTCTAGTGTTCTCGCTAAAAAGACGGTATCATCAGCATATCTTATGTTATTAAGTGGCTCCCCGTTTATTACTAGGCCCGCATTGACTTCGACCAAAGCTTGTTGTAAAATAGCTTCACTGTATAAATTAAACAACAGTGGTGATAAAATACATCCTTGGCGCACCCCACGACAAAATCGGGATATCCTCAGTCAGTTACATATAGTTCTATTGTCTCTATTGTTCATTTTTTTATTTAACAAAATTATTTCTTTGAGTCGATTAGGTTGCACTCTGTTAAATGCCTTCTCAAAATAAATTAAACAGCACATACTTCCAGATTCATATCTAGGTATCTCTGCGAAAGAGCACTTACTGCAAACAGTGCATCGTGTGTTCCCACGCCTTTTCTAAATATCATTTGTATATTACTTACGCGTTCATCCAATTTCTTATATATATTCTACTGTGAATTACTTTTAAAAACAGTTTTAAGACATGACTTTGGCTGTGGTGCGATGTTCATTGTACTCCTTTGTATTGACTTTTTGGGAAAGCAGTAAAAATGTCGATTGGAGCCATTATTTAGGTATTATACCTTTTCTATGTTGCAGAACTTTATCAGTTCCGGGAGATTTACTTCTTTTAGCTTGCTTCATTGCTTATTCGATTTCTTCTCGTATAATGTCAGGCGCAGTATCATCTTTAAATTCTTTTGGTGTTCTTTAAATCCACTTTATCTTTATCCAATAGAACCGTTTTATAACCTTTTTACCATCTTCGTAATGCCAAAGCATGTAAACACAAAGTCTCAATCATCTACAAAATTTATTTCTCTCTACAAAGTTATTTTTGTGCCGGTATTGAGTAACTTGGTTTAATATTGCTTGTGAATTTAGTCCGTTTGTGAATGAAGTATTGTTACACTTTTTCTTTTGTTTTTTCTTTAAAGAAATTGTTATTTTTTTATTATACCCAATCTAAACTAAGTAATAATAAGTGTGTACTAAATGCAACAAGAAATGTGTTGAATTCAAATCGTTCAACCATGGTGTACTGCATTAGGGTATATATTTGTGTTTTGTAGACTTTGAAAAGTCATTTGATAAGCTCTAACATAAAAATTTGATGGATATAAATTAAAAAGCAAAAATATTGACAGTCACAATATGAAAATTTTATCCAATCTATATTGGAATTAAATTGCCAAGGTAAGAGTTGAAAATCAGAACACCCAAGATATCAAAATACAGATAGGAGTCCGCCAGAATTGGGTGCAGTCCTTAATATTCTTAAATGTCTACAGTGAAGCGGTATTTAAAGAAGCGCTAAGGTATATCTATCAATAAAGAAATTTTAAATAACTTACGTTTTGCAGAAGATACAGCAATAATAACATAGATAACAACAATGATTTACAGACCGCACTGGAAAGCCTTAACGGACGTTGTCATAAATATGGCCTAAAAATTAATTTGAATAAAATTAAATGCATGATCATTACTAAATTAGCAGATGCAAGCATCAAATTGATTATTGAAGATACTTTAATTCAGACTCTGGATATCGACGAATACTTATGAACATGGTTAAAATCAAATGTAGACTAAATCAAAGAATTCACGACACGTATAGAAATAGCACCTGCATCATTAATTAAACTTAAAAGTTTCTATGTTGTCGGGATATAAGGCTAGAACTAGCTCTAAAAATAGCATAAAAATTCTTGGCTTGGAAAGTACGGACACCAAAACGAGCATAAAAATAAGTTGGTCGCCTTTGAATTTTGGTGTTACAAAAGAATCCTTTGAATATCATGGATTCAGAGAGCTTCAGACGTGGAGGTAACTAGAACCAGAAATCATATTAACTATCAAAAGACGAAAACTTGAATTATGGTGAGAGGACAAAAATACTTATTATTACGAATTCATTTACAACTATACAAGACAAAATTCAAGGAAAGAGAAATGTGGGAAGACCAAGAATATCCTGGCTGAAGAACCTGAGGGAATGATTTGAATGCAGTAGCGTAAAACTATTTAGAGTGGAGATCAACCAGATCTTCTGGTTCAGATCAGATCTTTGATAGACGATGGAACTTGAAGAAAAAGATGATCTCAGCTAAAAGGTTATGTGTAAGTTAGTTTCTTCTAAGATTCTAAGTTCACGGTACAGGCTGTATAATTTTAGTCACCTTTGTCGTTTATGGTCGATGGGAAAATATTATCCAGTTGATTGTTATCTTCTTCTTCTTGTAGTGCCTATCCGTTTCGGATGTGGGCGACCATCATGGCAATCAGTATTTTGAAAACTGGGGTTCTGAAAAGACATGTGGTTGTTATGTTGAACCACGCACGTAGCTTTTCAGACAGGAAATTCTTTGCCTTTTTGGTGCCCGTTTTCCTTCTACTTTTTACTCCTAAGCAAATGGTCAATATTTTGTTGTGGTAGATTGTTTCATTCTTCAAGAGCAGTTTTTACTAGCTGTGCTGTGTTTTGTTGGCTATCAGAGCGAGCTACAATTATATTTGTTTTAAGCTTATGCCTTAAATGCTCTATAGGGTTAAGGTCGGGTGAGCAAGCCATGCCACTCCAGAAGGTTAATATCTTCTGCTTCAAGGAAGTCTGTACTCACTCTGTTGGTATGTGGAGGTGCATTATCATGCATATTAATTAAATCTTCTCTCATTGACTTCTCTGGAGCCTAGTTGCAGGTTCGAGAATCAGATTTAATATACCTGAAAACTGTTAAAACTAAATGGAGGGAAATTAAATGAGTTTTTTCATTGATCGTATTGCCTCCCCAAAACATGACACTTTCTCCTTTATATCTGTAAATAGGTGTGGTAGTTTATGTTCTTGCTTGTCTTTCTCGCCCTCTAAGTACACGAATTTGTCGGTCATCTAATTTTACACAAATCCTGGTTTCGTCTAAAAATAACACATTTTACCAGATTTCAATGTTCCAGTTTTGATTTTAAACACATCCATTTAGACGAACAATCTTGTGTTGCCTGGATAACTTGGTAACCCGTAACTGTTTGCTGCTATAGTGTAAATGAACTGACCGGCTTGTTCGCCAGATCTGAACCCAACAGAGCACGTTTCGGATATGCTTGGTAGAAATATTAGAGGTCGCGAAGTCGCACCAGCCTCAATTAACGAACTTCGCTTGGCTCTAGAAGATGAATGGCAAAGCATCCAGAAAGATAATATTCGTAACCTCATAGACAGCATTAGCCGACGTACAGGCATTTATAGAGGCTAGGGAGGCAATACAAAATATTAAACATAATTGAATTCGTTACGAATTATGACCATAATGAACGGCATGTGGAATGCAGTTTTAGATTCCATTGCCGAGTAATTTATCAAGCTGTTTGCTTTTACAAGTTTTAGAAAGCACAGTGGTAAAAATTTGAAAAAATTTGAATTCGATTTCGCCAAGTAGAAATCGTATGATTTCTCTTCTCGTTGAAAAGTACTAAGTTATTTTTTAGTAGTTTTTCTTTGTTATTTGCATACTTAAGTTAAGTGACATTTAAGTTGTTTTTTTGAATTTGAATTTGACCTGAGTGTACCATTATATATTTTTCCCTTTTGTAATTGTAAAATGGTTCTACTGTGAATATAAAAAAAAATTATAATAATAGTACTAGAAAGGTATACTAGACGTCCGGTCCCAGTTACTATTATGTTTAATTGTGTTAGTGCTGCTTTTCATTTGTAATTATGTCCTGAATATGCCCTGCTGCTTTCTGAATTTATCTTTTCTTATATTTTTATTTGTTTTTCTTGTGTAAAGTATAAATGCTAAAACCCCAACCAATAAATTTGTCTTTGTACCCAATAGCACTTTATTGTACAATTTATTTGTAATTTCTGAAAATATCTCTTGGCGGTAAACCAACCGAAGATTCATTCCCCGATTGTTATTTCGTTTTGTAACGAGAAAACATTTTACTTTACATTTTCGGTATCGAAAGAAGCACTTGTGGGGTTTTATTAAACTAATTCCACTTCTTGGAATTCTAGTCAGCGTACTCGTCCGCCGTTTTAAAGTAGTAGTATCTAATTTGGAAGCTTCTAGAATCAATAGTGTTATCGCTTGCCAAGCTATTACTGTCGATTTTTGAAGTCGTGTTATTTTTATTGCTTTACTTATTTGTTTTCTTTCGATAGTTCAGAAATTTAACCTGAAACTAGGCCAATCATTAAGTAATTTATATATTTATAAAGTTTAAGATTCAACGCAAGAGACCAAATTCAATGGGTCTTCCCAATCTTATACAAATTGCGCCAAATCTCTGGTTTTCTTGTATTACGGCTAAACTATGAAGTATATAAAAAATGTTTAATAATATAATAATATATAATAATAATAAATTAATAATATATAATAATAATAATAATAAAACTGATGTATCAAAGACGTTTACAATTTAAAATTATTTTCGATTATACAGGGTCAGTCAGAACATCGGAATGAACCATAGTTTTGTTTTTTTTAACGAAACACCCTATATACCCCTTCCCATATCAGTTGGCCCACCTATGGAATTTGAAGTTTAAGCCGATTACCATAAACAAATTATACTTTGCATGTTTTTATAAGTTGCGATATTAATTAATATGACAATTTTATTAATATTTATTAAAAACATTACCCTTCTGGTTTCTTACTTATTTTCAACAATAAAAAAATTAACTTTGATGGTACACAAGGCAAATATCGAACACAGTATTTAATCAAATCTTGCCCAAGTACTTTCGATCACAAGATCATCTTCAGGGGCATCTGAAATAAGCCAAGAAACGTTTTTTAAAAAAGGAAAATTAATTCACTTGGATAAAAACTCCAAGTTTATAGTTGAAAAAAGTTTTTTTAGGTGATTAAAGTTTATAGACTTACTTCGTCAGTTGTGGCCTATCCAGCAGTAACAGAATGTCATAAATGTAAATTGGGACATAACAAATACACTAAACAAAGACAAACAAACACTTTAAAATTTAAAATTGGAGAAGCTACATTTTATATAGAAGCCGGAGACAGAATGGCTCCCAGCCTGGTGGAGGCGGAAAAATTTGGGATGACATATGTGACAAATGACAGCTTGTGAAGGGCAGTTACAATAGATAAGTGATCTGCGCCTTTCAAGATTTTATGAAACTAAGTATTGACCAAAGGTCCAACCGACACCACTATAGGAAATCAACTGAAGAAATATAAAATTATATCTAATATTTTATGTAGATTGAATAATCCAGATCTCACATTCAAACCTGTCTATAATAATTAGGATGTTAGTTTGAGAGCAATTGAAGTTGACATAAAGTATGAATGTAAGAAATAGACTAAACAATATATTAGACAGTGGATAGTTGACTACAATAAAATGGTCCACTAAGCGCTATCAGTAATGTAAAAAGAAAATCTGAATATTCAGTTGAATTGCTAAAATTAAAATCAAAATTAAAAGCCAAATATATAAATGGGTTGTAATCCAAGTAGTTCAGTTGAATCCACAGTCAATGGAAGAACTTTCAAATTAATATGTAAATACTCAGTGCATGAAGTCTAAACAGTCGAGCTGGGCCCTCTACGAGGTGGTGCTGTAATAAAGTTTTTAAATATAGGATTAAATTTAGTACAATTTAAATTAATTTGAGTATTAAGACAGTGAGAGTTTTCATTTGTTTCCCTTGTAATCTCCAAATCTTCCAATAAATCCAACTCAAGATAGTTTTTCTTTCTACTGATGTCATGTAAGATGGATGAACCAGAATTGATGTTAAAATTGTGGTTGCTGGATACTAAGTGTTGACCAAAACTTGAAGAGTTTGGTCTTTTCAAATGTTCAGAGACTCTAGTGGATAACTTTCTGATGGTTCTACCTACATAAGAGGCATCACAATCATCACATTTTAATTTGTAAATACCACTTTTATCAAGTGTATTCATCCTATCTTTGGTATTGATTAAGAAGGAGCCTAAAGTGTTATGTGATTTAAACGAGATTTTGATGTTATCAATTGTAGAAGTAAAAAGTTTAGATATTTTATTGGAAATGCTACTAATATAAGTGAAGGAGAAATATCTGATGTTATCTGAAACATTAGGTTGAAAAGACTGTGATGAATATGCAAGCTTTTCTGCAATTTTTAGTTTAGCTCTATTTAGAAGTTTGTATATAATGTTAGGATCATAGCCATTATTGACAGCAATCTGCTTAAGAGTATTGAGTTCTTTATTAAAATTATCATCAGAAAGAGGAAATTTAAGTAATCGATGAATGTAACTGTTGAAAGCAGCCATTTTATGCTGAGTTTGGTGGTTAGACGTTTCATGTATAGCGTGATCTGTTTGGGTGGGTTTTCTATAAATGTTGTACTCTAAAGAAACTTTGTTGACTATATCCCGTAACAAAGATTCTTTAGAGTACAACGTTTATAGAAAACCGGCTTCTATATAAAATGTAGCTCCTCCAATTTTAAATTTTAAAGTGTTTGTTTGCCTTTGTTTAGTGTATTTGTTATGTCCCAATTTACATTTATGACATTCTGTTACTGCTGGATAGGCCACAACTGACGAAGTAAGTCTATAAACGTTAATCACATAAAAAAACTTTTTTCAACTATAAACTTGGAGTTTTTATCCAAGTGAATTAATTTTCCTTTTTTAAAAAACGTTTCTTGGCTTATTTCAGATGCCCCTGAAGATGATCTTGTGATCGAAAGTACTTAGTAAGATTTGATTAAATACTGTGTTCGATATTTGCCTTGTGTACCATCAAAGTTCATTTATTCGAACATTCAACCTTATATTGGTTGAATAAAAAAATTCTATAAACCCTGGCTACGTATTCACTTATGTCAACATACGTTGATTGTTTCATAATTACGTTCAATCCAGAGGTAGCTATAAAAAAATGACATCAAACCAAATATATTGTCAGTTAATGTCAAATGTATTTTGTAGTATTGTAAAGAATGTCTGTTCCAGAATATACGTGAATCCTTTAACAAGATTCGAGAAGAACATCTAATAGACAATTAAGATAAGAGGAAAAGTTGAATGCATGACAATATACTGCAACCCATGGAAGAAAGCAGAAAATCAAATAATAACAAAAGAATGTACAAAAATATTCAAAGACAAATAAGAACCGGAAATACCAAAAGACAAAGAAAATTGGTTAAAAACACAGTGTGAAGAGATAGAGTTGTTGGAACAAAACACGATGAAATCCACAAGGAAAACAATTCCTGTAGCTGGCTGTATACCACGTATCACAAAAAAAGAGGTTAGTCTTCGTAAGTGGGTATATTTATTTAAAAACCCTTAAAAGGGCTACATCAAAAAAACAAACGTTTTCGGACTAAACAGTCCATCATCAGGTTTAAAATCGCCTAAAATAAGTATAAACCATTTAGTTAAAACAAACGTGGTTATGAAATTTTGACTATGGTTAAAAAGCAAAAATGGCTATACTTAATAGGTTAAAATGCCTGAGCCACCAAAAATACATGGGTAAAAACCCTTTAAATTACACATAGTTATAAAAGATTATACATCTTGTTGTTAAACAACTGTGATGTTCAGTAATAAATTAAATATGACTTCAGGTAACATACATTGCAAAAATTGAGTTCCAGAGCCGGGGAGAAAACCTCTACGCACGGAGAACAGCTGGAAACTGATTTACAATATACCTATGAAAGGTGTCAAAAACAAAATGTCAATGTAACATAGAACTATATTAGTTATACCTAGTATTACTACAGCCAAAAGATTCAAAAATTATTTTTGATGATTAAAAAAAATAATAATAATAATAACAGCAATATAGGTGTTGATATTTAAAATTTGGGTTATAATCGATGTGAAATCACCAATGGTGTTAAAGTTATGTTTAAGAGGATGACCTGTGTATTAGGTAACCTATGTTGCTTTTTGTCGTATGGAATATGGTCTAAAAGTGTATTTTATGTTAGATTAGCTTATATATATGAAAATTGTCCTTTTATGTTTATCACATCTAGGACAGGTAAAAATTTTAATAGCAAATATTTGAAGCTAATATAAGACCTTGTATTTAGATGACTATTTAAGACTGTTAGTATGGTGAGAAATTAATAAAAACAAGTTTGGTAAATTGAAAATCTACAGGCTGAAGAAATCAGAGTTGTAACCTATGTGATTAATTTAAAATTGAAGAGGCTAAGCTCCTCAGAGACTTGATGAGAATAGAAGTAGAGGAAATGACTGAAGAAGGAGGAGATAGTTAAAGGAGAAAAGGAGTTAATCAACAATTAGAGATAATATTCCTTATATGCTTACAGCATATCCTTTATGCTTACAGCATCTAGCACCCTGAACAAAATGTATTTTCGTAGTAATAAATTCGGTTTGTAAAAAACACGATGAATTTAATATGCATAAAAAGGTAAAACAAGCAACTGGTCTTCAAAAATCCAACACAGCTAGCTATCTGAAAGATCAACAGGGAAATATCATCGCAGTAAAAATCAAGAAATATGCATATGAACCAAATACATACCAAAACTTTTTGATGATAATAGATACGAACAACCTCAGTCCTACATATCGCTACTTCAATACAAAAGAGCCACAAACCAAAATTACAGTTTTTACAGGAGAGCTATGCAAAGTTTTGGCCTTTATTTTTTGTTAATTTCTCTTTTATTTTATATAATTTATATGCAAGTTAAGTATTGTTAGAAAGGTAAATTTAAATTGTATTTGATATTGTATTCAGATACAACGTAAGTATTTTCCTGAAAGAGATATTAGCAGATGTGTCTCTTTTGTATAAAGAATATTTGTGATATCATTATAAGTACTAAAAATAAAAGGACACATACCAAAGAAATAAAGATTTCAATCAATGTTTTTGTCGTTACTTTATGTAGATTTTAGTACAATTATTACAAAAAAAAAAAAGATGACAATGTCAGGCTATCAAAAAAAACAAAAGTTAGTTATAAAGCTAAATAAGTCTTGGTTTCGGAAACATAATAAAAGTCTGTATCTTAAATTACGACTATGTAGTTACTCTCAAGTTACATAGATAGGTAGTGATAACTTATTAAAGACACTTCAAAAATGACCTATTATTTTTACACGGTACAATTATTATTTATAACTAGCTAATAAAAACACTGTCACATTTTGGTCATAATTTGTACTTATTGAGTATTAGTTGCATAAACAACTAGAAATATTAAGAAATCGCGATAAAAATGTATTGACCGTTTATAAGAATCTGTGTAACTCTATACTTGAACATCCGTCTTAAAGATTGGAAAAGATTCCTTCATAATACTTTGGTATGATATTTTTAGTTATCAGGTTAAGAATACCCTGTTTCTTTGGTTGTGCAATTTTTAGCTTCTGAGAATATAATCTCTTTGGTGTAATGTCAGAATTACTAGAATTTTGTTGCCTTTTTTTTTAATATCATCACAGATTTGAACGCTTCATCTTGATAAGAAGTCTTATATGAAAATGTGTTAATTTTTTGTTTTTCAATGTGAATTATCTTTATTTCACACCATTTCAACCTATCTCCATCTTCGTTAGTGGTGTAGTTTCCACAAGCAAGTTGTTTGAGATTAAAGAAACTTTCATGGGTCAGTTCTTTCACTTAATAAGGCGACCCTTTCTTCTTTGCAGTTTTTATTAATGTTATATATTGGTCAGGCACATAAATTGGAGAAGACTTCAAAGCTCTGGACACATTTCTTTGAATTGTAGAATGAACTGCATCGCCCTCATTTTGAGTGTGTCCTTTAATTAGAAATTTGTGAGTAACACACTTCAGTTTTGGGAATGTATTTACTTTCTTAATAAATTCACTAACTAACTGTCGAACTGTCTCCTGTTTAACTTTTTAATTAACTAACTCCATACTGTCACTGTAACTGTACTAATTATTAACTATCACTGTCTTGAAATAACTGTTTTAATTTACTCTCATACTCTCTAACTGTATCTGGCTTAATCTAATTTACTCTTATACTGTCACTAACTTAATGAATCTAATGTAACTGACTTAATAATAATCATAACTGTTTTAATAATGAATTGTACCTGACTTAATAATGAATTGTAACTGACTAAATAATGAATTTACTCTCATACTGTCACTAACTTAATAATGAATGAATCGTAACTGACTTAATAATGAATTATTATTAATAATAACTCTCATACTGTCACTAGCTTAATAATGTATGCTTGCTCCAAATTACATCGTATTTATATCTTTTCATGGTTCCAGAATGTTCTAGCAATAAATCATGTTCGAAACTCTTCATCTCATCAATATATGAAAGTTCTGGAATAATAGACTATGCAAATAGGGTTAACTGCCTTCTATTTTGATGTTTTCCAGAAAATTCTCTACCCTTCTAGTGAGAAACTTATAGACATTTAGGCTTTTAAGATCAGAATATACAAATTTATATAAACTAAACATCCTAAATCACCACATAACACTATTTTACATCCGTAATTGTATGTAAATTAAACATACCAAACTAATAAATAACCACATTTCACATGTCATAATACAGTATAGTTGGTTGCCTATGCACCTGGCTCACTTAAATATATTTATTAATAAAATAAAATAAAAAAAAACTTTTTAAACTTATTCTTATGCTAATTTCTTAAAAATACCTTCATATAAATACTTTTTATAATATTCTCTAGTCTATAACTTATAAATTATTTCTTTAATCACTATTTAAGTTTATCAATTAAAAATCATAATATTACTATGCTAATTTGTTAAATATCTATTGTTATCTCAATATGTTCGCTGTATATAATATACTTATATTTAATATTGTAGCAAACAGTATTTATTATCTATCATGACTGAATAGATCAAGCAATCCAAAGCGAATAATAAAAAAATTAAATTAAAATCAAAATTTTTTTTAATTTTATTGGGCTATATTATAATATATTAAGACCATTTTCATGTGTTTGAATAATTCAATTATAAATCTTGTTTCAGAAATTCTACAAAGTGGTAGAGGATGACGAAGACCAAGAAATAGACGTCGAGTCGACTGAAGACATTCAAAAAAGCAGATACATTTGTGGGGAGTGTGGTAAACAATATGCGACGTCCAGTAATCTCTCCCGGCACAAACAAACCCATCGCAGCCTTGACTCCCAATCGGCGAAAAAATGTGTAACATGCGGCAAGGCCTACGTGAGTATGCCCGCTCTAGCTATGCATTTACTCACCCACAAATTGGCCCATAGCTGCGGAATCTGCGGTAAGCAATTCTCCAGGCCTTGGTTGCTTCAAGGCCATCTTCGGTCGCATACCGGGGAAAAACCGTACGGGTGCGCGCATTGCGGTAAAGCGTTTGCCGACAGATCTAATTTGCGGGCGCACATGCAGACGCACTCAAACGACAAGAACTTCAGTTGTAATAAGTGTAACAAAACGTTCGCGTTGAAGTCTTATCTTAACAAACACCTGGAGTCTTCTTGTATGATGTGGGATTCAAAAACGCAGAAGTATAAGAAGACAGTGCATGCCGAAACGCAGACCCTCACCGTGAAGGTTGACTAAAAATAAGTACATATTGATATTTTGAATAATTTATTATTTATTGACTGAAGTATTCTCAAATATTGCTTTGTCGTTGGAGAACGATTATATATCAAGCTGTTGTTGTTTTATTTAAAATTTGATTTATATTATAAATGATTAATATAATATATTACTGGAAGAAACATTCTGACCAGTACATGTTTGTCAACGGTGTTTATTAATATTAGCTGGATATTTATATCAAGTCTCGACTTTATTTTAGCATCTAATTAAATTACATAAAAAGCAATTTTTATTAACAAAGTGCTAAATTTAATTTTGGTAATAAAAAAACAAAATTGTAAACTTCAAATAAAATTTATACATGAAACAGTTAATAATGAATGGTTTGGTAATGTTAAATCTACCATAAATGACTCTTTTTAGCTGCAGCATACCAATGAGAGTAATAGGCTTTGCGGAGATACACATATACATACAGAACACATGAGGAAGGGTTATATCCATATATTTTGCTAGGTTTTTAAAGTTTTGGTGTTTTTGAACTAAAATTTATCCTTCTTCTTAATCTTATGCTTTGTGAGCGCAGTGATGTTGTTATTTTCATATTTGTGAGAACGAATTCTGGATTAAAGCAGTTGACTGACTTGTCCAATATAAATTATACCAGTCAACTGTTTCAACATCGAAATTAAAAAAAAGCAAAACAAAGAGAAGAGAGAAAAGATACAAAGAAAATAAATAAAGCATATTTCGATCTGATTATGATAATAATAAATATATCAAAATAAAAAAATTCGAAAAATGTAACATTCACTTTACCTTTTTTGAAAACATCAACGGTACGCCCATGTAAACATAATTATATATTAATAATAGTAATCAATGAGATACCAGATACATATTAGAATCTTGACAAAGGCAAGGATTGCCTGCCGAAATGTTGATTTCAATGGCACAATAAAATCTTTATTATTCAAAAAATATTACTTATTCAATCAAGTATCCAAGTAAGTTAAGTATCCAGTTAAGCTGGTAAGTTAACGAAGACAGTCACAGCAATGGTCACCAAAACAACAAGCAAGAACAAGTTGTTCAAGCACTTCGTCAAATAAAAAAAGGTCAACCAGTTGGTCATCAGGACAAGATGGCATCACTGGGAAAGTGAGGATAGCTTAAGGAGAGACGGGAAGAAGTTGGAAAGATGTTTGTTTAATAGAATTATGGAAGTAGAACAAATGCCAGATGAATGCAAAAGCAATATATTACAGTAGGCGCCAGTTACGAAGATCAAGCGCAAATCCTTTTTTTGTACCGATTCGATCCAAGCGCCTTGTTTACATATTTATCTGCGCTGTCAGTAGAGCAGCGGTAACTATTCGGTGCCTTTAATTAAATAAAAACATAATCCCGCCACTGTCCACCTCTTCGTATATAGTCGGCACACGCCACATGCGCGAGGTTGGATGCAATTTTTATTATAAGGTAGATTATGGAAAATTATAGGAATAAATAAATAAATATTTATATGTTATTTACGAATCTTAAGAAACCGTATGATCCAATTCCTCGAGAGTTCCTGTGGTGGGCGTTCAATTAGAAAGAAATTCTTGGTGAATAAGTGAAGATTGTAAAGACATGTATAAAGGAATAACAACTAGTGTTAGGACAAATGTGGAAGAGACTGATAAATTTTATGTGAAAGTAGGATTGTGACGAAGCTCGGTGCTTAGTACTTATTTAAATTTAGAACAAAAACTGGAATAGTCGAGACAAGTCCTTGAAGAGGAAAGTTTAAAACTTTGTAGAAAAAAAAAACAGATTATTTGGAATGTTAATTCGAAGACAGATTTACCAATGCAAATAAAATGATAACTTTGGATGGTGAAAGTTTTACGTACCTAGGATCGACATTATTTCTATCTTTTGTTGTTGTAACCTAATTCGTCGAGAAACTCTAGATGTCATCTGTTCAGCGGATGGAAGGTCTGCCTTGGTTGCGTTTATTACTTCTTGGCCTTTATTCCAGAATCTGTCTTGTCCATCTCCCAACCCATAGTCGTGATACAGGTCCCGCTCATCTCCATCTTCACCTTTTAATGCGAAATTCCAAATTAAAATAACAACATCCACTTTTCACTTTTTACGTATCCCTTCGTTTCTTATCCTGTCTTTCAGTGTTGGGTCAAGCATTGAGCGTTCTTTTCTCCTTATGGCTTTTTTTAATTCTGGCTGTTTTTGGGTAAGGGTAAGAGTTTCAAATGAGAAATAAGGTAAGAGTAAGAGTTTTCAAAAAATTTCGTAAGACGAATCTATGGTGCGGTGAATGACAGTGAAGATACCAGGAATCAGATATCGTAAAACATATTACGATAGAACGTCTGAGATAGATAGGGCATGTAATGTGGATGGAACAAAATGACTCAGTTAGAAAAACGCTCCTCGACAGACCCAGTGGTCAAAGAAAAAGAGGAAGACCCAGAACAAGGCTCCTTGATAACATCGATGAAGAGATGAGAAATGTGGAAATACGTGTTTGCACGAGGAAGGCGGTAAATGTTAACGACTGGAGAGAAATTCTTTGAAAGGCGGGTTGTAAAACCAGGACAGAAGCAGGGTTCCGGATCCATATGTAAGGACTAGCAAGACACACACAACGCACTTCTTGCATGGCATTCATGGGCACTTCCGATTTAAATATGTGTCTTAATTTGCCCTAGACAGCACAGCTCAGAGATATTCTTTGTAGCTGACATGTCTTATCTCATTATCTATTGTGATTTTAATTTTATGTCCCAAATACCTATGTAAATTGGGATAAAAATTGGGTACTAGGTTGATGATATTTCGATTTTGCTTTCATTAATTTTACCGCTAGTCCTGTTGCTGCAATAAATTCTTCCAGCATGTTTTTAGCTTCTTTTCACTCGCTATCAATACTATGTCATCCGCAAATCGAAGGGATTCTCTTTCTATGATGATTTCTTTGTCCTCCCAGTTCAGTATTTTAAAAGAATATTATATTACTGTTAACAACAATTGTGGGGATATAGTGTCACCTTGTCTTCATTATCATCAACCTGTATGTGTCAACTGCTGGACATAGGTCTCCCTCAGCTCTTTCCATCTGTCTCTGTCTTATGTGGCTTGCATCCAGTTATTGCTAAGACACTTCAGATCATCAGTCCATTTAGTTGGCTTCTTGTCTTGGTCTTATAGGTTTTGTCCATTGGTTGTCTGATAATCTGGCGACGTGTCCTGTCCAATTCCATTTATTGGCGCGATTTTTTCGATAGCGTCTATTGTTTTTGTTCGACGACGTATTTCTTCGTTTGGGATTCGGTCTCTCAGAGAGCCACCCAACATCTACCGCTCCATAGCCATCTGAGTCACGCGGATCTTATTAACTACCTTTTTTGTGAGTGTTAATGTTTTTGCTCCATAAGTGAGTACAGGTAACACACATTGGTCAAAGATTTTTCGTTTGAGGCATATGGGTAGATCCGATTTAAATATATAGTTTAATTTACCAAACGCTGCTTAGGCTAATCCTATGCGATATGGGAACTTACATGTCTGGTTATTTTTGCTCAACCAAATTTCATGTCCTAGGTACTTATACGATGTAGTCTGCACAATATCTCTTGAATCAACAGCAATGTTTCGATTTAGCACCAGATTAGTTATTACTTTCGTCTTGTTTATATTAATCTTTAATCCGACCTCCAAGGAAGCGTGATATAATTTTTTAAACATTATTATTGCATCATCCATACGATCGGCTATATGGACGATGTCATCTGCAAATTTCAAATTATTGACTCTTTTTCTAATATCTATTTTATTGGTGGTCCCGTGAAGATCTATAGTAGCTTTTACATTTTCATATATATATATATATATATATATATATATATATATATATATATATATATATATATATATATATTTCTACTGAGTTTGTAGTAGCTACATTCTTATATTCCGCTCTAATGATTTTAAAATTGCACCAAAGTCCACTGTGTCGAAAGGTCTGCGAATATCTGTAAAAATCAGCGAAAGTCTATAAAAAATATACAATATATAATGGTAATATAACTCCTCCTCCTCCTCAGTCCTAATCCCTTTTGGGATGTGGTGACACCATGTAACCCGTGGTTAATCAATATTTTTGTTTGATCTACCCAACGGCTTGGAGATCTTCCCCTGGGTCTCTTTCCTTCAACTCTAACCTCGACTATCAGTTTTTCCATGGTGCCTGTTCTTCTAGCAATGTGTCGAAAATACTGCAAATATCTCTGTTGTATTTGTTTAAGCAATATATCTTTTACTTTAAGTTGTTCTAATATCGATACGTTAGTGCGATGATCAATCCAGGATATTCTCAACATACAGCGGTATACTCACATTTCAAAAGCGTCCAGTTTAATTTTATCTGCTTTCTTTAAGGTCCACATTTCGATGCATATGTGGCTAAGGAGAAAATGAGCGCTCTTAGCAGCCTGGTAATATAATTATATTACCAGAGGTAATATAACTATATCAACAATATTAGCTGCAGCACGTGGTTAGCATTTTTTAACATTTCTATATATTATTTTACTGGAATTAAGTTTTATTTGGCACCTTTTTTAGTCATTGAATCATTGGTTTTAACTTCAATATTATTTTTACATCAGTAATTCATTATTTACATGAAACTGCCGCACAAAATTAAAAAATAAAACAAACGTATAAAACAAAACGTTATTTATGATAAGAAAAATCAACTAAGATATTAACATAAGTAAACTCACGTTGAGTATGCTTTAACGATTGATTTGTGTTATTTTCGTATTTTTTTAAATACGATTTAAAAAATATGTAACCGTTCTCCACTGAGAAGCAAAATTTTTGATATTTATATTGTGCTCAAGATATTTATTTCTGGTAAAAGTGACCAATTCGTATACATTTTTGGATTATTTATTAATTATATTATTAATATGTAAGTATTAAACTAAAATATGATAATGTCGTTCTTAAGACCAACAACTTAGGGGACTATCAACCTTAACAACAATTACTAGTGTTATACTTGGATGGTATAATATTTTCTGATACAAAATTAAGTGAAATATAAGTTTGAGTCTGATCTCCTTATAATTTTAAAATACTGATCGTTCTCGAGATATTTGAGAACAGAAAATATCATTTTTTAAAGCCTCTGTTCATTATACATAGTTGAGTATTATTAATTTACTAAATCTGAAATAAGCAAAAATGATCTGTTTTCTGTATAAATATAAAAATATTTATCAGTAATTCGTGTTTATACTAAGCCTAACTCGTATGTACAGTTAGACCTTTGGGTGCCGTTTCCATTATTGATAGTTGACCATCATTGTAGCAAATTGTTCTGTGTATTATCTGGTTTGTATAATCAATGTGTATGCATGTCTCTCTTCCTTCTCGACCACATTTCCTCAATTTGCGATATATTTTTCATCTCTTCATTTTGCATCAATAATTGCACACCCACACAATTTGTACATCTAAACTTATTCATTGTCATAAAACTGTCACCTTCATAAAACAGTTACTCAATAAATAACACACATTTCATAAATATATCTCTCGAATAAGTATAAATAACTTTTAATAATACAATGGTATATTACATCACTTTCATTTAACAAACAATCACACACATATCTCTGCTTCATTGGATCAAATCTATCTCCTCAAGAACTTCCCGTTTACTGTCAAACAACTACAATAGCAGAATTGAGTTCTCCATTCAACAATACATAGTAGTTTCAACCATGTTCTACCATCCATCAATTAATAGAGTACCGGCATGTAACTAATGTTTATTTACTTGCTCATTTATTAATTTAATACAATCTAATAGACTATTTTATAACAATTTGTGGGCCTTACCTTGTATGTTTAAACTTTTTAAAACTTTTTATACCTTTTTATTCAACTTACTCATTTTGAAATAAAATCACAGACATGTAATATTGGCATAACTATTGTAATTTACAACATCTACTTTGTTTATCTTTATTAGACAACACCCTAATATGGGTTTTTATCATTTCAGCATTTATTTAACTTTGTATCGAGACCTGAAGATGCTTTGCATATTGTAGAAAGCGAAACCGGTCGTCTGATAGTTAAATTAAATTGATTGTGAGTAAGTCTTATTTATTATTTCTTTGCCTATTTGATTATTTTTCGTTTTTCCATATTTAAAGGGTAGGATCGTAAAAATTTTAACTTGTTTACTGGCATATAAAAAAATACACTAAATGTGTTCATTCACAACGAATAAACAAGTCAAACTGCTGTAGAGTTGCGTGAATCCCCGGCCAGCGTGGCAATCACCCATATAATCATGGAAAGAAACCTACGCGTTATTATATCAGGATCAGGGAATAATAATATGTGATGTTCTCACGTTCTGCCTCTTGCCTACAAATGTGCAAATCTATATATCATGTGTGTAGATATTATGTTTATGATAAAATGTTATGTTTGTCTTACAAATTCTGTATTTATTTATTTATTTTTCAAATAAATAAATAATAAATCGTAAATTTCTATTAGAAATGTGTCTCTTGTGCTAAATTTCATTGAAATTCTTTGTAAACTACAGTGGTATGGACAGGTTAAGCATGTATAATATTAGCAGTACAATTTTATATATTTTTTACATTTAACCGGAGGTTTTGTCCTTTATATCATCTAAAGTCCGGTATAATGAGGTTTTACTGTATAAATTAATTTATAAATGCTAAATCTGTAAATCTTCAATATTCCATTCAATGTTAATCCATCTTATAAACCTTGAAGTGCTTTCTATAATATAATCTCACAGTAAATACTGCAAAGCATAGATCTAAGTACAAATTTAATAATAATAAATACATCAGTTCATAGAACAACCTAGTAATTGTTGTTAATTTGCTAATACATTTAAAATGTTTATAAAAATAACCACAAAAATAGATATTTAAGAAAGTTTTAACTCTTAGGACATCAACTACATATTTACAGTTTAATACTTACATACCTATTTATTTATATTTTGTAAAATTGTTAAAGACTTAGGTCCGATAGCCCGGCAATAAAAAGCAATACAAAAAATACTGTAAAGCGCTTATACTCGTACGTAAATTTTGAACCTAAAATAAAACAAAAAAGCATTATTGAGAATTTAAAAAGCAACGAAATTATAGTTGTAGATGTCAATTCATAAAATTTATTGTATACTTAAAGAATAGAATGTATGGCGAAGTTAGCACAAACATCTACCATCGTTTAAAGAGTTCAAATCCAACAAAGATAACTAAATTGCTACTTGATACCACTTTAAAAATTTTTATTAATAACTATAGATAACTTTTTCAAAATATATTTTAGAAATGCCTTTAGCAGTATATTATTTGAAGAATAGTGCTACCTCTTAAAAGAAACTAGAACATTCGTTTAATTAGACGATATATAGTTATTTTACAAAGACAAAAATTTTGCCGAAGTAAGACAAAACTACAACGGGGAGTAAGACAAGGAGACACCATCTCTCCCAAACTATTCACCCTTGCTCTAGAAGACATTTTTAAGAAACTAGAATGGAACAATAATGATATCAGCGTCGACGATTCATACTTAAACCACTTGAGATTCGCAAATAACATAGTTTTAATAGCCGATAATATCCAAGAACAAAATTATATGTTCCAAAAATTAAATGCAGTTTCAGGAGCGGTAGGCTTAAAAATGAAGTACAGCAAAACAAAAATACTGAGGCGAGACCAGACAAATATAACAATACAAAATTATACCATAGGAAATGTTGAACTTTAGGTATATATAGGTCATGTAATAAAACTAGGAAAACTAAATCAAGATGCTGAAATTAATAGAACACAATTGGCATGGGGCGCTTTAGACAAACTAGCATACATCTTGAAAAATACCTTCATTCCTGTAAACTTAAAGAAAAAGGTGTATAACACATGCATACTACCATTTTGTACCTACGGCTTGGAGACAGTAGTCCTTGCCAACAATTTGTTAAAAAATTAGAAACAACGCAAAGAGCAATGGAACGAATTATGCTTGGAATATCACTGAGAGACAAGAATAGAAACACCGAGATAAGACGTAGAACGAAGATTAGGGATATTCTCGAAGAAATTACAAAAATTAAATGGCGCTGGGCAGGTCACGTAGTCCGACATAATGACAACAGGAGAATTAATGAATGGAGACCAAGGACGACAACAAGAAGCATGGGTAGATGACATAAGAGCAGTGGCAGGTAAACAGTGGATTAGATTGACGCAAGATAGTGAAAGATGGAAGCAAATACATTTGAGCACGGATCGCACGCCATCATTTAAATACCACTCGCTAAAACTAAAAGGCAAACTATCAGTCAAAAAAACATTCTTCGCTAACGTGTAAACCAAAAATGGGACATACATTCTTTGACTCTAACTTGCTAGAGATCTGTAATAAACAAAACAAATTGAAGATCTTCTACATTCACTTTATGATTACAATCTTTCTGGTCAGATTATCCATTTACGAAAACAAGCACCAACATATTACAAAAAAGAATAACCGAAAATAGGTAGACACACATATATCACAGAAAGTGAGGTAGGTAGTCGAAGAAAGCTGGGCATAAAAATTAAGCCTAATATCTTAGCTATGGCCAATGAAGTTCTTGGTGAAAGAGTTATAAATATAAATAAATCGTTTCCAAGGCGAAGAACTCCATGGTTTTGTACAGAGGTAAAGGAAAATGTAAAGAAAAGAAAAGAAGCTTATCTGAAATGCATCTCAACCAAAACACAAGAGGCATACCATAATTACAAGACAATTAGAAACGAAACACATGAACTTGTATGAAACCTAAAAAAGATCACTGGGAATGCTTTTCGAAAGAAACGGAACATTATTTTTACGTTCACCAATAGACAAAAGACCAAATGACCGAGCAAAAGATGGTGTGACAACCTTCCATACAGGTATTGATCCGCCAATAAACAAGTAGAATTGCTTATAAAAAGGAAGAAGAAGAAAACAAGCACCAAGAATGCATCATATAAAATAGCCTTTCCTTAACATCTAGACCTTTACTCAACATCTAGTAGACCCTCGAGCCGGCTACTAGCAACCCTCCCTGTCATGTGTAAATAAACCTTATAATCACCTGCGAATCGGAAAATCCAAGTGTAAAACAAACTTAAAAAAATGGAGAATATTATCTGTCTCTTCAGGTACTTAGTATGCATGTGGCGATCAATACAAGACCTAGTACATCTAATTATCAGTCCTCTATTAGAGAAATCCTGTAATAATTAAGAAATATTAGTTGAAGACTTTTGCATACAAATGACATAACCATTTAGACCACTCTTTTTTGAATGGACAAGATTTTATTTTCCATATGCAAAGAAAAGTGCGTCTATGATATATGTCTAGATAAAATATAAATCGTGACAAAAAGAGAATTGAAATAATGAGAAAATCGCCATAAATAATAAATTAATAATTTTACTTAGTTTTTATTATTTCTTTTTTTTTTAGATTAAAAAAATAAACATATGAAAATAAACTTTTTGGAAGTTAGCCCATTATTGATATCTAATTTTTTGATAAACGTTATATTGTATCGTTATATTTTCTTCGTCTACATCAAAGAAGGTTTCATTTAAAGCTGTTTCTAAATTAGAAAGAATTTTTTTATTATATTAGTTTGCCATTACTTTACCCTAGTTCTTAAAGAAAATAAAGTTATTTTCTAACTACTTTCCAGACCATTAAACTTAGATAAATAATCTATGAGTAAAAACTATAACAGTTTAGTTATACTTTGATTGGCTAAGGGTATGAACAAATTCCAGTTTTTTAAACATTGAAAACAAATCAAAAACAGTGGTGAGCCAAAAATTGTATTTGTGCTAACTCCGTGATTATAAATAATAGCCTCACAGTTTATGCATGATTAATTCAAGACCTTAAAATCCAACTGAGATATATAATTATACATATTTCCTAGTCCGTAACATAGATTAGTTGCCTAGGCCAATAATGGGAACATTCATTTGATATTTATTTATGTTTTAGTGTGCAATAGCTTAAATGATCTACAATCAAATTTTTCATAAAAGCATAGAGTTGTTATTATATTGAAGTTATTTTTAAGAATATTTAGTTTTTGTACACGGTAAAAGACTGTACAATTTATCTCAATTATTGATATCCATTTTCTTTATTATTTAGGATTTTGTTTGAGAATAGTTATTTACGTTGGTAGCCAGAATTGCAAGTTTTATTTTAATTTTTACAGTTAAAAATAAGAAACTCAGTTTACTTGATGGAATATAGTCTATAGTACAAGCCACAGTCAGAATGCAGTGCAGGTAAGATAGACAATTTCTTTCTTACAGGAGAACAGACGATCACGTTGCCGGTTTGCATCGAGCGGTGCATAAGGACCGGATTTAACCCTGGAATATCACACCTATTGTTTTTGACATACACCTCACATATGGGTATCAGATACCTATTGATTTTTTGTGAAGAAATAAATAAAAAAGTAAATATGTTATGATTTCCAGGGACTGTCTAGTCACTATTGAATACACAAGCATTATTAAATCAATCATTTTATTTTCTCTCTCTTAATTGTAGTAATACAAAAGAAAAAAATATTAAAAATGTTTAAAAATATTTAACAAACATTTTCTAAAAAACCAGAAACCTAATTCAAAATATTTTACCTTAATATAACAACAAAATGGTCTTTCTAACTAAAATCTAACACCTTTTGATTATAGATCTCACAGTCATTCTTATCCAGGTATTTCAATTTCACTCATTTTGGTGACTGCATTCACAACACAGTTTAGCTCTATGCTCCATGCAGTATGCTTTATGGCAAGCCGAGGATGCATGCTTCGTTTTTCTATCTTTTCCTTTACAGAGATAACACCTAGTTTGCTTCACTAAACTTGTGGGATGTTGTGTTGGAAGGTCTTTAACTTGGAGAATGCCACAAATTGATTGCCTGAGTGATTTCGGTAAAGAAGGTATTTGAAGTCTCTCTCGCATTAGTGGTTCAATTAAAGCCATTCCCAAAGACTTCAGAAAAGATTTTATATTATTAGATGCAGTTTCTTTTCAATGGGTATTTGAGAGAGAAAATGGCACCATTGCATTTATGCCACTTGCATCAAGCATGTTAAAAAAAATTCTTAGTGGCCATCGTCTGCATTTTCGTGATGTAGTATAAGAATGGCATAATTGATCGAACGTATTTGTACCTCCTTTTGATTCATTATAGGTGTGTATAAGGTTTGGTTTTCCTGTATCAGCATTTAATGAATTATCATGATATAATGTTGACAGCAAGAGAACCACTTTTTTGGGATTTGGAGTGTATGAGATGATAGTTTTATTTTCGTCGAATGCAAATAATGATGTACCTACTTCTTTTTTACTGAGAGAAGACGGTGGAATTTCTCGTTTATTTTTTCTTAGTGTACCCAAGATAGTTAGTTTAAATTGTCTCATCATTTCATCAGCAAGAGGTATTGAAGTAAACCAATTATCTACTGTTATATTTCTGTTGGTTCCATGTATTGGTTCCGACAATTTCCGAACGTAAAAAGCTGGTACTGACTCCTTATCCTATGTTTGGACTTTTCCAATATATGGAATAGCTTTAACCATATAAAATATTTTATATGGTCATTTATGAGTCATTCATCATCATTATCTTTATTCCATATTTGTCGGGCTTACTACTCATATAGATTTTAAATGGGCATTTCCCCCTGAATCCTACGAGCTGTTCATCGATAGCACAATGCTGAAAAGGGGTGTAGTATAATGTACAGTTGCTTATAAAGATTTTCCATAATTCGCGTATGGGTGCAAATTTATCCGCTGCTTTTCTTGTTGCTCTTGTATTATTATTATCAAACCTTAGGCATACAGCTAGAAATGCAAACCTCTGCTGCGACATCGTAGCATAAAATATTCCATTTCCAAATTGTAGGGACCAAAGTTCATCAACACTAGAGTTAGAAACACGTAATGCACCAGATATGAACAATAACCCAATGAAGGCTTTAACTTCTATTTTATTTGTCAATTTGGTGTAACTTTGCGCTGTGATACTTTCACGTTTGCAAATGATTTCTTCATTTGTAAAAAGAACGATAATATCTAACATTTCTTCATTAAATAGTAAGTTCCAGGCTTCTTCAGGAGACTGAAGTATCCTGGCATTTCCTTTGCCGCCCGGTAAACGTATAACAAGATTTGCGGCTGTTGTACGACCACGCCTTGAGGGCTGTTCTGTAGACCAACGATGCCCGTTTTTTCCAAGTAAACTTGCAACATTTCTCACTGGTTCATGATCTGTTTCACTATCACTTTGTTCACTTTCATCAGTGTCGGTATTGGAGTTTTGTTCTTCGACATAATCCTCCTCAGATTCAGAATCGGTACCAAAGGTATTTTCACCATCATCCTCGTTGTTTTCATTATCAAATAAATGTTCAGCTTCCCTTTCCAGTTCAGCTTGGGTCAACGGACGACGTTTTTCCCAGTTTTCTTTCCAGCCACATGAAGCCATTTCACTAAAAAATAATTATAAGAAAAATTAATAAATTATCGGAAACCTCACACATGGGTGCTACATACCCTAGCGCTTATTCAATAAATTCTCGTGATCGGAAATGTCGCTCAAACGAGATAGCAACTACAAACTTGTCCTTGGCAGACTGCAGACTGAATTTACATGAAGCAGTATTAACATTGAAATGCGATTCGCGCATGCTACATTCAGTTAAGTGTCTCGATGGGTATCTCACACCCAAGTATGAGGTTCCA
This sequence comes from Diabrotica balteata, assembly GCA_918026665.1. Taxonomy (NCBI): domain Eukaryota; kingdom Metazoa; phylum Arthropoda; class Insecta; order Coleoptera; family Chrysomelidae; genus Diabrotica; species Diabrotica balteata. Next base: position 127,252,632 of record OU898279.1, read on the forward strand.
GGGTTAAGAATCATGGCCCTGGTATGTACGAGAACACAACAATTGCCCTCGGTTGTATAAAAGACTATTATCATTGTTTCAACTAAAGTTCGATTCAATCATCGATGTATAAATAAGAGAAGTTACATTGTCGAACTAAACCATAACATGAAGAAAAATACTATAGAAAAAGTAAAATATATCAAAAACTCATTGTCGATAGTTTATTTATATTAATAAATTTTTAATGACTTCCATTGTAAAAACATTGTTTGGAAAATAAAGATCATTATAAAGTCATTAGGAGAAACGAATCAGTTTTAATCCACATTATCCACGCAAAGATTGGATACCAGTATGGCGATTTTAATTTTATTAACTGCTACTAATAATGATATCCAATCTCCGATAAGAGAGGCACTCAAAGAAGAAGAAGAATCCACGCAAAGCGTATATGTCTCTTTGTCGATTTGGTTACTGGCCATTAGACCAAAAACTTGTTGGCAAAAGCTCAGTTCTATTTCATTTTCGCAAGCGGACGAAAGTACCTACATCATGGAGTCCTTGCTTCTTATTTTAATTTCAAACATGGTATGACTCTTAGTCTGTAAGTTAAACGTATTAAACTATCCTCCTCCTCAATCCTTTAGCCCTTGTCAGGGCGTAGTGACACCCTAAATATTATTAGTCTGCTGTCTCCATTGGCTGCGATCTTGTGCCATATGGACGGCTTCATGTAGGGATTTTCCCACCAAACTCTTCATTTGGTCCACCCATCGTTTTGGAGATCTTCCTCTTGGTCTTCGGCCTTCTACCTTACCTTCTACTACCAATAGTTCCATGGTGCCCGTTCTTCTAGCTATGTGGCCGAAGTAAGTTAGGTATGCTTGGTTTACTTTTTTTAGTAGCCTGTCTTTTATATGAAGCTCTTCCAGAATTGACAGGTTGGTTCTATGTTCTGTCCAGGACACGCGTAGAATTCTTCTATATACCCACATTTCGAAGGCTTCGATCTTACTCCTATCGATTTTTTTGAGAGTCCATGTTTCAGCTGCATATGTAGCAATGGGAAAAATAAGGGCATTGACCAACCTAAGCTTAGTATTCCTTGTTATTGTTCGGTCTTTCCATATTTTAATTAATTTAGCAGTTGCGGTTCGGGCCATTCCTAGTCTACGTTTGATTTCTGAGGAACAATCACCATTGTTGGTTATCAGAGAGCCCAAGTATACAAATCTGTCGACTACAAATCCCTATTTGGCGTATATGCGGTAGATTATTATTTGCTTTGTCTACAATCATTATTTTTGTTTTTCTGGTGTTGATTTGAAGTCCGAATTCTTCACTTATTCGGCTTAGCCGTTCGATGATGGTAATCATTTCGACTTCATTCGCTGCTAGTATAAGTGTGTCATCTGCGTATCGCAGGTTACTGATTTTTCTGCCTCCTATAGTGATTCCTCCATCCCATTCATCTAGTACTTTTCTCATTATATATTCAGAATATATGTTGTACAATAATGGTGATAGTATGCAACCTTGTCTAGTTCCTTTCTCTGTTTTGAATGCATTTGAATATATTCCATGTACTTTAACTTTGGCTGAGTTTTTATTATACAGATTTCTTATTAGGTTAACTAGGTGGTTAGGTACTCCCATATTTTCAATTATACTCCAGAGAGGATCCCATTTTACTGAATCAAAAGCCTTTGTGTAATCTACAAAACAGAGCAACATTGGTATGTTATGTTCTCTCGCTAATTAAACTATCACCTGCATTTAAAAAATTGTGACAACTATTACTGTGGAAAAAGTTTCGAAAATGTGCGGTGTGATTGTTTGCAAATTTTATGATATCCTCGAAGAGGCCCAGCAAGGCGAACTGAAACCGATACAAAAAAAAACAGTTTCCAGTCCAAATCACGTGAGAATACTGAGAAATCTCGAGTAAGGAAAATTGTCCATGATTTTTTTCGAAAATATACCACCAACCGTCATCAGCACAATGAACAGAGTAAAGTATGATGACAACCTACCAGCTTTTTCAAAAACCACATTTCGTAGGCTACTAAATGACATGGGTTTTGAATATGATAAAACAGGTTGAGATTCGATAAGGATGGAAGGGAAAGATGTCATATTCTGCAGACACAAGTAACTTAGACAAATAAAAACATTGAGGAAGAAAGATAATGTAAATCTTGTTTATACCGATAAGTATTGGACTAACGTCAGTTCTTTAGTCAAAAAGAAAAGGAGTGAAACAACGATGAAGAATCCACGAGATGCCTTCATGAAAGAGCTCTCTACTGGACTGAAAGCTTCAACCCAAAGAGGTCCTCGGTTGGTTCTTCTTCATGCTTGGAATCAAAACTAGTTTTGTGGCATGGGCCGAATTATTTTTCTTGGCCAAGAAAGGAACCGCTGACTACTGAAGAAATGGACAAGGATCTATATGAAGAATTGTTTGAAAAGACATTAATTTCAAACTTGCCGAAAAACCAGGAAAACGTTGTCGTTTTGGATAACGTGTCATACCACGCTCGCAAATTTGTGTTCCAGAAAAAATTGTGAAGCAAAAGACAAATCAAGAATTGGCTAATCGAAAAGAACATTTTTTTCGAGGAAGATTACCTACAAAGTGAATTACTGGATACTGCAGCCGCATTCAGAGACAAGTACGACAAGTACAAAATTGAAACAATTGCCGAAAAATTCGGCGTTAAGATTTTAATACTAACGCCTTAACATTTCGAGCTGAACCCGATTGAGATGGTGTTGATTCAATTGAAAAGGTATGGAACTATAAGCAATGTCGATTTTAATGAGAAAACGATAGGACGGTTGATAAAAGACGCTTACCAACGCGAATCTAAAGAGCAGTGGCATAATTATGTAAACCACGTTAAGAAAGTAGAAGAAAAAATGTTTGCGGTGAACAATTTTTTTATATATTTTTATAGTTTGTATATTAACACTAATGCAAGGTATGCCAAGTGAGCAACTCAGAAATCAACTTCATAGCATGTCTACTGTGTTGAATCAAGCCATACAAATCATAAATCACAACAAGAAGAAGCTTGAACGCAAAAAACCGCAAATATCACGAAACAAAGGTTAGGTAGCACCAGAAAATTTTACAGAGATATAAGATTTTTAAGGACAGAAAAAAATATATTGAGCATTTGAATATAGTCAGAAAAAAAGGAGCAGAAAACATTGGAAAAAATGCAAAGACAGCGCTTACTGGCTAAACAAAAACGATATGATCAAGAGAGGAAAAGAAAAAGAGCGGAAACTTGCTCTAAATTAAAACTAGCAAGTTACAGACAGATACTTCACTTAAAAGAATTAAATTCTTGTAGACTAAAACTAGAGAACGCTTAAACTGTGTACAACAGTTTACACTTAAACATACCTTTAATTAATTGGTGTGCCACGCTAAAGGAATCACTGTTGACGACGGAATGCTTTCCCACCTATGATTTGCAGACGACATAGTTGTGGTAAAAGATTACTTAAAAAGATTATAACTATGCTTACTGAGTTGGGGTATGTTGTGAGAACCCAAACATTTATTGTAGTTGAAGCAGCAGTTAGAATCATTCTATTCAGTGTACAGTCCATTTTTTGTTTTTCATTGACAAATTAGAAAATAAAATAGAACCAGCATTTTTCTGTAATTTTGTAATTTTCTTACCATATGATCACTCCTAGTAGGATACTGTAATATTTGACCATGGCTCTGAAGATGGCTTTATAAGCTGAAAAGACTCAGATAGTAATTAAAATTGTCTACATACTTTACAAATACTTCCTGTTTCCATCTTTAGAGAATCACTTTAGCGTGGGTGCATACGGAGCTCTATAAAAAATATTCAAAGGCAATATAGAATAGATAACATAGAAGGCCAAATTATTTAAAATAGAACACATTCGTTCAATGTGTGCTTCCAGTCATTACTTACTGCGCTGAAACAAGTTCTTTAAACCAGGCCAGAGGAGCTAGCTAAGAGAAGCCCAAAGAAGGATGGAATGATCGTTACTTGTACTGACACTCAGAGAGAGGGTTAGAAGCGAGGAAATAAGAAGAATTATTGGAGTCACACATATAGAGCGTATAGCGTGGCTAAAGTGGGACTGGGCGTGCCATGTGGCCAGAATGAATAATGAGTGCATTGGCTACAGGAAGCTCAAAACAGAAAAAACTGAACAAAATTATGGGAGGATCAAAATTGTTGGAAATTGGCTGTAGAAAGCTCCAAATCGACAGAACTGGAAGAAGTTAGAGAAAGTCTTTGTTTAACATTGGGCGCAAAAGGCTAGATGATGATGATAAGGCATTCTTTTTTTCCGTTATGTTTTTACATGTGTTGGATCATTTAATTTATAATGAAAAAAACCCGCTCTTGAAGGATCTAATATTGGCTCTTATGCCCACTAGATCATACTGAGTTTACAGATTCATCCACTCTATTGCTTTATAGTTCAATTCGAGCCCTGGCCCGCCGCAGTAAACCTCTCCATTTCTTGGAGACCTTTAAACTTTCAAGGAGATTTCTTGCATCCTTTCTTCCTTGCATATTTCTTGCATCCAACTTATCGTTTTCTTGGTCTGCCACCAGATCTCTTTCCCTGCATTCTTCTATTTAACTGTTTTCTTAAGCATTTATCATTAAGGCAATCCTAAATACTGTAGGTGGACATATTGACATGAAGGTTGTTTTTATGAGCCCTTCATGAGTTTGCTTTGTGAATGGTGTAACTGAAAACAATATTAGATATGTCGACGATACCTTAGTATTGGCTAATTATAGAGAGAACCTTTAAAATTTAACGAACAAAATTAAACAAACCTGTGATCATTATTAAGACTCGTTAAGAAAACTAAATGTATGACAGTTCGTAAATAAAACTGTATAAAGGATGACGGTATAGAAGTCGGAGATGCTATACTGGGCGTATTAGAGAAACTCATGTATCTCGGTAGGAATATCAGTGAAAGCTGGGATCCAACCGTTGAAAGTAAAAGCCTAATAAAACAAATCCGAGCTGCCTTTGGAAAATTAGAAACGTACTTTGCAGTCACTATCTTAGTATTGACCTTCACGTTAAAATGACATATTGCTATATCCTTCCAGTGCTACCATATGCACTGGAAGCCTGGACTCTAAGAGAGGCTATGCTTAAACGCTTGGAAGCGTTTAAGATGAGTTACAGTTAAAAATGAGGAGGTGCTAAGGAGGTATGTTTTGAAGATCATTGACAGGTTGCAAAGAATATACTGGAGACTACTAATGTTGAAAACAATAGACAATATGATTTTATTATTGCAGCATACTTTAAAGTTTTAATATTTCTTGTTACATACTTAAGTTTTTCGGCATCAGCGTTAAAAGTGTTTCTCAATATTGTTCGTTTCAATCTGAGATTTTTCATTATTCTTTAGGGGTCAAATCTTTTGATATTGTACGAAATCATAATCTCTGTTTATTGTGCGTAATTAATTTACAAACGGCCATTTGGTACTAAAACACATTTACTGATCACCGTTTTCTATATTCTCGTTGTTAGGTTTTAACTAGTTTCCAGCTAAGTCAAACGATATTAATAAATTTCTTTTTGTTTTTTGATCAAAGCTTTCCTTTGTTACTGAATGCTGGTATCGATAGAGTTACATGAAGTATAAATATTTTGGAGAATTCGACATTAAATTTATGATACATCACATGCCTCATGCATCAGTAACGCGGTTACTTAGTTCTCTTCGAAAATATGATAGGAGTTATGGAGTTCCTTTAATGTATTTTTAAATTGAAATCACAAAAATTAACTGAACTAAACAAGAATTTCTAAAACAAAATAGCTAAACAGAAAAGTTGAGATTCAATCGGTACCGCTGTGGTAGACAAAAATGTTATTAACTTCCACCAATGTAATTTGTTGCTTCTTATTTTCCTTTGAAATATTTTATTACTTCATACTCATTTGTTTTTAAGAAACTCTAATGATTTCTTTTTAATTATCGGTCATAAATTAATGTGACTTTTTTTGTGGCTACCAATATATTTTAAGTAATAAATAATTTTATTAAAGAAAGTTATATCCGAAAGTATATAAGAAATAATTAAGTAAAGGAAAAATTGATTGTAGATGTAAAGGTAGCATTAGTTTTTATTTTCCAGGTTTTTTTACCATTTACACGAATTAGTTCGGCAACACAACGAACTTTATTAGAGATTTCATCCATTTTGAAAAAAAAAGACGTTGAATGTCTGTGAGTATAAAGCGTATATTTTTGAATTGTGTATTTTGCTAAAAAAAAGTGTGGTAGGAAACATTCAATGTTTTTTATGTAAATATTTTTATTAATCCAGACAGAAACGAATTGAAATAAACTATTTCGGGTTTTTTACCAAAAAATGGGACCAAATAATGTATGTTAACTAGACTACTCTTTTGGTAACCTCTGACAATATTGTGGAACATATCTTTAGGAGTACAAACTGAAAAAATCTTTTAAAATCTATTTCTGCGAGAATGAAATTTAACAAACTGTTAATTAGGCGAAAAGGAGAACCTAGTGTTTAAAATAGAAAACTTAAGCAAAAATGAAAACGTTTTTAAAAACATATTTATTAAATGTAACTTAACTGTAAACATAAGATAGAGTTTTATGGAAGTGTGCAAATATATTATACCAATAATGACAAATACACTATTTATTTTGATAATGGAGTAACTTAACAAGTGATAACATCAAATAAAAACAAGGGACGACATTATCCTGAAATAATTTTTGACTGATTTCAAAACATGCGTAGGAAAACCGAAGAAAATGGTAGATCTTCGGAGAAGTATTGATCTAATCTGCTACTTTACTTTCCTAGGTATTGCCACTGGTTTACCTTAGAATCTAATAACTATTGATGCACCCTTCACTGTTGTGGCTAGGTACGCTGCCTAAAGTTAAACTGACCACGTGCCTTTCTTTCTTGCGGATATACCACGAAACGTTGACTATATTTCTTAGTATTTGGTTTTGGACTTTTTAAAGGCAAGCATAGTTACTTTCACTAGTACAGCCCCATAACTGTAAACCATAGGACCATACTGGTTTGAGTTGAGCATTTGTTTGTAAATTAATACCTTGTCTTGATTGTAAGTTCTGAGCTTTTACCTAATAACCAACATAGTTTCTTATATTTCAGTTTTAGTTTTTCAGTTTTTTTTTTCTGATATGTTCCTGTTCTGTTTCATTTGGTATGACGTCCAAATGTAGCCCTAGTTATTTAACTGTTCTCTTGTACGAAACGATTTTAGTTTTTAGTCTAACTGGGTGATTATTTATTTTTTTGTAAATGAAATCGATATGGGCAGATTTCCCTTCATTAATTTTTATGTGACATTTATTTTTTCAACTGCTTATTTGTCACTGCATTTTGGAGGTGTCCAGTTGTTTCTTCAAATGTTTCACATACTGCTAGTATTGCAGTGTCGTCTGCAAATGTGCCCACTTTATTATTTTCCATTAACAGGAATCTAACAGGCATATAATAAATATAGTATGCATTCTAGAACGCTGCCCTGTGGAATTCCTGCTTTTATTAGTCATAGTTCTGAATATTAGCCTTCTTGTTTAAATCTAAAAGTTCTGTCCTTCAAATATGACTGTATTAAATGGACATGTTGAATGAAAAGATATCTTTTTAATTTTAGTAACAAACCTTTTTGCCACACTTTATTAAATGCTGTTGCTATGTGCAGGAAAATGGCCGAGCATATTTTATTCTCTTTTAGAGATCTCTTTATAATATGTATTTGTTATGCGATGTATTTGGTTTATTGTTGAGTTCACAAGAAAACTAAATTCCTGTAGCTGTCTGTATACCATGTATCACAAAAAAATTATTTAAAAGTTCCCTTATAAAAGGTTTATATTAAAACACCCTTTCGGGTTACATCACAAAATGTTTTCGAAATTAGTATTCCATCATCAGTGCTCCCTGGATTTACATATGGCGTCTCGGATTTCATGGTTCCAAGTTTTTCGGGGTATACTTCGTTTATGTTTATTCCATGTTAATTTTGAAATTAATTACCAACATACTATTTTGTCGTCCATGGTATTTTTAGAATTAGGAATATCTGCAGGATTTTCTTAGAAAGTCCATTTCTATCGCTTTAATTCTAACTATTCTTTGTGTTATTTGCCAACATTCTGCATCATATTTATGAGGTTCCAATATGGTTCGATTTAAGTCTAGTTTTGTTGACATCCTTATGTTTTTGGATCATAATAAGGAGTTTAAGTGTTGTATGCCTCCTACTTTAACAGCTTCTATTACTATTTGGTCATCTCCCAGAGCCTTGTTGTTTTTCGGATCCTTGGTTTATTCCTCTGCGTTCTCTAATTTGTGTTTTGTCTTTTTCTGTTAACTGGCTTTTGTATAATTCTTCATAGAAGCTTTTTGCTATCTTTACTATTCTCTCTCTATTTGTTGTTATATTTCCTTCCTTGTCTTTTAGTTTAAAAATTTCCTTTTTACCATCACAAAGCGTTCTTCTGAGTATTTTCATATTTCCATTTTGCTCAATCACATTTTGTATTTTCTCAGTATTATACTTCCTCTGATCTTTACGAATTGCTTTTGAGATATCTCTGTTCAGATTTCTGAGTTCAGCTGAGTCGCCTTTCTGCTCTGATCTCTTGATATTTCTTTCTTTAATGAGCTTTCTGGTGTTTTCGCTCAGTTTCTCTTCTTTTTCGGCTGGTCTAGCACAGTACTGTTTTTGTGCAGTCATTAACGCTTCTGTGATTGCATTATTAACGGTTTTAACATCTGTCGAAAGAGGGTGGTTTAAGGCCCGATTTATAGCTTTCACATATTCTTCTGTGTTTTCTGGTGTACTCCATTTTTTCAATTCTCTTCTCTTTATTAATCTTGTTCTTTCATTTTTTTAAGTTTAACTGTATTGTAGCTCTCACTGCTCGATGATCGCTACCAATGCCAAACTGATTTAATACTGTGACATCTTTGACATATCTTTTATGTGTTGTTATGAAGAAATCTATTTAATTTTTCACGTTTCCATTTGGGCTTATGTCCTTCGTCTATGTGGCTTCTTTTGGAAAAAGATATTCATCAAATATATCTGATGGTTATAAAGAAAATTTAATAGTGTCTGGCCTCTCTCATTTCGACCTTCTAAACCGTGTTTTCCTATTGCCGTCTCTGCATCATCAATTTGAGTTCCTACCTTGGCATTGAAATCCCCCATAAGAACAGTAAAATGACATTTTGTTTCCGATAATTTACTCACTTTCACATTCACTTTCAGAGTTTCTTCTAGTGTTGTCTGAATTATACAAAATGCACAGAAACTCGCCGTATTTCGAATATTATTGCCATATTGCCAATGCGTTTTATCGTCCAGAGTCAGAACCATATTTCGTAATATATTGGTACAATATAATACTTCCATTATCTAGAAGAACTAGCTTGCTTCAAGCAAGTTTTTTCAAATTAGTACAAAATTTATAAATGAAAATACTCTTACAAATAAAACCGTTAAATCTCGCACTCTTCAATACTACAAACTAACTAATAAAAATCGTGCAAAATACTTATTTACAGTCTCATATTTCTCTTACTTCAGTTTATTTCAATTCGTTTAACTAAAATCCTAGTCATTGTCCGTGTTAAGCGTATATCTAAGTTAAAGGCCATGTTTTGATATATCTATACATGAATATAGTTGCCCTGAAGAGTGGCTACAAAATTTTTGTAAGACATGCATACTCTATCAGAGAGTGAACAGAAATAAACAATTATTTGGTTTAAGACAAAATTTTCTCTCGACATTAACAATGTGATAGCTTCGATATTTATATAAGTGAAATAGAATTTACTGATAATACATGAAGAAATATTGGGTAAGTAGAACGCAGATTAGTAACGATAAGTCAATGAATTTACAACATAAAACAAAAGCAGTGTAGATCTTTCTTTACAAAAGACAAAAATATTTTACATCAATATTTCTGTTGTAGATTGGTCCATAGTTTCTTAAAACCTTTTAAATTAAGTTTTATATAGGTATAATAACATTATGTTTAGCTTTCTGTGTACATATTTTTAAGACACTTTTCCACTTTTCACCATACCTTTTCATACCTTTTTTATCATCATTATTATCATTTAATCTTTGCTTATCCACTGCTGGACATAGATCTTCCTCATAATTTTCCATCTATTTCGATCTTGTGCCTCTTGCATCCAATTCCTATGACAACGTTTTAGATCGTCAGTCCAACGTGTTGGTGGACGACCTTTGCTTCGGTAGGCATCATCTCTTGGTCTCCATTCCAGTATCCGTTTTTGACCGTCTATTATCTGCATTCGAGCCACGTGATCTTCCCAGTTCCATTTCAGTGTTGCTACTCTACCTACTGCATCAACCACTCCTATTCTTTGTCGTAGCTGGCGATTTGGGATCTTGTCTCGTAGTGAAACGCCCAACATAGCACGATCCATCGCACTTTGACACACACGGATTTTTTAAACTGTTCTCCTTGTCATGGTCAACGTTTCCGCACCGTAAGTCAGCACTGGCAAAACACACTGATTAAAGGTTTTTCTTTTAAGGCATATTGGTATATCAGACGATTTGAAAATATGGTTCAGCTTGCTGAAGGCTGCCCAAGTCAGTCTTATACGACAGAGAAGCTCAACGGTTTGGTTATCTTTTTCTATGCGGATCCCATGACCTAGGTATTTATAGGCCATTACCTGGTCTATGGATCTTGTTCCTACGCATATATTTTCGCTAACTACAAGATTTGTCATCATCCGGGTTTTAGATATATTTATTTTTAATCCCCCTTCTAGCGAGAAAAGGTAGAGCTGATTTAAAAGTTCTTTGACCTCATCTATCTTCTTCTACTTCTTCTCGTAGCAATACAACCCGGGGTGGGTCTTGGCTGACTGCACAACCTGCTTCCATCTCGAACGGTCGTCCATGATGTTTAAGTCAGTGGGTAGCCCCATTGTTCTCAAATCTGACCATATATTATCTCTCCATCGCATTCCTGGACGTTCTAAGGGCCTTCTCCCTGTCGGGACTTCTTCCCAGATTAACTTGGTAAGGCGGTTATTAGGAAGCCTATGATCATGGCCAGCCCATCTTAGACGTTGGTATTTAATCTCTTGGACTACGTCGCTAGCACTATACATTTGTTTGACCTCGGCATTTGTTCTCATTCGGTATTGGACCTCATCTATCCTATCAACTATTAGTACAATATCATCTGCAAACCTTAGATGGTTAAGCTTTTCTCCGTTTATGTTTATGCCCTTGTCGGTCAGTTTGGCCCTTTTACATATATATTCCAAAAGCGTAGTAAACCACTTCGGCGATATGGTGTCCCCCTGGCGTACTCCACGTTGTATAGGGAATTTCTGGGTTTGACGATCATCCACTCTAACACTGGCTGTTGCGTTTTGGTATATGTGTTTAATTATATTTATACACCGACAGTCAATTCGGCATTCTGTCAAGGCTTTCAATATTTTTTGTTGATTTATGGTGTCGAATGCCTTTTCATAGTCGATAAATATTAAAGCTGGTGGTTTATTATATTCAGTGCATTGTTCTATAAGATTTTTTATGCTTTATATCAATTTTTGGATTCGTTTTTATGTTCCTTTTATTCACCTGTATGATATTATTGACAAAAAAGACTTAAGAATAATCACTCATCTATTATTAGTACATTAATCTATATACTCCTTCCCTTATTGTTCAATCTATCTATCTAATTAGCCTTCTTCGGCCCATCTTTGGACATAGGCCTCCCCAATCCTTTTCCATTCTTCTCTGTCTGTCGCTACAGTCATCCATCTAGAGCCCACGTGCTTCTTGATATCATCTGCCCATCTCATTTGGGGCCTTCCTCTGCTTCGTTTATATTCCCACGGTCTCCAACTTATAAGAATTTTGTTCCATCGGTCTTCTTTTTGTCTTATATTGTGTCCGGCAAATCTCCATTTCAATTTTGCAACTTCTTGTCTAACATCCCTCACTTTTGTTTTCTCTCTTATCCACTCGTTTCTCTTCTTATCCATTAGTCTTATGTGCAAAATTTGTCTTTCCATTGCTCTTTGGGTTTTTATGATTTTGTCCATGTTTGCTTTTGTAGATGTCCACGTTTGGGAACCATAAGTAAGAACAGGGAGTACGCATTGATTATATACTTTGGTCTTAAGATGCTGTGCATATCTTTGGTTTTTAAGAATGTAGCGTAGTTTGCCAAATGCCGCCCATGCCAGTCTAACTCGTCTCTTGATCTGTGCTGTTTGGTTCTCTTTAAGTTATATAGTTTGACCAAGATATATATAATCCTTAACTTGTTCTATTTCATCTTGTCCGATTCTCATTGTGATGTCTTCATCTGTATTTGTTATAGTTTTGGTCTTGCTGTAATTCATATTAAGGCCTATCTTTCCAGCTTCTACGTCCAGTTCTTTCATCATTTCAAATAATTCTTCTTTTTTATCGGTTATCAATACGATGTCATACGCTGATGTTCAATCTATATTCGGAAGAAATATATAAATAAATAGAAGATAAAAATCACTCGAAAATGTAACAATTGAAATAAAAGTCAACGGTAGACCCATCAACAATATCAGATGTGCCGATGATACTATACTAATTGCACAGAATATACAAGATCTACAGACACTCGTAGATAATGCAGTAAATGCTAGTGAGGAAAGCGGACTAACGCTTAATGCTAAAACAACAACATTTATGACAATTTCCAAAACACAACAGTAAGACATTTTAAACATAAGAGGGGATCCAATAGAAAAAAGTAAAAAATACAGATATCTTGGTACAATTATTCATGAAAATAAGAGTATACAGAAGAAGTAAAAATGAGAATTGGACAAGCTAGAGCACATTTAATAAGATGAGAAAAGTATTATGCAGCAGAGACCTTAGTTTGTAACTCAAAATAAGAATGTTAGGTTCATATTAGTTTTTGGTGCTGCTGTATGGGGTGGAGGCATGGACCTTTAAGAAAGAGGTGAGCGATCGACTTAAAGCATTCAAGATATGGACCCACCGAAAAATATTAAAAATAAGTTGGGTAGACCGAATAACAAATGTTGAGGTCCTCAAAAAGATGACAAAGGAAATGGAAATCATGAATACGATTAAGATAAGAAAGTTGCAATATCTTGGCCACGTTATGAGAGGGGATAAATATGTGTTGCTATAAACCATAATGAAGGGAAAAATACAGGGAAAACGAAGTATTGGAAAAAGACGCATCTCCTGGCTCAACAAACTGAGAAAGCGGTATAATTACAGTTCCGTCGACTTGTCACAGCTGCAATCTCACAAGTGAAAATAGCTATGATGATTACCAATCTCCTTAGAGGAGACAGTACTTAAAGAAGAATGATAATATTTTGATACTCACAGGTTCAAACAGAATAAAGTTGTAAACAAAACTCTTTCTTGTATCATCTTTAACAGATTCATGGTATTCCGACAATATAATGGGCGTATCAAAATGTACATATCTCATTTTCCATAACTTTGATGCATATATCAGACTGAATTTGACCAATGGCTTGGGTTATGTTAACTTTTAGGATCGCTGCGGTTTATGGTTTATTTGCATGACTCTTTGATTTAAGAAAGCTTAACAAGATGGACTATAACGGTGTCAAATCACAATATTGGCAGCTATGTTTACTTCTAAATCTTTCGTGTAGAATATTCTATGTGACATGAACTGTGTGATACGTAGCGTGGTCCTATTGAAACCAGATGTCTTTGGTATCCATATCATCCAACATAAACTAAAATAAGTTGGTACTAATCGACCTATATCGCTGGCCAATTACGGTGATGACCTGGCCAACGTTGTCCACAAAGAAATATGGATCGATGACACCACCAGTCCAAAATCATTCCAAATTCAACAATTCTGTTACGAATACACGTAATTGACTCTTGGGTCAGCTGACTTTTGAACGGATATAGGTCCAAGTTACTACGCAAAATATGCATTGTAACTTGGGCTCACAAAGTTGCCTAAAAAGTTATAGTCTGTGAAGTGACGAGTTATTGCGAGCGACGTGAAAGTGACTGGCCCGGATTTTCCTGCGTACTTTCACGGAGACTCGTGATGTTTTCGACAAATCTTGCGTTTTGTCTATACACGGGTATTGTTTAATTTTTTAACCAAACAGTGGACTTTACAATGCCGGAGAAATGTTTCAGTTCAATGAATGGCATAAATGAGCCATTTCATTTACTGTTTTACTTGACTCTTGTGCAGTGGTACCACGATTACCGTAACCTTAACCGGTCTCTTAGTTTCTTTACGTCACCTACATAATCCCATACTAGCTTAAAATTGACCTCTATAGAATTGTCTTAAGCGTTGCCTGGTTATCTGTGAATATAGCCAATAAACGGTGCGTTCTTTTCTATCCTTTTATTTCTTCCACGCAGTGAAAGTTTGTCGTTATTTCCGCCTAGAAAATTGTGACATTTTTAGAAAGGACCTTAACTGTGACCTTCTACTATTCCGGCTCCTACACCCTCCGATGTTTTTGAGCCATCATTGTATTAGCTTTTGCTTGTATAAGTACTTCCTTCCAGTCTTCCCTGCCTGGTATATTAATTTTTATTTATTGTCAAAGCTATATCTCATAGCTATTGCGTCGATGGGTTACCTCATTACGTTATCTGCGTTTAGCTTCTCGATTAGCTTTCTACTATTATGCATTATATGCAATTATGCAGTATGTATTAATCTGTGTATCACAGGTCTGTATAAAGATATGAAGTGGTGGAAGATTCAGCAGGACTTCGCTGTAGGGTTAATTTTATGGCCCCGTAAATCACAGAGATGCTAACCTTTGTGTATTTATTAGCAGCCTTACTGCTCTCACTTACTGCGTCTTTGTCCACCACATCACATAACCATAGGTTATTATTGGTCTAATAACCCTTTTGACCAAATGACCAAAATGACAATGATCAAAGCATACCCCTAAATATTTTGTTTATTTGGCAAATGAAATCTTTGTTTCTCTTAGCGCTGGTAGTTTTGGGCCTTGTAATGCTGTCTTTTTGTGAAGTTGATGACTTGTGTTTTTTGAGTATTGACTGTCAGTTTCAAACCAGTTATCAACTATGTTTAGGGCTACTTGCATTCTCCCAGATACAACCTAGGCAAATTTGCCTTTGACGACGATTGCAATATCTTCAGCGTATCTTAGGCAATAAAAGTCTTTTGTAGACAGATTTTTGAGAAGATCATCTACCAAGGTTACCTAAAGTAGAAGTGATAGTGTGTCCTACTTGTTTTTTTTTTGCTGTATTAATTCCTATAATTCTCAACCTCGATATTAAAAATCGTTACGTTAATTTCACCCTTAGTTCTTATTCCTACTCCCACTCTAAACCCACCCTTTAGAAATACAGACATACCTTAGAAAATAAAGAAAAAAGCTCTCTCATATAGCTGTGTAACTGTGTGGCTGTGTGATAATAGTTCCGAAAAACATCGCGAAACTCTCTCTTGACTTTTGACTACAGATAGCAACAGATGCTTCTTCCTCTCCTAGCTGAGTCCAACGCGAATGACGTTTTCACGTCTCTCTCTCTCTCTCTCTCTCTCTCTCTCTCTGATAAAGGTTAATAAGAATACCGTGAGTTCTCTTGACTTTTGAATTTTGAATCGTATAGACAACAGACGCAAATGTGCTATATTTCTTTGATCTTAGTGTTCTGTATATAAATACCGCAAGTGTTTTTAGCAGAAATATTGGTAAGACTTTCTCATAAGCTTGATTTGGCTATTATCTGTATACTACTTTATGGCCTCTCCTAATTATTTTGATCCAGCCCTATTTAACACAGTTCTTATACTCTGAAATGTTATTAAGAATTTCACATATGTACACGCCTTTTGGTACACCCTGTAAAATAGTTTATTTTGTAAATGAAATTAACCTTATTATTCCAAAAAGATTAAATATGCTTGAAAAATTTCAATAGTTGGAATTGATATTTCTAAATATTATTTTTTATAAAATACGTATTTTATTTTATGTTGTATATTTGTTGGTGGAAAACAATTCTAACTGCACAAAAAAAGGCGTAATACTCCTTGAACTACACTGCATATTTAAAAAATTAATAGTATTTATTACGGATATTGTTAATTACTAAATCGCGTAGAAAACTTTTTAGAAAGGTAGACGCAAAACCGTTTTGTTAGATAAAAAAAACTATTCTAGACATTTTTAGCTCATTTAATAAAATCAAAAAATTGTTCAAAATATTGTTGAACGAAAACACAAGCAGCAATCTATGTTTTTTGGTAAGTACATTGGTATACTTACATAGTAATTCAAATATAACGAGTGATAAAGAAAAATTAATTAGACATTAAAAAAACTTATCATTGCTATAATGTTTTCGTAGTACATTGGGTTAAACAGGTATTATCAACTACCATCATCATCATCATCTTTGGCTCGACAATCCTCTGTGGATCTTGGCCTGCTCTAAGATTCGTCGCCATTCTGTTCGGTTTTTGGCAACATGTGGCTATCTGATTTTTAATATTCGTAAGTCGGTTTCAACTCCATCTAACCACCTAATTCGCGGTCGGCCTTTGCTTCTTTTTCCTACAGGTGTTCCTGTGGTTAGCTTTTTAGCAACTCTCAACTACCATTGCGCGATAAACTAGGAAATTGACGGTCACTCTTAGTAGTTTCCCCTCCTTTTGAAAAAAACTACCTAATGAATCCTAATGAAACCCAATATCCTGATGATAGTTGGCCGCATAGTAGTCCCATTTGATATTATATAGAATAAGTAACCCTTTAGCTTCGCAACATTTAAAACAACAAATACATTGAAATCTATTTTGCCTCAAAGTAAATCTAACAATGAACAAGAAAGAACAAAAAATTGTATTTATAAAATACCTTGTGAATGCGATCAGTTTTCTTTAGGTGAAACATTAAGGCCATTAAATGTTAGAATAAGTGAACATCGATCTTATATTAAAAATGGAGAATTTGATAGATCTCAAATATGTAAACATGCCTGGGAAAATGAACATAGGGTTCAATGGAACGATTCAAGTATAGTCTTAAAAGAGACAGATGGTAAAAAGAAAAAAATCAAAGAAGCGGCTCTAATCATGCTAAATGAGAACAATTGTGTCGCAAGTTCGTCGGCAGAATGCATTAGAAATCAAAAGACTGATATGTTTTTTTGTACACACTTATGTCAAGTCAAAAGAAAAGGTAAAAAAGTATTTTTGAAGTGTGTATATTTTAATATTTATTTCCTATATTTTAATTCCTAGCTGAGCGCTTTCGGCTTTACAAAGCCATCATCGGAGCTATGCTACAATAAAATGTTCTTATAAGTACTAATTGGTGAAGATTTTAATTTTTGAACTTACGTCAATTTATAAATACCACTACAATGGAGAGATCTCATTTCCTTATATGTAGAAATATTGATTTTTTAGTTGTTGAAATTCTTAAAAAACATATAAAAAACATATAAAAAACCGACACTGGACTTCACAGACACATTAAAAAATTGAAAAATTTTTTGTCATGGTACGGGTGTAAGAACCCGACCATTGATTGATGTGAGGACGTAGACAGAATAGAACTAATGAAATCAAATGTCGGTCCTTTTAAACGATTTTTCAAAAGTGACAGTTGACAAATGTCATATATAGGAAATAGAGATTGTTTTTAAATTCATACAAAATTATTTAATAGTTTGGAATTACTAATAGTCATCAAAGACTTTCTAAAAATTAAGTTTTTAAATTAAATCTTATGTGTTCATCACATCACATTTTAAATAAAATAAATAAAATCAGTGACTTAAACATCTCCTTTCAAACCAAATATAACATCAAGTCCATCTTCAGCAAGACCAAAGACAAAGTTGACAAACTAAACAGAAGTGGCATTTACAAGCTGTCCTGTGGTGACTGTAATATGACTTATGTAGGTAGAACAATGAGAACTCTGAATCAAAGAATCAAAGAACACCTCAATAACCCAGAAAAATCAAACTTTGGATATCACATTAAATTTATTAATCATTCCTTTTCTCCTTCTGAAAACAGTAAAATTTTACACAACATTCCCAATAAAAACTTTAGACTCATGAATCTCTTGGAAGATCTTGAGATATCCAAAGAAATGAAACTAAACCCTGATTGTTGCTTAAACACACAAATTAACCTCAATTGCAATTATAAACCTCTTTTCAAATTATTATGGGAGACTTTAGAGGAAGAAGGGTGACCTCATGCAATCTTATTATATTTTTTCATAATTTTATATTTTTAAACAAAACTTTAAACTTTATTAGAAATTTACAACATTTTGTAATTCATTTGACAGTTATTCTTAATTAAAGCATGAAAATATATTCTTTAAAAATTTTTTATGCAAATTTCTAACAAATTTCCATCAAGAGATACAATTCTCAATACACTTAAGTATCAGATAATGTAACATTAATACCATGTTTCTTCTTTATATTACTGTTGAACAATTTGAGCCCTTGTTTCTTAAGGATGACTGTCAGATTGAACATACATTGACCTTGAGCAATGACTTGAGGAATTTACAAACTAATTTCATTCTGTATGATGTGATGAACACATAAGATTTAATTTAAAAACTTAAAAACTTAATTTTTAGAAAGTCTTTGATGACTATTAGTAATTCCAAACTATTAAATAATTTTGTAAGAATTTAAAAACAATCTCTATTTCCTATATATGACATTTGTCAACTGTCACTTTTGAAAAATCGTTTAAAAAGACCGACATTTGATTTCATTAGTTCTATTCTGTCTACCTCCTCACAGCAATCAATGGTCGGGTTCTTACACCCGTACCATGACAAAAAATCTTTCAATTTTTTAATGTGTCTGTGAAGTCCAGTGTCGGTTTTTTATATGTTTTTTATATGTTTTTTAAGAATTTCAACAACTAAAAAATCAATATTTCTACATATAAGGAAATGGGATCTCTCCATTGTAGTGGTATTTATAAATTGACGTAAGTTAAAAAATTAAAATCTTCACCAATTAGTACTTATAAGAACATTTTATTGTAGCATAGCTCCGATGATGGCTTTGTAAAGCCGAAAGCGCTCAGCTAGGAATTATTTAAAATATACATACTTCAAAAATACTTTTTTGCCTTTTCTTTAGAATGCATTAGGATATGGTTACCCATATTAAAAGACGGAGTTAATAAAAGGAAAATACCACCATTAGGAAGGACCATCAATACCACATCGAGGATATATTATTTATGTTTTTGAAATAACATACATATAAAATCAGAATTTTTTGTTTATTGAGAGTAAACTAAATGTAAGACCAAATTTTTTACCATGTCGGGATAGTACTATGAGGTTTTTTCCCCATGATTTACTACGGAATCACTAACAAGAGAATTTTACTGTCATCATGGCATGTAGTTGTCTTTTTAAAGACGAATAACATGCTATAATTTTTTCTGATGGACATTCTCAAATTAAAGTTATTTCATGTATTCGAATGCACTGTCTTACAATAAATCGTCCCAGGAACGCAACTCAGTAATATTGGCAATATCTTTTTAAAAGTCTTCAGTCATTAATATGAACAAGTCAGGTAAAATTAAATTATTAAAAAAATTTTTCATCAGGTAATAAAAAATAAAATTTATTTAAGTTATTAATGTTTGGATTTTGCGAACAATTTCCGAAGTGGAAACTGAAACGTCAAGAAACTCATTTTAAACTTCAATTGTGGCTTATTTCCAAATATATTATATAATTATTAAAGTCCCAATAAAATTAAGAAGCTTGATTCATATTGGACTACCCATGATTAACCTGATTTTACATCTTAATTCATTTTATTACAAGTAATGTACGCCACAGTAATGCTCGTAGTTTTTTCTACTATTCAAGACGATATTTTGCTTTAATATACATATAAAATCTTCTATTTTGAAAATATGAAAATTCAAACTGGGTCATTTTAATAATTTTTATGTTTCAATATTTAACCCAACCGAAAGCCTCGACAGCCTTTTTCAATATCAAATTCTTTTAAAAAAGTTCCACGATAAAATAACCTCTTCAAAAGGATTCACAACATAAAAAAGAACTCCGTCTAAAGATATGTAAAAGTTTACGTACGGAATATATATCAAGAAAGATTTTAATAAAGTTTCAACAACTGGTCACCAAATCATTCTGACAGTTTCATAAAAAGAGAGCTTGGAGGGAAAAACCAATAGACTGAAATGTCACGCTGCGGGATATTATTTCTTTGCTCTAACATATTTCCAATGCGTGTTTTTGTATATTTGATTTTATCTTAGTATTGTTATGGATTGTGTTCTCGACACAAAAAAATGTCTCTATTTGTTTTAAAATTGTACCAGGCGAAACGTAACAGACATTGTATTATTTGTGGCGGCAGAATTTTAAAATAAATACATAGTTAAATCAATTTATTTTACTGAATATTTTATATATAGAAATAAATCTCAAAGTCTTTTCGATTTTTAAGTCGGAAACCGTACTTACACACATACAAACAAACACAACAATTCTTGTAGAACCCCAGCTCTGAGTGAGATGTGTTTTTCCAATGGAACAGTGAGACCCACATGTCCGAAGATCAAACCGGTCACACTACGTAAAGGAGTGGTATATATCTGACCCCCAACCTGTAACCAACCATACCTCCCCATCGCAGGACATAAAGAATGGAAGTATATACTAATGAGTTTATACAGAAAGTTACTTTGGATGTCCTGGATAACGGAACATCTTCTATTTTAGCTTATGTGGTTAAGTCACCTGATTTTAGGGGTAGCTAGAAGAGCTTTTCTCTCCATGAATCTTCTTTTTCAAGTACCATCTCCGCGGCGAATGTCGGCAATCATCAAATAGCTATTCGGACTTTTGAGACGGCTGCTCTGAAAAGTTCATTTGATGTACATCCATATCACTCTCTCAGGTTGCGCAGGCATCACATTCTACGCCTCTCTATGCTTCTCTTTCCTTGGATCTTTCCCTGCATAATTAGTTGGAGCAAGGGGTATTTCTCTCTTCTTCTTCTTCAAGTGCCCTATCCGTTGCGAACGTTGGCTATTAACATGGCAATTTTGATCTTGTTTGCGGCGTTTCTGAATAGTTCGACCGATGTGAGCCCGAACCACTTCCGCAGATTTTGGAGCCACGAGTGTCTTCTCCTGCCTGGCCCTCGCTTACTGTCTATTTTTCCCTGGACAATCAATTGTAGCAGACGGTACTTATCGTGTCTCAATATGTGGCTTAGATATTCAAGCTTTCTTTGTTTAATTGTATTCACGATTTCTTTCTCCTTTCCGATTCTTTGGAGTACCTCTATGTTGGTGACATGTTCGGTCCAGGATATACGAAGAATGCGTCGGTACACCCACATTTCGAATGCTTCTAGATTTTTCGTTAGCGTCTCCGTCAGCGTCCAGGCCTCCACGCCATACAGCAAGATCGGAAAAATGTAGCATTTAACTATACGTAGTTTTAGGGGAAGAGACAAATCCTTGCTTATGAGGAGCTTTTTCATATTGCTAAATGCTGCTCTAGCTCGTTCTATTCTCGCCTTAATTTCTATGGTCTGTTCCCATTTTGCATTAACGTTGGTGCCAAGGTACACATAAGATTCTACATGGTCAATTAATATGTTACTTATCCGTAATTGTCGAGCAGGTTGTTGCTTTTTGCTTATCAGCATCCACTTTGTCTTCTTGAAGTTGAGGCTCAGGCCGTATTCCTCACTAACTGAATAAAGTCTTTCCATTACTTGTTGTAATTCGTCTATGGTACTAGCAAGGATCACCGTGTCGTCGGCGTATCTTATATTGTTCGTTAACTCGCCGTTTATTTTAATGCCCTCATTTGCATTTTCCATACATTTGTTAAATATTTCCTCGGAATACATATTGAATAGGAGTGGGGATAATATACACCCCTGACGGACACCCATTTTGATCTGCACGCTTTCAGTGAGTTCGTTGCCAATTTTTGCTCTTGCTGTTTGACCCCAGTATAGGTTTGCCACAATTCGAATGTCCTTGTCGTCAATACCTGTCTTTCGCAGAATACCTATCAATTGTTCATGATTGACATTGTCAAATGCTTTTCTAAAATCTACAAAGCACAGATACACGTCTTTATCAACGTCTCTACACCGTTGTATAAGCACCTGGAGAGCGAAAATTGCTTCTCTAGTTCCAAGTGCTTTCCGAAAACCAAACTGCGTGTTTTAATTATTGTATTTAAAATTTCAATTTCTTTATTCATCCTTCTCAGAGCCTCTTTGTTTGTGATGTGTTCTGTTCACGATAGTTTCAGAATTCTTCTATAAAACCTCAGCCCGAATGATTCTAGTTTTTTCCTTGATGTTGCATTCAAGGTCCAATATTCCATTCCATAAAATAAAGTCGAAAAAACATAGTAACTCTTAGTTCTAGTTTTAAATCCCTGGTACATACACTCTTCTCATTTTGTTGAAATTTGCCTTTTTATTTTGATTTTGATTTCCTGAATGTAATCATTTGTGGAGTTAATCATTGTTCCCAGATATGCATATTTGACCACTTGTTCGACGGTGATTCCGTTTATTAAAAGATTCTCGTTATTTCTTTGAATTTCCGGTTATTCTCATAAATTTCATCTTCTTGACCTTTATTGTTAGACCATACTATTTTCCATACTCTGCTATTCTGGTCACCAGTCTCTGAAGATCATCTTCAATGATTTCGGCTAAGATCACAGTGTCGTCCGCATATCTAATGTTGTTAATGGGAACTCCATTTACCTTCATTCCAGCTGTTTTACCCTCAAGAGCGTTTTTCAGGCTCTCTTCGGCGTAGGCATTAAAAAGAATTGGCGACAATACGCATCCCTGTCTCACTCCACATCTAATTTCAATTTTTTCTGATAGCTGTTCGTTAACACGTACTTTTGCTCGCTGTTTATAGTATAAATTTGGTATGATCCTGAGGTCCTTTGATTCCTATGAATGACTGAAGTTAATTTGTACATGACTTTGTACCCGGACAGCGGGTCTGGCCATCAAGATCACGTTTTTCGGCACGTAACCTCGATGCTTAACTTTCGCGAACTTGGTCGTTTTGAAGGGACTTTTAGCTAAGCAGCTTTTCTGCCTGTGCTGCTGATCAGCATTCACTATACTTTTTTTGTATTGTATTGGCGCTGCATGGCTGCTGTAACAGAAGGTTATATAAGTATTAAAAATTAACGAACTAAAAATAATATAATAATAAAAATATAATAATAACCGCACTGTGCTCACAGACCAACCAGTGGCACATAATAGACCGGACCTCATACTAGTTAATAAACTTACCAGGCAAACGACACTTTGCCGTGGCGATACCTAACACCAATAATTTGCGTGTTAAATACAATGAAAAGATAGCCAAGTATAGAGATCTAGAAATAAAAATCAGGAGAGAATCGAGAATGGAAAGTACCCAGACAGTATTATTCTATCTACTACTGGTGTCATTCCCATAAACCTCCTAGAGAACATAAAATAGCTGGTTTTTAATAAACATTACTATAAGGCCATGCAAAAAGCTGTATTCCTCGCGACGTCCAGATGTGTATGAAAATTTTTGGGAGATACTACAACATACTAAGTCACCTAGGGCTCGATAACACGGAAAAGGTCTCATCAGAGCTAAATTCTTTTGATACCGTAGGTATCTACGATGAGCCAATTTTCCCCTTAGAGGGAGTGTGAATAATAAAAAAACTAAATTAAAAGAATAAAATATAAGGATTTAACTATTCCATGGTTATCATTTGTTTCCTGTATTGCTGGGTCTTCTCTATATCCAGCTAGGTGCTGTCTGAGCAGCATATGTAGTGTCCTTTGGTTTTCGTCGCAGCCTTTTAACTCACTTAATAGTCTACTAGAATAGTTCCTGAGATCGTTGAAAATCACCTGTGCTTTTTGTCCACTGTTCTCTGGGTTCTCTTTTGTTCTGAGTATTTAAATACGTACCTTAGTGGAACGTATTTAGGTATATTAAGAGCCTCTCTGATCATATGGTTCTGGACTATTTGTATTTTGTTTCTGTTTTTTTTTTCAGATTTGCAAATGTGTCCCCATGGGACCGAGGCGTATATTAGTGTTGGTAAAATTTTACAATTTGCCATCCTAATCTTTGTTCTAAATCTTAGTTTACTTTTTCGATCTATTAATGAATAAAGTTGACTAAATATTTTAGCTTACTGGACCGCTTGGTTCACGTTTTCTGTGAAGGTCAGAGCACGCCTAAATATTTGGCTTGATACCATTCGATTTGCGTATCAAATAGGGATAGAACCCCATTTGGTCCGCCTCTTCTTTTTTGGTACATAACGGCCTATGCTTTGTCAGGATTGACAGCTATCTTTCACTGTATACACCAATCTTTTAGTTTGTTGAGTGCCCCTTGTAGGTTACTTATTGCTAGATCTCTGTTGGTATTGCTAACAGCAATCGCTGTATCGTCTGCGTATAGACTTAGCAAAACGATCTGGATTCAGTTGGGGTGCCAGCTGTGTATTTGGTGTATAGATATGGCGATAACACTGCTCTACGTGGCACACCAGCCTTAATGGCTCCAGCTGTAAACAGGGTAGGCCCTATTCAAACTCTGAACCTCTTGTCGGCTAAGTATGATGAGAGAAGACATGTTATCGCCTCACTATAATCATATTGGTTCATTCTAAACAGCAAGCCTTCGAAACCGTTCTCAAAAATCCTGAAATAGTGTAACGTTTAAAACGTTACATTTTTGTTCTTATTAATTTCAAAGTACTTTCCACTATTTTCTGCTCATACTATTTGATTTTCATTGATAATAAGTTCTTTTTCCTTTGTTTGTATTCCTATATTTTATTTCAATATTTTCCTATTACAAATAAATCCGCTGATTAATTTCTTAAGTCCCCTTGTAGTCCTACCTTCGCTTACTTTATCGTACAAGAAACAGAAACCCCACTCCTAAATAATTTACTTCTATCAATCCGATACGACTTAATTGCTTTTTAAAATAAACCAGCAAACGAGAAGGTATTATTAAAAAAATAAGTCCTCGTGGTCAGAAACTTCCAACGGTCTGGCTACCTTGGTTTTTATTCAAGAGAATCCACCTTGGTTTTTATTCAAGAGAATCCACCTTGATTATGATATAAGAAAATTTACGTTGACATGGATTTTTTGGTGGAAGAATACGAAAATGGAATTGTTTTTTTTTTTTTGAATAAGAAATCCATCTCGATTTTGAAAATCCGCATGGCTTTGGATTGGAGAGGGATCCACATAGTTTCGGCTTAGCGGCATGGTTTTTGCAGACATTGTATGGTCCGAGTTGAGAAGAGAACAGCAGGAGAATTTCTCATAGAGTAGAGCTAAGTTTCTTTATATCTTGAGATTTTGTATATAGATGCTTAATTCCCTGTTGTTAGAATCTCAATGTATTTGTTATTACATTTTGATTTATTAAAATATAAATAAATAAAGACATGTGTTAAAGAAATTATTTTATTAATAATTCCCGATTTCTCAAATTAAATTAGTTTATGCCGAACATCACCCCTGAGGGGTTTCAGTGTGCAATGGGTGAGCTAGCCGTTACAATAGAAATTATAAATAAATAATATAGCAACATTTGCACGTTTCGCCGTGCATAATTCCCACTTAGTTAGTTGTGCCATTTACTTATGATTGCTTCTATCTCTCTTTCGTTTGTCTCTATTAGTAATCAGTTTTCACATTCGTGTAATTCGATGCTCGTTATTAGTTTTTTTGTTGTATGTGATACATTCTTTTCACAGATAATTATATTAAAACATCGTATAAATAAGAGCACATTCCTGTGCATCATATATTCTTATGAGTGTATTCTTCCAGTATCTTTAAACATTTTGAATTTTTCAGGTCTTTTCGTTATCTATGCAGTTCTTAATTTCTGGTCAGTTCAGTTGCAGCAATTATTCTCTGAGATACAAAGTTTTTTTTTAATTTTTGCTGAAATCTGTCCACCATTTCCAATTTTTTTTACTGTTTTCTATGGTAATGCTTTTAATAGATCTTGTTTATCCATCCCGTTTTTCTCCTCATTCTTTGAGCCCTAGTCAAGGCGTGGCGCTGCTCTAAATATTATTAGCTTGCTGTTTCCATTAGCTGTGGTCGTGTGCCATATGGACGTCAATACCAATTGTTGAGGTCTGTAGTAAGGAGCAAATATGGAGAAAATAGTAGATTAGATAATATTGCAAAGTAAAATTTGAAGTTATTCTGGCAGCGATTGAAAAACGACTTATGCCACTGTATATTATTTTACTTATATCCAATACCAGTGTAACACTGTACTAAGTACTTTTCTTTACATATATGGCTGTTTTTGCTCTATATTTTTTCCTAAACGTGTCACAATAAGGCTGTAGCGGAATTTTTTGTACCACTGCAACGGTCGCAGTTTGCTTTCCTGTCAGATCAATCCCAAAGATCAAACTTAAAATTATTTTGGATTAAGTCAGTCAATTGCGTATAGTAGAAAAAGGCTTAATAAAAAGATAGATGTTTGCGGAATATCTAAAATGCCGTGGGACGGTCAAAGGCACACAACGCTAGCACTGGAAAATAAAGTCTTGAAGTCAAGAGCTACAATAAGACAACAAATTGCCATATCAATACTAATTAATAAGAATTTGGAAAACGTGGACGTCAATTTATCGCAATATATATTATGACCATATTATTTAGATACGATAATTTACAAATCGATAACCAGGAAAGACGAGCATAACAAAGATATGTATATGCCAATTCCATAATAAACAAGTAGAGTGCAAATATAGCAAATACATAAGCAAAGAGTGAATTAAAAGGAACTGTAGGCGAATGTAAGCTAAGAGGAATTACCAGGATGAACAGTTTCCTTAGTTTTCAATCGAAATCAAAATCAATGTAATGAACACAATATTAAAACAATATCTGGGATAAATACCAATATAGAATTAACATAAATGAGGATATTCTTCTTCGTGCGGTGCGAATCCGTTCCGAATATTGGCGATTATTTTAGAAATTTTGGCTTTGCCTACAATTGTTTGAAACAGGCTGGAGGTGGATATATGAAACCAACTTCTTAGATTATCTAATGAGAAAATACGTCATCCCCTTTTCCTTCAATACTCAATTCAAGTAAACCGTACGTATTATTATTTCACACAATTTGACCTAAGTACTCCAATTTCCGTTTTTTTTTTCTATTCTGATAAGAACTTTCTTCTTCTTTAAGTTCCATCTTCTATCGAAGGTTGGAAATCATCATGGCTATGCGGACTCTGTTGACTGCCGCTCTAAAAAGTTCTGCACTACTGCATTTAAACCATTCCCTTAAGTTCTTAAGCCAGGATATTCTTCGTCTTCCCACATTTCGCTTTCCTCGGATTTTGCCCTGCATAATAAGTTGTAATAATGCGTATTTTTGCCCTCTCATCACATGTCCCAACTACTCAAGTTTTCGTCTTTTAATAATTAATATTATTTCCGCCTCATTTCCTATCCTTCTAGTTACTTCCATGTTTGACATTCTTTGAATCCATGATATTCGTAGGATTCTTCTGTAACACCAAAATTCAAAGGCGGCCAGCTTATTCAGATGAACTTGTTTTAGTGTCCAAGCTTCCAGACCATAAAGAAGAGTAGAGAACACGTAACATCGAAGCATTCTCAGGCGTAGTTCTAACCTTATATCCCGACAACAAAGAAACTTTTTAAGTTTAATAAATGATGTACGTGCTATTTCAATACGTGTCTTTTAATTTCTTTGGTTTGGTCTACATCTGATGTTATCCATGTTCCTAAATATTTATAGTATTAACATTCTCAATTTCAGTATCTTCAATAGTCAATGGGATATTTGCATGTGCAGATTTAGTCATGATCATGCATTTAGTTTTCTTTAAATTTATCTTCAGTCCGTACTCATGACAGCGTTCATTAAGGCGTTGCATTAGGTTCTGTAAATCAGTGTTGTTATCCGTAATTATTACTGTATCGTCTGCAAAACGTAAGTTATTCAAAACTTCTCCATTGATATATATATACCTTCTATTGAGTCTGAGAGCGCTTCTTGAAATACCGCTTCACTGTAGACATTGAAAACTAGTGGGGACAGCACGCAACCCTGGCGGACTCCTCTCTGTATTTTGATATTTTCGGTGTACTGGCTGTCAACTCTTACCTTGGCAGTTTGATTCCAATATAAATTAGATATAATTTTCAGATCACGACTGTCAATATTTTTGCTTTTTAATATATCTACAAGCTTTTTATGTAGAACTTTATCAAATGCCTTTTCAAAGTCTACAAAAACATAAGTACATATCCTGATTCATGTTCATGCATCTCTGAGCCAGCACATTCAAGCCGAACAAAGCATCTCTTGTACTCATACCATTTCTAAAGCCAAATTGTGTGTCTCTAATCTCATATTGATAGTAGAGGGCCAGCAGATCGAAAGAGTAAAAAAGTACACTTACCTAGGAACACTTATAACAGAAAATAATGTCTACACGGCAGAAATCAAAGTCAGAATCGAAAAAGCACGTTCTAATTTTATAAAAATGAAAAAGGTCCTATGTGGCAAAGATCTAACATTAGCTCTTAAAGTACGCCTAACAAAATACTACGTATACAGTGTACTATATTATGGAGTGGAATCATGGACGTTAAATCTAGATACCATGAGACGACTTAACGCCTTTGAAATGTGGACCTATAGAAGAATTATGAGGGTTTCCTGGGTAGATAGAGTTACAAACAATGAAATACTGAGAAGAATAGGCAAAGAGAAGGAAATTGAACTTACAATTAAAGAAAGAAAGCTACAGTATCTCGGACATGTGATGCGGGGCCATAAGTATGGCATCCTGCGACTCATAATGCAAGGAAAAATAGATGGCAGAAGAAGCATCGGAAGAAGACGAATTTCATGGCTGAAGAACCTGAGAGAATGGTTTGGATGCAGCTCAAAACAACTATTTAGAGCTACTGCCTCAAAAATTAAGATAGCTATGATGATTGCCAACCTCCGTAACGGAGATGGCACCTGAAGAAGAAGAAGAATCTCATATTCAGGAGTTTTAACAATTCTGCTATGAATTATTTTCAAAAATGTTTTAAGTGTGTGACTCATTAAAGCTATTGTTCTGTGGTCTGAGCAAGTTGTTGAACTTGGTTTTTTGCGAATTGCTACAAAGGTTGATTGCAGCCATTGTCTGGGGATTGTGGCAGTACTTAATATAATATATAATATATATTATACTTAATATAATATAATGATAAGAACTTTACATTATAATAATTTTCCACATATTTGAATATTATCACTGCTCAATGATCTACACGTTAGAATAGAACTAAAATTCCATACTTTAATAAATCCATTCGTCACTTTTATTACCAAACGCATGATATAAAATTTAATAACATTTAGGTCCTGTACAGATATAAAATGTTAGTGCTCATCTGGGATGCTCCAATTCTGCTTTAACAAAAAGAGTCGTTCATGTAATATCATATTTTCGTTTATTGTTGTGAAATTATGTGAAATATTAAAGTGAGATATGCGAAATTCGTTGTGGTTATATTACAGGCTCCATTAATTTTGTTCTAAAATTATTTTATTTTGTTAAAAGTGTAATATTTTCGTTATTTTGTGGAATTGGTGCAGCAATTTAATATATATAATTTTATGTTATTTGATACACATATTCGGGAAACAAAAAATTTACATGGGTAGTATCGATTTTAGCATCAGACATTTGTAATATTTTTTACAAAAACAATATTGTTAATAAATGGAAATGAAAATATTCAGTTGAATTCAAAAAATTTAAAACGGCACAATTTTTTTCTTTTAGAACATCATTTTTATACAAAAATTATTTAATTAAAATAGGTAGCCGTTGTGTACAAAATCCATATTTGAATGCAGATGATGTTCCCTAAAACGATTTACATGTGACATTTTAGTTTTTGGTGTAAAATAATTATTAACCTTTTTGCTACTTACACTCTTGTACCTTAACGTAATGCTGTACCATCTTGTAGGAACCACATATTTCGCCTTAAGTTTGATGACAATTCGTTGAATAAATTAATAAAATTATTTTATAAAAAAATGTAAATAAATCTCGACATTCAAATTGCAAGGTAATTCGCATATCCGTAAAAAATAATTACCAATGTTTCCAAACCATAGGACATGCATAAATATGAATTTTGAATGATATTTTACGGATATGCGAATTACCTTGCAATTTGAATTGTGAGATTTATTTACATTTTTTATAAAATGATTTTATTGATTTATTAGAAGAATTGTCATCAAACGTAAGGTTAAATATTTGGTTTATACAAGATGGTACACCAATACATTACAGAAAAGGGGGAGTGAGAACAGTATTTAAAAACAACTCTCCTGAACGTTGGATTGTTCGTGATAGTCATATTCCTTGGTTATGTGGTAAGATATTAATATAATTATTTAATTCATAAAAATCCAAAAAAACACCTATTATTATACTTATAATAAGTACTGCAGCAGTTTGTTTAGAACCAATGATGCTATTTAATATGAGACGATATTTTATGGAAGGTATTGACGAATGAATTAAAGAAAATGGTGGACATATTGAACACTTACTTGACAAAAAGTTTAATGTTATTTAGTTTAACTATTTCTTAATTTGGTTTTTAAATAAAATGTTTTGATTATGACTTTAATTTAATACAAAACGTAAAATGTTTGGTGTAAAATCCAATTATTCTGCTGTTTTATCAAATTATATTATTAATTATCCTGCTGATATATTTATTTTATTTAATATTTCGTTAATTATTGCCTTTATTAAAGGTATTTTATAACAAAATTCAGAAGTATTGATGTTTTTATCTATTTTACTTTCATTGCATGGAGTAATTGCGTTAAATCAGAATTATGCAGTTGATTTGTAAAATGTGATTATCTCGAAAACTGTTGAGTTTTGAAGTTATTTACAAGTATACCTTTTCTTTGTTAAAATAATGTATCTTTAATATTTTTTATCAAAAATACCGGTAACTTGAAGAACAAAAAAGTTAAGTGCAACTGTATGCCACGTATGTGTCATATGTGGCGCCTTCTATTGGCTATATTAAAGTATGCATCAAATTATAATTCCTAAAATTGAATAGTACCCAGTTGTAAATTTTTATACATAAATGTTTACAAACATGAAAGTTATAGCGAAAAATAAAATTTTTAATTTCCACTTTAACACCCTGTATCTTTTTTAATATTAACATTTTATAAAAGCAAGTTGCCTTTAATCGTAATCTTTTAGAGTGTAGAATCTGCGGTTTCTTTTTGTACAATTACTTAAGGACCACCCTGTATACTGAAGTTTACATGTTATGCGTTTGGTACGGTTATACTCAGAAAAATATGGGCTTTTAATTGTTTAGATAAAACTATGCCCTTTCTATTTAAAAATATCGTTGACGTCACATCTACTAAAATAATGGGGATAAAAGTTTTTTTTTCAAAAAGGTTAAAAAACAAAAATAAAAATCCACCTGTTAGAGCTTTATTTCTGAAAATAATTAAGTCATGAGAGAATAGACCATTTTCACACTTTATGAGCACACTGTATAATAGAATCAATTATGTAACTTAAGGTTATACCATATTTAAAACAATTAAACAGACAGTTTATTCAGAACATGATATATTTGAATTACTATGTATCAGCTCAATAGCGATTTGTTTATTAACAGTTATTTCATTATAAGAAATAATTTTTAAATCTTTAAATATACGAGTAACACTAAGAGTGTAAAGACGTCTACTGCTACATATTAATTACCAAAATTAGAATTCTCCATTTAAAAAAAAAATTCATCAAACTTCTTAATTTAGAACTAAGTAGATATGCGCTTGGTTGAAAAACAATTAGATCGAGACAGCAAGCTTTTTGATACTTAACATAGATTTTTATGAACTAAGATATACTTATCATAACTTCTTATGGTTTTATCCTCTAATTTTCTTTTAGTGTTTACTTTGCAGTCAACAAAATAAGAGTTTATTGAATATTGTTTTATATTTATATGATCTACTAACTAAAGTGCATAAAACCTTTTACTAAGGCCTTAGTTTTTAAGTTTTATTGAACAATATTTTATATTATGTCTTACCAGTATATTTTACAAAGGATTGGCGAGAGCACACAACCCTGACGAACCTCTCCATATTCTTATATTTTAAGTTTTCTTTCAATTTATTTGTACTGCAACATATTGTCCGTAACGGAGATTGGACATGATGTTGATGTATCGTGTACCATTCTTCTCTCTCTTTAATTCTCCTTTCTATATTTCTAAGTTCCATACTTCTTAAGTCTTCTTCCACTTGTTATCTTCATCTTCGTTTAGGTCTGCCTCTGGTTCTTTTACCTTGTTGTATTTACTCCGTTACAACTCCTAACTGATCGGTTTTCTCTCGTCTGATTATGTGTCTATACCATCTAATTATTTTGTGCTTGTGTTGCTCTAACTATGTTCTCTTGTCTCATCCATTCTTGTATGTACTGATTTATCGATTGTCTTGCATCCTCTTCGTTTTCCCTCTTTATTCCCAGTACTTTTTCTGATAATATTCCTCTCAAAAACTTTCAATGGCTCGTCTTCTCTTGCTATTAATGTAAATGTTTCTGCGGCATATACTAATATTGGTCTTATGGTCTTTTCGAGATTTTCATTTTTGTATTTCGGCTTATCTTCTTATCTCTTAACATTTTTTTATTTCTATAAAACGCTGTGTTTCCGCTTAATTTCTTCTTTTCATATAAACACTTTCATTTCTTCTCTTGACTAGTACTCCCAAATATTTGATTGTTTCAATCTCCTCAAAACTGTGTGCATCTATCATCAGTTCTTTCGTTTATGTCTTTTTTTCTTGCCTACTCTCATGTATTTTGTTTTATTTTTATTTATTTACAGTCGTTTCAGTTTGGCTTCGTTTTTTTTTGGAAGGTTTTCTTTATTGGCCTTTCATCTGTTACTACTATGGTTATATCGTCCGCATATAATATTATTTGTACTTAATTCTTGTTTATAGTTCCTGCATTTGACAGCTTTTTTATTATCTTATATAATATATTTCTATACCTATATAGTATAGTGAGATAATAAATAGTACCGTTGAGAGCGCATCTCCTTGTCTTACTCTGTATTTTTTATTTTTATTATTTTTGTTCTTTCTCTTCCGGTGTCTATTGTTGCTTGGGAATTTCGCATTGTCATTTCCATCATTCGTATAATTATATTTAATTATTCATCATCATCATCATCAATCAGCCCTGAGTTGTCCATTGTTGAACATAGACTTCCTCTAGATTTTTCCATCTGTTTTTGTTCTGCGCCTCTGCTATCCAATTGGTCACGATTCTTTTGAGGTCGTCGTCCATCGCGTTGGGTGTCTTTCTTGGCTTCGCTTGCCAGCCCGTGGTCTCCACTCAAGCAATTTTTTTGTCCAACTGTCGTCTTTCATTCTTGCAACATGTCATGCCCATCTCCATTTTGGCCTTGTAATATGTTCGATAATGTCTTCCACTCCGGTTCGTCTACGAACTTCCTCGTTTCTTATTCTATTTCCTAAGTTTATTCCAAGCATTGATCTCTCCATCTTTCGTTGTATCCTTCTCAATTTTTTTACTGATGTTTTTGTGAGAGTTAAGGTTTCTGCTCCGTATGTGAGAACTGGTAGAACGCACTGGTTAAAAGCTTTTCTTTTTAAATGGATCGGTATATTTGTTTTAAATATGTCTCTCATTTTTCCGAATGCAGCCCAAACCAGAATTATTCTTCTTAGTGGCTCGCATGTTTGGTTAGCTCGCGTTAACCTTATTTCGTGACCCAAAATACACATATTTTTCCACAAGTTCTATGGGCGACTTTTTAAATTCTATTAGCTCATTGGGGACGAGGTTGGTCATCATTTTTGTTTTTCCATAGTTTATTTTTAAACCGACTTTCTGGGTTACTTGCTGTAGTTGTTGTAGCATAACTCTGGCTTCTCCTAAGTTGTCTGTTATGAGAACAATATCATCGGCATATCTGAGATGATTTAATATCTTTACATCGATGCTAATACCCTTTGATTCCCACTCTAGCCATTTAAATGCGTACTCCATAACTGTTATAAATAGTTTTGGCGACAAGGTATCTCCCTGCCGCACCCCTCTGCCAATTTTTATTTTCTCAGTCATGTAATGGAGGTTAACGGTTGTTGTCGCATTTTCATATATATTTCGAATAATATTTGCATACCTGTGATCTATTCTGCTTTCTGATAGTGCTTTTAAGATAGCAACTGTTTCGACTGTGTCAAATGCTTTGTGGAAGTCGACAAAGATAAGAGCAAGGGGTCTGTTATAGTCGATAGACTTTTCTACTAGAGTAGTAAGGCATTGCAAATGGTCATTTGCTCCGGAACATATTTGATTATTACTCTCTTGTAAGTCTTGGATCATTTTTCTTCTGTTTAGTTTGACAAACGCCTGTTTGAAGTCTAGGAAAAGTATATGTGTTTTTCCGTCGTACTTTTAGTGTACGTATATCTTTTATGGTGGATCTTCCTTGTCTAAATCCGTACTGGTAATCTCCTATTCTTTGTTGTGTATATATTGTTAGTTTGTCTCTAATTATACCAGTCATTACTTTATATGTTACATTCAGCAAATTAATTGCTCGGTAGTTTTTGCATATTCTATGGTCTCCTTGGTTTGGAATTGTCACTATAGTTCCCTTCTTCCATTCTTCGGTTATTATTTCTGTGTTCCATATATTCTGTATTAGTTTATAAATATGTGTGTGTAGTACATCCCTACTTCCGCTGTTTTTCTGTTTTTAAGTTTGCATATTTTCTCGTTTACTTCTGTATAGGTCAATTCTTCTTTGTCTTCATCTTATTCTGTGCTCGTTATTGCTTCTCTTTCTTCGTTTCTATCCGTTTCTTAATATATGTTTTCGTAATACTTCTGCCAGTTTTCTTCTTCTATAGCTATATTAGTATTTTATTTTATGTTTCTATCTTATTTATAATTTCTTTTACTTTTTGATTTTTTTTTTGAGTTAAATAATGTCTTTATCTTTTGCCTTTGATCTTTATATTTTTTTTGTTCCTTCTCTTTGCTCGTGCTTAACCATTTTAATCTTGTTTTATTCTTCTCTTCCACTGCTAATTTGCATTTATCGAACAACCAATTATTTCTTCTTTTATTTTGCATTTTGCCAACCATTTTCTCTGTTGCATTGTTTATCCCTTATTTGATTTTTTACTGTTCCTCCATTTGTTGTTTTTTAAAGTACATCTGTGTATTTACTTCTTATACAAATATTCTTCTTACTTCTCTTGCTCGTGCATACGACATAAGTAGCTCGTACTCGACATAAGTAGCTCGTGCTACTTATGTCCATAATTAATGCCGCTGCTTAATTACATAGTCTTCCTCCATGATTGTTTGTTGTGTCATGCATTGAGTTTTCCCCTGAAACCTCTTTGAAGCAGTTTTCTTTGCCTATTTAAGCGTTGAAATCTCCTATAATGATTAATTTATCTTCTCCCGGCGTTTTTTTCTAGTGTTTCGTCGAACTGCTGTTTTTTAAGTCATCACTATTTTCTCTGGGTGCATAGACACTTATTATGGACAACTTGCTCGGTTTGCTGTTTACTATTATGTATGATATTCTTTCACTTATGGGTTTAAATTCCATAACTTTCTGTCTCATTTCCCCTATCGCCATAAAAGCCGTTTCTCCATATTCTTTAATTACACAAGTATATTTTTCAAAACTACACAACTTCAGCTAAAAACTATACTAAATACCGTCTTCGTGGAGGCATTTTCCGTAAAAGTTTAAATTCTTCCTTGTTTTGGCATATTTCAAATCCCTGATATTTGTTGCGAAATCTTAAAATTTCAATTTTATGTTATAGGTTTTAAAGATTAGGCTCTAACAATTTACATTCAAAATCACCGCTCTCTTCAAGCGTTGTTTCTAAAAGAACGCTTCATTTTAAACAAAAAGTGCTATTGATCATTTTTGTTTAGAATTATCTCAGCTAAATTTTTTTTAAAATATTTTTTTCTACGGCGTACAGATTATAGGTTATTTGTTTTTTTTTTTTTTTTTTTCGTG
Source organism: Diabrotica balteata (assembly GCA_918026665.1). Classification (NCBI taxonomy): domain Eukaryota; kingdom Metazoa; phylum Arthropoda; class Insecta; order Coleoptera; family Chrysomelidae; genus Diabrotica; species Diabrotica balteata. Next base: position 127,289,022 of record OU898279.1, read on the forward strand.
TTAACCCCTACCTGGGGGCGTTTCAGGGGAAGGCGAGAGATAAAAGTAGTAAACTCTTTTTCTTTTTTTTTGGTCCCAAATTTAACATTCTACATAATTTTTAGAGGTTAAATATCTGATGACTGAACTATTATATAAAAACAAACTTAATTTGTAATTCTTTTATACCTTTATATTATTATTCTGAGATATTATTAATTTGCTTAATATAAAGTTTAATTTTTGGTATTAATATCTTGTTATCTTGTCATATTAATTGTTATTTGTAATTTATGTCATATTAATAACAAAATATTAAATTAGAATGATCAATTATGTATCCTCTTGGTTTAGACTAATCTTCTTTTGACTGCAATCTGCTTTTCGACATGTACAGCTGGTCCATAAAAAAACTGATACGACTCTTAATAAGATTTAGTCATTTTGAGCAATGTATTTGATTGGTCTCACATTATACAGGGTGAGTCATGAGGATCTTTACATACTTCTACCATATGTAGAGTCCTTCAAGGAGCATATCATGTGGCCACTAAAAAATGTCAACTCCTCTTCTTTATTAATTAACAGGGTGATTTGTGTAATTGACCATTTATTTCATTTTACTGTAGTGTTTATACGGCTCATTTGATTTTTTTTAATTTTTGCATGATACAGTACACTACTATCAAGCATTCGACTGGTATTAGCTAAACTAAAAAATTCCAGGACTGGCTTTGGAAAAATTAATTTAGGGATTCGTATTAAATATTACGCCCTGTATATATATTTTTTTAGAAATGCAATAAGTGATTTTCAAACTACATACATAGCCAATGAAAATGTTGTCGCACTTTTATTAAAATTTTAGTGAACGATAAAATCTTACCAAAAATAGAACAACCATAATAAAGTATCAAATTATAAGGTAAATAATTTTAAAAAATTTTATAAATTTCAAACATTTTAATTGAAATGATAAACTTAGTCACTGCACAACAAAAAACAGTAACTGCTAACAATAACGAAGAACAATTTAAAAAAAAACTAAAAATATGTACATATTTATGATAAACCCATAAATTAGAACTGGAAAAGATACAATAATGGTAACAAAATAAAAATAATTCAAAATAGATTTTCGAAATGGAACCCTGCAGCCTGTACACATTTTTGTTGTCGAATTGTTAATTGACGTATATTATAGTATTGAATTGCGGATACTCTGGGAATTGTTTCTAATAGTATTACAACTATGTATAATTCTATCAATTAATTGTTGTCGGATATTAATATTCACTGCGTAAACTAGTTGCTTCAATCGTCCCCAAATATGGTAATCAATGGGATTGAAATCACGGGATCTTGAAAGCCACGAAATAGGACCTGCACGTCCTATCCATCTGTTGCCATAAACATTATTGAGATGTTGTCTCACTGCCAGTAAAAAGTGTGGGGGTGGCCTATCATGCTGAAAATACATCCCTCGGATAGCAACGTTCGCGTTGGCAAGCAAATTCGGCAAAATATTTTGTAGAAAGTTCAAATAGACCTGCCTTGTTAAAGGACCATCAAAAAAGTGAGGACCTACTAATTGGTTATTTATGACACCAATCCACACGTTAACCGAAAACCTTAACTGAGAACGACGTTGTCGAATAGCATGGGGATTTTCTTCTGCCCACACATGTGAATTTCGTGAATTATTTATCCCGTCTCTGGTAAATTGGGCTTTATCTGTAAATAGTGTCCCGTATAGCGTTGGTCGATTATTGTAAATCCATCTACAAAATTCCAACCTATCGATCTCATCTCCAGCATGTAGTCGCTGAACCATTTGAATGTGATATGGGTATAGATTATTTTTTTGTAAGACTCTACTTACTTTTGATTGAGTAACATTGAGTTCTCGACTTACTTGTCTAGTGCTTATTATAGGGTTCATAGTAACGGCGTCCATAATGTCATCTTCCTGCGCTTCATCTACATGTCGCTCTGTTGTTCCACTAGAAAAAGTGCCATTTTCTCGCAAATAATTAAAAACTGACTCAAATGTTGGATGACTGGAAGTTCGACGATTAGGAAATCTCCTGCGATATTCTCTATTAGCAACCCTACCATTTCCATTACAGAATCCATAAACAAATATTATGTCTGCATATTCTGTGGTCGAAAACTGATGTGGCATTTTGAACGAAAGTAACAAAAGCTCTACCAAAACCAACACAATGTACTTAACGTAGATATGACATAGCTGAGCTTTGTGCCCTCCAAAATAAATTTTGGCAGGACCCTGGTCTACCTGGCCTTTCGGCATACGACCGTTAGCGCACGCCACTGCCCCTACGAGTCCGACACCAAATGGAGGTGGCACGATGCTTGCACATCGTGTGGCTTCACCTCCCCCGTAGTACCTGTGTTGCGGGTCACGCCACCCTTCCGTGAGTCCTCCCCCCGGAGGCGGAAAGGCACGCAGGTGGTGGAATACCACCTCGCACGTTGACAGGTCGCCGCCGAGGAATCACTCCTCTACCACTCGTTGGATCATTCCGAGGTGTGGTTACGCGCTGGGTTACCCGTTCCCCTTCCGCGGTGTCAGCTTCTGGGGAACCTCCGTACCTGGCTCGTTTAACCACACCCGGCTCTTGTGGAAAATGAGAGTAGAGTGGTCCCACGAGGCGCACGTCTCGGATACTAGGAATGTAGACCGGTGACTGAGATGACTAAGCATCTCTGTGCGTTTCTACCAACCCGACACCTCAAACGACGGCCCTCCACCTCTCATATCCGCCCATTAGTCGCCTCTTACGACAGGCAGGGTCTTCTGGCCCCGGTCGTATTCTTATCTCCTCGACCAGAAGGAGTAGATATGACAGAAGAAATATGTATTCTTGTACACATAAATAACAATTGATAATGGGTATAAAATATCATATCACATAAATGACAATGGGTATAAAATATCAAGAAACGTCAAACGGTCAACGCCAACCTTCATTTTAAACTTTTTTAGATTTATTTTTATTTAGTACAGTTGATGCAATGTATGACATAAAATTTTAATCATTTACAATCAATAAAAACTAACACATACAAGAGGTTTGACTTTTTAATCAATTTAATTTATTATTTATCGAAAATAATGCCCCAATACTATCTATGACTAAAAATTTAAAATTGAAAAACAATTGATTCTATCGTAGAGATAATACAAAGTGACAGTAAGGATGTTAATTTTCTACGTATTGGATTATGTTGTAGGAACTCATTTTAATTAAAATGTTTGAAATTTATAACATTTGTTTAAATTAATACCTTATAATTTGATACTTCATTATGGTTGTTCTATTTTTGGTAAGATTTGATCGTTCACTAAAAATTTAATAAAAGTGCAACAACATTGTCGCATATGTCGTTTTCATTGGCTATTTATGTAGTTTGAAAATCACTTATAGCATTTTAAAATATATATATATATATATATATATATATATATATATATATATATATATATATATATATACAGGGTGTAATATTTAATACGAATTCCTAAATTAATTTTTCCAAAGCCAGCCCTGGAATTTTTTAGTTTAGCTAATACCAGTCGAATGCTTGATAGTAGTGTACTGTATCATGCAAAAATTTAAAAAATCAAATGAGCCGTATAAACACTACAGTAAAAAGAAATAAATGGTCAATTACACAAATCACCCTGTTAATTAATAAAGAAGAGGAGTTGACATTTTTTAGTGGCCACATGATATGCTCCCTGAGGGACTCTACATATGGTAGAAGTATGTAAAGTTCCTCATGACTCACCCTGTATAATATTTATTATGACAGACAAATAATAAAATAAACAAACAAACAACAAACAATTGATTACATATTGTTAATTCATAAATTGTAATAACTATTAAGGTCTAACTTTTGACTCCTTATTTTAAATTCCTGCATTTTATAAAAAATATATAAATGATAGTTTTTATATAAAAGAGGGTTGTTGTTATTATTTTTATTATTATTAAAGAATAAAATAAACGACTTAAGTTAATAATATAATAAAGCAAGAATTGTAAGCAAATTAAAAGATAACTGGGCACTATCAGAGACAGCAAAACATTTTAACATAAGCAGAACCACAGTTTTTCTATGAATAAAAAATGAAGAGAACAAAAAACTCTCTAAAGAAAGCGGGAGTCTGGAAGATCAAAACTATACAAGCTTGTAGTCTTCCGTCTATCTGCGTGAAAGGAACTATGAAATTATCTTCTTCAGAGAGCTCTTCCCAAACATGTTGTATATCATGCCACAGCTCTTTCAATTTTGAGATATAAAATTACGCCGATACAACCGTTCTATAATAACCTACCACACATTCTCGATTGTGTGTAAATCTGGATTGAAGCTGGGTCATGGTAAGGTTTCAATGTTGTTATTCTGGAGCCACTGGTTTATTATATTTGCAGTGTGAACAGGACAATTATCTTGTTGAAGGATAAAATTATTTTTTGGATACAATTAGTCTGCACTGGGAAACATGATGTTTTCTATAATATTCAGATAAGTCTGCCCAACAAACCTGCCATCAATTCCCCATACCATTCCAATTCCTCTAGATGAAATCCGTCTCCATAAATTGGTCCTAAGAAGATTGAAAAATTTTCTCATCTGTAAATATTACTCTGTCCAAAAAATCTTGATTTTATAGCTTATGGTTTATAGCAAATATAAGTCTTATTTGCTTCTGTTCGGGTGTAAGAGCTTGTTTTTTTATGCAGTCTGGTACCTAGTTCTATTCTGCGGCAAGTTCTTGTCTTTCTGTCCGGAAGCTGTAACATGTTTCTTGCAGTTTTTGCATCTTCATAAAGATTCTGTTCTAATCTCTCCTCTCCGAAAGCGTACGATCTTCATGATCAGTAGATATTTTTGGTCTTCCAGAACGTTGCTTTCTTTCGAGAGTTTCTTGTTCTCTCCATCTTTTATTAATATTAAAAACTGTTGTCCTGCTTACGTTAAAATGGTTTGCTACAGCAGATAATGACAAACCATCTTCTAATTTCGTTACAATTCTTGCTTTTAGTTATTTGCTAGCATGTGGAGCCTTTTTTGAGATTAAACAGAATAAGTTCACCAAATTTTAGTATTTATACTTCAAAATACACTGCTCAATTTTCTACAAAATCCGTTTTAAGAGTTATATCAGTTTTTTTAGGAACCAGCTGTGCTTACAATTATTTTATATAGAATATAACATTTAGACGAATCCCCACACACATATAAATATCTTCCAAACCCACTGACGAATATATATGATCATTCTGACTCTAGCTTTAGAAACATCAGATGCCAGATAATTTTATTTATTTGGAGATTAATACTGCAATATAAGTCCTTCTTAAACTCAAAGAATAAACGTTATTTTGTTGGCTCTAAAAGTTAAGCATTTGTTGGAAATTAGAGCAAGACCATGCTGTATATTTCGGCGCTACGAAAAGCAATAAGGATTTTGGAGTGAATTTACAGGTAGTTTTCTTAGAAGAAAAACTAGGTAGTATAGTGTATGCATGTTATTTATTTAGAGCATATATATTATATTATTATTCGTTCACTCTAGCCCAAAGAAGCAATAAAATATTTTTAATCTGACTGTTTGAATTTTATTTATTATCCCCTCATAACCAATATTTTTTCTGGATGTTTTTATCATAAAGAACCTAATCAAAGAACCGAATTTTTTTTCTAGATAGATGAATTTGTATACTGACAGAAAAACTATGGCCATGGTTAAATAATCGAAAACATATTTCTTATAACATAGTTTTTGAGAAATAAACTTACGATTTGAAAATACTTGACTTAGTGTACAATCTAGTGTGTGATTCTGCTGAGGCCAAAAAGATACCGTATTGCTCTTTTTTATAATTTAAAAATAACATCAGATGGGGCAGCTGTACTAGAATCCCAAAAAGGAAGACCATACATAATACATATCTAAGATGAGACTCGAACAAACAAAAATATGTTATTTTGGAAGATGATAAATTGATTTCATTCGGAACAGATCTTATTGTATAGCAGGTTGAGTTTAGTTTCTTACTTAACAAATCGATATGAAGGGACGATTTAAGGTTGCTGTTTAAAAAAATACCAAGAAATTTTACAGAATCGACGATACTGATCTGGCTATTATTAAGAAGCAAGGATTGAAGAGCTTTTTTATAGGAAATATGCTACTGTCTTTTCTACGTTCTAAGAGTTCTCCAGTTCGAGTCAGAGAGGGTTACAAGAGTTGCAATATTAGAGTTTCTCCAGGTGATACAACTGATAATACAGGGAAAGATTCAAAGGAAGAAGATCTGTTGGCCGAAGGCAGAACTCATGGTTAAAGAATCTACGTGATTGGTACCAGATCGATTGATTTGTTTAGAGCAGCAAGTTCTAAAATAAAAATAGCCATTATGATTGCCAACCTCCGTAGGGAGACGGCACTCTAAGAAGAAGGTGATACTTGTATTATCAGTAAAAAGAAAAAAAATTTCTATTGATGTTTAAGTAATGTCATTTATAAAGAAAAGGAAAAGTAAACAACCCAATACTGAACCTTGTGGTACTCCACTAGAGCAGCAGCGGCTCGTGGCCTAAAAAAGTGGTGAAGATGAGAAAAGCTTGGAGCCAAAAGAAGTTTTGGTTCCTACGTCGCGCCCAAATCTCATTAAAAATTCGTGTAAAAAATGTATAGTTATATAAAAACTAAACTAATAAATACTATATTATACAGCATGCCATATAAAAAATATCTATATAATAGACTAAATTTCAAAATATTGTTGCGAATACTAAATAGGTACCCATGCAACTAGTGACCAGTGGGTGAAGACGGATAATATATTGTTTAAGCAAGCAAGTTGATTAAACCCAGCCTATGAGAAATGTTCACCCAGGTAGTACAATCGGGTGTAACAATTCATTGGAGCAAGGTGTGTCAACTCGAGTTAAAAACAGGAATCACCCCACCGTGCTCCAATGCTCTAGACCATCCCTTTCCCCCCTATAGCAATCTGATTCGCTATAGAGGCACAACAATCAGCCAAATGCTCTTCATGTGGAGGTCCTGGGTAATAGAACCCCAACATGATTTCCTAACCGAATGCAAAACTCAGGACAGCGCATCTCCGCTATATTCCTGTTTATCTTAATGTGGCTTATCCGCGAACTAAAATTGCTTACTCGGGCATCAAGTCTCCGCTCTGAGTCCCGGCTCAGTTCGGCGACTTGGTACTTAAGGGGGTTGGGCCCTACGTCCCCGGGTTTTGGGGTTTTTGTTAATTTTTTTGGTGGCCGAAGCCGGTTTTTGTGTTTTTTTGTAGTTTTTTATTTTGTAGGTGACCTGTGGACAAAAATCATAATTAGTATATAGTCTATATTATAATAAGGAAAATATATAAAATTATACGATACCACAATACAGACTGTATCCTTATTTGAGCAGCTGGGCTCACTGTGTATGAGGCGATAAGCGATATTCTGGGTGATTTGAGCTACGAACTGTCTTCCTTGTGTGTGTGATAGATTTGAAGTTTCTTCTCACTCTGGACGTTTTGTTGAATTCTGTCCATGGGGGGGGGGGTATATTGTTTAACGAAACTGCTCTAGCTATTTATCCCAACTATCACTAGCTACAGGCTGACGTCACGTTGCTATGGCAACCGTGAACGCTTATGCAGAAGTATTTCGCATTTCAAAAATGATATTCACCTATTCCTGAATCATACACAGCACACAGCAAGTGACACAGGTCAGGACTTGACCGTCAAAAGGACCTACCGCACCGCTAATAAAGCTAGCTGTCTTGTTTAATTTTTAGATTCATTAAAAGAGATTAAATAATTGATTTCAGAATTTAGATATAATAATGTTTCAACTAGTAACCAACAGTTTTATGTTAGTAAAGACAGTTCCATCAAATGGTCTTTGCAACCACCTCGGACTATCGTTTGCAAAAAGTCACAAAATATAATACAAAAACCGGGAATAGCCTGTTTTACACGACGAAAAGACTAAAACAGAGTGTTGCAGACGCTTTCTAAATAATAATATTTTGGAACAAATACTTTGTCATTCGCTTGTTCACTTCTAGACATAGATATCTCTCATAATTTTCCATCTGTGTGATCTTGTGCCTCTTGCATAGGATTCATAGAGCAACGTTTTAGATCATCAGTTTAACGTGTTGGTGAACGACCTCTGTTTCGGTAAGCATCATCTCTTGGTTTCCATTTCAGTATCTATTACCTGTTATTCGAGCCACGTGACATACCTTTTTTTCGTTTGTATAGAACAGAGGTCTAGAATCTTTAGAAGATATCTTAGTCCAGGACGCCGCATGACTGATCCGCATGAATATAGTTGTGTACACTAGTCTAATTTGCTTTATTTTCAATCATTCCCTCAATAGTTTCTCTCACTGTGACAAAAATCACGACAGTCTCTGTTTCCATTCTGTTCCTTTACCTACTATCTAGCTGTTGCACTCTAACTATGTATCACAGTATCCGAGTGTCTACAGTATAAGCATTCATATGTGTCAGCCTTTACGAACCTAGAGACGTAGGCCCTAAAATACCTGTGTCCTGTGAGTACCTGCGTCAGGAAATAATCCAGACGCTTGTTGCCACAGTCCACCCAATCTCTTATGTTCGAAAGCAGCATTTTCATCCACTGTGCTATATACTCCATGTTGTTTCATTCTTCTTGCCATCTTTCAATTGATCTTTCCCTTTACTGTTTTCTCTCGGTCATAGTAATGTTTGGGCCTCTTCTCTCATAGAGCTCTTTTCTTTTCACCGCCAAAAGATGCAACGGAACACATCCAATGATGGTCCACAAGGCTGCCGTGGATACAGTCCTGCTCCATAGATTTCCACTGTCAATAGGACATTGGTATGTCGGACGATTTAAAAATGTGGTTCAACTTGCCGAAGGCTGCTCAAGTTAGTCTTATAAGACGAAGGAGATCAACGGTTTTTATAGGCTATTACATAGACTATGGGTCTTGTCCCTACGCGTATATCTTCGCTGACTACAAGATTTGTTATCGTCTGAGTTGTAAATTTATTTATTTTTATTCCACCTTCTAGCAAGAAGAGATAGATGCATGGAAAAAATCCTACGACATTAAAATAATTTGATACGCAAAATTTCTAGTATTTTTAAATCTTCTTGATATTCTTATTCTTCTTCTACCTCTTTAGAAGCAATTCTTCTTGTTCATTGGCGGATTAATACCTCTATGGAAGGTTGTCACTCCATCGTTTGTGAAGTCGTCCGATAGTTCTTCTGACGATTGGTAACTTATCTCTTGCTATTTTAACAAGTTTTTTAAATCGGACCCTTAAAAATCTGTAAAATTCGGGTTCATCTACTTTAATGAATTTTGCGCTTCAATTTGAGTCTATTTTTATTGAGAAAATCTACAAGAAATAAAACAAACAAAATTTGTCTTCCAAAGAATTAAAACTTTAAAGTCTTGTTTGAAATTGTGTTCTAAGATTAAAATTTTTTTTTTGGCATTTTTGATACGATACATTATAAATTAAACCAGATTTGTTCTTGTTGCACTTTGTTAAGTGAGTTAAATCTTCATTTCTTAGTTGATTTTTACAATCATGTCCGTATTGATTTGATCCTTGCCTTACAACAATAAATTTAAATCGGAAAAGTAGTATATCAACCATAAAAGATAGATCTTTTAACCACATCTGAACAAGAAACAATATTTTTTTAAATATATTTTTAAGTTGTGACTAATATTTTTATTTATTTATCAGTGTAAAAATAAGTAACTATGATAAAAACTAATTTAGAGATCAGAAAACACATTCTAGCTGGTGTAACATTTTATAGAAACCTATAAAATGAACCCAATCACTAGTATAGGTTTATTTTTACCCTGTTTAATATCAGTGGCTTTTCAAAGAGCCATAATTCTTAGCTAAGTCGATGTTGATCCTTATTCTGAGATGTAGAAAGAAATAAAATGGAGAGATTATTACGTGAAATACGGATTAAAGTTAATGAGATATTTTTATTTTGTTCTGTTTAAAGTGGTTCTAAGAAATTACCAAGACGGTATTTTCAGTTTAGTATTTTAGCTTTTAAACACAATTTATAGATACATTTGATAGCTCTTTGTTGAGATACAGACATCCAGTGTGACACAGCGTGAGTGTTTGAAAAATCTCAAAGTATACATTTTGGTGACGATAAAAAAATAAAAACCAAATTACTAGTTATAGTCGATAATCAGCCAGGAAATATAAAAATTTAAAATATATTAAAGTATAATAATATTTAAATAACATAAATAACCCCCTCTGTGGCTCAGTGGTAAGAGCGCCTACCTTTAAACCTAAAGGTCGTGAGTTCGAATCTCATCTGGGTGGAGAAATTTTCGTTTATTAAAAATTAATAAATGAAAATAATTTCTTTCCTTGTGCGATCGGTTCTTACCGGAGGGACCGCAGACGTTCAGATACAATTTAGCGTCTATTAGCAAAGACAATAACGTCAACTTTGCTAAGTATCAAGACAATTACTCTACACACAGACACTACACTAGGTACCTGACTGTACTATGCCAATGATCTTAGTTGTCGTGGCATTAACTCAATAATAATAAAAAATAACATAAATCAATATTTAGAAGATTGTTAATGTAATAATTCTTCTTCTGGGGGTGCCTGTCCGTTCCGAACGTTGGCGATCATTCTGGCTATGACTTTGTTGGTTGCTATACGAAATAGCTGTTTTAAGGTCTTTCTATATCATGTTTTCAGATTAGCAAGCCAGGATATTCTTCTTCATCCTGGGGGCCTTTTTCCTTCAATTTTACCTTGCAAAATGCATTGGAGTAGCTCGTATCTGCCTTGATTTCTCATTATTTGTCCCAAGTACTGCAGCTTACGACCCTCCACGATGTTGACCAAATCCACAGTCGTGTTCACTTTCCGAAGTATTTCTTCATTGGTGACTTTGTCTGTCCATAGTATCTTCAGAATTCTTCTGTATAACCATAGCTCAAAAATCTGAAGTTTTGATAAAGTTTCCGCCTTCAGTATCCACGTTTCTACTCCTTACAGAAGCATTGAGTACACATAACATTTAATCAGCCTTATCTTTGTTTCTAGAATGAGGTCATGTCTCTTGAACACAGAACTCATAGTCAAGAATGCACTTTATGGTCAAGAAGAATCTCTTGGGTATTGTCCCACGACTCATTGATTATAGTTCCCATGTAGTTGTATTGTGAGACAGGTTAAATTCTCATTTGGTTCACATACACATTTGCCCAGTTATGTTTTCCTTGCTGATGATCATTAGCTTGGTTTTGCTGGTGTTTATATAGAGTCCATAATTTCTACTTCTTTCCGTTATTTTGATGATTAAGTTACCGCAGGTTATTAAGCTTGACTCCATTTATTGAGATGCCTTCATCAATATCTTTTAGAGCCTCTTCAAAAACATACTCCGAGTGCAGATTAAATATATCAATGGTGAAATTATGTACCCCTGTCTTACTTCCCTTAAGATTTTGACCTGATCTTTATATTATCCATGTATTTGGAGTACCGCTAATTGATTCCAATACAGGTTAGCTATTATTTTCCGTCTTTTCCGTCTTTCCCTGTCCCCTTCAGCACTTCATGTGTTCATGCCTGACTGTTTCGAAAGCCTTTGTGTAGTCAACCAAGCATGCAATTTGTTCCTTGCATTTCCGGTAAATTCTTTTATGGGAAAGAAGCCGGAGACAGACTTTCTGTACACAATGTAGCTTCGCCTATTTTTCAAAAATTTTAAAGTGTTTGTTTTCCTCGTGTAGTGTAGTGTGTTGTACAATTTTATGTTTATGGCATTTTTGTTCTTGTCGGATAGGCCGCAATTGACGAAATGCCCCTGAAGATGATCTAGGGATCGAAAGTACTTGAGCATAATTAAATTAATTAAACTGTGCTCGATATTTGCCTTTTATTTGATCAAAGTTTATTTATTCGAGCATTCAACCTTATATCAAGCTTGTAATTATGTTTGTAGTCCTAGGTTTCTTGCAACTACAATGACTATGTCTGTAGGAAGTCCGTTTCCTGGGTAGTGTGTTGGGTCTGTGGAGCCCATTGTCATAACGTCGTTATTGTTTTCTCAGTATGTATTTTGCAGTCTTCCATTGTTCGTAGTTCTGTCGTTCTAATGGGAGGATCTTGCGTTTATGTCTCCTATCATAATTAAGGGTTCGTCGTTTAGGAACGTGTTTAAGTCATCTTGGATTATTGGATCTTGAGATCTTACGTAGGCGGAGGTTATTTTGACTTCTCCTTGCCTCCTTTGTATTCTTACTGTTGTTGCTTTCATAGTATTCAGTTGTGGTGTTGGAATTTTGATGTGTCATACCTTTTTTGACGAATATTGCTGTGCCACTTGATCTTCCTATGTTATCGATCCTATATATGTTGTAGCCCGGAAACTTGATTGTTAGTGAGCTAAACTGGAAAATTAATGTTGTTGGTGAGCTTTGTTTCCTGTATTGCCACAACATCCATTTTCTATCTGCTGACCAGTTCGTCCAGTAAATTCTGGTTGGTCCTTGTGCCTCCTGGATTCCAGGAAGCTATCCTTAAGTTCCTTAACTGTATTTTGTTTTCGGTATTTTGCGCTTTCGCTGTCTGTCTGGATAAACAATCTAACATTATTATAAATAAAATGATAAACACTGTTATAAATAAAAAGAGAAAAACTTCTTGTGTAATAAAAATGCGATAGAAATGTAATAAAAATTTTATCCAAAAAAGGATTACAAATCTTCACGTTTTCGGTTACAACTGGAACGTTTTCGGTCTAGTGGGACCATCATCAGTAAAAAAGCATTAAAATTAGTTAAACTAGCTACGTTAACAGATACAGGCAAAGTTTCTTGAGATTATCATTACTTTTTCTGGCAACATGTCTAAAATACTTTGGGATTAATCATCATCATCACACAGCCAAATTTGTCCACTGTCGAACATAGGCCTCCTCAAGATGTCTCCACTCTTCTCTGTCCTGTGCAGCTGCGATCCAGTTTGTCACTATTCTTTTAATGTCGTCCGTCCATCTGGTAGGTGGTCTTCCACGATTTCGCTTGTCTGCCCTTGGCCGCCATTCTAAAATCTTCTTTGTCCATCTGGTGTCTCTCTGTCTTGCGACGTGTCCTGACCATTTCCACTTCAACTTCGTAATCCGTTTTATGACATCTTCCACTCCAGTTCTTTGCCGTATCTCATCATTTCGTATTCGGTCTCTCAAAGTTACGCCAAGCATAGATCTTTCCATTTTTCGTTGTGCTATTTGTAACTTTTTTATTGATGCTTTAGTCAATGTCAGTGTTTCAGCTCCATAAGTGAGCACTGGAAGTACGCACTAGTTAAATGCTTTTCTCTTTAGCTTTATTGGGATGTTTTCGTTAAACACGTCTTTTAGCTTGCCATAGGCTGCCCATCCTAAAGCTATTCTTCTAGATAATTCGCATGTTTGGTTGTCTCTACTTATTTATATTTCGTGGCTCAGATATATGTATTTGTCAACCGTTTCAATATGCCAGTTTTCTAGTTTCAATGGTCCACTAGGTACTAAGTTGGTTATCATTTTAGTTTTCGCAAAGTTTATTTCCAACCCTACTTTTTGGGAGACTCGTTGTAAGTCTTGTAGCATTTCGTTTTCCTTTTTTAAGTCGTCGGTTATTAGAACTATGTCATCTGCAAATCGTAGGTGGTTCAGCCTTTCGCCATCGACACTCAAACCTCTGTTTTCCCATTTTAACATCTGAAATGCATGCTGCATTACGGCATTGAATAGTTTTGGTGACATGTTGTCTCCTTGTCTAACTCCCCTTTTTAGTTTTATTTTTTGAGTAGGGGTGTGGAGGTTTATTGCTGTTGTGGCATTTGCATATATATGTTGAATAATGCTGGTAGTCGATTCTACAATCTCTCAAAGCTCTTAAGATAGCTACCATCTCGATAGTGTCAAAGGCTTTTTTATAGTCAACAAATACTAGAACTAGTGGCCGGTTGTACTCTATAGTTTTTTCAATTAGGGCCTTAAGACAAGTTAGATGGTCATTTGTACCATACCCAGGGCGGAAACCTGCCTGTTCTCTTGGTTGGCATGTTTCTAGTTTGTTCTCAATTCTGGCAGTGATAATTCGAGCAAATAATTTATACAGGTGACTTGAAGAACCAGAAGACTGATTGGCCTATAGTTTTCGAGGTCTGTTTGATCTCCTTTCTTATGCATGAGGAGCGTTATAGAATTATTCCATTCAGCTGGTATTGCTTGGTTTTCTAAGCATATATTGAAGAGCTGCTTGATTGTCCTGATGAGAGCAGAGCCTCCGATTTTTAGCGCATCCGCCACTACTCCATCTTCTCCTGGTGCTTTGTTATTTTTTCATTTTCTTTAGAGCATGGTAAATTTCAGCCGTTTATATGTCGGGAATATCTTCTGAACCTTGATTCATAATTTTTTGTTCTGTATGTTCTGTCGGGTTTAAGTAAAATTTATTTGTGTATAGTGTTTTATAGAAGTCTTCTACTATCTCTAGCATTTCGTCTCTGTTGGACTTTAGTTTGCCATTCTTTCCCTTAAGTCTGATGATTTCTTTTCTGCTGTTCGTCAATTTCTTTCCTAATATATTCATGCTCTTGTTGTGCTCGATTGTCTGCGAGATTTTCTCATTTTTATATTTATTTATCTTCATTTCAAGTTTGGTGTTAGCAGTGATTCTCTCCTCTCTCTTGTTACCTGTACAACATTTTCTTTGAGCTTCTGCTATGGTATTAGTAATTACTTTATTTAGCTGATTTATATCATTTATGGGGGGCCTGTTTTGTAGACGTATCGTTATTTAATCTGCAAACTCTTGGGATTAATGCTTGTAGATAAATGACTATTTTGACAAATTTAACAATTTAAAAAAATATATAATACGCTTTAAATTTTGATAACCAAATGGACTTTAATATTACCGACACATCATTTTTAACAAACTTTACCTATACCAAAAAACATTTTACCCAGCGGTCCAATAAATACATTTTTACCATCGCTAAATTAGGTTATAGCTTTATTGAACTTTGTGTACACAACAGACCGCTATTTTAAATTATTTGCGCCAAACATGAAATCTATTTATATAGCTTTAGTAGCATTTTTACAGCTACTAACGATGTAAAATCTAAATTTTCATTTAGCCATTCGGAATCCCTTTTGTACGTGACTGTTGAACGTTGGGGCGCAATCAGCTGTAACTTGATTTGCTTAAAATACTACGATTTTTAACCAGATAGGCACGAATGCGGCAAAAGCGTACTTAATTTCTCAACACGACAGATATGTATATACTGGGGGAATTGGATATATCTACGGTAATGGACAAAAATATAAAAACTTACTAATAATAAAATCAAAGATATTAAAATGTAATCTAAATTTTACGTATTGTACAGGGTGTCCAGAAACTCTTCTGACAAACGAAGACTGGAGATTCCACAGATAATTTTAAGACTTCTTCTTCTTATGGTGCCTATCCGTTACGAATGTTGGACACTAACATGGCTATTCTGACATTTTCGCAGGTTATGCAGCCAGGATATTCTTCTTCATCCTGGATCTCTTTTCCCATGCACTTTACCTTGAAGTATGGTCCGAAGTGGGTCATATCGTTATTAATTGCGCATTATATAAGGACTCAAATTGCACCTTCCTTGTTTTTTTTTATTTGGGATCTCAACTTGATTATATTGATCATGAATTTTATTCCACATGCAACTAGTGCTCTGTAAATGCTAGGATTTCTCTTTGCATCTGTCAGTCTTCGTTGCATGTTGTATATAGCTAGCTGCTGGCCTAGTGTTTGAAGAAATTATATCCTTGTTAAGAAATTAACCTAGATCCTTAGCTACATATGACGAAACTGTATAGGGCAGTAATATCAAGAAGCTTCATAAAAAATCGATAAGGCCAGCGAGAAATGTGTCGCGTACACGTGTATTCCCGAATCATTTTATCGGCATTAATAACTGCCTCTTTGGTACAATTGTATCATTTCCGGTTTTCTATTTTCTTTATCAACAACAAACTGATGTTGCGTAGACAGGGTATAGAACAGTTTGTTTTTCTTTAGCACATAAGATACCATGGCAACTTTTTCCGAAAAGAAACAGACGAGAAACAACTCGGTTTCTAGAACTGTGTAGTTTTATCGTAGTATCGGGCTTGTTTTTTCGAACAGTCCCAAGCAGGGCTAAATTTTTGGTCAGAAGAAATTGGGCAAACGCTATGGACGTGAAGTAATTATCTGTAGTAACTTTTCGACCAGTGCCATATAAAGTAGACGCTAATTCTGTTGTTTTAATCTGAAACCTTGATTTTTTTTTCATATTGTGCTCCTGGTTGCTTGCCTGTGTAAATGTACAAATTATTCAAGTATATTGATTCCACGTCTGGTAGTGCCCAAAATCTTACCACCATACTTTGAGGCTTTCAGTTCATGTACTGGGCACTCATATTTGAATCGGCACTTTCCTCTAAAAGCTACCAGCTGTTTATGCACAGTTATTTGTATATGGGGAATAAATGCCTGTTTCCATATGTCTCTAAATGCAGTAATAAATGTTAGTTTATCATAAAATTGGATAAAATTGTTACTTTAGTAAATCAGTTACGAGGCATTGATGCTGTAAATCTGTTACGAGGAATTGATTTATCTGTACTTCATATTTCTGCAACGTTCTTTTTTTGACAACTTAGAGCTCGTGCTGCAATCAAAACTCCAATAAATGCATCGAGTATTTTAATATCAATGTCTTTCAATATGTCATGTTTCTCCGGATTTTCGTTACTATAAATTCGATATAAGCTAGTTTCCTCTTGGTCGGTATATTTACAGATACTTGCCCTCATACCACGAGTCAAGAAAATGTTAAAAATCTTAAATATTTCATTAGAATTGGTAGCATATGCCTTTGATCCTAGTTTGGTAGAACGATTTATCTTTAGCTTTGCAGAACTTCCTTCTCTATAAATTCTCTTTTCGTCTCTTCTCCAATATTATTATTTAGTATCATACCTTTGGCTGTCTCGTCTTCTTCTCCTTAACACCTACGTTAATACAGTCTTTAATTTTTGATGAGTTGTTCCTTTCCAGCACAAAATCGGGATCTCGATCATTATCATGAGTTTGATTTTTACTAATAATTGCTTTATTATCAAAATCACTCTAATTATTTACTATTTCCTCATGCTCAGCTTGTGTTATAGTCCTTTTTCATTATATTGATAGCACATTATGTATGCAAATCCTCAACATATCAAAAAACCATAGGCGTCACCCTAAACTTGTTTTAAAATAAATAAAAAAAATTAACATTTTAAGATGCTGTCAACAATTCATTACCTTATAAAAAATCTTCTGTAAAATAAGTGTCCACTAATCTCACTATACCTTTTTTGTGCGTAAAAAACGTCGGTATATATGCCACACGATTATTGTTAATTATACACGGGTGATTTACGAGAGAATTCAATGTTTCACGAAATAAATTAATGTAAACAGTAATTTAAAAGTGATTATTATCGCCTGACACAAAAATAATACCTTCTTTGAACGATTATCTGGAATTACTGATAAGGCTTCAGTAATGATAGTTTAAGTAGCTTTTATGCCACATTACAGCTTATAAAAATAATATAAATTAGAAATTGTTTGCATATTTCATTTAGTTTGAGGTTTATCAAGAACTAAACAATAATCTTTACATGCCACTATTTTTTGTGACTATACCAAATCTTTTGATTGTGTAATTCTCGACATATTGATAAAAAAACTAAATTTTTACGGAATTCGAGCTATTTCTTTGAATTGATTTCAATCTTTCTTGAAAAATAGGAAACAAACAGTTAGAGCACATGATACTGACTCTAGTCACAAAAGCATTGTATGTGGAGTACCATAATGTTCAGTACTCTACTCCTCTACTTTTTCTTATCTTTAACTCTTCATGCAATAATAACTTCGGATCAATTTAAAATAAAAACCTAGTCTGACTATAATTTACCCTCTTTTACCATGAATAAGACAGTAGCATTATTCTATAAAGGAGCTCTTCAACCCTTAATTCTTAATAACAGTATCGTTGTATCTTTAAAATGTCATGGTATTTTTACCGACACCAACCTTAAATGGTTCATTTATATCGATTTGTTAAGTAAGAAACTAGTCTCAGCCAGCTATGCAATAAGATCTGTTTTGAAGCAGAATTTAGCATGTTCCAAAATAACATATTTTTTTTGTTCGGGTCTCGTCTTGGATATGGCATTCCTTTTTTCGGTTCTAGAATAGCTACCCAATATAATGTTATTTTTAAATTACAAAAAAGGCCATACGGTATCTTTTTGGCCTCAGTAGAATAACGCATTGCAGAAGCTACTTCAAAAATCACGGGATTTTAATTCTTCCCTCTTTGTATATCCTAGAAAGTGTTTTCTTAATTGGTAAACACCTACATGTTTTTTCAGCAAGACCCAATCATAAATACTTCACCAGAAGTTCAACCTTTGATATGTATTTAACGATTCCATCCATAGAGTTAGTAAAGAAATCTATATTATATTCGGCAAAAAAATTATACTATTAACTTCCTTTGCAACTTAAATCTACAACTTCTTTTCTTAAGTTTAATGTCTCTGTAAATTGACAAAAGCCTATATATCTGAAAGACCATATTATTCGGTGAAAGAATTTCTTAAAGAGAAACTAAGAAATTACAGTACTTTTAGGTACAAGCAACTAAAGTATTATATATTTGGGTATCACTCACTGAATAAGAGAACATACTCAATACCCTGAACAGGTTAATGTTTGGGGAAGAAGTTTTTAAATTTTTTATTGCTTGTGTATTATTAAAGTTTAAATAAAATATTACATAAAGTACTTTGCGATTTTATTTACTCAATCTTTATTATTTTGTGTAAATCAGTTTTTATAAATGAAAACGAAAAAAACTGTTTCAAATGCCTTTCAATTATTGGGAGATACGCCGCTGACTAAACGGGAAATATCACAGTCTATCACCTCGCCTCTTTCCCCGCGCCTATAAACTTTTCGACAAATTTAGGCGAACAGAGTGCAGGGCATGCCCAGTCCATTTTTATTTTTAGGTCCATGATTAAAACAATATTTTTCTATGTGTAAATAAACAACGAAAAAAGGAGATCAACTGCTTTAATTTTCCCATATTTTTTCTTAAACAATCACTTCTCTTTGGAATCTTTGAAAGTGGTCGCAAAAATTTTAGTGTATAAAATGTCAAGAAGCACATCTCTGCTTGATTTATTATATTGTTCTATTAAGTGCGTGGGAATGCAATTTCACAAAAAAACTGCTACCATAAATAATGGACTTATAATATTTACAATGAAAAGAAAAAGCAATACCAGATACTGCCAAAGTCATAAAGAGAACAATATCCCAAAGATAGAAACGAAGCGCGGCATATATCCTTTCCAAAATCCTTGTACAATGGAAACAATGGTGCAAGGTTTTGTGGTTATCTTGTTTTAATTAAATCGATCCTTTTGTAATTAATGGAAAAAATTGCTCCCTTTCAGCTTTAAATCAACATGTGTGATTTATATACTCACCGTTAATGAAAAAGGGCTAAAATCAATTTTGGGATCCAATTTTCAGAGACTAATTATTTTTTGCAGGATGGTGTATAATTTTGCTGAATTTCATTACGTTTAAATCTTTAATGCGGGTTTTTAAACCCCATTAATACGATAAAGCAGTGTTACTTTTTTTATAATTGTCTAATATGGCCCACTATTAAACATGCTTTAGTTTGTGGTTATAATATCGCACCTCTGTTGCAATGCCGCCATACGCAAAAATTAGTAAATTTTACAGGAGAGCAGTTTAAAGTTTTACTGTTCAATAAAACAACTTGTATAGAAACTAAAAAACGTATATTGTTTTATTGTTGTTGATACATTGCATTCTTTATAGTCTTATTGTGACTGTAGAAATACAAAACAAGCAGTAACTGATTAAGTTATTATAATTTTGAATATTTTAATAATTAAATATGAGATGTGGCAGTCTTGCATCACGGAATGGAGTATGTTTTAGTCAGACGTAATTTAAAACCGACGATTGCTACATACAAAACTGCAATAAAATTTCGTTGTACACCAGAATAGATTGTCAAAAAAAAATTACTAATTTTTTCACAAAAAGTGAAATAATTGTAAACGTAATATTAATTATAAAAGTATGAAAGTATAAAAATTGATTGATAACAATTAGTATTATGGAATTATTAGAAATAATTAATTATGCCCAATTAATCTATTTTTTATCTAGAGTTCAAGCTTTAAGATTTCAGGTTGTAATAAAACGGATGGTAGCTCTTTGGTATGACATTGGATTCACAGAGGGAAACTAAATCTTTTTTTTTAGCAGTAATTTTTAGTGGAGTAACAAAAGCTTTTTTTAGTACAAAATTTGAACCACGTGTAGTACGCCGAATAACTACTGTTTTAAAGAACTCGTTTTCATCACACGTATACTTATATTGAAAACTAGTAGACTGTTCCTCTGTAACACGCAATATTTTTATATCGTTCTATCGTTCTAACTTTATTACCACAGACATCGACATTATAATTAGTTCCATATTGTTGGAATAGATCTTTTAAGTCTACAATATCTGCTGTTTCCATCTCCGTAACAGAATATGGTTGCCCAGTTTTTTTCCCGTTTGAATTACAGTTACCCACTGTGCAGGAATGTATATGTGTCAAGATTTTAGGGTTCTTTTCTTTTGTTTTTTTACAACGGAGTGCATGCTGTCTCCTTCGTTCTATCTATGTCCTACAGCGAAATATTTGTGGGTAATAGATGGTATATCATACTTTCCTACACAAAAAAGGTATACAAAGCTAATATCATTCTGTTCTGATTCTGACCGATACAGTTATCCGAATAGAACACAACATCTTGTCCACGACTGTGTTCTGATAGAAACTACATCACAGAACTTTTAATTTCGTCACTCCAAAAATAGCAATAACCGTTCATGGTTCCTACATTATATATTGTAAAATTATAAGAAGATAATCAACGTTTATAATAAAAAATTGAAATTTCCCCAACAGGAGATGGCAAAACAGCTTAAAGGTCATAACAAGCCATAACGATTTTACCCTGTTTAGCTTCTAAAGCATATTTTTCCATTTCTTTTCGAGAATCATTTTTTAATTTTATATGTTGCTCATAATTTTCTTTCAAGTCATCTTTACATTCTGCGTTTTTTAGACTGTGCAGATCGAGTACTGATCTTTTTTGGCACGAAAAACCCGATATTAAATTCCATATTAATAATTTTCGTATATAAATGTATATTTGCTACCTCTCTACCCTCCTTTTTATATGTATCTCTCTCTCTCTGTCTCTCTCTCTTCCTCTCTCTCTGTACAATTTATGCATTGATGCAATGTTTAGCCCTCCATCGATATATTCCCGCGACGTTTGCGCCCTCAAATAGTGAGACTCTATCCTAAGGATACTATTAATATGATCAAGTATATCATTCTTAATTTTTGCTGCAACTGTTTTGTGATTTTGATGTTTCCCTCTGAAATCGTATTCAATTATAGAATTTTTACATTTATCTCTAACACTACCAATGAACCTGTCACATATGTCAAATGTGCTCATAAACATTTTTTTGCAGATTCTAATTTTTACACTATTAACATAATAACATAATAAGCTGAGTTTAATTGTGCAGGAACATTATTACCTTTTGCAGTAGTATATTCCTTGCCTGTATTTCGAAGTCTTTTTCTAATATTTCGTGTCCACTGATCCTTGTTCAACAGTCGCTTCTTTCCACATTTAACACCATCTGAAACAGCAGTCGATAAACTCAAACAGACAAAGCCAAATGCTTGTGGATAATAAGATGGCATTGAGTAAAAAATAAAAGTATGTACTAACCTGTCTTAACTTGTTCTGATTCTGCTGGGAACAAATTTGTGATTGACAATTCAGGTTCTGATGTGACAGGTTCGAATGTGCGATCAGCATTTGCTTGATTATCTGAATCAGTATCTGATAACTCCCTTTCTGATTCTGAAGGTTCCAACGTACAATCAACATGTGGATCATCAATCGCTTGATGATCAGAATCAGTATTTGCTAACTTAAAGTCCCGTGATAATATAGGTTTGATTATCTCAGCGTATGTCTCAACTACATCGCCATCTGGGATATCTCTGTCGTTCGATGTAAAAATAGGCACCCCAATTGTGTTTTTGTTGTGATTCCTATATCTGAATCCATACAATTATAATAAGAGGAAAAACAATCTTGAATTACATCTAGTAATACCTTAAAGCTATTATCAATATTTTTTGGTATTGTAGTCGACTAGACTGATATCTCCTTGTGCAATACTGCCGCAATTCATAATGTGGTAGTATTGCAGGTTGTGATTTTAATATTTTTAAAATTTCATAAAGACACTTTATATTAAACTGTGGATATTTATTGAATTTTGATTTGTGGCAGTTTTGCACCACATAAATTGACGTTTTTTGAGATGTTCTAGACCAAAAAACCAAAGTTCAATTTTTCGGAGTTGTGGCGGTATTGCAACAGAGGTGCGATATATTACAGAGGTGTAAGATCTGTGATTTTTTAGGTTTCGATACAATACCTATCTTTTATAGTTTTATAGGGTATTGGTAAAAGAGGCACCTTTTACTGGCGAGATAAAGGAAACAATTTATTGGAAGATAAATTCTAAGTTCGTAAGTATTTATTATGCAATTAGCAATTATGTCGGGCAAAAGAAATACAGAAAAGAACTATGTCAGGCAACCGCGCTATATGGGTTCTCAATGGGTTGTTAAGAAGGAAAAATATATCTCGAAGAACAAAACGACATAGACAAGACCGATAGTGACGTATGCTGCATAAACATGGGTCACGTAAAAACAAAACAACAGTTGTTGTTATTATTTTTTGAGCGAAAGATACAATGCAACGTCTTTTGTGGTAAAAACTTAACAATGGATAAGGGTAAGGATAGATTTTGCACACCTAGATCGGTAACTAACAGTAACTTATCTATTTAAATATTTTTTAATAAAAAGGTATACCTTTTTAATTTCATGTTATTTTTACTTCTGCATCAAGATGATTTTACGTATGTTTTTAGACCTTTTTCCAGATCTCTATATTCCAGGATTCGGCTAGTATCAAAGTATATCTTTATATTCTAAGGCAAATCAAGTGGTGTGTTGCTTTTATATTACAAAAGTTTATTTAATATGACAAGAGATTGAATTAAGATATGAGATCTTAATTCTGATACTTTAAAAATCTTTTATTATATTATTAGAGAGCATACTTAATTATTTATTATTCAATATTTAATGTTACCTAATTAATATTTTGTGCAGTCTTTATTTTAAACATGTTTAAATAAAAATAGATGAACTAAACTGTAAATATTTGATTCCTTTTGTATGTTGAAAGTTCTAATTTAATTGCATTTATTTTTAATTTTCAATACATAGTTAATCTATTGCAAAGGGGACTTATGTTAGTTGAAAACGTTCTCCAGTTTCTTATGATGTATGACATCTTTATTAATATTTGATAATATGGTATTTATTACTCTATTTTTCATGATATTTAATATTTTAAATAAACTTTGATATACCTAGTGAATTTTCTCTTTATATTATTTTACTTAGCTGTCCAAACATTCTGTCATGATTTCTCACTATTGATCAGTATTTACTATTTAATATTAACAAAACCAAAGCGAAATATCGAAACCTGTATTAGAAGAAATATACATTCTTATTCAAGTCGTTTAATTTTTAACTTTTTTAAGTGTAAAAACGTTATACGTAAGGACGAGCAATTATTTTAGTTTTTAGGTACACCTCATTTCCGGAATGTCTTACTTTGTCATTGTTAGCGACCACCTGAGGTTAACTACACATCAATATTTAAATAGACGAGACAGTGACGTACATAGTATAACATTTTAAATAAATTTAAGAGGTACACAATCACATATTTCTTTTTCTGAAACATAAAAAATAAAAACTATTTAGAATTAGATACTTCTAGAAGTATTCAGTATTTCTAGTATTACAGGAAAAATTATTACTAATTAAAAATGTCTTTATTGTTTTAAAGAAACTTTCCTTGAAAATAAATATACAGTTGTGCATATTGATTGTTAAGGGTGCAAAAAATTTGGTCCCCGCCTATTTTACAGAGAAGACGCATTTTTGAAGATACCAGTTATAAATAAAATAGGTAGTCATAACAATGTTATGTTAGTTGTTATTAATACCTTCTTCTTCTTCTTTTTTTTATGTAGACATAAATCTGTATGTTTTTCAATGTGCTTTCAGTAATTGGTAGTTCCATCGTTTACGTGGTTTTCTTACTGATCGTCTCCTATTGTGGAATCGTCTTTTGCGGCCTTTACTACTCTATTTGATTTCATTTGGCTTATATGATCTACGTTGCATCTACGTCATATAGCTGTACTTCTAGCTGTGTCGCATAGTGTTTTACCATCAATTTTTCTGTCTATCAAGTGTTTTTATCTCTACTGTTTCTAACATCCTTTTTGTCCTCTCTGTATCAGGTCGTGTATCTGCCGCATATATCATTCTTGGTCTAATGACTGTTTTGTAAATTCTGCCTTTTATTTATTTCCCAATATTTTTATTACCTCATAGTGTTTCATTAGAAAACACTATGAAAACGAAAGAAAACAATTAGAATACATTCTACTTCATAAAGTTGTAAACATTTTAACAGTGAGTTTCACTATCAATGGTTGATCTCTTAATGACCACAATAAATTTATTGATCGTTAAGTTTTTCCTGGAATAATTATACTGGTTCCCTCTATTCTGTATAATTTGTAAAAGTATATAAAACCGATGAGAAACTTTTAAATATACATTTTGTTTCATTTAGTTAAAAGTATTACAAGTGTTAACTGTGTTATACCTATTTATACCTATAAAACAGTATTATGTGACGTTCGTGGAAAAACATTGATGGTGCTTCTTCCAGAGTTTCAGCAAAGAAAACGCATTTATCTGCTGACGCTAGAGAAATCGTAAAAACAATATATAGTTCTTTACTTACTGCTTAAGAGGACTTAGTGCTAATACTGCTGCCAGTAAAATATCTGATTTAACGAAAATACCTCTAACCACAGTAAAAATAATTACATCAAATCCCATTAAGTCAAGAAGGAAGCATAAGCATGCCGGTTCTACCAAATGTATTGACGAAAGTGATAAGGCCTTAATAAGACGAAAAATTTACACAATGTACGAGGAGCAACGGATACGTACATTAGATGCTTTAAAACAACGGCTTACTAATGATGATACACAAATAAACTGTAGCCGCATTAGTCTTTGCAGGATTTTGTCTAAAATGGGCTACAGATATCGTACAATTGACAAAAGGCAAGTGTTTATGGAGTCCCATCGTTTACAAAAGTGGCGTACTGAATATATAACTTCCATAAGAAAGTACCGTACATAAGATCGACCAATAGTTTATCTGGACGAGACATGGTTTGACACTCATGAAACACTATCCAAAGGATGGTCCGATTCTTCCAACAGGTGTCAAACAAAAGCTCCATTAAACAAAGGGAAAAGAATAACAATTTTACATGCAGGATCAGAAAATGGTTAGGTCCCAAATGCCTTATGGCTTTCTGCAAAGAACATTAAAGACTCTTGCGTGGACTACTATGAGAATACAACGGCAGAGCTTTCTGAGCAATGGTTTAAGAATTATCTAATACCTAACCCTCCTCAAAATAGTGTGATAATAATGGACAATGCAAGTTACTACAATCGTCAATTACATAAGTCTCCAAGTGTAAATAACATGAAAATTGAAATTTAAAACTACCTGTAAGAAAAGGATATATATTTTGAAAAAAGGTATTTAAAAAAATTAACTGTTAGACGTGTTAAAATGTGTTAAAAGTGTTAAAAATTTCTATTAAAAAAGTATATGTCTGTAACGCATTGGCCAAGGACATGGGACATACAGCATTACGGCTTCCGCCCTACTATTATTTATTTAATCCTATAGAGCATATGTGGCACCAACTAAAGTCAAATGTTAGGTCACAAAATGTTTCTCTGACTTTAAGTGGTAGTGTACTCAAATTAATAAGGAAATGTGTTTCCCCAGAAAGTTGTAAAAATTCAGTATGCCATGTAATGAACGTAGAAAATTCATATGTTACTTTGAATCACATAATTAAACCAATTGTTATTAATCTTGAAGAGGATAGCGACAGCGAAACAGAATTAGGTATTTAGGAAATCATAAATATATTTTGGTTATTTTGGGTATTTTTTTTTTGTAAATATTAACTTGTATATATTTTTCTATATTTTTTTCAATTCATATATTTTTTGTAGATTATGTATTCGTTTGTATGTATATACTGTAAATAGAACTATTATTACTGTACACTTTTAACGATATCCGATTAGGAAGAGCAAAAGCTTTTAAACACGCCAGTTTTTTGCTGACAGTCCTAAGCCTGTAAAAAGTGTGAAAGAAAGTACCTTTCTGAATTTAGATCCATATACTACAATTATTCACTTAGAACAAAAAGCAACGTTCTTTATGTTAAAAATTGTTCAATTATCAAGTATATTCACTTGAACAACCTAAAAATACCCTTTGACATAATTTAATAAAGTTTTATAATCGTGTATTACACAGCTACCAATGAAATATATTAAATAACAAACTTTCTGAAGTGCGACCCTGTGTACTTCGGTAGTTTATTGAGAGACTCTTGTATACACAATAGGATCAACTTAGGTAACCATTAAGCACTCAACCAATTTTCGTGAAACAAACTATAACAAAATATTTTTATACATGGAAAAGAGTAAAGCATTCTTTCCATTAGGGTACCAGACCATTTGACATATCATTTGTGTTCTTTTTTTTCTTGGCAGAACACACCATACAACGATGACGAGATTTTTCTATGATTGGTAAATGATCCCCCATATTTATCTATTTTTCGTTCTCTTTGAAGGTCTTCCTACTGATCTTTTTCGAACATAAACTTTGATAGAGCTTCTTCCTTCGGTTACCAAATATTCACGTACTGTCAGTAAAAAATCCTTAAATGAAATTTTCTTGCGATTCAGTTGGTTGTATATAATCCAACTATTTATAGCCGCTACCATTGTGAGTCTAAACCAGTGAGTTATTTTCACCATTTGAGCTATGTTCTATCTAAATCATACAATCCAGAAATTTGATCATCCAGGTCTACCCATACAGCAGTTGTAAAAAGCTATAGCTTTTGGGAAAGAGACCTCACCTTCCATTCCATTGAATTCTTTACGTTTTACATTGGTTAAGGTATCTATGTGGCAATTACTCAATAACAGTACTTCCTTAGTGACGTCATTTCGTTCTAATTATTCCTGCATCAGTGCAACCGAACTGTGACTCTCGTCTGACTAATTTATTTTTAAGGAGAGGCATATTCCATGTTCCAATAGCTGCAAACTTAATTTCGTGAAGTAGTTTTACAGAAGTGAAAAATCTGTCTAAAGCTAAAACGACATTATCATCTTTTATCGTACCTGAGAGTGTGTGCACAACTTTTTACCCTAAGGTACCTTCAATTTTTTTTATTTTTTTCCACTATAAATATTTTTAGCATACGTGTAACCTGTATCAAAGTCGAATCTAACCCATATCTTTATTCCTCTTTTTATAAATTTGTTCCTTCAAACTTCGTCAAGCTCTCGTCAATACTTTGACGAGAGCTATCTGACCTGTATTTATGAAAAGTGTACTTCAAGCAAAAAACAAATTCATCAGTATAGTAGGTTTTTGAATCATTTTCAGGCTATCGGTTAATTCATGTACGATTTAGCTAGAAGCACCAGACATATATTCCCTAAAATGCTTTGTTTTATAAATTGGTTACCGATAGAAGGTCTTGAAGAATAGAAATCAGAAATGCGAGGAAGATGGTTTATAGACATAATAAATTTTATTTCGATTACAATCATAAATCCTCCAACATCTGTGTATTGTATTCCTCTTCATGTTGTTTTCTCTCTTCTGTAGTGATCAATTCTCTCGTTGGTACAATCCACAATAAAGAGCATCAAACTTGACGGAAATAAAATTTTGAAGACTTGTAAATTACTAAAAGTATAAACAATTTCTGTGTGAATTGCAGGAACATTCTAAGAAGGAATGGTTGGAAATCTAAAGTCAAAATGGTTTAGAAGATTATATAAAAATAGAGTATAGCCCAAAATAAACTGTACTGAACTTAAAATTATTTTATTGTTTTAAAAAATACATATTATTGACACTTTATAACATGTTCTAAATGAGCTCCACCTCTCTCAAGACAGATTTCATACCGATATTCCAGATTTCTCGTAATGTTATGGAATAAAGGTTGTTTCAAGTCCATGAAGAAGGCTCTAACGGATCCTTTAACTCATTGATAGTTTATGTTCCCTGTTTAAAAACGGCAGTTTTAGCCATGGCCCAAATGTGAGTCCGGAGATATTACGTCTGGAAAATGAGCAGGATAGGGAAGTCAGTAAATCGTGAAATGAATTAGGCTTCAATAATTAATTGTTTAATGATTACTTGACATGTCTATTTTAGTTAATATGAATATGACAGCGCGCACAAAGAGACATCTATGTTTCAGTTTCAGTACTGTTTATTTTGGGCAATACTGTATTTTTCTTGCCTTTCTCCTCTTTTTTTGGTACATTGTTCTACATTTTCACCTTTATTGTCTGGATTTTTATTACTATTGTCAATCACTGTATCTACCATTTCTTTATTGTCTTCTTTACGTTCACGTTCTTAAGTTTCTTGATTATTTATTTCATTAACAGATTCAATAATTTCGAAATCTGATTCTTCAGAATTGCTGTCAGAAGGATATCGATCAATAGAAACTTCACTATTTGTATAGTTTAGATCTTCAGAATTGTCACTATTGGCAAAAGGATCTTCCACATCATCTTATTCTGAATCTGTATAAAAATTGTTGGCGAACTTTATATATTTGCTTGAGTTACCGGTGGAATAGGCGAGTCTTCTACAGCTGGCGCCGTTTCTCGCATCCTAATTTCCAACGTTTTCTGCCGAAGCAAAAATTGATGATTGTTTTTTATAATATAATTAATTTGTCATTCTTCAGAGGTTTACTTATAAATACAAATCAACATTAGCTCACTTATTGCCGTAATTTTATTTGAAATCATGCAAATACTTTAGAGTAAACAGATACGCCTTCGTTTTATCAATGAAAAATATAGGTTAAATAAATGGTGGGTTGCCTATGAACTTGGCACATCATAGTATGATAATAAAATATCACTATGTTTAATTTCAATGTGAAATTTTGCTTTATTTACCCAATAATTTTTTTTTAATTTCTGATGGAACGTATTGTCCCAAGGGAATCGAAAGTGTTAATTTAGGGACAAATAAAGTGGAGATAGAGTGCGAAGTGGAGATAGAGAGCCAAGCTGATCAATGATAGTAGATTTAAAACAAGAAAGAAAATGAAGAATAATCAGAAATTAGACATGGAAAAACTAAAACAAGAAAAACAGACGCACGAAGAGATAATAAAGGAAATATTGCCGACCAAGGAAGATATAGAACACAAACATGTCGATGAAATAAACATGATATTTACTGAAACTCTAATAAAAGTGGGTAAAGAAATAGCACAAACAATAACAAAAAAGAAAGTTTCATATCAAAGGAAACAAAGATTATTATGAACACAAGAAGAACATTACTAGAATAAGAGGACAAAAATAAAATGGAATACAAAGAAATAAACAAACTATTAGAAACAATATCAAGGAGTGTAAACGGAGAGTACAGGAAGAAAAGATAAACAAAACAATTAAAGAAAATAGAAACATGAAGGGCTTAAAGCAGAACCTGGGAAACATAGAAATTAATAGCATAAAAAACAAAGAAGGAGTGGAGACCAACAATATAAAAAAATTTTACAGATAACGCACGAATATTCTACAAATCTCTATAAAACAGAACAAAAACCAACCCAAGAAATAACAAATCTCCTGAGAAAGATCGAATAACTGTGGAAATGCTAAAAAATGGGGGAAAACTACAGTGGAAGTCCTATGTACTAATGAATAAAATATTGAACACAAAACAAATACAGATACAAATACACATGGAATATGGCAATAGCACTATTACTATTTTAAAAAGGCGATAGAAAAGATCTGAAAAACTATAGGCCCATAACGCTACTTAATGTAATGTACAAACTGTTAAATAAACTACTAACCAACAGATTAACCACTAAGTTAGATAATTACCAGGCAAGAGAGCAAGCCGGTTTTAGAAAAGGATTCAGTACAAGCGTTATAAAAATTATAATTGAAAAGGCCAACGAATATCAAATTTCAATGTATATGGCATTTGTAGACTTTGAAAATGCATTTGATAAGGTGGGTCATTGGGCAGTAAAGAACTCTTTACAAAATGGGAAAATAAACTAAAGATATACTCACTTAATCTCCAATATATATGATCAAGCAACAATATCCATTAAAATAGTTGAACAAACGGAGCCTATTAAGATACGGCGAGGAGTCAGACAGGGTGGCACTATATCACCCAAACTATTCAATAAAGCATTGGAAGACGTTAGGAGGAAATTACAATGGGAAAAACGAAGTATTAACATAAATCGCTAACCCTTGAATCACTTGAGATATGGAGACGACATTGTATTAATAACAGATAAAAGAAGAGAATTACAAAATATGATGAATTGATTAAATAGCGAATCAACAGAAATAGGTCTACAAATGAATTCTAATAAAACGAAAATTATGACCAACTAACCAGAAGAATTGATAATATCAATTGCACAAACAACCATAGAACAAGTAAAGGAATATGTATATTTGGGACAACTGGTTAAATTAAATAAAGAAAATCAGACCGGAGAAATAAAGAGAAGGATACGGTTGGCATAGCTGCTATACAAAGTAGGAATCGACGAATGAGTTATCACCGATGCATAAGCTGTTAGCTTTTACCGTACTATTCGTTTATCAAACGAATTCATACACTTGTACCTAGTAATTCCAAGTCGCAAATCTACTGAGAATTTTAATTGCTTCGTTTAAAGTTACAATTATGTATGTGTCACGCCTAGATGGAAGGTTTTTTTTATTTTTTTGAAAATAAAAATATCTTGCCTGTCCTATTTTTGCCTGCATTTCTCCGTTTGTTGCCTCAATGATTGATGCTAGATATTTATGAAGTTTTTTTATTTATTCTGCCTACGTTTTCTGAGACATTCTTGATGTTGCTATGTTTTTGTGATCATTAAATACATAAAATGTATTTTTATTTAATTAAAAAATATGTGGTTTTGTCCGCTGACCATCTACCTCACTACCACGCACTGTACTCATTCTGATACAAATGAAAAGAAAAAAAACCTTTGGTAAACTTCGTATTAGTTTTTCATCAAGTAAAGCTAAATACGTAATGCCCAAAAATAAATTAATAATATAGATAGGTTTTAATATAGATAGTTTTAACCTAACTGTAAATTTCACAATACGAAATTACAAACATATAAATGTTCTACTTAAATAACATCAAAATATTTTATTTTACAGAATCTTAATATAAAATTTTACAGAATACAAAATTTTATGGCCAAATGCAATACTACTCCATGCTTTATTTCCGTGAAACTTTGGAAATGTTTTTAAAACTTTATTATTCAAAAACAAATATATTTACCTGAGTAAAGTGCAAGCGTTTTATTACCCTATCTCTTCGGATGAACTTAAGTTTTTGTGTTAATGGGTGAGTTATTCTTCTTTCTAGTCGCCTCGTTTTTAGAAATTGAATATACAGTAGTAATAAAGAAAGATCACTCCAGACGTTATATTCTGCACTATTTCACACGAGCACTACTGTTAAATTAAGCATTAGTACAGTTTTTTACTTTGATGAAATAATCATAAAACATAACATTAAACAAGAATTTAACAATAGAATAAAAATAATCGAAGAACAACTAGAAGATCCAGAAGAACCATGGAGTAAATTTAAAAACCAAGTTAACAAGAATCTCCCCAAACAATGATTAAAGAAAAAATTTAATCAAGAAAAATAAATGGATGACAGACGACATTTTGAAATTAATGGAACAACGTCGAGTGATAAAATTTAATGAAACAGAATATAGACACCTGCTGATAGAAGAATAAATAAAAAATAAGATCAAATTAGGCAAAGAAAAATGGATGAAAGAAAGGTGCGACCTTTCTTTTATCCATTTGGAAATGGAGGATACAATATCTAAACACAACTTATTTAATGTGCACAAAAAAAACTAAAAGAAATGAGTAACATATTTAAAAAACAAGTTGCCTCTGTACTTGTTGACAATAATGACAAAATTATTGTAGATGATCACGAAATAAGAAAAGAATGGTAGCTGCATATATCAGAGTTGTTTGAAGATGACAGAAACAATTTTGCTGAATTCTACGAAAACTGTACTTACGGCCCAGAAATTATGAAATGCGAGTTAGAACACTTTATAAATAATGCTAAAATTAGAAAAGCTTGTGGTCCAGACGATACACCAACTGAGTTGTTGAAATTAATAGAGGATGATAACATAAAAGTAGTAGTAAGACTTTTTAATTTAATATATAACACCGGGGTGATTTCCACAGATTGGCTTAAATCCAACTTTGTCGTAATACCGAAAAAACACAGTGCGAGAAAATGCTCAAAATATCGATTAATTGCCTAATGGGCCACACTCAAAAAAATTTTCAACGAATACTTTACAGCAGAATTAGACAAAAATGCGAAAAAGATTTCGACGATACCCTAAATACTGAAAAATATCGGAATAGATATCAAGGATATTCGTGTCATTAAAAATTAGTACTGGAGTGACACTACTATCATAAAACTGGGAGATAACTACACCGATGAAATCTCCATACAACAAGGAGTCAGACAAGGTTACATTTTGTCGCCAACATTGGTCAATGTTTACTCGGACCGTTATTTAAAAAGTCACTTAGGAGACAATCATATGAAATAAAAATCAACGGGGAGCTACTTAATGTGATTAGATATACAGACGATACAGTAATTTTGTCAGATAATATTGAAGGTCTTCAAATTCTGTTTAATCTTATTCACGAGGTAGGAGACGAAATGGGCATTATAATAAACTTAAAAAAAAATTTTAGTGTTTAGTTGTGACCCATATCCTGATGCAAAGCTTCAATTAAACCAATGTAAGTCCAAGTTAAGAAAGTTCACAAAATGACATATTTTGGAACTGCGATAAAGGACCAACTACATCCAGACATAGAAATAAAATATAGAATAGCAATGACTAAAGCTACTTTTATGAAAATAAAGTCATTTCTTTGCAATAATCATCTCAGTTTAGAACTAAGACAAATAATGGTTATGTGCTATGTTTGGTCCATACTTTTGTATAGTGAAGAAGGGTAAACGCTAAAAGTATCGATCATGAACAAAATTGAATCATTGGAAATGATTCAAGATTCAAGATTCAGGATGCGCACATGCATCTAAAAATTCCAAACAGTGCAACAATAAGTGTACTGGCACTGAATGTAGAGAAAAAAAATTTTCGTAATAAAGTTTCATAAATAATATGTATCAATTTCAATACATATAGGCTATGGGTAATGACATGAAAAGTTGTCTAGGTGAACTGCGTGTATCAAAAATAAACACACCATACAAAACCCTTTTTAACTAAAAAAAAATGTCATTATATGAATTAACTCATACATCTAGAGCATTTTATTAAAGAACATAAAAAAAGTGGTCAGGCTGTGACAACTTATGCGGATAAATAGGCCCAGGAGTTAAAGTGTTAAATTTATTTTTTCTTTTAAAACAACAATTGTCATTTTGTAATTTTTGCATAATAGGGACTTACTTATATTAGCTTACTGAATCTCATAATACAGGGAGGATCTAACGAAAGATAGCTGGTAATGACATATTTCTAATAAAGAAATGCTTACGAGTTGCTTTAATTTCTTGAAAGACCCTCTAGTGATTTGAATACACTTTTGAATTTATATTGTGCTATCCAGCTCATGAGGACAGAATGTAATAGTGTGTTGAGATGATACATTATCGAAAAATGCTTAAATCATCATGGATCAGTCATATAAGGAACACAAATGAACTAAAAATAATGTATGAAAGCAAGACCTAAGTAATCTAGTTAGAGAAGAAAAAAAAATATGCTCATATTCTGGGAAAACAAAAATATTAACTTCTAGAACTCGTCATTAAATTAAATATCGACGAAAAAAAAAATGGAAGAAAAACAAATTCCTTGGATTATGGATATACTAGAGAAGACAAAATAAATAATGTAGGTGCTAAAGTCCTAATAAATATGGAACTCTGTTCCGTGAAGAAACGGTTTTTGCTTTATTTTGATGTTATTGTTTATTAATTGCGTTAGATCTATATTTTTTATTCTTTAAATTTTGGACGTAAGATTACGAAACTTAAATTTTTTCTGAAAACTAAAAACTTGATACTTATAATCTGACACAAAACGAAACCATTATTTTTGTTCCTATGATACGCTTTTGTGAAAAACATTAAGTTCTATGAAACACTCCCTCAAGACGAATATCATATTCATGGAAAAAATAAATACTCTCACACAATCTCGTCGGTCTCAAGTTTATGATAAACGTTGTTTAGGTCTCGCAAGGGAATGCTCATAAAAGTAACAGCATTTGAGTTGTGAAGGGCAATGCCAAAGCACTTAATCCACAATTCTGAAATCACGTTTTCTAGTTGCGGAGAGGCTGTCGAAAATTCGTTTTTCCAAGCTAAAGTCTCTGATGTATTATAAGGATTCTCGTTGAAAACATATAGGCTGGGGTGGAAAGTCTTCATAATTAAACGTTTCAAATAAACGTGGTGCAATAAAACAGAAAATCTTTAAGTTAAAAGACATTTCAAATAGGTATATTAAAATCACATTTAATTATGATATCTTTTATTTACCATATGAATTCACTCTGAATTTAATGTAGCTTTGCAACATTTGACAATAACTTCTAATATGAATACAAATAAATTTAATTAATATAAATATCAGTATTACCTTAATAAAATAAAGAAAACTAAGATTAATCTTGCAAAAATTGCTAAGAACTTAGAAAATAATCAGCAAAACAAAAGTAGCTGATATCGCTGAAAGATAGGGGCTAGAGATACATAACGACTAAGAAGAATAAGTGATATCAAACAACTTTAAACTACCTCACAGAGTTTTTTATTGTTACATTACATGTTTACAATCTACTTTATACTCAGAGTAATAAGTAAATAGTCTGATGTAAATTAACGTGAGTTAGGTACCGTCCAATAACTGTTTTCTAAGTCTTATTGCGGTAGGTCTTCAATATTCTTTCGGCAAGTGGTTGGGTGAATAAATTATTTATCAGTTCGTTTTTGTGATCAGTGGTGCGATAGCCCCATAGTTCTATTCCATATATACAAACTGGTATGAGTATAGCTTTGCACAGAAGCAGTTTATTGTCAAGAGATAACTGAGACCTTTTGTTAAATAACCAGTTCATATTATTTAGTTTAAGATCTAGTTGTTTCCGTTTAGTTTTAATGTCCGTTGTCCATGTAAGTTTTTCATTCAGATGCAATCCATAGCGTTGCAATCCGCAAGTATTTGGCAACGGTTTTAATGGGACTACATTTGTCTCCATTTGTCTCTGTCTTCTGTTTGTCTTTTCCACATTGGATCTGCACTTTGCTCAATGTCATCTTTCCATCTCATTTGCGGTCGACCTATTGACCTTTTTGCAGTATATGGTATTCAGCGGCCAATATCTTTATTCCATCTTCCATCCTGATATCTTTCATAATGCCCAGCCCATTTCCATTTTAACTTCAATGCATATTCGACAGCGTCTGTTGTTTCGGTTTTGCATCTTATCCACTCGTTCCTCTTTTTATCTCTCAACGATATTCCCAACATTTGTCTTTCTATAGCTCTTTGAGTTTTCTTTATTCTATCTAAGTTGCTCTTGGTACACGTCCACGTCTGGGCACCATATGTCAGAATTGGTAGGACGCATGCATTAAATACATTCGTTCTTAATTTTAAAGGTATTTTTTGGTTTTTGATAGTATATGAGAGTTTCTTGAATGCAGCCCACCCCATTCTTATTCTTCTGGTTAGTTAGTTTTTTAGTCTGGTTACTTTTGTCTGCTCTGATAGAGACCTACTTTTGTCCCAAGTAAATATATTCTTGGACGTGTTCTATGTCTGTTCCATCTATGGTAATTACTGATCTGTCTTCTGTATTAGTCATTATTTTCGTTTTCTTTGGATTCATTTTTAGTCCTTTCTCAAGAGATTTTTCTAGGTCTGAAATCATTATTCGTAGTTGTTCCATAGTTGTTGCTATCAGGAGTACATCATCGGCGAATCTTAGATGATTTAAATATTTCCCGTTAATACAAATCCCTTTATTGTCCCAGTCTATAGATTTAAAAATGTCTTCCAACGCCAGAGTAAATAGTTTGGGTGAGATTGTGTCCCCTTCTCTTACACCTCTACAAATTCTAATTAATGGAGTTTGCAAATCTCTGTCTAGCTGAATTCTCATAGTGGCATTTTGATATATATATATTGTGGATTAACATTCTGTACCGTGAATCTATTCGGCAAAATGAAAGATCTACAGGATCATAAAACTGAGCTAGTAACAACAGTCATAAAACAAAATAAAAACATAAATATATTTTAAATAAGGAATTCCATGGCAACAATAAGAATACAAAAATAAAAGAATGAAAGTAAAGACATATTATAAGTACATATCGTCGTTAGGAATGAAATATCTCCAATGTGAAAATATCCTAATTTTACAGGAGACACAAAAAACAGTTAAATAACGCTGTTTGATATTGTATTAAATTAGTAATTGATTTTTTTGGCCAAACTAAGATTGATATTGATATTAAGGTGAAATTGATTCCTTAAATCAGTACAAAACATTAAACTAATAAAAAAATATTACAAACGCGCACATTGGAGAAATTATAAATGATTGAACCGGTACATAGCAGGAATTTCAAATATTGTGTATGGCATGTCATAGTACTATACACCTTGAATTTGGTGTTATTAGGGGAAAAAGAGTCATATAAACAGTAAAGTGATTTGTATTATCTTTATTTTAAATAAACAAACTTCGACATGTAGTATCAGTGTATGATATTTTTACGAACACCACCGAAAGTATTATTTTTTGTTGATTTTAGGAAGAGTATCGTAAAAGTGATGATGATCTTTTTCAATAACTGATTTGAGGTCTTGCAGATGTTTGAACTTGTCTTCTGATATTTCAGGAGGTGTCTTGAAGAGCGAGTTTTCATAAACCGACAGATCTTGGCTTTCTCTTCTGTGTGGTAGTAGCTTCCAGTTATCTGAGTAATCAGTGGTGTAGTATACCTCTCCATTGGGACTATATTTTAATTGTCTTATATCTACAACTTGCGGATCTTTGGCATTTTTTTTCCAGGTCTTATTGAACGAAAGTTACTATCAATAGCATACTTTTTAAAGAACGTAAAATCTACGTTTTTAATATTATACGGATGTTTTGGCCGAGCAAGACGCATTCTAGCAATGTAATCCATCGGTGAATTAATTGGAGTCTGAAAGTAATGTTCCAAAGTTAAATGAACTGAATCTGCTTCCATCATAGTATGGCCTTTTTCAAGATATAACTGCTGTATTGTAAGGGATTTTGCTCTTGCTGAAACACTTAAAGCACAAGCCAGAGTTCTTTTTCGATTTTGGTAGTTGCATCCATCTTAGATGAATACAAGAGTTTGATAGTTAGCAGGAATATTATTTATATAATCTATAAGACAAGATGTAAATTCATTGCTAGAGGAGAAGGTGGTAATATGGACCCCCATTTTGATTTTTTATTGTAAAATTGATATTATTAATAAAAAACAGAGATTGTTAGCTTAGTTACGATATGGTGTTAGTTACCGAACACATTGTAATAGTAAAAGTGGTTTAAGACTTCATTTTACATTTTTTTTAAATAATTTTTTAAAAGTTGACACATTCATCAGAAAACGGGATGTGCAGTTAATATGGCCCCCATTGTGTTTTTAATATGGACCCCCTTATTAATTTAAGGAAATATTGGCAAATTCTGAAAATTATAACTGCATTGAACAAAAAACCTTTTTATTATACATAAGTAGATAGAGTGTATATAAGTAGATACAGCATAATATGTATGTATAGGTAGATATAGTCTAGTCTACAAAATTAAAATGTCCTACATGGTAATAATGGACGAACAACGACAGAAATCACAGACGTACTCATCCTTCTCTGCCCCTGCACATTCGTTATGTGCCCAC
The DNA here is from genome assembly GCA_918026665.1 of Diabrotica balteata. NCBI lineage: Eukaryota > Metazoa > Arthropoda > Insecta > Coleoptera > Chrysomelidae > Diabrotica > Diabrotica balteata. The sequence continues at coordinate 127,327,705 of OU898279.1, forward strand.
AGTGAACACATGAGACACTGAACCCATAGTTCCCCCCGCACGCTGTTGGTGAACTTTTCATCACAAAAAATACATGATGCGTCATCTTGGTTTGGCATAAGATCCTCCTGCACTCATTGAACATATGACTGTGACCAAAGATCCACGTTCTGCCGCAGTTAGAGAACATATTTGGCGTTTACCCTTACTGGAAATAACTTGTGGTATTTTTGTCTGAACTACACTCAGGCCCGTTTCATCCACATTCCAAATACGGTCACCTGGGTATTTGTGTTTTGAATATTCGGACTCCAGCAAGTCATAAAAGGCATTAACTCTTTCACGAGTAAAACCTTTTGCACGAGCATATGATGTTCCAGTTGGCTTTCGGATTGACAACTTGTCTTTGTGTCGTCTAAGGAAATGGTCCAACCAAGCCCTGCCAGCAATTTCGTTTCTAAAGTTGGTTTGAATCCCATTTCTAATTGCTAGTTGGTAAGCCATTCGACGAATATCCAAGCGAGTGAACCCGTAAAATTTTGCCTCCATATACTTCAGGTACTCCACTAGTTCATTTTCCAGTTCTTCAGGTATAGCTGGTTTCCTACTTAGCTTTTTTGTGTGAACTTCAGTGGCTTCAGATGTACTTGCCTCTTTAACATATCTTCTTAAAGTGGTCTTAGGCACATCAAAATGTTTAGAAGCCTTTTTGACACCCATTTTCTTTTCAGTGACAGCTGCTACTGCTTCTTTCATTTTGTCCTTGTCCCAAATTTGCCTTTTTCTGGCTGGTTTAGGTGTTAAGCTGATTCTAGGCATCTGAAAAATAAAAAAACCACAAATATTGAAACTGCTTGTAATATGGACCCCGGGGTCCATATTACCATTACCTAGGGGGGCTATAATACACACATCTCCAAGTTTAAAACACGTGGTTACAAGATAAAATGTAAAAGACTTAGAACATTCTAGTCTGTGTTAAACTGTAGGTAATAACCTCTAATTCATATGCACGATACTTAGAACTAAGTTATTATTAGTTATGGTAAGTTAAAATCAAGAAATTTACATACCTTTTAAAGTTTTGAAGATTGACCAAAACACAAACTACTGCACAATTACTGAGTGACTGCACTTAATGGCTCACAGTGCTCCTACCGGCCAGTTGGTATACTAGTGAACTAGTTCCAGCGTGCTCCACTAGATTTCAGCACTTTTTTATTAAAATACGGAGGGGGGCCATAAAATATGCAGGGGCCATATTACCACCTTCTCCTCTACTGACTCCACCATTTGCTTCATGCCAAATGTACAACTGGACATCTTTATCATTTAGAGAATAAATGGTGAAGTTGTGTACTTGGAGTTTGAGCTTATAATACGATTGGAAAGCTAATACTTTTGGACACGTTAAGAAACTTTGAATATCAACTGTGAGAACCAATTTTTCAGAATATGCGCTACTTTTTAATAACTCTTTTGTCTTTCTTCCTTCTTTCTGCTTTGACATGTGCTGATCACAATCTTCAGTACTTATTGTCTTCATTTTATGTGCAACACACGTATCACATTGATCTTTCCTTTACTTATTATGTATGCCAATTTTCTCTGCTTCTAAAACAACTTTAAACAACTTAATATGAGCAACTGACTGCTTTCTATCATCGCAACCATTCTTTATATAGTCTGTACATGGTATTTGTTGTTATGATACTGTTGTCAACATATATTCTGCTAGTAGATGCTCTACAATAGTGTGAAGGAACTTTAGGAATATGTTGCAACCATTCCATAACATTATTTTCTTTGCAAATTTGTCTCATTTTTCTTGGAGTAATCTTGTTGAATGTTGGAATCTTGTAGACTTTCACTAGAAATATCAATTTCATGAGTGGCTGGCTCCCTTGAGACGCATCGTTTCATTTTGTCTTCTCCTAAATTTAATGTGTTCAAAAACATAACTCTCGGCATACCTTGAGGTAACTTCCGTCTTTAGAAACAAAAAAAGTCACGAGCACTGTTCTTTTTGGACCGTTTGTCTGAATTTGAGTATCTTTTCGGCGCCTTTGCACTGCTCTTGCCCGAACAAGATTTTTAACATAAGTGCTTCTATGTTCCCACGACGTAAATGTCCAAAATTTTTTTAAAATTCGTAGTCTATCGTCCTGCGTAATTAAAGAACATCTAAATGAGTGTTCTTTTAAACATTTTGGCGTTATAATATGGTTACATCGCTCCTTAACTGACATGCCATTCCGTCTGGTAATATGTTGTACATCGCCAAAACACAAATTTTGCCTTTTTCCTGTTCCAATATAGTAGCTGCAGGCAAACTGAAATAAGAAAAATTATTATTACCTACTTCATTTAAGCAATAATGAGATGAAAGATATCTAACCGTAGTAGTGAATTTGTTTACATACCTGTTGTTGGATTTTTCATTATAAATTTCATTTTCAATAGGAGCAAAAGTTTGGATAGAATTTTGCCTATCTTACTTAAGTGAATTTTGTACAACTATTTTAGTTCTTGTCTTGAAAACACTCATTTTGCACTGGTAAATAGCTTATTTGAGAAAATTTGAGGATAGGAATTTGACAGATGAAAGTATGAAATACCTCCAATGTGCAGATATTATAATAGATAATAGCTCCAATGTGTTTTTTAAGCACATTGGATTTATTTCAGTCCAACAATTAATAATATGTTACATTGGAGTAATGCATTTTTATACATTAGGGAAGTTAGAAATCGGTACGCACATTGGATATTTTTCTAGACTGTAAAACTATTCATAGCGATTCAGAATCGTTTAAAATCTGAATTACTAGAAATTTGCACATTGGAGGTATTTCATTCCTAACGACGATATGCAAATATTTGACAAATAATATTTGAAAAATATTACAAGCATATTCACCCACACATGACTATTATAAAAAAGGAGAAATTGAAAAATTTTAATATAATTTTAACAAAAGTATTAGCGTCTACAAAGAAACACAAGCTCAATAATGTCATCAGAAATTTTAATTCGAAGATTGGCAAAGGAGATCTGGAATATATCCTACGATAATATACTCTGCAACTATTGTAAATCACTAACTAGTATTACCAAACACATTTTTAAACTTCCAAGACGTCGTCTTTACACACCTGGAAATCACTAGCAGATACACCTAATTGGGTGGTTCCTGACCAAATAGACTTCACATGTATAAATAAAAGATACAGAAATTCAGTACTAGCAGTCAAAACATTTTTAAGCGCTGATATACCAACAGATCACAATAATTTGGTAGGAAAATAAAACTGAGATTGAAAAAGGTTACAAAGGCGAATAAGCTAAACAGTTACTATCCATTGAGGGGTGTAATCATAATTCACCTCCTCGTGATGTAACCTAAGTAACGCTAAATGAGCTATTAATTTTAGATGCCAAACTGGCTGCTGAGCTTCATAACCTCCATATGACAGTATGGAAAACTACAAATGTGTTTATTAAAGCCATTTTACAAGGCGTATCGAAATAGAACTTCGCATATGCCAAATAAACATAGTTTAGTTAGATCATAGGAAGTTAGTAGATCAAAATCGGAATTTCTTTTAAGACAACTAATCCGAAATAACGTTGATGTCATAGCCATTCAAGAAACTCACGTACGAGAAACCGATCTTATAAATAGGGGTAAATTCTGGGATATAGCATGATTGGAGCTACTTACAGCAATTTTTACGGTACGGCAACCTGGAGTGGGTCAAAGAGAACAATATCCACCTTATCCATAGTCTAGAAGATAAAACAACCTTCTTTTCCAGAAGATGGCGCAAACGCTACAACTGCGATATTTGATGAGTGAACTCATAAGTTCAACCAAGCTCTTAAACCATACTCCCCAGTCCTTACTTAAAGCCAACATTGACCTATGATAAACGAAATGAGTATACAGATTACTATCGTTGAGGCCACGCCAAGACCCCGTTGGAATTTTAACAAAGCAAACTGGCCCGAATATACCAAGGAGCTAAACACCTACGTCCGTTTTTATTTTCTAGGAGTGATTATCTCTATTGCCAAAAAACCTATCCTTTAAGGTTTTCTAAAGGAGTACATCTCAGGCTGGATGGAGGAAAGTCAAAAATTATATGACAAATTTTTGAAATCAGAGGATCCCGAAATTGGAGACAAATTACTGAAGTTACTGGACTCAACTTCATAAATGTAACTCCACGTACAATATATTGATTTCTCCTACTTCAGTTGAAAGGCATGGAGACTAATTCGCAAACTGTGCGAAGCAAGTAGAGCACAACACTTAAAGAAATCAACAATTGAGCCAAATAACATAGCTAATAGAATAATTAAGAACTCCAGAGCTTCATCTGAGGAAACACATACATCAGCTACAAGAAGAGCTCGTAAACAACAGAAAGCAAATACTCCAGCAACATCAGAATATTCACGTACCTTCTCATTGGGTGACATAAACGAAGCTCTTAACCAAGGCAAAATAGGAAAATCAATTAGCATCGATTAAATCTTTCCTAAATTTATAGTCCACAGCGGTACAAAACATGACAGTGGCTTCAGAAATTTTTGCCGACATTGTGTCTTTAGCTGTGCTACCTCCAGAATTTAAAAGAACAAAATTTATCGCCATCCAGAAGTCTGACAAAGACAACAAGCTACCTAAAAGTTATCGACCTATTGACTTACTAAGTTGTTATAAATTACTGAAACGAGTCTTGTATATCAGAATATGTAACATTATTGAGGCTGCTGTACCAATTGACTAAGTCGGTGTTAGAAGATAGATAACATTTATAGACAAATAGTTTACACAACTAATTTAATATTGGAATTTGAAATTTTATGGTAAGTGTATTTTATTTTGCCATTAATTTACATCTACATAAACAGTTAACCTCATTCATACAGTAAAGGAATAGTTTTGTTTAAGGTTCCGCAAACGTGGAAGAAATGACAAAAAGAAAATATTTTATTATTTTTTTTTAGATTATGCCTAGAAAAACTCTTACCTCGCGAGCACAAGAACTCGTTTTAACTTTAATCCAGTACTTTGAATTAGAAAAAAAAAGGATGGGGGACCGTTGGAATCGTTGTCATCTACAAAAAATACAACTTTCAAATGTGCACTATTATAAAGCTTAAATTATGATAAGCATATATTACAATAGTAATATTATTTTTTTGCTCACTTTATTACATAACAAAATAGTTATAATTAGAAACATTTTATTTTTGATTTTGTTTAATTTAAATTAAAAATATTGGTATTGATATATTGATATTTTAACTTTATCATAATTTTTGTATGTGTTTGTGTTTATGTTTGTAAAACAGTATACAATATAAGAAAAATAAAAGGAAAAAACCTGTTTTATGTTCAACGGGAAAAAGCGGACTTCGTTTAAAAACAAAAACTACTGGTTTACCCGAGGGCAATTCGAAATACAATATATAATATGCATCAGGATAGTAGTACATGTTATAGCAATATATGAGACTAAATAACTATTTAGAGAAACCCGTAAAGCTTTGATCAATGAGCTCCAGGCCAAATAAATTATTTTTACATGTTAAACATCGTTGAGTGAAATATTTAAAAATTTGTGCTTTACTTTATTTTGGAATTTAAAAAGTTGATCATCGAAGACCTTTAATTGAAAAAACCAATATTGCAGTACAAAGAGCGTTCTTCTTACGTAAATATATGGAAAACAGAAATAGTAGGTACATATCTACGAGAACTTGTACTTTTAGACAAAACGGGGATTTTTCTAGGGGAAATAAGATGATACCGTGGCAGAATGACAACAGCAGAAGTGTATGTTAACCGGGTGGTTAAGATGTATAACGATTTCTTATGGTTTATACCAGTTTTGCAAAAGGTTTTATTTTAGAAGCGAGTTTGTTACTTTATTCCAAAATTCCAAATTGTTGCTAATTTATAACACGTATCTTTGATTATTATGAACAACGCACCCTATCATGGTGTAATCGTGAATAAACAACCTTCCGCTAAATGATTAAAATCATTATAGATTGGTTGAAAAACTAGAATACTGTCACAAATGTGTGTGCCACTAGTAAGGACAGTGCAGTGATCAGTGAACAGTGTAGTAGTGTCTGGGGGCTCGGAAGACAGATCTCGGAAGACAGATCTCGGAAGCCCTGAGGAAGACATCAGAGAGGATGTCAAAAGCTCGGCAAAATGGATATCAACGCGGTTCAATTTTGTAATATATTGGATATAGTATAAAGAGTATATATATATATATATATATATATATATATATATATATATATATATGTATATATATATATATATATATATATATATACTCTTTATACTATATCCAATATATTTTGCCTATTGCCATTAGCATCATTAGGGAAAGCTACAATAATGATGGTCATTAGGTATATCTTACAAATGATGACTTAGTTTTTTTATTTACTAAGTGAGGATGTTTGTCAAGATGTTTGATTGGAACGCAATTTTTATAAAAATAAATAAAAATTAAGATTAAGGCACAGAATTTACACATATTTAACGTTTACAATTTAAATTAATGTATAGAATGTTAAACTAAATAATATTATTTATGAACAAGGACACGAAGTGCTTAGATTGCCACCGTATCATCCAGATTTTAATTTTATCGAATTATTATGAGCATATTGTAAGAATTAATATATTACATATATTTGTAGACATGGATATAGATATAAAGAAGAACATGTTTTAAGTATGTGGAAGGAAGCAATTACAATGTGTAACGATGTCGCCTGGGCAAAGTGTGTAGAACGTACTAACAAATTAAGTCAACAGTGGTTTAATAGAGAACAAAATATATGTAATATTAATATCGAACCTGAAATAATTAACATTGGAAATAACAGTTAAGATTCTGAGACTCTAAAATAAAACATGAGAAACGAAAAACATACTTTAAAAATCTTACAACAATATTATTTGAGCTTAATAATGTTTCATGCTTTACTAATCTTACTGTTACCCATTCGCTGTGAGTTTCGCCGGTAGCGCTCTCTCGCGGTTTGAAACTTGTACTTTTCTTGTAAAATCGCTGTAAGTTAAATATGACAAAACGAGAAAGATAGATATTTATCTAAAAATACAAAATTATGAACTCAAATATTATTGTAAACTGATTACTGAACGAATACACAAAATTAATAGTAAAAGTAATTACGCCTTTTTATTTTATTCATTTTAATTATAATATTTAAGATACAGGTTCTAAGTTCCTAAGTTCCTGCGACTGGGTGACTACTTACGCAAGAGGCCATTGATAAAAAAAAGAAGTTTATGTGAAAATATTTAATTGATAAAGGTTACGTTTACCACAGAATAATAAACAATCTGAATGCCCACTCTCATATGCCGCCTTTGAAGTTTTGCAGCACGCGCGCCATGTTTTAGAAGGAAACACATAACATAGACATATGATTTGTGAGGTTATATAATTGTTTATATTTATGTTTAATTATATTATATTTATGTTATTATATTTAACAATGTTAATATAATTGTATAGTATGTCTATGATTGCCGAAAGTCAATTAAACCGGGTTAATTTTTCTATGCACACCACATAAACAACACTGGTTCCTTTTCAAACATTGGGAGAGGGGGCATTCTGATTTTTTATTATTCTGTGCCTTTACGAGGAAATGTAAAGGCAGTGGGGGCAAAAATATTGTTAGACAGGAAGTGCCATCTTGAAAGGCCAAATTAAACAAGGAAAGAGAGTCTTTCCTTGTTTAATAAATCAAATTTAGTTGGGTTATATTATTGTTTGTCCCAACCATCGAGCAAAAAGACAAAGGAGGGAATGTAAAGGTAGTGGGGGCAAAAATATTGTTAGACAGGAAGTGCGATCTTTAGAGGCCACATTAAACAAGGAAAGAGAGTCTCTCTCCTTGTTTGACATCAAATTTAGTTGGGTTATGTTATTGTTTGTCCCAAATGTCACATGAAATCTTATTTATATTGAAGTTTTTAATAACTTTGTGGCATTTTAGACTATTACCGTTAATAATTAATTAAAACTTTCTCGTCTAAGCCACATTCTAAAAAATATTATATAGCTACTGTTAATAAGTCTTAATAATATTATAAGCATGGTAGTCGCCGACGTTCCGTAGGGATATGGCACTCTAAGAAGAAGAATAAGTGTCGAAAAATTTAAATTTGGTGCATTCGCATTTCCGGATATGTCCGCCATCAGAGGCCACTTTTTTGGTCTCCTTTTCATAACGATTAGATTCCCTCTTTTGTCTTTTTGCTCGATGCCCTTACCTCTGTAACATTGTAATTCTTGTTTTATTTTGCATTTTCATTCTGTTTTTGCTCAGTTATTTTTTGTGTGCGTAGGCCTTGGTGCTTAGATATCAATTTTTATTAATTTTATCAAAATGGATATTAAACATTATATTGGTTTTAAGTCTATATCACATGATATTCTATTTCAACCAGCTACACCAAAAAGAGGAAAGATTTAGTTGATGCAGGGCATGTACCCAATGTTTCGGAACATAATAGCTTTTTTCACATCATGAAACATCACGGAACATCATGTTTGTATTATAGGTTATTTACTTAATTTTCTTATTGATAGCAATAATCCATTTTTTACTTTGAAATGAATTAAATTTACAATCACTGTTATACCCAGTATTTTTACATGCATCATATCTTTTTCTTTTTGAAAAATCCATTTTCGCCATTATTTGAATGTTTACATGTTAAATGCATGAAAGTTAAATGCACAAAACTGCCACTACAGCGTTGGTGGAAACTGTCAAATCCCCTCTACTCATCGGCTCACAGCGAATTGCATCAATACACTGTACATAGACTCAACTGTAGATGCATGCTATATAAATCACTTGTAATTTGCAAATGGTAATATAATAATTTGTAATTGTTTAGAGGAGTTGCTAGAAATGTTAATAGAAATAAAACCAGTATTAAAGAAAATAAAACTAATAATAAATATGGAGAAAACTCAGATAATCTTATCTGATAAGAAGTGACTATCACCCTTTATGATAGAAATATTGAAAATGTGGAAGAATATGCGTACTCACGCTATAAAACAAAGCGAGAAAAACAAAATAAAACTGCAGACATTACAAGCAAAATAAAAATGACCTGGGTAGCAGTAATTAAATTAAGCTTTATTATAAATGATCTGAATATCCCAAATAATTTAAAACGAAAGGTTTGATACGTATATTCTACCTGTCCTGGCTTATGGAATGGAGACCATGACACTTACTAACAAATCTTTTAATAGACTTAAAACAACTCAAAGATCTATTGTGAGAATTATGATAAATGTAAGCTTAATAGATTATATGAGAAACAAAGATCTACAAAAGCTAAAGTAGACGACAAAATGTAGGCGGTAAAATGAAAATAGACGCAAAGAGAAGTAGAAAGAGAAGTAAAGAATTAAAATGGCAATTAAAAGGAATTAAATGAGGCTTATTTAGACCAAAAAAAGATGGATCAACTACATTAAAAAAAGGCAGAGAGAAACAGGCATCAGATTTCTAAAGACATGGAAAACACAAAAGACGGCCCGTTTTCAGAAGTGGGCAGGAAAAGGCTATGAAAGAAGGAGAAGAAAAGAAATTACAAACAATACAGCATTTAACACAACTTCAAATAATTTCAATAATGACAGATGAGATAAGATGAGTGGTTATTATTTTAGAACTAGTTAAACAGAAGCTACATCATATGTTAATTAATTTTGGGTACAATTTAAAAACCAAAATTTTTTTATCATTAATTCCTTTAATCAATTATCTCTTAAAACCACCAACTCTATAGTGTCGACATTTTAAAATTTATTATTATGTTAATTATAATTTTCGGATGTCGCATGTCGGTTGACAATTAAAAGTTATTCATTTTAGAATATAGAGAATTTAGAGAAATAGTGTACAACTGTTGAATTTCTATTTGATGAAACCAACTCGTATAAGCAGTACAAATAAATAACAGCTTCGTAGCGATCTTACACTACCGCCGACCGTTAATAAGGGAAGTGCGGAAGGGAACAGGGGTCCGGAGTTGGTCCCATAACCAGAGAGCAATAACAAAAGAGGAGTCGAAACAAAGCAAACCAGATTTGTGATACGGGCGACGGCGGATTCCCAAATACCCGAAACCGAATTGTACGTCCTGTGGATGTGGCCCCATTTCGAGGATTTATTGTGATAGCCTCTCCTCCGCCAAAGCCACAATCGGATTTGGTGAGGCACCGCGCCACGCCGCGCGGGTCTGAACCCGGCCACTAGAGGACGCTCTACTTTAAGCCCTATTTGATCAGGACCGAATTGTTTTCTAAAACAATTGTAAACAACAGTAAAATAGTTACTATTTATTCTACGAAATATGAAAAAAATAAAACTGTTATTGTGACGTTATTGTACATATCAGAACTAAATATTAAAGAAAGCGACGAATATCTGGGACCCTTTAAAGCCAAAGTTAGTGAAAAATGTAAAAGGCTATAGAGAGAAATTGATTTAGGTATAAGAAAATATCAGGATAATCAGTGAACAATATAAAAGGTTATAAAGAGGAATTTGATTAGGTATTAGAAATAAGAAAAGAATCAGACTAATCTAATTTAGTCAAAATGAGAACTTTACTGTGACTAATATCTTTCTTAAATGATTGGTTGGTAACTTTGGTTTGACCGATACACAGTCCCAATTTCTGGGTAAAAGCTCAGAAAGTACTCTTTTAAATGAATCATAATCATTGACATTCTCATTAAATTTTAAGTTGAAATATCAATATCTATGTAAAACAAAGGGTTTAAACTATTTTGTATGTGGCGTTTTTCAAATAAGGGATACAGGCAAAAGGTAACTTAGTCTAAAATTTATGTTAATTACTATTTAACTGGGAATAAGCCACAATTAAAGATAAAAATACGTTTATTGACGTTTTAATTTCCACTTCGGAAATCGTTCTCAAAATACTAACAGTAAATTAAACATTTTGTTTTTTGTTACATAGTGAAAAATTCTTCTAATAATTATGCAATTTAAATTAGACGACTTTAAAATGATATTGTCAATATTGTTGAGTTGCGCTTCTGGGACGACTTTACTTATAAGATAGTTCATTCGATTACATGAAATCAACTTTAACTTGAGAATATCCGTCAGAAAAAAATCGTAGCATATAATTCGTCTTTAAAAAGACAAACACATGACATAATGACAGTAAAATTCTCCTGTTAGTGATTCCATGGTAAATTATGAGGGAAAAACCAGGAAAAAAACCTCATAATACTATCCCGACATGGTAAGTATTTGTTCGTGCATTTAGTTTACGTTCAATAAATACCAAAATTCTGATTTTATATGTTTCGTTATTTAAAAAACATAAATGATATATCCTATATATGTTACTGACTTACTAATACTGGTATTTTCTTATTAATAACTTCCTCTTTAAATATTGGTAACCAGATCCTACTACATTCTGCCAAGGAATTTGCGACACAATTGGCCTTATTTATCATAATTAGAGCCGTTACTTTGATTTTTTTTACCATCCGTTTCTTTTACGACTACATTTGAATTATTCTATTGAACCCTATGTTCATTATCCCATGCGTGTTTATATATCTGAGATCTATCAAATTCTCTATTTTTAATATAAGATTGATGTTCACTTATTCTAATATTAAATGGCCTTGATGTTTTACCTAAATAAAACTGATCGCATTTACAAGGTATTTTATAAGTGCAATTCTTTGTCCTTTCTTGTTCATTGTTAGGTTTGGTTTTCGATAAAATAGATCTCAACGTGTTTGTTGTTTTGAATGTTGTTGAAATGTTGAATTTATTTCCTATCCTTTTAAGTTTTTCTTATAATCCTTTTATGTACGATATTGTTATTTTCCTCGTATTATTCCTTGTGTATGCTGTAGGATCTCGTTCTAAGTTGTTCTGTTCTATTCGATCGATTGTTGAAAATTCCTTAATTATAAACGATAAAAGATAATCATTTTTAATAAAACAGATGTTAACCAATGTTTCTCCTCCACTCCTACTATACAGCAAATTTACTGTTTGTATTTTGAGAACGATTTCCGAAGTAGAAATTGAAACGTCAATAAACGTATTTTTATCTTTAATTGTGGCTTATTCCCAGTTAAATAGTAATTAAGTTTAAATGGAGATAATAAAAATGAGCTTGTACTTGGAAATTCTGATTATAGAGTCAAACCATTTTTAAAAAGTGCACTAAACAATCCATGAAGAAAGGTTCCATAGTAAATTTCATATTAAAATCAGATATGTAACAGAGAACTTTTTATGTATGGAAGAAAAGGTTTGGATACTATTTTATTAAATGGAAGTGGCTGTAAAGTTAAAAAGATTTAACCATTCCCATCTACAGCAACAATATAAATATTCTAGCGAGAGATCACAATGAAGACAATTTTGAAGATAAATTGCTAAATAAAGATATTATTAAACTTTCTGAAGTAGTAGATGTTTGAGCTAACCTTTTATTAGTGTTCCCCTAAATATTTTAGCGTTCTGGAGAAACCTCAGAAGCATCAATAATTTACATGTATTATTTTTTTATTCGTTATTAAATTTTTCTTACATATGAATGTTAGGGAAATAAGTCTTTTACTCACATTTCGTTATAAGTTTTAGTAAAGTTCGTAAAATAGAATGGGCAGTCGGTTTCGCTGTTTATAAACTTTTACAGCATATTCTGGCCCTCAAGAAACTAATAATTCAATTTATCCTTGTCACCACAAATTGTATACTTAAAAGAGATATTAAAACATTAGTGTGATTTCATTGATAATTAATTAAATATTCATGTGTTCTGAAACACATTTATCCTATATACCGTTTATCTCTCTGATAAGTAACCGCAACATAATTTACATGAAAAGACGGGTACATTTTATTCTATTAATAAATGTCAATCCTACAGATAACTATCCGTCGGATAGGACAATATTTATCTGAAGGTGAAAAAACTGACCCATTTATGCACAAAGTTTATTATTTTAAAAATTTAATTTTTAATTATTTCGAATTCTACAGTGATTCTACAGTGTTTACTGCCTTCCCTCCCTCAAATGCTTCTATCTCTCTCTCTGTTGTTCCATTCCTCATCGTTTAGACCTCTCTTAATCATGGCGTCATCTACTTCGTTCCTTCAGGATCTTCAAGTCGTCCTCTTTTCCTTCTTTCTATGGAGCTCCATTCGCTTATTCTCTTTATCCATCTGCTGTCGCTAGTTCTTCTTACATGTCCATACCGCTTTTTTTTTTCGTTTTATATATGTTAGTTGTATGTTTCTATTGATGTTCTTTGCTTTATTTCGTCATTACTTGTCCTATCCATTCTTGTTACTCTGCAGCATCTTCGCAGACATTCCATCTCTGTTGCTACTATCTTACTGCTGGTTTTCTTGTTTATAATCCAATTTTTAGCCCCACATGTCATAATACTTATCCGAAGCCTATATGGGCAGGAAATGTTCGCTCCGAGCTCATAGTTTCTTTCGTGAGGTAATAAGTTTACTATTAAACTTTTCTTCACCTTGAGGAAAGAATGACCAACAGTCGCTACTCCGATTCCTATACCTTTATGCGAATACTCCGTAGCCGATAAATCTTCGTACATATTCACTACAAAGGCATTCGGACTCTTCTTCAAACGAAGTCTTCTCACAAGGGTTCACTCTTGGGTAATAATAATAAACGTTGAATTTTCAAAAGGCACTCGACCAAAAAGGTTTAGCAGGGGCTAGTGGTGTAAGACGACTAGATACCGATCGGAAGATGCACTGCCTTTTTATATACTTCGTAGTTTGCAATCCAGCAGCGATCTTTCGCCGGGAGACCAATAACAAGGCAGTTAATAAAACTGGTTGTTATTGACTGGCCAGAGTGACAATCTGCGTCCTGATTGGTAACTTCTGACGACATATTGGCAGTAATAACTTTGTTTACAACTCGATGTAGATTAGCGGATATCTATTAATACCACTCTCGGAAATTTGGAGTTGGGATGTTCTTCTTCGGCCTGAGCCTCTTCTTTCGACGATTTTGCTCTATATTATGAGGTATAAAAGATTATATCTCTCTAAATGTCTCATTACAAGGCCAAAATATTACGGTCAAATTTGTGGTGTTTTCTTTTTTCTGTCTTTTTTATTCAGCATAAAACTATTTGATTTTATTCGATCAAACCAACTTATTTTTAATATTCGTCGGTAGATCAACATCTCTTCTTCTTGTAGTGCCTATCCACTTCGGATGTTGGCGACAATCATGGCAATCTGTATTTTGCAAACTGCGGCCCTAAAAAGATTTTTAGGTGTTGTGTTGAAACACGTACGTAGATTTTTCAACCAGGAAATTCTTCGCCTTCCTGGTTCTCGTTTTCTTTCCACTTTTCCTTGAAGAATTAATGACTCCAGATCTCAAACGTTTTAATTTTGTCATTAATGTTTCTGTATGAGTCCAGCTCTCGAGCTTTCAATGCCATAGAGCATAGTGGAGAATATGTAGCAGCGTATCAATCTGATTGTAAGGTTTAACGTAATATCTCTATTAATGAGATTTTTTTATTTTATGGAAGGCTGCTCTGGCTTTTCCAATGCGTATTTTATTTCTTTATTCATATCTGATTTATAGTTAACCTTTCCTCCCAAATAGGTGAAATCGTGGACACTTTTTAACCTTATTCCATATGATTTGATGTTTATTCGTTGTAACTTTGTTTTTCTGACAATCATCTGACAAGTTTTATCTTAGAAGTATTAAGTTTTAACAGTCACCCTGTTTATAAATCGTTATCACACTTTTTCATTGGACGCAATCAGTAACGTGTCGTCAGCGTATCTGAGATTGTTGACATTCCGTTGACATAATTCCGTAAATTTTAATACCTGCATCTTTATCTAAGACTTCTTTAAAAATAAATTTGGAGTAGATGTTAAGAAGAAGCGATAAAATAAACCCCTGTCCCACTCCTCGTCGTATTTCTACTGCTTTCATCATGTTCTGACCACATTATCAGTTTGTCGTGGATGATCCGGTCAAAGTCCTTTTACAAGTTGATAAAAACACATACAAACCGGTTGTTCTATATCTTTACATCTTTAAACCATAACTTGCAGACTGAATAATGCTTATCTGGTTCCAATGTTGTTTCTGAAACCAAACTGTGTTTGACTAAGTTGTATTTCTACTTTGTTTTAAATTCTTTAGTGCAGTATTCTTACGCGATGTTTAGTACATAGCTCATCACAGACTGATAGTGCAATGATCGCTACATTGTTTAGTATATAAATGAAAAAATACCTATTGCAAGAAAACCTGTAGATTTTAGGGTTGTTTGTTAATTACTAAGAAGTTTTAAAGTCTTCTTGGCATTATGTAAAAAATCTTGTGAGATACCTGGATATTTAAAAGTTCTGAGATAAACTTAGTTCCATTTCCCTGAGCAATATATTGCGCTTAATGTAATGTCGCTGTAATAAAAATTTCTACCCCGCCACCGTAAAGGTAACTTTTTCATGTGACAGACTGGTGCTTATACGTATAATTTCTGCAGAGAGATAATTAATGAGAAGTATTTCTGTATAAGTAGTTTTATGAATTTATCATGTGTGAAATAGGTGCTTAGATTCCATTGCAATATAAATGTATCGGTCATTTTAATTATTTATTTAGGAGCTCGATTTACAGTCAATTTTTAGTTTCCATATCTATTTGAGAGTAGGTCACTACTTTTCATATATTATTATCTCCGTCTTGATCATTATCACACAATACAATTACAGAGGTTAAATTATTAATTTAAACTGCAAAAAATATTTATTTATACTAAAAAGATATCTCAGTAAAACATTTTTTATTTTCTTGTTACAAATATATTTTAGAAAATTCAAACTATAAAACTATAACAGTTTTGCTTTTCTTTTGGTAAGTTAGAACTATGTTATACAGCCAAATGCAAACTGCTAAAATAAAAATATAGACACAAGATATTGTTAATATAATAAATTTTTAAATAGTGGCCTTCAGGACCCCCACGACCATGTGCCAGCAATTTATACTCGCATGCGCATTTTTATATTTTGATCTATTTGCAAAAGACGTATATAAAGGGAGTTTTTTTGGAGGTATAGAAATGTAAGTTGGCAACATTGTTTTTAGCTGGCAGCCATTTTGCTTCCGAATTGTGCAAATTTATTTAGAAATTATGGTTCTGTTCAAAATACGTATTGCGCACGACGTCCATTTTATGGTCAACATAATCGTTCGTCAAACAATTAATTAATTAAATCCACAAGGAAAACAATTCCTGTAGCTGGTTGTATACCACGTATCACAAAAAACGAGGTAAATCTTTGTAAGTGGGTATATTTATTTAAAAAACCTTAAAAGGTCTACATCAAAAAAACAAACGTTTTCGGACTAAACAGTCCATCATCAGGTTTAAAATCTGCCTAAAATAAGTACAAACCATTTAGTTAAAACAAACGTGATTGTAAAATTTTGACTATGGTTAAAAAACAAAATGGCTATACTTACTAGGTTAAAATGCCTGAGCCACCAAAATACATGGGTAAAAACCCTTTAAATTACTTATAGTTATCAAAGATTATACATCTTGTTGTTAAAAAACTGTGATGTTCATTATTAAATTAGATATGACTTCAGGTAACATACATTGTAAAAAATTTTTGAGTTCCAGAGCCGGGGAGAAACCTCAACGCACGGAGAACAGCTGGAAACTGATTTACAATATACCTATGAAAGGTGACATAAACAAAAATGTCAATGTAACATAGAACTATATTAGTTATACATAGTATTACTACAGCCAAAAGATTCAAAAATAATTTTGATCATTTTAAAATAATAACAGCAATATTGGTGTTGGGATTTAAAATTTGGGTTATAATCGATGTGAAATCATCAATGGTGTTAAAGTCATGTTTAAGAGGATGACCTTTGTATTAGGCAACCTATGTTGCTTTTTGTCGTATGGAGAATGGTCTAAAAGTGTATTTTGTGTTAAATTAGCTTATACATATGAAAATTATCCTTTTATGTTTATCACATCTAGGACAGGTAAAAATTTTAAATAGTAAATATTTGAAGCTAATATAAGACCTTGTATTTAAATGACTATTTAAGACTGTTAGTATGGTGAGAAATTAATGAAAACAAGTTTGGTAAATTGAAAATCTACAGGCTGAAGAAATCAGAGTTATAACCTATGTGATTAATTTAAAATAGAAGAGGCTGAGTTCCTCAGAGACTTGATGAGAAATAGAGAAAAAGACTGAAGAAGGAGGGGATGGTTAAAGGAGAAAAGGAGTTAATCAACAATTAGAGATAATAGGGGTCCTTTATGCTTGAAGCATCTAGCACCCTGAACAAAATGTATTTTATTAATAATAGATTCGGTTTGTATAAATCTAAAATTTGAAATATGAATGTGCTATTTAGTTGTTGATCAAAAGAAGGTGAGCAATGTTGGAATAGGATTTTTTTAAGAGGGGAAAATTATGTGAAATTTGAAAAACAGTTAGATGATGTTTGAATGATTACTGACTTTAAAACTATTGAGAACATGTTAGATATATGAATTGACCAAGAAATAATGAAAGAAAAGAAAGGACAGGAATGTGATGTAGATGTGAAGATTAAAGAAAATGATAAATTATTATGGTATGACAGATGTGGGTGGTTATAAAGTTAACACTAGGGTCGAAAAGTGATGAAGGGAAGGAGTGTAAAAAGTTTAGAGATTGGTTGTTTGAAGAAGCACAAATAATATGAATTTTGATAAAATGTTAGATAATGTTTGAGAGCATAAATAGTTAAAAATATGAGTACATGTTTGATAAATGGGTTGACCAAGAAATATTGAAAGAGAAAAGAATGGATAGGAATGTAATGTAGATATGAAGAGTGGAGAAAATTGTTGAAATATTTTGTTATGATAGACATGGATGGTTCTGAAGTTAACAATGGGGTCGAAAATGTTGTTGAGGTGATGTGTGGCAATATTGTAGAGGAAGATTGTTTAAAGAAACACAAATATTGTATAGGATTAATGGTGTAGAAGTTTGTACAGGATAGACTGGCAAAGAAAGTAAGGCAATATTGTGAAGCGTGCACTATGAGAAGAGTTGTCGATGTAAGGGTTGAAAGTCCCGGTTGAACGATACATGACGATTGACGCAATTGGGGCTACTTTGCTTTTCCTTGACTATTTCCAAGTCTTCATATAGATCTAATTTTAGAAAATTTTTTTGCGGGATGTTATGTAACAAAGAGACGTCTTCTGGGATGTTGAGGGTATGTTTATGTTGTGCAAGATGTTGGGAGAAGGTGGAAGTGTTCTCTTTTTTAGTGTGTTCTAAGGAACGGGAAGTTAGTGATCTACAGGTTCTACCTATATATGTAGCATCACAATCAGAGCACTGTAATTTATAAACACCACTACGATCCATGTAGTTGATGGGATCTTTTTTATTGGTTAAACATTGTCCTAGATTGTTCGGGACTTTGAAAGAAATGTGGGTGTTCTCAACAGATCTTTTTAGGATATATCTAATATCTCCAGAAAGAAGTTCTTGAAGATATGGTAAAGAAGCGTAATGTGGTTCGATGGTCAAGTCTCCGGGGAACGCAGTCTCTCTCAAAAGTTTGAGTTGTCTCTTATTTATTAGTTTGTTAATGAGATTAGGGTTATACCCATTGTTAAATGCTATTTGCTTAAGGGTGTTGAGTTCTGTATGGTAGTTAGATTGTGATAGTGGGATTGTTAATAGGCGATGAATGTAACTATGGAAGGCTGCATATTTGTGTGACGTTGGATGGTTGGAAGATAAAGGTATTATATGGTCAGTTTCTGTAGGTTTTCTATAGATACTGAAATCGAAATGGTTATTTAATCTGGTAATGGTAAGGTCAAGAAAATTAATAGATTGAGACGACTCTAGTTCCATAGTGAACTTGATGTTTGGGTGGATTTGATTTATTTTAGAGTGTAACAGATCAGCTGAATTTGAGTTAACAGATCAGCTGAAGTTGAGCTGAATTTGATCAGCTGAATTTGTTAAACTAGGTATAACTAATATAGTTCTATGTTACATTGACATTTTTGTTTATGTCACCTTTCATAGATATATTGTAAATGAGTTTCCAGCTGTTCTCCGTGCGTTGAGGTTTCTCCCCGGCTCTGGAATTCAAAAATTTTTTACAATGTATGTTACCTGAAGTCATATCTAATTTAATAATGAACATCACAGTTTTTTAACAACAAGATGTATAATCTTTGATAACTATAAGTAATTTAAAGGGTTTTTACCCATGTATTTTGGTGGCTCAGGCATTTTAACCTAGAAAGTATAGCCATTTTGCTTTTTTAACCATAGTCAAAATTTCATAATCACGTTTGTTTTAACTAAATGGTTTGTACTTATTTTGGGCAGATTTTAAACCTGATGATGGACTGTTTAGTCCGAAAACGTTTGTTTTTTTGATGTAGCCCTTTTAAGGGTTTTTAAATAAATATACCCACTTACAAAGATTAACCTCTTTTTTTTTAATTAATTAATTATTCGATTAACCATGGAACGTTCTCGCATCACGTTTACTTTAAATGATAATACACATCCACAAAGACGTCTTACAGCGCATACAGAAGAAGTTGCTGATGTAGAGCGTAGCTTAGAGGAAGACCCGAATCAGTCTATCCGCCATCGTGCACAGCAGTTCGTTATATGTCCATTCACTTTATGGAAGATTTTGCGAAAAGATCTTGGTTTATGTGCTTAAAAAATACAACTCTTGGAAGAATTAAAGCTACATGATCACCTAACAACGAGATTGCCGTTGATCCTGATTTTCAAAAGGAATTTTGTTTACCTCTGTTTTGGTTAAATGGTTATGTCAACAAATAAAACTGCCATATTTGGAGTATTTTGAAGTAAGATAATTCTCAAGTGTATGTTAAGACACCATTCTATCCAGAAAACTGACTGGTGTGCTTTGCTGCCTGGTGGAATTATTAATCCGTACTTCTTCAAAAGCGATGCTGAGTATAGCAAATTCCTTATTTGAACAAGAATGGTGTGCAAGAGCTGTGAATAAAACAAGATGGCGCAACGTATCACACAGCTTGTGCCGTAAAATCGCTAGTCTATGCCGATAAGCCCGAAACGATTGACCTATTGGAGAACAACATTTGCCGCGTTATTGCCGATATACGGCCACAAATTGGAAAAAGTTATCGAAAGCAGGACCTCCAAATTAGATTACGTCAGAGTCAACCATGGCGGTTACATGCCCGAAATTATATTTAAATTTTAATAAGATTATTTTTTAAATAAGGTCAATTTTAAAAATCATCTTTGTTTTATTCTATGTCAAAGTTCTATACTTCTAAGAAAAACACCCATTATAATGTTAAAAAACTAGATTTAAAACTCAAGTTGAAGATGACTTGAGGAATCTAGGGGTCAGAAATTGGAAAGCCAAGGCGAAAGATAGGGGGGAATGGAGACTAATTCTTGAGCAGGCCAAGACCCACCCAGGATTGTGTTTCTTGTCTGAATTTATCTAGGTAGATCTCTCGAGGTTTCACTTCAATTATATGTAGCTCCGTTGGGGATTTTTAAGGATTTTTAAAACCAGAAACAGTGTAAATGTGTAAGATGAATTTTTTTTTATTATTGAGTTAATGCCTCGATAACTTAGATCATTGGCATGGTACAGTCAGGTACCTAGTGTAGTGTGTGTGTGTGTGTGTGTGTGTGTGTGTGTGTGTGTGTAGAGTAATTGTCTTGATAACAACAAATATAAAGATGTTGGTTTTAAATATTTTTGAAAACCTATATGGAAATACAAAAAAAGACTTTGTAAATTCGTAAGGAAACTAAAATTCCAATAACAAACTAAGACTACCATAAGAAAAGACGATGGTAGCTGAGCTTGTAGTAATCAAGACAAAGCAAGCACTTTTTCGAAACAACTTATGTTTGCATTCCAACTTCATCAAAAATCAGCTTATGCAGACAATAAAAAACCTATCTTACACGATGACTCAAAGCAGCATGAAACAAATATAAAGATGCTGGTTTTAAATATTTTTGGAAAACCTATCTGTAAGTTAAATAAAGACTACTCATTTTGTAAACCGGCAAGGAAACTAAAACTCCAACAACAAATTAAGACTTCTATAAGAAAGAACGATGGTAGCTAAGCTCGCACTAATGAAGACAAAGCAAGCACTTTTGCGGAACAACTTATGTCTGCATTCCAACTTCATCAAAAATCAGCTTATGCAGACAACAAACAACTCATTTCGACATACTGAACACCCCATATCAGATGAGTCTACCGATCAAAAACTAAATATTTGTGAAATCACAGAAGTCATTGCAAAATTAAACAAAGAAATACCCAGTTATGATATTATCATAGGGAAATAGACAGCAGAAGGGGTCCAGGGAGGAGAAGACACTCGTGGCTCCAAAACTTGCGGCAATGGTTCGGATTGTCATCTGCTGAACTATTCAGATCTGACGTAAACAAATTCAGAATAGCCATGTTGATTGCCAACGTTTGGAACGGACAAGGCAAATGAAGAAGAATACTAAAAAATGTACCTGAAGAAAGAAACAGGCTAATACTGTATATTTTAGGCGCTATTATAATATTTGGTTACTTTCCTGCTATGTAGAAAGTAGCTAAAATAATTATGGTGCCAAAACCTTTCAAAGATCTAAATGAGGACTCATCACACCGTCCCAGAAGTATTTTACCAACTCTTGCAAAGCTTTTTGCAAAGATTCTTATGCTTAGAATCGAACAAATTATCTTGGAAAATAACTTAATATCAAACTACCAATTTGTCTTTAGATAAAAATAGGGTCTATCTATAGCCCAAAATCTATTAATGTGTTGAATATAGGTCTCTCCCATTTGTCTCCATTTGTCTCTGTCTTCTATTTGTCTTTTCCACATTGGACCTGCGCTTTGCTCAATGTCATCTTTTCATCTCATTTGCGGTTGACCTCTTGACCTTTTTGCAGTATATTGTCTCCAGCGGCCAATTTCTTTATTCCATCTTCCATCCTAATATCTTTCATTGTGCCCAGCCCATTTCCATTTTAATTTTAATGCATGTTCAACAGCGTCTGTTGTTTCGGTTTTGCATCTTATCCACTCGTTCCTCTTTTTATCTCTCAATGATATTCCCAACATTTGTCTTTTTATAGTTCTCTGAGTTTTCTTTATTCTATCTAAGTTGCTCTTGGTACACGTCCACTTCTGGGCACCATATGTCAGAACAGGTAGGACGCATGCATTAAATACCTTCGTTCTTAATTTTAAAGGTATTTTTTGGTTTTTGATAGTATATGAGAGTTTTCTGAACGCAGCCCACCCTATTCTTATTCCTCGGGTTATTTCTTTAGTCTGGTTACTTTTGTCTGCTCTGATAGCTTGTCCTAAGTAAATATATTCTTGAACGTGTTCTATGTCTGTTCCACCTATGGTAATTACTGATCTGTCTTCTGTATTAGTCATTATTTTAGTTTTCTTTAGATTTATTTTTAGTCCTTTCTCAAGAGATGTTTTTTCTAGGTCTGAAATCATTATTCGTAGTTGTTCCATAGTTGTTGCTATCAGGAGTACATCATCGGCGAATCTTAGATGATTTAAATATTTCCCGTTTATACAAATCCCTTTATTTTCCCAATCTATAGATTTAAAAATGTCTTTCAACGCCAGACTAAATAGTTTGGGTGAGATTGTATCCCCTTGTCTGACACCTCTACAAATTATAATTAATGGAGTTTGCAAATCTCTGTCTAGCTGAATTCTCATAGTGGCATTTTGATATATATTGTGGATTAACATTATGTACCGTGAATCTATTCGGCAAAAAACTAGCACTTCTTCCACTGCCCATAGTTCTATGCTGTCAAACGCTTTTTCATAGTCAACAAACGCTAGGTATATAAGAAGGTTGTATTCGTTGGTCTTTTCTATCAATATTTTAAGAGTGTGTAGGTGGTCAGTTGTGCTGTACCCCTTTTTAAATCCTGACTGCTCAACAGGTTGGTATGCATCAAATTTTTTGTTTAGTCTAGTTGTGATCACCTTAGTAAAAGTTTTATAGATTTGTGACAATAGAGAAAATGGTCTACAGTTAGCTAATTTTAATCTGTTTCCTTTCTTATATATCAGAATTGTATTTGCCTTGTTCCACTCTTGCGGTATTTGTCCTTTAAACAAACATTTATTGAAAAGTATCTTTAGGTAGTCTTTTATCTTTTCCTCTCCTTTTTTTAACATTTCAATTAGAATTTCAACGTCTCTTGGAGCCTTATTTCTTTTCATATCTGTAATTGCTTTTTCTATTTCTTCTCCGGTTATAAGGGGTAATACTTCAGAGTTTACATTCATTATTTTCTTTTTCAGGTTTTGTTGAGTTGTATCAGGTGGACTGTTTTTAGAGCTGTAAAGGTCACTTTAAAATAGGGTACCATCGAGCAAATACATAGAGTAGTCAAAACATTGATGCGGCTGGTCATGCAAGGAAAAATGGAAGGCAAAAGAGGACAGTGGAGAAGACGCACGTCCTGCTTGAAGAATCTGAGACAATGAAGTGGAAAAAAGTCAATAGAACTTTTCAGAACGGCTGCAGATAGAGTCAAATGAGTCAAATTTAAAACAACTAGATATGTCTTAAAAAACAAATCCTATACTACAGCTGACTTTCTAGACGTCTCGCAGATATTTTACAAGGTCTGGCATAACGGTCTAACTTCCAAAATGAAGTCACAGATACTCATTTTATATTCAAAATTCTACAGTCATATATAAACTAATCAATCCATCTTAATCAATCATGGCGAAGCTTTCACTTCCCTATATTCGATCTTGGAGGTAGGCAGGCAGGAGTGGCTCAAGGTAGTGTACTCGGTCCAACCCTATTTTTGATGTACACAGCTGACATCTCTACCACAAATAATACTATAATTGCTACGCATGCAGATACAAAATGGTCACCTATGTAAATCCAATATTAGCATCCAGAAATTTGCAAAATCGTCTAAACCAATTAGAAAATTGGTTAAGGCTACGGCGTTTTCAAGTGAATAATACCAAATCGACACGCATTACGTTAATTGATAACTCACGATTAGTAACTCACGTTACGATAATCACTTAAATTGGGAAACACATTTATTCAACTACAAAGGTTCCAATTTAAAGTCCTCTGGTGACTCCACCACTGTTTAGAAGACTAAAAAGGTTGGATCCTATAGATCTCTTCACCACCAAAAACTGGATAGAAGTTTTATTTCAAAAGTATCATTTGCATAAAAGTC
The DNA here is from genome assembly GCA_918026665.1 of Diabrotica balteata. Classification (NCBI taxonomy): domain Eukaryota; kingdom Metazoa; phylum Arthropoda; class Insecta; order Coleoptera; family Chrysomelidae; genus Diabrotica; species Diabrotica balteata. The sequence continues at coordinate 127,352,172 of OU898279.1, forward strand.
AGAATTTCGATAATATAAACTAAACATGGGTAAATAATGCTTACCACTGGATGTAGCTTGCATTACTGCTTACCAGTCATTTTTTGTATCTTTTAAACATATTCTTTATTGTTTTATTAATAACAGGTTGCAATAAATAAAGTTAAAAAAAATTAAAATCATGAATGTATTGCTTGTGTGAGTCCATTTCAAATAGGTAAAGAAATAATAAATAAGACTTACTCACAATCAATTTAATTTAACTATCAGACGACCGGTTTCGCTTTCTACAATATGCAAAGCATCCTCAGGTCTCGATACAAAGTTAACTTTGTTTCTTTTTGTTCTTAAACATCATTTGTTTAACTTTGTATCGAGACCTGAGGATGCTTTGCATATTGTAGAAAGCGAAACCGGTCGTCTGATAGTTAAATTAAATTGATTGTAAGTCTTATTTATTATTTCTTTACCTATTTAAAAAAAATAGTTTTTAATTCGAATTTTAATTTCAAAATCCTTATTCCACCCCTGTCCTGGTTTAGTTACCGCTTTTATTGCTCTTCCCATATTCAAAAATTACTTTTATTCCATGGTTTATGTCGCCTTTTCCTCGACACCGTCGACGACACATAGTCCAATCGCTATGGAAAATGAAATCACTGCGGATAACTTCCTGTTCAATAAGGAGAAAGTGCCATCTGAGATATGAGATTCTTTTTTATTTTCTGTGAATGTGATAAACGTTTAGATAGATTTCCTTTTCGTTTAATATTTTCTCTATGAATTACTTAATGGAAAATCTACGTGTTGGATCTTTTGTTTGGGCAACTTTTTTATGATTGTAAAAACGATAGGGATAAGAATATCGGTAGATAAAAACAATTTCTAATAAAATAACTTGACTGTTATAAAAAATATTTGTACGATTTGTAAAATAGGTCGACAGTCATAGAGACAGTGTATATTTTACTACAAAAGATGTGGTTTAAAAAATACTAAAAGACAGAAAAATCCATTAACGAATATGTAAGTTTAAATAAAATAAAAACAGAATCATGGGACGCATATTAAGAATAACTGTACAAGGGAGATACTTCACTCACCGGTACGAAAAACGAAGCACTTGCATTTTTCAAATAAAAAGTTAAAATTTTTATTTTCTTTTATCTTTAATTAATATAATAACGTAAACACAAACAAAACAAACTGTTGTAAGTAATTTTTAATAAAAATTTAACTGATTTTAACCCTTTCTTTACCGGTCGTCAATACCTAGGTAGTACTGCCAGATCTAGATTTTTAAAAAAGTTATGAGCCCCAGTGCCATATATATATATATATATATATATATATATATATATATATATATATATATATATATATACAATATAAAATTAATGTTTCTTGGTTTCTTGGGTTTAGGTTCAATAAAGATATATTACATGTGGAACTAGATTTTATTTTCCATAGCCATCAATCAACGTTTCGGCAGGAAACCCTTGCCTTTGTCAAGATTCTAAAATGTATATGTATAAGGACAAACAGATATTGTAAAATATGTATATATATATATATATATATGACTTACCAAAACGTAAAACGTGACACAGACATTAACCAACTGACAAATAAAAGTCTGATATCGCATTGTTTACTGTCATTGTTTACTGTCATTAGTATATAATTATTTTTATATGGGCGTATCATTGGTGTTTTCGAAAAAAGGGTAAGGTGGAGATATGTTAGGACTTTAAGGGATATTTATAACCAGTCAACTGCTTCAATCCAGAATTCGTTCTCACAAATATGACAAGAACAACGTTACAATTAAACTTTAAAACATTTAAAACTTTAAAACTTTTAGAACAACATTAAAAATTCATATGTGCTTAAACCAAACTGCTGACTGGATTAATTTATATTTTTTATAGACAATTAAATAAATTATAATAAAAACCATTGTTACTGGTTTTGCTTTCCACATAAAGTAACTGTATTTTCATTCATATATGTCCATTAATCAAACCATGACAATGACATATATAGTGACAATATAGTTATTTTTAATAAAAAAATTTTTAATATATTTATAATGGTTTATTTTGTAGAGTACAATAATATTAACAACTGTAATCTCACGACTAGTAAGTAAGACAATTAACAATTTTAACTAGTTAATTTATATTTCTTTTTATAGATGTCTTGAAAAAGAATTAAATAAAATTCGAAAGCTTGACAGTAAGTCAAAGTGTTTTCTTTGTCTTGTGGGCCAAATAAACTGACTGCATCCTCAAAAATCACAACTTATATATATATATATATATATATATATATATATATATATATATATATATATATATATATATATATATATATATATATATATATATAATATATACTGTGTGTCTGTGGGTTATTACACCTTACTATGTGGCTAGTTTAACTACTATTAGAATTAATCACACTTTTTTGGTTTAAACAGTAAACATTTTATCTCTTTGTATTAATTATGTTAATGTGGAAATACTTACTTCTAGGTTTTCACTGATGATGGTCTGATAAGACCAAAAACGTTCTGAAATTTTTAACTGTTGTGAATAATTTAAATTTTATAATCAATATATACCTTATACATTAAAAGCTGTTTAATTTATTGTACGTTTTTTCAACTTAAAAGATATTTTAACATTATATATTATGAGTTGTTTACTTTATTGTAAGTTTTTAAAACTTACTTTTAATATTTTAATATACCTATGTATGCGCCTATATTTTTATTCTAGAGACTGATAAAATCATTCATTCTATTTATTTTCGTCCATGCAATATTTTAATCTTTATGTCTGTAGTAATAAAGCAAACAACAGGTACAGACTACACACATTTTAAAATGGATGACACACATTAACCTAGAAACATTAAACTGTAGAAAGAAGAGTAATAAATATAGTTTTTGCCCTTCCTTTTAATTCTGCTATAAATTCCAGAAAGCGTTTCTAACAACCTTTCGTGATCTCATGGTGATTTCCAGCTGTAAATTACGATTTCAGGAAATGATCCATCCATATTCCACAGGTGATTGCAGAAAAAGTGCACTAGTCCGGTTGAAATAGGCGGAACTAAATTTAAATATATATATGTATCTTTATTCTGATGAGCGATCGTGAATTTTCATTTTTTTATCTTTGTATGCACTGTTTTATGTTTCTAATAATATATTTTTTTGTATGCTCTTTTTTTTTTAATTTTAATTTTACTTCTTGGTTATCGCTCTTTATAACGTCGTTTTAAAAAAGTAGAATTAAACAAGATCTCTTTTAGAAAGTAAAAATGATTACTCAGGAATTTAAACCCAGACTCTTGGTTAGTGATAAGTGATGTGGATGCGGTTCTACAGACATGGGAGAAATACTGCACAGAAAAGAGGAAATTTCTACGATTAATCATTTCATAGCAATAAAAGTCATACCAACAAACCTATACTGCGTTTCTCGCTCACTTTTCAGTACAGACTATTATGAAGAACAGTAATGTAAGAAATATATTTTATGCGAAGTTTTTTTAAAAAGTAAACATCAGCGTTCGTTGTTGTCACACCTGTTGTTTGTCGTTTACTAGCAGAACAACTCGAACATTTTAAACACCCGGTTAATATAAGTTTAAAATAAATTTAACAGTAAATAGTTAAAATATAAAGTAAGCTTAAGAACAATAATGAATTGCTATCGGTACCCACGAAAAATAATTCATTGTGGACCTAATTGTGGACCTAAAAGCAATAAGACTAACAAAGAAAGAGGACATAAACATTATAATGCTTGGCGACTTTAACGCCAAGGTGGGTAAAGGAAGATATGAAGACATAATTGGAGAGTACGGCCTTGGAGTTAAAAATGAAAGAGGCGACCTGCTGTGTGACTTCTGCAAGGAGAACGGTTTTGTCGTCATGAACACATGGTTTCAGCTCCCATCTCGTTATTATTAAGTTATATACTTGGAGATCACCAGGAGACCGTCTAAATCGAATAATTAGAAACCAAATTGACTACTTTTTAATAAACAGAAGATTTCGTAATGCTATCAAAAGAATCGTAGCATATCCAGGTGCTGATATTGCATCCGATCATAATCCGCTAATAGCAGATGTAAGGTTAAAACTAGCAAAAATTAAGAGAACAAATACAAATACCAGCACACCTATAAATACAAGAGAACTGATGAGAGACGAAAATCTGAAGAAGATTTATGCAAATCAAATTAATGAAAGAATGCGAGTAATAGAACAAAATGATGATATCGAAGAGATGGTCAATGATATTAAAGGAACGATTCTGGCAGTAAACAGGGAAGTTAAAACACAGATCAGAAAGAGAAAGCATAAGGATGGATGACGGACGAAATTATGGATCTAATGGAAAAGCGAAGGCAACATAAACAACAACATAATCAAGACAAATACTAACAGATACACAAAGAAATCCCTCAGAAAATTAAGAAAGCAAAAAAACGTTGGATGGTGGAAAGGTGCGACGAAATAGAACAATTGCAGGAAAAAGGAGATAGTTTTGGACTACATAAGAAGATCAAAGAAATATCGAATATACACAAAAGCCACCACAGCACTAGAATACGCAACGACAGAAAAGAATACATAGAGTCAGAAGAGGAGATAGCAATGGCGTGGAAAGAATACGCAGAAAGCCTTTTTAATGACGAAAGACCAACACAACCAACGCGCAAACTTTCTTCCGAAAACTTATCAGGGCCATCAATAATGCGAAGTGAAATAGAATATGCAGTTAGAACCACAAAGATGCATAAAGCAACAGGTCCAGATGACATTAATATAGAAGCAATAAAACTACTAGACGAGGAGAATATCGAAATCTTGGTAAGGCTGTTCAATAGAATTTATAATACTTTCCGCGAGAATGGATGATGATCCCAAAAACAGCTAATGCCACAAAATGCAATGAACACCGCTTAATCAGTTTAATGAGTCACTTGTTGAAACACTTCCTTAGGATATTACACTCAAGAATGTACAAGATACTAGAAGAACTTAGCTGTTGACCAACACAATTCAGTTTTAAGGGAGGACTAGGAACAAGAGAGGCAATTTTATGTTTGAACACCTTAATACAAAACTGCTTAGATCAACGAAAAGATGTCTACCTCACCTTCATCGACTACGAGAAGGCATTTGACAATGTTAAACATGATATCATCATGGAACTACTACATAGGGCCAACATTGACCAGAAGGAGATAAGAATTATTCAGAATCTATACTGGAACCAAATGCCAAAGGTGAGGATTGATCAAGACCAATATACGGATGAATTTGAAATCCGGAAAGGTGTCCGCCCATAATCTCTCCGATGCTTTTTAATTTATATGTTGAAAATATACTTGCGGAAGCATTAGTAGATACGTTATTAGGCATTAAGGTGAACGGCATACCAATTAGCAACCTACGCTATGCAGACGACACAGTGATTATAACTGATAATTTGGAAGATCAGCAGTTATTACTTGGTAGGGTGAATAGCATAGGTAAAAAATATGGCCTCAAAATCAACATTTTAAAAACGAAATATATGGTTATTAGCAGAAACCCTCCAGAAAACCCGATAATATGCATAGGTGACAATCGTATAAATCGCGTGAAAACTTTTAAATACCTTGGCACTACAATCAATGACCAATCAGATTCACAACACGAGATAAAAACCCGAATACAAATGGCAAGACAAGCTTTTGTGAAATTCAGACCGCTCCTATGTAATCAACACCTAAACTTCGATATACGCTACAGAATGGTCAAGTGCTACATATGGTCCATCTTGCTTTATGGCATGGAAACGTGGACTTTGAAAAAAACATCTATCAACAAACTTGAAGCATTTGAAATGTGGTCATTGAGAAGAATGATGCGCATACCTTGGGTGGATAGAGTTCGAAACGATGACGTCCTTAATAGAGCCGGCGTGGAAAGAGAACTCTTTGAATTAATTACAAAACGCGTGATTGGTTAGCTTGGGCACATATTGAGAGGAGCAAAATATGAAATACCACAGTTAATCCTACAAGGGAAGATCGAAGGTAGGAGAGGAGCCGGCCGCAAACAATTATCCTGGTTAAGGAATATTAAAGAATGGACAGGAATACACAATACAGGTGAGCTGTGTCACGCCGCCAAGAACAGAATTAAGAAGGACCTAATTGTAAAAAATAAGGTAGAGTTATAAATCTGTATGTATGCATGTAATGACGAACATATCTACTGTTATTGTTCATTACCACAACCGTTTTTTTTTCGGTAAGTTTGGTAGAGGTTGGAACTTAAATGAATTTTCAAAAACAGATCCATCGATTTCATCCTCTTGATCAAAATAGTGTATTCGGTTCCATCTTGACTTCCTGCGTGTATTAATAATCATCGTGGACCACGAGCATTATGAGCTTTTAATTATGTAGTCAAACCGCGCATAAATGCGTCTCGGTGTGATTTTACATACTGTCCACGCACACACTAATCACGGTGTATCCGATATTTATCCATGATTCGTAAATATAAACTTTGTTGTAATTTTCTTTGCGGCACATGCGAATTTAACGAAGATATTGATGGCTCCAGACACAGGTTTTTTTAAGATTGACTTCCTACCTTTTTTGCAAGCACAAATCACATATTCTCATTTCCTGTAGATCCAAAAATAGATAAAGCAGAAGGAGGTACTTGAAACCAGCAACACTGAGCTAAGATTTTTACATAGCTCTACGCTCCTACTGCAAAGTGACTGGAAAACGCGCTATAGAACCATATATCCTGATATAAATCACCTGGTTGTGATTTTTTGACAGAACAGGGGTGAAACTGTGTGATTAAATGGGCAAATGTAATGGCCAACGTCCTTAAAGATAAGGCACCGTAAGAAGAAGACTAAAATGGCCAAGAGGTAGTAGTAGTAAATTCATTTCATATGTTTACAGTTATTATTTTTTCTGTTACGGTACTATAATGTGATCTAATTTAGTGCTGTATTTTAAATACCTTTTTGAAATATCTTGTTTCCTGTTGTCTTTCGTAAAACTTAAATTGTCTATGTTGAAGTACGCAGAATTTGGCTTTTTCCTTTGTATTCAAGATAAAGATTCAAATACAAAGATCGAAACAAGAGGTGCATGCCCGGCCTACGAGATGTTGACCATCCAACCAGAGGGTGGTTTGTGCCCAAAACGCTCTAAAACCCTCAAGATTCGCACTTCTTCGTAACACAGTGAACGAAACGCACCACACTTGACCGGTCTCGTGATAATTAGCATCGGCGTCCCAAGTCGCGGCGTCGTGATGCCCAACGACCAACTCTTCAGCTTGTTACGAATACCTCAATAGAACCAAAGGTTAAGTCCATAGTTCTTAGTACAAAACAACGATAATGAGTAAACCAGTTAATTCCGTAATTTATTTACAATTTATAGTTGCTATTTTCACTAGTTTTTTGTACCAACCAATATTGCATTTTTCGTTATAATTATTTATCTGATATAATTTAACCAGCGACCTCTTAAGTTTAATCCTAAACAATTATATACCTTTAAAAAACATCTATTATATAAAAAAGAAATAAAATGGGAAGAAGTATCATGGCGACATATATTTTGTGAATATAAAAACGGGAGTTCTGAATGTAATTTTTAAGGAAACATTATTTCTAAAAATGAGAAAATGTGTATTTTTCTTCAGGATCAAATATTCGATTTCTACTGGTCTACGTGATTTATATCCAAAAGCGGAGTTGTTTAATTACGATGTATATTTCACACTGACATGTGAGTGTCTGCAAAAACGGATAACTAACTGGAACTGGGTGGTGGAACATAGGGAGAGCTCCAACAATGGGAATTTTTAATTTATATCTCTCGGTGTATTCACCTGATAGCTGTCTTTATTCAATGGTCTAATCAGTTGTTGCGTTTTAATATTGATATGTATTTTTATGTTACACAGCTTTATATTTCATTTTGACATTAAGACTTCTTTATTTGTATGTGTATTTGCCAGATAAAGTACTGTTGTGAATAAATCTAGGATTTTCTTTTTTAATTTATAACTCGATGATATTATAAATACAGTCGATGTAAATATCGCTCATGGAAAAATTGCAAATTTTTACCTTATTATCTATCCTTCCATTGTTGGATATAGGTCTCCCCTAAGTCTCTCCATCTTTCTCTATCTTGAGCTGTTCTCTGCTATGTGGGACCTCCTTGTTTCCTGATGTCATCTTTCTACCTCATCTGTGGTCTGCCTCTTGATCTCTTTGCATTGTATGGACGCCACTTTCCGATGGCATTGTTCCATCGCCCGTCTTGGAGACATTCATTATGTCCAGCCCATTTCCATTTCAGTTTTGCTACTTGTTCTATCGCGTCTACTGTCTTTGTTCTGCTTCTGATCCACTGGTTACGTTTTCTATCTTTAAGTGATATACCCAACATTTTTCTCTCCATCGCTCTTTGTGCCTTCCTTATCCTATCCAAATTGGCCTGTGTAAATGTCCATGTCTGTGCTTCGTAGGTGAGCACCGGTATTATCCAGGAGTTATATACCTTGCTTCGTAAGTATAGGGGTGTTGTTTGATTTTTTAGAACGTAAGAAAGTTTGCCGAACGCTGCCCATCCCATTCTTACTCGTCTCGATATTTCGGCTGTTTGATTTTCTCTGTTAGCTCTGATTGCTTGTCCTAGATAGATATACTCATTTAACTGGTCTATTTTTTCTGTTTGTATTTTTATTGCCTTTTGGTCTTCCGTGTTTGTCATTACTTTTGTTTTGTTGAAGATAATTGTTAGGCCTTTTTGCAGTGATTTTTCATGAAGTTCATTCAGCATTAATTGCAGTTCTTGTCGTTCCGAGGAGATCAGGAGTATATCATCCGCATATCTAAGGTGATTTAAGTATTTTCCGTTAATACATATTCCTCTGTTTTTCCAATCTGTAGATTTTATTATGTCTTCGAGGGTCAAGGTAAACAGTTTATGTGAAATTATATCGCCTTGTCGGACTCCTCGTTTAACTTTTATATTATCCGTTATTAATTTGTCGTCCAGAATTACGGTCATTGTTGCGTTTTGGTAAATATCATGTATCAATTGTCGGTATCTTGAATCTATTCTACTATTGACCAGAGCTTCTTCAACCGCCCAGTGTTCAATGCTGTCGAAAGCCTTTTCATAATCTACGAATGCTAAGTACAGCGGAAGGTTGTATTCATTGGTTTTCTTAATTAAGATTTTAAGCTCATGTAGATGGTCGATTGTGCTGTATCCTTTCCTGAATCCGGCCTGTTCCACTGGTTGGTAGTTATCAAGTTTATAGGTTAGTCGGTTGTTTATTATTGTTGTGAAGGTTTTATATAGTTGTGATAAAAGGGAAACAGGACGGTAGTTGTTTAGGTCTGTTCGGTCTCCTTTCTTATGTATTAAGATTGTGTTGGCATTTCTCCATTGTTTAGGTATTTTACCTTCAAACAGACATTTGTTGAACAGTATTTTTAGCATTTTTTTTATCGTGTCTCCTCCTTTTTTTAGCATCTCCGCCAGTATTTTGTCATCATCGGCAGCTTTACTTATTTTCATGTCGTTTATGTCAATTTTTAAGAATGGTGTGTTCTAATAGACCACCGTAGTTCATCGGAGTGTTAACAAAAAACTTGTAAATAAAGAACTACAAAAACTTTGAATTTGAAATTGGTTAAATAATGTTCTTTATCTCTGACATGCAGATATTTAAATTTATGGATCATAAATAAATTAGAATATTTAAAAAACGTAACAAAACAAAATATCCGCTTTAATTACCAAGCTTTATCTTGATATCTAACCAAATTTTCTGTTCATTAAGTTATTAGGACTACAATTTTTAATTGAAATATTTATATCTAAGCCAATGTATTAAAGTGTATTAAAATTAAATTTTTTATTCTAATATATCTTCTTTATATTTAAATTCAATGTATATAATTCTTGGTGTAGTTTATTTTCTTTCGCAAACTCCTCTTTGATGCTGAGCACATACTTCAACTGTAAATATACGCTTAACTAAACTTTAAAATGTAAGTCCTCAATACTCCCGTTTTATTTAAAATGGCGAAATGGGTCAAGAGAATTATTGAAAAGAAATAGCTACTTCAGCAACTGCAATAAAGTTAATACCTAAGAAGGGCTTACAGTAAGATTGACATCAGATAATTGAGGAATTTTCCGGGAAGTATTTTCTCTCGATAATCCAAAAAAGAAAAATAATAAAGATGAACTATTTCTCCGAAAATGCGAAAAAAAGATATAAAAACTTTCCATAATGATGTTTCGAAATGTATTAAAATAGGAGAAATTTATAAAAATATTAAGGAATTGCGCATTTCTAAACATGGTCCAACAGAAAAAATTATAAAAATTTTAAACAGTTGCAAGTTGCAGTTTTAAAGGAAGTCTAAGAAGAAAAAAAGTAGTATATTGTTACGATTTTAAATGTTATGGCGTATAGAACTGTAAATATTTTATGACTAATTCTTTTTTATTGATTCTCGTAATTTCTAGGTCAAAAATCTACCCTAGACACCCTTTGGGTTCCCTTCGCTAAAATAAAACAACAATCGAACTTTCTGGGGACAAGCCGATGAAAAACATACCAGTTTTGAGACCAGTCGCTGCTCTGTCTAGTCGTGAATGCCATCGAACCTTCGGCGATATTCCATTTTAACACATGATTTCATATAAATAACGGAAGATTTTCATTGAGCAGTTAATCAAAAAGAAGATCGCGATCTCGCGTTAAATTGTAACGAACGCAAATAAATTATTTGTAATTATTAAGTGTAAAATAAATTAGTATAAAATAAAGACTTTTGATAAATTATCGTGAGTTTTAATAAATTAGAATAAAGACAATACATTAGGACTAATAAAAGCATTAAAATATGAAGGGAAATCCATAACACCAAGATATAAACCAAACGAAACCGAAATAGAGAAGGAGAAGTAATGAAACGACGGACGAAAGTAGCAGCAAAACCAACAAAAAGAAAAGTTTTACAAAAATGTTTCAGTGAAGAAGACAACAACGATCAAATTAGTCTAATTAGTGTGTAACCTAAAGAAAAATGTGGTTTGAGGAAGGATATAATAATAAAATGGTGAATTACAATAACTTTTTTGCATAGCAAAATCTGCCAAGAAAAGTAGTTTTATTTTAGTTGAATTTGAAGCATGGCAAATATGGCCAAGGTCTTGGATCTAACAAAGCGTATCATGAATTTATAAGATTATTTAATAGCAACGGTAGTCCACGCCTAACAAAAATATTTAATGGCAAGCGGAGTAATCCAAGAACATGACTGAAGTCGAGGTTTGTTGCTTTACCAAAGATCATGTAATGATCTAAAATTATAAAGTCATTTGTTAAAAAACTAGGTGGTAGAAATGAACGACTTCTTAAAAGACTTACCCACAATATATTTATTTAGTAAGCGACGACGATTTAGTAAGTATATTTAATTTAATACTGAACATCACAGTTTTTTTACATGATGTGTAATCTTTTACAACTATATGTAATTTAAAAGGTTTTTACCCAGGTATTTTGGTGGCTCAGGCATTATAACCTAGTAAGTACAGCCATTTTGCTTTTTAACCATAGTCGAAATTTTATAACCACGTTTGTTTTAACTAAATGGTTTATACTTATTTTAGGCAATTTTAAAATTTAAACCTGATGATGGACTGTTTAGTCCGAAAACGTTTGTTTGTTTGATGTAGCCCTTTCAAGGGTTTTTAAATAAATATACCCATTTAAGAAGACTAACCTCTTTTTTAAAAAGAATAGAGTTAATATAAACAGAAATATGCACTAATAATACAACTAAAAAATACGTGTGCTGAAGGGACAAAAATAATTATATTAAAAACATATTTGTACAACTAGAGGAACACGCTGACCACCAAGAATCTAGAAAACTTTTCTTAAAGGTGAAGTATCTAGCGATAGAAACCGCAGACACAGATTATCAATGATAATAGTGGAAATATCATAACAAACCCAAACGGTATTGCAGAGGGGTGGAAATAATATTACGAAACACTATTCTCTAACAACAACCCTGAAAAGAATACAGAAAAAAGAAGTTATAAAAAAGAACCTCAAACAATGAAATCAGAAATTAAAATTAGGCCGCAATTAAAAAGTTAAAATTCAGAAAATTAAAAGAAGATGAAATAACAGCTTAAACACTCAAATAAATGAAAGAATTAGGGACAGCAGGAATGCTTAGAATTTGCAATGAGATCTGGAATACCGGAAATTGGCCAAATGACTGGAGTAAACTCACGTTTATTCCCATATATAAAAAAGTTCACCGACAGATTGCAGTAATTACCGTTCAGTAACATTGATATAACACGCAAGTAAAGTACTTCTAACTATCATCAATGAAATACTAAAATGAACTCTCTCACCACAAGTTACCCAAGAAAAATGCAAATTCATCCCAGGTAGACGAACAAGAGAACATATACTTAATATTCGTCAAATTATCAAAAAAACTCAAGAGTTTAAAATAGAAATATATGTATGCTTTGTTGACTATTCCAAGGCCTTTCATGTCGTACACTATATGTAAATAATACTGCTAATGTAAGATGTGGTTTCAAAAAACTTTAAATTAAAATCTGGAGTTCGACAGGGGTGTTTAATATACCCTATTCTATTCAATATATATATAGTGAACATATTATGCGTTAAGTTTTTAAGGAATGGCAAGGTGAAGCAACAGCAGGAGAAAGAAAAATTAAAAACCTACGTTATGCTGATGACACTGTTATATTGTCGTTATTACGTAAAGAAGTAGAACAAATTATGAATAGGCTAGGCACGGTAAGTAGGGATTATGGTTTAAAAATAAATATGCAGAAAACCAATTTGATGATCATCGATAAACTTACAAACAACCAAGCAGAGATAAGAAACATGTCAGGTTACAAACTGGTCAGGTTATTTTATTACTGAGGCTGCGGTATAACTAACAATAGAGGATCCAAAGACGAGATCCGTCGATGCATCACAATGGTCAGATCACAACAGCCAAACCCACAAAAATTTGGAAGAAGACTGACATCACAAAAAACACAAAATTACGCCTATGTATTACGCCGATATTTTATATCGCCACCTATGCTTTAAAAACTTAGACAAGGACAATAAAAAAAGCTGATTTAAAGCTTATAATGGTATTTGAAATGTGGGTCTACCGTAGAATGTTGCACATATCATAGACCGACCATTGCACAAATATCCCAATTCTAGCAGAACTTAACATAAAAACTACACTCATCACAAGTATCAACCAAAATATACTGAGATATTTTGGATATATAACTAGAAGAAAAGAAGGCATGAAGCAACCAATAGTTGAAGGTAACGTAGAGGATAAAAAATCCAAAGGAAGATCTCCAGTACGATGGTGGAACCAAATAAAAGAAATGACTGGTTACTCCTTATCCGAAGCAAAACAAAACGCACAGGAGAGAGATAATTGGACAGAAATAGTCAAACAAATTACGTGACGTCACTACACCCTTACGAAGGGGAAAGATAGAGGAGGATGGGGGTATCAATAACACTAGATATGTGGATGACAAGGTGGTATTGGCTAACAGTTATGAAGCCTTCCAAGATTTAATGAAGTCAAATATAGGCATTTACACTTAATATTAAGAAAACAAAATGTGTGATGATCTATAAGAAAGAACAGAAATATGGACGAATCAGTGTGAGCGGGCAACAAATAGAAATATTAAAAACATACAACTACCTTGGTATGAACGTCAATGAAAATTGAGACTATTCCCCAGAAATCAAAGGTAGGATAGCAAAAGCAAGATAGGCATTTCAAAAAATGGCTAAGCTTTTTAAATTTTACGATTTATTATTACCCATAAAAATAAGGTTACTACGATGTTATCTCCGTTTTGAGTCCATCAGCTGGATATAGGCCTCCCATAAATAATTCCAATGCATTCTATCTTGAGCACCCCGAATTCAGTTGTGCTGAATGCGCTTGATGTCATCTGATCACCTTGTTGGAGGACGTCATCTATTACAATAAGCATCGTGTCTAGGTCTCCATTCCAGATTTTTCGTCTATCTTCCATCTTTTAATCTGGCAACATGCCCTGCCCAGTTCCATTTCAATGTTGTAATCTTTTGAACTGCGTCAGTAACACCAGTTTTTCTCCTAATTATTGTAAGATCTTGTGACTCAATACTACAACCACAAACCTTTTCAGAGTAGCAGTGTGCAATGTACAGACTGCCATGATGGTTGCCAATATCCGAAAAAAAAAAGAAAAAAACGTAAAAATAGTTTTAATTTATTGCGCAGCTAAACTTGCAGAAGGATAAGGCATTGAGGGTAAGTTAGTTCTCTTGAAAAGTCTGACAAAAAATGATATTGCAATGATTGCACTAAATGGCATAAAGCTGATTTTACCGCCACCCAAGCTTTGCAACCTGCAAATATAAAAAGAAAACAAGGCATATATGATTACACTAAGCGGCAAAAGCTTTCTGCAAATATAAAAAGAAAACAAGGCATATATGATTACACTAAGCGGCAAAAAAAGTGGCCACCCTATAAATTTCTTGTAATTGTAATTGTAATTGTAAATTGTATGCTTGTTTTTGACAGTTTCGACGTTTTTGTTTCTAGTCGTAGAAGAGTTACCTCGCAAAGAGATGATCGTTTTATTGCCATGGAACTTTTCAGAAATCGCCATTCTACTGGAATTGCTAAAGAAACTGTCTGCAGGAAGTTCAAAATGGGAATGTAAGTGGGAGAACGGTTAGAAGACGCCTCGATGAAAGAGGGCTAGTGGCAAGAAGGCAGGCTATTGTTCCCGAATTACAAACTAGACACTGTAGGAATCGATTAATTTTTTCTCGACAATATCAACATTGGGATATACAGGATTGGAGCTGAATTCAATTTACAGATGAATCGTGGTTTTGTTTGAAGTCTGACGATGGCCGAAAGAGGGTTTGGAGACGGAGTAATGAAAGACATGTCCAAGCTTGTATGTCCTAGAGAAGAACGTTTGGGGGTGGTGGTGTCACGGTTTGGGCTGGAATATCACTTGAAGCTCGAACTGAACTTATTTTCATCAATGGCCCCCTGAATGCTCACTGGTATGTAGAGGATGTTTTGGCAGAAACAGTAGTTTCATTTGGTTTCTTTATTGGGGACAATTTCGTCTTTATGCATGATAATGTACGGCCGCATACTGCAAGAATCCTAACATATTACTTGGGGAAAGTTGAAATTAAGACTCTAGAACAACCAGCCTGCAGCCCCGATCTCAATATCACTTGAACTTCATTGTGGGGTTATACATCAACCTGACCAGCCAGAAAGACTTGCAGAACTTCAAAACTTGCTTCGTGTAGGATATGAACGTATTCCTCAAGTTTTTTTTTTTATTTTTTCCTTTCCCTTTCAAATCGTATGTAAACGGTTATTGATGTTTTATAACCCGATATTAGACAATTTTGTTAAAGTCCTTAAGTGATAAAACCTAAAAGTGATAAAATGTTATTTTCTTTTGTAGTCTTCTAATTAACCCTTTAACGCGCAAATTATTGTTTCTTATCTTTTTCGGAATTTAAAATAAAATGTTGTTTAATGGAATGTTATTTTATAAAAAATGACAAATTATAATTAAATTTTCATCAGAATGTATTTTTGAGGTGGTTTCTATATGTGCCACTAACCGTCCTGACAACCCAATAACATCTAGAGTTTGGTAGCTAGCCATAGAGCCACTTATTTTTTATATAAATAAATAACAAAAATGTTTCAAAATATATTAATTTATTTAAATATAAGACAAATTAAAACGGTAAATTCACAAACATAACATTTCTACAAATTCTAAATAGCTTCTTCTTCGTTTTTTTATATAGACATGACTCTGTCTGTTTTCCAATGTGCCTCCAGTAAGTTGTCATTCCATCGTTTTCGTGTTCTTCCTACTGATCGTCTTCCTATTGGGGAACCGTCTCTTGCCGTCTTTACTACTCTATTTGTTAATCGTTCCATTCTATTCTTCTATTTCTTACCCAGTTTTTGATGTTCTCCACCTTGCTACCATTTATCGTATATCTGTACTTCTAGCTCTGTCTTATAGTGCCTTGCCATCAATTTTTCTAAGTGTTTTCATCTCTACTGTTTCTAACATCCTTTTTGTCTTCTCTGTGTCAGGTCTTGTTTCTGCCGCCTATGTTATTATTGGTCTGATGACTGTTTTGTAAATTCTGCCTTTCGTTTCCTTTCTGATATTTTGATTTTTCCATATTATTTCATTTAGGTAGCCTGCGGCTCTGTTTGTTCTATTCACCTGATCTTCCACTTCGGATTCGAGGTTTCCGTAGCTAGATAATGTGATGCCTAGATATTTAAACTCCATCACTTGTTCTGAATTTCTAAATAGCGACTGTTTAAAATAAAAATCTACCCAGTTTTATGAAATTCTGCAAAATATTCTAAACACAGATCAACATTACACTTCTTTTTCTTGTAGTTCCTTCTCCTATCGGAGGTTGGCTATCATCACAGCTATCCGTACCTTATTGGCGGCTGCTCTAAAAAGATCTACTGAGCTGCAACTATACCACTCTCTTAGGTTTCACAGCCAGAAAATTCTTCGTCTACCTATGGATCTTTTACCTTTGATTTTACCTTGCACTATGAGCCTTAATATCTCATATTTCGCACCTCTGGTAATCTGGCCTAAATATTCCATCTTTCATATTTTGATGTGCTTTATGACCTCGCAATCCTTTTGTAGCCTTCTTAACACTTCTTAACATTACACTCACTACATGCTATTTTTGATCTCACATCGCCTATATCTCCCCTTCTACTGGTAAATGCACTCCAACATTCGTTTATCATTATTGGTAGAAATAGAACGTCCACGTTTGCTTGTCGTAGTTGGCGCACCTCTTTGTTTTCTGCCGGAAAAATTACCAATTAGTTTATGGGCTAGTATTGATCGAAATTGTAAATAAGACATGCTTTTTTTTTTCTTTCAGCGGCCATTGATGTTTTGTACATTATATATGCGTTCACAACCGCAGAATCTAAAAGGCAGAAAAAAATTTTTATCCACCATTTACGACTTTTCCATGAGATGGATTAGGAAGCAAGGTATTGATCAAAAAGATAAACGCCTCCCACGAATTTGTTGTATTCAACTACTGATTGTGGATATGGTACTGTCTCTTTTTTTCCTTCTTTGTTTGTTCGAACAACATCAACTGTCAATAAAGGATCATGAAGAGAACTAAATACGACCACACAGTTTTTGCATCTGTCATGCCATTTACAAAGTGATATTCCACTGTACTCATCTCCTACAAAATCAGATTAATCCAGTTTCAATTGGTTATTATTTAGCAAAAGGTTCTTGGGATAATGGTTTCTATGTATTCTGAAAGTACCGCAGGCAAATGTATTCTTGTGTAGTAAATTGGACTTATGAAGTTTGTCGAAGTTATTTTCATCTTTCTTTGGGCATTTCTTATTGTCGTTCAAACGGATGTGACGTAGAATCGCTAAAAAATGCTTTACGCTCATAATGTTTGCTATTTTATCCACTCGAAAATTTTGGTCATGAGACCAAAACATTCTTATCCCAGGAAGTTGATGAAATCTCATGATTATTAGGATACCAAAAAAACCTGAGAGTTCGTCTACCTAAATTGAAAAATTATGCCTATTTTGCCTTGCATACAGATTGGTTTTCTCAACAATCTTGTTTAGTAACTCATCTGAAAATATTTTTGTAAATATTTCCAGAGGTGTTGCTTTTTCTACGTTAGGAAAATTTGATCCAAAATTTTGTACAAATTAAAATTTTTGAATGTGTCCTGAAATTGTGGATTATCCTTTCATTTCATCGAAAAATCACTTGTTAAATTAGTGGTGCTTTCTTCAATCTCGGGTTGATCTTCTGAAAATATGGTTTGGCTTTGCATCTGTCGGATCTCTAGTTGTGGCAAACCGAAATCTTTAAGACTGATATCGTCCGAACTAAATGAAGATAAAGCAAAACGTCTTTTTAAAAGTTCCTGTTCAGGGACATAGTTCTTATCACTACTTGAGTCATCTCAGTCATAGTCCATATCTGTTCTCGACTTATAAAAACTTATTTAACTTTTATTTCTTACCCTCTGTCTGAAAGGACGGGATAGGCTAGATGTCGAAGAAGTAGATGGATCAGCTATTGAAACATTAGATGAACGGGGTGTACTAGAACCGCTATGTGTACTGACTAACACATTGTCTTCGGCGTTGCTATCCCCCTTAATGTCAGATATTTCAGCCATATCATCTGGAATGCCATCGATAAACTCATACAGTTGATCAGCAGAAAAACGTTCTAGTTCTTCGATACTGATGTTGTCTCTATTTGAAGTCATTTTCTGCAACAAAAATAAAATAAAATCATGACGAAAAGTTCTCATAACACAAAACATAACCAAAAATAGGACAAATAGTCTAAGAAACTCACTGGATTTCCTTAGCGCATATCTTGTTTCAATAAAAAGCTGCAGAAATTGAGTTTTAGATTATTATGCAATGAAAAGTATACTTACTTAGTTGTAATATTAATAATTTGAGCACAACACAATAAAACGTACAACAGCTACACGTGCTTTCGAAATTAGACAGCAGCTCGCAACGGTTAGTGGCACACATAGAAGCCAGTTGTATCTTATTTTGGAGGGGGCAGGGCAAGTGGCTTCTATAGCTATAGGAAGCAGTGAACGTTGCGCGCGACGTAAACAGCTATTACAAATCATAATCACTTGAATTTACGTAGCTTAATGGACTGTGCTGTAAGTGGCTTCTATTGTTGCCACTAACTGTTAAAGAGTTAAATAAATTATGCTAACAAATCAAACAGTAATGGTCATTTTTTGTTTTAAAAATAAAAGATGTTGAAAATAAAATATAAAACAGTACATAAAACTTTCAATGAATTTTTAGTTTCGGAAATTTATAGGGTGGCCATTTTTTTTGCCTGTCAGTGTAGTAAATTAAAAAATTTGCGTTAATATCTTTATAACATTATATTGGAATATGCTTAGTATTAGTTTTAGAATGTACCATTCTTTCAATATGCTGACCCACTTTGAAGCCCATTCACTAGCTGAGGATTTTGCCAATGATATGAACACATCTGGAATGGGAAATGTAATTTCGAATGTCAATAATGGACACGGAAACTATTTTTGCTTTCGCCAGTGTCCGCTTTAATATTTAAAAACGCGTCCGCCGTTCCAAATTAAAAGTTCGCCATATGTCGATCGTCAAATTGATTTTATAATAGGACCTTGATTACTTAGCACTTGTTCTCGATTTGGTTAAAAAATAGTTCTTGAAATTTCGTGTATACATTTGTTTTTTTTTAATCGCGATTCGCAAACAGTTTTTATCAACTGATGCAAAAATGTTCAAACCATTTCATAACATCAATATTTTTATTTCAGCCATAGTTGGGTGCTCGTACCTATTACAATATTAAAAAATCCTATATTTATATCCTGAAGACCAAGGGAAACATGGGTTAAAACTGTAGGGGTAATACTGCAAGCGAGATGAGTAATTTGGTCCGAAGCAAGAGATCTGGTAAGTGATACGAAAAAATGTACATAATGTGTACATGTACATAAGTACATAAGTACGGTGCGCCAAAGCTGTTCTTTGGCTTAATTATGAAGTACATAAAAAAAATTTATAACGAAACGGATGTGCATCAAAGATATTTTTATGCTACTTCAGGTAGCATAAAAAAATCTTTGATGCAGGTAGGTAGATTTTTTGGTAAAGCATTGGTCACATGTATTCTAATTGGTATATATGGTTTTTTTATACATAAATTATATCATGTATTTAATATTTGTTACGTTAAATATGATTGTATTATTCTTTGTGGTGATATTAACATCGATTATCTTAAAGAGTCAAGGGAACAATCTATATTAATGGATTTCATGATTAGTTTTGGACTTAACTGTAAAAATACTGAACCAACTCGAATATTTACAAACAAAACCGGTGTAATTTAACGATGGAAACTAGATTATTTTTTTACCAATATTCCTCAATTGTACAATGAGGTTGTCGTGAACTACAATTTAGGTGATCATCTAGGACTTCATTTTAGTTTAAACATATCTGAGAGTAACAATACTGCTACATCCTTGATAGCTACTTATAGAAACTTATCAAAGAATTATTTGTCTAATCTTTTGTTGAGTCTTGATTCTGAGAATTTTGAAATGTTTATACATATTCAAATGATGTAGATGACGCATATAGAGCTTTTTTGAACTTTGTCTCCTATCATATTAATACAACAAATTTTGAGTGGAATATTACTGATAATAGTAAATTATTGATACATCCAGAACACATAGCAAACAAATTTGGTGAGTATTTTTGTACATCAGTCAAACACACATTATTAAAACATTTCAATAACTATACCTTTAACGATTTCACAACTATGACAATTAACAACACATTCTTTTTTCTGAGGTCTCACCAATTGATATTGAGAATGCTATATCTTTCTTAAAGTATACCAGCTCAGTAAGTATTGATCAAATTCGCACTAAAATAATTAAATACATTTCTTCATATATATCTCCTATTCTGTCTCACATCATCAACCTATCTGTCAAGGATGGCAAGTTTCCAGGTGACCTTAAAACGGGAATAGTTAGTCCAATTTTCAAAACGGGAGATCCATGTTTGGTTGATAATTACAGGCCAATCACCGTAACAAGTGTACTCTCTAAGATTACCGAAAAGTGTATTTACAGTAACATGTTAAATTTTCTGAATAAATATGATATCTTAAATAAATGCCAGAATGTTCTTCTTCCTAATAAATCTACAGAGAGTGCTTCTTTTTCATTATTTAATTATATCCACGCTGCTTTGGATCAAAAAAGGTATGTGGGTACACTCTTTTTTGACTTAACTAAGGCTTTTGACTCTATTGACATTGAAATTATACTGCATAAATTAGAAGCCCTTGGTTTTCGGGGTCATTTCTTGAACTGGTTAAGGTCATACTTACAACATCGTAAATTCCTAGTAAAAGTCGATAATAAGAAATCATCTGTTTTTAATTTTGATCAAGGTGTACCGCAAGGCTCCGTATTGGGGTTAATATTTCTTTTATATGTCAATAATTTGACAAATTATTTAACTGCAGACCCTACAGTTCTTTATGCAGATGATTCAACAATTATAGTTGAGTCAACTGAAGTCGAACTCATATCAAAAATGAACTTAGTAGCACAGGAATTTACAACCTGGTATAAAAGGAACTCTTTAATGGTAAATGCAAAGAAAACCATTTGTATGCAGTTCTACTCGCGCTGTAAGCCATCCCATGGTTATAAAATCACAGTTAGTTCTGAGGAAATACCTTTTAGTAATACATGATTTCTTGGTAGCGTTCTAGAAGATAATATGACATGGGATGAAAATGTCACTAAAGTCTGCAAAACAATGAATAAGGGTTACTATGCGATCCTTCAGTTGAAAACTCTTTTTAACACCAATTAATTAATAAGTGTGTATTATGCATTGTTTTATTCATATATGGCCTATAATGTTGTCTTGTGGGAAAACTGTAGAAACTCTTCTAGAGTTTTTATAACTCAAAAGAGAATTCTTAGATTAATATTCAATATTGATAGTAGACAATCATGTCGTAAATATTTTATTGAACACACGCTGTTGACTTTTCATGCTTTATATATTTATAAGTGTATTATTCACGTCAAAACTAAATTTCAAAATTTTACCCTCAACTCTGACTTTCATAATTACCCGACAAGACACGAGAGATTGATAAGCGTGTGTTAACACTCCACAACTCTCTTTGAATCTAGTCCTGATTTTGCAGGATCTAAATTTTACAATTGTTTGCCACTTAATATAAGAAATGAAAAGAAATGAAATATATATATATATATATATATATATATATATATATATATATATATATATATATATATATATAATCGAACACCTCTCTACCCTAAGGTGTGAGGTAAATACAATACAATAATACAATTACAGGTTACAGATATACATTACATCTCAAATCCAATGAAAATATTTATTCTATTAAATTTATTCTATTCTGTGCACCAATTTTCTGTCCATTTTTTCTTGTTTTTTGCCTTATTTTGAGCTTCTGACCATTCCAATCCCCTACTTTTCAAAATCTGCCCTACTTCGTCATGCCAGGTTTTCCGTGGTCTGCCTCTGGTTTTAAACCTTTTCACTTTAGCCTTCCAGACTTGCTTAACGGGTCGGTTGTCGCTCATTCGGCACAAATGAACAAACCATTTTTTTTTTGTTGTGTTTGAATAGCATGTAGTACAGATTATGTGCCCAGTTCTTCTTTAACATCTTCATTTCTTATTTTGTCTCGTCTTGTCATTCCTTTGACTCGTCTTAGATATTTCATATCAATGGCTTGTATCTTGCTTTTTAATTGCTTTGTTAATACCCAGGTCTCGCTTATATATATCAAGGTTGGTCGGAATACTGTCTTATAAACTGTCATTTTGGTTCTTCTGCTAATTTCCGGTTTACCTATAAATGCTCTACTAAGATTATGGTACACTTTTGAAGCACTACTTATTCTTTCTGTTATTTCATTCTGCATGGTACCTTCTCTGTCTATTGTAACCCCTAGGTATTTGAATGCATCTACTTGTTCTATGAGTTGTTGGTTAATTTCTATGTTAACATTTCGGTTAATTTTCGCTATTAGCATCACCTTGGTTTTCTTAACATTAATCTTCATGTTTCTGATTGCCAGCTTATTATTCCATCTATCTATATTTTTCTGGAGGTCCCTTTCGTTGGAAGCGCATAACATGAGATCATCTGCGAATGCACACTCAGCTATACCAACCGGTCGTAGTTTACTATATCCGATATGTACTTTGTATATACTTGCTTTTGTTTCCTTAATTATGTCGTCAATAATCAATATGAATAGTGTGGGGCTCATAACACCTCCTTGTCTCAGACCCTCGTTTATTGCAAACATATCTGATTCCAAGTTATCCTTACGTACATAATTCTTGTTATTTTAATACAGACTTTTGATAACACCTGTTAGTTGATGGTCAATATTTCTGTTTTGCAGACTTTTCCAGACTGCTTCCTGGGACACTCTGTCAAATGCTTTCTCAATATCTAGAAAAGCCATATATATTTCTGTGTTCTTTATTTCTCAATTATTTGTTTCAACGTCAATATATATGGTCTTGCGTACTGTGTCCCTTCCTAAACCCTTCCTAAACCTTTGTACTTCATCCAGATGTGTTTCAACGATATGTCTTAATTTCTTTTCTAGGATGCTTTCATATATTTTGGAGACGATACTAAGTAGATTAATTCCTCTATAATTTTCACAAGAAAGAAATAAAAATAATATTAAAAAATTCAAAAATAAATTAAAAGTATGCTTAATCAAATTATGCGTTTACAACCTAAATGATTATTTTGACTTAATAAAAGACTACAGGGAATGAGGACCGACGGGTTCAGAGACGCTCTATATTGCATATCTTTTTTTTTATATTAATCTATATTTTATTGATCTTGTTTTATGTAATTGTCCTTTTAACTTGTTGATTATGCTTTATGTACTATATGACTTGTCCTATATCACAATGTGATCTGATGAGATTAATAAAGAATATTCTATCCTATTCTATTCCATAATAGGGTGGAGCGTCGGTACATATTAAAATTTTTTTTTAGGAAAATAAGGACGCCTGACTACAGGAAAGTTGTTATTTAGAATATAGAATTTTTTTAGGTTTTTTATTTTGTTTTGACATTATCCCCTCCATCGCCACGAATTTTTTTTAATATTTTTTTTTTGAAAAATAATTCCTTAACCCTAACAATTGGAAAACATACTTTATTTTGAAGTGATGTTAAATTCTTTAAATGACAGTTCCTTTGTATCCAACAATGTTCCCTTTTATAGTGATTTTCGATACCCTCCACTACTATTCACAACAATTCCAGTTCTCAATAAATTAAAATACTAAACTAGACCAAAGTATTTATTATTTTTTTATTTTTTTACTACAAGAAATTTAAACTAACGTATGTGTACAATATTTACAGGTTTGACATAAAATATTTTTTGCTTTTATATGACGGCATGATAGACCTTGAAGCTAGTTGGTTTCTAATTAGTCCATCTGGTCTTTCATACCCACAAGGTAGACATGGATACTTTTTTATATAAGAAATTTCGGATTTCTTTGGGTCCTCTACTATTTCTTTCAACAGGGCATCTGTCAATCGAGCAGTTATGGGTGGCTCAGTAAATAGGATGGTTTGGCAATCTACTAGTTCATAGTAGTTTTTATCCTTAAATTTGAAGTTTGGAACTGCAAAACTACGAATATTTAATTAACCATCGCTTTCGGTCCTATTCTTTAAAATTCTGCAATAAGCTAGATG
This sequence comes from Diabrotica balteata, assembly GCA_918026665.1. Taxonomy (NCBI): domain Eukaryota; kingdom Metazoa; phylum Arthropoda; class Insecta; order Coleoptera; family Chrysomelidae; genus Diabrotica; species Diabrotica balteata. The sequence continues at coordinate 127,376,798 of OU898279.1, forward strand.
TCTTATATGTTTGCGCTCATCCCACAACATAGAAAGTAATATATTTTAAGGGTGTCCAAAAAATCCGTTTCTATTTATTACTTTGAAAACAACATTTTTTAAATCTTCGGGCAAATAATGATATAGTTCAATATACTTGAATATATGTTGTGCGCCACAAATTCATGAAGATTTTGTTTTGATCAAAAACCACATTGGAGCGTAAACTTTAATCATAAATGTTGCCAATGAAACTAAATTCTTAGTCGGATTTTCGGTACTAACATTCAAGCAAAGGATTCGGTTAGAAGTAGTTAACCAACGGGAATGAACTAGTTTTCCAGGGTCACGTTTGGAAAGATCTTCGGAGCAACTGCCGTTTATTAATACTGAACATATTTGATGTAAATAGTTTTGATCCGTACTCAACTCAAAATCAGATGTTATATCAGGTAGTTCTCATTCTATCCTAGAAAACTCAACAATAGGAAGCTTTTCGCAATTATGTAAATGCGTTCCAATGTGTCCACGAGATGCTCGAGAGCCAGTTGTCTCACCATCAAGATGTTGTAGCAAATGTAGCAAAAAAAGTTTGTTCGCATGCAATTGGCAAATAAACCATTGCAAGGGCCATCCTATTATTTTTTCCAACATGGCCCAGATATTTTGAATCAGGTTCTTGTATTAAACTAATGTGTTCTTCTACTATTGTTTTTTTCTTATTATCGTCAAAAGTCAATGTTTTATATTTACGACCATGGAAATACAAACCAAGCAAAACCATTGATTTTGATAACCTTTAAAGATCTGCCTTATTTTTTTGTCTTGTGCATCTCACTTTGTGACGGTCAATAATATTTTGAGTGTCTTCGTTGTTGACAATTTCATAATCTTGTTTCACTGCTGAAGCTATTGCAGCACCTGCTCTGTCTGACACCGCGTATCTATCAAGCGTTTTAGCTAACTCAGAGAGATTGCTTGTGTTACGTTTGGTCGGTTGTAATATAGTTTGTTCATCAGAAATAACGGCAGATTGATCCTATTTCTTTTCACGTTGGGTTACCTCATTTCCGTCGATATTGTTAAATCCCGGTTTAATTTCTACTTCCAAACCTTCTACTTGTCTGTTATAAGAGGATGTGCTGGCTTTTGCGTCATCGGTTATGTTGTTTTCTTTGTCACACTTACTTCTTTTTTTCCATTTTTGTTGTTGCCGAACAGCTTCAAAATCTACAGAGCCAATCATCATTTGCCGACAGGACCTCTGGTCTTGGAGAAATGCGCTATCCTTTATTGGAACCTAAAACAATATTGTTTATACATTCCTATAACGACTAATTAAAATACCAATTATGTATATTAAATAATAAACTTATTTCCTTACCTTGTTCTGCTTTAAACACAAACATGAATTAAAATTGTCACATTTACATGCAGCAATGTCAAACAATCGCAAACTGTCTTCCTTAAACACATTCGATATTGATTTGTAAGAAACGATCTATTTTCTTTTTAAATAGGGCTTCAGAAGGTCTTTTCCTTTTTTCTAGTAGTCTTTAGTTAACGCTACAATTCTTTGATGACTTACAATTGAAATTGAAGCAGATTTCCAAATATCTTCAACCTTCTGAGCAACAATTTCTAAAGCCTCTGATACGAGGAGATTTCGATTGGTACCATTATTTTTAAAATTATATCAAACCCATAAAAAGTATTTTATTACATCACAAAACGTGGGTAAAATAGAACATTGTAACTCTCTTGGTACACCAAAAAGGGGGCTCTCTATTGCACTTCTTGTATTTTTTTTGACATTTTAATTTAAAGTTAAGTTAGTAAAAATTAGTAAGTAAAAAATTGATTAACGTGTCACACTTCTCGCTGTATCTAGGCGATGACTAACGGTGTTTAGTGTAGCGTCTAGTAGGTCGTCTTTGTCTTGCAAATCACAACAAGTTTCAATGATATAGGCCCCACCTCTTGTTAAACGCCTTCTACCGTACTGGCCCGTAATAACACTTATAACAGTTCAAGAAAAAAAAATTATTTAAAAAAAAGGAACCTCTGAACATTGAAAATATTTATTATAATAAATAAAGCAATAACTTTAATAAAAAAAAAGCAATCTAACCTGTTCTTCCACCGGCACATCAGTCTCAAACTGAAAATATAATAAAAGTGGTGGAGGCGGTGGAAGGACTCGACATATATTTTTGTAATTTTCTGAAAATATTTGATTTGTACATGCACAACTTTCTGTATTCCAGGCAGGACTAATTTAAGAAAAAAAATGTTTCGCCCTAATATATAATCTTCTGTATGTTAATTGTTTTTGTTTATTCTGTTTACTTGCTTTATATATACCTCACTTATTTTTCTTTTGCTTTTATTTATGGTAATATACCGACCCGAAACGAAAGGGGGACACCATCGAGTTCTAGATTGACCATAGACATTCTCCTTCCTGTCTAATGGTCTCAATTGTTATATAGAGGTCATCGTAAGTGCAAAAAGCAACAAATATGACCAAGGTTGCTTCCGAATTTTTAATATTTATGTACATTTTTTTAATAATTTAAAAGTACCTTGAATTATTGGCAGTTTTGTAAGCCAATGTTTTACCAGCTCATTGAAATATATAATATTTCATTGTTTTACAAGTATAATTTTGTATTGGACGTTTTTGTTTGGTTAAAATGAAATTTAATAATAATAATATATCCAGTTAAACTGAGATTTTACAATTTAGTCAGAAATAAACATACTTAGTAGGTAACCGTATTATTTTTATCTCTTCTAAACCCACCTTCTCTTAGACAGTAAATACATAATTCATGATGTTAACAGATCACGTAAGTGTGATTCTTTTTTAATTGAATTTTGGAAAATATTTATTTGTTTGTGAATCCTCCAAAGGCGGTAACCTTTTATTACTTAGTTCTACATTTTTGTCTATTTTGTTTTAGGTCGTAAGATTTACTTTGTCACTCTCTTTCTGGCTTTAATATCTCTTGAACCTTTTAGAGATCTGTAGACCCACTTTCCAAAGCTTGTCGTTTTGTTCTTTAAAACACCTGAAAGCCATCGCATAGTAAGCATTCGATTAGAATTCTTCGTTTAACTTATATTCCAATACTAAGCTTCTTGGAATATTTTTTATGTTTTTATGTTAATTTTTATAATAATTGTGATGTTTATCGTTATGTTACCAGTACCACCCAACTTTTGGACTTCCTTTTTCTCATTTAGGTTTAATTTACGTTAAATTTCTTTGTCAAAGCTTATCGCAATATACTTACTTACTTTTGGACACGAACTCAAAGAATATGAAATGGATCTTATGTAAAATTATAAAAAGTACACTTAATTTTTAAAGTACATGGTCTTCTTCTTTGATGAAATGAAAGCTGATGAAATGATTCTCGGTCGGCAGCTAGATGAAACAGTTCCTCGACCGTTCGACCTGTCGTTGACCCAAAGTTTTCCTTTGATTTTGCCCTGAATGGTTAACCGGAGTAAGCGATATTTAGGTCCTTTCATTATATGACCGAAGTATTGGACCTTTCTCATTTTGATAATGTTGATCAATGCTGGCTCTTTGTGCACGGTCTCTAGCACACGTTCGTTAGATTATGTGTGCTGTCCACAGGATTCTGAGCATGCGACGGTAACACCATAACTCAAACGCTTCTAATATATTCATGGTACCAAAAATACATGGTATCAAAGCGAAAACTTCTCAAAAGTTTATCATAAAAATGGTAAATAAAAAATATTCATAAAACAGCAAATTACGTGTTTCCATTTAATTAAATGTAGATATTTTGATACATTTCCTACTCTCCAAATGAGCATTTTGAACTCTGGCATATATATATAAAGAAATGTTCATAAATTTGAGATTTATAGCAACGTAGCTTTTAAAAATAAATTAACCTATTTTTATTCTAAAAAACGTTTAACATTTTCATTCCAAATTACCATATACAAAAGTCTAAGCTACTGTTTCACACGACTTTAATTTTTGCACGTTTCCGATCTGCCTCTTTTCAGTATGTTGTTAAAACCCTTTCATTATTAAGGATAATTTTATATTTTGCGAAATAAAATTAAACGCCCAAAATATTATGAACGTTGACATGAGCGACTCGAGATTGTTTATAAAGAGGGTCCATATTTGAATGAAATCTTCATTGAAATAGGAAACCCTAATATTTTACCATTGCCACAAGTGATACATTATATCTTGCCTGCAAATGCAAAACAGTATATGTGAAAAAAGTGAGTTTTGAGATTAAATGACTTTTTGTTATTTTACTGTGCCGTTTTGTCATTTATAAAGTTAGATAAATGAAATTTGGAATATAAAAAAAGTATGTTATTATAATAATTTTTACAACAACAAATACGTGTAGTTTTTTTAAATGTGCTTGTCAAGTCACATATACTGTTTTACCTTAGTTTAATCTGGGATATTATATTTATATTACTAAAAATAAATAGTATAACTAATTCATAAACAGTTTTACCATGGGAAAAAAAAGAAAATATATTTAATAAAACATCATTATAAGTTGATATTACAACTGATACCCATTAACTAACAACAAAAAAAGATGAAATGCACTGTCACTAACTTTCGTCACATACAAAATATATTGTCACTAAGTTAAAATGAGCTAAACACCTTCATTTATTAAATCTACAGATGTCTCGTTTTCTGGAAGATCGACCCAAAACTGCTTCCTACTTGCAGGCATTCTCGAGACAAGCTCTGCCACAATTTTTGCTTTCTTATTAAGAGATATTCCTCGGTCTGTTGTCATCGCAGTAGGCATAATTAATTTTGCTTTTCTTTTGAGCGTATTTTTTGTGGATAAAAAATCACCCCTAGGAGACGTTTTGTAAGTAAAATCTGTTGATCCACGAACAAATTTTGCACAAACAATGTCCCTAAAAAAAGGAATAGATTCCTCGCCTTGATTCGATCTTCGACAACGAATTATATTTTCGAATTTATAAAAATCAAAATATTCTAAGACTTTTATATCTGCGCGACTTGAAGATTTTGCGCAAACTTGTTTAAAATCATTAAAGTCGTAGGTGTTCTTCACCTTCCGCATACCTTGCTCAATTCGGCCATGTAATCCATCAGCGGCCATGAAGGTATGACCCTTAACTAAATATTTTAGAATAATTTCATGAGTTGAACAATACGGAGAATTGATATGGCAGATAATTGATGAATATAAAGCAAAATTTTTGTTCTGTCCTGTGCAGTTATCCATCCAAATAATTATTTTATTTGCATCTCTATTTAGTTTCAAAAATGCAACAAAGGCACTTGCAACGTCTTCGGCACGACGACCAGCTATCCCCTCATGCCATAAAATTAAATTATGACGGCCCATTTTCTTTTGCATGGAAGCGAATGTTTCGTTGAAAGTGATTAGTCTCGATGTAAAAAAAGATTCTTTGACATCAGGCATCCGTGGTAGTAGCACGACCTTCTGCATATCTGCAGAAAAACAACGTGCTTCGGCATATGGAATCTGCTGGTCGTTTAAGTATTCTTCTCTTATTTGGTCAACCTAAAAATGTATATATTATTACATGAGGACTAAATTGTAAATTAAAATGTTTTACCCTCAGTTTGTGTTCAGCCTTACGTTGTATATTTTCTTCTGACTCGTTAAGATCCATTTCTAGACAAAAGCCGCACTTTTCTGGAGTCGCTTCATAAAAGCCAATATTCATTTGGTCTACCATTTGTCGGTAAACTTTATAGCATACTTTATTATCTGGATGAGAGCTGTTATAATCATTGTGCATAAATTTAATAGTTAAGTCTGGAGGCAAATATTTTCGATTGGGAGCGTGTTCCCTTGCATAGTGCGACGGCAAAGGATGGTATGAGTTTATATGTGTCACAATGAAGTTTCTATCTTTTTTATTAGACGGTGGATGCCTACCACGCTGATCTTGTCGTGGTACTAATCGTTTGTTTCCATTTGCATCAGTTAAAGATAATCGTAACGATGTTAGCACATTTGCATTGCTGTATCCCAGGGTACTTAAAAAAAACTTTTGGCAAACATTCACGATAATTATTTCCCCATTTGGATTTTTTTTTGGTAACACATATTTTCTTGTAATATTTCTTCGACTTCCTGCTTGAAGTTTTCTTTTGGAAAGTTCTTCAGTAACCTTAGATGAAAGCCATATTCGTTGTAAATGTCGATTCATATTCCAGTAATCTTCATTGATAAGAACTCTATCTTTAGCAGTGATCTTATCGCAGCATTTCATTTTACAATTACAGGGTTGTCTTATCGGATGTTTATTTTTGTTGCTTGCCATTTGGGTGTCTAAAGATCTATCCCGTTTTTTCTTTTGTCCCATTTCCTCCAAATTATTGTCCTCGTTTATATCATGCCCAATGACATCCAGGTCGTTATATTCGTTTGAATTCTGTTCACTTTCCTCCAATATATTTTCTTTGTTTGCATCATCTTGTTTATTTTGTACGTACGTAAAATTTTCCATGCCTTGAGCGTCTTTAAATTGTACAATTCTATCGGAAATAATAGCAATTTCTGGTGAAGTAATAATTGTTTGATCTGAATAGACTTTTCTTTCTATTTTGTCAAGTATTCCCATTTTTTCCTGAGTTTGCTGATTAGTATGTTCTTTTTCTCTGCCTAGATTAGTTTCAGAACTTCCGGTTACATGACGCAAATCGACTACTATTTTTCTCAAAATGTTCTGCGTTTCTACCATTTTTGTTTGCTCATTCGTTTCCATGACAATTTTCAAACCATTCCTGTTTGTTTTTTCAGGAGATGCGTGGCTATTCTCGGCCTCGTTTTTTTTTATTAGTTTTGTAGGGTGAATACACTCTTCTTTAGAATCATCACTGCTCGAAGTAGGGTTAAAGTCTGGATCATTATCACAATCATCCATTTCGTCATCACATAAGAAAGAATACTCCGTAGGGACAGTATCTTCCGGATCTAAAAACGATGTCTATTTTTAATAGAGTAAATAAAAGAATATCTTTCATTTTAGCCAAACTATACATGATATACATAAATACTCTATTGAAACAATATATACTGTTTATCACCTTCGGTATATAAGCAAAGTTAGGTACATGTTTCTCTACAATGAGTAAAATGGAAATTTGAAAAAGAGAAAGATTTGCCCAATTCTTTCCCGTACGATAAAAAATAAAAAAATGATGGGGGTTTAGTTTATACGATGTCGCCTGGTAATCTACAAAGCTCTCTAAGGCTACTTGTTACTATGTAGTAATATATACCACCTAACTATTATAATAGTTTAACATTATGCAGTTTAACTTACCTAATCTACTTACTGCTGATTCATTTATGCTGACTATTTCGACATTCTTACTGTCTCCCAATTCCTGAAAGTAAAATAATTCAGACGGTTAAAAATTTGTACAATTTCTCAATTAAGTATTTGATTGCCAGGGCTATCAAAGAGCCGATTAAATAGAAAAAGTTATAAAAAAGCAGTATTATTGTATTTCCTACCTCTTTTTTGTATTAGCAAAATGATATTCTAACCTCAAATTATAACAAATAAAAATATCTCTATACTTACGGCACATTTTGCTTTCCTAGCATTTGATAATATTGTCAGGGTTCTAGACGACATAATGCACTAATATTTTCCACTTAAAACAACACTGAAAGTTACTTTTAATCACAGAGTTGTAACAGCAACGCCGACAAACAAACACAAACTGTTTTTGATACACTGTCAAAAGAGTATATTAAGCCTTATCCGCATGTACCGTTGAAGGAGATAAAAATTCCTATTGGTCATACCATGGTAAAACATTATATGAAATGTTATACTATTTTAGCATTGGATTTTGGACGACGCCGTTTTTATGAAGTTGTTACGGTATAACAGCATATAACACATAGGTATATACTATTTTACCATAATAATTTAAAAAATAGATAAAACTATATACCAGGGATAACAAAGATATATGCTTATATATTTTTTTGTCATGGTAATTTATAGCTGTATTTTCAATCAAAGCAGTGTAAGATGATGTATACTATTCTGCCTTTGTAGAGTTTGTCGAATATACTGTTTTACCATAGGATAGACACAAGTACACGTACTCATATACTGTTTTACCAGTGACATATTTCGAAAAATAAATAAGATAGAAATTATCTAAAAATTGCATAAGAAAGAGCGGAAAAAATAACCCAGTTTCGGCGGCAAATTCAAAAATCGATTTTTTTCACATACCTATACTATTTTACCTTTGCAGGCAAGATATGGACGCTAACATAATACCTACATAGAATTGATAAAAATTGTAAAATACAAGATTATTCCTAAAGTAAAAAAAACTAATTTTAGATAAAATTTGGGACATATAAGATAAAATCGTATAATTAACATAAAAAAATATAAATTTATTTTTGAAGAAATCTTTGTTGTTCTATATTTTTTTGGGTTAGTTTTAGTAGTTGTTTGTTCAGATCTGATCCTCCGTACTTTAGAAGTTCGTTCGGTACTCCGTTCAATCCTGGTGATTTTCATTTTTTTTTTCTTTAACACTTTGGCTACTGGCTATACATTTGAAGTTTTTTGTCAGAAACTGAAACTATATTTTGGTAAAATTCACATTATTTAATACTAAAAACATGTAAATATAAACATTTAGGTATTTTTTTCAAAAAAAATCATGTGTAAGGGCAGTGTCAAAAAATGGTACACACAGTTTGTGGCAGAAATAAATGCGTAATTATCTTCTTAGAAACTATGTGTACCATTTTTGGACACAATGTTCATTTTTTTGCTTGAGAGTAATGAGTGTCAAAAAAGCAGTTGGTACACAAAAACTTATCACTGAATGCTAGACAAGATATTTTAACACGTTTTGTTTCTTTTATAGCAAAGTTACGTCCATTTCTAGCACAATTATTTTCATAACATCTTGTACAACGACCTCTCTGTTCCACTTCGGAAAGTTTGTGATTTCTTTCTTGGTTAACACGACGATCATCCAAATTTTTCATCTGAATATTTTGACTACGAAAAATTTCTGAGGCGATTTCTTCTCTAAATTTAGTGATACTTATCTTTTTGTTTGTTATAGCCTCGTATGCAGTATGTGCATTTATAATAGATGTGTTAACAAAAAGTTCAATTGAAACTTTCCTATACCACTTAATACCCCTACGCACTGCTGATGAATATGATGCTTTTTGATCAGAGACGTCTATAAATGATTTCACATTATTATACTGCACGATTGTGGAAGGCTTTCTCACGACACCCGTTTTTGTTGGCACGTCCACTATTTCAGGCACAGACTTTAGTGATACTTATCTTTTTGTTTGTTATAGCCTCGTATGCAGTATGTGCATTTATAATAGATGTGTTAACCAAAAGTTCAATTGAAACTTTCCTATACCACTTAATACCCCTACGCACTGCTGATGAATATGATGCTTTGTGATCAGAGACGTCTATAAATGATTTCACAATATTATACTGCACGATTGTGGAAGGCTTTCTCACGACACCCCTTTTTGTTGGCACGTCCACTATTTCAGGTACAGACTCCGTAGTAAAAAACATGACATCTATTTTGTCTTTCCATTTTCCAATTATGATTTTACTGTTACTCTGTCTCATGACTAATTCACCCTTTTTTAATTTAGCCTCACTTACTACTTTTGGATTATGCTTCCTATGTTTTCTCAGTGTGGCTATTAAATGTGTATTTTTGTTCAGAAATTCGTGTGCTAAATTCACGCTAGTGTAATAATTATCTGTGCACAAAACGCGACCTGAATGTAAAAGTGGTTCCATAAGCTGTAGCACCACTTTTGTACCAATTGGCTTTTTATTAGGTGTCTGCTCTTTTCCTGTATAAATTTTAAAATTGTATGTGTAACCTTTCACTCCACACTGTTTAAATAATTTCACACCGTATTTGTGACTCTTCCCCGATATATATTGGCGAAAGCTCAGTCGTCCTCGAAAAGGAATCATCGTCTCATCTATACACACATTCTTGTCAGGAGTATATGCTGATTGGAACTTCTTGATTAACAAATTTTGCAAGGGAAGGAATTTTTTGAGCCTATCATCTGAGGCAATTTCGTTGTTTGAGAAGTGCAAATTGGACAAAAGAAGCTCAAACCTTATCCTGGACATGTGAACAAATTTTCCAATTTCATTTTTGTACAGCATATTGGTGCTAAAATAATCTTTCAAAGTGGGTTTACGATCCAAACCCATCCATATTAGAACACCTAAGAAAACAAAAATTTCGGATTGATTTGTGTTTCTCCATTGTCCCAATAATGATGTTTTTGTTAATGTTTCATTTGTAATTCCTGATACCATTTTCTGTTCAGCATATCTGTTGGTTTCCTCGACAATAAGTGATAAGATATCATTGTCAATAAATAATTTATAAAAATGAATTGGATGATCTCCTTCCCTTTGTGCAAAAAAACTTTGGGAGAATCCTAAATCTTCCGTGAAAGTAAATGTGTTCAAATTACCTACAAAATTATAAACTCAAAACTATAAAAGTAAATACTAATTTATATATTACCTGCATAATTATTCCAAATGACATTAGGATTAGGAATATTTAAAAAATTATCAGGTTCAGAATCGTTGTTGAGAGATTCTAGATCAGATTCGAATTCTAACTCTTGCCCATCACTTTTAATTTCTAAATTAGAGGAAGAAGAACACGAACCTTGATCATTTGGATCATCTATATCCATAGCATCATCATCATCATCTTCACTAATAAACTCATACTCCATTTCACTCATATTCTCGGCTATTTCACGTAGTTCAGCATCACTTAATTTTTTATTTGACATTTTAAGTACTAATTTTAGAACCGTAAACACACAAGACTAATATTGCACAAACAACAAGTTTCTGCAAGTCAGAAAATGGCCATAATATGCCATCTGCTGAAGGAGTTTCAAACTGCTCCGCCATAATTTAAAAAAATCGGTCATAGTACAGCCATCTGTTGATTAAGTCAGAAACTGCTTCGCCAGAATTTAGCAGTAAACTGTAGGAACCTAGATACGCATTTAAAACCATCAGAACTGTGTTCACCAAATGTACACACAGCTTGAAACATTACCATTTCATGTGACCAAATTTGGTACACGCAGTTTCTGGTAAACATCAACTGTGTACCAGAAATGGTATACACAGTAGCCAAAGTGTTAATGCTTTCTTTACCACTTCCTCCTTAATATTTATTTTTTCGTTTGCCGACTGGTTGGTGATTTATTATCGTCACTACTTCATTTTTTATTCATTTATAGCAGTTGTATGCCTGTTGTGTTTTTTGTGTTCTGCCTTGTAAAAAGGCTTTTTTCTTTTCTTCACATTTTGTCTTCAATTCTTCTCTAAACCATGGTGTTTTCTTTTTGATATGTTAGTGTTCGTTACTTTCCTTATCGACATCTTACGTGGATAATTTTTGATGGATGTATATCGATGTATCTGTTGATCATAACGTAATCTATCATAGATCTTTACGGGTTTTAATAAATGTATATTTACGTTGGTCTTTATGTTTGAAAAATTTGTTGTTTATTCTAAGTACCTATATCAAATAAACAACATTTATCATTTATATGATAAATACACAAAAGAGAATAGAAAAACTTTACTAGTTCAAAAAAGTTCTGCCTTCGGCCAACAGATCTTCTTCCTTGAATATTTCACTGTATTATCAGTCTCAAAATTTCATATTTTGGTCCCCTCATCACGTGGCCTAGTTCTGTTTCTTTACCAACCCTCTCAAGTTTTTCTTTATTTGTAATTCTATCAGTCCATGATATTTTCAATACTCTGCGGTATAACCACAGTTTAAAGGCCTCGATTCTTTTTAAATTACATTTTTTAATGTCCAAGTCTAAGCTCCATATAATAATATTGAAAATATATAACAGCGAATGGTACGTAGTCTGATCTCCAAATTTAGATTTTTGCACGTTACTAGTGGATTCATTCGTATAAATGCTGATCTGGCAATCTCTATTCGCCCGTTTATTTCTACAGTATAATCATTGGTTTCATTGATCAAAGTTCCCAAATACTGATATGTTTCTACTTGTTCTATCCCGTTACCATTGATTGTCAACAGGTGATGTATATTTTGTGGTCTTTTTTTAATTAGCATGTACTTCGTTTTTTTAGCGGTTATAGTAATTCCCATCTGAGCACTATTCATACTCAAGCTTTCGATAAGATGTTGTAGATCCTCTATAAGTTGCTATGATCAGAGTGTCATCTGCATATCGTAAGTTGTTAATTAATTTTCCGTTAACGGTGACTCCCTCTTCGATATTATTGAGCGTGTTTTGGAAACTAGCTTCAGAATATAAGATAAACAAAAGTGGTGATAAAACACATCCCTGTCTAACTTCTCTACAGATCCTCATTTCTTCTGAGTGTTGCTCATCAATTTGAACTATGGCTCTTTATTATCTTTGCACAAACTTAGTTGCTAGCTATTTCAACTTTTAATATTTACTTATAAAGTAAAATATTTTAATTTATGAAAAAAACCAGAGTCAAATCAGTCCTTATATATTTTCCTTGTGATATATTTTCCTTGTGAAATATTTTCTTTCAGAAGAATACATCTACTTGACTAGTTTCAGGTATATTAGTAGTCCTTTTACCAGTATTAATATTACAATAATAATTTTCTTTTTTTTTTCTCAGTTGAACTGTGTAGCTCGTATGTTTTTGAAAATTCTATGTGGTGTAATTACGGCTCACTTACACTGTAAAGAGAACCGCCACTGCTTACAGGTATGTTATGTTACACGTTGAAATTAAGTGCAACATATATATTTACATAATAACACAGAGTACGGCAGCAGTTACACAACTACACAATGAAAACCGTCCCGAGAGTATTCTAATGACTCAGCGTCACGTAAGCATTTCAATGTAGTCTAGTAAGTTCTTTCATGTAACCTATATGAGATGTCTAAATGATTTAATTAGTCTGCTTTTACTTGCGTTAAAGATTGCAGCAAGTAACGGCATGTAAATATTCATTTTATACAGTGATCCAAAAATTATTCCGTTTCTTTTCGTTTAGGAAGTATTTCTCCGAAATAACCAAAACTGCGGCTAATTCCAAGCAAATGTGAAAGCTTTTATCATGGGTCACTTATAACTATAAGAGAGCAAGGGTTTAATTCAGGATAATGATACTCTATTTAATACTATATATTTCCAGAAAAATACTAAATCTCCTTTACCTATGTTAAATATTAAACGAATGTATATAAAAGTTGAAAAAAATAGTACAATTGAGTATGTTTCAAAACGAACTGTTATTGCAGCTTTTTAAGACTATATACTACCTCAATATAATATTATAAATCGGTTTTTTTATCCAGTCGAACAATTTGTAGGTAGGGTTACTCAGTGTTATAGGAGTTTGAGATACAGCCACATTTCAAAACAGTGCATAAATTAAAGTAAAATTAAAAACATTATATAAATATGATAAAAATTGTCAATAATAGACTAATAGTAATAAAGTAGTTAAAGATAATGATAATAATAAAATAGATTAATAATAATAATTAAATAAATGCATTAAACCATGTCAATAATATTAATACCTTGAGGTAAATATATACAGGGTCATTGATTAGTATGAGGAAGCTCAATAGATCTGGTGTAGTAAAAATTACAAAAAAAAGTTATTCTCAAAAATTGTAGGCAGCTTTAAACGCCACATTTTAAAATAAGTTATAATCTTACAGGGTGTTCCATAAGACCGCGGCAGCCTAAACTTATGTTTTTTTAAACACAACACCCTGTATTTTATTTTCAACTTGAAATCTGCTTCACTTTCACATCACAACAATTGTAAAGTTTTATTATGTTACACCGGGTATTTAAAAATTTATAGTCAATATTATCTGAAAATCGTATCAAGTTTAATTGCCTGTATAAAAAAGGAGTATAGGAACACTAATCTATTGCAACCATAGTTTTTTAATAATTGTTAAAAATAATAAAACATATTCGTTTTCATAATATTCATTAAATCAAATACAGGGTAAGTCAAAATGCATGTATATTATTTTCTTGGTAATTTTAAATAGAACACCCTGTATTTTATATCACTATCAAAAAGTACTAATATCGTACTTCAAATTTTATAAAGTACTCTCTATACCTAAAGTTATCAGTTTTCTAGATATTTTCATTTTTTCATCAAAGCATTAATTTGGTAGAGATTTTAAGGTTTACCAATAATTATTGTGAGTTGGCAATAATGGATTTGTCAGAAACTGACAGTTTGACATTATTGTTTATTAATTCAGTAACTAAGTAACGACACGAAAAGAAAACAATTTAATTCAAATAAAATTTATAAAAAATAACCGACGGAAAATTAAAAAAATAATAATAATACAGAAAAATAAAAAAGAACAGTAATTTTAACGTATCTTACCTAAGTAAGGTGTTCAAAATGACCTCCCAAAATATCTATACATACTTGAAAGCGGTCATTGAAAGAGTTGCTTACATTTCTTAGTATTTTGCAAGAAATATTTTGAAATGCAATTCGGATTCTATTTTTCATATCATCTCTTGTTGTTGGAGTTATTTTATATAATTTATTCTTAACGTAACCTTAAAAAAATGAGTCCCTTTTATTGAATTCTTATGACCTTGGGGGCCACCTTACCGGTCCATCCCTTCCGATCCATATTTCACCAAACTGGTCATTAAGTTTACCACATACTAATTCTTTGTGGTGCGCAGGAGCACCGTCATGCAGAAACCACATTTATTCGCGTATATTAAGTGGAACCTCTTCTAATAATATCGGTAACTGATTTACGATAAAATCTAAATAAATCTCACCATTTAAGTTATCTTCAAAAAAATATGGTCCTACTACATGGATACCGACGATACCTCCCCACACATTTAAAGACCATCTTGTTTGACTATGTGTTACTATGTGGTATGGATTACTTGTTGAATAGTAGTGAAAGTTATGCCTATTAACAGAACCGTTTCAATGGAATGCAGCTTCATCACCAAATAGGACATAATCAAAAAAATCACTCTGCTCATTAATTTTTTCTAAGGCTAAGTCACAAAATTCTATTCATTTCTAAAAATCATCAATATTTAAGTCTTGGTGCTGTTAAATATGATCTTCACAGGGGTGCATCTTGTTTTTAGATAGAATGTTTTGAACAGAGTAGTACCCAAGTTCTTGTTCATTGGAAATACTCCATATACTTGTGTGTAAGTTTTCTGTAACTGCCATTAACACACTCATTTCATTTTCCTTTATCACACTACGTTTGTCTAATCTTGTCTAGGTTATTGTCTATCTGGAAACCGTTTTTGATAAATTCTAGCTGACAGTAATGAATTTTTATTGCATTCCCCCAATATCCAAATCATATCTACCATTTCATCAGTAGTAAAACTCATTTTTGCTAATTTAAATTAAATTAATTACTCAATTACCAAATAGTAATTGTTGCTTATTTCCGGTGTGCCCTAATACTGAATTAATAAACAAGTCTGTCCAACTGTCAGTTTCTGACAAATCAATTAATGGCCAACTCACAATAATTATTGGTAAACGTTAAAATATCTACCAAATTAATACTTTGATGGAAAAATAAAAATATCTAGGACTGTAGAATCGACCTCTGAAGTCAAACGAGGTTTAAAACAAGCTCCACATAAATCCAGTTTTTAGGTGTTAAAAAGCATCAAACTAATTACAGTTTTACTTAAAAAGTGAATCTAAGTGATTTTTCTCACCACAAGTATAAAATCTGTGAGTACAAATATTTATTTAATCTAAATAATTAAGTTAAATCCACGTAAACAAGAATCAATTTTGGTTATAAAGCAACAACTTTTTACTGCTACCGTTTATCAGTTCTGATATCGAGGGGACAGGACCGGACTAGGTTTTTGAGAATTATCGATGATAATAATTAAAAATGGATAATTTTCCGCCTCTTGGGGCCCCTGAACAAGAACTGGAGCAAAGTTCATCAAATACAAATATGAAACAATCTTTTGCAACTGTCACAAATCAAAATGTACCTAAATTTCCATCCAAAACACAAGCAATAGTTTTTCCTGCGTTGGAAAATACAAAGTTGGAAGACTATCTATTTGCAGTTGGTGATTTAATGCATCCAAAAAATATTCTCTTCTCCTCTAGAATGTCAAATGGTCGAATTTGCATTTATCTAACAAGCGAAACTTTAGTTAACAATTTTCTACAAATTAACAAAGGGATAATAACTGTAAACCATCAAAAAATTCAGGCTCGTAAATTAATGTCACCAAATGAAAGATTATTGATATCAAATGTTTGTCCTTCAATCCCACATTCAATTATTGAAAATGCACTTTCTAATTTGGGATTAACTTTGGTAACTCCAATAAATTTTTTAAAAATTGGTACATCAAATCCTAATTACAAACACATTTTCAGTTTCAGAAGGCATACTTTTATTTCTCCCCCAGTCTCATCAATACCCGACTCAATAATTGTGAATTACGAAATGACATCATATCGTATATTTCTTGTAATGGAGAAGGATCTATGTACTAATTGTAGGCAAGCGGGACATTCGGCTGGAAATTGCCCAACTACTAAAGAAACTCAAACATCTCAAGCACAAAATGCTGCTCCAACTACTTCAACCGATCCAATAGACAATGAATACATTCCCCTAACGCAAAACATATCTCCCTCGGCTCCTATACTATCGACTAAACCGGATATCCATATTTTACCATCTACTCATGTTAAAGAAAGCACTGATTTTCAACAAATGTCCCACGATCCTCCCTCAAACAAACGAAATCGCTCTGAAATTATAACCCCTCCACCAAATGATACTCCAGTAAATAACCCCTTTCCAGACCCTAAATTAAAAAAGCCAAAGTCTTCAATCACAAACATAGGAACCATTAAAGTAACTGACGATATAAAAAATTCAGCTAGACGAATATATGAAGATACTTCAGTAAACCATTCAATATCTTATGAAACATTAGTAGATATACTGGAAAATGCTCATGGTACTCCTGACCCAGTAAGCTTAATAAAAACGTATACAAATGATCTAGAAAACCTATTGAAACTTTTAAATCAACTACATGAGAATTTATCAAATAGGAAATCAAAATATAGATGCACTAGACTTCGAAACAAAATACTTAAATCCATACAATCAGAAACTAACACCGAATCTGATAACGAAATTGTAAAAGATATATTATAATGGCTTTCTCAATTATCCAGTGGAACCTACGAGGATATTACACTCGCCTTGAGATATTACAACAAATGATTAAAAAACTTACTCCATCCATACTTTGTTTACAGGAAACTCATTTTAAAAATACTAAAGTTCATACTTTAAAACACTACACATGCACATATAAAAATAGAGAAAATGTAGACCATGCTAGTGGTGGCGTAGCAATTTACACTCATTCATCCATCGAGGTAGACATTCTTCAAATCAATACACAACTTGAAGCGGTCGCAATTACTATCAAAGGGCCTGTAAAAATGAACATATGTAATATATACATTCCACCTACACAAAACCCAAGCAGTAATGAAATCTCAGACTTGATTAAACAAATACCTTCACCTTGTCTAATAGTTGGAGATTTTAATGCACATAATTACATATGGGGATCAAAAATAATTACTCCATTAGGTCGTAGAATCGAAATAATGTTGGACAATTTTCAGTTAAACCTACAAAACGATGGAAGAAATACTCATTTTGACATTTCTACTGGTAAATCCTCTGCCATAGACCTTTCAATATGTGATCCAGCATTATCAGCTACCTTATCTTGGGATGTACTTTCCGATTTAAATGATAGTGACCATTTTCCGATTGTAATAACAAATCCTGACAGTATACAATACTCTTGTAATGTTGAAAAATGGAATATCAAAAATGCAAATTGGCAAGAGTATTATAATCTACTTTTAAATGAAATGAATGCATTACATGAAATTTTACAATCAAATAATAATATTGATAGTCAAATTCAAGAGTTTTCCAATGTATTATTGAATGCTGCCGAAAAAGCCGTTGGTAAAATGAATCCTAAACAATTAAATTCGTCAGTCCCTTGGTGGAATTCTGAATGTCAAGAAGCTATTAAACTTTCAAAAACAGCATTAAATCGATTCAGGAAATATAATACACTTGAAAATAAATTAGAATTCAAACGACTAAAAGCACGAGCTAGATTTATAATTAAAAGAAGTAAACGTGAATCATGGAAAAAGTTTGTTTCAGAATTAAATTCATCTACACCAATTAATAAAGTATGGCAAATGGTACGAAAGATATCCGGGAAAAATACCCCAAACCACATTAACTTCTTAGAAGAAAAACAAAAAATATACACTTCCCCTCTAGACATAGCTAATATTCTAGCTAATAGTTTTGAAAGATTCTCAAGTGATAATGTTCTTCCTCCAGATTTTTTGACCATAAAAGAGAAAGAGGAATCCAAAGGTATTGATATACCGCCTGATGACCTTTCTCCTTTAAATTATCCCATAACCATGGATGAATTAGAATACTCACTCAATAATACAAAAAACTCTTCTCCCGGTCCTGATAACATTCCTGCAATATTTCTTCAAAAACTTCCTTCATCTGCAAAGAAACACTTGCTGAATATCTATAATAATATATGGAGATATAGCAAGCTTCCAAGAATCTGGAGTTCATCTATTGTCATCCCTATTTATAAACAAAATCAACCAAAATCTCTGTCACATTCATATAGACCTATTTCTCTAACTTGTGTAATGTGTAAAGTTCTCGAGAAAATCATATCCAACAGATTAATGTGGTTTTTAGAAAATAATAAATTATATTTTATTTGCATTATAAGCAATATTTTTTGACATAACAAGAGCATACGATACAGTTTGGCGACATGGTATTGTTCAAACACTTAGTCGATGGGGAATAAAAGGTAATATAGCACAATTCATAAAAAATTTCCTATCTCATCGAACTTTTAATGTACGAGTTAACGGTACTTTATCTAATACAAAAATTCAAAAAAACGGAATTCCTCAAGGATCTAATTTAAGCGTCTCCCTATTTCTTATTGCAATAAATAATATTATCTCCACTTGTGACTTACCAGTAAAAGCTAGACTCTTTGCAGATGACTTAATCATTTTTGTTAAGGGGATAAATGATAAAACCCTTTAGACCCATCTACAGAAAGTGCTATGGAATCTCGAATTATGGACAAATTCTACAGGTCTTCAATTATCAACAACAAAATTAAAGGCTATGCTATTTTCAAAAAAAAGAAGTTATATCACTCCAGAATTAAAACTGTTTAATAAAGAAATAAAATATGTTGAGAAAATTAAATGTCTAGGCGTGACATTTGACAACAGATTATCCTGGAACCACCACATTCATGATCTAAAAAGTACTTGTCAATCTGCACTTAACATTATAAAAACTGTTGCACACAACACGTGGGGAGCAGATAGTAAAACACTGACCCTTATGTACAAGTCATTGATCAGGTCCAAACTCGACTACGCTTGTATTATTTATGATTCAGCAAAACCATATATCATAAAACAACTCGATCGAATACAAAATAGTGCTTTGCGAACTATACTAGGTGCTTTTTATACTAGCCCTACTGAAAGTTTACACTGTGAAGCTGGAGAAGTCCCCCTGGAATTCCGAAGAAAACAACTTTCACTAACATATACGGCATCAATACAGGCAAATCCTATGAATCCTGTTAATCACTATGTAAATTCAGACCGTTTTAGTAATATCTTTAAAACTCATGCTAGGCTTGACCTTCCTTTTTATGAAAGGGTAAATAGATACCTCAATGAACTTGAATTCAAATTTCAAGATATCTATTGTATACCCGATATTAACACTGTTCCCCCTTGGACTGTTCCCATCCCATCTATCAATACCAAACTCTCCATATATAAAAAAGCAGATAACCATCCCAAAGCATTATATCAATATGTCCTCCAAGAATTCAAGACATACAGTAACCATACACTTATATATACCGATGCCTCTAAAACTATAGATGGAGTGGGAGCAGCATTTATGTCTAATAAAACAAAAATATTAATGAAACTCCCTAAATTAACATCCATTTACACAGCCGAATTAACTGCTATTCTCAATGCAATAAATTTTGTGGTAGAAAATAGTATCAAAAACCCTGTCATTATTACGGATTCCCTAAGTTCTGTAATAGCCCTAAATAACTTATATCCTAGTCATCCAAGTCTACTACTTATTAAATCAGCATTAAGCCAACTGTAAACTATGAACATAAATGTCAACTTTGTATGGATTCCTTCCCATATTGGAATTGCTGGTAACGAAGAAGTAGATTCCTTGGCAAAACTAGCAATCTCGAGTCCGGAAGCTGTAGAAATCAGAAGCATTCCACATCTAGATATAAAACCTGTAATCAAGAACTTAATAATCAATGATTGGCAGACCAAGTGGAATCAATCAACATCCAAACTACGAGAAGTAAAACATTCCATATTACCTTGGAAATCAACCCCAAATAAGCGTAAACATCAAACCATCCTATCTCGTCTGAGAATAGGCCACACCGCCATCACCCATAAACATCTGCTAGAGAGTGAATTAAAACCAAAGTGCAACATATGTGATATTGTGCTCAGTGTTCGCCATATTTTACTGGAGTGTCCTTTATATCGCATGGAGAGACTTCAATATAAATTACAAGATACCTTACAGGCAATATTAAGTGACGGAACTGATATGAAAAATTTGACATCATACTTACATTCCATAAATGTACTAAATAAACTGTAAAACTCTAAATTGTACAACGCCAATGACCCTATGAGGTTGAGGCATAAATAAAAAAAAAATATATATCTAGAAAACTGATAACTTTAGGTATAGGGAGTATTTTATAAAATTTGAAGTATGGTATTAGTACTTTGCGATAGTGATATATGTACTTGCATTTTGACTTACAATGTGTTTGATTTAACGTTTACGAATACACTTAACGAATACGTTTTATAATTTTTAACAATTATTAAAAAACTATGGTTGGAACAGATCAATGTTTTTATACTCCTTTTTAATTATACAGGAAGTTAAACTTAATACGATTTTCAGGTAATATCGGTTATAACTTTTTAAATACTTGGTATACATAATAAAACGTTACATTGTTGTGATGTGAAAGTGAAGCAGATTTAAAATTTAAAATAAAATATAGGGTGTACCATTTAAAAAACATAAATTTGGTCTGCCACCATCTTATGGAACACCTTGTAAGATTGTAATTAATTTTAAAATGTGAAGTTTAACGCTGCCTACAATTTTTCTCCATAACTTTTTTTGTAATATTTATTGTAACATGACTTTGTCAACATGTAATATTGTAAGTAAGCTTTCTCACGCTAATCAATCACCCTGTATATAAAAATAGAGGTCACATAGTCTTATTAAAAATTAATGACCTAATCGTATTGAAAAAAATATGTATTTTATTATTTATTCATATAAATGTTCAATAAATCGTGCAAGGCAGTATCACAAAAACAGATAATACAGACTTACCACTTTAAACGTCTAGATTTGCAGTTGATCTTTCTACTATGTCTCGGTGGATGTTTTTTTTCAAATTTCTACTATACGCCTTCTATACTGACGATACCAACTTTAATATTATAACTGCCGTGATTATGTATAGCAGTACTTTCAGCTCCATATCTGGTTTGACATATTTTTTCTTAACTGATGAAAGTACTGTTTACAACTTCATTTTTCTGTACCTGGTTTTTCGATGTTTTTCTCCCATTTTATATCTGCTCCATTTCCGTCTGGTCTAGGATCGCCATATATTATTGTTGGGCAATCATATAATGTTTATTTGATTACTTCCATCATGCGTTCCATATAGTGGAACTCTAGAATTAGTTTACCCCCTGCATGGGGATGATTAACTCGAACTCACTGGATACTCATAAATATTTTATTGGTTCTCTAAGTACAATAATAAAGAGAGTACCCAGTTAACGGATGACAACACTAGTATCGCCTGTTAACTTAGTTCTTCATTCTTAATGATCTACTCCCGTTATTTTCCAGGTATTTAACTCACGTGTATTTGTTTATGTATTCATGTTATACTAATATAATTTGTGCACAATATTAAATAAGCTTTTGATTACATTGCAAATTTCACTAGGTCAGCGTCTCGATAAGCAACGATTAATATTATTATAATGATATTAAATTTTTAAACTGAATTGGGTTACTTAGATCTGATTTCTGGATGCTTAATTAAATCCCGTTACATCTGTCCTAGTATTAGATTTGGCACTATTTGTTCTATTCATGTACAGACTGAAAGTTTGTGTCTATCTATCTATCTAATTAGCCTTCTTCGGTCCATCTTTGGACATAGGCCTCCCCAATCCTTTTCCATTCTTCTCTGTCTGTCGCAACAGTCATCCATCTAGAGCCCACGTGCTTCTTGATATCATCTGCCCATCTTATTTGGGGCCTTCCTCTGCTTCGTTTATATTCCCACGGTCTCCAACTTATAAGAATTTTGTTCCATCGGTCTTCTTTTTGTCTTATATTGTGTCCGGCAAATCTCCATTTCAATTTTGCCACTTCTTGTCTAATATCCCTCACTTTTGTTTTCTCTCTTATCCACTCGTTTCTCTTCTTATCCATTAGTCTTATGTGCAACATTTGTCTTTCCATTGCTCTTTGGTTTTTTATGATTTTGTCCATGTTTGCTTTTGTAAATGTCCACGTCTGGGAGCCATACGTAAAAACAGGGAGTACGCATTGATTATATACTTAGGTCTTAAGATGCTGTGGATATCTTTTGTTTTTAAGAATGTAGCTTAGTTTGCCAAATGCCGCCCATGCCAGTCTAACTCGTCTCTTGATCTCTGCTGTTTGGTTCTCTTTTTTAAGTTTTATAGTTTGACCAAGATATATATAATTCTTAACTTGTTCTATTTCATCTTGTCCGATTCTCATTGTGATGTCTTCATCTGTATTTGTTATAGTTTTGGTCTTGCTGTAATTCTTATTAAGGCCTATCTTTCCAGCTTCTACGTCCAGTTCTTTCATCATTTCAAATAATTCATCTTTTTTATCGGTTATCAATACGATGTCATCAGCGTACCTTAGATGGTTCAAGCGTTGTCCACAAATTTTTATACCTTTTTTTCCCATTCTAATCTTTTAAAAGTATTTTCAAGAGCCTGATTGAAAAGTTTCAGTGATATTGTATCACCCTGTCTCACGCCTCTACTTATTTGTAATGATTTTATTCCTTCATATACTTTAATTTTTGTTTTGGCTTCCTTATATATATTGGTTTTTAGTTCCGTATATGTGTGGTCAATTCGGCTGTTAATCAAAGAACTTTTCACTGCCCAATGTTCGACACTGTCGAAAGCCTTTTCGAAATCTATGAATGCCATATATAGAGATATTCATTTGCTCGTTCTATAAGTATTTTCATACTTAGTAAATGGTCACTTGTGCTGAATCCCTTTCTAAAACCAGCTTGTTCTTTCGACTGGTATCCATCGAATTTTGTCGTCAATCTATTGGTTAAAATTTTTGTTAGGAGTTTATACATTACATTGAGAAGTGTTATAGGACGGTAGTTTTTTATATCTGCTTTATACCCTTTCTTGTGTAGGATAATGGTTACTGATTCCTTCCAGTTGTTTGGGATTCTTTTTTTTTTAATATCCTGTTAAAAAGGGAATGTAGAGTATTAATTACCACTTTTCCACCATATTTCAGCATCTCTGTAGTTACTCCATCTTTTCCAGGCGATTTGTTGTTTTTCATTTCTTTCAATGCCTTCTTTATTTCTGATTTGCTTATTTCGGGCTGCAGCTCTGAGTTGACATTTTTTATTTTGACCTTAAGTTGGTTTTTAATTTCTTCTGGTGGTTCCTTTTTTGTTTTATATAATTCTGAGTAGAAATGGTGGATTATATTTATGATGTCATCTTCAACGTTTGTTTCTATTCCATTTACATCTTTTATTTTGTTAATTTCAAACTTACCTAATTTCGGCCTTAAGCATTTCATATTTGTTGTTTTGTATTACTTCTTCTATTTTTATTTCTTGTTCTTTTCTCTTACTTTCTTTTATCATTCTGCTTATTGTTTTATTAATTTCTACATATTCTATAGATTTCCTTTTGCCTTCTTCGTTCAGCTTCCTTCTTTTATCCATAAGCTTCTTTGTTTCTGTTGATATATAGTTGTTCTTTTTTAGATCCTTCTTTGCTATTTCTTTTCCTGATGTAATCATTGTTGCTGTAAGTATGTTGTCTATTTCGTCTATATCTTTATCGTCACTGTCTAATCTTTGGGTAAGTTGTTCTTTTAATAGGTCTTTGTATATCTCTTTATATTGACCTAGTTTGTTTCTATCTACTAGATTCCAGTTTCTACTTATTTTTCTTTTCATCTCATAGTTACCGTCAATACTAATTTTTGCTCTGACCATCCTGTGATCGCTACCTGTTGTGAATCTGTTAAGAACTGTTACATCTTTAACGATATATCGTTCCGTGGACAGTATGTAGTCGATCTCATTTTTTGTGGATCCATTAGGGCTGATCCATGCCCACTTTCGTTGGGGCTTCTTTTTGTAAAAGGAGTTCATTGCGTATAGATGCTTTTCTTCTAGGTAGTTCATCAAAGTATCACCTCTATCATTTCTCTGGCCATACCCGAAATCTCCTATTTTAATTTCTTCTTTGTTTAGTTTTTTACCCAGTTTGGCATTGAAATCTCCAATTACTAGTGTAAGATGATTTTTATGTTCTTCCATAGCCTTTGATATATCTTCATAAAATATTTCGATATTTTCTTCATCATAAGCTGTCGTGGGGGCATATACCTGGATAATTTTAATTGATGTTCTTCTTATTTTAAGTATGACATAGGCGACACAAACTGATATACCTTTGATAATTTGGACGTGCTTACTTATAGCTTTATTTATTATAAATCCTACTCCAAATTTACTATTCGAAAGTTTGTGTATTAAAAAAAATTGAGAAATAGACGAACTATACTAGAAAGCTTCAGAATTAAATACGGGTTTCTACTTTTCGCATACCGTACAATTTAATTTTCATAGGTTGGTTTTTGAATTGAATTGATTCACCCTTTAAATATGAATCAACTAATTCCATTATTTTGTTCTGCATATTTGTTAAAATTATTAGAGTTGTGTAATTAAAGCATTATTATTTATTTGCAGCCAACCACATCATCATAATGTGCAGTTTTAGGCAAAATAATTAAATTCTCTTATAATACGTTTTCAATAAAATTCAAATCATATTTGATTTCGATCGTTTCGGGGTTGGACGGGAGTGATTTGTGCATCGAATTAATTTTTGTTTTTCATTCCAATTATTTATTACTAGCTTTAATTTGTTTTTATTGTTGAGCTTAATGGCAACAAGCCATCAATGTCACCGACAAAGATATAAATTAGAGCACGTTTTATGTTTGTATTAACATTTATGATAGATATAAATAGTAGAATGGTAGTGTTCGTTTATTGTACCAATATCTTATTAACTACACTGAAATTAAATGCTTCTGTGGTTATACACTAAAGAAATTGTAAAAAAATGTTTTTATCTGTTTATAAGTAACCGTATTTAGGCTCAATGGCTTTGGTTTACATCAAGACTACAACACAATCGTATCTAAACATAAATCTTTTTTTTTAATATTTATAAACATTGTCGCATCAACTTGTGAGGTTATTAGCGACATATAAACTTATACATAAGATAATTTTTCGACTGTTCTAACAACCATTCAAATTTCGTCATTTTGTGTCATGTGGAACAATTTCACCCAATCATGTCAACATTAGACTGATAATTGCATTCAGTGCAATATTCAATCCCTATGACAACACGATCGAGTTTGACAACTTCATTCAAATAAATTTCAAAATGTCACGTTTCAGCAACGAATCTAATGTTAACTTAAATTTTAATAATTGTACTTTCACTAACTGTACTTTTAATAAATAAATGTTTCGTTATGTTGAGTTATGATTTTTTTTTCGAAAAATTATCCACCGAATATCCCTCGGACATTGATGAATGCCTCATAATTTCATGACAAATTTCTCAAGCTTGTTGTTTGGTAACAGCACTCAGCCTTCGGCTTCGTGCTGTTACCAAGGAACGAGCTTTCGATTGTCATGAAATTATCTCGTCGGTTATCAATGTCCTAGGGATATTACTACTGATAATTGACTTCTAAATATTAAATTTTGTTAAGCATATCGCACCCTCAGTGCAAGACTGCAGTAACTCAAAATTTTATGAAAATGAAGTAATCATGGAATTCGATTGTAAACTTGCATATCTTTCCCCTGTAAAACTTAAGTAACTTTTAAATGCTTAACTGGCTAATTCTAATGTAACAGAATTACAACAGTTTTGCACGGAACATTGCAATGGTTTAGATAACAAGCAATGAAAAGCACGAAAAAAAATTGTTATTTTAATATCTATGGCTGTGGTCTTTAATTTTAATATACAGCGTGTCTATGTAATCGATTAACGGCCGATACAATAAACAAAGATTTACGAGACCAATCTATTCATGTAAGTTTTATGTCCTCTGTGTGACATTATATTTTCCATACAATGTGTGCGATGTCGTTTGACTATTTATTTATTAGATTGAATTAAAAACACATAAATTAAGACTAACTACTTACAGCCAAAAAGTATTTTTTTATGAAAAGAAAAACAGTTATCTTAAAACTTGTGTATTAACAATACTGACAGTATAAGGTAGTCTGATTTGCATATTTTTATTATAGTCCTTTTGTTTTGAATTTAAATAAAAATATTGAAAATTTTACAAATAATTTTTGTAAACAATGTACAAAACTAATTTTACAAATAAGTTTTGTACATTGTTGTGACATTGTTATTACAAAGCGAAGGAATTGTGACTATCAGAAACATGTGCAGAGATATAAAGATTAAATTGCCGCTAGCGATAAGCCGTTTTATTAGGTACCTATTTATTCTAGGTAGCTATTTAATTTCTTGGAATATATTAAATGTATAATTTAATACCATAGTAAACCCCGATTGCTGTTGGGGATTATTTTTTCTTTACTTACCCGATGATTTATTGGCATTTATTAAACGTATATACCAAACCCCAGAAATTACTGTCCCTTCATCTACCAGGTGATTTCTGGGAATCCATTAAATGTAAGGTTTAGTACTATTTCTATCGTTGTTGGAGATTACTTTCTCTTTACCAACCCTGATTAGCTAATTAGAAACGAGTTCTCAAAGAAGAAGTACGAGTAAGTAGGGCAACTGTAGTGAAATGTAGCAAATAAGTGGTTCATTCTACATAGTGCGGGAAATTGAGATAAAGGACTTCATCGATTTTAAACATATATCCTTTCTGTTTGGAAACAACTATAAAATTGATAAAAATAAAGAAAATGTGAAGTGGACAATAAAAATTCTGCAATGTAGAAAAGAAAGATTGCACACAATTTTCTTTAAGTACAACTATAATATGGATATGGATATGGAATAACTATAGAATTCTTTTAATCTAAAAAAATTATCACGGACTACACATAAAATACGAGAAGTGCTACTTAAACCTGTCTACCAAGAACAGCCAAAACTTCAAATGGCCAAAAAGTAAGATTTGGTATACTTATGCCATTTAGGTATTATAGCAGAGCCAACCATAGTTTTATAGCAATATTTTGGCCCAAAATGATATACGAGAAGAGGACAACAACTAACAGTAAATGTGTCAACACTTTTTACAATTTGCTCTGTGCAAAAGTGTTGTAACTTTAAAGTTCTAAGACTAAATGTGTAGTGATTAACAATTTTCTCCGTGTAAAAGTATTGTAATTTTAAAATTCCTAATTTTTTTAACATTAGTATTATTTTATTTAAATTTCTATTTTTGGTTAATGTAATATAGGCTGAAAAGCATGCAAAATCATAATTAAATGTTAATTTATCTTAAAATTATAGATTATACAATTATAGAAATTAGAATAAACAAAATAGTCTTTGTCTCGAAACTTATTCTGACTTACTGCAGTCTTGCACTGAATGAACTCATTTTAATAAATGATTTTAACCTATTTAGCACTATATTTCTTACTTCACTCGCGGTTTTACTTTTTCCTGCTTCATCATCATCATCAATTAACCTATATTTGTTCACTCTATCTATTTGTGTCCATCTATTTCTATCTTAAGCTTCTTGCATCCAGTTTGTGGTGATGCGCTTGATATCATCCGTCTATCTAGTCGGTGGTCGTCCTCTGCTTCGATATGCCTCTTGCCTTTACGTTGTAAATCATCTTCACTTTGAGAGTATAGTATTGCGTCGATAGGTCACCCTCTCGAACCTGAAATTTGAATTCATTCGACCCGACACTCTCGTCCCTGGCTTCCTCCTCTCCTACCTCGTGTACCAGTCTTCGCAACCGAAACATTGTCAAACATGCTTCAAATCTATCGTAAAATGACCTTGAATAATTTCTAGTTTTTAAAATTGTAGAATAAACGTAAAAATAAATAAAACCATATTTAAAGTCGCAATTACAACTGGAATTTGGAAATTTTCTTTTTACATCACAATGTTAACAGAGAATTGGGGAAATATTTAAACTAAACTTGGCCCAGGTTTGTACGAGATAAATTTTATACTCTTGAGTATTAGATAGTTTAAGGAATTTTCTGCATGCTACACACTGAATGTGCATTTTTCATTTTTCCCGAGCTCTAGTGATTAAAGTGCAAGAATCACATATCCTTAATATATTCCTTCTTATTGTTTCCTGTATATATATAAGCCAGTTTTCAAACCAGTAATCTCGAACATTTGGATATTGATAGATCGGTATATAAAATAGGATTCGTACAAATATTTATTTGACGAACATAGACATTGGGTGGAATGCATAAAACGTAGTAGATGCTATTGCTTCAGCAAATAGTATCTAGTTTGTAGCATTTACTTTTACATAAAAGCAGGTGCTTTGTTGAAAAGACCGTACTACACAACCGATTGTGAGTAAAAATGAGTGGTTCCGATTCCGAAGCGACAAAAGAGAGCGACAAAAGGCGAGGACAAAAATGAACAATTATTGTTTGTTAATCTTCTTGAAAATTATTAAATGATAAATTATTAAAGTATTTTAATAGATCAATTATTAGATAAAATAATGATCCCAAAAATTAAACATTAAAAGGAAGCTGCATTGAATAAATGAACTGCTGTCTTTGATGAAATTATCGGAATAAAACTGGATTCAAAACAAAGTATGAAGAAATTCAACAACATAAAAACAAAAGTTAAAAAATTGTTAACAAAAAAATCGTACTTACTGACTGGCAAAGAAAATTCTATGCGTTATGGAAAATTGGAGAAAATCCAGTCTTGCACAGGCTACCAGATGCTTGTCAGGCCGTTGTAAGAGAGCACATTGGGATTTCATCACAAAAAAATAATGATGAAATGATATGGTACAGTGACAAAATTTGTATGTAGATATGTATTTTTACAAAGTTAAAAACTAAATATAAAATAAATATGTAATTAGATTGTATTTTGTTTAATATTAATAGAATAAAAATCAAAATATTCGTTACGAATTTTTATTAGACCCTGATCATATGGTAATAATATATGTGTTAGTTGGCATTACGAAATAGAGCCTCCGCAACCTCATTTCTACGTTGTGTGCTTCGATTTCGAATTTGTGCTTGATTTCGTTCAGATATCTCTTCATTTTCATCTTAAACTACAATTTGAACTACAATTTGCAGTTTTTAGACGAAAATAAACTGTAATATTAGAAAACGCCTTTCCAACTGACCAAAACAGCGTTCGATGACATAACGTTACTTCGCATAAGTGGTATTATAATTTTGTTGAATAGGTGTGGTTGGATTTTTAAAAGGTGTCAACAACCACGGTGAAATGCCATATCCTTCATCACCTCTCAAGGCTGCTCCTTGCACATTATTATACATAATTAGATGCACTACGGAGTTTCGCCAAATTCGACTATCGTGAACGGAGCCTGGCCAAATCGCATCGACACTAGTAAACATTTCTTGGGTGTTACAAGTAGCTTGTACATTTATGGAATATACTCCTATTCTATTCACGTATACTTCAACATGGATACGTGGCTTTGTTAATTTAATGTGGGTACAATCAATAGCCCCTATAACATTGGGCAATTGCTTATTGGTATTTGCCCACTAATTGATAGTATCGGTATGATATTGATCGGTAGTATTAGGAAATGTTATCCAGTTATTTCTATTTAAGTAAATTGCTTCTGAAACACTGATCAAGGTTCTGGATACAGTACTTTGGTTAACATTTAAATCAACAGCAACTCCCTGCCGATATCCAGGATCTCCTAAAAAGGTAATATTTATATTGTTCAAAGTTTACAACTCATTTCCAAAACTAACCCAAACTTCTCAAAAATATGTCCATTTTCTAAGTGGGTGACAAGGCTCCACCTCTTATTTCTACGGAATCGTCATCGTCAAGAAAATGACTAGCAAGCAATTCTCATTTTTTCTGTTGAATCTAAAACAAAATATATGAAAGTAACTTTTTATAAAGATTTTATATTGATACCTAAATCTATACATATGCAGTAAGCTAAAATAAGTCTTACCCCCCCCCTTTACTCTCCTACTTTCCCATTTAAAAAATCAAAATTATGACTACAATATACTATGATTATTTTAAAAATCGACCTCTCCGAGTGTTTTGCTTTTATACTAAAAATAAATGAGTTAATATGGGGGGTAACACTTATTTCAGCGCACTGTATGAATAAAACTGCACGATTCGTGATAATAACCTGAATATTTTACGATAAATATCGTCATTGTATATTCTTCCTGGTTTGTAGATTTTTTTTCTACGACGAACAAAACGTAACAAAAAACACCTACGCCGAAGTTGTTCATCTACCAACTTCACCTAAACTGAAACAAATTCTACTAAACTAGCAAATACTTCAAAAGCGTAGTACATCCTTCTATGTATCTGGTAGATAGTAGCAAACACTATGGAAGAAAGCAAAATGCTCTGAAAGTGTAGCAAGTACTACACTTTCTTTCTTTTGAATTATTTTTGTTTGTATTGTATTTGTATTGTATTTGACGTGACCAATAAAATGTTTATTTTTAGCATTTTTTCCTCCCTATTTATTACTTTTACACACAGTACAAAACCGCACAGTACTTACATTACTTTTACACACAGTAACAATTTACCACAGTAGCAAAACCGATGGATGAAATAACATGATAGTTTTATGGCTATTATTTTCTAGTTGATGATTAAAAGTATTCACGGAAGAATTTAGCTGATATTTGCAGATTCGCAAAAATCAACACGTCGCTTTGGTCATATTCTGAACGCATACCCAAAGGTATATGAAATCGAAAAATTTTTCAAGCCTAAACCGAATAATTTGATAAAAAGCTCTGAGAGCTAATCTCGTGATTGGATGGATAAATATCCAGAACATCGAAATCAGCGCCATTCAGGCAAGAGTTGGCGTACGTTGAATTTAAATTTCTATATGTATTAGACCAGTAAGGCTTTGTGAAAAAAGCATTTCGAGAATTATTTTTATATCCATTCCGGAAAAATATTTTAATGGATCAGCTGATATATTACACAGCGTGTTACTATAATAATAGGAATAAATGGCCTGTATTAATAAAAATTAATATCATATTTTAATATTTTAGCAAGAGCAGCAAAACTTTTATACGAAGATCAGATTTCAATATTAATTCTTTTATACGAAGATCTGATTTGAATTATAATAAAGGCTACATCGGAGTATTTTGAGATGTGTGCATATGGTAAAATGCCATATATCTCTCTCTTCCAAAATGAGCCCCCGGAGGAAGTGTAGTGGTCATCGTGATTTGTAGTGTCCATCTCGAAAGATCTCTGTCTCTAGACATTTCTTTTAACTCATGTGTAGTACACGTTTCATGTACCGACATAATCACTTACACTCTCGTGGCCGGTGGCCAATTTCGCACTCGTTGACCCGGACTCAAGATAGCGCCGGTCGTCATCCGGACTGTGCAACAACATCCCAGACCTTCTGTTAGACCCTATCATGGTCAAAATTCGTAGCAAATTCAATTTTTGGTACTCCAAACA
This sequence comes from Diabrotica balteata, assembly GCA_918026665.1. Classification (NCBI taxonomy): domain Eukaryota; kingdom Metazoa; phylum Arthropoda; class Insecta; order Coleoptera; family Chrysomelidae; genus Diabrotica; species Diabrotica balteata. The sequence goes on from OU898279.1 coordinate 127,409,209, forward strand.
GAGTAAAGAAATATAATATAAAGACGATACTAGATTCTGTTTCAAGACAGAGCGTCGGCAAGCAGCTTATACGTATTTCGACCTCTTTAGATCCCTACAGAGCGGCATAGCCACCTTTCTGGATCGAAACAAAATCTATTCCCGTCTTATACAATAGTTATGAAATAACTACACTGCTTCAAGAAATTAACGCACCACTTTATAACTCACCATATAACAGAAAAATATTAATTGATGGATTCGACCGTTACTTGATGGAAATTCATTTTATGTAACAATAAAACACTGAAAACTTTGTTTTCAAACTTCCACAAAATTTATTTTAAATATTATCACTACAGCTGTTTCGGCTGATTGCCTTTCTCAAGTGATGTATTTTGGCTTGGGTTTACAAATTTATAGTCTCTAATGAAATAGGTTGAGGAGGGGAGAACTGTTTTTGTTCTTCTGTTTTTCTATTCTTGAAAGCCCTTTTATGTTCTGCTATTCATTTGTCAAAGTTTCTACCAGTTTAACCGATGTAAGTTTTTGGGCAGTCGCCACATTGAAGTTTGTACACACCACTATTTAAGTGTTTTTTATTTTGGCTCATGTTATTTTTAATATATTTGCCTAGGTTGTTATTTGTTTGGAAAGCTGGTGTTATTCCTTTCTTATTTATGTGTTTGGCAATTTTTGTTGTTATTTTGCCTGTATATGTAATCGAGCAGAAGGTACTGGGTTTTTTCTCTGGTGGTGGAAATACTAATTTCAGGGCTTTCTTGTGTAGTTTTTGATTTACCATTTTATTAATTGTTTGTTCGTTGTATCCGTTGTTTACTGCTATTTGCTTAATTATATTTAATTCTGTCTCAAAGTTGTATTTTGACATCGGAATTTCTGTTAATCTATGTAACATACTATGATAAGCTGCCAGTTTATGTTGTGTTTGACGGGATGACGAATTGTGTATAGTCGTGTCAAAAAAGTCCTTTTAGACCAAAATAGTACAAATCCAATAATTACATCTGAAATTTTACATCTTCTTGAAGTTTGCATAAATTAGGACTACTTTGAATATAATATTAAAATATATACAAATAACAGTGCAGGACTTATAATGGGTAATCCTCTAATCCCATTGCTATCAGATATTTTTATGGATCATCTAGAGACAAAGATTTCAAAACATCCCGTATTCAAACAGTTTTTATATTGGTGGAGATACGTAGACGACGTACTGGTATATTTCACAGGAACTAACAGGCAACTCGACCAATTTTTATCATATAATAATTCACTTTATAGTCACATTGAATTTACAATAGAAACAGAACAAAATCAATCCATAAATGTTTTAGATTTAAAAATTAGCAGACTTCAAAACAAACATGACTTCTACATATTTCATAAACCTACCCATACTGACACGACTATACACAATTCGTCATCCCATCCAACACAACATAAACTGGCAGCTTATCATAGTATGTTACATAGATTAACAGAAATTCCGATGTCAAAATACAACTTTGAGACAGAATTAAATATAATTAAGCAAATAGCAGTAAACAACGGATACAACGAACAAACAATTAATAAAATGTTAAATCAAAAACTACACAAGAAAGCCCTGAAATTAGTATTTCCACCACCAGAGAAAAAACCCAGTACCTTCTGCTCGGTTACATATACAGGCAAAATAACAACAAAAATTGCCAAACACATAAAAAAGAAAGGAATAACACCAGCTTTCCGAACAAATAACAACCTAGGCAAATATATTAAAAATAACAAGAGCCAAAATAAAAAACACTTAAATAGTGGTGTGTACAAACTTCAATGTGGCGACTGCCCAAAAACTTACATCGGTCAAACTGGTAGAAACTTTGATAAACGAATAGCAGAACATAAAAGAGCTTTCAAGAATAGAAAAACAGATTCGACATACGCACTTCACCTTCTAGATCATAATCATTCTTTTAATGACAAATTTAAAATTCTTCACGTTCAAAATAAAGGCCTTAAGCTATCTTTGTTAGAATCTATGGAAATCAACAAATTAAAAAACACAGATATAATTCTGAATGACCAACTTGAGACAAACAGTTCTCCCCTCCTCAACCGATTTCATTCAAAACTATAAATTTGTAAACCCAAGCCAAAATAGATCACTTGAGAAAGGCAATCAGCCGAAACAGCTGTAGTGATAATATTTCAAATAAATTCTGTGGAAGTTTGAAAACAAAGTTTTCAGTGTTTTATTGTTACAGAAAAATATTAACTGAAATGAAAAGCATTTTATTTCGTATTACTTTACTTTGTAAAACAAACATATTTAGTGATATTGTCGCTAACCATATTTAATATTTATAAACTTAACACAATCTTAAAACAATCAACAACAAAATCTCCAATTCTAAACATGGAAATTGTTCAATTTTTTTGCTTAATAAAACGTATTTCCACCCCTGCTACGAATGAAAGCTTTTCATGGACGATTCATACTATAAATAAACGGTCTCAAGATATTCTGAGCCAGTTCATTTCAAATTTGGACAAGACGTTGTTCCAGTTCCTGTAGAGTGTTTAGATTAGGAAAATTCCGTAGACGTCTACCAAGCAAGTCTCAAACATTCTCTACAGGATTAAGATTGGCACTATTCGCTGGCTATTCCATAACGTAAAAATTTTTCTAAATACACACCATTGTATTGTACCATGGACAATTTTTTCTCACTAAAGGAAGCTATTTTTCATTTAAAAACAACCTACGAGTACTAAATTTCAGGTAAATACGTTTATTGGTTTCAAAGTGATGTTGTTATTAACTAAATGAATTTAATTTTTTTTAATTTTAACACCCTGTATCTCGAAAAGTAAATAAGTTTGACCCCTCATTAACTTTATCGTTTTGTTCAATTTTTCGAGAAGTATCTACAGTCAAACGTTGTAAGTGTCATTTGGAAACACCCTGTATGTATGAAATATTAGATATTTAATAGAAAATATTAGATACAATTTTGCCACAGACTGAACAGTAGATATTTCCCATATCCATAGACAGCTCTTTATAAGGTTTAATCCAAGTTGAAGCACTGGTTGTTTTAGGCATTATAAAATCACAATCTTCCTTTTTGTTACGCACAACGAGTGTTTACGCTTTGAATATCAAAACAAAAATTATTTACAAATCTGAGCATCAAATTAGAAATGTTTAGGTACCTAATTCAATAAACTGGGAGATTTTGGAAAATCCCTAAATTAGGAACAAAACTATTAGCCGTTTACCTGCTATTAAGATACAATAAATTGTAGATAGATTTGGGGATTAGATCATAAGATGCAAATGAGCGAACCCTTAGCGATTATCCAATAACTGAATGCCTCAGTGACCGAGACTTTCTAAGAATGTTGAGGGCTACTTAAATTGATCTTCTTTGAAATTGTAAATATTTTGTACCTGTAGAGATTACGTACTTAGATCATTTCTTGATTAAAATGACTACAAAATTTTATACAAGAATAAATTGGTATGTTTAAAAATTTTCAAATACAGTATAAAAATCTGAACTTTTATGCACTTTATGCAAACTTTTATACAAATATGCCAAAATATGAAATATTTGCATAAAATATGCACAATATGCAAAATATGCAATATGCATATTTGCCGAAGTCTAATGATGATGTATAAATTTAAAATAAAATATTTTAGAACGCCAGTCTCGGTATATAATAGACACACCTCGTATATTAATAATATTTGCAAACAAAATAAACCAAACTTTGGTTTGGAAGATTTCAAAAATGCCTTTGATAAAATTACTCAGCCCAAAAAGTATTGACGACTGGCCTACGGGGTAAAATGTAAATTTCTCGACGGATAACTGACAGGGGAGATAAGAGTCCTCATAACTCACGGCATTTTCATCTGGTGCTATCACGAACACAGTTACAACATTTGTTATCAGTTTCGCAGCTCTGACGTCTGACTTTTCCTACATAAATAACCAATAGCACTCCCGACTCCTTGTATTGCGAAGCAAGGAAATGTGTTTATTAAAATGTACAAAAATGTTCTCCTTTAATTTTAATGTCAAGAAAAATAAAAAAGCTATCTACATTATGAAATTATAGTAAACTTGTGTACGAAATAAAATTACACATTTTGAGCCTTAAAAAACTTTATAGTAAAGTTTTTAAGATAAGATTTTTTTTCTTTCAGTACCATATCCTCAATAGACGGTGATCTTTCTGATCCACATAAGTTATATGTGACTTACTAATATTGTGACTATAAATAAAAATATTCTACTATTCTTTGTTTCAAGTTAAGAAAATGACATTACGCTTATGGAGATCAGTGTTGCCAAAACTCTCAGACACTCTCTTTTGCACGGATGTCCAAGATATTCCCTTTGCTTAATTTTTGAATTTTCAATTAACATTTAACTGTAAAGTCAGAATAACTACAAAATAAAAGCCTTATTATCATTATGTAGTCAGAGAACGACATAAAATCGCTGACATACGCAAATCGTATTATTTTAAGTTGCAATTAGTAATTATAAAAAAAAATAGATATACGCATTCCAAGTCTGTTTATTTACTTTTAAAACTTGCGGCAAAATGCAGTTACGAATGTCAAAACCGAAAACGGATTTTTAAAAAATTTTATTTTCGTAACAAAATTTATTTTTGAGAACGTACAGGTATGGTAACAACTACAAAACAAAAAGCTCTTAATCTAATTAAACACTGGTATATATAGTCTTTCTATATGTCGTCACATATTGGATAATCCAGGGACGTAACTCCTCCACTCTTAGAAAGAAGGATATCCTTGGGATGTGCTTCTTTACAAAATTAATTCCGGGGTTTCTTCTTTTCTTCTTTCTTCTTGTTTTCTTTGACGCACATTTTTACAATATTTAGTTAAATAATATAAAATTAAAATGAAAATTATTATATATATACAGATTGTCCAAAAACTTGTTTGTTTAAAATAAATTGAATTATTATCTTTCAAATTATATTTTTGTGTTTCTAACTTTTCTAAAATATCTTTAGTCTTTCTAAGGTTAATTGTATTAAGATTTATTGGTGAAAAATTTGAACTTTCATTTTGAAAAATATTAATAGAAGGAATAACTTTTGGAAGATTTATATGAGCAAAATGAGTTTTACTAAATTTTTCTGTTTGGAAGACTTCATTCTTGATTTTCACGGTACAATCGGGAACTGATTCTAAAACATAGCTTCCATGTATTGGTAAATTTTCTTTTGAATTTGGGCATTCGATAATTGCTAATTCTTCTTCTGGAACTGTAACTATCCATTTTCCGTCGCTAATTCTTGTGGATTCTATCTTCTTTATCTTTACTTCAAAATGTTCACATGATAATGCCTTCTTCTTAAAATTTATTAATTGGACTGCACAAGGGGCTTCTTCGGTTATCGTTAGTTGATTACTTCCTTTACATATGTACTCTTCTGAGTCTATTTCTGTGCATATATCTTCCATATAGATATAGCTAAATTCATTAAGTGCAAGGAAAGGTTTGTAAGGTAAATGAATAAGATAATTTGAGTTGTTCGTAGGAATAGGAATAGGGAATAGTTGGTAATAATCATATATTTCCGATTCAACTAATGGAATCTCTAATACAGATGTTATTATAGAATTTACTGAATAGCTCTTAATATTTATTATTTTCTCGTACTGAATTATTTTTTCTAGTGTAGTATCAAAAGGCATTAATTTTAAGTTTGTCTGAGATTTTGCTTTCTTAATTTCATTTAAAAGTTCAATTGGATTTACTATAGAATTGTGCAAGGTATTTATTTTAGCAAATGAGATTGCAGTTTCTACTTTCTCAAAAATATCATAAATTGTTTGATAAAGTAAAGTAATTTGATTTATTACTATAAATGACTGAATATGTGTATACATACTTTTTTCAAATAAAGCTAATTTATTCTCTATAGCTTCAATTTTTGATTTTAAAATCAATTGATTATGTGAAATATTATTTATAGCATTATTAAAAGTATTTATAGAATCTTGCAATAAAGATATTTGTCTTAGGGAATTTACTTTTAAGTTATTTTGATTATCTTTTAATTGTTTTATTTCGTTCTCTATTCTTTGTGCGTCTTCTTGGTCCATATTTCCTGTAATACATTTTATTATTGTTCCTAGAGGATTTAGAAGTCCTCTTTTTGTTCTCTTCTCTTCCTTATACAAAGGCGGATTAATTTGATATATCTGCTATTCTATTTTATTTTGTAATGTAATTAGAGGAATAAATGAGTTTTCTAATTCTGAATAATAACTTGTCTGATTTTTAAAACTTGTGTGTAGTCTTTGAGCTTCATTTTTCAATAAATAAAATTCTTGTATGACAGAAGTTAAATTGTAAATTTGTATAAATGTCCAGTGTGTAGAAATTATTTTGGAGGTACCTAATCTGAAAGGTAGGAGTCCTGGATATGAAGTTACATTTTCAAACTTGACTAAGTTGTCTCTTGCGTTGATATAGTAGACTGCTCCGAAGATTCCGACGATGAATCTGAAATATTAGGCAAAATTTTAGTTTCGTTTATGTGGACTATTATCTTCTTTTTATTCTTGGGATTTTCAATTTCTATTTTCCCATTTTCTAATATTTGTGTAAGTATATATGGTCCAGTATATTTTCTACTTAATTTTCCTCCACGAGTTTCTGTTTTTCTATAAACTTGTGATCCTAAACGAGGATCCTTTGAGTTCCTATTTTTATTTCTTTTTCCAATTACGTTTTCTTTCAGTTTTTGATTTTCTTCTTGTATACTTGTATATAGAGCTTGAGTATTATTTTGATGTGCATTAACATATTGAGTATAAGCTTGTGCTGGAATAAGTCTCATGGGATCTTTACTGTCTGTATGTCCCGATACTAATTCGAAAGGTGTATGGCCAGTTGCTGAATGTATAGTACTATTATAGGCAATAAGAGCATAAGGCATAATAGAAATATTATCTGCATCTTTATCTTTTTCTTTTAGTATTCTTAAGTGCTCAGTTAAAGTAGAATGGAATCTTTCTACTGGGGAATTGGATTCGTGATGATATGGAGTAGTAAAATGTATTTTTATTTGATGGGTCTTTAGTAATTCATCTACAACGTCATTTTTGAATTCTCCACCACTGTCTGCAACAATTTGCTTCGGTATTCCGAAAAATGAAAAGAAATGTACCAATTGTTGACATGCTGATATAGCTGTGCCAAAATATGGTAATGCTTGGCCATATTTTGAAAATTTATCTATAATTGTTAAAAATCTTTGATTGCCAACTTTATAAGTATCTATATGTATTATCTCAAAAGGCTTGGAGGGTGTGTGGGTTAATATTAAAGGTTCTTTATGTGGATTTCTATTATATTTGGATCTCTGGCATATTTCACATTCATTTATATATTTTTCTATGTCCTTTTTCATTGATTTCCAGTAGTAATTTAGTTTTAAAGCTCTAAGAGTCTCTGAAATTCCTCGATGATTTGTTTTTCCGTTGTGCTTATATTTTATTATTTGATTTCTTTCTTCTGGTAATACATTGTTAACTAATTTTGTACATTCAATTAATTTTAATTTTGTAAAATATTTACGCCATACATTCTGAAATATTGGTCGTAATTCTTGAGATAAGAAATAAATGTATAAAGTATTTTTGCACGCATTTTCTTTTAGGAATTGGGTTACACTTTCTTCGTCGGCTGAAATAGTAGCTTTTATTATTTTATGTCCTTCAAAATTCTCGCATTCGCGTTTTAAATAATTTGCAAAAGGCGCTCTTTTAACTATAAGTTGATAGGCTTTATTGTTTATTATTTCATCTAACAATGAGAACCTATTTTCATTTGAAGATTCAGCACTATGAGCTGTGTCTGTGTCTGAGTTATCTATCTCAACGTTTTCATTGTTCTCATTTCCTGTTGGTATAATTTTATTTACTAGTGGGTTTTCTGTAACCTCATTGTTATCAAGAATTTGCAAAGTTTCATTTATTACATTTTCATCAACTATGTCTGGGTTAAATTCAGCTAAAAATTGGTCGATATCAAAATCTATGTCACCGGGATTATTTATATTTGATTCTGTTTCAATTGCATTAATATTTATTCGACTTAAAGAATCGGCAATATTCGTTTTACCGGGTTTATATTTTATAGTATAGTTAAATTCTTCTAATTTTAATCTCCATCTTAATAATTTGGAGTTGGGTTCCTTTAAATTAAATAACCATATAAGAGGTCTATGGTCGCATAAAATTTCAAAAGATCTGCCGTATAAATAAGGTCTAAATGTTTTACAAGCCCATACAATTGCTAAAAGTTCTTTTTCTATCGTAGAATATTTTTGTTCTGTTTGATTAAGAGTTCTTGAGGCATACGCTACGGGTAAATCATTTGGTACTTTTCCTTGTGATAAAATGGCACCTAAGGCTATATTTGAAGCGTCTGTAGTTAATATAAATGGTTTTGAAAAATCTGGATATTTTAAAATAGGGGCATTAATTAAAAGTTCTTTAAGATGATTAAAAGATTTCTTAAATTCTGGAGTATGTATTACTTTTGCATGTTTCTTTAGACACATTGTTAATGGTTTAGCTATTTTAGCGAAATCTTGGATAAATCTTCTGTAATATCCCGCTAATCCTAAAAATGACTTTATTTCTTTTTGTGTAGTAGGAATAGGAAAGTTTTTGACTGCATTTATTTTATCTGGATTTGGTCGTACTCCGTCTTTTGTTATAACATGACCTAAATATGCCACTTCTGTTCGTAAAAATTCTGATTTATCTAGTTGTATTTTTAAATTAGATTTCCTTAGTCTTTCAAAAATTGCTTTCAGTCTTGTAACATGTTCTTGCAATGATGAGGAAAAAACAATTATATCATCTAAGTATATATAGCAAATTTCATTCTGGTATCCTCTTAATACATTATTCATAACTTTTTGAAAAGTAGCTGGGGCATTTTTCAATCCAAACGGCATACGTAAAAATTCATAATGTCCTGTCTCCGTGGAAAATGCTGTTTTTGGTACATCGGCTGGTTCCATTTCTATCTGATGGAAACCATTTGCTAAATCTAACGTAGTAAAATATTGAGCTCTTCCTAGACCATCTAGAATGTTATCTATTAATGGCAAGGGAAATTTATTTTCTATGGTATTTTCATTTAATTTGCGATACTCTATTACTATTCTATATTTCTTTTGGTTACTTGCATCCATTTTCTTCTCTATTACCCAGATGGGTGAATTAAAAGGCGAATTTGAGTCTTGTATTATTCCATTTTTTAACATATCATTTATTTGTCTACTAACTTCTTTTTTATAAACTTCCGGATATCTATAATTCCTTGTGTAAACCGGAGTATCATTAACTAAATCTATTTTATGCTTTATTTCATTCGTAAAACTAAGGGGCGTTCCGTCTATATAAAAAATATCGGTATGTTCATAACACAATTTACTTATGGCTTGGTATTCTTCGTCGTCGTTATGATTAAGTCTGAGTTTCTTGAAGTGTGAACTGGAAATGTTTCATCATTATACCTTTTTCTTCCATTATATCTTGTATATATTCTTCTTTTATTGTTATTATATCTTCTATACATTCTTCTTTTATTCCCGTTATACCTTCTTTCATTATTATTATATATTCTTCTATTATCAATATATCTTCTTTTCCTATTTTTATTATATCTTACATCATAATTATCATAAATTCTTTCATTATATCCTAAATTATTAGTATGTCCTTCTCTTACATTATTACTCGTTATTTTATGATTAAATAAATTATTTGGAGAACGTCTATCATTTCTAAAGTTACTTCGTAAACTAAAGTTATTGGAACTTGTATCCATTGGCTCAGGTCGCATTGAATTTCTGCTTTGACTTTGGGTAGGAGTAGATGGCTGATATCTAGGTATATTTGGAAATTGTCTTGGAAATTGGTTACTATTATTATTATTAAAACCATTGTTCGAAAAACTTGGACGATTTTGAAAATTATTATTTGGATTTCGGAGAAAATTATTATTTCTGTATTGACTAGAACTTTGGGAAGAATGTCGATTTTGAAAATTATTATAATTAGAAAAATTCTGATTTCGAGAAAAATTTCTATTTGGAAAAGAAGAGTGTTGGGAATTAATATTTGAATTTCTATTAGAATTATTATAGGATCGAGAATTATTAAAATTTGAGGGTCTCGTATTATTACTTCGATTTTTGAAAGAAATAAAATTTTCTTCTTCTTTAGCGAAAGCCATTGCTTGCTCTATCGAATCAGGATTCTTTAATCTGACTACTAACTGCATATGATAATTAAGGCCATTTATAAAAGTTTTAAGACAAAGATCTTCATATTGTTGAATTTTTAATATTTTTACATTTAATTGGTCATTAGACATATTAATTTTTGAACAAAGAATGCTTCTAGCATCTTGGATTCTTAAACCAAAATTTTGTGCATTTTCATTTCTTTCTGGTTTCATTGAAATAATATCTTGTACTAAACAATCAATTGATCTCTGATCAGAAAATGTTACTATAAGAGAATCTTTAACTTTTGCCCAAGAATCAAGTTCTGTTCTTGATGCAATAAGGTCTGCTGCTCTGTCAGTTAATTTACTTAAAACAGTATCAAATAGACAAACATGTATAGGATTATTTGCATCTCTATTACTATGATTATTTAAGAAATTTTCACATGATTTAATAAATCTATTTAATTGTTTTGGATTGCCATCAAAATTAGGAATATTATCAGCTTGATATTTAATTAATTGAAAATTAGGCTGAGCCATTTCGTTAAATGTTAAGTTTACTAAATTATCTAAAATATCCTCCACCGTGAATCAAAAAATATATAATATATAGGTAAAAATATGGATATTGGTAAAATAGGAAACACTTACATGAATATTTTCATTTTCTATAGACTTCAGACTATGTTTGTTCCTCCGTCTGCACCAATAGGATTCTGGACGATGCTTGTTCCTTCTCCCTGGTCTTGGCTTCTCCAATAGGTTGTGGACGATGCTTGTTCCTCACCCTGGACGTTTGGCTGTTACCGTACCCGAAAGCTGGATCTTTTCCGTAAATCTTTAAAAAGAAAAATTGTACGCGAAATTCGGCAAGGCTAACACGAACACTTGTACAACTTCGAAAAATCCGAATGACTGCGTCAGTTACGAATGTCAAAACCGAAAACGGATTTTTAAAAAATTTTATTTTCGTAACAAAATTTATTTTTGAGAACGTACAGGTATGGTAACAACTACAAAACAAAAAGCTCTTAATCTAATTAAACACTGGTATATATAGTCTTTCTATATGTCGTCACATATTGGATAATCCAGGGACGTAACTATGCATGATTTAACTAAGCAATATTTTCTACTGATTTCTATGATTCATGGCTCACCGAAAAACAAATAAACTGTCGTTACTATAATTAAAATAAGTAAGATAAAATAAAATAATCTTTTGTAAATACTATTTATCTATAATAATTAAAATCATTTTCCCTACTTTTCATGTCTTGTTTCGAATGGGCACTTTTGGTCAATTACGTTAAAAAACATTAATTTAATTCATGTCTGTGGAAACGAAAATACAATTTATACTATTGTATACTATTTATACAATTTATACAACCCTAAATTGTGCTTGTGTGTGTGTCGTGGTAACGCCGCGTTTCTATCGTCCATAAGAAATACATAGCCCTATATCCGCAATGTTGTTTTCTTAACGTGGAACGTAGTATAGTAATTCACATAACAGGTACACTTAAATTAAACTAAATTATTACCAAATCTGATTTTACTTGCTGTCACTCCAACCCAAGACAGGTTGCATGGTAACTCTGACATTGGCAGGATGAAATATGTCACCTTGACGTCACCCAGGGGGTCAATTTTACGAATTGTTTGCAAACCGAATAGGATAAGTGGTTTGGAGAATAAATTTTGTTGGTAAATATCGTTAGTGTTATAGTTCATCTTAAGATATAATGTGTACAGGTATCATTGTTTTTAGTATAAAACTTGAACCCAAAACTCTTATACTTGAACCTAATATGTGTTAAGATACATTTAATGTGGTTCTGTTAAGTACCTACTTACTGAATTGTATATCTGCTGTATTATACAGGGTGTTTTAAAAAGGAATGTCATAAATTAAATCACGCATTCCGGGGACAAAAATAAATTGATTGAATCCAACTTACCTTAGTACAAAAGTGTACACAAAAAAAGTTACAGCCCTTTCTTCTTCTTCAAGTGCCGTCTTCGTTCCGAAGTTTGGCTATCATCAAAGCTATGCGTATTTTTGATGCTGCAGATCTAAACAGTTGGTAATTGGTGCAATTGTACCATTCTCTCAAGTTTTTCAACCATGAATTCCTTCTTCTTCCTATAGATCTCTTTCCCATTATCTTTCCCTGTATAATCAATTGCAGCAACTGGTATTTATCTCCCCTCATAACATGTCCCAAATATTGTAGTTTGCGCTTTTTAGCAGTAAGTATCAGCTCTTTCTCTTTCCGTACTCTCCGCAAAACCTCCACATTTGTTACTTTCTCTGTCCAGGGTATTCTTAATATTCTACGATACATCCACAACTCAAATGCTTCTATCTTTTTGGTATCGATCTTTTTCAATGTCCATGTTTCCATCCCGTAGAGGAGAACTGACATAACGTAACATCTCAAAAGGCGAATTTTAAGTTTTAGACTTAGATCTCTTCCGCAGAACACCTTTTTCAATTTAGTAAATGTGGCTCTAGCTTTCTCTATTCTGGTTCTGATTTCTTCAGAGCAATCATTATTTTCGTTGATAACAGTTCCCAGGTAATTATATCTTCTTACACGTTCGATTCTTTGATCATGCACGGTTATGTCAGGGAAGTTTTGTGGTGATTTAGATATTAGCATTATTTTTGTTTTGCTTATGTTAAGTGATAATCCGTGTTCTTCACTGCATTCTACTATTTTGTTAATTAGTATTTGAAGATCTTCCCAAGTTTCTGCGATTAGTACCGTGTCATCGGCATTTCTCAAGTTGTTTATTCGGATGCCATTTATCTTAATACCTATATTTTGATCCGAAAGTGCTGTGTTTATAATGTCTTCGGAGTATAGATTGAATAAGGTCGGTGAGAGTATACAACCCTGTCTTACGCCTTTCTTGATCTCGATTTCCTCCGTTGTCTCTTGCTCTATTCGGATATTTGCTTTCTGGTTATAGTAAATCTTAGAGATAATTCTAATGTCCCTTTATCCAAGTTTTATTTCTACTAGCAGTTTCATTAAGTGATCGTGACGAACTTTATCAAACGCTTTGTTGTAATCAATAAAGCACATATATATATATATATATATATATATATATATATATATATATATATATAGAAAGCATCGGAAAAAGGAGTACGACCGTCAATCCAATATATATATAAGGATCACTCAGACGAGTGGTGGGTTCTTATATCGGTCTCTAGGTGGAGAAATAAAAGACAAAGTTGATAGGCTACTTTATCTATTTTGAAGACGTTTCGCTTTCGAGTTTTGAAAGCATCATCAGTTCATCTAAAAAATTATTACAATATGAGAACCACACAATCATGGAAACGATGTTAATTGTTACCTTAAAAAGATATGTAGCAGTCAATGTTATTAACAAATATGTGAATGAAACTAAGTAAATGGACATAGTACGCTGATCTTGTATAAACAGTTAAGCAACTAACAACATATATGAACTTGTACAAAAATTAGCACAGCAATTGACCATGTGGTCCAAAATAAATTCAATGTTATTTATATTAATAAGTGAGAAAGAACCAAGAAAATCATAAATAACCTCCAACTATTTAATGGATATTAAACTTTGATTTTAACTTTAGGTAGCATTATAAGTAATATTAATAAAATTCTACAAAATAGTGAATATGAAGTTACCGATCAAAGCTTTGTGGATGTCGCCGTGAAAATGGCGTTAGATGAAACAGGAACGAACTAACCGCAAAAAGACAGCCAACCTTGAGGTCAAAATTACTTTTGACAAATCAACAAGGTGTAAATACCAACCCAGAATTTTGGGCGGTTAATTTAATTTTTATATTTTATAACTGAGTCTGGATGACTTCCAGGTTGCAAAGGACAACAACAGTGAAAAAAGTTGGTAGTGTACACACAACTCCCCTCACTAACCGGCCCAAATTTACAAACCGGAGATTTGCATTCAAACTCATAATAATGTGATGACGTTAATCATGTGGCAATTTAAATAGTCAGGTGATTGACGATATTATAATCTCCATACAGCCCAAGGTTCACTATACTTGGAGCTGTTATTTGTAAAGGATTCTATTAATCAATTACAATGTTTGTATTATTTTATATATAATTTAAAACTCTAATCAAAGAATTTAGTATAATGAAATGCAATATGGGTTGCATATGTAATAGTAAAATTAAGTAAAGAAATTAAGTTATTTAATTGATATATTTATTTATTTTATTTCTATTTATGTATGTAAATTATTTTATGAAAAGTGGAAAAAAAAGTTCAACTAGTACACCTAATATGACATTAATGTAGTGAAAAGATTAAGTAGCCTAATTCTGCAATATTAAAGCATGATATATCTGGCTCAAGTTACTTATGTCAGTTCTCTTATTCAATGCATTAGGATGTTTTAATATTGAACACATTTCCAAAAACTGTCTTTTCGCTAGATTGCGTTCAGTGGCAAGAATCTTAACTTCATTAAAATCCACTTCATGTTTTGTATTTATCGCATGTTGTGCTAGAGCACAAGTGTGTTTCGATAAGTTAATGTCGCTACGATGTGAAGTGAGACGACCTTTCAATGATCTACCAGATTGCCCAATGTAACAAAGATCGCAATTAGCGCATGGAATTTTATAAATTGTGTTCACTTGTTCCAAAGTGGACAAGGGTGTTTTAGTTTTAGAGAACAAATTTCTAACAGTTTTTGCATTCTTAACAGCAATTTTAACAGGTATATTATTTTGTTTATACAATTTAATAAGCTTCTCAGTAACTTGAGGGAAATATGGTAAGGAAGAGTAATGCGTGATAGTATTCTCAAGATCGGTATTATGCAGAACAGTGCTATTTATAGAATTATTAGAGATGTTTATAAGTTGGTCACCATCGGGTATGTCATAAATTGAGGATCCATAACTATGTGAATAAAGGTATTTATTGATGATAGAGGAAGGATATGAATTCTCTATTAGAATATTTCTCAATAACTTAAAGGATTCCCTTCGATTAATTGGATGTGTCAATTTATTTAATCTAAAGCTTAAAGCTTTTATCAGGTTTAGTTTATATTTCATAGGATGACAGGAATGGTAGTTAAGGAACCTATTAGAGGCCATTGATTTTCTATACCAACTTGTGGTTAGAGTGTTATCTGCCATTCTGATGACACGCATGTCAAGGAAGGGTATACTATTGGTGGTAGTGTCCTCAAGTTCAACAGTGAACTGTAAATGAGGATCAAACTCATTAAAGTGGGATAGGGTACCCTGAACCTTGTCAGGTGGTAGGGCTAATAATAAATCATCCACATACCTTTTAATAAAAGGGATTTGAAAATCCAAAAGACCCAAACGGTCAGAAACCAAATCATCCAATACAAAGTTAACTAGGATGGGAGAGATTGAGGAACCCATAGGTGTACCAAATGTTTGAAGGTAAAATTTGTCATCAAAGACTAAAAAATTAGTGTCAAACACAAGTTGTAACAGTTCTGCAAATATATCCCAAGACACCGGGCAGTTAGGTTTGATAGAATTCCAATGGTTTTTTAAGGAAGTAATTACACTGGACAAAGGTAAGTTAGTGAAAAGAGACACCACATCAAAACTTACTAAAATGTACCCTTGAGGTAGTTGAAAATTGTTAATAAATTCACTAAAATTGAAAGAATCAACAATGTTGAAGTCATTGTTGTAATTATATGATTTAGACAAGATGTCTGTTAGAAATTTAGCTATTTTAATATTAGGTGAGTTAATTGATGACACAATAGGTCTCATGCTCAACGTAGGTTTATGTATTTTAGGTAAACAGTAGATGCTCCAAGATTCTACTGTTTACCTAAAATACATAAACCTACGTTGAGCATGAGACCTATTGTGTCATCAATTAACTCACCTAATATTAAAATAGCTAAATTTCTAACAGACATCTTGTCTAAATCATATAATTACAACAATGACTTCAACATTGTTGATTCTTTCAATTTTAGTGAATTTATTAACAATTTTCAACTACCTCAAGGGTACATTTTAGTAAGTTTTGATGTGGTGTCTCTTTTCACTAACTTACCTTTGTCCAGTGTAATTACTTCCTTAAAAAACCATTGGAATTCTATCAAACCTAACTGCCCGGTGTCTTGGGATATATTTGCAGAACTGTTACAACTTGTGTTTGACACTAATTTTTTAGTCTTTGATGACAAATTTTACCTTCAAACATTTGGTACACCTATGGGTTCCTCAATCTCTCCCATCCTAGTTAACTTTGTATTGGATGATTTGGTTTCTGACCGTTTGGGTCTTTTGGATTTTCAAATCCCTTTTATTAAAAGGTATGTGGATGATTTATTATTAGCCCTACCACCTGACAAGGTTCAGGGTACCCTATCCCACTTTAATGAGTTTGATCCTCATTTACAGTTCACTGTTGAACTTGAGGACACTACCACCAATAGTATACCCTTCCTTGACATGCGTGTCATCAGAATGGCAGATAACACTCTAACCACAAGTTGGTATAGAAAATCAATGGCCTCTAATAGGTTCCTTAACTACCATTCCTGTCATCCTATGAAATATAAACTAAACCTGATAAAAGCTTTAAGCTTTAGATTAAATAAATTGACACATCCAATTAATCGAAGGGAATCCTTTAAGTTATTGAGAAATATTCTAATAGAGAATTCATATCCTTCCTCTATCATCAATAAATACCTTTATTCACATAGTTATGGATCCTCAATTTATGACATACCCGATGGTGACCAACTTATAAACATCTCTAATAATTCTATAAATAGCACTGTTCTGCATAATACCGATCTTGAGAATACTATCACGCATTACTCTTCCTTACCATATTTCCTCAAGTTACTGAGAAGCTTATTAAATTGTATAAACAAAATAATATACCTGTTAAAATTGCTGTTAAGAATGCAAAAACTGTTAGAAATTTGTTCTCTAAAACTAAAACACCCTTGTCCACTTTGGAACAAGTGAACACAATTTATAAAATTCCATGCGCTAATTGCGATCTTTGTTACATTGGGCAATCTGGTAGATCATTGAAAGGTCGTCTCACTTCACATCGTAGCGACATTAACTTATCGAAACACACTTGTGCTCTAGCACAACATGCGATAAATACAAAACATGAAGTGGATTTTAATGAAGTTAAGATTCTTGCCACTGAACGCAATCTAGCGAAAAGACAGTTTTTGGAAATGTGTTCAATATTAAAACATCCTAATGCATTGAATAAGAGAACTGACATAAGTAACTTGAGCCAGATATATCATGCTTTAATATTGCAGAATTAGGCTACTTAATCTTTTCACTACATTAATGTCATATTAGGTGTACTAGTTGAACTTTTTTTTCCACTTTTCATAAAATAATTTACATACATAAATAGAAATAAAATAAATAAATATATCAATTAAATAACTTAATTTCTTTACTTAATTTTACTATTACATATGCAACCCATATTGCATTTCATTATACTAAATTCTTTGATTAGAGTTTTAAATTATATATAAAATAATACAAACATTGTAATTGATTAATAGAATCCTTTACAAATAACAGCTCCAAGTATAGTGAACCTTGGGCTGTATGGAGATTATAATATCGTCAATCACCTGACTATTTAAATTGCCACATGATTAACGTCATCACATTATTATGAGTTTGAATGCAAATCTCCGGTTTGTAAATTTGGGCCGGTTAGTGAGGGGAGTTGTGTGTACACTACCAACTTTTTTCACTGTTGTTGTCCTTTGCAACCTGGAAGTCATCCAGACTCAGTTATAAAATATAAAAATTAAATTAACCGCCCAAAATTCTGGGTTGGTATTTACACCTTGTTGATTTGTCAAAAGTAATTTTGACCTCAAGGTTGGCTGTCTTTTTGCGGTTAGTTCGTTCCTGTTTCATCTAACGCCATTTTCACGGCGACATCCACAAAGCTTTGATCGGTAACTTCATATTCACTATTTTGTAGAATTTTATTAATATTACTTATAATGCTACCTAAAGTTAAAATCAAAGTTTAATATCCATTAAATAGTTGGAGGTTATTTATGATTTTCTTGGTTCTTTCTCACTTATTAATATAAATAACATTGAATTTATTTTGGACCACATGGTCAATTGCTGTGCTAATTTTTGTACAAGTTCATATATGTTGTTAGTTGCTTAACTGTTTATACAAGATCAGCGTACTATGTCCATTTACTTAGTTTCATTCACATATTTGTTAATAACATTGACTGCTACATATCTTTTTAAGGTAACAATTAACATCGTTTCCATGATTGTGTGGTTCTCATATTGTAATAATTTTTTAGATGAACTGATGATGCTTTCAAAACTCGAAAGCGAAACGTCTTCAAAATAGATAAAGTAGCCTATCAACTTTGTCTTTTATTTCTCCACCTAGAGACCGATATAAGAACCCACCACTCGTCTGAGTGATCCTTATATATATATATATATATATATATATATATATATATATATATATATATATATATATATATATATATCTTGGTTTATATCTAGACATCTTTGGCATATGACGTTAAGGGCAAATAGTGCTTCTCTTGTTCCAAGCCCGTTCCGAAATCCGAATTGAGTATTACTAATATCTGCATCTAGTTTTCTGTTAATTCTTGAGTGGATTACTTTGATGAATACTTTTAATGTATGCCCCATTAAGCTTATAGTGCGGTAGTCAGTGCACTGTTTTGCATTTGCCTTTTTTGGTAAGGTTACAAAAGTTAAAAGTAGCCATTCCTTTGGTATTTCTCCTCTTTTGTAGATGCAGTTAAAAAGGTCGAGTAGAATATTCACTGATTCGCCTTCCACAAGCTTAAGAAGTTCTGATGTGAGCCCGTCTGGACCCGGTGATTTACAATTTTTCATTATTTTTATAGTATAATAGTTCTTCTTTAGTTATTTCTGGTCCTTCGTCGCCTTGCAAGTTATCTATATTAGGTTCTTGTCTTTCATCGTCGAACAATTCTTCTACATAGTTCTTCCAGGTCCTAAGCTTTTCTTGTAGATCGGCTATTATTTCACCATTTGCGTTGCATAGGAGATTGGGATGTTTTCGTTTTTGTGTACCTGTCAGTTCCTTTATCTTTTTATGTAAGTTAAAAGTGTCATGTTTAAGATGTAGTTCTTCGATTTCCTCGCATTTTCTTGTATAAAAATTTTCCTTTGCAGTTCTTATTTCTTTTCTGATTTGTTTGTTTACTTCATTATATTTTTGGCTGCATTTTCCCTTTAACTGTCTTCGGTCTTTCATGAAACCTAAAATTTTTTCTGTTATCCATTCTCGTCCTTTTTTCTGTTTCTCTTTGGTAAGCATTTTCTGGGCAGGTTTTATTATGGCGTCTTTTAAATCTTGCCACTTGTCTTCTACATGCGTGTTCTCTGTTTTTGTAGAAAACATTCGTAAGTTATTATTGATATGTTGTTTTAAATCTTCTTTAATTGTTGGATCTTGTAAGCGGCTGGTATCTATGTGATCTATTTTTGTTTTATTTGAAGGTCTTTTGAGTCTAATGTGTACCCGCGCTATCAGGGGGTTATGATCTTAAGAAACATCTGCGCCTGGATAAGCCTTAACTGATCTTATACAGTTTCTGTATCGCTCATTTATTAAAATATAATCTATCTGATTACTAATTGTTTTTTCCCTAGTGTGTTGAGGGGATGTCCATGTGTACAGTCTTCGTTTGGGTAGCTTAAAGAATGTATTTGAAATAATCATATCATTCTCTTGACAGAACTCTAAAAGTTTGTCTCCTCTGTCGTTTCTTGCCCCTAAACCATATTCTCCCACATTTTTTCCGCTTTTTCCTTTGCCAATTTTGGAGTTGAAATCTCCAAGGATAAGTGTAACATCTTTTGGCTTTGTAGACTTTAGAACTTGATTTATTTGTTCATAAAACTGCTCAATCTCTTCATCTGATTTATCTGCAGTAGGGGCATATACCTGTATAATATTAAGTTTTGCAGTTTTTGTATGCAGTTGTAGGAGCAGGATCCTGTCTGACACTGGCGAAAAATTAGTGACAGACTGTGTCATTCTTCTTGAAACGACAATTGCTACACCATATCTGTGATGTGGGTATTCATTTCCTGAGAAATAGATCATACCGTTGCTTGTCGAGACGTTGCCTGCACCCGACCATCTTGTATCGCTGATGCCTAGGATATCGATGTTTAATCTTTGCATCTCTTGTATAACGTTGTGAATTTTCCCAGGCTCGTACATGCTTCTGACGTTCCATGTACCAATATTTATTGTATTTTTAACACAGGGATTTCGCAGAATTACGACCTGAGAGGCCCTGTTGTCATGAAGTATACCTCTCCTGCCGGATCTTGGTATCCGGTATCCATGATCAGTACTAGAAATCATTTCGCTTCGCACAGCCATGATAATTTTACTAGAGATATCCCTTAGGATCTTTAATGCAGTGGTTTCTCCTTGCCTTCTGCATCCTTATGCCGTTGACCATTTCTTAGTTCCTCCGCCTTTGAGATCGATTTCTCAGTCTCAGGGCAAAAGAGTGCCCTTCCATTTACCAGTTCATCCGCCCGAAGCCGTTGGCCAGTAATTGATGGACTGCTTATACCGGCAATCATTCGGTGACTTGATTCTATATCAACCCTAAAATCGAGGGTTGCCACTTCCGCCATCCGCACCGTACCGAAGCTCCGCTTCTCCGCCGTGGCCGCCGTTGTGGACTTCATCCGTAACTCTGGACAAGGGACCCTAAACAGGTACTAGTTTCCCGGGTCAGGAAACCCCCGGAATCTGCGGAGGGCAGGGATTGATTCATTTTCCCTGATAGGACTATCTTTAAGAATTTAAAGAGTTCCTACCCGTTACCCAGTCAGCCCTTTGAAGTTACAAAATAAAAATTGTTTTTTTTGCATTATCTCGTAAACTACTAGAAATTTTGTAATAAAAATGGACACGTCACTTTCTTGTTCTGAAAGCATTTTTCATAAAAAGAAAACAAAATCTAAGCCCACAGAAAAATTTTAAAGGTGATGTGCACCCTAAATCTCCCAAACTTTTGAATACGTTCAAATTAAATAAATTTTGTGGCATCATTAGTTTAACACATCATTTTTCAAATTTTTTTATCTCTTATCATTTTTTTCAAAAAACAGTTTTTATTCAGGTACGGCCCTTTTCAACTTAATACAACTAATTACAACTAAATAAATGGCTTAAATCAATTGACAAGTACAAAAAATGTTTATAACCTTTATAAATATGATATTAAAATAATTGTTCACAATGAGCCCCATTTTCTTTAATACACATTCGGTATCGTTTTAATAAGAAAATCCGAATGCGCTGAAAAATCATATTTTTCTGACGAAATTGATTTGCAGCTTGAGTTATTTTAACCCTCAATTGTTGTTCGTCATCTATTGTTACAGAATATACTTTCTCTTTCTACTTCTATACACGCGTTCGCCGTTAAAAATTTATATAGGAGACAATCTGCATAATCATTACATATGTAATGCTATAGGTAAGAGAAAGCAGAAAGAGAAAAAGTATTAGTTATTTAGATATATGGTGCATCTTTTGCCGTATATAAACATTTGACCTGTAATAGGAGTATAGTAAATGAAGGATTGTATCAATATTTTAATCAAAATAGGTATA
This sequence comes from Diabrotica balteata, assembly GCA_918026665.1. Lineage (NCBI taxonomy): Eukaryota > Metazoa > Arthropoda > Insecta > Coleoptera > Chrysomelidae > Diabrotica > Diabrotica balteata. The sequence continues at coordinate 127,431,249 of OU898279.1, forward strand.
TATTTTTATTTTTATATATGTATAAAAGGAGCTGAATGCAAAAAATTTTTTTACACATACTTTGCAGTAAAATACATTGTTTATTTTATTATTAATATAAAAATTACAATACAATAAATACATTGCAATATAATTCAATATAATAACACAATATAAATTAAAATATAATATGCATTCAAGTATTTAAAACTGCCAATATACATAACTTACTTTACGAAGATAAAAATAAAAAACCAACAACTCGGATTATGTCGTAAATTTTCATTTTATTTTAAAATTTAGCATTTTTGCATATATTACATATATTTAATGATATTAACGTGAGGTTTTTAAATATTTAAAAAATAAAAAAGGAAATTCATAATTGGGATTCGAACTCACAACCACCAGCGTATGAACCAAACACGTAAAGGATTTGCCAACTAGACATGATACTACTTCTCTGTTTTTCATTTGATATGATACTCTATTGCTAGATGTTTTATTTGTTAGCCATTTTTTATATAATTTGTTCTTTTCTTGTATCATTTCTTTGACGTTTTCTGTCATCCATGGTGGTTCGTGGTGTTTTTTGTCGTTGTTCTCTGTTCCTAATACTTAATAAGCAATTTTTTTTATTATCATTTTGAGGTTATTGTATTCTTGTTCTACATCCATATTTCTTTCCATCTCATTTAGTTCCCTTTCTAATCTACATTGAAAAAGATGTTTAATACTTGGTTGGAATAAAAGATGCAATTTATATCTCTCCGTTTTGTACTGCGTAGTATTGTTTCTCTGACTTTCGCTGTTATGTTTGTTGTTTTGTTTAAAGGGGCACAAAATATTAGCTAAAAGAAAGTAATGGTCTGTCCCACAGTTAGACCCTCTTTTTACTCTGCAGTCTTGGCACTTAAATTTTGAGTTCTGTCTCATTATTATATAGTCTATGATCGACTTCTGTTGGAGTAAAGGTCGTTCCCAAGTGTATTTATGAATATCTTTATGTGGGAATTGGGTGTTCATTATTTTTAAACCAAAAAGTTGACAGAACTCAATTAAACTGTCCCCTGAACTATTTTTAACCATTTCTCCGTATCGTCCCACCACTTCATCGTCTATTTGAGAACCTACTCTTGCATTTAGGTCTCCTAACAATATTATTTCTTGATGGCTTTTTATTTTATCACAGATGTTTGATAACTCTTCATAAAAGGAATCTTTAACTTGTTGATTTGAATCGTCTGTTGGCGCATAGACCAACAACTATTGTTTCGATGCCGTACAATGTGACAGTTATTGTGAGAATTCTTTCAGATATGTACTCATAGTCTTTTATATATTTTTTTAATGATTTTTTTATAAGAATTGAGACCCCTGATTTAGCGTGTATATGTTTCTCTACTCCTGACCATAGATGAACGTAGTCTTTAATCTGTTCATTTCCCTGTCCTTTCTTTTTGGTTTCAGAGAGTACTATGATGTCCATTTTTTGCTTCGTCAAAAGAAGCAAAAAACAATTTCTGGGAACAAAAATGTGTCCAAGTTGAAAATTTAATGGGTGGTTCTCAGACAACGGAAGCATGGAGAACTATCACTAATCTAAAGAAGAACACCCATAACTCATTAAGCAACTTAATTTCTATAGAAAAATGGGAAAATCACTATAAAAATTTACTCCAAGAGTCCAGATTGGAATATATGGGAGAAGAATACAGTATGGAGAGACAAACAAATAGTAACATTAATACTACCAGCAACGAGGTCCGTACTGCGCTAATTAAAATAAAAAACGGGCGATCTTCAGGACCTGGCAATATAGCTGTAGAGTTACTTAAAGCAGGAGGTCCACTCCTAATCGAACGAATAACTTTTCTAATGAATCAATGCTGCCAACAAATTAAAATACCATCTGAATGGAAAACCGCTCACCAAGTCTCCATCTTTAAAAAGGGTAATCGAAAAGATCCTAACTGCTACAGAGGATTGAGTGTCCTACCTACTTTCGGTAGATTGTTTGGAAAGATAATAAATAGAAAAATACAAGATGATGTAGGACATCTAATTAGCGAAGACCAAAGCGGATTTACGCCTGGTAGATCTTGCACTGATAACTTGTTTATACTCCAACAATTAATGGAAAAAAGAATAGCGGAAATATACAGGGATAACACCACTTACCTAAAAATCGGAAATAGACTATCAGAGCCGATAAAAGTAACTAAAGGACTGAGACAAGGATGCAGTATGTCACCTTTACTGTTTAATTTATATATTGAGGCAGCCCTTCAAAATTGGAAAAACCACTGCCAGAGAATGGGAATCCCAATAGGAAATGACGTATTGTTCTCCCTGAACTTTGCGGATGACCAAGTCGTTCTAGCTCAAGATTCTTATGATCTAGAATTTATGATAAAGCGTCTATACAGAGAATATGTAAAATGGGGGTTAAAAGTCAGCATGAAGAAAACGGAATATCTAGTTATCAATTCTGATGCAAGGTTTGAAGTGTTGATAGACGAGGACGTGGAAATCACACAAGTGGAAAAATTTAAATATTTAGGTGCATTCATTGATAAGAACGGCTTGGGTGAAACCGAAATTAAACACCAAATTAATCAGGGACGTAAAATTGTAGGATGTTTGAACTCCTTATGGTGGGATCGCATGATCCCACCATAAGATCTTTGTTATGGCTCTGAAGTATGGACAATTAATGCAGACCTGAAAAGAAGATTGTTGGCAGTTGAAATGGATTATTTGAGAAGAAGTGCTAGAACATCAAGGCTGGAAAGGAAAACCAACGAATCTATAAGAAATCAGATGAATGCTACAGATACGGTCATAGACAGAATAGAAAGAAGAGGTTTAAAATAGTTTGGACACCTGTTAAGAATGCCTGACGAACGTTGGCCCCAAAAACTTTACAGATGGAAGCCCCCTAGTAGAAGAAAAAGAGGTAGACCTCGACGCTCATGGAATGAAGGTATTAGAAGAGCAATGGAATCGAGAGGTTTGGAGGAGAAGCATGCCTTGGATCGAGAGGATTGGCGGAGGAGGACGGGAATACGGCAATAGCCGTCTCCAAGATGTATTCTATTTACAAATTGGATCCTGTAATATATATATATATATATATATATATATATATATATATATATATATATATACATGATACTAACGGATTTCAAAATTGACAGTTTTTGGTCAAACAGTGATTATTTTGAAATACAAAAGCCTAAAATAATTATAAACGTTTAATAAATAATACAAAACATATCACATAAATAATAATATTAATACATATTATATATATATATATATATATATATATTATATATATATATATATATATATATATATATTATATAATTCATATAATATTAAATATATATACAAAAGGAACATTTTTATTCTCGAGAGGGGAAGAGAGAGAAAATGTATCTTCTGTCTCTCTCTTACTTATTATCTTACATATGTAATGATTTCACAGATTCACTCTCATGCAAATTTTTAACGCCGACCGTGCGTATAAAAGTATAACTTCAAAAAGCTAGCAATATGGTTACACCGATACTAACGAGTTTTACATCTCCCAAAATTACTCCTCAGAACATAACTGATGCTATTAAGATCGAGTCCTTACAAGTCAACTGTCTAATTTCTATTACCACCCACAAATTAAGTGGTCTGTGTTGCCACCCACCGTCAATCACAAGCATTTATATTATAAAGATTATAAATTGATATGTCAAATCAAATATAAAATGTAATTTTCTCACACTAAATAACATCTAAGTTAAAAATGCCACAAAGATATTGTTCTTTTTTCACTAAAATGATTTTTCTGAAAAGTTTTAACATTCCATGGTTAGATTCTTGGCAATTTAGTTTGTTTAGAATAATTATAAACGTCAAAAATGTGGACGTGACTTTACCACTAATATGACGCACAACAAATGAACTGCTTAACTTCTTAATTACATTTTCCAATTTCATCTTACACTACCTTCTATCCAAAAGCGGAAACGTCGGGTGTAAATAAATTAAATAAATATTATCGGTCGCCGACTATCCAGACAACCTTTCAAAATGAAAATCCCTAGCGGCTGCCGCATCACGCATCGCAAGCGCGTATTTCACCACATAGAGTGCGAAGTTAATTGTAAAGGTGTTGTGGCCTTGCTTTGCCAGTTTTGCTACAGGTAGTGTGATGCAGCGTTGCCGCAACGGCTTTGTCTTTGGGAAATCAACCGTGTAACGCTGTTACAACATCACTAGATAAATTGATTTTATTGTTCGTTGTAATTTTCAGGCGATTGGAAAGACTGTAAACGAACGTGCACGAATTCAGTACTCAACAATTAAACGGATTATTGACAGCAATAGGTCGTAGAATAGAAAAAAATTAAAACAGTTAGACTTTGAAATAAAAAACACTAGTGCTAAAAAATAACAATGGATAACTAAAATGTCCTCTTTTATTTTGTAACTATTATCTGTTTGTTATTAGGACTATGCTTTCCTGCATATTTTGCTAAATTGCTAGCTAATTCTTTAGTTTTTAATAGGTCTTCCTAGTAGCCGTCGACTAATGAGTTTTTAATCAAATATACTCGGTTCGCTGATTCTCGTCCCAACTGTCTAGTACATTTAGAAGTTATTGGAGCGAAGCCTTTATACTGGTATTGTATTACTTTTTTCTCCACAGTAAAATACTGACACGAGCGACATAGAAATAACGCCTCGAGGAGAGGGCATCACGAGTAGCGTCCAAAAAACGGTTCTTCACATCAACTTACTAGTAGCCCAGTCTAGTTATGCAAAAATCATCGATTTCACGGCAAAATTTTTCGAAGATATCTGAAGCTTGTAAGACATAGATGGGGGTGACTAGATGATGTATAGATAAACAGATGAAAGTACTCGTATTTTTACCTTACGTTATTTTTAAACAATAATTTATGATCACAATTTAATCTTTTGTCTAAAGTTTTTTCCCTTATATGTTACATAAACAATATTCATACCATTTTTTTTTATATCAAGAATATCTTTATTTTGCAGTTTTTAAATTAAAATTGATAAATAATTTACGGATATATTTGCAAAAAGCAATTTTTTGCACTACCCCCTCTGTGGCTCAGTGGTAAGAGCGCCTACCTTTAAATCTAAAGGTCGTGAGTTCGAATCTCATCTGGGTGGAAATTTTCATTTATTAAAAATTAATAGATAAAAATAATTTCTATCCTTGTGCGATCGGTACTCACCAGAGGGACCGCAGACGTTCGGATACAATTAGCGTCTCTTAGCAAAGATAATGAAGTCGACTTTGCTAAGTATCAAGACAATTACTCTACACACACACACACACACGCACTACACTAGGTACCTGAATGTACCATGCCAATGATCATAGTTGTCGAGGCATTAACCCAATAAAAAAAAAAAAAAAAAAAAAAAAAAAAAAAATTTGCACTAATTTATAAGTTTTATTATTTTTTTTATTAACAAAATAAAATATTATTAATAGATTTGAACATCGAGGAATTACCGTCTTTTAAATTTGTGCCAAATTTCCTCCCGATCGATCAAATAGTTTAAAAGTTATTTAATTTATTTATCCCTGAGGCTAAACATTTAAACTATTGAATTTGCTCTATTAACGATGCTAGATACATTTCGCAAATTTTGTAGGATTTTTTAAGACTTAAACTATCTCAGAAATTAAATGCATGTTGCGTTTTCATCGAAATTATTTACAAAATAAACGTTTGAAAAAAGGTTATATTTTACTTATAAACAATTTTTTTAAAAATAATTTTTAAAAAATCATATATCTGTTGTTTCAACATTAAAAAATAAAATTTGCCCAAATTTTTAATGAAAATCTAAACTTTAACTCCAAAGTGGAGGGGATAACTATTTCAGCTCCGTTTTTTTTTCTTGATCGGAACTTCAAATTAAAACACGTAGGAAAAATTTACATAATCTCAGCTCCCATTGCATTTAGAAGCCTCTTTTTTTAATCTGGGATAGCTCGTCGAAATATGAATAACTACATAGTAGTCACTGGCCTTGATAGTCCCGCAGTTATTTTTGCTGGCATTAAGAGTATTTTTGATTTAAGTACGGTCATTTATGAGTAAGATGCCGTGTTTCCTGCAATGATCCTGACTGCCACGTTCTTTTCATATTTATTTTTAGATGTTATGATCGTCACCTCCTGCGTCGAACGTCACGTCATTTCACGTGACATTTTAAGTTCTGTGTTGAATGTCACATAACTGTCACGTCCTGCATCGAATGTCACGTCACTTCACGTGATATTTTACGTTCTGTGTCGAATGTCACATAACTTTCACGTCCTGCGTCGAATGTCACGTTATTCACGTGATATTTCACGTTCTGCGTCAAATGTCACGTTAATTCACGTGACGTTTTACGTCCTGCGTCGAATGTCATGTCATTTTCACATGACATTTCACGTTCTGCGTCGAATGTCACCTCCTGCGTCGAATGTCACGTCAATTCACGTGACATTTTACGTTCTGTGTTGAGTGTCACATCCTGCGTCGAATATCTCTGTTATGACGCTCTGTTACCCTCTGCTACCCTCTGTTACCCTCTGCTACCCTCTGTTGTCCTCTGTTATTGTGTCTTTGTCTTTTAAAATGTCGAACGTCACGCCACAACGTCACACGTCACGTAATTCCTACATTTCACGTCCTATGTCGAATGTCACGTCAATTCACGTGACATTTCACGTTTTGTGTCGAATGTCACATAAATGTCACGTCCTGCGTCGAATGTCACATCATTCCACGAGACATTTTACAATATGCGTCGACTGTCACGTTCTGTGTCCAATTTCACGTCCTACGTTGACGTTCTCTTAGCCACTGTACGGAAAAGAAGAAGAAGAATGTTCGAGCGATAACATAGCTTCTGTGTGTGTATGTGTGTGTGTATGTGTCACCAACGCTTTGACACCTCGTACGTCAAAATCTCATGCCAATAGCAATGAAGATACGTTTTAGCGCCCATTTGGCATCGCCCCCATCTTTGTTTTTTGTCTCCCCGCCTTGTCCCCGTTCCAACGAGCCCTCGTACGTCACAATCAGACTAATAGCAACGAAGATACGTTTTAGCGCCCATTTGGCAACGCTGCCATCTTTGATTTTAGTCTCAGTGTATTCGTTACCTCCTCCCCGTTCCAACCACCCCTCGTACGCCGCGATCGGACCAATAGAAACAAAGATATGACGTAATGACCTTTTGGCATGCTCCGATGCGTACGGCACATACTGCGTTCAACCCCATTTTTCATCCCCTTTCCAACGAGCCCTCGTACGTCATCCTACGTTAAGCCGTTTGGCATTTGCAACCGTGTGACGTCAGAGTGGAAGTGGAGGGGGGTGCCCCAAGCGCCCCATACTCTACTCTCCCAGATACTTAAAATCTTTGACTACTTGAAAGTTGTATTTATTGATGGTTACGTTTTGTCTAACCCTTGGCCTTAAGTTCTTCGTAACCACCATGTACTTGGTCTTGTCCTTGTCGACCTTCAGACCAACTTCCTTGGCCCGGTTTTTGAATAGAGTATAAACTTCTTTTGCCTCTCTGGTTGATTGTGCAATTGTGTCCACGTCATGCACAAACGCCAGTAGTATTTTTGATGCTTGGGCGGCAAATCCGTTTGTCTGTTGTGGTTGAGCTTTTCTTACCGCATGTTCCAGTGCAAAATTGAATAGTAGGCTGGCGAGAGGATCTCCTTGTCTAAGCCCGTTGTCAATACGAAATTTCTCTGACATGTTGCTGCCAATTCTGATCCGTGCGGAAGCGTGTTCTCTGTACTTACCTATGTTAATCGTAACAGCTTTCCAGGTACTCCCATTTTTACCATCGTCTCCCAAAATGCTTCTCTGCTAACAGAATCGTAAGCTTGTTTAAAATCCACGAAGATTTGGTATACATCGCGGTTGAATTCCCAAATAACGTGGATAGTAACACAGAATTTTAAACAAAAGCACAAAGAGCCGGAATTTACAAAAAAAGGCAAAATAAGCAAAAACGCCTAGAATAGGAATAATAGGCAAAAAGTCAAATTGCCTGTAATCCGAGATTTAGTGATGATGATGCTTTGGTTTATCTGTTATAGTGTTTGACATTTTGAGCTTTCTACCAACTAAATATGTTTGCTACCAATAGACTCTTATCTACATTCTCTACTTTTTAGATTGCAAATAATTAAATTGATTAGCCTCGTAGATCTTTGTATAATACAACCTACAAAATATTTTGTGTATATATATTATGTTTGTGGATTTTACATAGACTTTAGCCACTCCTGCTAAGCGCTTTGCAGATTAATATTTTATTTTATTAAATACATTTGTCTGGTTGCGATACTCATGATAGCCCGCTGAAACTTTTTTATGACTAATTTTCAGTAATTCGTCTTTGTTTTTGGATACGGGAATCCAGCTACTTATTTTGCACAAATTAAGGCTAGGCTTTTTCTCCTCCTTGTAAGCAAGAAGATTGGTGGTGTACTTCGATATCGAACGTATGAAGAAGGTTAATGACACCCAAGTGTTGTCTAATACCCTTACTTGAGATGTCTTTAGTTTCCACTCGGTATTCCTCCCTTAATAAAATTGGCGAACTTATCACTAAACCTGAAGTTTCCTCCACCAAAATAAAGGTTTCCGTTTTCAAAGATGCTATTGTATCATAAATTTACAAATTTTGTTTAGATTATCAAGAATTTAAGCATTTCAAAGATTTTAAACATATACAAGCTTATATAAATATATTGAATATAACCAATAAGATACTTTAAGTGATATTTCATACCACCGCACGGTAATAAACATGTAAGAATATGTAATGGGAAGTATTACCGATTGATATGCTACAAAAATCTTATTGAAGTAAACGTCATATAAAAACTTTGTTCGGTTCGTTATGATGATCGAGTATGTGTGTCTTGACGTAAACTTCAATGACTTTTTAGATAACTTTTTATAAAGTTAATACGTGTATTGATGGATAGGTAATAAATTATACAAAACAAATTATCAAAAAAAATTGCTTAAAAATAGAATACACAAATAAAATAACATTATTTGATGTCTTAGTGCAGCGGTTCCCAATCTTTTTTGGTGACGGAAACCTTTTGGAAAGCGAAGTACTTGACGGAACCCTACAATAAAACAATAGTTTTTAAAAGTGTATTCTTTATTAATAAGCATAATAAAAGTACAATGTAACGATTACTTATTACTTACTTACATAACAAATATAATAATAGAAGATACTAAATAAGAAAACTATAACTAATGGGAGGTATGAAACTGTTTTTTATTTTTCATTGATTGGTTAACATCAGGTTTGATAGAGGACATTTAAAGTCTCATATCAAGTTCGGCGTCCAGCCTATTGGGCTATTTGATTTCGTGGCGTGGCGTTTCGTTTATAATGATTAATTTATTATTATAAAATATATTTATATATTTATCATATTTATAAGGATTAATAATGGCTGTCATTAGGCACTCTGGAATTATACCTTTTTTAAAGGAATCGTTGATTAGTGAGACCAGAACTTCCAACACATTATTTGGGAGATCAAAGCATATTTTTATATATCAGTACTACACGAAGATTTGCTTTTAATACTACTGATTGTTTGGATTAGTTCAGATTTATTAACTGGTCCTATAAAGAATGATTCGAGATCTTCTTTGAACTGGGGAGATAGAAAATAGGATCTTGTTGTGGCAAAATAGTTGATGATATATTTTTACTTACATTAACGAAGTATTCATTTAAATTTTTAGGGTTTGGAAAAAAGAATATTTGGGCTGTGTTAGTTTTATTTTAGAGATCGTTTATTATAGACCAAGTTTCCCTTATAACATTATTAGAGCTTTCCATACGATTCGTATACTACATTTTTTTAGCTGTTTTGATAACTTTTGGATAGGTTCCGCTGTATTTGGAGATATATTCAGTGACAAACATATTGGTAGTAAATTTCTTAATGTACAGCAGTGAACGCGTATTTTTGGCTGATATGCGGATACCTTTGGTAGTCCAGGGTTTGTGATGTTTTGACTTAATTGTAATTAAAGGAAATGCCTAATTAAAAATACAGACACGCTTTTAAAAAATCACTTAAATTATAGTCCACGTCCACAGAGGCAAAGTTCACAGAAAGTTCTGAGCAGAAAAAATCCTACCTAAGCGTTGTGTTTTCGAGGGCTGTTCATTGGTCAAGGGCATGTTCAACTTGGTATATACTGCTTCATGGCCAGAGAGTCCTGCATTAGTAATTGTAGAACGTACATCAAGGGGTAAGAAATCTAGGACAATATAATCAATTATGGTAGATGTTGTTTTAGTAATTCTTATAGGAAAATTAACGTGCATTGTAAAACCATACGATTCGAATATATTGACAAAGGATAATTGGGTAGTACAAGCAACAGCGTAATTAATCTCTTAAGTCATCGCATAGGTAGAATCTTTCTGCTTTTATTGGGCAAGTCGTCTAACAACTTTAAGAGGTTCTGAACAGATAGTTCAGTGGAATAATCAGGTGATCTATAAATGCAAAGAATTTGTACATTATGATTCTTGTTATAAACCAATAAAAACTCAAAAAGGATTTATTCAACAAAAAGTCATATATTGTTACAGGGGAGAAAGCAATATTTGTAGAAAGAATTAGGATGCCACCATGAGCTGAACTTAGACATTATACCTAGCAAATGTTTTATATTTTTCTCCAGAAAAAGGCTCGTTAGCTTTAAGTCAATGGTCGGTAACCGCAGCTATTAGGGAAAATCCTAATTCCTCTAGAAACAAAAATAATTTATCTTGTTAATATCTTATAAAACGAATATTAATCAGGACCATACTACAGTTGTTATAAATTTAATAATTTGAGGTTTTTAGTCCCGCAGAACACGTCATATTATTTCAAAATTACGTTTTGGAGAGTCAATGGAATAGTAGCTTTGGTGACTTTTCCTTGAGTTTTGTAGATGAATAATTCTCTCCGAATTGAGAAAGGACCTAAAATCAGCAAGATCAGCTTCCACCTCAGTTGGACCTAGCAATTCTAGAAGAATTTTTTTTCGAGATGATTTTTCGTAGATCTTCAGTCTTACTGGGAAGTCCTTTGGAAGCCAAAAAGAGTTTACTGCTTGTGTTGGTGAAAATTTCGTAACATACTAAAGAAGGTTGATCTTGTAAAAAAGCAAGACATAGTTTAAAGACTTTCAAGATATCTGGTTCCCTTAATCTTGCCTGAAGATATCTTGGTGTGGTGAAAGATTCCAGATTTATCGATGGTTCCAAAGCATCCTTCTTAATAAAATTAATATGAGAATAAAAAGCATTCTTAGATTTGCAAATTTCGATGGCCTGCTTGTCTGTGACTATTTTTGTATTTTTCATTTTACTTTTATTGTTGCTAAAAATGTTAATTAGATTTTTAAAGTTAACGGGGCTTCTGATGTTCTTCGGACTCATATTTAAGTCAGATGAAGGCATTGGTTTGAAATATAAAGATTCTGTAGACTATTTAATGTTTACACTAGGTGGCCAAATTTCCTTATTGAATAATAAGTCAATAGGGGTTTTAGATTTTATGCCTATTTTTAATGAGGAACCACCCACTGTGTTGGCATCTTGAAGGAAGACATAACATATAATATATTTCTTGATACCCAGCTCCTCTTTAATATAATGAACAACTTGTTGAACGTGGGAATTGGGGTTAAATTGGTAATAACCACATAATGGTATTTATTTTCTATAATTTTTGGCCTTTTCTCTGTTGATTCGAAATGTCGAGGGACTTCAGTTTGAATACCTGAGGTGGCATAAAATGTATTTTTCTACAATACTTCTTTTTTCGTCTGTATAGTAAATAATTTGTTGGTAATATTACCTATTTAACTGATATTTAAAGAGAGCCTTTCTATCCCCATCTTAATCTCAGTTGAATTTGAGTTTCGGATTTAAACTTAATAGTGTCATCAGAACAGCCGAAAAAAACTGACGATATATTGAAAATATCTTGTTCTATCTCTCTTATAGATTTTAAAATATTGTTAGAATTTAGCAGGTTGTTTATTTTATAGATCTCGTCATTTTTTTGTAAGATAGTCCAGTTTGCCCTCATTTTTGTTTCATAAATCGTATGTCTCAATGAAAACAGGCAAATTATAAGTTAGTTTTTTAGTTACTTAAATTACGGCTTCAAAGTTCTCTAAAGGTATTTGATTTTTTGATAAATTTCTAATTTTACATTTAAATATTTTATGCCTGGCGTATCATACAATGTATAAAAGAATCTTAGATGGGAAAATTTTTGGTCCAAGAGGGATTTTGTGGTCGTTTTATTAAGCACAAAAATTTCTGCAACAGTCCAAATGTAGGTCATGGTCGAAGTTTAAATTTGCAATATTTAACTGGATCGGTGATCTGTTAATCTGGTATAAACTTACAACCTGTTTAGTCGTATTTATAACACTCCAAAACAATAACAATAACAAACAATAATTGTTCGTATCATAAAGGTAATTACAATATTGGTGTAGTTTTGAAGTCTAAGGTTGGTCTATTTTGTTTAAAGTTTATATGTACCGGGTGGTCCAATAAGCCGATCTCTCGGCTATATATCAGAAACTATTTATGTTATCACTTTAGGAGAAAAAATTCCTTCTAGAAAGAGGCCTTAATTCTTCACAAAGTTGCTCAAGCACTTTTTTTTATTTTTTCAAATAAATGGTGAGGGAGAATGGGGAAGTATTTGTGGATAAATACCTATAACTTTGGATTGGATCAATTGATTTTAACGAAATTAGTGTCGTTAGAAAGAGTGTGGATGAATAAATTTACTACTATAAAATAGTTGCATTTAGTTTTAATTGTCATAGGTAGAGGGTACTTTGGAATAGAACAAATTAAAATTCTTTTTTCTTTAAAATGTTTAATGGCAACACCTATTTATTGTAAACTATAATAGAATTGGATTAAATTCGTAACAAAATGGCGCAAACCTCATGTTAATAGCTTTTGTCGAACTCGAGATATGAATAAAAACGCATAAACATAAGTAAGTATAGTATTGACTCACCTTGTATTATAAATTAAATTAAAAAATAAGTCAGTAGATACTTTCAATTTTTTTTATAACTAAAGAATCTTAATGTTAATACCTATTTTGACCACTGTTATTTTATATGAGTAAAAATAGTTTTTTCGAAACTAGGTAGGCTACGACAATGAATTTGACGTGGTCATATTATTTATTTGTTGACAGCAGTCAAAACATTGTTAAGAAGTGTTATAATATAATCCGAATTGAAGATTTCACTTTTTTCAATAGATATTAATATTGGTAATATTAGTAATTAATTATCAGTACTAATAATTCGTGATGAGTACATCAAATGCAGAATTGTATGATATGATTGGAGTTTATTTCGAATGTCACCAAAATGCCGCTATTGCCTCACGTATATATTCTGTAAGATATCCTGACAGGAGACATTATGACAAAGACGTATTTTAAAGAAAGGCAAAAAGAAAAGAGAAACTGCTAGTTTTCATCGTCCTTGTTTTAAACGACGTAGTAAAGGTATGACCGAAGATAATTCAATCAATGTTCTTGCTTTAATTCAACAGAATCCACATATATGTAGTCAGCAAATCTCTATAGAATTAAACATACCCAAAACTACTGGTCTAAGGATTTTAAAAGATCACAGGTTGGTTTTATTATATTATTATATTATAATGTGAACATATAGGTCAGAAACTTGGAATTCCCTTAAAACTTTAGATTCAACTGTTATTTTAATATTCCGATAAAAACGGCAACGCGGTGCTTTTATCCTTTTATCCGTTTCTTAAAAATACTTATGCACGATGTATCTTCTAAAAACAATTGTAGATTTTTAAAGATTTTTGAGTTTTAGTAAATATAGTGGTTTCTTTTGTACCAATATTTGTTGTTCTGTTTTTTAGACTGCATCCTTATCATGTAGTTCTCCACCAAGCTTTACATGAGAGAGATTTTGATGCAAGGTTGAATTACTGCAATTGGATATCAGGTCTACTAGAAGAACAATCGCGTATCATGTCAAAGATTTTGTGAACGGACGAGGCTACGTTTAATAGTGCGGTTGTTGTTAATCTGCATAATATGCATTATTGGGCTGAAGAAAATCTGCACTGGATACATGAGGCGCAGGTTCAAGGTAGATGGAGTCTTAACGTTTGGTGTGGTATAGTTGATGGAAAGATCGTAGGTCCATATTTCTTTGATATAACTTTAAATGGCGAAAAATATTTGGATTTTCTGGAAAATCAGTTGCCTGTTTTATTGGAAGATATTTCCTAACGAACAAGAAGAGATATGATATTACAACATGACGGGTGTCCTGCGCACTTTTCCAGACGAGTTCGAGACTATTTGTATGCAAGTTATACAAATAGAGATTATTTGTATAACGCGATTATTGATATATTAACGAGATTATTTGAATGTAAATAAATGGATTGGAAGGGGAATCTCCAGACTTAACATATCTGGACTTTTATCTGTGGGGAAGATTGAAGGACTGAGTGTACGAAACTCGACCAACCACGCGAGTCGAGATGAAACAGCTCATTAAAAACGCAATAAATAGTATATCAACAGCTGAGATTGAAGCAGCTGTTATGTCTACGCGCGAAAGATTACATCTTTGTGTGGACAATGATGAAAAACAATTTGAACGTTTAATTGGAGATTAAGTTTTATTGATCGAGATGTTTGTATGATCTTTCACATATTTAATTTTAAGTCATAATATAGGGTGAGTCAATACTATACTTATTTATGTTTATGCGTTTTTATTCATATCTCGAAATCTACAAAAGCTATCAACATACAGTTTGCATCGTTTTGTTACGACTTTAATCCAGTTTCATTATAATTTACAATAAATAGGTGTTTCCATTAAACATTTTGAAGAAAAATAAATTTTAATTTTTTCTATTCAAAAGTACCCTCTAACCATAACAATTAAAAATAAATTTAACTGTTTTATAGTAGATATAAATTAAATCATCCATATTTTTTCTAATGACACTAATTTCGTTAAAATCGGTTGATCCAAACCAAAGTTATAGGTATTTATCCACAAATACTTTCCCACTCTCCCCCACCCTTTATTTGAAAAAATAAAAAAAAGTACTTGAACAGCTTTGTGCGGAATTTAGGCCTCTTTCTAGTTTACTTATTTAACACTTGGTATAATTGGACATATTTCAGAAAAAAACTGGTTTTCAAATTTTTATTCAAAGGTTACGCCCCTTACCGGTTAACCCAGAAACTTGAAAGTTATTTCCAGCGATTTCTCTTGACCACTTTTACTAAGGAATGTTTACTCCTAAAGTTATAACATGAATAGTTTCTGATATATAGCCGAGAGATCGGCTTATTGGACCACCCGGTACAGTTTCTAATTAATCTAAAAATACAATTAGTTCAGGCGGGATCTGTCAAAAAGCAGACCCTAATGGATATTTTTCATAGAAGTATATTTTTTTGCTGGAATCACTTTAGGATGTATTTTCTATCAATAATAAATATATGCACCAATTGCAAATCTTGTGCTTCCGTGGTTGAGTTTTTGTTTAATTTTATTTTTTTTGACAATAAATCATATATAAATAACTAAAAAATGACTATATATTAGGGATCAATACTAGTAATAGTAGGATTAGTATTAGTAGGAATTTAGTATAAGATTGTATAGGAAACAATGACTAATGAAAAAATGAGTACAAATTGTAAGATTGGCGAATGGATTTAGTGTCCGCAGTCATTTAAACACAAACAAACAACAACAACAACGACAATAAATCACACATTGACCATATTTAAAAAAAAATTATATTTTATAAATGATTTTTTAAATAAATTTTACTCAGCACTTTATGTAATTTTAATTAAAGTGTTATTTTTTATGTTATAAAAGCTTCTTGGATTGTTGAGAAAGGGATCACATGCTTCGACCAATTACCTCAACAATTAATCGAGCCAAAGTAGGCCCATCGCGATGTAGAAAGAGAGGCGACCCGACGGCCGTAGATCTATCAAAGGGGATCACGCAGGTCATCTGATAGAGGTTGGCACGAGATAGCAGCAGTGGCACACACACACCGGCGGCAGTGATTTACAACATCGTATTTCCCTGTGAATCCATCACGTATGCGTGGGGCGGGTGATAAGCCGCCCCCTTAACATCAACATATCGGGGTTGCCGTTTTGTTACATTTTAACAATTTTGTCATAAAAGAGGTACGTTAGCACACATGGGTTACATGCTCTTCGTGCAATTTGGTCGCGCTGTGATAAACTCTTTGTAATTTTGTTTTTATGGTCTATTCCTTTTTTTATTTTATATCTTTCTTCTTAGAATTAAATTACAAATCACCGCTGAAGTTTAATCCGAGGTATTTTAAATTGCTACAATAAATTGTCCTTGCCATATTGTTTATTTATTTTTATAACAACCTAAAATCTATCAATGAACAGCTTTCTGTATTATAAAAATCCACTTTCCAATATACACCCACAATATCAATGAACAGCTTTCTGTATTATAAAAATCCGCTTTCCAATATACACGCACTTTTAGAATGCAATAATCTATTTTATAGTTGTTTATTTGATCTTTTTTCTAGTTGAATTGAAAAAAGCTCAATAATTGTTTTTTATAATTCATTGTAGAGCTTGATTTAAACTTTAACAACTGTTCACATATTAAGAGATGACCCGTGATTTGCCTAAGAGTATATGCCAGTTAAAATTAGTAATATCTACCAAGTGTTCTAGACATTTTATTAAAGACTTTCGTCGATGAAAATCTGGCATAAAAAATATTCTTCTTCTTCTTCTTCCTTCTTGTATTTAGGCTTTAAAGCCTATTTCTTTTTCAATTTTAGCCACCTAAATTGTTTAAATTATCGCACCAACGTTTCTTGGTCAGATAGTACTTTTTCATCCTTTTGGTGACTTATCTCGTGCTATTCATACTATCCTATCCTCTGTCCTTCTACTAATATGTTCGTTCCACTCCTGTTTCCATTCTTTCACCCATCCATTTACGTCTTTTATCTTGCATTCTCTTCTTATGTTTTTGCTTCCCTCCCTACCCAACAGACTTTTCCCTGATATTCGTCGTAGTATTTTCATCTTTGTTATTTCTAGTTGTCGTCTCATTTCAGATGTGTCAGGTCTTTTCTTCGCCGTTGTTGCGTTCTGCACATACGATGACCTCAATATAACAATTAAGGTCATCCTGAAGGGGGAGAGATATTATGTTCAATCTAGAACTCGCTGGTTTCCCCCTTTCGAAGTGGGTATGTATATTCAACTAAAGAAAAGAAATCAAAGCCAGTGGACTGTATAAAACTCTATTTTAAAAAAGTGTAAAATTAAACATAAATATACATAACCAAATATACTATTCTAATTAAAGAAGAATATATTACATTAAAGAAGAAGAATATATTACAAAATTAACTATTAGCTACTATGAAACACACCAACAGACACACCGAAAGACAACCATAAACCAACCAAAACAAAAATGTCGATTTTATAAAAAACCACTGACAAAACAAAAGACAAAACCTATCATAGCCGCAAACATACTATACATAAAAAGATAAAAGCCAATTAATAATCTTACAAAAAAATCAACCTAAATAAGGATATAATATTTTAACGTTGTAAAAACAAATTAAGAATGCGGTGCATACAAATAATTAATAAGTACAATTATTAAAACAAAACATACAAGAAATAAAATCGGTGTTAACAAAATACACAAAAAAAAATATACAATACAGTAAATAAACCAAAACAAATGCAAAATGTCCAATTAACAATGTTCAATCTCGATCGCGGCACAAATACGATGAAGTTCCAAATACCAAATAAATATACCAAGTGCTACTTAATATATGCAGCAACAAATTAATATGGTGTATTGTTGCTTACCCCATGAAAAAGATAGCCCCAACGCTATCGCAAATTATGTCTTCAGCGACACTTCAACTACCAAAAGTTGTGATGCACATTAGCGTCTTTTCTTGGCCGATGCGGAATCAGGTACCCTTCACATACAGATGTTCATCGTTTGAGAGATACTTTTCGACTCTTGTTTTGTATGAAACGCAAACCCTTATTTTAGGTACA
Source organism: Diabrotica balteata (assembly GCA_918026665.1). Lineage (NCBI taxonomy): Eukaryota > Metazoa > Arthropoda > Insecta > Coleoptera > Chrysomelidae > Diabrotica > Diabrotica balteata. The sequence goes on from OU898279.1 coordinate 127,449,505, forward strand.
CACATATGTAGTGATATTTGGCAGATGGCTTGCCTTGCAATCTTTAGCCCTTAAAACGGCTGTGTCACTTACACGCAAATCTGGTTTTAAAATATACGAGGAGAATAGAAACTATTAAAAAGTCCGGGAATACATTTACAAATATTTATATACAGTTGCGAAACTGCAACAGCCGTGTATGTTAATATAGGTCTAATTGCTGCTTTAGATTCTTGTTTTGGTCTCTTGTCTTAGGTGTTTGTTCTTCCAGATTATGTCATTAAGAGATCGCGCCACCTGACTTACTTTAAAGCTTTGTTTTTGTCCTTCTTCTTCAACATCTGTATAACTAGTTATATCTATTCCCAGATATCTAAACCTAGCTTTCTGCTTTATTATTTTTCCATCAATTTCGATTTTATATCATAGTGGGTATTTAGATGTTGTCATACATTTGGTTTTTTCTGCTGATATTATTATATTGTATTTCTTGGCTGTTGTATTGAAGATGTGTGTTAATTTTTGGAGCTGTTCTTCTGTCTCATCGATTAATGCTAGATCGTATATATAACATAACATTTGGATTTCTTTGTCCCCCATCATGTAACTATGACCTTTACATCAGCAGCGGCTCGTGGCCTACAAAAGTGGTGAAGATGAGGAAACCTTGCTGGAGCCAAAAATAATTTTGGTACATACGTCACGCCCAAATTTCATTAAAAATTTGTTAAAAAAAATGTATAGAGTTTAGGGCCCTAATAACTTGAAAACAGTTTTTTAGGGCACTTATACTAAATACGATTCGTTCTGCTTGCCTGGGGTATTTTACATCTGAACCTTTACATTTTATTGAGGGATTTTTGGCGATTAAAACTCTACGCCTGGTAAAACGGGTTTGTTGAGTTTCGATTCAGCCGCCCACTCTGGGTCAGATGCTGATTGCACCCGAACACTCTGGATCAGAAGCTGCAGTTTTTACTGGTTATGGTCCACCCCGAGTGTTTCATTTCCTCGGTACCACCTATATTTAGGATAAAAAATGTCGCTAAAAACTATTGCTAAAAATGTAAACTCAAAATCATTTAAATCTCTTAAAAACCCTTCAGCCAGCTAAACTGATTTGTGGTATGACTCTTCAGAATTCATTATATTATCAAAAACGTCTTTTAATTTTTTCCAGTCTTCAATAATTACACTGAATAATTTTGAATTACACGACCATCTTGTCTCTGTAATTGTTGGCATACGTCTAACCGATGTAGATGCAAGAGCATACGATCGTTTTGCTGAACTATGAACAAACGATGGGATTCCGGTAATAGTTGCAAAAAAAATTCGATATTTTGATATTTCGTTGAAGCTCTGTTGCAAAACAGGATTAAGTCGATGGGCTAGACAATGCACAAAAATTACTTGTGGGGCATGTGATTTAATTTTTTGTTGATGTCCATTTAAGTGCCCTGACATCACACTGGCTCCATCGTAACACTGTCCTATAAGCTTATGTCCGTATTCCATAGCCTCTAATACTGTCGCAGCCATACTGAACAAATGCTCAGTTGTTTTATCGGCATTTACATCGTAAAATCCCATAAACCTTTCAATTATTAGTTCTTGAGAATTTACGCATCTTAATATTATTGAAGACTGCGACATCTGCGTTATGTCGGTAGTATCATCAATTTGGAGGAAAAAAAATGTACTGTTTTTAATGTCAGTTATAATATTATCATTTATGTAACCAGAAATGCACTCAATTAATTCATTTTTAATTGTTTTTGATTCTCCACTAAAAACATTTTTGATTTTTTCGTAATGATTTTTAGTTTCCAAAGGGCTTTGAACAATTAACATATTTCTTAATAAAATTAACATATTTCTTAAAAAAAAGTCCTTAAAATTACCCCTGTTACTCGAGTCACTTTTCTCATCATGTTCCCTAAAAGATAACTCTTGTTTGCTGGGGTACAAAACATTTGAAAGTTTGCTTCCCAATAACTTTCATAAGCCATATATATATATATATAGATATATATATATATATATATATATATATATATATATATATATATATATATATATTGTAGTTTTGAGTTTCTTGAACCGTATTATATTTAATATAAAATTAATATTTCTTGGGTTTAGGTTCAATAAAGATATGTTACGTGTGGAACTAGATTTTATTTTTAGGTTTCCTGCCGAAATGTTGATTGATTGCAATGGAAAATAAAATCTAGTTCCACATGTAACATATCTTTATTGAACCTAAACCCAAGAAATATTAATTTTATATTAAATATTATACGGTTCAAGAAACTCAAAACTACAATATATATTGGCATGGGTGTAAATATGCCTTACTACCGTAGTATTGAATCTAACTACGGACGATCAACCGTTCTACAAATGAAATTATACCAGAAATTACTATATAGCAAAACAAGCCAACCAAAAAAACCGGAGAATTTTCTTTTATGCTGTAAAACTTGTAATTTACTACCAAACTTTTTAAACATAAATATAAGCCATATCAATTTTAATTCTGTAAACCTTACACGTAAATTGGAGACAAATGTTTTTAGTTTGTTTGTGAAACAAGTTTTAAATTTTTTAATCACTGATACTGTTATCTCATTAAAAAATCTAAACTGTCAACTCAATAAAAATGAATCAAATTTAATCAATATACTACCACCAGATATTTTTAATGGATTTAAGAATATGTGTTTAAAACAGAGTGAATATATTTTTAACAAAACTAAAAATAGGAACACCAAAAAGATTAATAAATTACTTCTAAAATCAAATGATACTGAAAATAAATTAGAGGGATCTTGGGTCGAAAATTTAACTACCGTCGAAATACCTAACGACGTACAGGAGATTTTAAGTTTAGGAGACAACTTTGCAGTTCCTATTCATAATAAAAACGAAATTCCTGTGTCTGATATTATATGTTCGATTGAAAATTCAATTTCTAATTTAAATGAAACTTCACAACATCAAATAAGAACAAAGTGCTGTAATATCTTATCCAATTTTAGAAACAAAAATAAATATTCATTTGAAAATAAAGAATTACATAAAAAAATTTAAAAGACAAAAGCCTTTTTGAGGGAAAATCCTAATGTAGTTGTATTAAAGCCTGATAAAACTAAAAAAACCGTTATTATGGAATCTAATGATTACGACAATAAAATGAATGATCTTTTAAAAGTTGACACCATATATCATAAAGTTAGAAATGATCCTACCAATATCTTCCAAAAAAGAAATAATGCTCTTATTGACAGATGGGACAAAAGTGGATATATATCACCAAATACAGCAAAATTACTTAAGATACACAACGCTATTCCACCAAAAATTTATGGTTTACCTAAAACAAACAAGGAGAACATACCTCTACGTCCTATCGTTTCCTGCATTCAATCACCCTTCGAAAATCTTTCAAAGTTCTTGAAAAACATTATCTCCAATGTCATAAATACAAATCCTTATTATATTAAAGATTCCAACGATCTTATTTCTAAAATTAAAAACATTCACGTACCGGATAACTATAAATTAATCTCTTTAGATGCCATTTCACTATACACTAACATCCCAATAAAACTTGCCACTGACATCATTAAAAAGAAGTAGAATGACATAAAAGAATACACTAACATCCCATTGGAAGAATTCCAATCATCTGTAGAGTTAACGTTAAACTCAACATACTTTTTATATAAGGACGAAATATACCAACAAATGGATGGATGCGCAATGGGTGCAAGTATATCTAGTGTCATTGCCCAACTGGTTCTGGAAGACTTAGAAGAATCTGTCATGAGTCATTTAGATTTTAATGTACCATTCTTCTACGGCTATATCGATGACTGTGTCTGTGCTATTCCAACAAATAACACAACCGAAATCTTAGATATTTTCAACAGTTACCATCCAATATTAAAGTTCACTATAGAAATTGAACAAAATAATAAAATAAACTTTCTGGATATCACCTTACATCGCATTAACAATACAGTTAAAACCATGTGGTTTACAAAAGAAACATGGTCTTCACGATATCTTAACTACAATTCCCATCATCCATTTTCCCATAAGAAGTCTGTAATTATAAGTCTTGCTGATAAATTTATAAAACTAACAGATCCAGAATACAGACCAACTGCAATAAAAAAAGTAAAAAATGCCATTCTAAAGAAGGCATATCCCGAACATCTAATCGAAACTATTTTCAAATCAAGACTCAATAAATTTTATAACAATACAACTAACAACAAACCCAACAGTATCAAAACTACTTATACAACTCTTCCATATATAAAAGGTTTATCCGAACAACTAACACATCTTTTAGCCAAACATAATATAACAGTGGCCCACAAAGGCAACAACCTCTTAAATAAATACTTCACAAAACTAAAAACACAAACTCCAAAACTCAAAAAATCACATGTTGTCTACGAGATACCATGTACAAACTGTGAAGGTGTCTATATCGTCAGGTGTCAAACCAGTCAATTGCTTCAATCCAGAATTCGTTCTCACAAATACGACAAGAACAACGTCACTACGCTCACAAAACATGAAAGCGGGAAGAAGCATAAATTTGACTTTGAAAACATCAAAATTTTAAAAACAGAAAAAATCAAAAAGAAAAGGGAGATATACGAATCAATAGAAATAAAAAGAAACACCAACGCAATAAATGACAAAAAAGATACACAAAACCTAAATAAAATATATTTCAATCTAATTTAAACAATAACAATATAACATCATAAAAAGCTCTTAAAGTCATAACATATCTCCACCTTACCTTTTTCAAAAACATCAACGATACGCCCATATAAAAATAATTATATACTAATGACAGTAAACAATGGGATATCAGATATTAACTTTTATATGTCAGTTCGTTAATGTCTGTGTCACGTTTTACGTTTTGGTAAGTCATATGTATATACATGTATATAATATGTATATTTAAAAGTTCTTCAACAATCCGAAACTCTAAAATTCTGAAATTCTATTAAGTTTATCACCAAAAGTAGATTACAAATTATAGATGAGTCAATAATTCTAACGTATAAAATAGCAGTATCATTTAACAGAGCAATATTTGATTTCATCGAGACCAATAAAAATTCCGCCATGTATATAGAAACCGGATTCAATCCTATAAATTCCAAATACCTAAGTTTATCGCATCAGTTGATGATACTGCACTTTTCGATTCGAGAACAAGTGCCTAACGCTGAAATCAAATTTTTCGTTACGCCAACTCCAAATATTTCGATTAAATCAGAACCTTATCGAGAAAATACGATTTGCGATTCTGGCGGCTATCAATTGAGCCACCAGAGCGTATAAAATGGTAGAATTACAACAGAAAGAGGTAAGTGTTGTTGCTGCTGGGATCTAAAATAATTTCATCATTTTTCTTAACGCTATTTAAAAATTATTTTAAAACAAATTCCATAAAATAATATTCCGTTGAAATTTTTTTGTCTATTTGAAATCTTTTTTTTTTGTAAAGTTTTTTTTTAATCAGACTTGAAAACTTATTTGATTAAAACTTTTTTTTCTTTTTACGTTGTTATGATTCTGTTTTTCAATAATTTGTCTTTAGTCAACTGTCGTTTCTTTGTTTTCGTGGTCTTTTCATTGGCGTGTTCCTATTGGAGAACGTATTTTGCCATTTTTACTACTCTATTGTTGTTCTGATTTTATGATAATTCCATTCTACTCTTCTCTTCGTTATTGAGTCTCTAATGTTTTCTACTTTACATCGTAAGCATTGATTATAAACCACTACCACTAGGTAGTGGCTTATAATCAATGTCGTAAGGGATGCAACGGATAGTAATGTGCAACATATAGCCTCTCCGATCCAAATGTCAACCTCACCTGCCCGTGTCATGATCTTAATCCTGACTATTCAGTACATCCTGTCAGATAACAAACGAGGCTCTGACGTCCGAGAGATTTCCGGTATAAGCAACCCCCCGCACTTACTGGCCAACGGCTTCGGACAGATGAGCTGGTAAGTGGCAGGGCACTCCTTTGTCCTAGGGTTGGAAAACTGGCCCTAAAGGCGGATGAGCTAAGACATTAGCCAACGGCATAAGAATACAGAAGGCAACGGTAAACCACTGTATTAAACATCGTAAGATATCCCTAGTTAAATTATCATGAAATGAGAAGACAGAGTAAGCAGACGTTTACTGATCATGGGTATCGTAGACCAAGATTCGGCAGGAAAGGAGTCAGGGCTTTTCAGGTCGTCAACCAGCAAAATTCCTACCAGAAAAAGGAAAAATCAGACCGTCAATTTAAAATTGGAACGTGGAATGTGACCAGCATATTCGATTTCGGAAAAACACAATGTAATCCACGAAATGAAAAGAATTAACATCAGTATTTTAGGAATAAATAAAAGCTGATAGATAGGAAATGAAAAATGTAAAGTTGGAGACCATACTATATACTATTCGGGTAATAGTGATATGGCGTGGCAATAATACTGAACAATGAAATCTTACAACACGTCCAGAATTTACTACCTTTTTCCGAAATAGTTATGCTACTACAACTGAAAAATAAACATAATTTAAGTCTATGCCCCAACGGCCGAAAAAGGTGACGAAAAGGTGAAATCATTCTATGAACAAATTCAAGAAGCATGTAGAACTACCAAAGCACATAACCTCACAATAATAATGGATAATCTGAACGTCAAAATCGGAAAAGTTAGCACAAGCAACGTAGTGGGAATTTTCGGATTAGGTAATAGAAATCAAAGAAGAGATTGGTTGATACCATTCTGCCAAGATAATAATATAATTGTTCATGTACACGTTCTTTGAATTAGCTAGTAGACGTTTATACACGTGGAAATAGCCAAGAGATAATGAACATCAGATAATGAGAAATCAAATAGATTACAATCAAAGAAAGATATCGGAATAGTATTACTGCAGTCAAAATACAATCTGGAGCATATATAGCATCTAATCATAATCTCTTAGTAGCACATATCAAAAATTAAAATGAAAGGAATAGAGAAGTCAACAAAAGAAGAAAGAACTGATTTAAATGCACTTAGAGATCCAGAAATCAGATAAATAAAAAAATAAATGAACGTCTAAACAAGAAATCATCAGCAAAAACTGAGAAAAAATAAAGGATGACTTAATAGAACCTTCAAAAAAGTATCTACGCAAAACCAAAGAAAAGAAAAAAGATTGGGTAACGGATGAAATACGAAACTAGATAAACAAAAGGGCAAAAATAAATCATTTTACCAGCAAACACAAAACGAAATACGGCGACAGATTCGAATAACAAAAGAAAATTAGTTAAAAAATAATTAGAAAATAAAAAGAATTAAAGTGATATAATAGAAATGCCACAAAATAAACATGGCAGCTTTAATTTAGACACAAAAATAAAAGAATTGACTAGAAGATCAGAATACAAACAAAATATACTAGTTGATGAAAGGGGAGATACAGTAATGGATACAGAAAATAAATTGATGGTATGGGCAAACTATATAGAACAGCTGTTTGCCGATAAACGAGACAAAATAGATAACGAATATTTCGTTAAAGAGACTGGAGCAGAAATAACAGAAAGTGAAGTAAAAGACACAATTAAAGAAATAAAAACTGGAAAAGGAGTAACGCCAGACAAAATACCGACACAAATATTGCAACTTATGTTCGACTGCAATATACATGTTATTGTGGGATTATTTAATATCATATACAGAACAGTTATATTCCCTAAAGAATGACTTTTGTCAACATTCGTGACTATACCGAAAAAGAAAAACGCCAGACAATGTTGCGATCACCGTACCATCAGTCTAATGTGCCACATACTAAAAGTATTCCTAAAGATTATTCATCGGAAAATATATAAAAAGTTATAACAAAACATTGGACAACCTCAGTTCAGATTTAGGAATGCTAAAGGAACCAGACAAGCATTATATGCAGTACATGTGCTAATGCAGAGATGTTTAGATGTTAACCAGGACATCTATATCTGCTTTCTAGATTATAAGGAATTTGATACAGTGAAACATAATCCGGTAATAAAACTACTGAGAACAAAGAACATCGACACATGAGATATAAGGAAAATAAATAATCTGTATTATTAACAAGAAGCTGTCATAAGAATAAATAATTTAGAAACTAATAAAATAAAAATCAAAGGAGGTGTTAAACAGGTCTATGTCTTATCGCCATAACTGTTTAATGCATACTCAGAGAAAATATTTAAAAAAGCATTAAAAGATGAAGTAGCAGGCATAAAAATAAATGGTCTACCCATACGTAAAATTAGATATGCTGATGATACCGTACTAATAGCAGAAAATATTACAGATCTACAACGCATTTCAGATAAGATTGTTGCAGCGAGTGAAGAATTGGGTCTGTCACTAAACATAAAGAAAACAAAATTTATTGTTGTATCAAAGAAACATATTAGATACATTAATCTACACGTAACTAATAAGATGATAGAACGAGTTCAGAATTATAACTATTTGGCGCAAACATTAATGAAACAAACGATTATACCAAAGAAATTAGAGTTAGAATAGAAAAGGCTAGAAGTACATTCAATAATATGATACAAATATTATTAAAAGACCTCAGCCTAAATCTTAGAAAACGAGTACTAAAGTGTTATGTATTTTCTGTTCTTTGATATCGTGTGGAGACATGGACTTTAAATAAACAATATCTTAATAAATTGGAAGTATTTGAAATGTAGACATATTGAAGAATGCTGAGAATCTCCTGGAGAGACAGAATAACCAATGAAGAAGTAGTAAGAAGAATAGAGAACAGCAGGAGATATTGGATTCATCAAAATAAGAAAACTAAAATATCTGGTTCATATAACGTAGTGACAGATATGAATTCTCAAAACTAATTCACATTCAAGGAAAGCACAGCATGGGTAGAAGAAATATATCATGGTTGATAAACCTCAGAGAATGGTTTGGATGCAGCCTTAATTGAACTCTTTTGGGCTATAGTGTCAAAAGTTAGAATAGCAGCGATAATTGCCAATCTTTGTTGCGGGGAAGGCACGTAGAGAAGAAGAAGACTTTTCATCGTCGTATATCTATACTTCCAACTTCTTAACTCTATACATCACCTATACAAAGAACCAAATATCATAAAAATAATTTAAAAAATTATCAGATTAAAATGTGTGAGGCTTGTCCCTAGAATGAAAGATCTTCCTTCTCTATCCTTTATCCTTCGTAAGGATGTAATGACGCTATGGTATTTGACAAACAGTTGCTATCCATTCTTCTCTCTCCTAAGCGCGATGTGCTGCCCAAGACAAAGAGTAACCGGTAGCGCACTTTATTTGGTCTGATCATCGGAGTGGCGATCTTCCCCGAGTTCTTTTACCATCTACCTTGCCTTCAACCACCAACCTATCTATGCCTTCCATTCGTCTGGTAATGTGTCCAAAGTATCTCAATATATTTTGGTTGATTATTTTGGTAAGCCTAGTATTGATGTCGAGTTGTGTCTATATTGAGATATTTGTGCGATGTGCTGTCCAGAGTATGCGCATCATTCTACGATATACCCACATTTTAAAGGCTAGTATACGTCGTGAGATGGGCTTTTCAATGGTCCTAGTTTCTGACGCATAGGTAGCGATAGAAAAGATAAGCGTCCGTACTAGACGCAGTTTCGTATTCCTAGTTATGTCCGTATCTTTCCAGATTTTAGTAAGTTTCACCGTTGCTGATCTGACCATTGTAAGTATCTCGTCTTCGCATTCTCCATTGGTTGTGATAACAGAACCTAAGTTAAAACGGTTTACCACTTCAAACCCCACTACGTTTCATATTTCCGGCTGGTTTTCTGTATATTAATTTTAAGACCATATTCACGACTAATAGTATTTACAGTAAAAACCTCCTTAACCGAAACACTTTTAACTGAAATATCTTGTTTGTGTTTAAATGACTGCGGACACTAAATCCATTCGCCAATAACTGAAACATCGTGAAACCGAAACGGCTGACAGTTTAAATAATTTCATCAATAAAAAGTAAATTTTTATCGCAAAACGTAGACAATTCTATTAGTTTCACTACCGATTGATGCTTATGTGTGTTGTGAAATCAAGAATTCCAAGAGCTCTAAAAGATATTTCAAAAAAAGCACTTTCAGTTTTTTATAGAAGACAAAAAAGTTCATGGATCTCGACCACATTATTTTTTAGAATGGTTCGAAAATGAATTTGTCCCAAGTGTAAAATCCGTTTTAAAATAAAAAAACCTTTCCATCAAAGCATTGATGCTTGTTTACAATGCGCCTAACTCACCCTCAAAATCTACAAAATAGTGACAATTGTCAGATTTTTGCAACTGAATGTCACGACCTTCATATAGCCGTTATTCTTCTTCTTTGGGTGCCGTGTCCGTATTCAGACGTTGGCCGTCATCATGTTTACAATTTTCTGAAACCTTTCTCTGTCGGCTGCTGCGCGAAATAATTCTTCTACTGTGAAACCACACCATTGTCTAATATTACGCAGCCATGAAAGTTTATTTCGACCAATCCATCTCTTTTCTTCCACTTTTCCTTGTATTATCAGGCGAAGTAAACGGTATTTGGGTCCTCTAATTATATGGCCGAAGTATTCTGTTTTTCTCCTCTTTATGGCGTTTATGAGCAGACGTTCCGAGTTGATCATTTGAAGAACATCTTCATTGGAAGTGTGCGAAACCCACGATATCTTTAGGATTCGTCTATAGCACCACATTTCGAATGCTTCTAACTTATTTAGCATTGTGGTTTTTAACGTCCATGTCTCACAACCATACAATAGGATCGACCACACATAACATTTCAGGACCTTCTTACGAATGTTCATTGACAGGTTTCTGTTGCATAAAACTGGTTTCCACGTCATAAAAACCTTACGTGATATTTCGATCCTGGATATTATCTCTTCATCAGAGTCACAATTTACATTTAACCAGCTGCCAAGGTATTTGAAATGATTTACACTTTCTATCTCTTCTCCATTAAGAGAAAGCAGACCTTGATCTATATGGATCTTTCCAACTGCCATCCACTTTGTCTTTGAAATGTTGATTTTTAGGCCTCTCCGATAACTTGCTTCACTGACTAGATTTAGTAATGTTTGGAGATCTTGTAAACTTTCTGCAAGAATGGCGGTATAGCCGTTATACCAGGCAGTAATAGAGACATTCAAGGGACCTTATAAAGGAGTATTCTTAAGACATCTGTTATTACTAAAGACGAATGAATTCAAAAGTGCTCCCGAAATTATCAAATCTTTAACAATGAAATATGTTGTTTATTGGTGTGCTGAGTCATGGGCCAAGATCAAATCTTCAACTCTAGAAAAATGCTAGAACAAACTTTTTATTGGGATTTTGATTGACGATCTATAAGAAGAAAATGATAAAGAAACGACAAAAGAAATTAAATCTTTGATAAAAAATTTGCCGGTAGCTGACCAAATTAACCAAGAAGAGATACGTGAGTGGTTAGCAGCTGATAACTCAGAAAGTGAACTCATCGACCAGAACATCATTGATATGGTTCTTCATCCAGACAACCTGAGCATATCAGACGACAAACATGATGACCCAACAGACAACAGGTAGCACGAGACCGCCGACGAGATTTTCAATGCCTTGAGGTAAAAATTTTATACAGTAGGCCTAATTAGTCAAGGATACGACTAGGTTCTTAATTTTTGTTGTTATTGCATGAAGTTTTGTCCTTTTTAGATTGCTTTACGTTTCGTCGAACAATCGAATAAGGCAAACTCATGACTTTCTGCAAATAAACGATGGAGAAATATAGCTGCAAAACATCCTTGTCAAATAAAAACGCAAAAGAAAACAGAAGATTTCTTTAACCCTTTTTTGCCCGACGGGACTCTGAAGTACCAAAATTTTAAATCGTTATGATTTTCTTATTACGGCAGAAGTTTGCGTAATTCCTGACGGGACGGACGCGTACAACGGTTATCTAGCATAAGAGAATCTTTCACCGGGTGTATTCGTTGACAATCGTGGGTAATCAAATTTAGTGTAACCCATAGAGAAATAACAATAAGTTATCTGTTATTTCTCTATGGTGTAACCGTAACTGAAGGCGGTGGACGTTTGTTGATGCAAGCATAGTTATTGTTTGTGTTTACAATTATTGTTTATGCTGTTTCTGCGGAATTTTATTTATGAATCAGACGCAATATACTTTAGGGTAAGCACCAATTAAATATTTATTTTGTTATGATGATAATTACGTCTCATATTACCACACAATGCCCTGGGACTCTCAAGTCCCGTCAGGATTCAAAACATGTTTTTATTTTATATTACTTTCTTTTAGAATGTCACGTAAGTGGAAGGATTTTATGAAAAAGCCTTTATCAGAAAAGGAACTAGAGGAACTGGCAATACAAATTCTGGACCTACCAGATGATGTCGACATTAGTGAATTTGAAGACAGCGATTTTGACGATAATGAAATAAGAGATGTTAGTCCGTCTGCAGCTGAAGAAAGTGAAGTAGTTGAAAATGATGTAGGTGAGATTGAAGAATCAGGAACAGGAGAAGCTATGGTTGAGGACGAACTAAATAAAAAAGTTGAACTTCTTGAAGCTAACCGGAAATGGCATAAAAAAGATGTCATCGAAATTATTCAAAGTTACCACTTAGAAGAAGGAGCAGTGAGTCCAGAGTTCGCAGGTTGCACAACGCCTACAGATGTTTTTCTTAGACTACTTGGAGATATTGTGGAGAAGATTACCTATCAAAGTAATTTGTATGCAGTGCAGAACAACAAGATACTGAATATGAAGGAGGGTGAATTACTGGCCTTTATAGGTCTGAACTTTTTAATGGGGTACCATCAACTGCCCTCGTGGAAAATGTACTGGAATACTTCAGAAGACTTACATGTGCCTCTTGTTTCGAAAACCATGTCAAGGAATCGTTTCGAGATGATATTAGCAAATCTACATGTCAACGATAACCATCAAATTTCCAACGACGATAAAGATAAGGCATTTACAATTCGACCAATGATAGATACTCTAAACAAACAATTTACTAAATGTTATCAGGGTACAAGAAAACTAAGTGTGGATGAAACTATGATCGTTTTTAAAGGGCGAAGTAGCTTGAAACAATATAATCCGAAAAAGCCCATCAAAAGGGGCTACAAATTATGGTCTATTGCAGACCAAAATGGTTTTATCTTACAGTTTGACTTATATCAAGGCAAAAACGAAAAATTGCAGACCGAATTCGAGAACTATGGTTTAGGAGAAAGAGTAGTCCTATCATTAACCAAGATGTACTGGAATGAAGGAAGAATTATTTATTTTGATAATTTCTTTACGAGCGTAAAATTACTAGAAAGATTAAAACTAGAAAACACATTAGCATGTGGTACAATTCGTAAAAATAGGAAGGACTTGCCTCGAAATGTAAAAGGAAAGTAGTTATAGCGCGGAGATTTCGATTGTATGTATTCTAATACTAACATCGGTTATTTTGTGTGGATGGATAACAGAGCAGTTCACATTGCAACTAACTTTCATGGATCAGAAGTAAAACATGTTTCCAGAAAGCAAAGAGATGGTTCGAGTATAAACTTACCATGCCCTAGCGTTGTGGAAGACTACAATAAAAATATGGGCGGCGTTGACCTTGCCGATCAACTACGTAGTTCATACTGTGTAGATAGAAAATCACGTAAATGGTGGCACCGTCTATTCTGGGGTATGTTGGACATTGCCTTTGTGAATTCATATATTATATATAATGAATTATACGAAAAAACCAGCCAGCTGGAGGCAAGAAGATCGGTTGCTATGGGACTTATAACATACGCAACTGAAGCAAACAAGCGAGGTTCCCGAAGTTTTGAGTCATCTACACCAAACAAAAGGAGGAAGTATAAATACAGCGTGTTGGATGACGTCAGATTGGGAAATTTGGGGAAACACTGGCCTGTTTTTACCACCAATAGGGGAAGATGTGAATATTGTAGCTCACTTTCATTATAGTCTAGACCTCAATCAAAGTGTTCATTTTGTGGTGCCCATTTGTGTTGTAATTCAAATAAAAACTGTTTTGCGATGTACCACAGCCTTCCTACTTCGTTGTAACTTCTGTCTAATAGTAATCATTTATAGAAAATAATAAAAGCTTTTATTTTTAGCATTTTTTTTTCTATAGCAACAGAAATCGCTAATAGTTATCTCCTGATAGAATCTCCTATCCTAATTCCTGACAGGACTTGTAAGTCCCATCTCTTTGAAAAGATTCTTTGTGGCAAAAAAAATAAAAAAAAAATTAAATTATGCTTAAGCTATCTTATTGTATCGATACATGTAAAAAAAATTGTTTTTTTTTTTGAAAAATCTTAATTTGGGCAAAAAAGGGTTAAAAAAGCATGTTAAACTTACCAATACTTTGGTATATTTTCAAATTCTATAGCATTGGGATAAGGCGGAAAACCAAAAATACGTTTTTTGGTTGATGTGGAAGCCTTAGATGATGTGGTACAGATACGAACTAGTCCTGAATAGGAAACAAATAAAGGATTTTTAATAGAAGCCCAGACTTATTAACGGTTATTGAGCTATAACGAAGAATTTTTAAAGATATATTATTTATTGGTATTTTAATTTTTAATCTACTAATAACTAATTTTTTAGTTTTTTTATAGTTTATTTATTTATAGAATGTATTAATCAAGTAAATAATGTGACTTTTCCTTTTGATCATCTAAAGATTTGTAGTGTAAAACTGATTATTTAAATAATTTCACGCATTGATTTTTTCTTTAATACGCCATGAATTAGTAAACGTGAGATGAGAGGGTGAAAGGGTAAACACATATAAAACACGCTTCACTTCAAATAAACCACCGAACTTCACTTTAAAAACCCCATCTAAAGTTCGACAACCTCTACTCTTTAATTCGCCTTGTAGAGCGCCAAACCGCAAACGGCCAATCAATCAAACACACCATGAAAAATTCAATTCCTGCACAAGCGACAACATACCGGTTATTAATCGAGCACGAAAAATGTTTCGGCCTTCTCATCATCAATCTCACTAAAAGCCCGTCCTGATTCTGCTGTTACTGCTTGCTAGCTACTATGCCAAATTAATCCATAATGTATAAATCTCAATTCCGTAGGCATATAAATGCTTTACACGAAAATATGTGGGATCATGGAGGTGGAAGTCTTGTAGTATCGAGGTCCCTCGAGATATAACCCCAAAGGCGAATAGCAACATGCCTTGTTCCCTGACATTAATTTGACAAAGCAACAACTTAGATGGATCCAGAAATAGATCAACAGGTCGAGGTGACACGACTTTGCGTCGTAATACGCTAGGAAGTTTTGTAATTTGGTTGTAACTAGAAATGTACGTTATTCTAATAAATTATATTTATACTAAAATTGGATAAGAAGTCTCACTGTAAAGGGGTTATGGGTCAAGGAGAAAAAGCAGTGAAAAAGTAATTTAATATTTTAATAGAAAACGTTTCGTGCAGACCCTTTACACTTCTTTATTTTTAATCATTGTTCAGGTAAAATATATAAGTATAACAATGTCGGATACGTAGTTCATTTAAACAACAATTTGATTCTAAAGTACGTAAAGTTTTTACAGTTAAAAATCTGAGATATATAAAAAGATTTTTGTTTATAGTAAAATTTACATCTACAAGTAAAAAGAAAATAGTAGTACACAGAACAGTGGTTGCTTTTTCAACTTTAAGACAATAATTAAAAGTTGAATTGAATTGTTCTTATGGCACAAGAGAAAAATAATGTTTTATTTAATTAAAAAAAAAGAGGTTAATCTTCGTAAATGGGTATATTTAAATAACCTTAAAAGGGCTACATCAAAAAACAAACGTTTTCGGAATAAAACATTCCATCATCAGTTTTAAAATTGCAAGGTTGATGTAGCCCTTTTAAGGGTTTTTTTAAATATATCCATTTACGAAGATTAACCTCTTTTTTGTGATACGTGGTATACAGCCAGCTACAGGAATTGTTTTCCTTGTGGATTTTATTTAACTGTTCGGAATATACAAAAGCATGTCGTAAGACAAACCATAAATATTGGAATAACGTTAAAATTAAAGTAAAAAAGAAATTCATAATTTAAAATTAATTGTAATAGATCTGAGTATATAGAGAAAAAATATAAGTATGGTATTTTAGTATTTGAAAAAAAATTATGTAACACATGGTTTTTGTGTTTGACGTAGGATTCACATTATGACATGATATATTCGAAAATCATCCTAAATTGAATTTTAGGATATGCATTTCTGATAGCACTAAGAAAATTGTAATCTAATGGCTAATTTTTTAATGAAAAGGTTAAAAGTATTTTAGACCAAGTAGCGAATAGGAATTTTGCTAAATTTGGATGAATGATTGTGCTATAATATTTTTCTTTTCTTATAATGTGGCATATTTCAAGGAAAGATTCCGTGTGACAATTTTTCTCATTACATAGGGATTTAAAACGGGGAGCCGCTGCGTTTGGTCTAAATATTATTAAAAGGAAAACAAAATATATGTATAACAACGTCAGATAAGAAATTCAAGCACAGATTACAAGTAAGTTACTGAATTGTGAGTTTAATCTTGCAATCTACAGAACAGTAACTAAGCCAGTGGTCACATATAGATGTGAAACGTGACCCTTTCAGCCACTGATGAAAATCAATTGAGAATCGTCATCATCGTCATCATCATCATTAGCTGTTTTGAGTTCACTGCTGAATATAAGCCTCCTGTAAATAATTACATTCCATACTATCTTGAGCTACTTGAATCCAGTTATACTGGATGTGCTTGATGTCGTCCGACCACCTTGTTGTAGAAGGTCCTCGATTACGATAGGCATTGTGTTTAGGTCTCCATATTCCTGGTCCATCTTCCATCTCGAACTCTGGCAACAGTTCCATTTCAGCGTTATAATTCTTTAATGGCGCCCGTGATACCAGTTTTTCTTTCAACTATTTGATTTGAAACTCTATTTCTGAGGAATATATTTAACTTTCACCTCTTTTTTGCTCTCTGTGCCATTTGTATTTTATTGATTACTTTTCTAGTAAGAGTCAATATTTCTGACGTTAGAATTGGTAGTACACATTGATCAAAGACCATCCATTTCAAGCAGATGAGAATCTCTGCTCTAAAGACTTCCCTCAATTTTCCGAAAAGTGCCCATATTAGTCATATTCTCCTGTTTAACACTGTTGTTTTATTCTCTCTTCCTATTATCATCTCCTGGACCAGATACTTATAAGTATACACTTGTTCAATTTTTGTTCCATTAGTTAAATTTTTTTTTAATCAAAAGACTGATATGTTTTTTTACACACTTATGACAAGTCAAAAGAAAAGGTAAAAAAGTATTTTTGAAGTGTGTATATTTTAAATAATTCCTAGCTGAGCGCTTTCGGCTTTACAAAGCCATCATCGGAGCTATGCTACAATAAAATGTTGTTATAAGTACTAATTGTTGAAAATTTTAATTTTTTAACTTACGTCAATTTATAAATACCACTACAATGGAGAGATCTCATTTCCTTATATGTCGAAATATTGATTTTTTAGTTGTTAAAATTCTTAAAAAACATATAAAAAACATATAAAAAACCGTCACTGGACTTCACAGACACATTAAAAAATTGAAAATTTTTTTGTCATGGTACGGGTGTAAGAACCCGACCATTGATTGCTGTGAGGAGGTAGACAGAATAGAACTAATGAAATCAAATGTCGGTCCTTTTAAACGATTTTTCAAAAGTGACAGTTGACAAAGGTCATATATAGGAAATAGAGATTGTTTTTAAATTCTCACAAAATTATTTAATAGTTTGGAATTACTAATAGTCATCAAAGACTTTCTAAAAATTAGCTTTTTAAGTTTTTAAATTAAATCTTATGTGTTCATCACATCATACAGAATGACATTAGTTTGTAAATTCACTCAAGTCATTGCTCAAGGTCAATGTATGTTCAATCTGACAGTCATCCTTAAGAAACGAGGGCTCAAATTGTTCAACAATAATATAAAGAAGAAACATGGTATTAATGTTACATTATCTAATACTTAAGTGTATTGAGAATTGTATCTTTTGATGGAAATTTGTAAGAAATTTGCATAAAAAATTTTTAAAGAATATATTTTCATGTTTCATATTATTCTTAATTGAAACATGAAAATATAATAAGATTTAATTTAAAAACTTAAAAAGTTAATTTTTAGAAAGTCTTTGATGACTACTAGTAATTCCAAACTATTACATAATTTTGTGAGAATTTAAAAACAATCTCTATTTCCTATATATGACATTTGTCAACTGTCACTTTTGAAAAATCGTTTAAAAGGACCGACATTTGATTTTATTAGTTCTATTCTTTCTACCTCCTCACAGCAATCAATGGTCGGGTTCTTACGCCCGTACCATGACAAAAAATTTTTCAATTCTTTAATGTGTCTGTGAAGTCCAGTGTCGGTTTTTTATATGTTTTTTAAGAATTTTAACAACTAAAAAATCAATATTTCGATATATAAGGAAATGAAATCTCTCCATTGTAGTGGTATTTATAAATTGACGTAAGTTAAAAAATTAAAATCTTCACCAATTAGTACTTATAAGAACATTTTATTGTAGCATAGCTCCGATGATGGCTTTGTAAAGCCGAAAGCGCTCAGCTAGGAATTATTTAAAATATACACACTTCAAAAATACTTTTTTACCTTTTCTTTTGAATTTTTTTTTGTTAGTACAATGTTGGTCATGTATTGTGTATTGAAAAAGTTAATTTTAAGATCAACTCGTCTACAAAAGCTCTGAAGGTCTTGAAGAAGTTGGCAGGCATGATATACCCAGTCTACAATACGGACTACGTCGTCTGCAAGCCTCAAGTTGTTTAGAAACTCACCATTAATGTTGAGTCCAATATTTTCCCAATTGTTGTTTCTTATAGTTTCATTATAATAAAGCGATCAATAACTTAAGGAAAGATAGTGTCTCCTTATCTAATACATATCTCAAAGGAAAATGTGTGTAAGAATGACTTAAAAATGGAGTAAGACCTATTTGTCAGAAAATAACCAAATACAGTGGTACTCTATATTCATACTTGGCTCAGTGGAAATCTCTGTAACTTTCTAATGGCCTATTGTATCAGAAGTGGGACCGTCCTGATTGAGTACGTGCAGTGCAAGAAGTGGTACTGCCAAAACTACACATTTAAAGTGTATTTCAAGAACTTCAAAGCAGCCTTTTGGAACGACATTACGTAATTAAAAGAAGAACATTTGCCAGAGTTCGAGGTAGATTGTTACTGGATCAATTGCTACCGAGATGTAGATTGGTACAAGGAATGTGATTTGAAGCGTGCATTTCCAAAACGTTGGAAATGCCAAAAACAAAATTTTACAGGAGATGGAAAAAACACATTTTATGCAAAAATAAACATGTGGTGGATAGCAAAATAATATTATTCAACTGTATGAAGTTGATAAAATGTTACCAAATTTTTGCAAAAATGTATCATTCAATTTACTGTCTTGAAAACATGTTTAAAATCTGTTATCTGATCTGTTATCTGTTAAAAAAAACAAGTTATTACAATAACATGCAAGACAAGTTGGTTAAAAATGTCATTCTCCCATGTTAATTACTGGGTTTTCTTGGTTTTCGTTACCTGAAGTTTGTGCTAGAATTTCTTGAAAGTATTCACGAGCTTCTGGCAACAGATAAGGCATCATATTCACGGTTTACAGACAAAACAATGTCTTGAAATCATCAATAGTGACTCCATGTTCCAGAATTTTAACCACCTCGCTCCATTCACTTAAGTCACCATATCCATTAGCTACTTGTACTGTGCCAAACTTTGATTCTGTTAGGCGTAGCCGTGTAGCAGACGATATACCAAGCTTTTTTGTGTTCAGAAAAGCCTGGGCTACTGTTTTGAAGTCGTAGAACACCTCCAAAATCATGCACATGAAGGGATTTTTGTGGGCTGCAGTTGTTACAACTGCTGCAATGTCCTTTACTGTAGTAGTCCCTTCCACCGTAGTTTTCTGTCCACAAATACATACAACCAACCCCAGTTACAGTGTTGTGAATGCCAAAGTTACAGCAGGCAACTTGTTGGGAGTAATATATATCAGAATGGGTCAGTTGCGGAATATACATCTGTTGCTGTAGATCAAACGTTACAACATAAGCATCTGAATTTTTAGCATTATTTTCATCGCTACTCATTAAAATGAAAGCGGCTTCCGCTTTCCGATGATGTAGTTCTCGTTTAAATTTTGCTGAAACATCTCCAGATTTAATTTGAACCAAAAGGGAGTCACAAGTTGAGTAAGTGTCAACTTTGGAAGCCTGAAAACTCAAGTTAAACTTGGATCAAAATTTTTGTGATATTACTGTCTGGAAACAGAGAGCTTTCCTACGTGGTTGGGGGCATACTTAGTCAAAAATGATTTGACCATAAATCAATATAAGGTTGAATGTTCGAATAAATGAACTTTGATGGTACACAAGGCAAATATCGAACAGAGTATTTAATTAAATCTTGCCCAAGTACTTTCGATCACAAGATCATCCTCAGGGGCATTTCGTCAATTGTGGCCTATCCAGCAATAACCGAATGTCATACATGTAAACTGGGACATAACAAATACATACACTAAAGACAAACAAACACTTTAAAATTTAAATTGGAGAAGCTACATTTTTATATTATAGAAGCCGGAGACAGAATGCTGATTAGCAAGTTAACATGTAATATTTTGTTGAACAAAGAATAAAAACGGTAAAAGATTGGGAGCCATTACATGTGTTGGAGATATTATAACTCATAAAGTAACAGCGCAATGTACAGTAGACATGCGCTTAAAATATTTAAAAAAACTTACCTTAGATGGTGGTATTTTCTTTGGAGTAGTTTCCCACTTTTTTTTTATGTATACTCATTTCCAGAATTTCTTGACTTTTTCAATTTATTCTTCATCCAGTTTTCGGGGCACCATTTTCTTTTGCGAGGTTAAGGTGTTATTTCGACCTGATTAGATCTCATTATACTATTAGAACTATAAGTTACAAATTAGAACTTTCAAAAATAGAGCATAAACCGCAAGTAGTTGCATGTTAGCGCTTACAACGTTATGACTTGCACAACAACTTCTGGTTGATTTTTTCACCGCTTGGGACAGGAGTGGTCGAACAATCTTATACACCAGTATAAAGCATGGCATTTACAACGTGAATCCGCAATAAAACGCATGTTGACCAAAATGGCATTTACAACGTTTTGGAAATGCACGTTTTATTTATGTAATGATGGAAGAGGTCCACAAACAAGAAGTCATGGTAAAATAGCACAATATCTTAGCCTAAAAAGTTCTGAACATAAATCAACTGGTTATTCACCATCAATGATGATCACCAAAAGAGAAATGAAGCTTCCTTAAGGTCTTATTTTTGGAAGATTGTCTCCCTGCGAACTAGAACTTTTATCTCTAACGAAGATAACTCAGTTAAAATAAGAATTGAAAACCAGCAATCTGATACCTTCAAAACCAGCAGAGGTGTACGACAAGGCTGCATACTATCTCCAGACCTGTTCAATTTATATGGAGAATACATAATGAGGAACGCACTCGATGGATGGAGAGGCGGCATCTCCATTGCAGGGAAAAAGATCTCAAACTTAAGATTCGCAGACGATACAACACTGATAGCAACATCTGAAGAGGAGATGTCGAGACTGATAAAGAGAGTAGAAACCGAAAGCAACAAGTGTGGGCTCAAGATTAATAGTCAGAAAACAAAAATCATGATTGTGGACCACGCGAATATCCTCCAAACAACAGGCGCCCTAAATCAATTCGAGGAAGTAGACGAGTTCACGTATCTAGGATCTTCCTTAAGCAATGCAGCCTCCTGCCATACGAAAATTCGCAGAAGAATAGGAATGGCCAAGAACGCGATGAGTCGACTGTCAAAAATATGGAAGGACCGCTCTTTGTCCAAAAAACTCAAAATGAGACTGGTACGGACACTCGTTTTTTCAATCTTTAGTTACGGTGCCGAAACATGGACAATAAAATCAGAGGATAGGAAAAGGATTGACGTATTCGAAATGTGGTGCTGGAGACGAATGCTACGCGTCTTGTGGACGGATCCAATCAGTCGATTCTCGAAGAGCTAAACATTCAGACCAGACTCTCCTCTCAGTGTCTTGCAAATGTTTTAAAGTTTTTTGGCCACATTGCGAGAAGAGACAATGACAACTTAGAAAGACTAATTGTGTGCGGAAACGTAGAAGGACGTAGAGGCCGAGGACGCTCACCTATCCGATGGTCAGATCAAGTACAGAAAGCCACTGGAGAGACGTTTGAGTCCATGAGAGCAGCCCAAAATCGCAAGAGATGGAGAGAATTGACAGCCCGCATTGTAGGGAATCACGATCCTCAGCAATGAGGAAACGACAAGAGAGAGAGAGGTAAAAGGAAATTTTTAAAGGAAAGTTAAAAAAGTCTTCTAATTTTCTCGCTAACGTTTGTAGCTTCAAAGTAATAAAGCCAAGGCCAGGCTCAACATACGTGCTACGGGCACAACTTTCGAACGAAGTGACCCAGTATGGTTATAGAATCCCACATATAGGAAAGGACTTTGTCCGAAACTTTAACGAAACTGGAAAGGCCCGTACAGTCTCCTGTAAAATAAACGATCCTTGATAGTACAGTTATTTGAGGCAAATAACTATAAAGAAAGGAGAAGTGTTACGAAAGTTCCGAAATTTTTATTTCACATAGAAAAAGTCCCTTGACGAAAAAGGTGAAGTAGTTCGAAAACTTTCAAAATGGCATCAAAAATTGTAAGTTGAATTCAAAAAAGTGTAACAATATCATGGGTAGTAGCCATAGTAGCATACAATAAAAAAAGGCACATACTAGGCGGAATTTACAAAAATACCAAAATATGCAAAAAAACCATACGACATAGACAAAAATACAATTCTGTCCTAGTTCATTTTATTCTACTCTACCGACTTCAACAAGGGTAACTCTAAGTATATCAAAATATTTTTTGGGAAAACGCGACCTTCACAGCTATTTCCATTTATTAATTGTGGCATTATTTATATTTCCAATTGTTTCATAACACATTATTTTAATAAACCACGTACACAGACCTGTTACATAATAAAGTAACACAGTTATTTGAAACACTGTATAATTAGTGGTTCGTGTGAAACGGGCGGATACTAGTTTCTGTTAATTATATGCTTAGTAATAAATAATGTGAGAATATTAAGGCTGCTATACATTTTCCAATCAAATGCTATATTCGAATTGTTTAATTTACATAGCCGAAGATTCTGATATGAGTGTAATTATTTACAACGTATCGGTTATAATTAAACAACGGATTTTGAATGATAATTTTATGCATAGTGGTGAAGCTAAATTTCAGGAATAATCATAAGAATAATTTATGGGCTAGAAAATCAAAGTATTCACTATACAAATATATTTTGATGTCTTTATATTCTTCCTATATAAACAATTTGTCGTATATTAGCGATTTTCCGTCGTTTTCCATCATCAAAATCTTGATATTTTTGGAGCTATGTTCTTTTTTAAATATTTTTTGCACTTGAAAGTTCCGATACAACTTAAAATTTTAGCGCTTGCGCCATATCCTGCTTTTTTGTATTTCTCCGTATATGTGCCTAAGTATTCTTCTTTCAAAGCTGCCTAACAGTTCCTCGTCGCTTTTTATCATAGTCCATGTCTCTGACGCGTATGTCAGGTCAGGTTTAATTAGAGTTTCATATATTAGTTTCTTGGTTTTTCTGCTAATTATGTGTGAGGTTAAGAACTGCTTTAGTCCAAAGTAAGCTCTGTTCGCCAAATATATTCTTCTCTTAATTTCTGCGCTTACTGGGTTGCTGATATTTAGTTGTGTTCTAAGATATATAAACTCCAGATCCCTTCAAATGTGTGTACTTTTATCACCAGATCTTGTGGTGTCAATATTTGTGTGCTGTTCGTGACCTTCATGTATTTTGTTTCGGATACGTTGACCTGCAGTTCCATTACCTTCGCAGCTTTTTCTAATATTTCAAAAGCCTGTATCAGGTCTCTTTTTGTCCATGTTACTATGTTAATATCATCTGCGTAGGGCAATATCTGTACACTTCTATTGATAATAGTACCTCTGGTTGTTATGCCCGATTTCTCTATGGCTTTTTCTAGCGCGATGTTAAACAATAGGCACGATAGACTGTCTCCCTGGGGTAATCCAATATGTGTTTGAAAAGACCTTAACACTCTGTTTTGTTCCTTGACTTTGCACTCAACTTTCGAAAGAGTTGCCTTTACCAATGTAATTAGTTGCGACGGAATATCTAATTCTGCCATGGCATTATAAAGTGCGCTTCTGTCTACACTCTCATAAGCGCTTTTAAAATCTATGAAGAGGTGGTGGGTATCAATTCCATATTTATATGCCTTTTTTAAGGTTTGTCTGAAAAGGAAAATCTGATCAATTGTTGACCTTTCTTTTCGGAATCCACATCTTCTCCAGGGAATTTGTTATTTTTTAACTTTTTTATTGCCTTGGCAACTTCTTTTTCTGTTGGTATATTATTTTTCTTTCTCTCGTCGTCTACGTCTCCACTGTGGTCATTTATGTCAGTCACTTCTCGGTTGCCTATACTTAATTTCTCAGCAAAATCCTTCGTCCATCTCTCCACTGCTTGATCCGGCTCATTGATAATTTTGTCTTCCTTATTATGGTTATTCTTTATATTAAGTTAATTTACTTTGTATAATAAATAAAGATATTTGCCTAGATTGCCTATATGTTAAGATGTCTGCCTTTCTTAATAAAAATACTTGCCAATATTTGCGCCTTTTTTTAATTTTTGTTGCTTATAAATCCTAGCTGTGGTAATTATTATAATAATTTTTCTTAAGTATCTACTTATTCAAATTTGCGTCTTGCATAAAACAGGTTAACGTTGCTATAAATCAAGATAAAGACATAAAAAATAACAAAGAGAAATATTATTTCTTTATGGCAAGTTTTTACATTTTAAACACCGTTTTCATTCTAGCCTCCGAACTATATATACTTCGCATAATTAGGAAGCAGTTCCAAAGCGGTCTTAGCATCCTTCAGTTTCGTACAGTTTGAATCTTCCTTTCGAGTATTACCATAATCCTCCCGATGGTCCTTCCGCGTCCCGAAACATTTAAATGTTAATGTAATGCGTTACCGTTGCCGGAATTCTCGCCACTTGTTATATTCACAATAATCAAGATAGTTTAGAACAATTTAATTGCTCTGGTAACCCATTATGGATATCGCGTTGCAATTATTGCACTGCAAATGGATATAGATGCGTTCTAGTATGAGTTTCGATGCAATTTGGATTAGCCGCAACGAGAGTTGGCGCTTTTTCACATATAATAAACAGCGGAATAGGCTTTTTATGGACGATTGCCTTCGCTCAGTCCTTTATCACTCGAAATAACGTTATCCTATCTAATCCCATGAACTATTAATCGTTTATCTATAAAAAGAGAACAGGGAATGGATGTTAATGATTTGTAAATGTTAACGAACACTAAAACTACTATTTTTTTTTTATTTTAGATAACTGATTTAATAACAGTACTCTACAATTTTTATAAGTATTTTCTATACTTTATTAGTTAAAACATACTAGTTTTAGGTTAAGCAAAACTAATATTTGTTTGATATTGTTCTAAAGCTATTTTCTTGTGGCATTTTAAAGTAAAGGAATTTTGAGGCACAATTGGTAATATTTAAATGAGACCAATTGTGTCGCAAATTCCTTGGCAGAATGTAGTAGAATCTGGTTACCCATATTAAAAGAAGAAGTTATTAAAAGGAGAATAGCAGTATTAGTAAGTCAGTAACACATAGAGAATACAAAATTTATGTTTTATAAATAACAAATATGTAAAATCAGAATTTGGTGTTTATTGAAAGTAAACTAAATGCACGACCAAATACTTACCATGTCGGGATAGTATTAAGAGGTGTTTTTCCTGTTTTTTTTTCCTCATAATTTATCATGGAATCACTGGAATAACAGGAGAATTTTACTGTCATCATGGCATGTGTTTGTCTTTTTAACCTTTCAGTGCTAACGCATGGTCTCACAGACGGAGCTAACCTATTCATACCGATAATTAACGATTTATTCCGATATTCAGGCTAGGTCATTCAATAGCTTCATATTTTACCTAACCGTTGTTAGTATTAAAATATTGTCGAACGTAGATACATAGTTCGTTCGTTGCACAAGAATTCGGTCTCAGAGACGGATGTTAGTTTTGCGGCTGTATTAAAGGTAAGGATTGTAACTTTTAGCGTTGTATTTTTAGGGAATAAAATGTTATTTTTTTACTTTTTAGACATAGAAATGAACTACGAGGAGGAGCAAAAATATTTGCAGAGACTTCTAGAGAAAGTTGATAGTAATGATGAATTGGAATGCAACGATTCTGCGGATAGTTCTGAAAAAGATGAAGTTGAAATACAAGATCTCGATACAGATAGTGAACAGGATATATTAGAAGCAGAAAATGATGTTTTTGATGAGGCAGAAGCACAAAATATTTGCCGACGAGTTCCTATTTTTTTTTATGATTAAATGATACACAATGTACTCTCATTCAAATATTGTCAAATATCAGAATCATCAATATGACCAAACGCAACATGTCATACACATTCTTGTACCTCGTGTGGCCTGACTTTGAGGGGTGGCCTGAAAAATGTATTATATTTTTGCAACATGTTGGAATACATTTAATACGTAGAACAATTTTAACATTTGTTTTATTACAGATTTCAGTCCTCTACAAATAGTTTTTTATTACTTTTGATGTAAAATAATTAGGGAAGCAAGAATTCCACAATTTAGAATTTCCCATTGAGTTTTCTATGGCCCGTTTGGCGATTCACCACGCGGTATATTATGTGAAATATAAAAACAGTATTTTGATTGTATAGATATGCATAATATTAACAAAGAACCATCTACAGATTGTATCGACTCACTCAATGGCCATTATAAAAGTTTAAAACCAACAAAATTCACTTCCACAAATTTCGTCAAAAAGAAGTGTTATAAATGCCATACCGAATTAATCAAAATTGCATTGTTTAAATCGATTTGGAGTGTAGGTAGTAAAATGTGTTCGGTCGGCTTTGATTAGTAGCTGCTGTAACTATAATTCATTCCCTAACTGTTTTATCAAAAATGTTTTGCAGTTTGTGTTAGGCCTGTAAATAAATAGAAGGTTCGCATATGTTAGGTTAGGTTAGGATACGTTATGTTGGCTAATGGTAACATGTTATATGTTTTTTAATATCCCCCTTTTTTTGTAAATAGAAATGTTGCCTTCAATATTTCTTAATATGTTTGTATAAGTTAGGCAGCTGAATGTATAACAAGATTTCGATGGCTAGGGATATTTTTCATGTGCTTATTTTTCTTCTTCTTGCAGTACCGTCTCCTATCGGAGGTTTGCTACCATCCCAGCAATCTTTACTTTGTTGGCTGCAGCTCTGAACAACTGTATTGAACTGCACCCATACCACTCCCTTAAATTTTGCAACCAGGAAATCCTCCTACGTCCCACATTTCTCTTTCCCGAGATTTTTTCTTGGACTATGAGTCTAAGCAGAGAGTACGTTTCTCCTCTCATTATGTGGCCCAGATATTCCAGTTTTTTCGTTTGTATGGTTTTTATGACTTCGCATTCCTTCCCCATCTTCAGCAGAACATCTTGATTTGTTACTCTTTCGGTCCATGATATTTTCCACATTCTCCTGTAACACCACATCTCGAATGCCTCAATGTTTTTGATGTTTATCTTTTTCAGTGTCCAGGCTTCCATGCCGTACAGCAGAACGGAGAAAACATAGCGCCTTAACATTCTCGTTCTTAAGTTTATATTTATGTCCCGGCTGCATAGGAACTTTTTTATTTTGACAAACGATTGTCTCGCTATCTCTATTCGCCTCTTGCTTTATCTTGTCTGGTCATTAGTATCAGTGAAGCAAATCACTAAATATTTGTAAGACGTTACTCTTTCAACTGGCTGATTATTTATGGTTAAATTCACATTGGTGTATAACTTCTTTGTTACAATCATGAATTTAGTATTTTTGATGTTCAGTTTTAGACCATACTTATTGATATGAGTGTTTATGTTTTCCATCAAAAACTGTAAATTTGCTAGGTTATCTGTTACTATTAGCGTGTCATCAGCGTATCGTATATTGTTATATAACTCTCCGTTAATGATCATACCAATGTTTTGCTCTAGTAGTGCTTCCTGACATATTGTTTTGCTATATATATATATATATATATATATATATATATATATATATATATATATATATATATATATATATATTAAATAATAGTGGTGAAAGCACACAACCCTGACGCACACCTCGACGAATCTCAATTTTTTCGGTTAACTCATTATCAACTTTGATTTTCGCTATTTGTCCCCAGTACAACCTGGATATGATGTTAATGTCGAGACTGTCGATGTTTTTGCTTCTTAGGATTTCATACAGCTTTTGGTGTCTGACTTTATCGAAGGCCTTCTCAAAATCTATGAAACCTACGTAGAGGTCTTGGTTTACATCCAAACATCTTTACATTAACGCACTCAGACCAAACAAAGCTTCCCGTGTTCCCAGTCCACCTCTGAATCCAAACTGTGTGGCGCTTATGTCCTCTTCTAATTTATTAAATATTCTTTTGTGAATTATTTTTAAAAATACTTTTAGTGTGTGGCTTATCAATGTTATAGTTCTGTAGTCTGAACACTCTCTGGCGTTATTCCTCTTCGAGATTGTGACAAAAGTAGAGTAGAGCCATTTCTTTGGTATGATGCCTGTTCTATAAATTGTGTTAAAGAGGTTCACCATTATTCCAAGTGCGTCGTCGTCTATAAGTTTCAACAATTCTACGCGAATTTCATCTGGTCCTGCAGGTGTACCCCCTTTTGTGTTCCGTATAGCATATTCTACCTCGCTTTTTAGGATTTCAGGCCCTGTTGTGTCATCTGTAGGTTCTGCCACTGCTATTTCTGGTCTTTCGTCTGCAAAAAGTTCTTTAATGTATTTTGTCCATCTTGCCAGTTTTTCATTTAAATCTGTAATTATTTTACCTTTTTTGTCCTTTACGATGGATGCGTGTTTCACTTTTTTTCCTGTTATTTCTTTTATCTTTTATGCATGTTAAAGCTATCTTACTTTCTATGATATTCTTCTATTTCCTTGCAGTTGTCCAGAACCCAGTTCTCTTTGGCTTCTCTAATTTTTAAACTTACTTGCTTATTTTTAAACTCACCTAGTTTCCGTGTTGGACCGCGTCGATTTTCATTTCATCGAGCTTTCGACTTCCTCTCTGAAGTCTACATCAGGACTTCACACAGTGTAGTCAAGTCATCACCCAGATCACTTGACCACACTGTTCAATGGGCACTGCACTAGTGCTGCTTTGGACGTCGATGAAAGAACGTAAGAAGTCGAAATGCCATCAAAATAGTGACAGTATAAAGAAGAACGAAAGGAAGCACAAAGCCAAGTTGCACCAAACAAAAAATAATATATCAACCTTAAAAAAAATTTGAGAAAAAAGCACGAAACAGATCAGACTGGAGAAGAATCCTGGAACAGAACAAGACTCAAGAACCATTGTCGAGTCAGTGATATATATCTCCGAACAGAGAATTAAAATAATTTTTTTTTGTAAAAGGAGAGGGAAGACGTTTCTGTTAATCTCACAATTATAATTTTGTTCTTTTAAAAGAGAAAAATGTACTAGGATTTTAACCCCTAAATATTTAAACGCAAGGATGCTTGTAATATAAGATAAATAATTAAGGTTTTGTATATAAGTTTTAAAGTATAAATGTTTAATATTAGCGTAATAATCTAAATCTATGTGAACATAAAGTGGCACATTGGTTACCTCTATTACGTATACAGAGTGGCCCAAAAGTCTGGAAACGGCTAATTATCTCGTAAATTACTAGACATAATTATACAAAATTTGAGATACGCCTATTTTGGGATACGGAGATTCCATATTTTGTATTTGCAATATTGCCAGATTTTCAGTTTCTCTTATATTACTAGTAACTTTTTCAAATACATTACCCTATATATTCAGTCTTTATTGGAATCTCCCATTCAATACGATTTCAACCATATGTAACACTTATGATTTTATGTAATCTGGAAGGTCATCAATACATAAAACCGAAGTCTGGCACCGCCTAAATTGTTTCAATAATTTTTTTAATACTAACTATTTTTAAATACATTAAAACGTAACAATTGATAGTTTAGAATATTTTTTAACATAATAGTTACGTTATTAAGTGTTCAAAATGTGCTCCATAATTACTAATAATATAAGAAAAACGGCAAATCTGGCAACATTGTAAATATCAAATATGGAATCTCCGTATCCCAAAATAGGTGTACCTCAAATTTTATACAATTATGATTAGCATTTTACGAGATAATTAGCCGTTTTCAGACTTTTGGGTCACTCTGTATAAATAGTTAATTGTATATACACATTAGAATAGTATTTCGCAATGTTAGTGCAGGTCGATATTGTTATTGTTTATAACGTTACTGGCCGATATTGTAAACAAGCCAGTAAACCGATATACTGAAATAAATACAGTTTTAAGATGTAATTAGTACAAGTAATTAATAACCATTAACATATCAATTTTATATAATACAGAGAGCTCTTTGTTTAAAGTACTGAGAAATTCCTGAATTATAATATAGAATTTTTTGAAATTTCGATCAATTGTGTAAGTCTTTTGCCCATCACTTCAGCCGCGCCCATATTTTAAACCGTTTTTAGATTATTTGAGAGAGAGAGAGAGAGAGAGAGAGAGAAAGAGAGAGAGAGAGAGAGAGAGGGAGAGAGAAATTTATTGTTTTTAAATTTTTTTTTATTAACATTTAAGATTTTTACAATCTGTTTTGCAGTGAAAACAATAAGTAAAATTTTTTGTCTTTACATGACAGAGAGATGTAAGGTCCAGTGACCAAATCATCACGACACAGATTGGCTTGTTTACCGGTAGGATGCGCACATACACTGATACGCGAGCACTAAAAGCGGCACTAATCACAATGGCTGGGTGCTGTTGAAGGCGTAACTCCCACTGCTGTAGGCTCTTTCAGGATCGGTGAGGTAGGTCCAAGGGGTCATGTCACTTCAATCTCTTTGCTTGTTGGTTGTTAAGAAGATTGTGTGCCAGGGTATTAGGATGCACCCTCAACCTGTTTTAATATTGTTCAGAAGATTTTTTGCACTCTTCAGGGACTGTTAGTACCTGAAGATCTCTATGTATTGCATCATTCTGGATATACCAAGGTGCATTAGCTATTGTTCTCAGAGTTTTGGAATGAAATCTTTGTATTATCATAATATTAGATTTGCTAGCTGAATCCCAGAGCTGCGAGCCATATGTCCAAATGGGTTTTATTATTGTATTGTATATCAGCAGCTTGTTGTCGATCGATAGGTGAGAGTTTTTTCCCAACATCCAGTAAAGTTTTCTGTATAAAATTCCCAATCGAAGCCTTTTCGTCCATATATGTTTGATCCAAGTTAGACGTTTGTCAAGGTGAACACCTAAGTATTTTACGTCATGCTTTTGGGGCAAAGAATGTCCATTGAGGTTAACTTGTGGACATGTACCTCTTCTTAGAGTGAATATAATTTGTGTGGATTTTGAGGGGTTTACTCTAGTTCTCCAGAGTTTAAGCCATTCATTTGTTTTGTTTAGAGGTAGTTGCAGTCTCTCTGATGCTATTATTGGGTTGCTATGAGAGGCCAAGAAAGCAGTATCATCTGCGAATGTTGCATGCGTTAGATTATTGCTTATTGGCAAGTGAGCCGTATATATCAGGTACAGAATCGGTCCGAGCACACTACACTAATGTACACTAGATAGGATGGGGTAGAGTTTTGTATAGGCTTCACTATATTTTACCAGATATCTTCTTTCTGTAAGGTAGGATTGAAGCAGTTTAAAGTAAGGGTAAGGTAAATTTTTCTTTAATTTGTACAGAAGTCCTGTATGCCACACCTTGTCAAAAGCTTAAGAGGCGTCTAAAAAGGCTGCAGTACAGTATTGCTTGTTCTCGAGATTATTTATTATTGTTGTGTATAGTCTGTGAACTTGTTCGATTGTACCATGTTGGTTACGAAAACCGAATTGATGGTCAGGTATGAGACACTTTTCGTCCAATATTGGTTTGATTTTTCGTAGCAGAAGTTTTTCAAAGACCTTAGAGATGACTGGGAGTAGAGTAATCGGTCGGTATGAGTTGACATCTTTTGGATCTTTACCAGGTTTTTGAATGAATATAATCTGTGCCATTTTCCATTGCAGAGGGAAGTAATGTAGACTAAGCATAGCATTGAAGATCATAGTGATTATTCTGTAACAGTCATTGGTTAGTTCCTGGAGGATCTTACCCGTTATGAGGTCGAATCCCGGAGCCTTATTGGGTTGTATCTCATTCTTTATTATCTGTTTTACTTTTTTAAGATTAAACTTGGTGATTGCTAGTTCCATTTGATATGGAGCCTCAAGAAAAGAATTAAATGGTTCTTCTTGTTCTAGTGGCACTACTCTGTTAAATGGACTAAATGGACTGTAGAAAGATATTCAGCTAATGTCTCAGATTTTTCTGTGTCTGTTCTTGCCCATTTACCTTTGACATTTTTTAGAGGAGGTATTGCGTCTTGTGAACCTTTTATCTTTTTCGTCGCCTTCCATAGAGAATAATTTGTGTCTTTGGACGGAGTCAAATTTTCTAAGTAATTTGGATCCCCCTGTTTTTCTCTTCTTTTAATAGATTTTTAAGTCTTCTGGTAATTATGTTTAAATTTTATTTGTCAATAGGAGCGTGTGTGTTTTGCCACTTTTTCCTAGGTTTTCTTTTTTCATCGGTCAAGTTTTTTGCACTTTGCGAACAGTTTATGCTTTCCTTACATGTTGTTTGTTCAGGAGTAGAAATCCAACCTGCCTTTTGTATGGAGGTAGTAAGTTGTTGTACCGCATTTTAAATTTGTAATTCTGTTTTAAGTGGCAAGTTCGTTGGTATTTGTTCTGCTAGTGCGCTTCGGAATATTTTCCAATTTGTTTGATTATTGGTTAGAACTAGAGGCTTATTTCTGAGTATGATTTTGGAGTCTAGGTCAATTAGAATGGGAGAATGATCTGAAGAGAAATCCCAGCATGATTCTATTGCTAAATAGTTAAGAGAGATACCTTTAATCACACAGAAGTCTAAGAGAGCTGGTGTTTTATTTGGATCTGTAGGCCAATAAGTTGGTTCTCCTGTAGATATGTGTTGTAGGTTGTTTCCTGTTATTGACTATAGCAGTTGTCTACCCCTTGTTGTTATTACCCTAGAGCCCCAGTGATGATGTTTACAGTTAAAGTCTCCCCCTGCCATGAATTTGTGTCCAAGAGAACTAAAATAGGTGCTAAAGTTGATTTCGTTGATTGATTGACCAGGAGGACAGTAAATCGCAGATAAGGCAAGGTTGCCTGGCCAGTCTTCGATGACAATGCTAGTTGATTGCAAGTACTTTTCACTGAACTTATTTAACTCATGGTGTTTTATATTAGATTTGATAATGATAGCTGTGCCACCGAGTGCCTTGTTATTTGGATGTTTTGTGTAGTGGACAATGTATTTTGGAATTTTGATATAGTTTTTGTCTGTTAGATGAGCTTCTGATACAAGCATAACATAAATTTTCTTCTCGTCGAGAAAAATTTTTATTTCTTGGATTTGATTAAAATGAGTTTACATTTATAAATACAACATGGTATAGTACAAAAAAGGCACAAGATACATTAAAATGCTAATTATAAAGTTTCCATAGTTAAAAAAAATATGTTTATATATAACAATATATTTTTTTTTAATATATTTAATATATAATATATAATATATAATATATAATATATAATATATAATATATAATATATAATATATAATATATAATATATAATATATAATATATATATATATATATATATATTTAATGTGATATATATATATATATATATATATATATATATATATAACCCATCAAAAACAGTGTTATATATATATATATATATATATATATATATATATATATAATAATAATAATAGTCTCCCGTTTTATACCGCACGCGGTTTTGGGAGTATAGCAGGGTAGTCTGCTATATCTAGGGCCTACGGTATACAAGGAAGGTAACATGGCCAGTGCTACGCTTCAACCGCCTATTATTACCCCTGGTTTTACCCAAGGTACTCATTTTATTCAGGCTGAGTCGACCTGGGGCCTATAGACATTTTTAAAAATGCCTAGTTGTTCTTGCCGGCGGTAGGATTCGAACTCACGACCACCGGCATGCGAGGCAAGCACACTACCGCTTGCGCTACGCAGGCCCCATATATATATATATATATATATATATATATATATATATATATATATATATATATATATATATATATATATATATATATATATATAATGAAATATTTGGAAGATTTCTTCCGGTCTCACCAACATACTTAGCTTCACACTGAGTACATACTACATGTGTTTTATCTAATTTGTCTATAAGATACTTAGTTTTGGAATATAAAGATGAAATAGTTTTGATGTTCTTTGTTGCTATTTTTATATCGTCAATAACCTTTAGTGTTTGTATTAATGTAGGTGTTAATGATGGTATAAAAGGCAGTAAATGATAATAGATGTTCTGATTGTTGGATATAATGTTCTGAGACTTAGCCAAAAATGGTGTTAAGTTATTTATATTAACAATATTAGAAAAAAGCATCCTATGTAGCATATCTGGAGGATAAGAGTTTTCAATTCATATATTTTTTAATAATTGAAGATCTTCTTGTAGATAATCTGGATGAGAAATCTTTAAAACGCGTTCTTTTAATCTGTGTTGCTCAAATTTAAGTTTATTATCAATATAGAGACATACAAATCTGTTTCCAGTGTCAGATTAAATGCCTTCGCAGTCCAGAGTAATGTTGTTAAGATCAATCTTAAAAAAATTAATTTGGATTTTAAAAAATTAAATGTTAAATGATTAGCTTTGCACCACTCTAAGATTTTTAGCATATCACTACTAATAATCTTGTTCAGCACCTTAGAGTCCTTGTTTTGCCAGAGTTGCGCTTATTCACTGATACAGACTGGTATCTGTCTTTCAAGTATGAACCACTTTAGAACCGAAGTGGAAGGAAGAATGTAAATTATTTTTTTGTAAGAGAGTCATCATTTGGATATTTACCAATTTTACTACAACCTTTGAAAGCGATAGTAACAAAGAGATAGGACGAAAATTAGCCGCTAAATCGTGGTCACCACCTTTATACAGAGTAATAACCTTAGCACATTTTAAACAATCGCTAAAGGGACCCGTTGAAAAAGATATATTAATTGCCTCCGCCAAAAATTCTCAAAACATTATCAGGAAGAAGAGATAAAACTTTAGATGGGATATCATCTCAGCCTACAGCCATAGGATTTTTAATGCCTTGTATAATAGTTTTTATTTCAGCCGAGTTAGTGGAAAGAAAATAAAAGGAATTTGTAATGTTTTTTACTATTTAAATAGTAAGCGTATCAAAATGGAAAAACTAAAATAATATTGGTCGTGTCATTTTTTCAGTTGAAAAATCCAACATACTAGCCTAATCAAACCGTTACAATTTGCGTGTGTGTATGGCAACAGAATTATTTTTCCAGCCATTCAAAATAACCGGCGATTGTATAAAAATGAAATGTCGTCCTTTATGCTATTTTTATATCTCTTTGGAAATAAATTGAAATATGACTGGACCCGAATCCGAATATTCATGGACACTGCTCCCGCTACTGTGGCGATTGTTTTTTGATGGTTAGTTTTATCTCTACAAATTTTCAGCATATTCGGCCAAAAGCGAGAATATCTCTTTCAGCTAAAAATTGATCCATTATTAATTGTTAAACAGTATATCTATCAACTAGTTATTATTAAAAATTATATATTATACAAGCAAAAATTTAATTTGGTTACATGGTCTTAAAGAAGTTGAAAAAGACTAAAACGTAAACAATAACTTATTTAATTTGATCTAATAATAAAAAAGTGGTACAATAGGCGATACTGCAGACTAGTGCGAAGCTTACAAAAAAGTGGTACAATTTTATTATTTATATAGATTTTAATAAAATTAAAAAAGTTCAATGTTGTATAACGGACCTCCTTATCGTGTACATGAACTCCTCCATTTGTTTACTGTAAAAAAGCTATATTTAATGTGTGCTGATTTAGAAATCCCTTCCAAAGTATAAATATTTAAGATCAACTTAAAATGTTTTACTAATAATTCTGTTTTTTGTACTTTAATACAATTTTTAAACTGATAATTGTAAAAATATGACATTATATTTATATAAAATTATTATAAAACGAGAAGTGTATAGTACAGAGATTCCCAAACTTGTTTCTCTCGTAAACCCCTTTTCATGTATTTAAATTTTAAAAAGACCTCCTGTTATTCATTTTGATAGGTTTTAATTTTTAACAGTAATAAATAAAAATTTCTAACAATAATAAGCAAAAAATAAATCCATTTAATGGGAGTGATTAACTTGATGGTTTCATGATAAATTATTAACGTTCGGCATTAATTTACAATAGTTTAGGTTTAGTCTTAAATCTTTTTGATTAATTATGTCCAGTTTGTTACCAGTTTGTTTGGTACTCTATTTTTTATTATGGGATCTATAACTGCGCAGAAACTCCTTTCTAGTAGGCATGACGATGAAAAAGCAAATAAAAATTTTTTAGCGGTATTTCATAATACGAGATAAGTAACAGGTATATTTTTTTGAAGCCAGAATTGATGATATTTTTTTCTAAACAGTAACTTTAAGTTCTTCATTGTCATCCGTTTCTTCGATGTCATCAAATAAATAGATAAGTGCGGTATTACCAGCGTCAAATTATCCTCAAATCTTGTTTTAAAATCGGAATATACGGCATTCAAATATTGGACATAGATTAAAACGTCGTCTGTTTGAAAGATTACCTGGAACGAATTGGAGAACTGGAAAAATTCGTGCCTTCCAATATTTTGCTTCATCAGTTTAATTCTGGCAAGAAACGCTAAAATAATGAAGTTTGTTTTTATTAAATGTGTTTTAAAATGGTTCGAACAAGTCAAGTATAAGGAGATTCCCGTGAGTGGTCCCCTTATAAGAAGAAAATCTGAACAATTTGTTGTTGAAATGGGGAAAAACAACTTTAGGGCGAGTACAGGGTGGCTAGACGGCTTCAAAGAACAAACATTTGCACAGACGTAACCAAATTTCATTAAAATCCATTTGTGGAAAAAGTGGGGCCGGTATTCAGCAAAAAGCCATCGATAGAAAAAATCGGAGGAGTTAGATGAAAGAGATATCTTTAATGTTGACGAAACAGGTCTTTTTTTTAAATGCACTCCTGCCAAAACACTGGCATTTAAAAATGAAAAATGTCACGGAGGAAAACTAAACAAAGAAAGAGTCACTCTCTAATTGGTGCAAACCTGGAGGGATCGGAAAGACTGCTTCTACTGATGATTGTCAAGTCGGCTCATCCGCGTTGTTTTAAGAACGTCAAGTCAAAATCAGTGGAATATGTGAGTATCGCAAGAGTTTGGATAGCAGAGATCTTTTCGAAAAATGGCAGATGAAATTAGACAAAAAGTTCATAAAAGAGAAAAGAAAAGAAAAGTTAGTTTGTTTATTAACAACTGTACGGCCTACAACACTATCTCAGTAATGGAAAATGTAAAAGTTATTTTTTCCTGTCAACATGACTTCCATTCTCCAGCCTATGCACCAGGGCATCATAAAAAAGCTGAAAAATTTTAACGACATTGTTTGGTTAAAAATATATTGACGGAATGTATAAGAAAGCTTGAAAGCTTGTTTCAAAAAAGCTGGTTTCGAAAATAGGAGGAAAACGCAGAAAACGTTAACGACACTATAACAGAAGAGCTGCATTCGGTTGACGGCTGGGAGGACGTCATTTCTGATACTGCCATCTCTTATGAAGATTTTGTTAACGTGGATGAAGGTGTTGCAGTGCAGCCGAAGCATCGAATTATATTATACAACTTAGACTGTACTTTGAAAGCAAAAATGACGTGAGTCGTCACTCTATTTTTATTTCACAGAGAAGCTAAACTCTAAAAAGCTGCTAAAAATTTTTCGATTTCTTTGAAAAATGTTTAAAGTCTGTCTTTTTTATTAATTCTAACAAATGTTCTTATTTCCAATAAATTTATTGAGACAAAATGTTTTTTATTGTTTTAATGACGCGTTCTCCTTAGGCGATTTTTATCGGCCCAGATTTGGCCGAAAATACCAATGAGAACACCTGCCGTAATGACATTAATTAACCATTTATATAGCTTGCAAATGTATTAATTGGTATTCTTGGCCGAGCATCTGCAAAAGTGTTGATTTTTATCGTTTGAATATGCTGTTGTAGGTATCACTGTTTTTTTGTAAATAGAGTTTTAATTCGAATTTTTGGATAATTCGAATTTTTTTAATGGTCCCCTGAGATTCGACTTATCCAAGTTTCACTGTACTATTTTTATGAAACTACTTGAGTTTTCAATCTAAATGCAGTTTGTCCAACAGTTTTTTTAAATTTTTTGGAATATTATTAAAACTAGATTTTAAGCATATAGTTATAATATTTTAGCATATGGGTTCATCAAAAAAATGGATAAATGCTGTAGTAAACTTTACTCCATTCTCAGAGCGTGTGATGTTCATACAATTGAAAGATCAGAAGAACATAGTAAATATCACACAAGTGTACGCTCCGACAGCAGATAAGGGCGAAGAGGAAATAAAATAATTCTATAATACTAAAAACGAGGTGATGAGAACAACAAAGAGACAACACATTAACATAGTAATGTTGTAAATAAAGTTGTAGAAAATGTCGGCGAATATGGCTTAGGTAATAGAAATGAAAGTCGTTTAGTTCAGTTTTGTCAAAGCGAAAATTTAATATTAACTAATACATAAATTACCCCCAAAGGTGACTGTATACGTGGACGTTTACCAAATAGATTACATAATGGTGGCAAAAAGATACCGTAATGCCGTGAAATCTACTAAAACTTATCCTGGAGCTGATATCGGTTCGGATCCTAATCGAGTAGTATCTGTGATAGAAGCTAGACCAAAGAAAATACGAAAAACCATCATTCCAGCGTTAGACTTAAGCCAGGTTAAAAGTGAACACTTACGACAAACAGTGCAACAAGAAATAAACACCAGCCTCAGTATAGCAGAAAATCAAATCCGCAGAACAGACAACATAGATGAAAAACTTGAGTATATAAACACTACAATAAGAACTACGGGAAAGAAACACCTAACCAGATCTGCAAAGAAACACAAGGTATGGATGACACTAGACTTACTAGAACTAATGGATAAAAGACGTAAAATGAAAAATAATGCACAAAATACAGAGAGGTTAATAAGAACATAAAGCAAAAAGTAAAGAAGGCCAAAAAATTATGGATTGAAGAACAATGTGTAGAAATGGAAAACTAAGAAAGAAAATATGACACATTCAATGTACATAAAAAAGTAAAAGAAATTACAGGAACTCAAAGGAGACATCAAATAAGTTTGCTTGAAAACAAAGACAGAAAGATTATTATAGATTTAACAGAAAAAATTAATAGATGGAGTGAATACATAAGAGAATTGTTTGACGACAACAGAAATAACATTGTTCAGATAAATGGTGAAACGGGACCTGACATCCTAAAATGTAAAGTAGAAGTGGCACTTAGAAATTCCAAAACTGGACAGGCAAATGTACCTGGTGAGGTTTCTACTGAATTGCTAAAGCTCTTAAATGATGACTGAATATGTATAATATTGCACTTATTAAACACAATATACAAAACCGACATTATATCTCAAGAGTGGCTGTTGTCTACATTCGTTACACTGCCAAAGAAATCCAATGCAAGATAATGTTCAGAACATCGAAGAATATCTTTAATGAGCCATATATCAAAGTTATTTCTAAAAGTCATCCACAACCGAGTTTTTCAAAAGTTGGATTCAGATATTAGTGATACACAGATGGTGTTCAGAAAAGGACTAGGTACTCGAGAAGCTCTCTTCGGTTTGAATGTTCTTACATAAACATGCCTAGACTTTACTCAGGAAGTACATGCATGTTTTATTGATTTTGAAAAAGCGTTTGACAGAGTACGCCATGATAAGCTAAGAGACATTCTTGAAAGAAAGGACATAGATAATAAAAATCTGCGAATAATTCTCAATCTATATTGGAATTAGAAAGCTAACATCAAAATAGAAAATGAGATATCACAAGCAATAGAAATACGTAGAGGAACACAACAGGGATGCATTTTGTCACCGCTGCTATTTAATGTTCATAGTGAAAGCATCTACCAGGAAACCCTTTTGCAAGCAAACGAAGTAATCGTAATTAATGGAGAGGTTTTAAATAATATTCGATATGCAGACGACACTATACTAGTTGCAAAAATAGTAGAAGAAATGCAACGATTACTTACAAACATAAATATTGCTTGCAACAAGAATTATGACATAAATATCAATATAAAAAAAAACCAAGTATATGGTCTTCACTAAAAACATGAAACAACCAGCACATATTAGTATAAACTGCATTCAAATTGAAAAAGTGTCAAGTTTCATATACTTGGGGACTTCAATAAACAAAACTGGAGACAAGATGAGGAAATTCTTCTGCAACAGAGATATAAGCATCTCTCTACGATTAAGAATGCTAAAGGGCTACGTATTTAATACGGTATAGAGGACTGGACTCTCAAACAGAACAACATAAAAATATTGATAGTTTCGAGATGTGGTGCTACCGTCGAATGCTGAAGATAAGTTGGATTGAAAGAGTCACAAACTTTCAAGTAATACGAAGAATAGGTAAAGATCCAGAAATGTTGTTAACGATCAAACGAAGAAAACTCGAATATTTGGGTCACCTGATGAGAGGACATAAATACGCATTACTTCAAAATACAATGCAAGGAAAAATAGAAGGAAAACGGAATCCAGGCCGTAGAAGAATGTCATGATTGCGTAATTTGCGAGAGTGGTTTGGCTGTACCACTAATGAACTCTTTAGGTCAGCTGAAAACAAGGTCAGGATAGCCTTTATGATTTCCAATCTTCGATAGGAGTCGCACAAGAAGAAGAAGATAATATTTGAATGATTTTTCATCCACATTTTACGCATATCTGTTTTGTATGTTTAAAATATTGCCAAACGCATAGCAGTTTTTATTTATTTGCCAAAATTTAAAAAAATCAACAAAATGTATTTAGAAAATCTGCTCCTCATATATTAATACGTTTGCGAAATGCTGAGTTAAAAAAAATAAACTCTAAATGAATTGAATCAACATTGTTTAAAAGAATAAAATTGTCACCGTATATTTATAAACGAGAAACAGTGTTCGCACTTTTTATAAGAAAATGATTTAATAAGTTAATGAATGTCGGCTATAAAAGTTTGCTGTGAATATAGTCGCTGAGTGAAGTAAAATTGGGTTAAGTTGGGGCTCTGCAAATAATAATAAAGCTGCAGAGAGCTACACTTTTTATGTAAACTCATTATACGGCCCAGGAGAGCTTCTAACTTTTTAACTTAAATATTCGTCATTTTTATTTAAGTTCGGTTGGTGTTACCAGCTCCAAACCGTTGTTATATCTGAATTTTATCATTACTTCACGGATAAGACTTTGGCTCCAAATTAATGGCGCAATTATTTTTAATTAAGGGATTCTTCTCTATGCCGATAAATTTTTCCCTAGGTTGCTCATCAAAATTCGCTAAAACAAAGGCTTGAAACTTTTACTACGTTTTATATTTATAAAAGTTTCTTCATGTAGTCTGGAATTTGTCTAATTAAACTGATACCGGCTGCCATAAATAAATTACCGTACGAAGTTTAAGACTTTCTAGTTAAACTGCAATGTAGTTAATCAATGCGGCATTTTGTACCCAAAGTATTCACAAATTAGTGATTTATATTTCTATATAGAATACAATACACGAGAATTAACGTTACCGTTATATTTTTTAGGTTATTTATTTTTAGAACATTTTTTTAAACAGAGCTTTTAGCAAAATCCTCGGAGACGTCCATTTTTAAAATTAAGAAACTTTAATGTTACACCATAATACTCCATGATGATACTTTTTTATATCTTAGATTTTAAAATAAGAATCAAAATGTACATAACGTCGTCATTACTCCAATAGGTCGTATGTCAAAATAGACGATTTTTCAAGAGATGAAAAAAATAATAATGAATTGTAGAACTTTCGTGTTTTTGGTCTGCTGTTTGGGACAAACTATACTTTTGCCGAATTATTTTAATGATATATTAACAGATCAACTAACTAGGGCTTAGAAACTCGTTTTGAAAGATAATTTGCTTGGTTACACTTTTTGACATATGATGTATTGTAATAAAGAACCGAGACCTAATTGTATGATATTTAAATGTTTTATTTTCTTAAGTAATAGAAAGTAAACATAAGGCATAAAATACAAAAATATTTCTTTATTTAAGTACAAAATTAAAACTTATTTATGCAACAAATTTTCATAAAATAATCTGCAATCTGCAGGAATAAACTCTTTTAGTTTTTGTAAATGGACATACTTAGTACATTCAATTGGACACGGGCCTTCGTAAAGATGAGACAATTGATTAATTAATTATTGAACGCTGAAGATGAGGTATGTC
Organism: Diabrotica balteata; assembly: GCA_918026665.1. Taxonomy (NCBI): domain Eukaryota; kingdom Metazoa; phylum Arthropoda; class Insecta; order Coleoptera; family Chrysomelidae; genus Diabrotica; species Diabrotica balteata. The sequence continues at coordinate 127,492,594 of OU898279.1, forward strand.
AACTTAAGTATCTGAGAACTGCAGTTTAAACAAAATTGTTTCATTTGGATTGTATTGGAGATCGCAGATATCGGTCACCGTTGGTTCTCCTGTTTACGGCCGAGCCCTATACTAGAATAAAAATTGGAACCAAACTTATTAAAATCTGTGTGCGGCAATTCAACTACTTGAAAAGGAGGGGGAGTGTATATACCTTGCTTCTCACATAATACGAAAATAATCAGAAGAGAGGTAGATTTCCTTTCTGCGATTCAACTTTCGTTTTATTAGGCTATGTACTGAGTCTACCTCCATTTGGGTATGCTCTACTTCCAGTTATTTCTGTTCTATAGTACATGAATACTTTTTGGAAATATCGAGTAAGGCGTTGGATAGTTTAATGTTTCTATTTTGATAGAAACAGCCATCGCTCCAAGTTATCATCTTTCTAGGACACTGTTCATTAATCTTTTGATTTAGGAATTTTGTTGCGATGGACCTATTGCATTTGCAGTGCAAAATATTACTTTCAAGACCTCCTTGTCTGTTTTGTAACTGTCTAATCATAGCAGTTCCAGTTATTTACCCTTAACTTTGTTTTGTAGTAATTTGCTGCAGTATTTAATCGAGGAGCTAAAAGCACTGCTTGAAGATCTACTGCAAAAACTAAAATATTCTCACATTCTTGGCACTCGGTTTTGTCATTTTCTTTTACTTGTCGAGCTCCCGATTTTCTAAGTAGGTGAGACTGGTAAAGGTGACTGGTAGTGACTGGACTAGTGACTGGTAAAGGGTAAAGGTGAGACTTTAGGAAGCGATAGGTGGTTTGACCACCTATGAATGAGTTCTTGAATTAGTTCAGAATCCAGCAGCCCGCTGAAGTATTGGATTTTTATAATATAATTATTAGACAACCTTTTGTTAGCCAATCACCTACAGCAGAATTGAGCAGAAATACATAATATTTCATATGTTCCGAATTTATTTCGTTTAATCTGTATATATATATATATATATATATATATATATATATATATATATGCCGGTTTAGAACGTCCTTCTCCGTTGTCCGACACCTAACTTCCATCCTCTTCTATCGTGGCAATCTTCCGTTGATAGATTCCGTTCGCTCATTGACTTTTTTATATTTTGCTGCCACTCTAGTTTGGGTCTTCCTCGCTTTCTATTCCCTATTGGGGTCCAGTTCAGTATTTTTTTGGGCCATCTAGTATTTTGCATTCGCTCTACGTGTCCGTGCCAGGTAAGTTGTTTCTTTTCGATATCCTGAATTATCGTACCTTCTATTCCCATTCGTTGTTTTATATGGTCATTCCTCATTCTTTCTCTTCGTTAGACTCGCATAGATCTTCTTATCGCGTCCATTTTGACTGCCTCTACCTTCTTTTTTTGTCTGTCTGGAATTCTCCATGTTTCCGCTCCATACAATAGGCTGCTCTTAACCATTGTCTCGTATATATTAAATTTTCTCCTTTTTGTTATCTCCTTACTCCACAAGATGCCATTCAGACATCCTATTATCTTTTTAGCTGTAACTATTCGTTTTTCTATCTCTTTCACATATGTTCTGGTATTGTCGAATGTCATACCTAAATATTCATATTCTTGACATTGCAGAATTTCTTGATCGTTGTCCAACTCCAAATTTTCGCTCTGAGAGCCTACACATAGATATTTCGTTTTATTTACGTTAACTGTCAAGTCCCATTCCTCATACTCTTCTATCAGCTTTCTAATCATATATTGCATAGGCCACTATAGCTATAAATCTCAAAATAAATAATACAAAACGAAATAAAAAATATGATCAAATAATCAACTATTAAGAGCTACTCAGAAACATATACTCTACGAGCATCTTTCAAAGCCTTGATTAAGTCATGTGCACTAAGATATATATATATATATATATATATATATATATATATATATATATATATATATTATATATAGCTGTATCGTGAGTGGCCGCCTTTAGGCAAGTCCCTCTTTCGTTTATCGAAGATGGAGATATCCATCCAGATAACTTCTGAAATAACTACAAACCATTAAGTTTATTTTTGTTATTATTCTGTTGTAGTAGATTGGTAAATACAATGAAAAATATAGGCAAATATCCGATTTACTTAAAGATACGAAGAAGATATAACTCTCAAACTCTCAAAAAGATATGCAAATCGGATTATTACACGGCGACTGGCAACATTGACTTTGAGCTGCGCTCTAGACTATGGTGGGCTCTAAAAGGAGACGGATAGTTGAACGATATTTTATACAATGTCTAACACCGGGTATGGATTTATTTTTGTCCAAGTTTTATATTGGTCCACTATTTCAAATGCAGTTCAAACAGACATATATTAAATTGTATGATGCGTTTTAAATTCGTTCAATCTGTATATAGATTTATGGCTATACCATTATTAGTCGAGCCATGTTATAATTATATCTGCTACAAGCCAAACTCGCTATATATGTTTCCAATATATGCGCTTTAATTTTTGTATCAATAATTATTCAGAGGACTCCAATGGGTGCGCTGTATTTGGATTATGCAAATTTCACCGGTAAACAAGATACACAAGACCCGTTAATCGTCTCTTTCCAATAATTGATGAGATAAACGTTTTCACTTTGGCAAATGACAACCCTGGCGCATCCTAATTTCTATGGACCATTGACTCCCTTAAATTGTATATGAGGGATTAGCCGCAGTTATGGAACGACGTAAATTTCTAATACTGAAACTCACTATATACTTGAGATTAGTTTAATTGCCGCTATCCGACAAACAACTTGCTGCTCCGTTATAAGTTTTAGCACTGTTTAAGTACCAAAGTACCAGATGGAATCCCTCATCATGTATGTGGAATTAGTTTGTTTCGTTTTATTAAAACCGCGCGTTAAACCAGCAAGTGCTCTAATTAATCGTCATTTAAAGTTTAGAACTTGCGTCGTCTGAATTATTTCTCTGTCTTTGCTCTACACTGATAAAATATTTTTTAATATCCCCTTAGTAAGTTCTAAAATATCTGTAAATAATTTATGCTTCAAGTTTATTGAATTTCATGCTTCAAGTTTTACTTTGGCTTCTAAAAAATGCTTCTTCTTCTTCTAGTTCCAAGACCGTTATCGATCGTTGGATATCATGTTGGCTACCATATTCGCTATCGTGACTTTATTGACAGCAGCTCTAAATAACGATGTAGTTGATTTTCCATACCATTGCCTTAGATTTTTCAGCCATGATGTTCTTCTTCTACCAGGACCACGATTACCTTGAATCTTTCCCTGAATGATCAGATGTAAAAGATCATATTTTTCAGGGTGTCTCATAATATGACCGAAGTATTCCAGCTTGCGTTTCTTTATTATATTGACCAGTTGTGTTGTTTGGTTCAGCCGTCTAAGGACCTCCTCATTTCTAACTCTGTCGACCCAGCTTATTTTCAGTAGTCGTCTGTATACCCACATCTCAAAGGCTGTCAAGCGTTTAAGCATAGCCTCAGTTAGGGTCCATGCTTCTACTCCATACAGCAGGACAGGAAAGATGTAGCAAGATATCATACGAACTCTAAAAAAAATACTTGTTACAAAAATATGTTTACAGTTTAGGGTATGAGTCACATTTATCGTAACAATATTTTATTTGTGTTTGCGTTGCTTACAATTATATAATTCCGCAAACTTCCAATGGTTGGCTTTGTGATTTATTTATTGTCATTACAAAAGCCAAAAGCACGGGAAATTGTAAACTTTTAAAATCAAATGGTACGTTCGTTAGAATTATCGTTTACGGAGGAACAAGATATCATCTCCTTTTTATTTTGGTTTGATGATCGCTGCCTCAATAATATTATTAGATAATTATCCTTTTTAGTCAGTTTCGTTTCATGTCATAGTCGAGGTTAATTAATGTTACGCAGTATAATGAAAACTGATTCTACTTTTATTTGTTAATTGTTAGGTACAATTCTATTGAATTCAAAAACTCTGACGAGTAGTTCACTAGGTCATTCTGGTTTATAACTGTGTCAACTGAATTTGAACTAAAACAACTTTTCTGAAAGAAAATTTAGAGAAGTGTATTCAACCGAATATACAAATAAAATTTTATAAAAATCGGTCAAGCTGTTTCGAAGAAGTGTGGCAACTAACTCTGTGGTACTAATATGGCTATTAAAAAGTAAAGGTTAGTGATATAAGGGTGAAAATAGGGTGATGCATGTATTGTTTATTTAACAAATGCAAATAAATTTTAAAAATGTTTAGGGTAGAGAAACCTTACCACTTAGGAGTATAAAAATAGATTACGACCTATTCTCAGATCTACTAAATATACATATGAAATTTCATACAATTCGGAACAACAATATTTTTATATTTTAAAAAACTAGTTGTGTCAAGAACTGTAGAAAATGCACGCATAGTGATGAAGATGAAAATTAATGAGCTCGTGCAATTAATAAAGAACAGGAACAGCGTGAAACTGCCGTATGTAGCCTAGCAGCTCAAATCAATTTTCCATATAACAGCACCCTAATTTTAAGAGAAACTGGTATTAGTGCTAGAACTATACGAATTATTTTAAAAAGAAACAAGTATCATTGCTACAATTTACAAAAAACTGCAAGTGATGACCTAATGGAACGCACTAAAAAAATCTTGTTTACAGGTGAATCTTCTTTTTCTCTAACTGGCCATCACAATCCATTTGTTATCGTGTTATCGTGGTACCATACAGAAAATAGGCACATACGTGTTCCTTACAAAACACAAAGTGACAACGTAATTAGCCCTTTTTATTGTGGGTATTTAATGTCGTCGTAAATACCTAGATGTCGAGAGTTATAACATAATTCCAGCAGTTCGAGCATAACCTATTAATATGGATGACATTTGATTGCGGCAACACGGCTGCAGCTTAAAATGTACGGGAGGGGTTAGATTTTTTAAACTTTCCAGATAGTTATTAGCACAAAAAATACTACAAAAGTGCTCCCTCGCTCTCCTGATCTTGCAAATTTGGACTTTTTCGTATGGGGTTACGTGAAGCAACAAATTAACAATTACGTCAAAAAATTATTTAGGCCTTTCAAAGCATAGCACCCGATATGTTGTCCAACACCCGAAGGCATTATACAATAAATTAAGATACTGCTTGGCAGAACGTGGTAAACATTTCGAGAAATAGTCTTTTTTATAGTTGTTTTCTATATCCAATACTCATATACTCTCACATCTAATAGTCATCTCAAAAATTAAATATATGGCCTACCTAGTGTGTTGCAATCACTTTGGCGTTGCGTTATTCTTTGTTTTATCCACTGCAGTGTTTGCCCTATATACTGCCTATCACACTCGAGATAAGAAAGTTGGTAAATAAGATGACTATGATGTAAAAGCAGTGTCTTGTCTTTAAGCTTTGAGAATAAGTTATATAGACACCATAAAAATGGAAGAAGTACATAGTTCTTTTTGAAAATAAAGGGATCTGTTGATTTGTTATTAGTTTGTTATTATATTGACCGTCATATAAGGCAAACCTATCATATAAGTCGACATATAGAATAAACATCACAAACAAAAAATAATGCAGCACAAAAGTGACTGCAAAACAGAGAAATATTCTGCAGTAGCACATCATTCCGGGCGTAGGAAATTTCGACACTAAGCAGGTAGCGACTAAAATTTAATGGAAATTTTCGACACCAGCCCCAATTCCCGTTTTTATCTTACAGGTATATTCGACACCAAATAAATATAGCTGCGACATAAATAAAATACCATAATTAATTTATTTATTTATTTTAATAAAAGTAATGTGCATTTTATTTCTTTATAACTGTAATAATATCTAAATATAATACAACTAGTACCTAATTTTTGTACATTTTACCGTTAATATACTTGTATACAATGATTTATTTGCTATTATAGGAATGATAAGATACAGCTTTTATAAAATCTAACCTATGTATTTGTTGGGATCGTAGTTTATCCATCATTTTCTCCAAAAATGCCAATTTAGCCTTAACAGTAGTATCTTTGATTTTTGCTGGTATATGTAAACTATTTATTTTCACATAAGTGTCTACTTGAAATTCTTTTAACTTTTCAATAAAAATAAAAACAGAAGGATGTGTTGAATAAAAAGAAGAATTAAATCTCGAATGAAAGGATTCACAGGCATTTGTGGTCCTCGCAATAGACGGATTCTGATTAGACCATATGTGTTGTGGAAATAGAGCGCTATCGAAAATGTAATTTTCCAGTAAATAATCTGCATATATATCAAGTGTTGCGTTTATAGGTTTATATGACATTAAATCATAAAGAAAGCATTCTTCAACTTCTGGATGGATTTAAATAAGTTAAACCAAACGTATGCCTTAACCATTTTCCAATTTCTGAATTTGTATCCTTATATTACCATATTTGACGCATATTATCAATGTTTGCATTATAAGAGCAGAGTTTCCATCGATGTGGAAAGTTGCTAAAATTGTACCGATACCGAAAACTAATAATCCGACAGGTTTTAATGAAATACGGCCGATTAGTATACTACCTACTTTTTCAAAAATCCTAGAGAAAATTTTAAATCAGCAACTACAGGTTCACTTAGATACATATAAAATTCTGCCAGAAAATCAGTCCGGTTTCAAAAAGGATCACAGCTGCGCTAGTGCTCTTTTAAAAATAACCGATGACATATTTGGTGGTTGCGATAATGGCTGAATTACAGTGCTGATTCTTTTGGATTATTCCAAAGCTTTTGATACGCTTGACCATTCTCTGTTGATTTCAATGTTTAAGTATATTGGTATGTCTAAGCAGGCATCTGATATGCTATTCAGTTATCTCAATAATAGAAGTCAAGCTATACATTACAATGGTAAGACATCAAACTATCTTAAAACAAATAAAGGGGTACCACAGGGCTCTATATTGGGTCCCAAATTATTTAGTATATATACTTCAAACTTTCCTGCTCATTTTCTCTCCTGTAATCAGCACTATTTTGCTAATGACACTCAGATCTACTTATCCTTTAAGCCTGATGAGTTTAAACAGGCAGTAGCTGCAATTAATTATGATTTAGAAAGAGTTTCTCAATTTTCTTCTAGCCATTGTCTTCGGCTTAATAACAATAAATCTGTAGGTATAGTTTTTGGTCCAGTGACACAAAGAGAAATATTTCTGAAAGATTTTGCTCATATGATCACCATTGATAATTCTTCGATAGAATTTAAGGCAACTGTCAAAAACTTAGGCTTACATATAGATCATAACTTAAGATTTGGTGATCATGTGAACAAGTGCTTGCAGAAAAGTTATATAAATTTGAAATTTATATTTCAATCCCGTCATATATTGACCAAAGACTTAAAAAAATTGCTGTGTGATACCTTGGTATTGTCACATTTTAACTATTGCGATTCTATTTATAATTCATGTATTACAGAACGTGATAGTTATCGAATACAAAAAATGCAAAATTCTTGCCTTCGTTTGATACATGGTATCCGCAGAAATCAACCAATAAGTTACAAACTTAAAGAAATAGGTTGGTTAAGTATGAAACTCAGACGACATTTTCATTCAGCTTGTCAATTCCAAAAAATTATTGTTTTTAAAACCCCACCATATCTCTATAATAAAATAAAATTCCGTACTGATGTACATAATATTAACATCAGACATAAAAACACCATTTCTATCCCTTATCATCGTACACAGAACTATAAGCGATCTTTTTCATATCATATAGCTCAAGTTATGAATAATTATACCACTGCTTTTAATTTTACTCAAAACAAATTTAAAAAGTTCGTTTTTGAGAAATTACGACATATTGCTTAGGTAAGGTTTGATAATATAAATAATTATGAGTAGAACTTACATTTAGGGCGCATATTAATTGAATGCTAGATTAATTATTTTTATATTTTCCTACATTTAGTTAACTAAAATTTATTTAATTTACATTTTGATTTTGATTTTGTTTTTATATAAATATTAGTACTATTAATTGGTTTCAATTCTAGATATTTCTTATTATTTGTTGCCCAGGTTAGCTGAACAGACAGGATGTGTCAGTGCTTCGCACTGTACATTTCCTGAACTGAAACTCGCCTGGAGCTTTTTGAGTATTAATTTATGTAAATAATATTATGTGATGAATAAAGGCCTTTATTATTATTATTATTATATTCTTGTACCAAACCCAAAGATTGAATTTTTTTAAACCAGTTTTGGTGTAAGTGAAAACGGCATCCACCAATTTTTGCATTGGGCCACATATACAATAAAGCACAGTGAATTGCTTTTTCAAAGTCCACAAATATTTCAGTTGGCTCTAATGATAATTGAAATGTTTCAAAAATCTTAGACCTTAATAAAGAAAATAAATTTTTGTATGTCATTGACAATTTGTCCTTTAACAAACAGTATGCTAAAGGAACATAATGTCCATTTTCCAAGCCATGTATAGTAAGTAATTGTAAAAAATATTTGGTACTGTATGAAAATGTACCATCCATATACAAAGTTTTTAATTTACACAACAAACGAATAATTGTCTCGCATGAAAATACAATTACATTTAATTCAGGATGATTTAAAAACAAAAAACTTTCATTGCGACAGGTTTTAGGAGAATAATTACTAACCGCGTTATGGACTTCTGATATGCTTCTTGGTAACGGACCTGGTAACAGTTTACGACGACAGTTGTAAATGTTATTTCTTATGCTGGCTATGTCAGGAACCGTCAGCAAATTGACATCACACTCAGCAACAGCAGTTCTTGTAATTTTGGCAGGCTTTTCTGATATGTCCTCTTGCGCTTTTCTTTTACATGCATTGGTTACCATCTTAACTTCAAGCTTTTTTGGATCGGCTTCATGATTATGTACCAAATCACTTCTTGTGATGGTGAGGTCCTCACAGCCTATTGTAAACACTTTTGCGGAACACTTAGTGTTTCTTTGGATGCAGCGCCAAAATATCTCGCCGCTTTTTAACACTTTCTGTTTCGAGAACGAATGATGCTCCACTACTAATAAATCTCGACCACGGGAACTTTTTATCAAACTCATTTTTTAAATATCCGTATACTTGCACAAGTCAACGTCAAACAAGAAATAAATTACAACTGAAATAATTTAGTCACAAGTAGGGATGGCGGTTTTTGACAAAACACCGGTTTTCGGTTATACCGGTTTTTTTTGCTTACGGTTTAACCTGCCGGTTATAACCGGCCAAAAAAAACCGGTTTTTCCAAAAACCGGTTTTCGGTTTTTTTAATCCAATAGGTTACAAAGTAACATGAACAATGAACTTTAGCTTGCGATACTTCATTCGACTCGATTTCAATATGATCAAAATTAGTACTATCGAAAGAACATTATTACCTATATAAATACAACACGTTTATGCTTTAAATATGTGACGTAAGAACCAATAGTATCGCCTTCTATTATAAATATGCGGTTTAAATGTTAAAATGTTTACTAACGAAAGAATGAAAATGAAACTATTTAGAGTGATTATTGGTATGGCAATCGCAGAAACGCTGTTTAAAAGTTAAAGACTTTAAATAATTAGGTCGTATTATTCCAAACACCCATAATTCAAATTTTATGGGACCAAAGGCGGCTCACATCAGTTCAGAATTTAATTTAGGTCATAATATTTACCTATTTACCATATACCTATACATAAAATTTTAAGAGTGGGTGAATGATTTATGGTTACCAATACGTGCCGATACCCAATGATGTTAATTGTTATGGTTTAGGGATCGAATTACCATTACGAATTTCCGGGATTTCTCATTCTTTGTATTTCATTTTTAAACAATACAGGGAAGTATCAAATAAATTTTAATACAAACGTATTGAAAATAATATCAAATTTTTTGTGATGATAACAAATTTAAACAGTAGATTTCCGAATCGAAACAAACCTAATAACCTAATAACCGGTTTTTACTTTAAAAATAAAAAACCGGTTATAACCGGGACACAAAAACAACCGATAAAACCGGTTATTGCGAAGTAAAAAAACCGGTTTTCGGTTAAAACCGGTAGGTTTTTCCCATCCCTAGTCACAAGTACACAAGTGCCACGCCCCCCGCCGTGGCAATAAATATTAAGAAAACCCGCTTGTCCTGGTTGGGTTCAAATGTCCATCGCCGCTAATTACCTACCTACCTGCTTTTCGCCGCGGTGTCGAAATTTCCTATAATAAAATTTGGCCCTTCGATTACCCCAGGTACAAAGACAATTTGGTGTGGAAAGTTCGCACGCCGATCATTCCAAGCCAAGCCACCCATTTAATTTATCAAGGTCAAGATGTTTGATATAGAAAATAATAAACAAATGAACAAAAACAAAAAAGCTATAAGACAGGCACCATCAAGTTATGTGACATGTATTGTAAAATTTTAAAATTCTGAAAAGCTAAAAATATCTAACATCTGGTTCGATAATAAAACTCGTTGATCTTTCCTATATAATGTGCTTCATAAAATATAATTTTTTCTTTTTTATTAGTGTACATTTCATGATGGCGACGTTGTATGTAGGCAGTCACGTTGGTACATGTTCGTGACAAAGAACTTTGCTTCTTGTGGTTTTCTATTATTTACTGCTAACCGATACACTTAAAGCATAACTGCTGCTTGTTAGGGTTTTACATTTTCTCTTTTCTCTTTTTGAAACTTATGAAAATTACGAGCATAAGTGTGTAAATTCATTAAATTTATGTGAACACTTGCTAAGTTTGTAACTTGATTTCGAAGAAATATTTTGTCGTTTGTATAATAATGGTTTACGGTTAGAACTTGTCTTTAATAATTGGAATTAAATTTAGTAGTAAATAAAGTAATTTTTTAATATTGTTCTGAAGCTATTTTCTTGTGGCATTTTAAATTAATTACTATTTAACTGGGAATAAGCCACAATAAAAGATAAAAATACGTTTATTGACGTTTCAATTTCCACTTCGGAAATCGTTCTCAAAATACAAACAGTAAATTAAACAAATTTTGTTTTTTGTTACATAGTGAAAAATTCTTCTAATAATTTAATTTTATCTGACTCATTTATATTGACAATTCAGACATACATTATGCATTTTAAAGTAGACGACTTTAAAATGATATTGCCAATATTGTTGAGTTGCGCTCCTGGGACGACTTTACTTATAAGATAGTTCATTCGATTACATAAAATCAACTTTAACTTGAGAATATCCGTCAGAAAAAATCCTCCTCCTGTTAGTGATTCCATAGTAGATTATGAGGGAAAAACCAGGAAAAAACCTCATAATACTATCCCGACATGGTAAGTATTTGTTCGTGCATTTAGTTTACCTTCAATAAACACCAAAATTCTGATTTTATATGTTTCGTTATTTAAAAAACATAAATGATGTATCCTCTATACTCTATATGTTACTGACTTACTAATACTGGTATTTTGTTATTAATAACTTCCTCTTTCAATATTGGTAACCAGATCCTACTACATTCTGCCGAGGAATTTGCGACACAATTGGCCTCATTTAAGATAATTAAAGCCGCTTCTTTGATTTTTCTTTATTTACCATCCGTCTCTTTTAGGACTACATTTGAATTATTCCATTGAACCTTATGTTCATTATCCCATGCGTGTTTACATATTTGAGATCTATCAAATTCTCTATTTTTAATATAAGACTGATGTTCACTTATTTTAACATTTAATGGCCTTGATGTTTCACCTTAATTAAACTGATCGCATTCACAAGGTATTTTATAAATGCAATTCTTTGTCCTTTTTTTTTCATTGTTAGGTTTGGTTTTGGACAAAATAGATCTCAACGTGTTTGTTGTTTTGAATGTTGTTGAAATGTTGAATTTATTGATATTATTAATATTATTATTAATAATATCAATAATAATTAATTAATATTGGATATTCTCAAGTTAAAGTTGATTTCATGTAATCGAATGAACTATCTAATAAGTAAAGTCGTCCCAGGAGCGCAACTCAAGAATATTGGCAATGTCATTTTAAACTCGTCTACTTTAAAATGCATAATGTATGTCTGAATTGTCAATATAAATGAGTCAGATAAAATTAAATTATTAGAATAATTTTTCACTATGTAACAAAAAACAAAATTTGTTTAATTTACTGTTTGTATTTTGAGAACGATTTCCGAAGTGGAAATTGAAACGTCAATAAACGTATTTTTATCTTTAATTGCGGCTTATTCCCAGTTAAATAGTAATTAAAGGAATTTTTATTTAACTAAAACATAAGATATATTTTTTTTTATTTTGAGAACTTCTTCTATTATTAATATTATTCACAGCACTAGGGAATGATTATTTATCTTAAGTTTCTTAGTATCCCTTTCGAATCGGATTTTTTTTCAGGATCGGTATGGAATTTAGAATTTTTTTTGTTTATAACGTATAATAATTATGCAAAAATATAAGTGATTAAGATTAATTTTATCCTTGAGATTCGCAGTTTTGCCCGGGACATATATGTCCCAGTCAGACTTTTTTGTAACATATATGTGGGACTTTAATAACCCATCAGACGCCAAATTATGACTTTATTTTAGTAAAGAAAAATCTAAATTACAAATAAAATCTCATATTTTGACTACAAAAAGACTAAAACTAAGATGAATGAAAATAAAAAGATGTGAAACATGTTTTGTACACACAAGGGTACATTGCAGCTCTGACATAGTGTGATGGTTCGTTTTTCTTTCTTTACAAAAAGATAATGAACAAAAAGTGGTCAACAAAAACACCATGGTTTACACTAGAGGTTAAACAAAAATGTCACAAAAAAAAATAAAGCTTTCCTAAAATATAAGTCAGAAAAAACACATGAATCATATGAAGAATTTAAAAGAATAAGAACTGAAACTCTTTAATTCGTAAGAAAAACAAAAACAGATTACTGAGAAAGATTCATAAAAGGACTAGAGATGGATTTCTATGAACAACAGAAACAAGTATGGCGCTTCATAAGACAACAAAGAAGCGAAATAAAAGAACTAGTTAAAATAGAACACATACAAGAGGATACATGGGTGGCCTTCCTGACAGAAATGTCAGAGTAAGAAATGAGGAAATACGAGCGAGATGTGGTATAGAGGAAATAAACACGTGGACCAAAGAAGAAAAGTAGAATGGAATCAACACATCGAAAGAATGACAGAAAATAGAATAGTATGAATAGCAATAGACAAATCGCCAAATGGAAGAAGATCATTGGGACGACCGAGAAAAAGATGGTCAGACAACGTCAATTGAGGCTAAAAACCGAAGTGAAACAAGCATCAAGCCTATTTATAAAGTAGGAAGAAGAATTTATACTATTGGAAAACACTATTGTATCATCTGCATACCGCAGTTTATTGAATTTGACTCCATTTATTCAGATGCCTTCATCAATATCTTTTAGAGCCTCTTCAAAAAGGTGCTTCGAGTACAGATTGAATATCAGTGGTGAAATTATCCACCCCTGTCTCACTCCCCTTAAGATTTTGACCCGATCTGTATATTCTCCATCCAAGTTAAGTTAAAAGTAATTTAATTAAATTATTTTCTCGACCGTATTATTTTATTTTAGCTGCTTATCCATTTTATTTCAACTCGGGATTGAGAAGCGCAGTAATTCAGCACAAATATGATTGTTAAATGATCAGCCAATTATGAAGCAAGTATCTGGTGATTTTCCTAGTAAATATAGTGTTCATGTTCATATGCGTAAGTGTATTTTGTGTACAAGTATGTATATTTAATGAATGTCATATTTAATTAGCAAATCTATAATTAACGACATAACGGCAGCTTCTATATTATGTTTAAAGTTGATCTGCGAATCTTTATTTGCCTATATATTATTGATATCTGTCTTATTGTCCTATATATTTATAGGATGTATCCAAGGGCCTATCTTTAGGGTGTGTAGTGCTGTTGTATATCTACAGGAGGTTTTTTGGTGTTTTCTTTAGCAATAAACTCCAGAGAGTCTATTGCTAAACGTCATTTTTTAATACTTTCATCTATTTTCTGTCCGTGCGAAAGCCAGCATTATTTTCTTTCTCTGTATCTCTAGTCTAATATATAAAATTAATTTTCATCAAGTCAGAAAGTTTTAACCTATTTCCTTCATCGCAAACTTATCTATCTTAAGTATCTATTTTTCCAAAGTAATAATAGAAACATTCTACCTCTGCTGCGTTAGAGTTTCAGTCTATTACTGGAAGTTGCTAATCTCTTTATATTCAAAGTTAAAATGAAATTATTAAATATAGCACTGACAATACGCCTCTGATGAAATTAACCTGCTGGCGATTAAAGAAGCATTATTTCTTAGATGCTAGGATTTGCATTTAGAATTGTTCCGAGGGCCAAACTCATAATCGGCGCGATATTTAATAGACATAGATTTTAATGGAAAAATTTTCGAAATATGTTCTTCCTCTTATCATGATGCAATATTATTTTGGTGGTTAACTGTAATTCTAGATTCGTATAATACTACAATCGTAATTATTTTTATCTTCTGATTTTTTAAATAATTCACTGGTTGTACAGACAGACCAGTAACCGAATTATACAATCTTGATATTTTGATCATGAATGTGTTGCTTGTGTGAGTCCATTTCAAATAGGAAAAGAAATAATAAATAAGACTACCTCACAATCAATTTAATTTAACTATCAGACGACCGGTTTCGCTTTCTACAATATGCAAAGCATCTTCAGGTCTCGATACAAAGTTAAAAAAATGCTGAAATGATAAAAGCCCATATTAGGGTGTTGTCTAATAAAGAAAAACAAATTAGATACACTAATTAATACACTACCAACTAATTATTGAAGGCTTAATAATTCAGTCAATTTCTTGAATCCATAAATTAATTACCATCAATATTTATCCACTTATTACTTTGGTTACATATTAATATATCAGATATTAATATATTATTATATCAGAACGTGAATTAAATATCTAAAAATATTTACAAACACCATGATAGATAACTCACACCACCAATAATTTCAAATAAAATTTTTTTGTAAATTTGTTATACGTTTGATTACAAAATATACATGTTTAGTTGCCAAAGAATCACTTTAATTTGTTCTGTAATTTGGACTAAACTGAGTTAGTTATAATGTTGGATGTATTTCAATTATTCGTATTGTTACATTTAAATTTAATTAATTAAAGATTGTTAAAGTATGCCAATATTAAACACATCAATTTACTTTTGATATCTTAATTGAAACAATTTATAGACATTCATTAATATCAGCATATTTCATAAAACTAGATAACTTAACTTGCAGTATTGAGAAACAGAAGAAGAACTGTCACATGCTAACCTACATCTGTCAAATTTACCACTAAAATCTAATAGATAACATAAAAACTCATTGTGTCCAAGATTGAGATGTAGTGCATAAAAGTCCTTCCCCCTTTTAAATTTAATGTTTGTTTCGTCCCTTCTAAGTGTTTTCTGTTTTAGTGTGTTTAAATTGTCCTTAATTGTTTTAATTTTAATATTTTATTTACTAGACTTTTCAATAATAAACTATTTTGCCAATAGAACTTTATCAAAGAAATTTGATAATTACAAGTTGAAAAATAATTGCACACCCACACAATTTGTACATATAAACTTATTTATTGTCATAAAACTGTCACCTTCATAAAACAAATACTCAATAAATAACACACATTTCATAAATATATCTCTCGAATAAGTATAAATAACTTTTAAATAATACAATGGTATATAACATCACTTTGATTTAACTAACAATCACACACATATCTCTACTTCATTGGATCAAATATATCTCCTCAAGAACTTCCCGTTTACTGTCAAACAACTACAATAGCAGAATTAAGTTCTCCATTCAACAATATATAATAGTTTCAACCATGTTCTACCATCCATCAATTAATAGAGTACCGGCATGTAAGTAATATTTATTTATTTGCTCATTTATTAATTTATTACAATCTAATAGACTATTTTATAACAATTTGTGGGTCTTACCTTGTCTAAACTTTTAAAACTTTTTATACCTTTTTATTCAATTTACTCATTTTGAAATAAAACCACAGACATGTAATATTGGCATAATTATTGTAATTTATAACATCTTATTTGTTTATCTTTATTAGACAACACCCTAATATGGGTTTTTATCATTTCAGCATTTATTTAACTTTGTATCGAGACCTGAAGATGCTTTGCATATTGTAGAAAGCAAAACCGGTCGTCTGATAGTTAAATTAAATTGATTGTGAGTAAGTCTTATTTATTATTTCTTTACCTACTTGATATTTTGCTTTACCCTATTGCGTTATTCTTCGATTTTTCGTAAATTATTAGATATATAAATTCATTTTTTTTTTACTTACCTTTATATGGTTTAAATCACTGTGACTTAACTTCTTCTTTTTATATTGTCGTATCATAATGGAAATTTTTATTTTAAATTTGTTGTCAAACAAGTCAATCGATTTGTATCGATATGAATCACACCAAAAGAAATTCTGTCTTCGGTCTACAGCTATACTTCTTGGAATATTTGTAATTCTATCATTTTATAATATTTTTATAATCTTGTGTAAAAACAGGCTTTGAAATCCTTGATCCTTTTCAAGTTAAATGTTTTAATAATTATGTAAGAAACTTACGCCAAATATTATAAGAACTCAAGACCAGGAAACAACTCTCTTACGAAACCCATTTACCATCGAAGAGCTCAAAAATAATATTGACTGTATGAAAACTGGAAAATCACCTGGGGTGGATGAAATCCTAACAGAGCAGATAAAACATCTCAGGCAAAAAGCGAGATAATGGTTGCTCGATCTATTTAACATCTGTCGCTCTACCTACCAGATTTCAAAACTGTGGCACAAATCAAAAGTAATAGCCCTTCTGAAACCTGGCAAAGACCCTGAACTACCGAGTAGCTACCGTCCGATATCTCTGCTATGCCATTTGTATAAATTGTATGAACGCCTAATTTTGAACCGCATCCAGGAAACATTAGATGCAAAACTAATCCCAGAACAAGCAGGCTTTAGACCAGGTAAATCATGCACAGGCCAAGTGCTGAACCTAACAGAATACATAGAGGAGGGATTTGAGCAGAAAGAGATAGTAGGAGTAGCGTTGATAGACCTCACAGCGGCCTATGTTACGATAAACCACAGAACCTTGCTAACTAAGATCTATAACACTGTGCTTGACTATGACCTGGTAAATATCATTAGATCACTGTTGTGTAATAGACGCTTCTACGTTGTGCTAAATGAAAAGAAGAGTAGATGAAGAACCCAAATAAAATAGCCTACCTCAAGGAAGCGTTCTGGTGCCGTCCTTATTTAATATCTACACCAACGACCAACCAATTCACCCTCAGACTGAGAGCTTTGTTTACGCTGACGACCTTGGTATAGCCGTAAAGGGAAAAACACTCATACAAGTAGAGTCGAGAATGGAAGATGCTTTAAACATGATGTCAACTTACTACAAACAAAACTCATTAAAGCCAAACCCTACTAAAGCCCAAGTATGTGCATTCCATCTCAACAACCAACTGGTGCATGTAAAACTGAATGTTTCTTGGAAGGGACAACGCTTGAAACATACTGATAGGCCCAAATATCTTGGAGTGATACTAGACCGGTCACTAAAGTATAAATTCCACTGTCAGAGCACAAGACAAAAGGTCTCTACGTGAAACCACCTTCTCGGGAAACTTGTATGGAGCAAGTGGAGTGCAAACCCCTAGGTCTTGAAGTCAACAGCTGAGGCCTTATGTTTCTCAACAGAGGAATATGCTTGTCCCGTCTGGGGTAGATCTAGACACGCCCAACAAGTCACCACGGTGTTAAATGAAACATGTAGAATCATTTCCGGTTGTATGAAGCCTACCCCTATACACCTACTATACCGAGTAGCTGGATTCGAATCACCAGACGACCGTAGATGTGCCTCACAATATGTGGAGAAGTTCAGGCCAACTTTCGATGAACGGCACCAATTATACGGGTTTGACGAACCGCCAGGAATCAGCCGACTTAAATCAAGGAAAAGATTTATGAGAAATGTCAGCGTCGAACCACCCGAAGTGTTCCCCCTACATATAGAACGACCTAATGGAATGAACCTGGACTGGAGAACCTGGCGGACACTCAACCGCATACGCACAGGTGTTGCCCCTGTAAAACAGAACCTCATTAAATGGGGCATCAAGACAGATAGCGAGGCACTCTGTGAATGTGGGGAAATACAGAACGTGGAGCACCTGAGAGTATGCAGACTTTGAACATCACAGTGCACCCTCGATGATTTATGGCTCGCAAATACAAAGGCTGTAGACGTAGCCCGATATTGGGCAGAAAAACTGTAGTCAGATCCAGACTCGAAAAAGTAAAGTAAGTAAGAAATTTAATCTTTGCAGATAAATTAAATAGTAAACTTTTAAATATTGGGGAAATCTGCAAGAAAGACTCTAATGAGTATCAATTGTTTTGCCGAACGTTTTCGCCAAAGAGAATTAATTTGGCTTCTTCGGGGCTGAAAGAGAATAAATTATAATTAGCTACCATATATTATCTATTAAAAAACATAATTGATCTTACCGTAACTTAAAATTGTTGAGTTGGGATGTTAAAAAACTGAGCTAGTAACAACATAGTGCTGTTTTTTGTTTTGCACATAGTAACAAAATATCAAACTGTATATCTAGACCTTGTTTAACATCGTATAAATTTTTAACATAATTTTATCCTATTTCTACTAATACTCTTTATTTCGATCATATGTATTTAGCACTTTTAATTTTTTTATGAAGATATGGCCAATTACTAATGGAAGTAAACTTTCTAGATTGTCATTGTTAATACTTTTTGTAAAACATAAATAATTTTAAAATACTTATCTGAGAAAAAACTGAACAGACGAGTTTTATTTGTATGTGGTTTATCAGAAGTGCTTTCGCCCACGTGTTGATTGCCTTTTAATCAGTTTATATCCGTATCCATTTCAACACTGCTAAAAGATAAGGCGAAAAGCTTGAGTTCGTTCGGAAAGATTTTCTTGCATATTCGCTTTCACGGGATACCCCAAAATAAAGTTCAAGATGTTGGTTCAGACCTTTTTTCGTTCGTAATGATTTAAAAAACCTAAAAAAAGAACCTAATGAACCGCGCATTCCAGGGCGGGTATCTGTATCTGTAAAGTAGGGAGGGCGAGTTTGGTTCCACAGCACTTAAGCCATAATTGACCCATTGTGTATCCTCCCAGGGAGCTGTCGTCCTTAGTTCACTGTTCATCCTGCCATTTCTAGGAAGATGGGAGAAATCACCAGGAGACATATCCATTATGTGGGCAGGCGTAGGCCAGGACTCTCCGAACGCGTACTCTCGTATTAACGATAACTACGGGCATTCACGTAGGACATGATCTACAGTTTCGTCTTCTTGTTCACACTTCCTGCATAGAGAGACTTCTATCCAGAAACGTCTTCTACATTTATGCTTATTGCTCTATTAGAGAACATACTGAATATCCATTCGCTTTCGGTCAGGGGAAGATTCCTGACATGGAGCTGTTAGGTGATGGTTGGAAATGTGGTTTTATCAAACGCTCCCTCAATGTCTATGAATATACCTAGGGTGGATTCCTTATTACCCAGCGATCTTTCAATTCTTCCTACTACTTGATGCAGTGCATAATGGGTAGATCTTCCCGAAGTATAATGCCTGCTGATTTGAGTAAAGTGGGTTATAAACCAGAACTTTATCCCTTATGTACCTCTCGTGTAGCCTTTCCATCGTTTTCAAGAGAAAGGATGTTAGGCTAATTGGTCGATAAGCCTTTGGTAGAGTGTAGTCTATCCTACATGGTTTTGGTACGAAGATCACACATACCTCTCTTCACTTCCTAGAAATATATCTCAAAGCCAAAGAGGCTCTAAATATTCGTACAAGGTGCGGCAGAAGGATATTCAGTCCCCACCGTAGTAGAGCTGGATATATGCCGTCAGGCCCTTCTGATTTGAAAGGGGTGAAGCACAATATGGCCCATTTTACCTTTTTCTCATTAATCATTGTTCTGGCGAGATGCCAGTCGTTTAGTGAGGGTATGATTGCTTCTTACTTTCAGTTTGGTGCTGTTAAGGCGCTGGAGCCGGAGAAGTGTGTTTTCATCAGAATCTCAGCCCTTTCGCAAAGGTTGGAAGTTTTACGTCCATCTTTCTTAGTTAATATGCCGATATGCTGATGTGGGTTCTTTAAGAGCGCTTTTTGTAGCCTGGAAGCCTTTCAGGACAGGTACCCACTTCTACAATGATAATTCAAACCGGCAATAATTTGTGCCATGGATCCTGTTTCTCTCTCTTCTACACGCCGCAGCCCGAGCGCCCGTCCTGGCATTGGCGTTTCATTAATGCTTAAAAAACAATATTTTAAAATTAAATAAGCCCAAAATATATATATCAGGAAATGATAGAACAAGGTTTGGACTTAAATTTAGGTCCGTGGTGAATATAAAAATAATATTTTTATATGTAGTTGTGTTTTTAAGTTGAAAATTGAAATTTTGGGTCTTTTCAGTTTAAAATTGTTTATAACTCGAAAACGATCGAGTTTACAGAAAAATTACAAGAGACCTATTTTGTTAAGAATGGTCCAAAAAATTTAAAAACATGTCCAGACCGCAAAAATGTATTGTTTAAAATAAAAAAATTTAAAAAAAATTTAAACATCTTTTCATCATCATCATATAACGGGGGTCCTACGGCGATTGCCGCTTCCCGCATTTCAGCCTCCATCTTTTCCTATCTCCCCAATCTCCCTCTTCTAAGCCTCTAGATTGCATTTTTTTGTAATTTCTCTTCTCCAGGAATTTGGTGGTCTTCCCCTTTTCCTTCTTTCTGGCGGAACATACATTAAGGCTTTCTTTGGCCACCGCTCCTTCTCCATTCTCATCACGTGACCATACCATTGTAATTGCCTTCCTTGTATTCTATCTGAAAGAGTATCTCTAATTCCTGTACGGTTTCGTATTTCCTCATTCCTGATTCTTTCCATTCTCGATATTCCATTCCACTCTCTCGGGGGAACCTGTAACCCTAGAGAGCGCGTCCCCAGGTGGCGGATAGGGGAATGCCCTCACCGGCCTGTTTGCAGCTAGGCCGGCGGGTAGGTGGGAAATAAAATACCATCCGCGGACCAACAGGTGGGGTAGATAGGACTCCTAAGCCGTAGAGAAGGCAACTTATCTAAGAGAAGGATACTCTGATTTAAAACCCTGGTCCTCCAAGTTGGGGGTTGAGGCATCGGGCCAACTCCTCGATACTCGAAAAAAATGATCAAAGTTAAAAATTTCAGCAAAAAGCCTAAACATCTTTTAATCTTTGAAAAAACTCTGTAACTTTAAATGTATATGTTTATTTACAAACACCTAACTAAATATCACAGGTAAACCGAAAAATCAGGTAATTCTCTTTACAATGGAAAAAATTAATGTAATAGTTGTACGAAGTTCCAATTAGTACTGTAAACTGTGTTTAGAACTTCTTAAATCACAAGAATTCGTGAAGAAGTTCGAAATGTGTTTTTTAACTTTGACAGTATGAAATAATATTTAAAACGATAATTTATAGCAACTAACAAATCTACTTCTATTTGCTGTATGAATAAATAACAAAAACCAAAAATTATACACAACTGCCCAAATACGGAGTAACAATGGTAACAAATTTTGCAGATATGTTTGTTAATACCACAAACTGAATATAAACAAAATTTATAATATAACGGCAAATACACATGACAATATGTGAAATTTAAGCGTATCTCTTGTGTAAATTTAGCCGTATTTCAAGCAGTCATAATCTAGCAGGCTGACAACATAAATCAAATGTTTCTTTGTACGTTTAAAATAGACTTTATGACATGATACGTTAAAAATGTTTTCACAAACAACGCTTTTATGTCCTACAGAGGAATATTATTGTAAAAGTATATGTCGTCCCTACCATTTCCAACTATCGAATGTGAAAAATCGGGTTTTTCAGATTCGATACCTTGTCCTCGCATTAAACGTGATACACCTTGTAGCAAAATATCGAAATTGTACCTTGATCAGAAACGCGGGAAATATTCTGTCTAAACCATCGAATATGAACATTTTGTCATTTTGTTTTGGTCAAAATATCGAATATGCTGCAAACTGACGAAAATGGAATATTCGATATTTTGTTTTGTATAAATATAACTAAAGGCATATATATGTACAATGCAAAATGACGAATGTGTCACATTCATTATCTTCAGTGTTGTATTTGATACAGTTATTCAATTATAATCTGCAAACTGTCGAAAATACTAAACATTGCTGACAAGAACAAAACGCACGTGTTCACAATTTGTGAACTATTGCTTCCAAGAAGTTCTTTCGGTGAGGCACTTTATTATTTTGTTTTTTAATGTGTCACATACATTAGTTTCAGAGTTGTAATTGATACAGTTATTCAATTATAATTTGCAAAATGTTAAAAATACTAAACATTGCTGACAAGAACAAAACGCACGTATTCACAATAATTGTGTGAATTATTTCTTCCAAGAAGTTCTTTCGGTGAAGAACTTTATTATTTTGTTTTTATCGGTTTTTCATTATCTGATTATTCAGTTAACTGGGTATAGCTAAACCAAAAATAGTGATGTTGTCAAAGCGAGAATTATTTATAAAAATATTAAACAATGCTGCCTTTGGGACGTCGTCCACTTTTACCAGTATCGGAAAAATGAAAATAACAAACTTTACATGAAGACTAGTATTGACGGAAACTTTTTATCTCTTGAAACCATACAAAAAAGAGGCAAACAAAATAGTATAAACTCTGTTAAGGCATACGACGAAAGACTCCCAATCACGGATATGAAGAAAAAAAACCTCTTGTCACTATGTGAACAAAACTTAATACCTAGGCCATACCACCAATATTACCAATCTTTACCAACATCTAATACTGCCAGAGATTGTCTTCCAGAACCTGACGCAACTGAAGACAATGATAACGTTGAATCTAAAATTTAAGACTACTTTAATTTATCATTATTTTACTACTGATTACTTGAGGTATTACAGGACGTGAAGTTCCATAATTGTATTGTGATTATTTTTAACTTTTCTAATTACATTAATTTTCTATCAATACGTGCTTTCATAAAAATACTTTTAATAATTTCTTTATACATGATTTTCCCATTTTACCCTATAACTTCAATTTTTAATTAAATTATTTGTAATAAACTTTGTAAGAACATTGAGATTATTTTCATTTTCCGCCTTTTCAATTAAGAATATTAATGTGTTAAAATTAGACCAATATGAACTGTCGAAAATGCCACATTCGGAATTTTGAAACATTGCACCAAATAAATGTGCTAAAATTATACAAATATGAACTGTCGAAAATGCCACATTCGCAATTTTAAAACATTGGACCAAAACAAATCGTTGATTAACACAAAAAGCAAAATAACGAATGTGATTTTGTGGAAAGAAGCAAACGGTAAGCAGTTTTATTCTGATATCAATCTAACAAGGATCAAACATTAATTTTTAAAAATATAAAAAAATTTCCATTAGTCAAAGCGCTGATTTAGAATTATCTAAAAAAGAGTTATTTTGTTCTCCTGAAAAGTACCACTTTTCACATTCGATAGTTGGAAATGGTAGGGACGATGTATTTAGTTCGAATTATTTTTAGTGTGTTTGGTCAGTGAATTTAGATCATATATCAAAACAAACGTAACAAAGATATTTTACTTAGAGCTTAAAAGTCTAAATATTTTTATGATCTAATAAGTCTTTAAACTCTGAACTCTTACCATAAATATCGTCTCGAGCCAAAAAACTTCTAAAAGCTCATACTCATCATAGGGCGTTGTTTATTTTTCTCCACATGTTTGCGGAAATGCGCAAATTGCAGAAGTATTTGTCTACGTCAAGTTGATATAGTAAAGCAGATTTTGCATTTTGGCCCAGTTTTTACACATTGAAAATGGCCCGCTGAGGTTTTTGGCAACAGCAACCACCATTTCCACTTCTTGGCGGAAACACGCTGGGAATAAATCGGTGAGAAAGGAATTGCAATAAATTGTCAGTACGTAGCTCTTATTTAGTTGAGTATAAAACACTTTCTAGGCCAGCATTAAAACGTGTGTAGTCATAAAAATAGTATTAAGGCAATAACACCATACCCCAGTGGTTTCGAATAAAAATCACTTTATTTCTAAATTTATTTCTGAAATCGAAGATAAATTTCAAAGTTAAAAATCTTTCAGCTCTCACCCGAATATTTTTAAAGAATTAACATACATTTTATTTTTATGCATTTGGATCTATATTGTTGCTTTCTTCTTCTCTTAACTTTTTTTACATGCTAAGATGACGGATCTTTGTTGTATTTGTGCTTATTATTCTTTTCTCTTCTTTTTTCTCAATATCAGTTTCATTTATGTGTAGGATATCCCTTTGGCTTTACCTGCTCTTATAATTACATTTATTCAGCTTTTTCTTGGCCGTCCTCTGTCTCCTTCCTTCACTAATTTAGTTTCTAATATTCTCTTTGGCCATATTTCGTGTCCCCTTATCCGTTGGTACCCAAACCATTTCAATTGTTTTCTGGTTATTTTACTTATTTGTGGATTCTTGCTCTAGTTGGTTTCTTATTTGATCATTTCTGAGTCAGTCATTTCTGGTCTTGTGTGTTATTTTCCTCAATACTTTCATTTCGATAGCATTTGATTTACTTTCATGCTTCTTTTGTAATACTCAGCTTTCACTTGCATACTGTAGCATTTTTATTTTCTTTCGTATGTATTGAAATCACCTTGTATGTGTTAAAACACCGAAATATTATTTCAATACTTTTTGCGTTGCCGAGATTTATAATAAACACATTTTAAAGTTTGTTTATATAAAATAGATGCGTAATTCCTTGATATTTCTTTGATCGAGATGCCGCTTTAAGATATTTCGTGCGTCAAATAAACAGAATATTTATGTTTATGTTTTGTTTATACCGAGTTGGGTGAACAATTTTTGATGAGAATGACATCACTCTCAGTGAGGCCGCTGTCAAAGGCAATTGGTTTCGGTGTTAGTCCGAATTTTTTTTCAAATTCGTACTAACAACAAATGTTTTTTGTTTTTCATCTTTTGTCATGTGTAATATTGTGATAGTTAATTGTGCAGTTAAAGAAGTTAGGTTTGGAATACCCCAGAAGTTTTCAAGGAAAAAAATAACATTTAGTGAAATTCAGGAAATTTTTTTGTTGAACTTTTAAAGTAGAAATAGATATTTTTCATCAATAATGGCTTTCATAACAAGTTAAGAAATTGTAATAAGTAACCTTGTAAACGTTAGAGAATGGCTGGCAGTCATATTAATTATTCTCAAAGTTTTAAAATTTAGCATTGACATATGACACTTAGCACTATTTTCTTGACATATAATAGATACCTAATCATAAATTGAGATTTTATTTTATTTTGTTAAAAAAAAACAGGTTAACCTTTATACACAGTTCGTTTTAAAAAGATATTTTTCATTTGTAATAATTTATTTCCGCTGCAAAATATTGCTCATTTTTGTTATTTTGTATTTTATTATTAAAATTTATATTTGTAACTGTTTGTCGTGAGATAACAATAAAAATTTGATGTTGTTTATTTCCTTTTAAAAAGTTTCTATCTCCTTTTTTTGTATTTTTTAGGAAAGAAAAACCTTTTTTTCATACAGCAGGAAGATTCTTGTAAGCGGCGTCCTTACTTTAAATAGCTTAAGAACCTTCTTGTGTTGTGTTTGTCCAGGAGGTTTATGTAAGTACCCCTTTTATTTTATTTTTGTAGTTACCCCATTTCAGTCCCCTTGTCATTCACTTATCTACGACCTAGCTCTCCAAAAAAAACCCTAAGTGGTCGTTCGCATACGTTTCGGTTTGTTTTGCTTACCCTATCTCCACAACAGTTATTTCTGTCCCCAATTTTATTCCTCTATAATGATCCCAATGTGGTAGGCAAAATAATCGTTACAATACAGGAAGTTTCAAAAAACGGTAACATCGTCTCTAGGATAGGTAAAAAACTGAAAAATAATTGGGATTTGCTTAGTACAAAATTTTTTAGTAAAAAAATTAGTACCGAGGTAGGTAAATTCACGTCAAGAACTAGAAAACAGTCATAGAAGTCAACGTCACTTTAATGGCATCATAACTGATCCTCAAACGTTTGGAAGATTAATGGATTCTTTATAAAAAATAATATATAGGATATATTTTTATAAAAAGGATAAAATAAAAGTATAACAACATAAATGATTTACAAGTATTGACACTATACTACAGTAATGTCATATACAGTAATGTACAATATTTATATGTCTTCTTCAGAAGAAGACTCACAAACACCATCACTCGAATAGTCCCCAAGATTAATGACGATTGGATTAATTTCCGAATATAGATCAGCTTTTACTTCATTTTAAAAATATTTATCTTCTATCTTTATAGCATGATTGCACTGTTTTTTCCATTCTTCAATACCGACTTAATTCTTAAATTCTTCTGCTAATTTTCTTACGTCCTCAAGTTTAAACGTGACATTCCTTTGACTGACACTATTCTATATAAGTGAACTGTATAATGATGATAGACACGAAGAACCGGAGACTTTAGTTGAAGGTGAAGGACCAGAAATACTAAAATCAGAAATACTGCATGCTATAAAGTTAGCAGAGAACAAGAAAGCCGTTGGCCCTGATAACATACCGACAGAGATGTTAAAGCTTATAAATGAGGAGAACATTGGAATACTGGTCAAACTTTTTAGTGATGTTTATTCGACTGGTGATATCCTTGAAGATTGGTTAAAGTCCGAATTCATAACACTACCAAAAAAACAACGTCCAAAAAACTGTAGCGATTATAGAATGATAAGCTTTATGAGCCACACTTTGAAAATATTTTTACGCATCATCCACAGTAGAATCAGAGATAAATGTGAAGAAGATCAGGATGATCACAATTTGGCTTCAGAAATGAACTGGGAACTCGGGAGGCCCTCTTTGCACTAAATGTATTACTGCAGAAATGTCGAGATCAAAGGAAAGACGCCTTTGCTGTATTTATTAACTATGAAAAGGCATTTGATCGAGTACAGCATCACAAATTAATTACAATATTAAAAGATAAAGGAGTTGATAGTCAAGACATACGATTCATAGAAAAGTTATACTGGCGTCAAACAGCGACAGCTTGCATAAACGGAAAATCAACAGAAATATGTAAAATAAAAAGAGGTGTCAGACAGGGTTGTATACTATCCCCACTGTTATTTAATTTATATTCAGATAGAATATTTAAAGAAGCGCTGCATAATTTGGAATGGGGCGTGAAAGTTAATGGAATTCTGATAAATACAATCAGATATGCAGACGATACAGTTATTTTAAGTGATGACATGAATGGATTACAATGCCTTTTAAATGCCATTGATAAAGTGGGAAGAGAGTTTGGCCTAAACATAAACTGTTCAAAAACAAAACACATGGTGTTTAGCCGTTAGCACATCAAGATGCACGATTATATGTTGATGGTCATATAATTCAAAGAGTGTCCAGTTTTAAATATCTTGGTTGCCATATTACTGAACAACTAGATCCAGATCAAGAGATAAAATGTAGAATCGAGATAGCCCGCACGACATTTTTAAAAATGAGGTCATTCTTCTGTAATGATAACTTGCAACTTCAACTTCGAAAGCGCATGGTTAAATGCTACATTTGGTCAGTCCTCTTATATGGTGTCGAAGCATGGACATTAAAAATATCTACGATTAATCGTCTGGAGGCCTTTGAGATGTGGCTACACAGACGTATACTAAAAATTCCATAGACGGCTATGCTGACAAATTTGACAGTCCTTGAAAGAGCAAATGCTGCTCGCGAGCTGCTTGATAACATCAAATGTAGAAAGGTGGCCTATTTTGGACACGTAGTAAGAGGAGACCGATATAATATTCTTCAACTTATTATGATGGGTAAAAAATATATGGGTAAGAATATCAGGGAGTGGACAGGAATAAAGAAAGCTGAGCAACTATTTAGAATAGCTCGAGACAGAGACAGTTTCGCCATGTTAATCGCCAACGTCAAGGGGACTTGATAGGGCACGTTAAGAAGAAGAAGACACTATTCTAAACCGTTGTCCAAATTAATTCGATTGAGTTCAAGTCTGGGTGATACAGGTGTAACCGTAAAGCGGTATGGCCGTATTTTCCACACAACTGATCAATACATATGTTACATATCGGTCCTTATGAAATTTAATGAGTTCATATAATTCTGATTTTAAACTAGTTGGAGTCAAAAGGTATATTGTGTCGTGTCAACCATTTAATCATTTCATTCTTCAAACAATTGAAATTAGGCGCTCGATATACCTGTACATTGTGATAACTAGCATTATCACAAACTATTATTGGATAAGGTGGTATGTTGGGTAGTACCTTCTCTCTTAGCCATTTTTCCTAATTTGCGAATTTATTTCGGAATGATAATCTCCAGATGAGGTTCCTGATTTAAATATCAACAAACTGTTTTTAATAAAACCCATTTCTCCTCCAGCGTGAACTATTATAAGCCTTCGCCCTTTAGAAATAACAGAACATAAACCGTTTATGGAATCGCCTGTCCAATTTATCGAGGAAGTATGTCCGTTGTGTATGTTTC
Source organism: Diabrotica balteata (assembly GCA_918026665.1). Classification (NCBI taxonomy): domain Eukaryota; kingdom Metazoa; phylum Arthropoda; class Insecta; order Coleoptera; family Chrysomelidae; genus Diabrotica; species Diabrotica balteata. The sequence goes on from OU898279.1 coordinate 127,521,458, forward strand.
ATCTAAATAAACAATTTGTCTACTTTGCCTTCTGAACTATTTTATCTGTCTCAAATATTTTACTCTTAAAGTGCTTATTTCCATTTTTTCCACCAAAATTTTACGATTATTTTGTGTTTTTTTATCTAAATTGCATTTTTAAGGGCTCTTCTTAATGAAGTTTCTGACATATGGTATCTAACTCTTCCATAACTGTAAACACTGAAAAAAATATTTGCATTTAAAAATAATATCATTTCAAAAACTAAGTAAGGAATTATATATAATTAGCATTTCTAACAGGATTTTTACGCATGTTTAACGAAAACGAAATTATGTTGATATTTCATTAATTTGAATATTGTGCTAAAGGTTAGTAGATTGATTGTAATGAAAGATACTAAGAATTTCTTATTCCTATTTTACAAAATTGGTATCTGTTTGTACAGTTTGTTTTTTAGTAAGCTGGTTTTTATATTCATAAGAAGAATATTGAAAACTACCTTTCACTATAAATAAACGACATAATATTTTTACCTGTTGCTTATTAAGTTTGTCGTTTGATATCTTCTAAAGTAACGCCTTCTTTTTTGTTTTATCAAAATATTTAAATATATTAAAGATTATTTCACGACTTTCTCCTGATATCAAGAATCTACACTTTTTATTTTCCACGATGGCAGACATTATCAAAATCACCAGTCACTTTGCAAATACAGACACAAGAAACAAACAATTACATCTGTACATGTCCAATCGTTACTGACAAGTAGCAAGTAGTTACGATACTGACAGTAAGCCAGAATAAGGTTTAAAGTAACCCCCTCTGTGGCTCAGTGGTAAGAGCGCCTGCCTTTAAATCTAAAGGTCGTGAGTTCGAATCCCACCTGGGTGGAAATTTTCGTTTATTAAAAAAATTAATAAATGAAAATAATTTCTATCCTTGTGTGATCGGTACACACCGGAGGGACCGCAGACGTTCGGATACAATTAGCGTCTCTTAGCAAAGACAATGACGTCGACTTTGCTAAGTATCAAGACAATTACTCTACACACACACACACACACACACACACACACACACACACACTACACCTCAAATTGTAAGATTGGCGAATGGATTTAGTGTCCGCAGTCATTTAAACACAAACAAAAAAAAACAAGGTTTAAAGTAGAACGTGTCGACTTTTAAGTAAAGGAAATCCGGTTTGTGCGCTGGTTCATTAGATTTGACGTCTACATTATAATTAAATTTTGTTTGATATTCTTAGTCTTTATTTTAATTTTCTTCTTGTATTTTTTTTAAATAATAACTGCAAAAATTGTGTACGAAAGCTGTACTCTTCGTCTTTAAAACCAATTTTAATTTTAGTTGATAGTTAATCGTGACATAAGACTGTTTTTATATTCAAAATTATATATCAGCTCACTCATTCATCATCATTAATGGTGCTACAGCCCTATGAAAGAGCCTCGACCTTCCCAAGTTTATTACGCCAGGCAATCCGATCCATTGCCAACCGTTGCCAGTTTGCTGCGCCTATCTTTTTACCATCCTCATCTACACCATCCTTCCATCTGAGTTTTGGCCTACCCCTTTTTCTGCTTCCCACGGGTTGTGACATAAGGATTCTTCTAGGAGGGTTGTTCTGCTGTGATCTTGCTAGATGTCCTGCCCATCTTAATCTTCCTATTCTTATAAGAGATACTACGTCTTTACCACCAAATATTTGTTTATATCTGTGGTATACCTCGTAGTTGTATCTCCTCCTCCAAACACCATTTTCACAGATGCCACCAAATATTCCTCTCAGGATCCTTCGTTCAAATATAAGCAAAAGGTCTTTGTCTGCCTTGGAGATGGTCCATGTCTCCGATCCATATGTCAACACTGGCTGTATAAGAGTTTTGTATATAGTTATTTTTGTTTTTTGGCTTAAGTTTCTACTTCTCATATGTCTACTCAGTCCAAAATAGCATCTGTTTGCCATTACTATCCTTCGCTTGATTTCTTCCGTTATGGCGTTCTCTTTGGTGATCAGGGAGCCTAAGAATGTGAATTTGTCCACCACTTCAAAGGTAGAGTTATCAACCGTGAATTGGGGACCGAAGTTCCTGACTCTATTGTTGGGTGTTGATGCCATCACCTTAGTTTTCTCCTCATTTACTTGCAGGTTCATAGATTTTGAGGCATTTGAGAAGGTGGTATACATTTCTTCTAGCTTGCGTGTTGGTCGGTCAACTAGGTCCACATCATCTGCATATGCCAAAATTTGGGATGATTTATTAAAAATATTTCCTCTGTTGTCTATTCGGGCATCTCTGATCGCCTTTTCCAGTGCTATGTTGAAAAGGAAACACGCCAGCGCGTCTCCCTGTCGCAGCCCAACATGCGTTCCAAACGCCTGTGATTGTTCGCCCTGTATTTCGACTTTGCACACCACATTACGCATTTTAGTCTTAACCAATCTTATCAGTTTATCGGGGATGTGGAATTCATTCATTGCTTCATACAATTTATTTCTTAGGACACTATCATAGGCAGATTTGAAGTCTACAAAAAGATGGTATGTATCGATATTGAATTCATTGGTTTTTTCCAGTATTTGCCTTAGCAGAAAGATCTGATCTGTTGTTGATTGACCAGGCCTAAAGCCACTTTGATATTCCCCGAGAAGTTCCTCTGAATATGTACTTAGGCGACCATATATGATCCTCGAAAATATTTTGTATGCTGTATTAAGGAGGGTTATTCCCCTATAGTTTCTACATTCCAATTGGTCACCCTTTTTGTGTAGCGGGCAAATGATTCCAATACACCACTCTTCCGGGATTTGTTCCTCATTACAGGCTCTCAGTATTATTTTATATATTTGATTAGTCACAGAAGTACCTCCACATTTAATAAGTTCCGCGCGTATACCATCACTTCCTGGAGATTTATTGTTTTTTAGGTGTTTTATTGCATCTCGTACTTCTTGAATTGACGGAGGCTCTAATGGTGAATTGTTGCTTGCTCCTCCGAGTGGTCGATTTGGATCTGGATCTTCTACTTCTATAGTAAGTAGTTCTTTAAAGTGTTCCACCCACCTTTTCAGTACTTCTTCTTTTGTATTTAGTATATGCCCCTCCTTATCCTTACATAGTCTGAGCCTTGGTTTGAATTCCTTTCTTGCGTTATTCAGAGTTTTGTAGAATTTTCTTGTTTGGTTTTCCTTTTTTAATACCTCAAGTTCTTCCAATATTCTATTTTCGTGAGTTCGCTTTTTCCTTCTATGAATGCATTTCTCTTCTTTTCTGAGATCTTTATATTTTTGCTTTATCAGCTCACTCATTATTCAGTGAAAAGTCGCAGCACTATTTATATGTACATATATAAAGAGTATCAAAAAAAAAGTATGTGTGTACCAAACAAAGCTCGGCACACAGATACTAATATAATTATGCTAAATGCTGATACTATGTCAAGATCATCCTATAGATTTTTTCATAATTCTTCTTTAGTTTCCACTTCACTTTTATACAAGTAAAGATATACAAAGCGTATAACAACAATATTATGCTGATAAACACTTTTAAAATAAAAATATGGAAATTGCTTCAAGTTATAGATCCGGCCCATCTAACAAAACAGTATTTGAATAAAAACAGCGGTTGAAAATAAAAAGTTCTATCAACTTATTCGCTTTAAAATTTTATTTCACCCTTGTTATAAAGAATATTTTCCTTTATCGAAATTTTCAATTATGTTTTGGATATTTTGGTGGCACATCGTAAGCAAAAAATCAAAATTCATCCCGATTCAAGTCGTAACTTTGTTAAAGCCAGCGAGAGAAAAGGAAGAATGTCCCAAGTGTACAGTAACCATCCCGCACTGTTGCTTCACTCACCCCTTCGACTTGTATTGCCATTTCTCGTTTTTTTCCGTTTTCCTGACACCCTTCGTCCCTCAATTATCAGGGGCGGCGTATCAATAAATATCGAAGTACGTTTAATTAGTTAACACATGAAAATCTAGTAAATCATAAATGAGTACATGTTTATTTGCGTAATTTCTATTTTAACAATTTGGTTTTAATTTTAATTAACATGGAATATCACAGAATTTGTTAGAATTCCTGCCCATTCTTTTTATACATTTATTGATAGTGTACATTCAATATATATATATATATATATATATATATATATATATATATATATATATATATATATATAATCGGTTTAAAACGTCCTCCGACGTCGTCCGATGCCCAATCTCCATGCATCTCTATCTTCCCAAAGATCTTCGTCTAAACCTCTCTCTCGGATCTCTCTTTCTATTCCTTCTCTCCAGCTCTTTCTGGGTCGGCCTCTTTTTCTCTTTCCATGTGGTGACCAATCTATAATCTGTTTGGGCAGACGATGTTCTGGCATTCTCTGCACATGTCCATACCACTTTAGTTGTTGTACTCTTATATCTTCGACAATCGTATGTGTGACTCCCATAACCTCTCGTATACGTTCGTTATTAATTCTTTCGAGTTTTGATTTTCCTGCGGCCCGTCTCCAGTAGTCCATCTCCGTGGCTTGTAGTGTTCTTTCAGTAGTTGCCTTTAACTGCCACACGTCACTTCCATACATTACTATGCTCTTTATAATAGTGTTGTATATTCGATGTTTATTTTTTTTGGATATATGTTGATCCCAGATAATACTATTTAGTTGAGATATGGCCCTTCTACCCTGAGTGTTTCGTTTTTTTATAGCCTGATCTGATTTGCCGTCGTCTGTGATTTCTACTCCTAAATAGGAATATTTATTGTTGTACTTAATGTGTTGTCCGTCGTTTAAAACTAGATTTTGTTCTTTACCACCGATGTTCATGTACATTGTTTTATCTATGTTGACTTCTAACCCCCATTTTTTGTATTCTTCGATTAATTTTCGAGTCATGTATTCTAGGTCGTCATATTCGTTAGCAATCACAATTTGATCATCAGCAAAACATAGAGTGTACAGGTTGTTATTGTTTAATTGTATACCCATGCCGCTGCATTTCCGCTTCCAGAGTTTTAATGCTTGTTCCAGATATATTTTGAAAAGTGTCGGCGCTAAGCAGCATCCCTGCTTCAGTCCTTTCTCTACTATAAAACCTTTGGAAACATTCGTTCCTATTTTAACTTTGGCGTTGGCGTTCTCATATAGTTTTTCCACTGCTGTTATGAGATTTGAGTTGATGTTCGTTTGTCTGAGAGTGTTCCATAACTTATTTTGAGGGATGCTATCGTAGGCCTTTTTTAAAACAACAAACAAAAAGTAGACTTCTTGATCTACAGCAACCTTTTTTTCTATAAGTTGGGTGAACAAAAAAGGTGGTCTATGGTCGATCTACCAGCTCTAAAACCCGCCTGTTCTTCTGCCTCCATATCAATGTATTCTCTTTCTATTCTATTTTTGATCATTTTCCCATAGATTTTACTAATGGTACTAGTAACTGCTATTCCACGGTAATTGTCGCAATTTTGTTTGTTTCCCTTTTTATGTAAAGTTGAAATGGTTGAGGTTTTAAATTCGGCTGGAACCTCTACTTTGTTTATGCAGTTTTGAAAGAGTATTGTCAAATGCTCATATAGTTTTTCAGTTCCATATTTTATCAATTCTGAGGGTATATTGCCAGGTCCGGGCGCTTTTTTGTTTTTGAGTGAAATACAGATATCCCTTACTTCCTTTTTCGTGATTCTTATAGGAGATACTTCAACGCGTATGTTTTGGTTACTTTCTTTTATTTTGAATTTTTTTTTTTTTATTTTTATTTTGTACATTCAATAAGGTTCTGAAACATTCAATAAGGGTACATTATCATAGGCCTTCTGAAGGTCTATAAACATAAGGTGGGTTTCTTGGTTGGTACTTGATCTTTTTTCTATTATTTGTTTCAAAACAAACACATTATCGGTGGAGCTCCTTCCCGCTTTAAAGCCAGATTGTTCCTCTTCTTCTTGTTCCTTATATTCTTGTTCGAAAATGTCTCGAAGTATCCTTCCATATAGGCGACTTAAGGTACTGGTTACTGATATACCTCGATAGTTTGAGACGTCCGGTTTACTTCCCTTCTTATGTATAGATGATATAAAGGATACTTTCCATTCATGCGGGACTGGTGAACCTTTTAGATATTGGTTTATACACCAGGTTAATCGTTCAAACAGTTTGTTAGTGCAGCATTTGATTAGTTCTGCTGGAATTCCCTCCGGACCTGCAGCTGGACCATTTTTTAGTAGTTGTATCGTTTTTATGACAGTCCTCTCATCGATGTTTATCGTTTCTCCCTGTATGTGTATTTCAGTTGGAGACATTTCTCTATATTCCTCTCTATTTTCTGTTAATAGATTTTCGTAATGTCGGATCCAGTTCTCTGTTGTTATTAATTGTATGTTTGTTTCTCTTTTTTCATGTGATTTAACTTTTGTCAGGAATTTCCACGTCTCTGAGCATTTTCTAGCTCCCATACATGTGTCTATCTCTTTGCATTTTTTGTCCCACATTTCTCATTTAGCTGTGTTTACTAGTTGTCGTGTTCTTCTTTTAATATCTTAGTATTCTTCTCTATCCAACTCCTGTTTTGTGTTTAGCCATTTGTGGTATGCTTTTTTCTTCTGAAGTACTAGTTCTTCAATTTCTTGATTCCACCAAAGTTTTTTACTAGCGGAATTAGTTTTTGGTCCAATGGCCTCCTCTGCTGCTTCTTTGATGCTACTTGTTATGTTTTCGTAAACTTGTTCGACTGACTGGTCTTCTATATTATGTAGCAACTTTTGGTCTAATCTGTGCTGGTATAGGTTTCCTGTGCTTTCGTTGATAAGGCTGTTTATTTATTGTCCTTGTTAGATTTAAAAGGAAATATCATTTTTGTCCTAACCATATAGTGGTCGGAACCACACGTCGGTCCTCTAAGTACTCTTACATCATTCACTTTTAAGGTAGGGCTTTGTTTGACTATTATTGATAGATACTCTTTTAATTTCTTAATTTATACCTTCTTCTTATGGTGTCTGTTAGTTTCAAACGTTGGCGATCATTCTGACTATGATGACTTTATTGGTTGCTATACGGAATAGCTGTATTGAGGTCTTTCTATACCATGCTCTCAGGTTAGCAACCCAGGATATTCTTCTTTGTCAATCTTTTCCTTTTCCTTCAATTTTACCTTGCAAAATGCATTGGAGTAGCTCGTATCTGCCTTGATTTTTCATTATATATCCCAAGTATTGCAGCTTATGGCCCTTCACGATGTTGACCAAATCCGCGGTTGTGTTCATCTTCTACAGTACTTCTTCATCGGAAACTTTGTATGTCCATGGTATCTTCAGGATCCTTCTGTATAATCATAACTCAAAATCTTGAATTTTTGATAGAGTTTCCACCTTCAATGTCCACATTTCTACTCCATACAGAAGCACTGAAACCCCTAACATTAAAGGAGAATTATTTTTGTTTCTAGGGTGAGATCATGGCTCTTGAATACAGAGCTCATAGTCAAGAATGCTCTTTTTGACTCTCCGATGCGACATTTAATCTCTTGGGTATTGTACCACGACTCATTGAGTATAGTTCCCAAGCAGTTGTACTCTGAGACACGTTCAATTCTCATTTGGTTCACACACAGATTTGCTCCAGTTATGTTTTCTTTGCTAATGATCATTAGCTTGGTTTTGCTGGTGTTTATATCCAATTCATATGTTCTACTTGTTTTCATTATTTTGTTCATTAATTTTTGCAGCCCATCTATGGTAGTCGAAAACACTATTGTACCATCTGCATACCGTAGGTTATTAAGCTTGACTCCATTTATTGAGATGCGTTCATCAATATACTTTAGAGCCACTCCTCTTATATATTTATACCTGCGTAGAGTAAAATATGATGACTATAAACAAATTGTGTAGCATTTCTATTTTCTTTTGTATTTATTAAATCACCGAAGAATATTTTCAATATATTTCTATTTCCTATTGTATATGTTTGTTTGGGAAAGTATGTATTTTTACATTTATTATTTTTCTGTTACGGTACTGTAATATGATCTAATTTAGTGCTGTATTCTAAAGACCTTTTTGAAATATATTGTTTCCTATTGTCTCGTAAAACTTAAACTGGCTATCTCATTTATCATGTTTGAAATACGGAGAATTTGGCTTCTCTTTTGTATGGGTCAAAAATATACACACAAGTGTAAAGTGTCGTGTTACCGTCACAATTAGCTAAAATTATCCCAAAGTCGCAACACAATGGAATGATTTATTGGTACACCCTCTCGGAGCACCACTCAGAGGGTTCCTTAGCTCTGACCATCTCAACGCATTTTACTTCTTTGTAAGACAGTGAAAGAAATGCATCATTGACCGGTATCTTGCTGTAGCCTCGGCGACGCTAGCGTCGGTATCGCGACCCACTCTTCAGCCTGGTACGAATACATGGTAAGTCTATGTTCTTTGTATAAACAACAATAATGAGTAAACTAGTTGATTTCATAATTTATTTACAATTGATAGTTGCTATTGTCGCTAATTTTATGTACAAACAATATTGCATTTTTCTGTATAATTATTTATCCAATATCATTTAACCAGCGACCTTTTAAGTTTAATTCCTAAACAATCTTAAAACACCGAAAAAGTATTTTCAATCAACCATATTTTAAAATTTGTTTATATAACACAGATGGGTACTTATTTCTTTGATCGAGAGCCGCTTTAGGATATATTGTGCGTCAAATAAACAGGAATTTTTCCGTTTATGCATTGTTCATACCGGGTGAGGGAAAGATTTTTGATTATTATGAAATCACTTTCGGTGAAGCCGCTGTTAAAAGCGTTTAGTTCTATTGGAGACCGAATTTTTTCAAATTCGTAATTTTTTTTTCGTTTTTCGTCTTATGTCACATGAAAATGTGTAGTATGGTAGCAGTGTGAAGTTTTATTTGAAGTTAAAATAAAGTTGGATTTGAAACTTTGACGAGTAAAGAGCACGGGTGTGTAATTTTTAAAAAGACGTCAAAAACAAAAATCAAAAGAAATCAAAGGCAATGTGGCAATTTTTGCTGAATAAATCACCGATTTGTTATATGTGTTGTATTGTGTCCTAAATAGAAAATTTGTGAGATGTTACAATGATATAAGGGGTCCACATGTTTTCGAGAAGTTTTGAAAAGTCAAGCTTTGAAGATTGCTTTCATGACAAGTTAAAGAAAATTGTAATAAATAAAATTATATATTTTAGGGATTGGCTAACTGTCATTAATTATTCTTCTTCTTCTTCAAGTTCCACTCCTGCCGGAGATTGGAAATCATCCTGGCAATTATAATTTTATTGGTTACTCGCCTGAATAGTTCAATTGAACTGCATCCAAACCATTCACGGAGATTGCATAAATACGAGATTTTACGTCTTCCTACGCTTCTTCTACCTTTGATTTTACCCTGCATTATATTCCTTAGTAGTTCGTACTTTTCACCTCTCATGATGTGCCCCAAGTATTCCAATTTCCTGATTTTTATGGAATATAAAACTTCGCATTGTTTTCCTAGTTGTTCGAGAACTTGTTCGTTAGTTTATGGTAAAATAATATTAAATATGTTATGTTTCTCCCTAAACCAAGAGTAGTATTATTTCCCTTAAAAAGATTCTAACTCTTTTTATGTATTTTTCAGGAAAGAGAAGCCTATATTTTCATCCAGCAGGAAGATTCTTGTAAACAGCGTCCAAAATTAAATAGTTTAGGAACCTTCTTGTGTTGTGTAGTCCAGAAAATCCATGTAAGTACTTTTTTTTATTTTTCTTTTTGTACTTACCCCTTTCCAGTTTCCTTTTTATTCACTTACCTACGACCCAGCTCTCCAATCAAACCAAGAGCAGCAGTTCGCAAATGTTCCGGTTTGTTTTGCATACCCTATCTCCAGCCCAGCAATTTCTGTCCCCAATTTTTAACTCTATATAAGTAATACCCTATGTGGTAGGCAATAATAACCGCTACAATTGATCGCGGGTAGTGAATCGATATCGACGCCGTCTCGTAACGCTAGTTCCGTGACGCTGGCCTCAGCATTTTACTGTAAAAAAAAGTAATACAATGCCAGTATAGAAGCTTCGCTTCAAAAACGGCGTTTTGCATTTATCACGGCAAATTATTGGTGGATTTAAAGTTGTAAAAATTCAAATTAACCATCTTTTCATAAAACAATAGTTTCTGAAATCAAAAAGTTCCCCTTATATTACCCAAAAAATAATAAACTACATCTTTGGACCTTGGTCTTTGTTTATAAAACATTTTTTATAAAAAACTGATAGTCCCTCTATGACTCGATACCATCAAATACCTGTAATATTTTTTTCATCTATTTCGTTCTCTAGACTGGGGTAAGTTATCCACTTGTTTTTTATGAAATGTTTATTTTTTTCATTTAATTTATTTTATTGTCTTCCGTTTAAGCACACCACTGGATTTAGTAACATGATACCATCACTACGGAATAGCTGGCCATGAAAAATTTAATCTAGCTCCCCGCCCTCGTTAAAAGTGTCGCAGGACGGGTCCAGTTCAATTTCTGGACAGTGTGACAAAGGGACACATCGAAATGAACCAGCTATCGAGCTCGTCCCTATAATAGTTGTTTGCTTCCCGTGGATATACTTGACGATTTTTTATTTCCTAGTCCGAATTTCCACTGTCTAGATTTCCCATGCCAGTTTGAGGAGAGCATGTAGGGTATAATTTAGGAATCCTTCGACCGAGATTTTCTGTTCGAATAAAAACAAGTTTTGTAAAAGTTTTATTTTGCTTTATTTAATAATTTCTTATATAAACATGCAGTTTAAAAGATTTACCATAATTAAGATAATGTAGCATTTTTTCACTCAGCATGTCATATAAATTCATTAAGGTTTTATTTATGACTTTGAAACTTGCGTCTTAAAATTTAGAACGAGAATAAATGTAAATAAAATGTTTATACAGTGTAGAAATCACTTATTGAATAAAATTGTTTGTATCCTTATTATAAAAAATAATCATAAACTCTGGAACTCGTTAACTTTTAAATTTAAATGTGCGCTTTTTAAACAGAGAGTAGAAAAGCTTCGTAGAGAGTAATGGTAGAGCGAGATGGTAGAGAAACTTCGTATAAAATCACGGCTTGCGACTTTCTGGCTTTCTTAAAATTAAGATTATACCAAAGGTGGGATAATATATGGAAGGAATATTCCATTGTTAGCCCAAATAGATACACTTCCCTTCAAACAGATATTCCTAAAACACCTTGGTATAAGTCTTTTAATGTACCTAGAAAATATGTTACCACGATCATTAGACTGAGATTTGGACATGCTTGTTACCCCAAACACTTATTTAAACTCAAGGTTTTAGATAATGATCGATGTGAATTTTGTACAGAAGAAGGAAACCTAGATCATATACTTTTCAGTTGCCCCAGAAATACTATAATTTCAGCCAGATTAATAAATAACATAAATACAATATATTAGCCCCTTGGAACCTTCAGTACTTATTATCACTAGACTCGAGAGCAGTGTATGATTCCTTAGCTATTTTTTTAAAGGATAGTAAAATAACCATGTAAATAATTGTGCATTAATTAGTTAATAACATAACCTTTGTTTCTAACCCAATTGTCAAATTCCCCTCTTACCGTGGTCTAGTGTTGTATGTCTTAAAAAAATGCCTTGATGGGCCCCTAGGCGAGAAGAGAGTGACCCTGTTTACCTGTTCTTTGTTTTGTATATTTATTAATATAAACTCAGACAACTATTTTTTTACCATGTTGAGTCTGGCTGAATGACTAAAAGTCTATGCCAAAAAAAAAACATAAGTTTAAATGTACAGGGTGATTCACGCAAGTCTGGCATAGTCCATAATCCTTATTTTTAATAAGAAACACCCTGGATATTTTTATGTTTTTAAAATACTTTTAACAACCTGATTTCAAAGAACTTTATCATGTAGGGTCTATAATGAATAATACAAAGTGAAATTTTGAAATTAATAATTTATCACGTGTTATGGTATTATTTTAAATTAGCTAAATACAGACAATAGACTTCTACTCTAAGTGTCAGTACACTGTATATTGGGGAAAATTTCTGTTTAGTAACTGTGTTAACATTTTTTGTCGTGAATAGGTAAAAACTGTATAGATAGTCTGCTAATTAAACTAAATCGGTAAATAATGCGGATTGTTATCAATCAGTTGACATGCTGTTGACATTTTACAATAAAATAATAAATTCTTAATTAAAAACTAATTTTTTGCAGAAATAAAAATGAAATATTTAACTAAGGCCCACCGAATTGAGATTTTAATGATGATCGGTTACGGGGAGAATTGTAGAAGTCAAGTTGAAGTAGCAAACTTATTTAATCAGAGGTATCCTTAGTTGCCTAATATTTCACAAGGTACTGTGTCTAAAATGTATGCACAATTTAGAGAACTTGGATATGTCAAACCATTAAAAAGAAAATCGAACTTTATTGAAGATAAAGCGAAAGTGGATATTTTGTTAAGTGTCGCAGAGAATCCAACGTCAAGTTCACGTCAAATTGCACGTCAAAATAATGTGAGTCACACAACTGTCCTAAGTTGTCTCCTTGAAGAAAACTTCATTGATATAAATTGACATTTGTGCAGGAGCTAACAGAAGACGATCCGGATCGTAGAATGGATTTCTGCAAAAGAATGATAGATAAAATTAACAAATGAAATAGCTCTTGGCACAATTCTTTTTTCTGATGAATCAATATTTAAATTGAATGGAGAGGTAAACTAACAAAACTGTAGATATTGGTCAGCGGAGAATCCTCATTGAATGCGTGAGACACACACTTAGTATCCTCAAAAGTTGAATGTTTGGGCAGATATTATAGGAGATCATATTATTGGTCATATATTTATAAATAATAATTTGACAATGGAAAAATATTTAAGCATGCTAAGAAACGATGTTCTTCTTTAGTTGGCTAACTTATATCCCAATCCAATAAATCCGACCTTACCGCATGAAACTGTCTGGTTTTAGCAGGACGGGACGGTGCAACACCCCATTATGCTTTAATGGTGAGAGATCACTTGAATGAAATCTTACTCACTAAGTGGATTTGATGAAGGGGACTATTGAGTGGCCAGCTAGGTCACCAGATCTTACGCCTTTGGATTTTTTTGTGGGGTTTTTTCCAGAACAAAGTATATGCAACACAATCAACTATCGTTGAAGACCTCAAAAAGAAAGGATAACTACAGAAATACGAAATATTTCACCTCAAACTTTAAACAAAGTTCGGAACGAGTTTTGTAGGAGACTGTGTTATTGCCAACAACAAGGTGGAGAACATGTTGAGCATTTATTTTAATGTAATCCAATCAATTACCTCGGGTATTCTATGAATTCATTGTCTTGAAGAAAATACCTAATTTCAAATTAAAAAACAGATTATGCACTATGCCAGACTTGCAATGATCACCCTGTACATTCAAATTTATGTCTAAAAAGCGTACATTTAAATTTAAAAGTTAAGGTATCTCAACGTTTTTTATTATTTTCTAAAATAAGGACATAAATAATTTTATTCCATAAGTAATTTCCACACTGTATGAAATTAAGCCACATGTTTATATGGGATTAATCATCATCATCATCATCAACCTATATGCGTCCACTGCTGGACATAGTCATACTTTATTGGGATAAATATATAGGATACGTCACTACAAAATTCAGAATAAAAATAATTAATGGGTATAATACAATATTCACAGTGTAACAAAATTGACAAAACATAAAATATATAAAATACCATTTTTTCAAGTAAAATATGAAGCTACTACAGTTTGTCCTCAAGATATTCATTTATAGAATAATATGCTTTCCTTAACAGTAAATCTTTCTTCTTCTTTTTAAGGTGCCGTGCATTTCTGCGTAGGCGTCCACCGTACATCGTCTTGTCAGGTGAGATGTTAAATAGTCTGGATTAAATAATTCTGTTTTAGCAGCATTGCGAAGCATTTCATAGCTGTGGATTCCTGTCCATTGTCGAATATTGCGCAGCCATGACATTTTTTACGTCCCAGACCTCTCCTACCCTGTAGCTTCCATTCGAGTATCAGTTGCTGAAAAGTGTATCTTTCTCCTCGTAATATGTGCCCCAAGTATGCAGTCTTCTTACTTTTTACATAAATAAAAAGTCCCCTATCCTGCAAGCCCGCTCTTCTGAGTACTACCTCATTTTTGACCCTGTCCGTCCATGATATTCTAAGCGTTCGACGCAGGCACCACATTTCAAACACTTCAAGTTTGTTAATGGAACTGGCCTTTAACGTCCATGCTTCCATTCAGTGCAAGAGAACAGGCCACAACGTAACAATTAAGCATCTTGTATCGGAGGTTGAAGTCCAATTTGCGATCAGGCAGAAACTTACGAAGCCTCAAAAAAGCATTTCTGGCTTGTTCAACTCTGCTCTTTATTTCATTTTCGGCGTCCCAACCCTCGTTTAGCAAACAACCCAAGTGTTTAAATTGCCTGACCTATTAGATTTCTTCTCCATAGACATATATCTTTGCGTTGGGGTAATCATTTCTACTTATAATCATTGTTTTTGTCTTCTTGATATTTATTTTTAAACCCCGAGCTTTACTTGCAAGAGTTAGATCATTTAAAAGGCATTAAAGATCTTCGATGTTATCTGCCACTATGGCTGTATCATCGGCATACCGTATGTTATTAATAAATATGCCGTTAACTTTAATACCCTTATTAGAGTCTGCCACTACTTCTGCGAGGGCTTTTTCTACGTATAAATTTAACAGCATTGGAAACAGTATATAACCTTGCCTTACTCCTTTTTTAATTGAGAAATCTTCTGTTTCGTTGAAATTTTGAAGACGTACTGTTGCTGTCTGGTTCCAATACAGATTGGCGATAATTCTTATATCTTTGGCGTCCAATCCCAACTCTTGTAGGTATTTTATCTTTAATAGCATATTATCTTATTATATTATCTTTATTAAATCTTTAACACCTTTTTTTTAATTTAGAGAAATATGGTATTTGTTTCACCGTTTTTGGCAAATTATTGTATAAGGTCAGTCCCATATCTGAAGCAATTTTGAAATTTTTATGTTCTGTGTTTAGGAACTCATAAAGATTCAGCACTTCGTGTATTGTAATAGTGATTGTCTGAATTTACTGGAAATGTATTGATTTCCTCTTTTCCAGACAGAATGTTGATAATCCAAATTAAAAATTTTACGGATAATTTTTTTTTGGGTAATGAACACTGTATTACTATCTACTGAGTTCCCCCACAAAATTACATTATAGCACATGTGGCTGTAAGCAAGGCTATAATAAACGTTCATTAAAGCTAAAATGGGTAGTGTGTTTTTAATTCTAGATATAACATAAAAAGCTTTATTTAATCTCATGTTCACAGAATTCACATGCTCTGACCATTTGAGATTACAATCAATGAACACACCCAAAAACTTTGTAGAGTAAGTGGAAGATAACATATTGTTTCTATCATGGATAGTTATATCTTAAGTCATAGGTAGGTGAGTTGTATAAATGAAAATAAATAATTTTCGTCTTGTCAATGTTTAATATTAGTCTGTTGGTATTACACCAGCGTATAAAGCAGTCAACAACAGTCTGCATTGTCATTTTTAATTCCTAGAGTGTACGTGCAGAGACTATTAACGAGGTATTATTAGCAAACATTTATATTATAAGTGCCATTATGTGATTTGGTAGGTTGTCAATAAAAATTAGGATTAATAATTACTCTTTCATTTTACCAACACTCTTCCTGTCACTTAAGAAATTTATTACCCATTCTAGAAATATCCTTCTAAAACCAAAGTTGTATAATATTTCACGAATAAATGTTATGTCTAAGCAGTCAAAAGCTCGTGATAGATCAAACAATAGTCCTGCCACGTGGTTTCTACTATCTAATTCATCATAAATATGCTCAAACAAGCTGCATGCAGTCATGAGTGTTGACTTTTTTTAACTAAAGCTGCGTTGGTTTGGAGTTAATAAATTGTATTCTTCTATAAAATTTAACATTTTGTTGTAAACAACCTTCTCTATTACTTTGGAAATTATGCTAAGGACAGATACGGGTCCTTAATTTGAAATATCATGATGGTAATTCTTTTTGAGGATTGGAATAACTTTTGCCATTTTAAATATGGATGGAAATTGGCTGGTTGTTATTGAGAGATTAACTAAATGGGTTAAAGGAATCGATATATGGTCGCATATCAATTTTATTATTTTTATAGACCACGCCCACCTGCACAGAAAGCACACAGATGAATCCACCGTGTGTTGGATTCGACAAGACAGCGGGGAAAACGCTCAAATGTTAGCGCACCCATGCTAACATGCCGATATCGAGGTTTTCTGCAGACCTGATGCCTTCAGTGTGCAGACACCTTCGACGAGCCTAGCTGCTTCGAAGTTAGAAGCCCCAGATGCCAATGGAAATCACGGAGTACGTCCAGTCAGTGGCACCCTACAGAGATGTGGTCATAACCACGTAGGCTTAGGCACACTGGCCTACGAAACCCCGTTTAATATGGCAGATGGGATCTGGACGACCTAGAGGAAGACAAACCCGTTAAAGGAGTTAGTACACTGACCGAGGATGGACCTGCAGGAGTAGGAGATGCTGTCATCACCACAGACCTCTCCCTATAAGTAGTGTTTTGTGCAGTGTTGCGGATTTAAGAACATTTTTTACTTTTATATTTTTATATGCAATTGTATTTATTTTCAGAGTATCCCGATTAAGCCACACGATTATCCCTCTGCTCTTATATATCACCTGTCAAACATTTAGCCCATTGATTAGAGGCTTTCCTTTCTTAGCAGGAGTTACACAAAGAGCACCCTCCGTGGCCAAAACTTCAGAGTCCAAACCATTCTAGAAACTACCTCTTCCATCGGCAATGTATTCAGAAGAAAACCTAAACCCAAAATCCCTTTTCTTCCCGCAATTTTACTGGCTCTTGCCAGCAAGGAAACTACCTGACGAATACATTGACATACAGAAGGCAACTCCCCTCTACTATCGTCTTCGCAATTAAATTTTAAATGTTTACTTCGAGCTTGCCTAGACATTGGGGAATCGGTTTTCTGTGGTTTCCCTATCCCATTGCACAACGATACCTGTCTATTATAGAGGATACAGCCACAGCTGCTCTCACGCGATCGCGTTTCATCAATTTTTTGATTTGTAAACATATATATTCACATATACATTAATTTATTTTTTAGAACAATAAATTCTGAGAAGGACCATTTAACCAATGCCCCTTTCGCCTTTGATTGTCCAGCTGCACTCCTTCGACAAGTCAAAATGAAACACCAGTGAAACTAACAAACCAGAAAGAAATAGCCAACACAAAAAAGCAAACCACGTTCTGAAGAGGTGGAAAACCTAAAACAGGACAACAAAACTCCAGAATCAATGAAAACACCCACAGAGAGAAGCAACTGACAATGAGTTATATAAATATAAGTGATTTTTAGGTCAGCCAGGCCAGTCCTAGTCGGGCTCTCCTGGAGCATAGCGCTCTAGGGGCTCTGCTTCTTGTTTTAGACTCTGTGGCTGAGTTTTATTTTTACTACAACCTGAAGTTTCATTTTAACCTCAGTTGTTGTTTTGTAAGAAATATATTGTCTTTATTAAGACAAGATAACGATATACAGAGCGTCCTGCGGGGTTTAAAGGATTTAAGACCCCTATATTTTCCACCATACATTCATTTTCCACATTTTAAGTCACCAACAAAGTCATCATAGCCAGAATTATCCCCAATATTCGGAACGAACAGGCACCCTAAGAAGAAGAATATTTTCCACCTAGAGACGACACTAGCGAAGTGTCCTGCCCAATTCCATTTTAGCGATGCGATTTATTCGATGGCGTCTGTTGTTTTGTTCTACGACGTATTTCTTCGTTTGGGATTCGGTACATTCCGAGTTTTTTGTGACCACATCGGACTGAATCATCTGTAGAATGTGACATGAGTACTATTGTGCCATTGCCAATGATTTCTTTCCAGCTCCACTTGGTCGTATTGTTCCATTAGTGGATGGTAACTTCTCTAGTTTAAACGTTGATTTTGTTGTCAACGTTGTTGATGTTTCTTTTGTAGATCCTCACCTTCTACTTACCATCATAAAACTTTGGATACATTTTTTTATCTTTTTTTGCTAATTTGCTTGGTCTGCTTATATGCTAGTTGAAAAGCGATTAGCAACATGTTTAATGCTAAATTTAAGCCGTATGAGCTAAATAATATTTAATATTTTAAAAAATATGAACTATTACTGATCTGAAATATTGAGTGATTATTACAACGTTCTAGGAATTCCAGAAACTGTTTCTCAAAAGATTCAAAATTTTACGAATAAAATTTGATTAAAAACTGTGGTGTCAATAAAGGACACTATGTCCATTTTTATCAAAATTGGGATTATTGCACTTTTGAATATAACTTTTCTGGCTCCATACTATGTCCAGAGACAATTTTACCGCAAGTTACCTACTTTTTAATAAACACCAAGTCCACTTCCATTCAGAAGTAAACAACACCATGTGGACTTAGTGTTGTTTACCTCTAATAAATGTGTGCACTGTTATTTACCATCCGCACGTAGTGTTATGTATCCTGATACCTGGTAGAATTGTCATGAAGTAAAATAATTGTTACCATTTTATTTAGTACACAATAGTATTAGATTGTTAAAAGTTATACAATACATCTGTTATTTAATAATTGCAAAATGGATCCGAACTCTCGTGGGAAAAGAATACTACAATTACTGTCATATACACCTATAGGTAAGCCACTGTTTAATGACACTGATTTAGTATTATGCTAACCTCACATATTTAGATTGTATATTCTTTTATCAACGAAGATGATGACGTGGATATTGATAAAACGTATGAGCATCTAAGTTATTAAAGCACAGAATCAGACGACAATGATGTGAGACGTATAGGTAAATCAGTTAAAACAAAGGTAAAAGAGAAAGGTATTAATACTCCCACGACTAGTGGAGCAATATTAAAAAATCTTCTTAAGGACGATTTATCTCTAAGCCGTGATGCAGACAAATCCACTTATACTGAACTGAGACAAACGTTCTAGATGTTAAAAAGCAATTTATCTTCTCATGTGTCGAAATCCAACCTACTCTTCGATCAAGAAAAAGAGAACCAAGCTTTATCAAATCTAAAAATAATACGCTACACTACAATTTTGCAGTGAACAAACAGCGACTGAAGGTGTACAAGGTTATATTTTTAAACACACTTTGTATACCTATTTAGTAGTAGTGAACATATTTAGTAAAATTGAGCCAGGAAATTTATTAAAAGCTGATCAAAGAGGTAAACACACGCCAATCAATAAAACTCCTACCAAAACCATAAATAGTATACATCAACATAGCAATTGCTTCCCAAAGTACGAGAGTTATTATTCCAGAGAAAGCAGCAAGAGAAATTATCTGGCCACAGAACTTACAATAAAAAGATGTATCAACTGTACATTTTGATGAGTGCAATGAAAGACATGTGAATCCAAAGCTAAGACCAAGAAAGTGGTTGTACGCAGATTTTTATTAAATACTTCAAGTTTTCATACATGCAGTACATTCAGTTCTCAATTGAAAAGAATCTTACTACAGATGAACTAACCAGTGTACAGGTTGATAATGATGCTAACCTAATTAAATTTAAATCAATTCGACTTTATAATGACTAAAAAGTCACCAAAGCAGAAAGTACAATCTGGTGGTTTGCAAATGTTTGCCTTTGCCACTAACAAACAGTTGTATTAGTTTCTACAAAAGGACATTAAATTAATTAAAGGGCTTTGGACATTAAATTTTACATTATACGATGCCAGTGATTTTTCTGTATAATGTTTGACGTGGGACGAATCGAAAGGGACCCGTGGTGCAAATAAAATTGCCTCGTCAATTTTGAAATGGGCTGACAACACAATTCCAGGTAGTCAAATAGAGAACATCACTCTTTGGTCCGATAACTGCTATGGACAAAATAATAATATAAGTATTATAATGTGCTATTTCTGGATACTGCATACGTAATTTCAAATAATGACGATCACTTAAAAGTTTTTACTGAAAGAGCAGACATACATGGAAGCATACGGTGCTCATGCTTTGATTGAGAAAAAAAAAGTAACTCCAATTTGGCCATTTTAACACCATGGGACTGGCAACAGCTAGTTAGGCAAACATCGGGTAAATACACAGTGCACAATATGAAACTTGCAGAATTCAAAATCTTTAAAACGTTAGAATTAAATCTTTTAGCGAAAGCCGCTATCGCTGTATGTATTAAATGGCCAACTATATGGCCTAGGAGAGGAGGCTCTTTAAAACGTTGTTCGATAAGAAACTGTCACCTAATCCTCCTTTTGTAAGTAGAAAAAAGAATGTTAACAAAGAGCCAGTTCTACTGTCAACATGTATTTTCATATATTTCCAACAAAAACACATTGGAAAGCTCTTTTACAAGACCGATTTCAATAATCAAAATTTGTATGAGGTATCGAAGACAGCATGTAACGTTTCCAGCTTAATTAAATCAAGTCTTAGTAATCCCATTACTAATCACAAAACAGTACAAGTACAATGAGTTTATTGCACTATTGACTTTTGACCTTGAGACCTTAACATGTAATTTCACATTATTTAAAAAAGTTGTTGAGGTAAACAACACTATGTCCAACTACACATTTTTAAAAAAGTTTTATATAATGAACAGTAAACTTCAGTTAGATGAGACTTCATGGAAGGAAAAACGATTATATACACAATAATAATAATAATATATTATTCTTGATTAAATATAAGAAACATTTGAGTATTTACTGATTACAAATTTAAAAAATTTTAAAACTGCTCTCCTGAAAAAGGAAGAAAATGGACATAGTGTCTTTTACCTCCGGGGTACAGATTTATATTTTTCAGTGCAGTGCAGCAAAACACCACGTTTAGTCTAATTTTGACGTGACATTAAAGGTATAATAAATAATTTAATAAACTCAGAAACAAGTAGATCGTATTTCAGAAGCAACACGTTTTAGCTAAAGGTTCGTAACTGCCATTAGTCGACATCATTCTCTTTATTTTCTTCGGCATTGTGCCTCATTACCCAACAAGCATATGAAGTTTCACAATGATATCAGAATAAACCGAGGTAGAGCAATAATAATTAGAGAGTTCATTATAAAATAATAGAGGTAATCGTAATTATTTTAACTGGGATCTGTGTAGCATAAAACTAGTATGCCTCCAAGCAGCGACATACAGTGATATATTTTGCAAAGGAAACAATGCCAAGATGTATGGTAATATTTGTATATATATTGTATAATAGTAAATTAATTAGGAAATTATTTTCAACCAAACATAATTAGGTACATTTTTATACAAATATTATATTACCCAATAAGTCTTCAGACTAAAACTTTTATATCAATTTGATGTCTTATTGCATTTTCTTATCAATTTTTGTGTTTTACTATTTTTATCATCATCGTCATTATCTAGGCATTTAGCATTACAAGGTATTTGCTTGTTTTATGATTTATCGCTATTCTGCGGTTCCTAGCTGTTTTTCCAGTAAACAATCTTAAGAGTTTTCAGATCTCGTTCTGCTTGTTTTATATGTCTAAGTTTTAGTCGTTCTTTTGACCGTCTTCCAACTAGTGTCTGCCTTAATATTTTCTTTGGTTTTTCACTTTCCTTCATCCGTTAAACATGGCTTATCTGGCGAAACCATCCATTTTTATAAAAATTGCATTATTTTATTTCATTCCTTTCTATCTGTGGCTATACTTTCTCATTTTGCTAAGGCTACTCTTAAATCACTACCTCAACTTAATCGATTTTGTTCTTTGTTTCTTAATAATAATAAACTCTAGAACTCTTTTTTTTTTCTATGGGAAAGAAGTGGTAAATCTTCTAAAGACCGTACCAGGTCGTGTCCCATTAAGGATGCCTTAGCGTGTGTTGTGTTCAGGGTGGGAGAGTTCATCTGCACGCGGTCCTCCTAGAGGAGTTGTACTCACAGATGTAAGTACCCATAGCTACCTGCCTATCCACCTATCCACCTCCCAACCGGCCTACTCATGCATCAGAAATCCCTGGAGGTCTCCTCCAGACCGGTGCATCAGCCCGTCTTTTCTCTCTCTCTCTCTCTCTCTCTCTCTCTCTCTCTCTCTCTCTCTCTCTCTCTCTCTGTCTCTCTCTCTCTCTCTCTCTCTCTCTCTCTCTCTCTCTCTCTCTCTCTCTCTCTCTCTCTCTCTCTCTCTCTCTCTCTCTCTCTCTCTCTCTCTCTCTCTCTCTCTCTCTCTCTCTCTCTCTCTCTCTCTCTCTCTCTCTCTCTCTCTCTCTCTCTCTCTCTCTCTCTCTCTCTCTCTCTCTCTCTCTCTCTCTCTCTCTCTCTCTCTCTCTCTCTCTCTCTCTCTCTCTCTCTCTCTCTCTCTCTCTCTCTCTCTCTCTCTCTCTCTCTCTCTCTCTCTCTCTCTCTCTCTCTCTCTCTCTCTCTCTCTCTCTCTCTCTCTCTCTCTCTCTCTCTCTCTCTCTCTCTCTCTCTCTCTCTCTCTCTCTCTCTCTCTCTCTCTCTCTCTCTCTCTCTCTCTCTCTCTCTCTCTCTCTCTCTCTCTCTCTCTCTCTCTCTCTCTCTCTCTCTCTCTCTCTCTCTCTCTCTCTCTCTCTCTCTCTCTCTCTCTCTCTCTCTCTCTCTCTCTCTCTCTCTCTATCTCTCTCTCTCTCTCTCTCTCTCTCTCTCTCTCTCTCTCTATCTATCTCTCTCTATCTCTCTCTCTATCTATCTCTCTCTATCTCTCTCTCTCTCTATCTCTCTCTCTCTCTCTATCTATATATCTATCTATCTATCTTTCTCACACTCTCTCTCTCTCTTACCTTTGATGCAGAGTCTTCTTTAGTACTTTCTTTTTTCTGGCGATTTGAGTTACTGCCTCTGCTATTGCCTTGTATTCGGTCTTTTCTTTCATTGATACCTGCATCATTGTATTTGCGAGATTACCCCGCATACCTTCCCGTGTAATTCATTTCCGTCCTCATTAAAAATTCTATATTTGAATACAATATCAAAAACTTCACGTTTTGCGCAGTTTTTATCCGCTACTTTCCCTATTCTTTTTAGGTACATCCTTTGGAAAGTTGGTGTATCTGTCACCGCATTTGATCAAGTCTGCAATTAATACCTCGTCCAGGCCGCCCTATGCTCGTTTGTCAATTCTTCCTGCCACTCTGTTATGCTGCTATTTCTAGCTTTTATTTTCTTCTGATTATACTTGCGTTGGTTTCCGCCCTTTCCTTCACCGTCAGGTGGATGGGTAACACCGCTGCGATCACTTATATGGCCACCGTTGATGTTATTCTCTATGCACGTGTTACCCTTAGCAGTGCTTTTGTTTGGGTTTTTTTATAGCATCCTCCTATATTTCTTGATGTTTAAGCACTTGTTGCCATATCGCTGCTACATAGAGTTTAGTAGAATGGGCCACTTCCATTAAAATTCTCCTTTTGGTGGTCCCTGGTCCTCCCTCATGGGGTATAATCCTTGTCAGTGCCGAAGTTCTCTCCTCTGCCTTGCAAGCGACGTACTTTACATGCACACCAAAGATTCGCTTCATATCTAGGACTACCCCCAAGTACTTTATTTTTTTGGCAAATATAATCCTTTCTCCCTTTGGGCCGCTAGCATGACATCCCTGCTTCCTATCCACATTTTTACTTTGTTGAGGGCTCGGTTCGCTCTATACATGATTGACCAGTTTTCATTGTGCACCATCAGCACCACTAGGTCATCCGCATACTCTATTACTTGTACACCAATGCCCAGAACCGCCTCCAAAATCTCGATGGAAAAAATATTCCAAAGCAATGGACGGAGCCCTGCGGTACTTTCGACGTGGTCCTCATAGAGTTAACCCTCACGATATTGATGCACGTATCCGTGAAGTAATTCCTGATAAAGTTAGTCTAGAACCCTTACTTACACCAAAAGAAATGCGAAAATTGCCAGGCAACAAATCTTTATACGAGTCAAAAATATTGCCGGCAAAATTTTTATATTTGTTTGAGGCCTTGAATTTGTCTTATTTTTATGAAAAAAGTTCTTTTTTTGCTTATTAATTTGCAATTTTTATTAATGAATGATACGTAATTCTGCCGGGATAATTTGTTTTTACTACGTGTTTGGCTTTGGCTATAAATTTTTTTAATTTATTAAATTTTTAAGGCCTCTGTTTTTCTGGTACTTATTTGGAACTCTTTTGGATAGTCGAATCGCCTTTTCTCAAAAAGAGACCCACCGAGTAACTGCTTTATGGTATGCAGAGAATGTTTTTTGACAATGTGAGTCTTAATGGCTAAGAAGATGGTGAATAATATTGATGTTAACAACGATATTGCATGATCATGAGCGAGCAAGTGAGTGTCAATGGCTTTTGAATACTCTGGTCAGTTAGCTTTATTTAGTCGCCAATAGCTTTTTGCAGGGACAGGTCTACTAAAATTGTTGGAAATTATTATAATATAATAAATAATGTTAAAGAGATCATCAGCTGTTGAGAGATTCTACTGTCGTCATGGCATGTGGTTGTCTTTTTAAAGACTAATTACATGTTATGATTTTTTCTGACGGATATTCTCCTTCAAGTTAAAGTTGATTTCACGTAATCGAATGAACTATCTTATAGTAAAGTCGTCCCAGGAGCGTAACTCAACAATATTGGTAATATCATTTTAAAGTTTATTAAAGTTTAAAATGTATAATGTTTGTCTGAATTGTCAATATAAATGAGTCAGATAAAATTAAATTATTAGAAGAATTTTATTTCACCAAGTAACAAAAAAACAAAATTTCTTTAAATGGTTTAAACAAAAGTATAAACGGCTCTGGAAGTTAAAATATGAGACCTAGGAGTTCTTCTTCTTTTAGAGAATAATTTGCATGATACATATACAAATATATAGAGAGCAGATGGTAAGTTGATTACCTCGGCACTATAATAAGTAAAGAATAAACCAACAATCGGGAGATAAGAGCGCGCAACGAAATTGCTTTCGTTGCGCGCAACAAACGCAAACAAATTCTTTCAACAAACTGAAAAAAGTACTCTGCAGCAGGGACATTTCAATTTCTTTAAAGATAAGACTTCTGAGATGCTACGTGTTCTCCGTATTATTTTATGGGTTGGAGGCTTGGACTTTAAAGAAAGATGTTTTGGACAAATTGGAAGCCTTCGAGTTATGGGCGTACAGAAGGACATTAAGAATAAGTTGGGTAGATAGAGTCACAAATGTCGAGGTGTTGAGAAGAATGAGAAAAGATAAAGAGGTCTTAAATACAGTTTTTAAGTCATAAAACTGCAATATCTGGGACATGTTATAAGGGGCGAGCATTATAACTTGTTGCAATTAATAATGCAAGGAAGAATACAGGGTAGAAGGAGTCGCGGAAAAAGACGCATCTCTTGGTTGAATAATTTGAGAGTTTGGTGTAACTGCACTTCTGCTGACCTCTTTAGAGCAGCGGCGTCGAAAGTGCGAATTTCCATGATGGTTGCCAACCTTCTTAGAGGAGATAGCACGTGAAGAAGAAGAACAAGAACGAAAATGGTAGCTCCATCTTCAACCGAAAGAAGTCCTTCTTCAAAATAATAATGCCTAGCTATTTCTTCTCCGTTCTGCTTTATCTTGGACATTGAAAGAAGATATGTACAAGAGATTGGAAAAATTTTTAATGTGACTATATTGAAGAATACTCAAGATCCCGTAGACTAACGGAATAATAAATGAAGAGGTCTTTAAATCTAAAAAGCCACAGTATTTTGGATATATTATGCGAAATGAATCCAGATATCGTTGGTCTAGCGCACAGAGGTGCTGAGTGAAAAATCGCTAATTCGAGTAATTACAAAAACAAAGTTTATAACATTATATAAAGTCAAATAAGTTTTGTTTTCAGTGATTTATTTGTTTTTGGTAAACTATACACAATTGTTTGATAATGCGATTTAAAAAAATTGAAATAAATCTCATAGTTGCTTTAGAAAAAACATATTTTCAAAACAAAAGTTTCACTTATCTCATATGTGTTACTAGTTAATTTAATTCACTAAATAAGAAAACATTACACTTAAGAGCATTTTAATATTAAAATATTATAAATTCTCAAACAAAACACAACAAACTGTTTAAAAATATTTGTATTGAAGATTAGTCTATCTCCTTGTGTACTGCTAACTGCGTTGAATCCGATGTCGATGGAAGACTATTAATGAAATCTCTGTATACTTCGGGAATAATTTTTTTATTGAGTAAATAAACAAAGTCTTCCTTCTTTTTATCTATATTTATATTTATAGAAATTCTGTTTTGACCTCCGCATGTGTCAGAAAAGGAAGCTACGTGGCTTACAGTTTTGGGTAGGTCTAGTAGATATATAATTTATTTATTTTTCGGCTTTTTTATGCTTTTCATACTTTTCTCTTAAGGGATCTTTTTCCTTGGCCTGCTTGAATGCATTACACACCTAACACTGATACTTTTTTGGACGATAAAAGACAAGAGCTGCTTCAAAATCATAAAAAATACTTTGGCACACAAACTTTGCGACTGGACTTAAAATATTAGAAGTGCAAAAGTCTTGATATAATCGATACATGATGGAAATGTTTAAATCTGCATTTAAATAGTTTTTAGTTGAATCACGCCTGCAGTAATGCGACTCAATTCTTGGAAATGAGTTAATATGATGCTTAACTTGCTGCCGTTGTATCTCAGTAGATGTATTGTGGGGTTTGCTATTCTTTTTTTTTATCATAGCCGACAAAAATTCCCTTATTCATCATTCCTTCAACACACTTCTCGACGACTTTAACAAGATATAGCAAACGTGGTTGTAAAAAACTTAAGGCAGACTCGATGTCTTTGTCCATTATTATCTATTAAATGATATAACCTTGACTCTTTTCGATTTTTTGTTATGGGAGTTTGTTTTCTTCTAGATAAATTCACTATTTGTACTAAAGAACTCAACAGCGTTTTTTGTCTAGTGTAATCTGCTAAGCTGTAGTAATCTGCACACAGTTGTGCCTTTTGCTTTTCAGAAAATAGTTTTTGACATTTAAACCTACACTTATAGCAATCTGATGGACGAGGACTTTTTTACCACTAATTTTTAACTCTTTTAGAATTGATCGTTTCCATTCCTTTTTATTGGCTTTTCTGCGGCGACTTTTTTTTTGGTATTTCATTTGGTTCCTGATCTTTTGGATTGTTTTTATCAACATTTTCAGATTCAGTGCTTTCTTCTGACGGATGATAAGAACTTCCCGATGAAGCATAGAGATTATATTCATCAAGATCACTACCATTATATGAGTCAAATTATTGAATCTGGTGATTAATGTTTTCATCACACAAATTTTTTTTGTTTCATCAGTCTCCTGTACTTGATTTAGAATAATTGTTTCTGTTATATCAATTTCTACATTAAATGGTACTCCTTCAGTAGTTTTTTTCAATGCCGGAGTTATTGTGGCAACTGAAATAAATAATTATTTTTAAGTAAACCAAGATAGTTTTACAGTCGACACCTTACTAATACCTTTAAGCTCTTTTCCTTCATCATCTAACGCCATTTGTAGTATCTTCGCCGCTCTGGATGCCATAATTATAATTACAATTATTTTATACCACTTCTCATAAATCAAATAACAACTTTACATCTATCACTGTCAAATAACCTCAAAGCGCAAAAGAAGCATGTGTTCACTTTACTCATTTGTAATTATTGCACAAGAAACACAAAGGTACTAAGTGCTCTTCCAACCTTTGTGCTAGATTCCTACAATTTATTAGTACTTACCACTTTCGTTAGATGGCGCTAGCTAATTTAAAATTATAATTATCAGTTAGCTCGAGTGTGCATATGAAACTCCTTGCTAGTCTTCATTTCGGAATGCATTTAACTCAGTTTGCCAAAAAAGTCACTTAACACCTGTGTGCGCTAGACCGACGATCTCCTATGCACCATCCTGTAAGTAAAAATATTTTGAAGGCGAGGACCAGGAAGAAGAAGAGCCTGATTAAAGAACCTTAGAGCCTGCTTCAACGCAACTATTGTGCAGCTTTTTCACGCTGCTACAGACAAGATAAAGATAGTAGCGATGGTCGTCAATATTCATCACGGATAGGCACTTGAAGAAGAGTCTCTACGTACGATTTCAATCTCTGGCATACGTATATCACATTTGAAAAGATATTTTATGCTACGGTAAATAAAATAATACCCTAGAAGTTGTCGTATTCCGTTGGGTCTTTCTTTTTGACTATGGTACCATAAAGTTTTTATTTATATCTAATTTTAGATTGTTCAGATTAATCTATATTATTGCCGTATAGATTGCCGTAATTAAGAGTAATATTTTTTTCCACCTGAAAAAATTGTAGACTTAATTTGAGAAATTGTACTTATTGTAGTGTTTCCCCTCGTCCCATTTTCATACACGACCTTGAATTCGCATATGCTAATATCGGTTGGAGAGCTCTAGCGTGAGCTGTTAATAAAGAAAGTCGCATCTAGAGCGCGTTTTAATTAGAGATGGTAATTAGTGACGTGACGCAGGCTGCACAACACCATTGGAACATTGTCGTTGGCGTTGCATTGTTTACACGCTTATACCTGTCCTTGTAGTTTCTTTATGGGGACGGATGTAAAAAACGCCTTACGGGACGTTGAGTATAAAGGCCCTTTGTGTAAGCTTGTTTTTTAAATTAAGATACAAAATAAAAAGGATTTTTAGGTAAAGGATACAGCTTGTCATTCGCTTTAATTTAGCTGAAATTTTATTTTGCTGCTCTTGTAAAATACAATTACTACATTGGGGCACTTTTAAGTATTTCTGAGAAATTAAGAGTTTTTTATTGTCTTTATTTTTTTATTGACATCAGCAGTTGCCACTTAGCCAGTGTTTGTCTGTCTATGTACAATAGTTTACATGATGTTTTCAGGAACAATGCAATAAAAGTTGAGGAGAACTAATAATAATGGTGGATTCGCCAAATTCGCCAATTAGACATGACACTAACGGATTTCAAAATTGACAATTGTCGGTCTTACAGTGATTTATTATTATTTTGAAATACAAAAGCCTAAAATAATTATCAACATTTAATAAATAATACAAAACATATCACATAAAGAATAATACTATATATATATATATATATATATATATATATATATATATATATATATATAATATATATATATATATATATATATTTATATATATATATATATATATATATATATATATATATATATATATATATAATATTTAATATATATACAAAAGGAACATTTTTATTCTCGAGAGAGGAAGAGAGATAAAATATATCTTACGTCTCTCTCTTACTCATATCTTACATATGTAATGGTTTCACCAGTTCACTCCCGTACAAATTTCCAACGTCGAGCGCGCGTATAGAAGTATATCTTCAAAAAAAAAAAAAGATAAGCTGTTTCGTTTTTTCGGCACTGGGTACTATATCCCAAATTAACAGAAACCAAGCGAAAAGTTTGTTCTCGAAACCTACCATCCTAAAAAGAGGCGGGAGAAATAATCCTCGGAGATTTTAAATCTAAAGTCGGCAAAGGACGCTGTTTAAACATGGTCGCTGTTTAAACATTGTGGGGGATTATGGCTTGGGAAACAGAAACGAACGTGGAGATCGACTTGTCCAGTTCTGTCAAGAACACTAGTTCATTATATTGAATACTCACTTTAAACTACCACAAGTTGCATGCAGAATCAGAGGACAAAATTATTAGGAACCAAATCCACTTCATTCTAATTAAAAATCTATTTAGAAACTGCATCAAATCTGGGCAAATGACTTTATACCGAGCTACTAAAGTGTACACAATTCCAAGAAGTACTCTCCATGATCACCTTAAAGGTAGGAGAGGACAAAAAAGTTCCAGCTATGGAAGAACTCAGGACATTCCTCAACAGGAAGAAGAAAAACTAGCAAATGGCCTTCGTACTATTAAAAAATGGGGTTTTGCCCTTTCTAGAAAAGAAGTGTTGCAGGTTGTAGCTGACTTCGTCAAAGAGAATAACATTAAGACACAGTTTAAGATGGTAAACCAGGAGAAGATTGGTTTCTTAATTTCAAGCGTAGACATAACCTCTCTATTAAAAAACCCCAGTGTTGAATTTGCTAGAAAAAAAAACCTTGACCCATTCCTGATCTACAACTATTTTGATTTACTTGAAAACGTTATAGAAGAATTTGGTTTACAAGAACGCCCGTCGCAAATTTGGAACTTGGATGAAAGCAGTTTTTGCACAGATCCGTCAAAAACAAAAATTGTCGGACAAAGGGGAGCTCCATCCACAAGAACTATTAGTGGGCCTGGCAAACAAAATACAACTGTTCTTATGTGCTGCAGCGCAAGTGGCAAAAAAGCACCTCCGCTTATTGTCTTCAAAAGTAAACATGTTTGGGACCAGTGGACTGCTCCGCGTGGCACGGAGTTTTTAGATACTACCTACGCTGCCACTCCTAAAGGGTGGATGGAGGCAACTGTATTTAGAAACTATTTTAAAAACAGTTTTTTAAAGTTTATTGGTTCAGAACGACCGGTATTAGTAATTTACGACGGACACACGAGTCATCTTGGAGCAGATGTCATAAATATAGCTGTTGAAAACCATATTACGATACTTAAGCTCCCTCCTCACACCAGTCATGTACTCCAGCCCTTAGATTTGTGTGTATTTAAATCACTGAAGACCCGTTGGGATGCTAAACTTGTTGAATGGCAGAGAAGAAATGTGGGGGCCGCTGTAACAAAAAGTATGTTTTCCAAGATAATAGGAGAAATATGGCAGGAAACCAGGCTCGAAATATTAGTGAGTGGTTTCATTAAAGCAGTAATAGTTCCGCTGAATAGGAATATTATTCAGCAAGATTTATTTGACCCAGTGGCTCTCCAACGTTGGCAAAAACCCGTAACGTGGCTAGGTTTGATGGTCCTGACTTAACTTTGCCTAGTACATCAGCAAAAAATAATGAAAAAATCCAATCACAGTCGAAGCACAGTCAACTTCCAGCTCGACAGATATACAAACATTTCAAGAAACTGAAAAGATTCTGGATGTTTCATTCGAAGAGTTGTTATTGAGGTCAACCAAACGTGAAAACAATTTTAATTCGAAGAAAAGAAAACGCGTGTGCTTGGGTGCAGAGGTGATAACAAGAGCCGATGTTGAAAAAATTTTAAGTTCAAATACAAAAAAAAATATAAACCAGAAAAAAAAATTAAAAAGATTTACAAAAAAAATTGCTGAAAGCAGTTCCGAAAATGATAGTAGTTATTGGTACAGTGATTCAAGCGAAAACAGAATTGTTGAATTTGACGAGCTAAGCAAAAGTGATTTGGAAGAGTTTGATGAAAAAAACCCTACTGACAAACTTACATTTACCAAAATACAAATTGGGGATTTTGTATTAGTAAATTTTCCTGGAAAAAAGAAAATGTTCAAATATGTTTGTTTGGTGAAACAACTGATGAATGGTGATGAAGCCGAAGTAACAGGCTTGAAAAGGCTCACAAATAAGTGCCATTTTATTTTAAAACCCAACGATGTCTGCACTATTCTACTGTCGGACATAGAAACAAAACTACCTGTTCCAAAAATATCAATAACTGCTGATTACGAAAAGTATGTTTTTGAGACTGCACCTGAAGTGTTTGAAGCATAGCATAAGTATTTTTCCAATTATTATTATTTTTTGTTACTGTTAATAAGATTTATTCATTCTGGTAAGTTTAGTTTATGTTTTTATTTTAAATAAATATTTTTCAGTCAAAATATCTGAAATTGTTTTGACTCTCTCCTAAAAAATATTTCGTAGCATTTTTTTCTTAATATTTTATTAAAGTTAAGCATAAAGAATAAAAATTACATATATGTAGGATTTCTGCACTAGCTCCGTATGGAACACTTATTATTATTGGCAAAAATAATGGCATATTCTGCTCTTACCCCGGATCAGTGGGGCAAATGCGTAACATGTACTTGCGAAAAAAAATGTATAGGCAAATTTGGTAGGTAATGCATTTTTGTTATCTAGATAGTTTTAATTGGTCGGTTAATAATCACAATTATACGACAGAAGTTTAAAAAAATCTTAATTTGAAAGAGGCAATTTTTGTAGTTAAATGAATATTAACTATGAATTTTTTCGTTCGCACTTGCCCCATCTTACCTTATAAAAAAGTGAAAGAAGCGGCTGGTGTCTTCAATAAGAAACAAACTGCATTGTTATAGGATGAACATGATAAAGGAATATTTGAAGTAGAGGCCAAACTTAAAGAATAGGAAAATTACGTCACGAACGTATTCGAAGACGATAGGAGTAGTTCACCTCCGGATATTACTAACTGTGACGGACCCTTAATAACACGTTCTGAAGTTATACAACCATACAATCATTAAAAGATG
This sequence comes from Diabrotica balteata, assembly GCA_918026665.1. Taxonomy (NCBI): domain Eukaryota; kingdom Metazoa; phylum Arthropoda; class Insecta; order Coleoptera; family Chrysomelidae; genus Diabrotica; species Diabrotica balteata. The sequence continues at coordinate 127,554,104 of OU898279.1, forward strand.
GCAGAGCGACTGGTCCTGACGAAATTGCAACTAAAATATACAAGCTTATCAATGATATCAATGTTTTAGAGGCTATAACTTCGTTTTTCAATACCATTTATACCAGCGAACAACTACCTAACGGTTGGTCTAATTCACTGTATAGCTCTACCTAAGAATATAACAGCAAAAACCTGTGCTGATTATAGAACCATCAGTTTGTTAAGCCACTTATTGCAAATTTTTCTGAAGATAGATGGTCGTATCTACAATAAATGCGAGAAATACCTGGATGACACTCAGTTTGGTTTCCGTAACGGGTTTGGAACGAGATTAAGCACTCTATATTGATCGAAGATCTAAAAGACATAGGCTTGGACGGCAGAGATGTTCGTATATTTGCAAATTTATATTGGAATAAAACAACATCAGTTTTAGTAGATGGTGTGGAATCACAGGCTCTCAATATTAAAAGAGGAGTACGGCAGGGATGCCTCTTGTCACTCCTACTTTTCAACGTTTACTCTGAAAGAATTTTGAGAAAAGCACTTTCTGAAAAACATGAAGAAACACTTGTGAACGGTAAAGTCATCAATAATTTGCGGTATGCGGACGATACAGTACTCCTAGCTTCTAGTCAAGAAGATCTGCAAACACTTCTTGATAGTGTCATTGAGAGTTGTAGGGAGGCAGGTCTGGATCTGAACATACGGAAAACCAAAATACTCGTAATAAGTGAACAACAGCATATAAAACCCTCTATATATGTAAATAATACCAAACTTGAGCAAGTTGATAAAATCATTTAACTTGGACAGCAATTAAATTGTACCGCAGAAAGTCGCGACGAAATTAGATCTAGGATAGAGCAGGCTTGAGCTACTTTTAGAAGGATGTCCAATGTGTTATGTAACAGAGACCTAAAATTGGCATTGAGGATCTGCCTACTTGGCTGCTACGTGTTCTCGGTCTTACTTTAAGGTGTCGAGTCTTGCACTGTGAATAAAATCGATCTAAATCGTCTTGAGGCTTTCGAAATGTGGTGCTATAGAAGAATTTTAAAAGTTTCCTGGGTGGATAAGATTCGAAACTCTACAATACTAGAACGTCTCAGAAAGACTACTGAGATCATAAAAAGCATCAAGCAGAGAAAGCTGGAGTATTTCGGACATGTAATGAGAGGTCCCAAATATAAGTTGCTACAAAATATCATGCAAGGAAAAATAGCAGGCAAACGCAGTGCAGGACGAAGAAGAACCTCATGGTTGAAGAACTTGCGAGATTGATATGGTGTTGATATAAGCATGCTATTTAGGGTGGCAGTGAATAAAATTAAGATAGCTATGAGGGTAACCAACGTTCTGAAAGGACTTGTTACATAAAGAAGAAGAGCCAAAGGGGGCAATTTAATTAAAATTAAACTATAAATAAATTAAAATTATTATGTTTAAACAGTTTAAACGTTGTATTTTTGTTAAATAATTAATCTTTTTGAAGTTAATAGTTGATTTTTTACTTTTTTGCGGATTTTTTGTGAAAGTAATTTTTACAACTTTTCTTATCCCAATACACCTCCTTTCTGGGGCTAATTGAATCTGCCCATACAAATAAATAGGGTGTCCCTATTGACCCCAAATGAGGGACAGCTACAGATATATTATTTTTTAAATCACCTGCCAATATGACAGATGAACTAAATATTCCTTTTGAAAGTTCTAATAGCGGGCTTCAATTTTGCGCTGGTCCGACGCCTGTAGCGTTTTTACAAAAAACAATTATTTAGAAAAATATCTAAAAATTGTCCCTATTGACGGTATATGCGCAGTTATATGAACAGTCATTTGATGATAGTTGGATACAATGTGGAATTTGTAAAGAATGGTGTATGAAATTATCAGTTCCTTTGTTTTTGACCATTACAAGACTCTTTGGGGTGTGTACTTTTAACCTGCTAATGCATATTAAGCAAATTCTTAGTTGCTTTGATCCGTCCCACACATACAAAAAATGAAAAATTCTCATTTTTCATTTCGTAAAATGTGTATAAAATTTATATATCGTTCATTTGGAAGAATAGGATTACATTTAAGAATTTTCACTTTTTCAGTACAGAGGTTTTAAAATCCCTATTATTTATTTCATTTATATTGTGCAGTGTTTATTGATATTATAGGATTTAATGATTGACTAAATATTATAGATTTCTGATCTTTTAATCGCACTAACAATTTTTTTTAAGATATCAGGTTTAGAAAAAAAACTTCTCTTAGAAGAAAGGTATAACCCTCTTGAATAAAGAAATATTATCTTTTTAAAAAATTGGTTTTGCTCATAAAGTTACATTTTAGAAATTGTATTGGTAAAGTATTATTAAAAATGCCATTAGATCAATATTATTTAATAAAAATAGTTAATAAAACATAAAAAAACTACTTAACTAGTTCGTATACATTACACATCACAATATGAAAGCAATAATAATAATAACGATTGTTTTTCTTTACAAATTTTTATAAAAACTTAAACAGTATTCAGGAACACATCGCTTTTTTTCTATTAAAGACAAAAGTCCATTTTTCTTAGCTTCAGTGATTCCCACTATTTTCGTAAAAGCTTTCTTTAAAGCAATATTATTGATATTAATTTCAAGCCTAGAACACACAATTTCCACTTGATCATATTCTGCTTGATTAAAAGATGATTTATAATAAAGAAGGGTAGGATTGTTAGGATCTAACATCAAGTTCCTCACATCAGATATTTTAAAATTTTTGGGAGTAGTAACAGCAAAGTCTGCACACAAAGCTTTAAGATCAAACACGTCATTAAAACCCATTTCATGTACTTTATATGGACTTCCAGTTTTTTTAGCTGTCCGAATAATGCACCCATATTGGTCAGGTACGTATATTGGACTTGATTTTTTATATTTTTTTATCTGTTTTCCTAGCATAGCATGGACACTATCCCCTTCACTCTGTCCATGTCCTGGGACAAAAAATTTATGGGTTATTGATTTTATGGGCAAATTATTTATAGCATACAAGTACAGGGCAATTATAAATTTGTTATTATTTTGCCCTGCACAATTATCAGAATAGAAGATTATATTTAAGTTTTCGTCATTACAAATATTTTGAAGAAACTTTGAAATGCAAGATCCTATTTCATTTGACTCCCTCAAAGCTTCACCCTCGTGCCATAAAAAGCAAATACCTTCGTGAGACCTAATATCATACAGTGTAAAATTAAAAACAATCAGTTTTGAAACATAATAAAATGATGATGCTTCTCCAGTTGGGCAAGGCAAAACTGCTTGAAGATCATACACTACGACTTTGGTTGTACCATCACTATTTTTGTCAATATCTTTTTTCTGTTCTGGATAAGTCTTTTTCTGTTAAATCTTTATCGAACTTTTCTTGTAAAGATGCCTTCTCTTCCTCTGACGAAGACCTGTATCACAAGCACTATTCACATTGGTCTTTTTTAGTGACATGAAATGCTAGATTAAATTCTTCGTTGAAGAGCTTAAAGTACATAAGGTAGTTCTCCGAAGAAACATTTTGTGTCTTAGATAAATCAAGGTAGATCCTGTGTAAATCGGCTATGGTTTTACTTCCTTTAATGCACTCTTTAGTGGAATGCGACCGACAATAATGGCTTTCTTTCCTGGGGATAGACGTAATGTGAGCTCTAATTGTATTTTTTATGCTCTCGCTTATTTTTTTTTATGTTTTCCATGCTTCCCTCTCTTGTCCTTTTCTATAACTTTTCCGGTTTCGCATACAGTTTGTTTTCGCAGAACCGTTGTTATGACTTTGTGATTAATTAATAGCGTTGCCATAAAAAAATATTTGCACACCCTTACTTGGGTATATATTTACTTATGGGTAATGGGTATGTCTTTACTTATAACTCTATATACCAAAAATAAATGTATAAAAATAATATTACCTTTGAGAAAAATAGGTGCAAACACAAATATCACCCTTTTAATAATATTAACTTATCTTTTGTCAATTATATTTCAAGAAATGTCTTCTATAAAACGAATAACGTTCAGTAAAAAAAGGTCAAGTACATACTGAAATATAACTGTATTTTTCATAGTCAACTCGTTAAATTCGGGGAATCACAAAGAGTTGCCTCTGCCATCTCTCGGAAACTAGCGTACTTACACATGTAACTTGAAAGCTAGATATTGATGCAATAAAAAAACATTTTGAGATGTAACCCTCTTCTTCCAAATTAACGATATAATACAATATAATTTTCCAGAGCAAAGCAAAGAATTATTTCTTGTTTACAATTTAAGTCTACCGAGTGTTCTTATGAACATCTATTTAAAAAAGAAGAACGCCCAATTTGTGAGGAGTGGAGTTCCTTCCTTACGGTAAAACATATGCTAGTGGAACAATGCGGAAAGTTCAATTGTCACAGAATTAAATACTATTTATCAAACAATCTTAAAGACATTTTAAATTCAAAAAACACTATAGATAATCTACTTTTGTCTTTAAAAGACTTTAATTTACTAAGCAAAGTATAACTAACTGTTCCGTTTCGCTAATAACCTTATTAGGTTGAAGCGGGTTTTTGTAAATAAAAAAAAAACACTTTAAACCAGACATATCAGAACGATCAAATATTTAATTTCAGATTGACATTTTTATTTCATTTTAAGTCAACGGTAGACACTTCCCTTTTATATCAAGAAAAAATAGCATCCTAATGCCAGCTCCAATCTAAAAGCTGCGATTTTAAAATCTCATATCTTAAAAACAGTGTATTATCGTTTTAAAACGTGTTTTATCCAATACACAAAATGAGAAATGTTCTATTAATTTTTAATTCCACCGGACCCTTTTCAAAAGTACTTAGGAGATGTATTAAAGTTGTCTCTTGCTGAAATTAAAAATGTCACTCACCCGATGTCAACTTAACAATAGGATATTATTTAAAATAAAAATGTATGTAATTTAGTATATATATATATATATATATATATATATATATATAGAACTAGAATTCGGAGAACTACCTTATGTACTTTAAGCTCTTCAACGAATAATTTAATCTAGCATTTCATGTCACTAAAAAAGACCAATGTGAAGAGTGCTTGCGATACAGATCTTCGTCAGAGAAAGAGAAGGCATTTTTACAAGAAAAGTTCGATAAAGGTTTAACAGGAAAAGACTTATCCAGAACAGAAAAAGATATTGACAAAAATAGTGATGGTACAAACAAAGTAGTAGTGTATGATCTTCAAGCAGTTTTGCCTTGCCCAACTGGAGAAGCATCATCATTTTATTGTTTCAAAACTAAATGATTTTAATTTTACACTGTATGATATTAAGTCTCACGAAGGTATTTGCTTTTTATGGCACGTGGGTGAAGCTTTGAGGGGGTCAAATGAAATAGGATCTTGCATTCCAAAGTTTCTTCAAAATATTTGTAATAACGAAAACTTAAATATAATCTTCTATTCTGATAATTGTGCAGGGCAAAATAAAAACAAATTTATAATTGTCCTGTACTTGTATACTATAATCAAGTCCAATATACGTACCTGACCAATATGGGTGCATTATTCGGACAGCTAAAAAAAATTGGAAGTCCATATAAAGTACATGAAGTGGGTTTTAATGACGTGTTTGATCTTAAAGCTTTGTGTGCAGACTTTGCTGTTACTATTCCCAAAAATTTTAAAATATCTGATGTGAGGATCTTGATGTTAGATCGTAACAATCCTACCATTCTTTATTATAAATCATCTTTTAATCAAGCAGAATATGATCAAGTGGAAATTGTGCGTTCTAGGCTTGAAATTAATATAAATAATATTGCTTTAAAGAAAGCTTTTACAAAAAAAGTGGGAATCACTGAAGCAAAGAAAAATGGACTGTTGTCTTTAATAGAAAAAAAGCGATGTGTTCCTGAATACTATTTAAGTTTTTATAAAAATTTGTATAGAAAAACAATCGTTATTATTATTATTGCTTTCATATTGTGTTGTGTAATGGATACGAACTAGTTAAGTAGTTTTTTTAGTTTATGTTTTATTAACCATTTTTATTAAATAATAATGATCTAATGACATTTTTAATAATACTTTAACAAAACAATTTCTAAAATGTAACTTTATAAGCAAAACCAATTTCTTAAAAAGATAATATTTCTTTATTCAAGAGGGTTATATCTTTCTTATAAGTGAAGTTTTTTTTCTAAACCTGATACCTTAAAAAAATGTCAGAGCGATTAAAAGATCAGAAATCTATCATACTCAATCATTAAATCCTATAATATCAATAAACACTGCACAATATAAATGAAATAAATAATAGGAAATTTAAAACCTCTTTACTGAAAAAATGAAAATTTTTAGATGTAACCCTCTTCTCCCAAATGAACGATATATCAATTTTATACACATTTTACGAAATGAAAAATGAAAATTTTCATTTCGTACCATCATCCGTGTGGGACGGATCAAAGCAACTACGAATTTGATTAATATACATTAGCAGGTTAAAAGTACACACCCCAAAGATAATGGGTCTTGTAATGGTCAAAAACAAAGGAACTGATAATTTCATACATCATTCTTTACAAATTCCACATTGTATCCAACTATCATCAAATGACTGTTCACATGACTGCGCATATACCGTCAATAGGGACAATTTTTAGATATTTTTCTAAATAACTGTTTTTTGTGAAAACGCCACGGCTTCGTACCAGCGCAAAATTGTAGCCAGGTATTAGAGCTTTCAAAAGGAATACTTAGTTCATCTGTCATATTGGCAATCGATTTAAAAACTAATATTTCTGTAGCTGTCCCTCATTTGGGGTCAATAGGGACACCCTATTTATTTGTATCTTCTTCTTCTTCAAGTGCCCTGTCCGTTGCGAACGTTGGCTATTAACATGGCAATTTTGATCTTGTTTGCGGCGCTTCTGAATAGTTCGACCGATGTGAGCCCGAACCACTTCCGCAGATTTTGGAGCCACGAGTGTCTTGTCCTGCCTGGCCCTCGCTTACGGTCTATTTTTCCCTGGACAATCAATTGTAGCAGATAGGACAACCATTTATTTGTATGAGCAGATTCAATTAACCCCAGAAAGGGGGTGTATTGGGATAAGAAAAGTTGTAAAAATTACTTTCACAAAAACTCCGCAAAAAAGTAAAAAATCAACTATTAACTTCAAAAAGATTAATTATTTAACAAAAATACAACGTTTTAAACTGTTTAAACAAAATAATTTCAATTTATTTATAGTTAATTTTAATTAAATTGAATGCCTCCTTTGGCTTTTCTTCTTCATGTACCATGTCCTTTTAGAACGTTTGTTACCATCATAGCTATCTTAATTTTATTCACTGTCACCCTAAATAGCAGTTCTTCAACCATGAGGTTCTACTTCGTCCTGGACTGCGTTTGCCTGCTATTTTTCCTTGCATGATATTTTGTAGCAACCTATATTTGGGACCTCACATTACATGTCCGAAATACTCCAGCTTTCTCTGCTTGATGCTTTTTGTGATCTCAGTAGTCTTGCTGAGACGTTCTAGTATTGTAGAGTTTCGAATCTTATCCACCCAGGAAACTTTTAAAATTCCTCTATAGCACCACATTTCAAAAGCCTCAAGACGATTTAGATCGATTTTATTCACAGTGCAGGATTCGACACCATAAAGTAAAATCGAGAACACGTAGCAGCCAAGTAGTCATATCCTCAATGCCAATTTTAGGTCTCTGTTACATAACACCTTGGACATCCTTCTAAAAGCAGCCCAAGCCTGCTCTATCCTAGATCTAATTTCGTCGCGACTTTCTGCGGTACAATTTAATTGCTGTTCAAGTTAAATAATTTTATCAACTTAACCCAATGTCACTCACACAATGTCAACTTAACAATAGGATATTATTTAAAATAAAAATTTATGTAATTTAGTATATATATATATATATATATATATATATATATATATATATATATATATATATATATATATATATATATATATATATATAGTATAATGGTAAGGTTGATTGGGTTAGCAGCTGAATAATGAAAGCCAAAGTGTGCTCTTTTCAACGATTTCGTTATATTTCGTTAAATTTCTTTAACATCTTCAGACGAATGTTGTGTGAGGTTACAGGCAAAAGTGGTATTTGAAAGTTCCATGTTGAAAAACTTTTTTGAAGATTTTTTATAGCAAAAAAAAGGAATAAGTTGTATGTGTTATATGGTGGCTTGAAAACTCAAACAATACAAGTGCATTTTTGTTTGTTTCCTCCAGTGTGCTAGTACAATACAAATATTAAAAAAACATTGAACATTTAAGAAACAAAACAGTTAAAACACAACTACTTATCACATTGTCATTTTTTGGACAATGTCTGATTATATGAATATTTGTATTGTACTAGCACACTGGAGGAAAAAAACAAAAATGCACTTGTATTGTTTGAGTTTTCAAGCCACCATATAACACATACAACTTATTCCTTTTTTTTTTTGCTATAAAAAATCTTCAAAAAAGTTTTTCAACATGGAACTTTCAAATACCACTTTTGCCTGCAACCTCACACAACATTCGTCTGAAGATGTTGAAGAAATTTAACGAAATATAACGAAATCGTTGAAAAGAGCACACTTTGGCTTTTATTATTCAGGTGCTAACCCAATCAACCTTACCATTATACTTATTAATAATTGGACAGCTGTGATCATTCTTCGTTCTTCGTTTATATATATATATATATATATATATATATATATATATATATATATATATATATATATATATATATAATATATATATATATATATATATATATATATATATATATATATATAAAACATGTGCTAGTGGAAAAGTGCGGAAAGTCCAATTGTTACATAATTAAATACTATTTATCAAACAATCTTAAATACATTTTAAATTCAAAAAACACTATAGATAACCTCCGCAAATTTGAGAAAAGATAAAAATATTTTAGAAAAAAATAATTATCCACCAGAATTTTACAACCATCTAATTAAAAAAAGAAGTTATATTATCAAAAATCCAATCTAATTTTAATAACAAACCAAAACAAACCTAAAGCATACCTAACAATATTGTCACTAAATCAAACAAATACTATATATCCTTACCATGCATTAATGGATTTTCTGAACAAAGTATGATAATAATGTTGGACATAAATCATCACAAGCATCTCGAATATATTTTTCAAAATTTAAACCCAAGGTTAATAAAGATCACCAATCAAATCTTATTTATAAAATAAATTGTAAAGACTGTAATTCAACATATATTGATTAAACACACCAATACCTGCATAGAAGGGTTGTTGCACACAAACAAAGTGTACAGTGTACAGACCAACGGAACACAAAGTCCTAGCCAAACAATCTCTACAAAATAGCCATTCTCTTGATTTTGAAAATGTACAGATTTTGGAAAAACAACAAAATTACAACAAAAGATGCATATTGGAGATGATTCACATAAAAAAGATCCAATATCTATCAATAACAAAACTGACATCAAAGATCTTTCCAATATGTATTAAAATTTAATAATTAAGTTGTTTTTAAATGCACCATGTCAGATATTTAAGATATGACCCTGAAGCTGAACCACTCCTGTTTTAAGATACCTGTCAGATGTCATCTGTCAATGTTTGATACAAATTTTTTAATTTATGTTAAACTTTTAAAAAGTGAACATGAAATGTAATGTAATTGTATAATGTTATGTTTATAAAATAAAATGCTTATTGAAAATGTCAATTTAAATTGCTGAAACGTTTTAGCAATAGTTAAGTATTTTTGTTAACAGCAGACCGACAAACCCAAAAAATAAAAAAGTTTGTATTTAAATATTCACGGTCAGGAAATAAAAAACTATATATTGCTAGAAATTGGTCGCATTGCTAGTGTGGTTAAAAAAGTTTATTCTCCTTTCCTAACTTTCCTGCACCGTACTAATGACGACCAAATGGTCAGAAATAAGTATTTACGGTTGCCTTTCAACTTATATACATATTTTTTTATTTCCTTTTTATTGTTGCGAGCTATGCCGATAATTTTTACCTTTATATATTATATATAGGTACTCAAAAAAAATAAATCTCAAAATATAAAGTTTTTTCTAAGTTTCTATTTTTCCATTCGAATTTAAATATTAAATCAATTAATTTATTATTTATTTATAGAATATGTATAATTAATTGTTACTTGCTTTATAACATTGAGTCAGAATATCGTGAGTAAATGTATAAATCTATGGGTATTTGGCGCGGTCGATTCCCATACTACTCCCTCTGCTGCGAGTGACAGCTGATTCAGGCCTGACGTTATTTGTCCGAAACGAACAAAAACAACAATTGGAGATTTCAAACGACAACAAATTTAATTGTGAAAACGAGTTTGCGTTTTCGCTAAGTTTTTACACCGCCTCCCCAGACAAAAGAGCTTTAATTTTACTGATGGAAATGTCATGTACGTTGGCTGCTTATGTTTTTAACTCTCGCCTGGTCTGGTTCGCTGCTGCTCCGTCTTTGTGGCCTAATTGGATAAAAGTTTTATGACATTTTGTATGAACTGAATGCTCTCGCTGCCGTTGTATCTAGATACCTACTCCATTTCGAGATACGACGCGGAGGTGGCTTTGGTTGTCACTAAAATGTATATCGAATTTCTTTAATTAGCCTTGGTAAATATTTTTCGATAAAACGAACGAAGATATTGTATACTATAAAAATGTATTCTGTACAAGAATTTTTTATTTAGATTTGACATAGAAATTATTTAAAAATATAATCAATATTTTTCTATACAGGATGTAGTTAAGAATATCGCCTATTAACCACTTCTTAACTGTCGAGTATTATAAAATTATAAATAATTACGAACAAAGTGTTTAAAAACAAACTTTGTAGTTCCTTCGACATTTCAAATATCTGCTTTTATTAGTTTAAAAATTATAAACTAGAATTGACGATATATTAGTTAGAAGATATTTATAAACTTCAAAACGTAAGACATGTCTTAAAATAATCTAGATGATTTCAGATGAGCAGGTATGTAGGTAAAAGAGGATTGCTACCATACGTAACAATGAGAAAAATAAGGGTATTGACCAACCTGAGCTTAGTATTTATTGCTATGCTTGATTTCTGAGAAGATATCTGCGTATCGCAAGTTACTGATTTTTCTGACTCCAATAGTTATTTCTAGATCTCATTCGTCCTGTACTTTTCTCATTATATATTCAGAATATATGCTATATAATAATGGTGATATTATGCAGTCCAGTGTAGTTCCTTTCTTTGTTTTGAACGCATGTACTAGAGAGGCGATCATATTGTATAAAGTCGAAAGCCTTTGTGTAATCTTCGAATCAGAGCAGCATTGCTATATTGTTCCCTCACTTTTTCTAGTATTGGTCTGCTGTTTAATATCTTCTTACGCATTCCTCTTCCTAGTAAAAATCCGCATTGGTCTTCAGCTATCTCTGGAAGTAGAAAGTTCTTTAGCCGTTCATTGATTATGGGTAGCAGGATTTTGGCTGCATGAGGAATAAGCGCAATGGATCTCTAATTTCTGCAAACGATTAGTGATTATTTTTTATGTATAGGAATAAAGGTTGATTTGCACCACTCATCATACTATTCACCAGTGATCCACATCATGTTGATTATAGCTCATGTTTATGTCTCCCAAATATTTAAAGGTTTCGACTTTCGACAGATCTGATCTCTTAACATCGGCATCTCTCAACAGTTTTTTTTTTCTTCTAAAACTAGGTTAATAAATAATATAGTTGGACTGCATGTCCCATTGTCTTAGCCCAAGCGTAGACGTATATATACAAAGACTGAGCAGCGTGTGGAACTAAGTGAAGACACTATCTCAAGGCTTCTTGATGTTTTCTTTTTTATTAGTTTTTTCATCTATTTCTGTATGATTTGAATCACCTTTGTTTTGGTCTATTTTATTTTGTCGCATTCTAATTCCTTCTTGGTTCTTCTTTCTTATTTCGTCTTCACATTCGGTATTGAACCACTTTCTCTTATTTTTGTTTTGTCAATATTTTATACCTAGAAACTTTCTTTAATATCCACTACTTCATGTACATTATTTAGGTGCTTGATGCTTGAGTTATAGGCGTGCTAGTTTGCGGGTCTACTCCAATCGAATTTTTTTGAAAATTATTCAAATTTTACCGTAAAGGAGAGGTGACGACGCTAGGTCCCTTTTTGGTTTAATGCCAAACACGGCTTCATACAGACCCAGAATTTGTCTGAGGGGGAGGTTTTGAAAATTTTTATTCTACCTCCATTTTGAGTCCCTAAAATTTGGGTTTTAGTTTAATTTAAAGTACTAAAGATAACAGTTCCAAATATTCAGGTATTTATTATCTTGCCTACCAACTAAAACCACCCTCTCTTACTTGTGCGCACTTGACTGTCGCACGTACGGTGCTCCGAAAGTGGGGTGGCCGCTATAAGGCTGACGTCATTTTTGGAATACTCCTTTCTCTTATCTAGATCTTATCTATTGTTCTGAAGCTATTTTCTTGTGGCACTTTAAAGTAATTACTATTTTAATGGGAATAAGCCACATTTGAAGGTTAAAATAAGTTTGTTGACGTTTGAGTTTAATCCAACTTGTAAATACAATACATTTTGGAGACGGCTATAGCCGTATTCCCGTTCTCCTCCGCCAATCCTCCTGGTCCAAGGCATGCTCCTCCTATAAACCTCTCGATTCCATCGCTCTTCTAATATCTTCATTCCATGAGCGTCGAGGTCTACCTCTTCCAGGGGGCTTCCATTTGAGAAGTTTTTGGGACCAACGTTCGTTAGGCATTCTCAATAGGTGTCCAAATCATTTTGAATTTTTTTTTTCTATTCTGTCAATGACCGTTTGTGTAGCATTCATGTTATTTCTTATAGATTCGTTGGTCTTCCTTTTCTGCCTTGATGTTCTAGCACTTCTTCTCAAATAATTCATTTCAGCTGCCAACAATCTTCTCTTCAGGTCTGCATTAATCGGCCATACTTCGGAGCCATAACAAAGAACTGGTTTGCCCTATTCTTTTTTGTTCCTTTTGGAAATGTTGCGATCCCACCATAAGGAGTTCAGACATCCTACAATTTTACGTCCCTGATTAATTCGGTGTTAATTTCGGTTTCTCCGAAGCCGTTTTTAGCGATGAGTGCACCTAAATATTAAAATTGTATCTGAATTAATAACTAAATATTCTCTCTCATATTGTCTGTATAGACGCTTTATCATAAATTCTAGATTATAAGAATCTTGAGTTATGGATTCCCATTCCTTGGCAGTGGTTTTTCCAATTTTGGAGGACTGTCTCAATATATAAATTAAACAATAAGGGTGACATACTGCATCCTGGTTTTAGTCCTTTAGTTACTTTTATTGGCTCTGATAGTCCATTTCCGATTTTTATGTAAGTAGTGTTATCCCTGTATACTTCTGTGATTATTTCTTAAAGGTATCGACTAATGTCGAGTTGTTGGAAAGCTTGCCACAATTTAAGTCTTGAAACTCTATCATACGCCTTTTCTAGGTGGATGAAGGCTAGATGTACTTCGGTGCCAACCGCTATTCATTCTTCTATTATTTTTTGTAGTATAAACAAGTTATAAAAGTGCAAGATCAAAGATTCAAACGTCAATAAACTTATTTTAACCTTCAATTCCGGCTTATTCCCAATAAAATAGTAATTAGATTTTATCTCTGTTATTGGCCCGGTTGGTGTTTCTCTTCTTCTTCTTCTTCCTTTTTAATGACTGCTCGGATGTAAGTGTGAACACTATTCCATCCCTCCGTACTTCCCGTCAACTTCACGATCATCTCTCTTACAGTCACAGGGTTCATACCTATTTTTTCATACATTATGTTTCTCTCCACTGTACATTTATTACACTTCAGCATTTTGTGAGTAACAATGTCGGAATATTCGCAATATAGGCATTTATCTGTATCTGTCTTTATAAACCTATGAAAATACGCCCTAAAACAGATAATTTACCCAGTTCTTTAGGCTCGGCCTAGATCTGCCTTGTTCCACTCTTCTTGCCATCTTTAAATTGATCTTTTCCTTTCTTCTTTTTTTATAGCTGTTGTCAAATGTTCTCTTCTCTCATAGAGATGTCTCTTTTCTACTACTAACACATGCAGAGGAACACAACCCGTGATAGTCCATATGCTTCCGCAGATACAGTCCTGTAAGCGCATGCTACTCGCAACAGACTTGTTCTATCTACTTATGTTGTCATAAGCTCAAAATTAGGTATCTATACTAAATATAATGAACAATATCATTAATTATTTTGTATTTATACAATAATTATTGTGTTCTACATATTTAAAATGGTAATTTTATTATTCAATTAGCGTTTTGAATTTTTTCGTATTGTGTGTGAAATAGAAGTTACATTTTCCTACCATTCTTTATATATTTTTTACTTTATATGCCCTAAGGGGGGGGTTAACCCCCAAAACCCCCCTGGGTACGCCTCAGCTCTGGCGTGTTGCTTCATGATAAGTTATGTTTTTGGCAAATTCATTAAACTGCAAACCTCCTGACCATTTTATTTGAATCATTATCTTGCATCCACGCAGTTAACATATTCTGTATGTTATGATTAGGTCTCTCTACCGATCCTTGGGTTTGACTGTGACGAAGCTTTCCTTGCACTATTTTTACATGTTTCCACCTAGTGCTCAGACATAACTCGATTACTGAACTCTATCATTATCCGAATGTCCACCACCAGTAGGTTTGGCGGTAGCACCAAATGTTAACAAAATTTTGGTGAAAAAGGTGGTGATAAGCAACTTCTTCCACTCTCTTGGATTTTAATGGTCGCAGCTAAACAATGGTATACTATTATAAATTTTTAATCACTGTCTCTATGCGATTGCAAGTCTATTAAGTCGACTTGTCATCTAGAGTTCAATCCGGAATTTATTATTGGCTTTACATCAATACCTTTTTCAGAGCACTGTTTCATTTGACACTGTTTTCACAAATTTAAATATAACGTTACTACTTCATGTAAAGCATAAAGCATATAGAGAACGAGTAAAATTAGTACTTTGTAGCAATACATTAGGAGATGGGATGTGGAAACCGCTAAATAAATCTCTTAGACCGCGTGCTTAAAGGGCAAATATTTAAATTAACTATCAGTACATTGGATGGTTAACAAGAAAGAATGGGTGACAACAGCTATTTTTACAGAATGGTTTAATAATTGCTTCGTGCCAGAAGTAGAAGCCTATATGAAGAAAAAATCTGTCGATTTTAAAATTTTGTTAATTATTGACAAAGCAGCAGGCCATCCACACTCAGAACATCCGAACGTTCAAATAGTATTTCTACCGCCCAAGCTAACAAGCCTTGTTCAGCCATAAGATCAAGACTAGATTAATGCTAGCAGATAAAACTAGAAAATGAGCTCTTAACAATAAAAAATGTGTGGAAGAAATTTTATATTTTTGATTGTTTGAGAACTTTAAATGCCTGTTGAAAAAGGATTGGTTACCATGTGTATAATCTAACCATTCAAACATCGACACTATCAGATACTTACTTTACTTTATCGTGTCCGGACATGTCATTCATAAAATTTCGGCCCAGTATCGGGCTACGTCGGTTCCATCTTTGTTGGCGAGCCACAAATCTTCAAGGGTACATTGATGAGGACAGTTTCTGCATGTAAGAAGATGTTCCATATTTTTTGTTTCTCCACAGTCACAGTTCATATCATCTTGGTCTATTTTTCCCCATTTTGACATGTTTGATTTTACTGTAGCAACCCCCGTTCTTATCCTATTCAAGGTTTTCCACGTTTTAAAGTCTAGGGTCTGGCCGGTCCATTGAACCTGAGGAAGTGGAAAATACTCAGGCGGTTCATCCTGCACTGTTCCAAGGAAGCTTTTCCTAGATTTAAGTCGCTTTCGTGGTGTTCGAGCTTTGTATAGGGCATGCCGATCGTCCGCGATCTGTTTAATTTTCTCTATGTGTTCTGCAGCGCCTCTGCGTGTTGAGGGTTCTGCAAAACCCGCTGCTCTATATAGATTTGAAAGTGGCGTTGGTTTCATGCACCCCGTTACTATCCTGCATGTCTCATTTAGCGCAGTATCAACTTGTTTGGTGTGGGCAGATCTGCTCCAAACGGGGCATGCATATTCAGCAGTTGAGAAACACAGTGCCTGTGCCGTTGTTCTTAAAACGCCAGGACGTGCGCCCCATTTACTTCCCGTTAGCTTTCTGAGTATGCTGTTCCTACTTGTTACTTTCCCTCTTGTTTTTATGCAATGTTGTCTGTAAGTGAGGGACCGGTCCAGAGTTACTCCAAGATATATAGGTTGGTTTGTGTGTTCTAATGCATTATCCTTCCACACAATTTGGAGTTTTCGCTTGGCTTCCTTTGTGCGAAGGTGGAAAGCGCAGACTTGGGTTTTAGAGGGATTGGGTCTCAGAGAATTCTGCAGGTAGTACGCTGTCATTGTTTTTAAGGCAGTTTCAAGTTTCTCCTACACTCCTTCAAAACTATTTCCTTGAGCAGATATTGCAAGATCGTCAGCATAGAGGAAGTGCTTGGTTTCGGTCGGAGTAGGTTGGTCGTTTGTGTATATATTGAAGAGCATTGGTGCTAAAACACTTCCCTGTGGGAGGCCGTTTTTTTGAACTACCTACTTACTTTACCCTCCAGCATAACGAAAAAACGTCTATTTTGGAGTAAGGAATATACGACCTTTCCAGATGGTGGTCATTGAGAGTGTCGTATAATTTACGGAGCAATGTTTTGTGCCTTACTGTCTCATAGGCTGCTGTCAGATCTACAAAAGCAGTCCCTATCAGACACTATCCCCTCCCCCTAGCAGACACTATCAGATAAAATAATTAATTTGGCGTATGAAATTGGCAAAGATGATTTTAATACTTTCAGCCACGATGATATAGATGAATTGTTTGTGAAATGTGACCAGCATATAATTGATCAAACTTTAGATCTAACTTTAGATAGCATCGTCAGTCTAGAAGATGATAATGATAAGGAAGAAAAACCAACCCCCTTTACTGCCAAATTAATTCGAGAAGATCTTCAACTTTGCAGTAAATTAGAAAATCATTTTCTTTTTAATGACCTTAATTCTGAACGTGCTTTTAAATTACAAATTCAGCTGCGCATGCAAAAAATTACTAGCATCATCATCGCAAAATTAAATTACCGATTACATTGTCAAAAAGGAAGAGCTACCCAAAACGAAAATGAAGTTTGTGAAAATCTATCGTCTTTACCGCGAATATCTAATGCAAAGAAAGTTTCTTCTGACGATGAAGATAATTTTGAGCCACTTCGCAAACGGTGCAAACCAATATCAGATAGCGATAATTATCCATAAAATTAATTAAGTTTTAAATACAAGTTTTTTTAAGCTTTTGTATGAATTTCTTTCAAATATTCAAAGTAATTTATCATTCAGCCTATTTCTTTTCATTTCTGCAAACTTTTTTGTATTTGTCTTGGTTTTATGTAATTTTAGAAGGCTACGGAACACATCCCTACTTTTTCAAGGCAAGTAATGTCTTTTTGTATGCACTTTTCTGTGGAACGTATCCACCTCATAAAAGGAGACCTTACTGTATTATTATGATCCTTAAATCATTAATAATTGTACACACCATTATGCGCTAATTTTTCAAAATTAAATGAACTTTTCCTTACCTTGGGTAAAACCAGATGTAATAGGTGATTGCAGCATGGCACTGACAGTCTTCTGAAATTTTTAGAGCCTATATTATGGCGCATGTGAAAATGATCCTGGACAAAACACCAATTATGTTCCTTGAAAATACTTTTGGTAGACCGGGCAAGGACAGACAGTTTGAGATGACGAGTAAAGATTGTTTTTATGAAATAAGTGATGGATTCGACCGTTACTTGATGGAAGTTTATTTTATCTAACAATAACACACTGAAAACTCTATTTTTAGCACTTCCATAAAATTTATTATCACTGAGCGTGCCCTTCTCAAGTGATGTATTTTTTGTATGCACCTACATTATAATATAGTCTTTAGCTGAATAAGTTGATGAGGGAAGAGCTGTTTGTCTCAAGTTGGTCATTCAGAATTATGCCTGTGCTTTTTAATTTGTTAATTTCTACAGATTCTAACAAAGATAGCTTAAATCCTTTATTTTGAATGTGAAGAATTTGAAATTCGTCATTAAAATAATGATTATGATCTAGGTCAAGTGAGTACGTATAACCTGTTTTTCTACTACTGAAAGCCCTTTCATGTTCTTCTATACGTTTGTCAAAATTTTTACCAGATTGACCCATGTATTTTTTTATGCAGTCGCCACGAGTAAGTTTGTGTACACCACTGTTTAAATGCTTTTTCTTTGGCTGTTGTAATTAATATATTTGCTTAAGTTGTCAGCTTTGAGAGATAACAACAACTGCCATATATGCCCTGTATATTCAGAACAACATGAGCCAAATAAAAAAAAAACCTTAAACATAGGTGTATACAAACTTTCATGCGGTGACTACCCAAAAAATTTACATCGGTCAAACTGGTAGAACTTTTAACAAATGTTTAGCAGAACGTAAAAGGCCTTCAATAATAGAAAAAGGTTTATACGTACACACTTCTAGACCATAATCATTCTTTTAATGACCAATTTCAAATTTTTCATATTTAAAATAAATGCCTTAAGCTATCTTTATTAGAATCTACGGAAATTAATAAATAAATTGATATTGTTCTAATTGACCATGTTGAGACAAAGGAACTCAAGGAAAACGTAGTCATACTGAACAAAAGAAACAACAACAATGGTTCAGAACACCATGGTTCAGAAAAGAAATAAAAGAGAAATGTAAAGAGAAACGAGAGGCCTACACGAAGTACAAAACATCAAATACTCCAGAATCTCCAGACATCTATAGAAGAATATGAAATGAAACAAAGCAGTTGGTAAGAAGAACAAAAAATGAAAACTGGGAACAGTTAACAAAAAGGATGGAAAACGACTTCTACAGTACCCAAAATACAAATATGGAGAATCATAAGAAACCAACGGAAAGAAATGGCAGAATTGAAGGAATACAATAACATAGCAGCAAACGAATGGGAAAGATACCTGACAGAACTGTTTAAAGGAAAGGAAAATAATAATTAACACAATAACGTACCTGAATTAAGACACAAAATAGAAATCAGTTTTGAGGAATTAGAGCCATAAATTCAAAAATAGAAAGTCACCAGGACCAGACGAAATAACCAACGAGATTCTAAAACACGGAGAAGAAAGTGTAACCCTAGAGATGACAAAACTTAAACAAAAACTTACCGCATTTAAGCTTACCACAAAAGTCCTATCAAAGGAGGCCGAAATAGTATACTTTATGCTAGGGTTTGGTTTAATCCTTTTCGGTTTCAGGTGGGTTCTGTTTGATACTTTCGTAAACATAGTCATAAAGCACTTTATAGTATTTTTCTGAGAGAACGTAATTAAAAAGGTTTTATCTCTTCTCACGTTTCTTCCTATGTTCGTTAGAATCTTTCAATCTTCCTAGAAATGGAAACAGCCTGGCCTGTCATTTTGAAGTGGGGGATATCCCACCTTTTTTTGGGAAGCTTGAAAAATTTTGAAAGGAAAAACATTACTTCTGACCGGGCAATCTTTGAGTAAAGACGCTCGCTTATCTTACCGTTTTCTGTGTACACAAGTGTGTATACACTTAAATATTTTAATTTCTTAATCTAATACCATATTAAATTAAATATGGTTATAAAGTACCGTCTTTTTAATTAACTTTAGTGCTTGATACTAGTACAGTATAATAGCTTCAGTGAAGTAGTGCAGCAATCATCGATATTTATTGTAATATATCATAATCATAATACCTTCAATTATCTGGGCGAATCTAGGTCGACAATTTCTTCACCTGTAGTTAAGGTTAACTATTGATATAGCATTCAATTAAAGAATATTTAATATTTTAATAGTAACTTTCCATCAGATATTAAGAACTTCTTACTAATAATTATTTCGAACATTTAATTCTCAGTAAAAACAAAATAACAAAACGGCTTGTGAACAAACTGGATAGTTACCAACCTTGTGAACAGGTTGGGTTCCGCTCCAGATACGGAACAAATGATCATCTACAAGTTATAAAAACGCTAATAGAAAAGTGTACAGAGTATAACAAGCATATCTTTCTTATATTCGTAGATTATGAAAAGGCGTTCGATACTATAGATCATCATAAATTGCTTCGAGCATTGGCTGACTGCCGCATTGACTACCGATATCTCGCCTTAATTAAAAGTATTTACGAAACTGGTACAGCTTGTGTCCGCCTTAATGAAGATACCAAGAAGTTTCGAATAGAACGTGGGATTAGACAGGGTGATACTATCTCCTCTAAATTATTTACAGCTGTTCTTGAATATATGTTCAAGCAAATGGAACGAGAGGATAATATGGGAATTAATATAAATGGGGAAGATCTGAACCACCTAAGATTTGCCGATGACATCGTTTTAATATCTGATAGAGTTGATAAAGCTACAAAAATGCTACACGCCCTCTATAAAGTGTCAAAAACAAGTGGTCTTAAAATTTACACCTCAAAGACAAAATTTATGACCAACCTTGTAGTCAACGGTAAAATTCTGATTGAGAGCCATAGCATCGACCAAGTAATAGCTTACAAATATCTAGGCCATGAGATTCGCTTAGGCCCAGATAATCAGACAACTAAAATACAAAGAAGGATAGGTCTCACATGGGCTGCCTTTGGTAGATTGAATAATAGTTTCAAGTCTAGTATCCCAGTTTGTTTAAAAAGAAAGGTTTTTAACCAGTGCATTTTACCGGTTCTTACATATGGTGCAGAAACACTTACTCTGAAAAAAAGAACAATAGATAAAATAACAGTTACACAACGCGCTATGGAAAGATCAATATTAGGTATTACCATCAGAGATAAAGTACCAAACCTAGAAATAAGAAGAGGAACAGGAGTCACAGATGCAGTTGAAAAAATAGCCATTTGGGCCGGACATCTTGCCAGATTAACGGATGACAGATGGACCAGAAAGATTCTGGAATGGTGTCCAAGGCAAGATGCATATCGAAGCAGAGGATGACCACCGACTAGATGGACGGATGATCCACAAGAGGAGCGCATCACCACAAACTGTATGCAAGAAGCTCAAAATAGAAATAGGTGGAAAATTTTACGGCAGGCCTACGTTCAGCAGTGGACAAATATAGGCTAATTGATGATGATGATGAAGAACAGTTAATCATTAAACAACAATGCGAGACAGACAATTAACTTACAACCAAGTGCGAGTTGGTTTAATTTTTATAATTCAGAATGCTAGTAATCTTTTGATATTCTTTTGAATTTAAATTTAATTAATCTTATTATTGGCTGCAATTGTTATACATTTTTAAACTTACTGTACCCATTACCTGGAGATAAGCCCATAAACAGCAAAGAGAGATTTCTTGAATCAGTTTTAGTTGAATATTTTTACATACTACCAGACTCTCTTCACTGATAATTTAATTTGTGCATGACTATTATATTGTCTTTGTAAAGGTATTTATTAATCATAATACTGTTTATTTTTATATGTATACCACCATTTAATAATGGTGCATTTTTTTACTTGTGTTTCCATTCAGATTTAAAATCATTAGATTTATCCAAATTTAATCGTGTTGTTGAATATATTGTTTTGTTATATCAATGAATTTTATTTCTCGACTCCTTATAAGTTTCCTGAATTATGAAATGCTGATTAATGCTGAATGAACTTCATGAAAAATCACTGCAAAAAGGCCTAAAAATTAACTTCAACAAAACAAAAGTAATGACAAACACGGAAGACCAAGAGGCAATAAAAATAAAAACGGAAAAAATAGAACAGGTAAATGAGTATATCTATCTAGGACAAGCAATCAGAGCTAACAGAGATTATCAACAGCCGAAATATCGAGACGAGTAAGAATGGGATGGGCAGCGTTCGGCAAACTTTCTTACGTTCTAAAAAATCAAACAATCCCTCTATACTTACGAAGCAAGGTATATAACTCCTGTATAATACCGGTACTCACGGAGCACAGACATGGACATTTACACAGGCCAATTTGGATAGGATAAGGAAGGCACAAAGAGCGATGGAGAGACAAATGTTGGGTGTATCACTTAGAGATAGAAAACGTAACCAGTGGATCAGAAGCAGAACAAAGACAGTAGACGCGATAGAACAAGCAGCAAAACTAAAATGGAAATGGGCTGGACACAATGAACGTCTCCAAGACGGACGATGGAACAATGCCATCGGAAAGTGGCGTCCATAAAGAGATCAGATGAGGTGGAAAGAGGCAGACCACAGATGGGGTGGAAAGATGACATCAGGAAACAAGGAGGTCCCACATGGCAGAGAACAGCTCAAGATAGGGAAAGATGGAGAGAACTGGGGGAGACCTATATCCAACAATGGAAGGATAGAGAATAGGTTCAAAAAAAATGTTTCCTGTAAAATAATACCTCTGAATATTTGCTTTTTATATTTCATTATTATTATAGTAAGTAAAGTAAGTAGGTGGACGGAGTTCACCTAATATATTTATTATTTGTGGTGTAGGTAGTGTGTTGACCAAATTTATTTAATAATTAGCTGTTGATATCTTTCTTTGGATTTGGTCTCCGAACCTAAATATCTTTCCTTATCTCTTTTCTTTTCTAAGGTTGCTTAATTTTCTCCTTGAACCCCAAAAAGTTGCGCCCTTTTGCTATCTTATGTTATCTTTGGTAATTTTACCCATATATCTTTTTGTTTATTTCTGTATCTGATCTAATATATCTTATCCTGTCCTATCTTTATTTATTTCATACGTTGGACTCATTCCCGGTTCCAAAAGCTGGTTTCGAACCCACGACTCGCTCTCCACCAACCATCTGGCTGCCGTCCGCAGCCGTGTTGGTGTTCAGTTCATTGATGAACTTTTTGGCACCATAAAAAAAGTTTCCGAGGTACTGTTTTTCCAATTTTTCGGGAGAGGAAGTCAAAACTTTTAATTTTTTTTCATAACTATAAATGCTAAATCAAAAATTCGCCTTTTTGGCTAACGAAAGATTTATTTATTTTTAACTCGCTACTTTTAGTGGTTGTTTATATAAGTAATTATTTCTAAAGTCAACGTTTGTTTAAAACTTTATTAACTAGATATTAACAAAACATAAGTTCGATTTAAACAAACACTCAGGGAAAATCACTAATACAAAATGTACACTTTATTATTAACATTGTACATAGAATAATATCGCGAATTCGTGCTGGTACAAATACCTAATCCCAGTATTTTATAGTACGACTACAATATAGTTATTCCTGAGATATATCTCATGTAACAATCAAGTTGGAGACTGATTTATACCAGTTTTTGTTGTATAAAATTAATTTATATTATTTGTGGATAATTATAAACTCCTAGATAAAAAAAGGATCAACAAAACTATTTTTCCGTTTAAATTTTTGAGATTTTTAATAATTTGCACATTTGTTAATTTTTCAATTCTAATTGGTTGATAATTAGTAAGCATTATTTTAAGACAGTCAAACATGTTAAAAAACTATAAATTTATAGTTATAATTTGCAAACAATAATAAGTAAACGAATGTTTTTGAGTGAGTGATATAATTTTCATTGATGAGGAAAGATGCCATCAGTATATATTATCTAAGAGTTTGCTTGGTAATTCAGCATCTATTATACTATACTCACAGTAAAATACACAGCCATTACTCAAGATTAAAGTATGTGTCAAATGAAAGCCCTCAATGAGCAGAAAAAGTTCTCCAATGTTCTACTTTAGATAATTGAAAACCCCTTAAAAACGAATACTCGAAGGCAATTCTTGTATAAAAATCTTAGCTAACATTGTTAAACTAGAGATAGGTAAACTGTCGCTTTAGAAGGTGTCCAAATATCAAAGCTATTTGAGGGTTTTCATTTGGCACATACCTTGACCTTGAGTGACGTTTATGTATAGTTTAACACGATTAGCTGGACGTATGAATAGATCATTTGAACAACTTTTTGTGTAATCTATTACTTATTTTTATAACTGATACATGTATTTTATCAACAATTCCAGTTTCCAAAATATTTATTTGAATAAGTTTATTATAATATTTTATATGTAATTTCGCTCACACTTAGTTGTTACATGAGATTAGCAAAGAATCTAAGTTTAGGGTGGTGTTTCTGCGACTGGAGGATCTTTGACTCGTTCTTTATTCCATTCTTTTAGACCTTCTGGTAGAGTGGTGTCTTCTTCTAAGGAACCAGTTCCTTCGACGAATTCTTCATAGGTTGATTTTTCGGGGAAGGGTCTCTTACCTAGTAATTCAATCATATCTTGTCTGCTGATGATCTCTTTTTGTAATAAACGTTCGGCTACTTTTTCTACCTGTGTCTTGCGTTCCAATAATAGAGCGGTGGTCTTTTTATGGGCGCTATCGATTAATTTCCTAACCTACAAAATCATAGAAGATTAATATATTTAAATTTTGCTATGTATTATTTATTATTATTATATTTATCAATATAGAGGTTCGGAATTAGTACATTAAATTGAATGTTATGCTTTCAGAGGCCAAGTTAAAGGTTCTAATGAGCTGCCAACTAATCTTCTAAAACTTACTGAAGCTGACGCATTTAAAATTGTTGATGGAACAACAGAATTATTCAACAGGAATAATTCAAAAGATTGGCAGCTTTCTACATTGGTAACATTAGCCAAAAAGTCAAAGAATATTTCTATCATCAAATTTTGAAGATTCTCTAATCGATGGAAAGAATCCCGTAAGATTACAATCCATAAACCAGGAAAACCAACATTTTTCCACAGAAATACAGGCCAATAAGATTACTGCCAGCAGTCAGCAAGATTACTGAAAGAGTGATACTCTCAATGCTCGAAGAGAAAACAGAAACACTGCAGGTGCTACCAGAAGCTCAATTCGAATTTAGAGCCAAACACTCAAGCGAACACCAGGTACTCAGGCTCACAGAATACATTGTAGCAGGCTTCAACGATAGATAGTAACCGGAATGATGAGTTCTTCCTATTTGAGCAAAGGATTCGACAGAACCTGGCAAAAGGACTGATCTACAAAATGAAGAACTTTGGAACTCTTGAAAATTCAGGATTCGCATGAAACAAATCCTATCCGAAATCGGAATTCCGGAGGCCTGAGTACTGCAGGGAGCTGTTCTGTCTCCGCTGCTGTATATCATATACACAGCCGACGAGACGCCCCAGAACATCAGGTATCATTATCAGCCTTTATGCAGACGATACGTCAATAGTAATCAAGTACAGAAACCAAGACATTGCAACCAGAAACGTTCAAACATGACTAGACGTCCTAAAAGAATGATGCATACGGTGGAAAATTGCAGTAAATCCGGAAAAAACCCAAGCAGTGATGTTTATGAAGAGACACGAAGTATCAGCCGAAGAACTAGATCTGCTGAACACTCCCATCGGATGGTTAAATGAAGAAAAGTATCTCGGGGTCACCATGGAAAAGGGACTCCACATCCTATATTACAAGAGCAGTACAGAAGGCAAAAATGGTACAAGCCAATATCAGAAGCCTCACTGGGAGAACAAGTAAATTAATATTCAGAACAAAGACAAGGCTACTCAGTAGTATCATACTGTCCATCCTGACATAAAATGGAAATAGACCTGCAAAACTAACAGAAAGAAGTTCCAAGCTGTCCACAATTAAGCACTACGAGAAGCAGCGAGCGTCCCTTGATACGTAGCGGAAAGATTCCTTTTCAAATACACCCAACAGATCATAGTATTGGACCAGGTGACCAACACATCCTATGAGAGATCATAAGGTATGATGTCTTCCACCGATTGAAACATAGAAAACCCAAACAGAACTGCTTGGCAACGACTAAAAAGAGATAGCATGTAAGTCGACTAACCGGTCGACTCCCACCCTCAGCCAATTGTGGTTCGTGGCAAAAAAAATAAAACATTAAAAAACCGTTCCAGAGGGATCCATTTTTCCATCCCGTGTTGACCTTCTTAATTGGTCAAAGGTTGTTAAGAATCCCCTGGAGGACAATAAATATATGCACGTGGAATGTTAAAATTAATGGGATGGATAAATATAGACATAATGGGAGTCGATGAGATGCGATCGACGAACTCTAGGCAGTGTCTTATTAACGAATATCAAGTTTTGGCAATACAAATGGAAATGGCATACACTGGGTTGGAGAGTAATCTTGAACAAACGTATCGACAAATATGTAACCACTGGTGGGCAAATTTAGTCATAAACTAGAAACAAAAGAACCACGAAATAACAACATGATCTAATAATGTAAGAGTAATTAAAGAAACGCAAAGGGAAGAAGAAATATAACAATATATAGAGAAAAAAATACTAATATAGAAAAATCATGGACAAGTATTTGACAACAAGAAAAACGAAGAATGATATGGTGAAAACTAGGATAAGGATGAAAGATACGAACATGCTGGTAAACAAAAAAATGACAAGACAATGAGTACTTCAGACAAGCCAAAAATGTAGGGATAAGTGACCAATACGAAGAAATTCAATTACTTAATTATCATAAAAAAGTGAAAGAAGCTACAGGAATCTATAAACTTAGATCAGTATGTATAGTAGATAGGGACGGCAGATTCGTAAATAAATATAATAATAAAAAGATCAACGAGAGTTATGTACAGAAGGTATTTGAAGGCGAAAGAAATGTATTTTTATCTAAAAATTATTGAAGTAGAAACAGTAATAAAATCTACTAAAGACGAAAAAGCAGAAGGGCCGCATAAGATTCACTCAGAATTCCAAACCATTACAGACAACAAAGAAATATGGATAACATAAGATCTCTAACGCAGAAAAAAATACCTTCAGAGCAGCTAAAGTCTTTGCTACTTTGGTGAAAAAATCTGACGAAAAAAAGAATGAGGAAAATACAATTATTAGCTTAACTAGTCATTTACTCAAAACCATTCTAAAAATAATTCATAAAAGGATCTATAAGGTCACCGAAAAACAACTGATACATACACAGTTTGGTTTTAGGGATGCTGTAGGTACACAACGAAAGCAAGTTTTGTTCCAGCACTTTACAGATGACAATTGGGACATAGATATGTTTTGTTCATTATCCGAAAGCATTTGATACAGTGATATGGCATAACATCCAAAACCAGGACAGATAACAAATTGGGGCGAAGACGTTATGGTAGAGGAGAGGTATAAGATGAGAAGTCCCAAATTTTGAATATCTACTCAGAAGAGATATTTAAATTAGTCCTGAGAGAACACTAAAATATAATATAAGGTGTCTGCTTCTATATGGCTGCGAAACATGGCCATTCAAGCAAGGCGACATCAACAAGTTAAAAGCAGTTGAAATGGGGCTATACAGAAAACTGTTGCGAATAAGCTGTACTACAAGAACGAAAAATCTGTTGAACATCATCAAAGTTGGAAACAATCTCATATCTCGGACATATAATGTGTCACAAGGAACTACAACTAACAACTTCTACAACTAATTATTCGGGGGAAATTAAAAAAAAACAAGGTATATGAAGAAATAGATTCACAGGAATATGGTCAACAGCCTCAATAGAGATGGTACATAGGAGGAGGAGGGTTTTTCGTTATTTTTATGTCAGTGACTGCTGTTCTGATTACGGACAGAGTAACTCCGGCAATATATGATCTTCTTTAAATAATTTGACAATTTATTCAAGATTTAGTTCTGCTTATGGTCTTGATGTATTGTTTAAGCCATCCAATCTTAATATTTTATTCAAAACGCCCGCGCCGTAAAGTTAAGTGGTTATCGTAAAAACAAAATTAAATTATCAAATATAAAATTCGGTTTTATCTTAAGAATCCAAATAAAAAAAGTAAAAAATTAAATTAACTTACCTCTATATCGATAAGTTGTGCTGTACTTTCTGAATAAGGTTTCTCCATTATCATTTCGCCTTCTCTG
Source organism: Diabrotica balteata (assembly GCA_918026665.1). Taxonomy (NCBI): domain Eukaryota; kingdom Metazoa; phylum Arthropoda; class Insecta; order Coleoptera; family Chrysomelidae; genus Diabrotica; species Diabrotica balteata. Next base: position 127,582,261 of record OU898279.1, read on the forward strand.
GGCATATCAAAACTAACATTACCGACTTTATCGTTCATACCGTAGTGTACGACTTGCGCATAGGCACTCTGTGTGACTTTTTTAAGATCATCTTGAGCTCCCGTAGTGATTCTCTTGAAAAATAGTTCTTCCGATACACGACCTCCCAAGGTCATACACATTCTATCGAAAAGTTGTTCCTTACTGTATAAATACTGATCTTTTGGCAAATATTGGGCATAACCTAATCCTTTTCCTCTAGGGATGATCGAGACCTAAAATACAATAACAAATATTTTATGTTATGTAAAAAAAAAACATTTAAAAACGAGTACGTGTGTTTAATATTTTTATAGTGTTTTAACATGTTTCTTCTTCTTCGTTGGCCTTAAGTGTTCAATCCAGTGTTTTCTATTTTGCGCCACTTGCTTCCAGTTGTGCTCTCCGATCTTCTTAATGTCATCAGCCAATCTCTTTGTGGTCTTCCTTTTCTTCTCTTTCCTAACTATGGTCTCCATTGTTGTATTTCCGTGGTTCCATATTTTATCCTCCATTTTAATTTAGCAGCATGTTCTCCTGCGTCTTTTACTTTGGTTTTACTTCTAATCCATTTGTTTGTTTTTTTGTCTATAAATCTCAGCCCGAGCATTGATCTTTCCATCGCTCTTTGTGCTTTTACTATTTTATCCATATTAGACTTGGTGAGTGTCCACGTATTGTCCACGTCTGTGAACCATACGTGAGTATGTAGTAAATTCGGCAGTTTGATTTTCTTTGTTAAATTTCATTATCTATCCCAGGTAGATGTATTCACTTACTTTTACTAAATTTATGTCGTTCAACGTTATTTCTGTAATGTTCAGTGTATTTGTCATTATTTTTGTTTTTTCTAAGTTTATCTTATATAAATATAAGGTTCTTGAACTCCTAAGTGGAGCATAGAGCTTCAATGAAAACGCGCCATCGGGTTCTAGTTTGCGCTAAGGCCTTCACCTCATTCCAAGACTTTCCTTGGCCTCTTATCTCGTCCATGATGGATCTTCTCCAAGTTTGTACTGGGCGACCTCTTTTTCTTTTCCCTTGGGATTCCACTCTAGGGCAGTCCTTGCGATACTGGAACTATTTTTTCGGAGTGTGTGACCGATCCAACCCCACCTTCTGGACTTAATTTCATTTTGTACCCTCTTTTGTTCGGTCAGGTGTAGCAGATCTTCGTTTCTGATGGTGTTAGGCCAGAATATACGGACAATTCTTCGTAGACATTTGTTAACAAAGACCTGCAGTTTGTCTGTGAGGGTGTTTGTCACTTTCCAGATTTCACATGCGTAGAGTAGAACAAACATGACATTTGATCGGAATATTCGAATCTTTGCCCTTGTAGTATACCCGCCAGATCTAGAAACAGGGTTGAGCGTGCTGAAAGATTGTTGGGCTTTTTGTATCCTCATACGAATATCGTCTTCTGTACCTGTTATGACACTGCCAAGATACGTAAAGTTTTCCACATTTTCAATCTTCATATTGTCGATAGTAAATAGTGTGTTGTTCCTTGCATTTATTCTCATGGACTTGGTTTTATTAATATTGATTTTCAAACCTATTTTATTGGCTTCGGTGAAAAGTGTTTCCAATTGGTAAGCCAGATCTTGAAACCTCTGACCTAATAGGCAGATATCGTCCGCGTATTCTAGATCGCTTAGGCGTGTGGTTAACGTCCATTGTATCCGTCTTGTATCGGAGTCTAGTTTGGAGAGAACATAGTCTATAGCTGTGTTAAAAAGAAACGGAGAAAGCACGCATCCCTGTCTAACTCCAGTAAGTACGTCGAATTCGTCACTGTTGATCCCATTGTGTGCCACGCTGCATTTCGCATCAGTATATAGTGACTTTATAATAGAAATTATTTTTTGCGGGATGTTTTTTAGATCTAAAATTTTCCATTAGTATTAATGTGGTCTATGCAGGAGGATTCTGGTCTAAAGCCTGCTTGATTAGCTCGAAACTCATCCTTGTTTGTTAATCTTTTCAGTATGATGGTCGTGAAAATTTTATTTATGACAGTAAGCAAGGTTATTCCTCTCCAATTTTTGCACAGTGTGAGGTTGGCTTTTTTTTGGAAGCTTGATAATGTTACCTTTTTTCCAGCCTGCTGGAATGTGGTTTGTTTCCCACACCTCCCGGATTATGGGGAGCAAAAGTTCAGCAGTTAGATGCGGATCAGCTTTAAGTATTTCAGCAGCAGTGTTATCGATTTCTGGTGACTTGTTGTTTCTCAGAGATTTGATAGCTGCTATTATCACCGTTTTGGAAGGGGCCTCGCAAGAAATATGCAAGTCTATATTCTGCCGGTTTTCGGCAATTTCATCTACATTATCTCTGGGAATACCTAGCATCTCCTGAAAATGCTCTTTCCATCTCTCTACTTGGTCATCTGTTGTAGTAAGTAATTCGCCTGTCTTGGATCTTACAATGTTCGAACAGTTGAACCCATGTTTTGTTAGTCGTCTAGTAATTTGGTAAAGTTCCCTAGTTCTGTTGGGTTGTGCAGCTGTTTCTGCTTGTTTTACCAGTTCTTCGGCTCACCTTCTTTTGTCTCTTCTTGCTTTTCTTTTAACTGATTTATTTATTGTTTGATATTCCTGTTGTCGGTGTGCTCTTCTTTCTACAGTTCTTGATTGCAAGATATCTTTTTTTCATTGTTTTCTTTCTTCGATAAGATTCCATGTTTCATCTGATATCCATTCCTTTCTATCTTTCTCTTTTTTACCCAGAAGTTCATCTTAAGATATACTTTTTCCGAAGCTTGAAATAGTTGCGTCATCATGGTCTGTAGTTCTTTGACATTTATAGCAAATATTACAATGTCATCAGCGTATCTCAAATGACTCAGTTTTCTTCAATTAACATTTATTCCTTTATCTGCCCAGGTAATGTCTCTAAACACGTCTTCCAGACCAAGTCTAAATAGCTTTGATGAGATAACATCTCCTTGGCGAACTCCTCTGTTGATTAGTATAGCTTTGGTTTTCGCATGTATTTGTATTTTCATTGTAAGCTCGATAGTAAGTGATATTCATTAACTTTCTCTATTAGTTTTCTGACTGTAAGAATCCGCTGTACTGTAACCCTTTAGTAATCCTGCCTGCTCTACCGGTTAATAGCTATCGAGCTTGGACGTTAACCTATTATTTATTACTCTCGTGAACAGTTTGTACATTTGGGACAGCAGGGAGATTGGCCTATAGTTCTTCAGATTTCCCCTTTCTCTCTTTTTGAATAGAAGTATTGTCAAACTTTCATTCCAATCATCTGGGACTTCTGCTCTGTGAAGACATTCGTTGGAAAAATTTTTCAATTCTTCGAGAATAATTTCGCTGCCCTCCTCAACATTTCTACAAGTATTCCATCTGGGCCCGGAGCCTTATTGTTCTTTAGTTGTGTCATAGCTTGTTTTATTTCGAAGGATGTTATGTTAGAGAGTATTTCTGAATATCAAAAAAAAACTTTCAATATCTTTCATATATTCACGATCTGGGTAACCACTGACACACCACACATTGTCTTCACTTCAAGTCGTAGGCTTTAAATACGGAATCGGCTAACTCGACGGTAGAACCCTTGGCATGAAATGTTTTATACACTCGGAACGTCCTTTGGTCATCCAACATCTAGATCAAACTAAGGGCTGCAATGAACGATTACGACAAACTGCATAAGATACAACTATAATTTACCTTTAATAAGGGATCAGCATGCTGTAAGAACCATCCAGCAACAGCATGTCCGGCCTCATGGTAAGCAACGGTCTTTTTTTCTTCTGGCGATAGAACGTTCGTTTTCTTCTCCATTCCAGCAACTACACGTTCAATTGCTTGTTCGAAGTGCTTCATCGTTATCGAATCATTTAAATCTCTGGCAGCTATTAAAGCCGCCTCATTACACACATTCGCTATATCGGCTCCAGTAAAACCAGGTGTTAAGGCGGCCATTTTTCTTGCTAACTCGCTCTTATCTAAAGTAGTCTTCAATGGACCTGAATAAAATTGAAATTGACAGTTAATAATTGTGTTCAATATGAATAATTCGGAAAATACCAAAAAATTTATTGATCTTAAGGAATTTTTTAGGTTATGTAAATAAAAAGTCATTTGAAGGTTATTTTTTTAATGAAGAGCATAATTAAAAATATACGTACCTAAATGTACTTTAAAAATACTAGCTCTGCCTTTAATATCTGGAGCCGGTACAAATATTTGCCTATCGAATCTACCAGGTCTAAGTAAGGCTTTATCTAAAATATCTACTCTGTTGGTGGCTGCAAGTACTACAACATTTGTAGTGGTGTTGAAACCATCCATTTCTACTAGAAGTTGGTTCAAGGTATTTTCCTGTTCTGAATGGCCTCCAAAACCTTAAAGGAAACAAATATACAACAAAACTTTTAATTATAAAACCCTGTATAAAAAGTTATATTTACTTAAAAGAACCCATTCAGGGTATACCACAGAAAGTTTTCGGAATGATTATTTCATCATCAGTGCTGTTACCACTTTAGTTAAGACAAACATAACGGTTAAATTTTGACTAAGGTTAAAGCAAATGTGGTTTATTACTTTCTAGGTATACATGTGTCGAGCCACTAAATATCTGGGTAAGACACCTTTAAATGTTATTAAACTGGCTTTATATTACGTTGTTGCTCATGCTAAGCTTTAAATATATGATGTTAAGTTTTAAATAGGTCACTTCATAACAACGTAAAACTCACAACCGGGGTTGCTGGTTCTGAGCCGTTGCTACCTTAGGTAGCAACAGATAAAAATGACATTTTAGGACAGATGCACGAGCAAAGCAGTCAATATAACCGGAAGTGTGTGTCTTAATGCGACTATAGCCAACAATGTGCATAATTGAGTTTGTTAAAAAATTTTATTGTAACAGTAGCAAACATCAATATGTTTTGAATAAAATGTAATCTATCCTGTTTTATGTTGAAAATTGTAGAAAAAAGATTGTATAGATGGGATGAAGTTTGAATTTTTTTTTAATTATAGATAGGCAAACATCAATACATATATCTAACAAATCGAGGATAAACTGAAATATAAAAATGGCTCTATATGTTTTAAATCAACATTTGGCAGTGGCGGCTTTTGGGGGTAGGCAGGATAGTCCGGGCCTACCCAATAATTTTAAGAGCTTTAAAATTAAAAAATATATATTCAAAAATTATGTTAATGCATGTAAATAACTTTTAAATGTACTAAATCACTCAATACATTAGCGTCCGCTAATACAACTATGTTATTATATTACCACAGAAAGCATCAAATCGTATTCAGGCATTTTAAATATCATTAATAGGCCCGATAGTAACTGGCCGACCCAGCGCACATAAGATCCCCGTACAAAAAGCGTTTGAAGTTAAGCATTTTGCCGGACAACGATTTATATTGGCGTGTTTATGCTCGCTGTGTAGGCACCAGACGATCGGGCCTAGCGTCGACCATCGTTGTCACTTGTAACGTAATTATCGAATTGTAATATAAATTTTCTTTTAAATTATGATAAAAAAATATGTAACATAATCTATAATTGTAACATATTTTTAAACAAACAACACAATTGCAAACAAGTTCACGGTTGCATAAATAAATTTTAAAAAATTCGTAAAATTCGAAAAAAAAAATCACATTTGCATGATTTCTATATCTTCTGATTGTATGCAACTTATATATGGCAATACTGGCATTAGTTCAATTTTCACTGTTATCTGTTATTACTAGTTGCACTAGTTGTTTGGTCGATCAAGGTTGATTTTTAAAAATTTTTCTTGGAATAGTGAGATCGTTTTATAACTGATACATAAAAATGAGTTTTTCTGACGCTTTACCAGGTTGCAGTAATAGTAATGTTGATAGTGAGTGTTTGGACACTGTTGTTTCACTATTGGAATTGCCATTATCTAGACGAACTGAAGTTGATAGAAAAAAAATTATTATGAATGAAAGGCCTACTCCAACATTGCGTATTGACCAAAAAGATGGGAAAAAGGTGCGTACTTTTAATTGTTCTTGGTATGATGTCTATAAATGGTTGTCTGGTAGTATTACAAAAAATAGACTATATTGTTGGCCGTGTTGGTTATGTTCTAATAAGAAATGTGTATGGAATTGTGAAGAATACTTTGATTTAAAAAATATGTCTGCCTCCTTAAAAAAACATTCCAGTTGCAAGGAACATTTAAGTAATTTCCTGTCCTTTAAGGATGTGCAGAAGAGGGCGTTTTCTGTTCGCGATTTGCTAGATGAAAAATCAAAAATCGCAAAAATTAGATACAATGCAGAAGTTAAAATGAACAGAGAAATCATTAAAAAATTAGTTTCCTTAACTTGTACTTTAGCGAAACAGGAACTGGCTTTCCGTGGCCACGACGAATCCGATGATTCCCTAAATCCTGGAAATTTTAAAGCGATTTGGGAATTAATATTAAAATCAACTCCAGAACTAAATGATCACTGGCAGAAAAAAATATATTTCAGAGGTATCTCAAAAACGATACAAAACGAACTAATCGATCTAGTGAAAGACGAAATTCATATTTTTATCGAGAATGCCATAAACAACTCCACATTTTTTGCATGCATTGTTGATGAAACAACCAATATTAATGAAAGGGCACAATGTTCAATAGTATGCAGACTAGTGGACACAGGCGTTGTTCAAGAATATTTCTTAGGTTTTTTTGATCTCGAGGAAGACCGAAGTGCTCCAGCGTTACGTGACTTACTGTTTAGTGTAATCGGTAAATTTGACTGTAAAGCTAAATTAATTGCTCAAACCTACGATGGAGCTAGTGTTATGTCGGGACAACTTAATGGACTTCAAAAATTAGTGAGAGATTCTGCACCATTGGCCATATTTACCCATTGTTTCGCTCACCGCCTCAACTTAGTTTTACAGCAAAGTTGCTCCAACATTACAACAGTCAAAATATTTTTCTCAACGCTTCAAGGTATACCAGCTTATTTTCACCAATCGTCCAAACGATCCTATTTTTAAATAAAATACTTGGAAAACGAATTCCCACAAATAGTAGTAGTGCAAAAGTAGTTTATGCTGTGTCACAAGAAAGAAAGAAATTGTTACAAGTCTTTCAGGACATAATGAATTGCCCAGAATCAAATGCAAAATCAATTAGGCAGGCAGATGGTTTTAAACGTAAATTGGAGGACTTGGAATTTGTATTTTTATTAAATGTTTTTAGTGATATATTTCAACAAACTGAGCTCTTATACAACATATTGCAGAAGAAAAATAAAGATGTCCAATTGTGTGCCAATTCAGTGTCCAGATGTGTTGCAATGTTAAAGAGCAGGAGAAATGGCCTTACATTTTCTAACCATTTTAACATTTCTGTTAGTGAAACACATTCTGAACCCATCTTAAGTCATAGTGAACTTGATATTTTACCTGGTAGTGTATCTAATAACGGAGATAAAAGTTTTTTGGAGAAAGCTAAAACTAAATTTAGAAGGGTCTTTTTTGAGATTTTGGACAATATTATCACTCAATTAGAGCAACGTTTCTCGGATTACGCAAAGTTTCAATTTCTGGAATTGGACGATAATAAAAGATTCACAGAATATGGCGCTAAATTTCCACAAAAAGCTTTGGACTCATTGATGGATACATATGAACCACTTTGTAATAAATCTTTATTAAAAACAGAACTGGAAATGATTTTTTCTGCTATTCATCGTGAAAATTTTCACGATAAGAGTTTGTTAGAACTAATTAAAAATATGTTTGATAACGAAACCAATGAAATTCTTCCTGAAAGCTATAAGTTATTTTGTTTATTTGCTACAATACCTGCAACAAGCGCTTCAGTTGAAAGAACGTTCTCCACTTTAAAGCGAATAAAGTCATCTCTTCGAAATACAATGACGCAAAATCGGCTTTCATCATTGGCTACTGTATCAATCCAGAAAGATGTTCTTGCTCGATTAATGGAAACGGGCGACACATTTTATGAACGAGTAATTGACAAATTTGCACAAAGCAAAGAGAGAAGAATAAACCTGCTCTATAAATAATAAAATTTTTTGTAATCTACGTGTATATTTTAGTTCATAATTTTATTTATAAACAAATAGTTTACAAATAACATAATTAAATGTAAGTCTGTTACAGTTACCTTATAATTTTAAGTATTTTTATAAATAAAAATAAATTTATATTTGCATGTATGTAAAAGAAAATCATGGATCTTGAGGGTGATTACTTTTCTCTGATGCAAAGTTATTTTTAGTCTTACCACCAATAGGATAAGTGGATTTTCAAATATTTTTAAGGGGTGGGTTATGACCCGTGACCCTTCCTCTGGTCCGCCAGTGATTAGACATAGCTATATGTAATTTGCTGGCTTGGCCTACCCAAAATTTTACCACACCAGCCGCCACTGACATTTGGTACCTAAATGTTGCCTAAATTAGATGTTAGATATGTGTAAGACGTTAAGTTATTAATTATCAAAGGCTCAGGTGTAAACTGATTTATTGTGAATTCATATAATTCAAAAAAAAAATTCTAACTTCATTCCATCTATAAAATCTTTTTTCAACAATTTTCTCACATAAAGTGCTGACGCATAGTGTTGACTGCTTTGTTTACTCATCCGACCTAAAATGTCATTTTGATCAGTTGCTACCTCAGGTCCACTAAAAGTTTCTTTTCGCCGCAAAACTTTTAATAACTATAATTTTCGCTGGCACGTAGATGAATTTTTTTTGCTGATAGAAGTTTAAAGGTAATTATTTTCACAGCTAACATTATATAAGTAAAGTCTTCGCGGGCACATAAATAAAAATAATTTCTTGCGCCATATTTATCCAAAAGTTGTTAGTTTTGACGAAAAATGATTAAGAGTTATTTTCTTCGAAGGCACCAGCGATATATTAGAAACCATTAAACCAGTCGCCTCGTTTTACTTGTACCCTCTTTACATTAAAAAATTAATTTGGATCGAATATTTGTCTCTAATTTTGCCAGAATATAGTCAGTATGAACTTACATCAGCAACAACTATTTCATCATATTTATTTTTTTTATTTAAATAATCATATACTAAACTTTATTATCATTGGTCTCCTTTCTGCGTATCATCAATTTAACATTGTCACTACACGCTAGTTCTTTTAAATATAATTTATAACAAATAGTATCCTTACTTCTTCCGCCACGCTTTCTGCCAACGGCATCGATTTCATCTATAAAAAGGATGCACGGGGCATGTTTTCTGGCCATCGAGAAGAGATCCCTTACTCTAGAAGGTCCTACACCGACAAACATCTCTAAAAATTCAGATCCGGAGACTGTGATAAACGGCACATTGGCTTCACCAGCGGTTGCTTTTGCCAGAAGTGTTTTACCCGTTCCAGGTGGACCTAAAAAATAAAATTTTAATTTAATACCAACAAGAAAAAAAGATTTTTATTTTTATAACCGTATATCGGAAAATCAATAGATATATTAAGTGGTTTATTGTAATCACTATTTACCTGTTAACATTGCTCCTTTTGGAATTTTAGCACCAAGATCAATATATTGTTGTGGATTTTTCAAGAAATTAACAAATTCCATAATTTCTATTTTTGCTTCTTCGCATCCTGCTACATCCCTAAAAATAATAAATTTATAAATTTCAATAACAAATAAGAATAATAAATACGAATACGTGTAACTACGAATTTAAATCAAAAATACGACTAGTGTTAATAATTGATTTTGGGTTCCATACTTTTATGTTTTTCGGAGATAAACCACCTAGGAACTCCTTTTACACTAAAAGAACTCCACGACGGTATGAACGGGTTAAAAAATAGAAAAGCTGCAGATGTGGATAATATATGCATTGAACAAATAAAGCATCTAGGCCAAGGAGAAAAAAACTGGATCTTGCAACTTTATAACACGTGTTGCAAAGCCTGCGAAATTACAAAATCATGAAGGAAATCCAAAGTAATGGCCTTGTTAAAACCAGAAAAGGACCCAGAAAATCCTAGTAGCTACAGACCTATTTCACTGCTGTGTCACTGTTTTAAACTATACGAGAAACTCATATTCGCCAGAAAAAAAAATGTCGACAAGCACCTACAACAAGGAGAATTCAGACCCCGCAAATCTTGCACCGGTCAAGTCCTCGTACTAACAGAACACATTAAAGAGGGCTTTGAAGAAAAACTTAAAACGGAGGCTGCTTTCGTAGATTTGACAGCAGCCTATGACACAGTAAGGCACAAAACATTACTCTGCAAATTATACGACACTCTCAATGACCACCATCTGGGTAAGGTCGTATATTCCTTACTGCAAAACAGACGTTTCTTCGTTATGCTGGAGGGTAAAGTAAATTGGTGGAGAGTTAAAAAACGGCATCCCACAGGGAAGTGTTTTAGCACCAATGCTCTTCAATATATACACAAACAACCAACCTACGTCGACCGAAACCAAGCACTTCCTCTATGCTGACGATCTTGCAATATGTGTTCAAGGAAATAGTTTTAAAGAAGTAGAGGAGAAACTCGAAACTGCCTTAACAATACCTGTAGAACTTCCTGAGACCCAATCCCTCTAAAACCCAAGTCTGCACTTTCCACCTTCGACCAAAGGAAGCCAAGCGAAAACTCCAAATTGTGAGAATATATCTTGGAGTAACTCTGGACCCGTACAACACCTACAGACAACATTGCATAAAAACGAGAGGGAAAGTAACTGCTGAATATGCGTGCCCCGTTTGGGGCAAATCTGCCCACACCAAACAAGTTGATACTGCGCTAGATGAGACATGCAGGATAGTAACGGGGTGCATGAGACCAATGCCACTCTCAAATCTATATAAAGCAGCGAGTTTTGCAGAACCCTCAACACGCAGAGGCGTTGTAGAGCACATAGAGAAAATGAAACAGATCGCGGACGATCGGCATGCCCTATAAAAGTTCGAACACCACGAAAGCGACTAATCCAGGAAAAGCTTCCTTATAACTTGCAGGATGAACCGCCTGAGTATTTTTCTCTTCCCCAGGTTTAATGGACCGGCCACTTTAAAACGTGGAAAACTATTAATAAGATAAGAACGGGGTCGCTCCAGTAAAATCAAATATGGCAAAATGGGGAAAAATAGACTAAGTGTGAACTGTGACTGTGGAGAATATGGAACATCTTATATGAAGAAACTGTCCTCATCGATGTAATCTCGAAGAATGGTGGCTCGCCAACAAAGATGGAACCGACGTAGCCCGATACTGGGCCGAAATTTTATGAATGACATGTCCGGACACGATAAAGTAAGGTAAGTATGTGTATATTAAAACGGTATTCATAGCGTAATACGTCATTCGATTCCTAATCGCCCTTTGTTTCTACTTTAGCAGTCTTCTTCACTAAGATTTCAGATGTCGCCTTGGAGACGCCCTTCATCTATGTTGTTGCTGATCTTTCTCGTTTTTTTCCGTTTCTCTGTGGACGTAAAGTACATTTTTTTGGGGATTATGTTTTTTTTTCCATTCATCTGATGTATCTATACCATATAAGTTGCTCTTTTTCTATGTAGTATTCCTTTGTACTATCAGTTGTCTCCTAATATCGTCATTTCTTATATGTTCTAACCACGTATAAACATAGATGGACACAGAAATAAGATACCTTTAACACACAATGTTTTGAAGCTTCGATAGAATGTGATGCTTCCGCAATGAGCATAAGCGTGCTTGAATTTTTACTCGCGGGTAATTATTCAGATTTTAAAAATTGGAAGTAGTAATAATGTATAAAAACACGTTCAAAGAATTTAAAAAAACGAGAGTTTAACTATTAACAAATCACGTCTTTATAGAAAAATTAAAATACAATTTTATTTGCTTTAAAATTAATACAATTAAATATAGTTGAATTCAAGTTAATTTTTTAATGGGTATCAAAATAATGCTACAATAAAAAATCTTTATATTTTCTCCTAAATTTGCTACCCAAATAGTTCGATCGTCAATATTATTTGGAAACCTACATAGAAAAATAAATGAGTTTTATTCATTTCACTAATTTATTTATATCCATGAGAAATATTAAATTAAAAAGGTACTAAACAGATCTTTTTTAATCAGATGATGTCTACTTACAATTTAAAAATGTCTACTAATTTCATGAACTCATATCTTATTCAATACATTAATGAACATGAATAAACCCAATGGTACGCCTATTAAAATGTAAACAAACACGCTCCTCATTTCCTCATCTTAAATAATGTAAATTGTATGTACTTACAAATGAAATGAGAGATCGGGATGTAAATATTTCGTTTATATAATTTCACTTTTCACAAATATCATTCAAAATACAGCCAAAATATCGAAAAACAACTTTTCCTCATCTACTGTAAAAAGAAAACAAACATGGAAAAGCATTTTGAAGTTTGACGTAGATCCATAAGACAGAGAAATGTAAGCAACCGTTGCCATTTATAAATAGTTTTCAGTGCTTCTACATATAAAATAATTGATTGATATCTATTATACGCTATTATTAAATGATAATGCACACTATGTGTACACTTGATATTTTGATTACAATTAAATATATTAATCTAACCAACAAATTATTATTTTGGTTTGATAGCACCTGTAGGTAGAGTATAAAATACGGAGTAATATTTTCAGCGACTCGCGAATGAGAAATTTTAAAACAAAACGTGACAACAGTTGAAGGTGCTGAGAATGTGACCTATTCAAATAATTTTGACTACACAATTTTATGTAAATAACTGAGTTCATCTGTGTTTATACGTCCATGGTTCTAACTGAGATCTTTTGCGGCTCTCCTCCAAATGTCCACTTCAGTACTTAATAGTTTCGCTTTATATTTTTTGGTTAATGGCCATGCTTCTGTCCCATATGTTAACACTGGTTTTATAATTGTAGATTCGTCTCTTTATATGTTCTCTTACATTTATTGTAATAAAACTGAACTTGGGATCTACATCACTTGTCTTCCTTTTACTATCAGGTCTTTAATATTTTCTTCAATTCGTCCTGTACTGTAGAACAGGAATCTTGTGGCAATGTACAGTACAAATGTCAATATGTGGATGATCAAAGTTTTATTGGGTATTTTTAGTAGGATATCTAAAAAAAGGGTTTCAAATAATTGACACAACAATTTAATGACTAAAAGGATAAGGGAATGATTTTTGGTGAGGTATGATATACAGTGTATAGATAATTATGATGTCATTACCATACGATTAAGAGACTTTCATTTTAAAAGATCCTTCTTTGAAAACTTCATTATTCGCACATTCAAAGACTCGCAGACAAGGCAGTCGAACACAAACCGCCAATGTATCGTATAACGATAATTAAATGATATAATAGACTATCAACAAAAATGTAGTAGATGATGACAAGTATGAATTTGATGGTAATACAATCTTATCGCCACCGTAGTACATATTTTTTTATTGATAAGAGTGTGTAGATAACATGAATTATTTTTCAATGATATGTGTGGATGCAACCTTATTTCTTTAATAACAATATGTTCTTGCAAAGGCATAAGTTTGATTATTTGGTAAACCTACATTATATGTCACAAAAAAAATAAATAAAATCAGCTATTAACAGCCCGTCCGGATAATTTACTCTTAAACGCCATACTATAATAAATAACACTAATTTAGGTACATCTACTTTTTTAAATTACAATTATTTCCTTTCTTTTATAGTTTTTTTATTTTAACAGAGTTCTAAAAAGAACTTTTGCTTAAAATGAGTAAAACTAAAATAATTTGAACAGAATACACAAATACAAGATGTAAAATCACAACAAAATAAAATTTAAATAGGGCGAGTAAAAAACAACGTAGCAGTAAACGCAGTAACGTTTACTGCACGAATGGCTTTGCTGGACCTCTACTTTCAAATTGGTTTTATTTCACAAGATATATGTTCGACTATACTAGTTAGCTTAATTCCTAAGTATATATTTCTTACAACTTTCAATTTTTTCCTATTCAAGTCCAGTTTTTTCGTAGCTTTTTCCTTGAATAGACATAGGTACTGTTTCTTTTTCTTCATATTTACCTCTATTAATTTTTTATAGTAATACAAATAACTGAAAAAATTAAAATAACACTTACTTAAATTTAACGCCAATATCACTGGAATTAATCAATTTCGCTGTGCTTTCCATCACACCCCCAAACAAACCTCCTCCTCTCTTGCCTCGTTTACCGCCCATCATCTCGGCAGATCTTCGCATCATGTAAATAAGGAAAGCGATCACAAGTATAGTAGGAAGCATACCAGAAAGACTCGCTGCTTCTATTTCTGTTTTATATATAACTGGTATAAAGTTTGCAGGTTCCATGTTCAAATCTACTTGTGCATTTTCTAGATTTCTTTCAAATGAATCTACGCTGCCTATGTTAAACCATATTATATTCTAAAAATAATTAAAAGAATCGCTTTTACAAATTTTTTACCACCTGTCGATACTTTTAGATTTCTATTATTGACTATAACAAAATAATATACTGTTAGGTTGTTAATTAGGTTGAATTAAATTTAACAGAACAAAAAAGAGAAAACATTTTTTTATGGTTAACTTCTACTTACCGCTCCCTCAACAGTATTTCCAGGTAAAAGTTTAACTCGTACCCATTTTTTATTCACTACTTCTAGTCTCTCGACTACTCCTCGCTGCAAATAACTAAAAAAATAGTGCCATTAAAAATATAGAAGCAAATTGTATAAAAAAGTTGATTATTTTTTGTTATTTCCAATACTTTTTCATCTCACTTTGCATACATAACAAAATTTAGCTAAAATTTATTTTGTTGAGTTTTAAGGTGATACAAATTTTTGATGGGGCACTACATATAAAGGAACAATAAATTTTTGCAACTCTGCTTTCCACCAAATTTGTAGCAATTTTAACTGCGATTTCTGGACGATTTCTATGCATGCAAGTTTATATTAACCTATAATTAAATAACGATAACTTACCTATGTACAAACTCTTTCCAACTGATTTCTTTATAACCCATCTCCCACATGGTTACAGTTGCTAGGAAAGCTACAGCTGCTACTGCACCCAGGACATACCATTTGTCCCTTTCAGAATCCCCAAAGGGTTTACCACCACTTCCCCTAGAAATAGTTATGCGTTCAAACAATTTTTAATTTATCTCTTACAATTATTTGATTTTTTTTTTTGTTGAACATAATAATATCTACATAATCGGTACACAGTATTAAAAAGTATCGTAAAAAGTACATGGTATTAAAGTTTATTTAGATTAGGTCTTTACTGCCAAAGCTAGTATTTTTGGCAACTTTCTTTTTTAGTATATTATCAAATCCTTTAGAACAATTACATTTACAATATGAACAAATAATATTAGAAATTCGTATTAACCCCTAAATTTCACTTTAATTTTAAAGTTTCGGTCAAAAAATGATTAATTTTTTTTAAGTGAAAATCATTTATGTATGTGTATATATCTAATTAAATTGGAAAAAAAATTATTTTCAGTGACATAGCACCTTTTCTGTACCTAAGGTGAGAGGAATTATTAAATCATATTTTCTTTTATATAATAATATATACATATAACATAAACATACGGCCCATGCCAAAATATCCAATAAATGAAAAAATATTTTTTTGTATTATTTCCCCCCTCTTTCTTGTGGTTTCTTAAAGGTGTTGATCTTAGCCAATCAATACCTCCCATTGTATCATTATAGTCAATGACAACTTTCAGTTTAGAATTAGCATTTCCTTCTATATTCTGTTTTCTTGTTGTCTCCATTTGTGGATTATGAAGTATAGATAGAAGATAAATAGCTTTCTGATCCTTTCATTTTAGCACCATCACTTTGCCCATTTGAAACGAAATTGTTTTTTCCTTTTTTATGATTTAGATCCAAAGTTCCGTATGTATCTGTTTTGGGTTGATTATTATGTCTGCTAACTAAGGGGATGTATAAAAATTATAATGAAATAAATTTTGTAAAATAAAAAATGTAACTATTAACTATATTATGTTCATTCCAAAAAAAACGTAATTCGCTTTAAATAAACTAATGCTATAAAAACAAAATTTTGAATTCCTATCAATTATCAATGGTTCTGAATGCAAGTTATTAGATAAATAAATATCATTTTACAGACTTATCACTGACTGGGCAATATAAAAAAGGTATTAAGGTAACGATATTTAGGCATTTATATGTTTCTGTACAAATACCAGATTCGCAGGAGCTTGAAAAATTTAAGATCGCCAGTCTCCCAGCCAGGCATGTACAAAATGACCAGTAGGTGGTCTCGTGTCAAGACAAGCACATACATTAACGGATTGAAAACATTTTTACTGAGAGGTATATGTGGCAATAGTGTCTACAGCCCACAATAGACAAAAACTCACCTGTTGGAAATCATTGCAAAAAACATAAATAAAACATCATCGCTAGGTACTAATAAAATATTTTAAATTGTTATAGACAACAAAATAGTAAACATACATGTATGTCATGAAATTCAAATCCATTTTAGCCTGATAAGACTGGTTTAGGTTTGGTTGTAATGAGTCAGAATTTAGATTTTTCAAGTTCTGTTGATATGATCTGTTATAGTTCTGATCTCTTTAGTATTCAGTTATATAGGTAGAGGAAAGGAACTATTTTAGCCTCAACCACATCCGCCTAAAGTTAAAAGCCATGAAGTAGAAATTTGGCAGCATCTAAGGGTAGTCCTATTTGAATGTGGACAGCTGATTACAGTGAATTGATAACTATTTGTATATTATATTTATTAATATTAAGTGCTTTTATGTATCTAGTCAGCTATTCAAGTTATTTATTAAGTTAGTTGTTTTTTCGACTAATTATTGATATTATACTACAGGTTGAAATAAACTCAAATGTAAGTAGAAACATTGTTAGGTTAGGTGTGGAATATCATTATTCTCAGTATTTATTTAGGTAATTTTTAATTCTTTCGTTATATTAACCTTTTGGGCAATGAAATCACAGTTTTTGTGACAACTGATGGTTTATTCTCCAGTTAATATTGTAATAGTTGAAATGCCACAAAAGCATAAATATACTGTTCTTTTCATTTAGATGCCAAGACATTGTTGTGTATCACGATGTAAAAATAATTACACAAGCATTCTGAAGTTGGAAGGGCCTGTAAGCATATTTTCTTTACAAATAAACAATTATGTGATAAGTGGTTAAAAGCTATCAAAATAATACAATTATACCCCAACAAAATCTTCTGCTGTATGTGCTAAGCATTTTTATTCTGACGATATTATACTTCATCATCCATGGAAAGACAAAGAGGGCCATGTTGTGTCTGAAAAACTAAAATATCCAAAATTGGAATTAAATGCTATTCTTAGGATTTTCCCCAATCTTCCAATATATATGTCTATTTCTAAACCTATAGACAGAATTAATTACTATTTATAACTGGGAATAAGCCACAATTAAAGATAAAAAATACGTTTATTGGCGTTTCAATTTCCAATTCGGAAATCGTTCTCAAAATACAAACAGTAAATTAAACAAATTTTGTTTTTTGTTACATAGTGAAAAAATTCTTCTAATAATTTAATTTTATCTGACTCATTTATATTGACAATTCAGACATACATTATGCATTTTAAAGTAGACGACTTTAAAATGATATTGCCAATATTGTTGAGTTGCGCTCCTGGGACGACTTTACTATAAGTTAGTTCATTCGATTACATGAAATCAACTTTAACTTGAGAATATCCGTCAGAAAAAATCATAGCATGTAATTCGTCTTTAAAAAGACAAACACATGACATGATGACAGTAAAATTCTCCCGTTAGTGATTCCATAGTAAATTATGAGGGAAAAACCAGGAAAAAAACCTCATAATACTATCCCGACATTGTAAGTATTTGTTCGTGAATTTAGTTTACCTTCAACAAACATCAAAATTCTGATTTTATATGATACGTTATTTAAAAAACATAAATGATGTATCCTCTATATGTTACTGACTTACTAATACTGGTATTTTCTTATTAATAACTTCCTCTTTCAATATTGGTAACCAGATCCTACTACATTCTGCCGAGGAATTTGCGACACAATTGGCCTCATTTAGCATAATTAGAGCCGCTTCTTTGATTTTTCTTTTTTTACCATCCGTTTCTTTTAGCACTATATTTGAATTATTCCATTGAACCCTATGTTCATTATCCCATGCGTGTTTACATATTTGAGATCTATCAAATTCTCTATTTTTAATATAAGATTGATGTTCACTTATTCTAACATTTAATGGCCTTGATGATTCACCTAAATAAAACTGATCGCATTCACAAGGTATTTTATAAATGCAATTCTTTGTCCTTTCTTGTTCATTGTTAGGTTTGGTTTTGGACAAAATAGATCTCAACGTGTTTGTTGTTTTGAATGTTGTTGAAATGTTGAATTTATTTCCTATCCTTTTAAGTTTTTCTGATAATCCTTTTATGTACGGTATTGTTACTTTCCTCATATTATTCCTTGTGTATGCTGTAGGATCTCGTTCTAAGTTGTTCTGTTCTATTCGATCGATTGTTGAAAATTCCTTATTTATAAACGATAAAGGATAATCATTTTTTAATAAAACAGATGTTAACAGATGTTTCTCCTCCAAGAACGAATTTTCGTTAGAGCAAGTAATTTTGGCTCTATCGTATAAGGATTTAATTATTCCCTTTTTTACATTAATATTATGATTTGATTTGAAATTTAAATATCTATTGGTGTGTGTTGGTTTTCTATACACCTGAGTCTCATATCCAGTATCGTTCTTAGAGATTAAAACATCCAGGAAAGGTAGCGTGTTATTATATTCCTTTTCCATGGTAAATGTTATTGTCTCTTCTTTATCGTTTATATCATTTAGGAATGTGTCCAACAACTCTGATCCATGAGGCCATATTGAGAATACATCATCTACATACCTCCACCATACTGTGGGTTTGAAATTTTGTTTAGAAATGATATTTGTTTCAAAATGTTCCATAAATATATCGGCTAAGAATGGAGATAAACTAGAGCCCATTGCTAGACCAAAATTTTGTTTATAGAATTCATTATTTAGTTGAAAGTATGTATTATCAGTACATAATGTTAATAACTCCATTATAGCCGATATGTTTAGTCTTGTTCTAGTTGCCAATGAATCATCACTCTCTAATTTTCTCTTGACTATACTTAAAGTCTTATTTAATGGCACATTCGTAAATAAACTATTTATGTCAAAACTTACCAAAGTATTATTTGAATTAAATTCAATATTTGATAATTTATTTAAAAAATGTTGTGTATTTTTTATGAATGTGTCATTTTTATTTGTATAAGGTTTTAAAATATTTAATAAAAATTTTGATAGTTCACTACAAGGAGAATTCATGGTACTACAAATGGGTCTAAGTGGTATATTCGTTTTATGAATTTTCGGTACTCCATAAAAATGAGGAGTCTTACTGTAATGAGGTGTAATTAATCCTCTCTGATAACTTGTTAAAACATCTTTAAACTTGAATAAAGTTCTATATATTTTGTTTTCCAAAGGCTTTGTTGGATCTTTTGTTAATTGTGTATAAGGTCCGTTTATTAATAGATCTTTAATTTTATTTTCGTATTGAATTTTATCCATTATTACAGTTGCATTCCCCTTGTCTGCTGGTAGGATGATTATGGAGTCGTCATTTTTTAAAGTTCTTATAGCCTTTAGTTCCTCTTTGCTTATGTTTTGTTCAATTTTAGTAGATTTTTTCACTATGTAACAAAAAACAAAATTTGTTTAATTTACTGTTTGTATTTTGAGAACGATTTCCGAATTGGAAATTGAAACGCCAATAAACGTATTTTTTATCTTTAATTGTGGCTTATTCCCAGTTATAAATAGTAATTAATTTACAATGCCACAAGAAAATAGCTTCAGAACACTATAGACAGAAGTGATCCATGTGAAAGATGACAATATTACTTTGATAGAGAGAACCACAAATTGGAGCAATTGGAAAAAGGCTTTCTCAAACAAGATTTAATAGACTCCTTTGATAACTTTATTAACAAGAACAGCATGAAGTTTACTTTAAATGAGTGGAATCCAAATTTTTATTCTTGATGAATGGATGATGGATTGATTATTGAAAACAACATGGTTTTTCTAACGGGAAATCAACTGTAACAAACCTTGTTAATTACCAACAATACTTGTTGGGTGCATTTGAGAATAAAATTCAGGTTGACAGGGTTTACACTGATTTCTTAAAGGCTTTTGACCAGGTTAATCACAATCTTTTGGTCCACAAACTTCATGCATCTGGCTTTGGTGACCCCATTTTTAATTGGATTAAGAGTTTTCTGATGGGACATACACAGCAAGTTCATATTAACAATTATATTTCAAAAGAATTTCATTGTTATTCTGGTGTGCCACAAGGATCTCATTGTGGTCCCTTGTTTTTTAACTTGTTCATTAATGATATTGGTAAAGCTATCAAAAACTCACACTTCCTGCTATTTGCTGATGATCTTAAGATATTTCGTTGTATACATAATAAATCTGATAGAGATCTCCTGCAAGATGATGTAAACAACATATGTTTATGGTCAAAACAAAATGGTTTAAATTTAAATCCAACTAAATGTTCTTGTATTTCATTTGGTCGTATAAATAATCGAATAGCTAATAGATATATTCTTAATGATGTACTCTTGGATTCAGTTACTGATATTAGAGATTTGGGTGTATTATTGGATTGTGCATTGACATTTAGAAGCCATTTTCTTAAAATTAAGGAAACAGGATTTCGTAATCTTGGTTTTATTTATCGTAACAGTCATGATCTCTCACATATTGTATTTAAATTATTGTATTGCTCTCTGGTATGCTCAGGTCTTGAATACTGCTCTGTTGTCTGGTCCCCGTTTCATCAAGTATACATTGATGGATTGGAGAGCGTTCAGAGGAAGTTTCTAAGATCTTTAGCTTTTAAAGCACATATTAATATAAAAAATACTGATAATTATTTCATAGATTATTCTATAATAATGTCTCATTTTAACATTGCTACATTGAAGAACCACAGGTTAAGAGCTGATATGTTATTTTTGTTTAAAATTCTAAACGTTATTAATTGGCCCTCGTTATTAGCCAATGTATACTTAAACACAATGCATAGAACTCGACACACTGCACTCTTTTATATTCCTTTTCATATGACTGATTATGCTCGTCATTTTCCCTTGTCGAGAATGCTCAGCTCTTGCAATGACCTCCTATTGGATCCTTTCTGCCAAACATTAATACTTTTAAAAGGCAACTTAAGAATCTGACTATTAATCTCGATATGTGATAGTTACCATGTGATACTGATACTTTTTTTAAAATTTTTGTGATATGATATATTGTTTAAATGTAAAAATTTTAACTGTTTACTTGTTTCTTTGTTATTGTTTTGATGTTTATTGTACATGATCTTTACTTTTTACTATTTGTTGTATTTTATTGTAAACGGTTCTACCGTTGAAATAAATAAATAAATAAATAAATAAAAAGTAACGAATGACAGTGTATATTTTTATTTTTTAAACATTCAATAATGTAGTGACTCATATGACATTGGTCTAAAAATATTAAGTAGCGTTAAAATTTCTAAAAATTTAAAAGTTACTGTATATATAGGTGAAAATTTGTTAAGTGTAAGATGGTCTCAACTGGAAAATATCCTAACTCGGTTCTTATTAATATTCAATCTATTAGAAATAAGACTGATGAGTTATTTTTTTTTATATTTTCATATACCACAACTGTTAGGTATGTTCATCAAAGTTCAGCTCAACGTGGCACCCTGATTCTTTCTAACAATGATTTTTCTTCAGTGTCAGCAACTCTAATATTTCAACTTTTCATTCAATTATAACCACTGATTTACTTACAATAAAGGTTTGGTCTGACTCCAACTCATACCTTGCTTTAATGTGGATAAGATAGTAGCTAAGGAGGCACTCAGCCCCTGTTTTTAAATGACAGCCAAATCAATATAGTTAATTCTGTAATATTTACCAGGTATTCTTATCGATAGTAATTGTAAATGGTCCTTGCATACTGATTCCTGAAATAAGAAACTAGCTTGCTTTTGCAATAAGATCTGTGTCAATCATCTGCATCCTCCTTTATATATTTTAGAAACTTTTAGATTTACAAGCATCTAAAAAATTTTCCTGAAAGACCTGATCATGGCTACTCCATTAGAAATTCTGGTTATGATGTTTATTTACTGATCTTGGCCTCTGAGTAAGTAAAAAATCCTATATAGTACAAAAAAAACTATATAATCACCTACTGGGGCAAATTAAATCTGCAACACCTGCCACCCAGTTCTGTAAATTGACAAAAGCCTATCTCTCTGAAAGACTATATTATTTAGTCCATGAGTTTCTTAATGAATAGCAAAGAAACAACATTATTAGTATTCTGTACATTTACATTTGAGTATCTCACACATTAGCTACAATTTGTTTTGAATTTTGTGGTTGCCTGTACAAATTATGTAAGGTGTACAATAATTTTACTAATTTAAGATTGTTTTGTTTTGTTATTTTATATTATTTTGAGTTTTTTGTTAGCTTTGTCCATAAAATTGTACTATTTTCAGTGACAGTGATTACAGTATTAATGTAACCTCTCTTTTTGTTAATGTAATATCAGTAAAATTAATGAGACATAAAAAGGTGTGCACTGAGCTAGAAAAGTATCTAATTAAAAGTGTTTTTATACTTTACAAGAATATTGTAATTCAGAATGATTGATGAATGACTCTCCTGTATGCGTTTTTTTATGGCTTGTAGACTGAGTACATACCAGTATTTTCTGTTAATCTGTTAGATACTACCAACAATTAATTAGAACTCTAGATTTTAAAAATTATAAATGTTTACTATTCCTATACATTTCTAACCTTTAAACGGAAAATAAATATTATTAACAGGTTTATTTATTTATTTCATATTTTCCTTTTATTAAATTTAATTAAAATTTCTCTTATTTATGCAATGCTAAAAAGAGATCCACGAATTATTATTTAAAATATTTAGGGTTATAAAACGGACCACCATATTTCTCGTTCATAGGACTACTTTAATCATATGTTGTGACATTGCCTTTTTTACTTCACGGCTTGTAACTTTAGGTGGCTGTGCCTCAATTAAGTAATAATTTCTAAAATAAAATTTAAGATACTAAGTAAAGGTAAATTAATGACAATCTACAAGGTCCTAGGATTAAACAGCATATGACAAGTAGGAGGGCCAAGAATGACACCTTGGGACATAATGTAAATGTTTCTAATTTGATGAAAAAATTTGATTTTATAGCAGCTTTATTAATATATAAGGAAATATGAAATTTGAAACAATATTTAATGGTTGAATTTGATGAACAGAATTATAATTTCATCTTTAACAGATGTATTTGTATGTAAGAAAGTTAAAGACACATTTCTACATTGATTTTATGTGATTAGTTTATTAGGTAAATCACTACCTTTTCTGCTCTGTCATTATTGGCTAAATGAAAAGAACTCTCTAAATGCTTATATAGTTTATCCTAACTTATATTTTTATTGTGCAGCAACAAACTTGATAAACAATAAATTCAACTAATAATATAAACTATTTCTTAGGTGCATAGGTTGTCAAAGTCAAAATCTATGAGTGCCAAGCATTTCTTATAAATGTTATTAAACAATAAAAATATATACCCATGATATTGTAACACTGTTGTAGAATAAAATTATTTTAAATTTTCTGTAATCAATTCAAATATTTTCTTGCTTTCTTAATGATCATGTTTGGTTAATATTGTATATTAAACATTGTAGAGAAGTTACATTGGAGTGTTATTTTATACTTAAAAAATTAACCCTACACATTCCTACTATCATGAATGCAGTTATTTAATTAAAAAATGTAACAAAACAGGGGACAAGTATAATTATAAATAGTTACCCTCTTCCAGATCCTCCAAAAAGTCCAAATGACCACTGTTCGTAAGGCTTAGAACTGGTGCCAGGACCAGGGGCCTTGCTTGGTGGTGGTTTTGGAAGTTCTTTTTGTGGTTCAGTCTTTCCATCTTTCCCTTTAACTTCCTTATTTTCTTTGGGTGGTTCTTTGATTTCTTTAGCCCCACCCGGCTTAAAGTACTTTTCAAATCCTTTAGGGGGCTTCTCGCAAAATAATCGCCATTCGTCTAACACAGCTCTTTTTAAAGAAAATTTGGTCTAAAAAGTCTTATGTTAAACATCATTTTGTTATGAAATAATTTAACCTACCTGTGAAAAGTTTACATTACTTTGCTTGAATGTTTTCCACACTAGATTTTCCAATCTTCTGCAACTGGTTAACAGCCGATGTGCCATAATTATTGTATTTTATATTATTTGAAGTCTCCAAAAAGACAACATCATATAACTTTATAAAATTTCAAATACCTAACCTCACAATTTAGCTCTGTTTAAATTTATGTCAGAAAGTTCTTTTTTATTTCGGAGTTCGGAGGTATCTAAACGAACAAACGATGGCAACTTAAAAATATTCTCTAATAAAAAGTATATTAATTGTAATACATAATCATTTTTGACAAATTATGTGTAAAATACTTAAATTTTAATGAAAAAGGAGGTATTTATTTTAATTATTTAGTTCTTTATAAAAGTTGGCCTGGTTGAATAATATGTTATTGTAGGCCAGTGATAATGATCCATGGATCTCTGTCTGGATCTACAGTCCTTTTAGCCAAATATTTCGATCTTCGTAAAAAGTCGAAAACGGTCGATGTTCCATCCTCATCAATCAACAAATCCCGGATGCCCGGATTGGTCCGGAAATGGTTAATTAGGGTTGTTCTCGTGTTTTCAGCTTAGCTTCAGCTTACAGTTCTTAGTGATGTTATGTAACTTTTCTTAGACAAATTTTTAAATTTATTTAAATATTGTTATTTATTATAATTTGTTGGTAATTCTAAAATAGGGTGAGTAAGCTGATTTATTTATAGGTTAATTGGTAAGATGCACTTCCCTAATGATTAAATTAGAACATAATTATATATAGGTACATCTAAACTATTTTTAACAAAGATAAAAGTACAAGTGTGTATATCACTAACACTGTATTGTTTTGCTTTTTATGTGCAGTGTTGACATAGGACTAATAATAAATATTTTGTAGTTATATTTTTTTAATTTATTCATCCTACATCCTATATAATATTTAATTTATTCAACCTGCATCTTAAAATACAGAGTTTCAAGTACATTTTTGTGAATAAATTTAATTTTGTTTTTAAATTATTGTTAATATTTTTGTATAAAAAATATTGTTTTTGGATAGTCTAGTAACTATCTTTTTAACAAAACTATTTTTAGCAAAATGGCAACAACTGAACAATTTTCATTGAGATGGAACAACTTCCATTCCAACATGACTTCAGGCTTCCATGATCTTCTAGAAAGTGCAGAAATGGTAGATGTAACATTAGCTGTAGATGGTCATTTTTTGCAAGCACATAAAATTGTACTGTCCATATGCAGTCCCTATTTTAAACAAATGTTCAAAGCCAACCCCTGCAAGCATCCTATTGTAATATTAAAAGACGTTAGGCATGAGAACATGAAAGATATTTTAGAATTTATGTACATGGGGGAAGTCAGTGTATTAAGGGAAAATTTAACACAATTTCTTAGAACTGCAGAGCTGCTTCAAGTAAAAGGATTGACAGGAGATGATCCTGTAAGTATTAATACATAACATATATAGGCTCATTATATTTATGTAGACCACTATTATTTTGTTTTACCGTTATATTTTTAACATACAACATTATTGAGAAATATTCTAAACATATTTTTTTACAATTTTTTAATATTTTCATACTTATTTAAGCTAATTTTTTATATTAAAAAAAAAATAGACAATGAACAGTATACTTTGAAATGTTTTCATAACATGCAATTGTTACTGTTGCTTCAACTTATTTTGCCGTTTTTATCCAGCAGTATATTTGATTTTTTTTTCCTAATATTAGTGCCTGGTATTTCCCTAATTTTTTATGAAGGTTTAAGTTATTGTGTTTCTCTACCAACTGTTCAATCTCTTTGCATCTGTCACTATACCATCTTCCCTTTTCATCTCTGATTTTTCTCCTTATTTCTGTGTATAGTATTATACTTGTTTTTGCCTTTGGTTTTATAAGATCTCCTTGCTTCTATGAGATCCAGAATCTCATCAATCATCCATTCATTTTTGTTCTTGATCAGCTTAGGTGTGAGTGTTGTCTCGCATGTGCGTATAATAGCATCTTTTAACATATGCCATTTCCTGTTCACATCTTCAGTAGGAATAATTTTTGTTTTGGTGAGCTCTTCTTTAGTTTTTAGTGTGACTTACTCTTTTGTTGATGGATCTCTCAAACGGGATACTTGTATCCTCTCTAGTTTTAGCCATACGCTTTTTTAGATTAATTCTAAACCTTCCTACAACTGTGTTGTGATCTGATCTCACATCAGCTCCGGGTATGATTTTACTGATTTTATGGAATTTAGGTATCATTTGCAGATGAGAAGGTAGTCAATTTGGTTTCTGATGACGTTATGTTGGTTGTCTGCTTGAGATTTCCATATATCGAGTCTCCTGGGCGGCAGATCATAATAAGTATTCGCAACAATAAAATCGGTCTCTTGGCAGAATTGAGCCAATCTGTCTTCTCTCTCATTGTTTTGCCGAATTCAAAATTTAAATTTATAAACACTTTATAAAGAGAGTTTAAATAATAAAACATTAAAAAATATAGGCAAGGACACTTAAACAGCTAAAATGTTAAAGCTGTAAGGAACAGATTTACATTTTTTAATGTTATTTTATTTTATATAATTTCAGGGTGAGGATGGATCCTCTTCCAAAGATAACAAAGCCGAATGTGACAATGATGAGGAAAATGAAATATATAATGAACTGATTGAAACAGATGTAGAACTCCCTTCTTACTCACATTCATCTCCAACACCAATTCCTTCCTCTCCAGCACTAACAAAACGAACAAAAAACTTGAATAATGCAGGTGTAAGTGGCAAACGCTCCAAGGTGTGTATTCATTAAACTAAATACAGTATGTTAAGTTTTGGATTAGATATTGCAAACTACATAAAGCGCTAAAATCAGCAACATTGCCTTGTACAAGGTAAATTCTCCGATCCCCTCCGACTCCTAGACAGAAAACGAGAAAACCATTTAGTAACATATAACGCATGGGATATTCATCTCAGTCCGTCGGTTTTTATTTTTCTTACGTATACCCGCTTCATTTCTTATAACATAAACTCGATAAAAATACACTGACCTTTATAAGGCGGTGCATTTGTATCGGTTTTTAATAGTGTAAACAATTTTTTGTGGTTAAATTAAAAATAAAAGAACATTCTTATTGAAATAAAATATAATACCCAATTCTTTATCCCCTACAGAAATGATTCAAATATTTAACCTTCTACAGTTGAACAGTATCCCAATCTGTCATAAAAACTTTTGCGGACAGATGTAAGAGTTTCTGCTGTAACGGAATTGTAGACTTCTATTCTCTTATTCGGTTTTTTAATACAAATTCTGGGCTCTAGCCTCAGGATGATCGTAGCTGATGCTTTTTAAATGTCCCCAAAAAAAGAATTGCATTGATGTAAGATCTGAAGATCGCCAGGCCACTTAATATCGCCTGTTCCACTGATAACTCAATTCGAGAAAGTATTGTTTAAGTACCCCCTAATTATTCGGAGAAGGATAGCAGGAAAAGCATGATTCTGTAACAAATCGAGGTATACTGTACTGTTCAAGTTGCCCTCAATAAAAAATAGACCTATTATGTGGTCTCCTAAAATGCCAGTAAAGTCGTTAACTTTTTGAAGATGTTGAGTTCAGTAAACAAAACTTCTGTGCTGATTTTCCCGCGCCCAATACCTCGTAATGCACGGATTGTGTCCGTACAAATGAAACAGAAGATTAATCAGTAAATAAAATGTTTTTAATAAAATTTGGTTTATCCTTAGCCTTCATTATTAGAGTTTCTCAAAACTCCATTCTTGGAAAGTAGTCGTCTGGAGAAAGCTGCTGCTTCTTTTTCCTATGGTGCCTATCCGTTACGGATGTTGGACACTAACATGGCTATTCTGACTTTCTTGACTGCTGCCCTCAAAAGTCCGGTGTGGTTAAGTTAAACCATTTTCGCAGGTTATGCAGCCAGGATATTCTTCTTCGTCCTAGACCTCTTTTCCCATGCACTTTACGTTGAAGTATGGTCCGAAGTAGGCCATATCGTTGTTCATCGCGCATTATATGGCCCAGGTATTCCAGTTTGCGACGTTTTATGGTTACGACTAATTCGCGCTCTTTACCCATTCTATGTAATACTTCTTCGTTGGTAACTCTGTCTATCAAGGAAATCCTCAACATTCGTCTATAGCACCACATCTCAAATGCTTTGAGTCTCTTTTATTTCCGATTTTATATCGTGGCTGTTTAAGATTTTTTTCATTTTGACGAAAACTGATGTTGCCTTCTCGATTCTTATCTTAATTTCCGTCGATTGGTCCCACTGTTCATATTCTATTTTTGGTAATAACCACGTGTTTGGTTTTTTTATGTTAAAATCAAGACCAAACCTACTACTTACTTCTGCCACCCTGGAGACAAGTGTCTGCAGACTTTCAAGACTATCTTCAAAAATGACAGTATCATCAGCGTATCTTATGTTGTTCAATCGTTCTCAACGATATCGAACGCTTTCTGGTAATCAACAAAACACACAATTCACGTCTCTACATCTTTGAAAGAGAACTTGTATTGCAAAAAGTGCCTCTCAAGTACCCAATACATCCCTGAAGCTGAATTGTGTGTTTGTCATGTGTTCTTCACAGTTTTTATATATTCTTTTATGTATACATTCCTATCGTCTTCAAATGTTGTTGTCACATAGTTCATGCATGTTGTTTTTGTTTCTTCAAAAAAAAGCTGCTGCGTTTTAGAATATTTAAAATTCTTTTAACCGTGCTTTTTGCATACTTTCGTCTCAGTAACATTGCTAACATTTAACTTTCTAGCAACGCTTCTACTTTAACGTGTTGAATCTACTTCGATTGTTGCACAAATTTGTGTATCCCGGTATTCTCTTTCCTCAACTTGTTCTGGTGACACTTCTTGAGCTTGACATTTTTTGTAAGTTTTGAGGCAATAACAACTCTCAAAATTGTAACAATATTATGAACTGACTGTACGAAAGGAATTGGTCTCCCCTCAAAAAACACAGAAAATAAATCTATGCACTGTTGTCCAGAATTACCACTATAAAACCATTTTATTATCTGAACCTTTTCTGCAGGCGTATAAACAGACATGTTGTTTACAAAAATAAATTAAAAATCTACGCTGTTATTGCTTTAAACAACCACTGCATACTGATTGGCGACGGAGCAACATACGTATGGTAACGTACTCTATGTTACAAAGGTTCAAAATCTGTTTCCTTGTGAAATGTTTTACACTGAAATATTTTTTATATGGGATTAAACGACTATAATTTTATTTCGTATTTTCACAATTTTACTTCAGAATTTTTTTGAAAATGATTTATTTCTGAATTAAAAATCGAAACAGCAATATCTATAATTAATTTTGGTTTAATACCATCTTACATATATTTCTTGTTTCATCATCATCATCAGTAGCTCGACAATCCTTTCTGGATTCTGGCTTGTTCTAGAATTTTCCGCCATTCTGTTCTGTTCCTTGCTTTGTTTTTCCACTTGGTAATCTTAAGTGTTTTTAGATCTTGTTCGACTTGTTCCATGTATCTAACTTTGGGTCTTCCCTTTGACCTTCTCCCTACTGATGTATGCCTCATATGTTTTGGTGTTTCAGTCTCCAACATCCGTTCAACATGGCCCATCCAGCGCAGACGTCCGATCTTTATGAATGTTATGACCTCGGGTTCATTGTATGCTGTGTATAGTTCAATATTATATCTTCTGTGCCATATGTCATTTTCTTTCACCCCCTTATAATATATGTGTCTAAGGATTTTTCGTTCAAACGTACCTATTAGGTTCTCATCGCTTTTTGACAGTGTCTATGTCTCTGATCCATATACAAGGACCGGTTTTTTCTTGTTTACAGATAGAAAATCAACAATCTCCAATAAAATCTTCCGACTTTGAGCCAGTTCAACCAATATGTGAATTGAATACTAGTCAACTGCAATCAACCAATGACAATTCAAATATACTCAATACTGTGAAACCCGAATTGGACGATATCAAAGAACCGATCAACTTGAAAACGTGGGATAATCATTTGAACACATCCTCAGGTTCAGATTATTTAAATTCTTCGGCAGAGCAAGGTAAGTCAATTAACAAAAATATCTATAGTGCTTGAAAATACGATGTATCTTCTTGATATTGTGAATCTTGGATTAGTGAAATATTTTTAATCGAGTCACATTTATTTTAGTACATTATCAAAGAAAAACAAAATATTTATTATTTTTAAAGAGTGCATTATTAAATTTAATTTCCCTTCTTATATCCTTCATTCATGGAATTACACATTGGTGCCTTTCTTCATCTTTTATTTATTTTTTTAAATGTTTTACTTTATTTTTAATTTATTACTGTATACAAGGTGATACACTTTTTTGACAAAATACGTTATATCTATTTGCTATTTGTTAATAGAGGAGATACCAAAAAAATTAATTTAGAAAATAGGAGGTATCTGTAAGCTTCACACTTTAAAATTAGACAAATGTACAGGGTCTTCCATAATACTGTACAGTATACAGGGTGTTTCACTAGTTTACACGATCTATATGTCGGAACTTACTTCGGAACACGATATTTATGAAAATTAGTTTATGGATCAGAGAGGTTGTAGCTATCCACTTTTTTGATGGTAACTTAAACGAGCCATTTCTATCACTTTGTAAAACCACTTAACTTAAGTGTGGCTTCATCTGTCCACAAAATCCGATCGGCAAAATTATTTTCAACTTCAGACCGAATTACGAACGATTCTGAAAATTCCACTCTCCTGTCAAAATCATCTTCATGTAAAGCAGTCAGAAGTCGAGGGCGGTAGCATTTCAATTCCAACTCCCTCATTATGTCTTGCAAAACTTGACCGAGGCATGTCCAATTCTAAAGCCCGTCTTTTGGTCAATACGGTGGAGTTTTCAACAACACTTTCGCAACTAAATATAGATTTTCTTCTGAACGTGAAGTGCGTGGACGACCGCATCGAGGTAAATCAGCAACATTACCAGTGCTGTCAAATCTCGTGTTGAAATTAAATAAAGCCTGTCGTGTTGGCAGCACAATTTTGGGAAATTGCTCCTCAAATAATATTCTTACAATAGCGCTGATTTTTTTTGGTCGTCACCACATCTGCAGTTCACTTGTCGTCAATTTTCGGTATATTTCTAGTAATCTATGAATAAGGGCGGTGTAGCCTTCACTGATTTCTGAGTAAAATCAGAAATACTTAGAAATCAACAAATTCAATTACATCTTAGATCTAAAGTTTTTGATGCATGCATTATCCCGATATTAACTTATGCGGCACAAACATGGACAATCACAAAAAAGAATATGAATATACTTAGAGTCACTCAACACGCGATGGAAAGAGCAATGCTAGGTATATCACTTAAGGACAAGAAAACAAACACATGGATAAGACAGAAAACCAAAGTCACCGATGTGATGCAAAAATCATTAAAGTTGAAATGGGAATACGCTGGACATGTAGCTAGGAGCGATCTAAACAAATGGCACAGATCAATTTTAACCTGGAGACCACACCAACACAAAAGACCCAGAGGCAGACCTCCTATCAGATGGACAGATGATCTGAAAAGGACTGCCGGGAAAAATTGTCTACAAGTAGCGTACAATAAAAAACAATGGAAAGGAAGACTTGAAGAGGCTTATGTTCAGATGTGGACGTGAATGGCTAGACGAAGAAGAAGAAGAAGCCTTCACTGAGCCATCGTATCCATTCAGTACCACTGTTGCAACGTTTCGAAGTAAGTGTGTGGCTTCAGCAACATTTTTTTATCAAGCCATAAATAATATATTCAAATATTTTGAAAATAGCTACTTTTCGGCCACCCTGTATAGATAGTATAAGCTCGTCGTGAAACACCTTGTACTGCATTAAAGATATATATTTTTTAATGAAACACCCTGTATTTTATTTCTAATTTAAAATTGACTTTACTTACTTATTAAAAGAATACAAAGTTGTTTTGTGTTATACAGGGTATTTAAAAAGTTGTGATCAAATTTCAATGAAAATTGTAAGAAGTTCAATAACCTGTGTAATGGAAAATACGTACAAATCCAACGAACTGCTGTAGCCATAGTTTTTAAATGACTCTCAAAATTCATAAAGATGATTGATTTTGCTAATAAATACTCTGTAAATCTAACACTTTCCAATGTCTATCCGCATATTTGTTATAACATCACAATCAAGAAGATACATTGTAATAGATACTATATAGCTAAATTTAACTTCTTAATTTTGTATATATTTTTTATTTATTATTTGACGAGCATTTTACGTTTTTACTAAATAATTTTTTGCGTTGTAAATTTTTTTTTTCGCATTGCTGTGAGTTTGTGTTGTTTATATTTTTTTTTGCATGGTAAGTAGAAAGTCTAATATAGCATCCCCTTAACATTTTTAAGTGTATCATACTAATACTTTTCTAGCAACAAGTCGAAGTTTTTGTTAAAAGAAGGATGTTCGAGGAAATTTTCTGAACCAAATTCGTGTGTTAATCAAGAATCATGGATATATAAAATATATTTTTTTTGATAGAGGGTTTAAAGCGCTCACATGCAGCAAAACAAATTTTATTACACAATGAATGTATTAAAGCGAGATCGTTTTATATCAATTTTCTCGCTGCTGTTTATCATTGGTTCACTGGTACAGCTGTTTTAGTAGAAACAAGTGCATATGAGAAAAGTCGGTAATACAGACATATAAATGAGAACAGGCAGATATATTGTTATCAAAACTACTCACACTATATATATGAAACATTTTTAAGAACGTCGAATGGAAATAGTTGGAGGTGAATGAGTAAAGTCCGCCACTGACGTTCCAACAGCGCAGTACGATTTTGTCGAATGCAATTGCAGTACAATAATGTTGAAAGTCGGATGGGAACACACACGTATCGATTTTGCAGTTTACTTTCAAATCAGCAACATGTCAGATAACGATATACTTTTAGCGGCTCTAGCTCTTTGTATAAACAAAATGAATACAAGAAACGTAGATGGTGGTGCTATGATTGGTTGCTGAAAAGACATACATACTGTCACGTACATGTATTAGAAGAATTGCGATTATATTCAAATAATTTTAATTCCCTTTCATAACATGTTCGAAAATTTTTAATTTTCTTTTTTACCAACTCTTCATTAGTATTCGCTTTCACCTTTTGAAATTTAGCAATGAGTTTTTTTCAGTCGTACGATTTTGTCGTTGTCACAATATACACGATCAAATTTAAGACCTAACCAACACTGTCGTACTGCTGCAGACTGACTTGTGTCAAATCGCGCCGATTTGGTCGAATGGTGCACACATACACGATCAAATTACGTTCAATTTTGTAGCATTCGACAAAATCGTACTGCGGCGTTGGAACGTGAGTGGTGGGCTTTAGCCTCGAGCATTACTAGTCCTGACTCTATTAGACACACTTTAGAGACTATTATAATTATATGAATAATTTGACAACATTGCTTTTAAAGATAAATACTTGGAAAAATTTTGTTAATTGTTTAAATATACTTTTAGTGAATGTATGAGTTTGATTTTTTATATAAACAGAATCCATATTAATATCCAACTTTTATCATAGCGTAAGATGTTTGTATCGCATGTGATAATAATGTGTAGTTATAGTAAGCTGATACAATGACAGAGAAAGATTGTCGGGGGAGATTCCTTCTTGTTTTTGTGTGCGTCTACGATACACAAATGAATCATCATCATTGTGACTATTATTATATATTACTCTTGTAAATATTTTATTACCTATTTACAATAATTGTTGATTTACAGTTTAAAATTAATTCTTATAAATGTTTATGGAAGTACCTTATTTTGTATCAGCTTACTACGTTAAATTCGCATACTACTTAGTTATCACTGTATTGAAACTAATTTTAGAAATATGCATCTCTTGAAATTTGCCGTATTCTGAAAGATGTATAAGTCAGTTTTAATCAGTTAACAGTATTTAAATATGTTCCAGTATTTACATATGTAATGACAACATGCCAACATTATAAGCATTCAAATTTTCTTCACAATCATGTCATACTTCCATATTGTGTTACAATAATCTTGCAATGAATACTTAATAATCTTCTTCTTAGTGTGCCGTCTGCTTTCGAAAGTTTGCGATCCAAATGGCAAGTGAAGCTTTGCAAACTTCTACACGAAAGATTTCTGTGGATAAGCGGTCAAACCATCTCCTCAGGTCTTTCAGCCACGAGTTCTGGCCTCTTCCAACTGATCTTTTGCCCTATACTTTACCTTCCAATATGATTTTTTGAGGTAATTCGTATCTTTCATTTCTCAACACATTACCCAAGTATTTTTATTTTCTTCTATTTGATAATGCTGAGTAATTCTTTTAGTTTACTCTTGCGCCGAAGTACCTCACCGTTAGTAACTTTTTGTATCTATGAAATGCTCAGCATCCGTCTGTATATAAACATTTCAAAGACATCTTTTTTGTTTTGTTTAAGAGTCCATTGTCCAACTTTTACAGCCGTACAGCAAAGCAGAGAAAACGTAACGTCTGATCATTCGAATTCTGAGTTCTAGAGTGAGGTCTTTTGTAAAAAATGTTTTGATGTTCGAGTGTTTTCCTCACTTATTCGATTCTTGATAGGATATCTTTTTTTTTGGTTACACTGGCTGTTGATATTTGCTTCCAAATATTTTATGAAACTTATCTCTTTTATTATTTGTCCCTAAGAAACAGAAAATAATGGGCATAATACAAAATTACTGTACACTTACTTACCTTAGTAAAACGTAAAGAGATAATGCAATTTATTGAAGCGTGACAATGGAAGAAATACGTCTAAGAACGGTGTCAACAAACTGATACCAAACAGCTAGAAAATAAACGATAGCATACAAGAAGAATACGAGGAACCATCTTAACAAAACCATCCAAACGTTAAAAATAGAACATAGGCAAGGGATGAGTAACACGCAACCCGTTAAACATGTTTAAGCGACCCGCCAAATATTTCGAAAATTGCCTTTTCCCCATCAATATACACTTGAGTGCAAAACAATCGACTCAAAAGCGATATTTGAGATCACACCTTCTGTTTTAATGTAAGAAGTATGAAAATAAAAAGATGTAATGTGCAAACAGTAACTTTATTATTGAACTTACAAAAACTGCTATTTCATTATTTGGAAACGCATTATAAAAACAATATGCAATACGAACAGAGTTTCGCAAATATTTATCATTGGAACTATCCCAAGAAAGACGTAATAACAGAAATCATCAATTACAAAATGAATTTTTTTGTTTTCTAGTATCTGATATTACCACCCCTATTCCTAATTACACTTTCCAATCGATTTCGCATGGATCAGATGACTTTTCTAATAAATTCTTGAGACATTGCTTCTCATTCATCATTAAGCGTAGCTCTCAATTCTATTATGCTCCTTGGTGCATGATTTTTACTTCGAACCCTTCGTTTAAGCACATCCCAAACATGCTCTATTGGATTTATGTCCGGGCTCAACGCAGGCCAATTTATTGTAGGTATACCGATCTCAGTCAGACAGGTTGTGGTGACTCGTGCGTATGACATCGTGCATTATCATGCAATAAAATAAAGGCATTACCAATAAATCCCGCGTATGGAACCACATGTTCCTCCAAAATATCTCTGATGTAACGATCCGCCGTTAAACCTCCTCCACGTCCCCCAACAGGCACGAAAACCAGCTCGGTTTTCCCATCCATGGAAATGCCTGCCCAAAACATCCTAGAACCGCCTCCATATAACACAATTTCTCGTACACAATATTGAGCAAATCGTTCCCCTGGCCTTCTATAGACTCGACGCCTTTTGTCGTTGCCATGTAGGCTGATCCTACTTTCGTCGGAGAATAATACCCGACTCTATTGACAGTCGTCCCAATCCAGCTGTTCGCGAGCAAATTCTAGTGGTCTTTGCTTCTGGGCTGCAGTTAGCTTGGGACCAGTAGCTGCCCTTTTTGGTGTCAGCTTGGCTGCTTTCAGTCTCCTTATGACTGTCCAAATGTTGGTAACCATACCTTCGACTTCTCTAAGCTCTTCTTTGAGATTAGCACCAGTCAAATGTCGATTTCTCAGAGAGTTAGATACAAAAAATCGATCATCTCTCTCTTTTGTTTTTCGTTTACGACCTCCTCCTTGTCGGCGGACATAATCACCAGTATCTTGGTACCGACAATACACTCGGGACACAGCAGATTGGCTTAAATGTAGTCGATTTGCCACGGCTCTCTGGCTCAGGTCTTCTCTCAATAATGCTACTGCTTCAGCTGCTTTGACGGATGTGGTATCCATTTGTTATGAAGCGAACTTAATTGACTGATATATTAGTGGGTTGCTATGGAAATTGATGCTTACAATGTTAACCAAATGTGTTAAGTGGGTGCGTGTCGATTTCAATGGGTCAAATTATGACCCCCCTCTCTACGTGTTGCATTATTTATTTGTAATACGTCACACGATTTACCAAGAATCAAAACTTTTTTTTAAACTCAATAATGAGGTTAATAATTGTACACTAATTTTTTTTTAATTTACACCTTTTTGATTGAAACAGGAGACGTACTTTTGCAAAATAATTTTGTGTCGATTTTTTTGCGCTCAAGGTATTATATTTATAAAATATAAAAACAACCGAATATAAAATTAAAGCACTTCTTTTTATGTAGAAGGCAATGCAAAATTTGAATACAGCATAACTGGCTTTATTGTTATGTTATGTACACCAAAGTTAATATTACCGAAGAATTGTGTTTACTGATTCCAATATAAGGGACTACAACCGGCAAAGACCTGTACACAGTATGCAAGCATGGCGGTAGGAGTATCGGGATGGCTATTTCAAGACATTAAGAGAGCCACAGGAAGGGAAATTCGTTAACTATTGCCTAATTCACCAGGAAAATTTATATACGGAAAAATTGAGTTTACCACATGTCACATTACCAATAACTAATCAATTTTATAAAGTCAAAAATTGGCTTAGTAGAGGTGCAATGTTAAAAAGAGTATAAAACTCAAAAAGCGAAATAATTGTTATTGGATATGAAGGGATATGCCTTTCCTCATATTAGTAATAAAGGATGGATGTACGATTTTGGGTTTCTTATCGAAATGGCTCAGTATTTCAATGATTTTAATGTGGAACTTAGGACAGTTTATTCACAAATTGTATGATACAATTCAGGGCTTTGACCGCAAATTAAAATTGTGGGAACAACATCTTTTGCAGAATTGGTATCGCAAATGTGTGGAAACAATATTGTGAAATACTATTCTCTAACAACGACCCAGGCAATAATAAAAGAAGAAGATGAAAAATAATCTCAAATATTGAAATCAGAAATTGAGGCAGCTATTAAAAAGCTAAAATTCAAAAAATCAGAAGAAGGTGGAATAACAGCTGAAACACTCACAGAAATGGGGGAATTAGGGAAGTATATTATATATATATATATATATATATATATATATATATATATATATATATATATATATACAGTGTAGGAAAAAGTTTATGGTCGGTATGGACCTTACGTGAGATGGAGTGAGAAACAGCTGTTTAGAAAGAGAGAGGTATATTAGGTCCGCCCTTTATATCGCCAAACATGCATGCATGGAAATAATAAAAAAGGGGAAGTTCAACGTTGCCAAACCTATTGGTTTTATTTGACCTGTTGTCTTTTTTGCAGTTGAACAATGTTCTAAGATAATCATATTTGGGCGAAATTGATTTAAATGACAGCTTACTGTTTTTTTTATTGGGAATATGCCACAAGTTTACTTTAAAATAAGTGTAATATAACATTTTGATTTCCACTTCGGAAATCGTTTTGTATAAATAAAATTTATTAATGTTTCGTATTTTAAGTACGATTTCCGAATTAAAAATCTAAACATCAAAATAAGCTTA
This sequence comes from Diabrotica balteata, assembly GCA_918026665.1. Lineage (NCBI taxonomy): Eukaryota > Metazoa > Arthropoda > Insecta > Coleoptera > Chrysomelidae > Diabrotica > Diabrotica balteata. The sequence continues at coordinate 127,620,684 of OU898279.1, forward strand.
TTTTAAAGTCACATTGTGCCTTATTCCCAATATGAAATAATAAACTGCATACAATAACACCACATTAAAAAATATTCATACACAATAATTTTGGCAACGTCATCCGTCTGGTCAGAACACCGAGTAACGAGTAGTAGAGGTGGGTCGTGGTAATTTTATCGTTAAGAGCGTAGTCACAAAGTTTCGAACCAATATTTTTTTAATGCATTAATTTTTTTCGAATCCTGATAAAACTAATAAATATTCTTGAAAAATTTAAACGCAGAATGAAACAATACATTATTACCGAGGGCCGAAAGTCCCTGAAAACTTCTATAATGTTTATTTTAATAAGTTATAGGGGTGAAAAAAAAAATTAGTGTGATTTTTAATTTCAAATATCTCATTCAAAAAACTTTTTGTTTATTCTAAGGAACTTTCGGCCCTCGGTAATAATGTAATCTTTTATTCTGCGTTTAAATTTTTCAAAAATATTTGTTAGTTTTCTCAGGATTCCAAAAAAAATTAATGCATATTAAAATTTAAATTTTTGTAAATAAGTAACTATGATTGTTTAAAAGTAGTTTCAAGTAAGAGAGTACCTACATAAACAAACATAATGGCTATTATCGTTTATGTGTATATTTATTGAAGTGAAAGAAACTAATGATATATTTATTATAACTTGAAAAATAAACTAAACAATACAAATAGTATTGCGTACTTTAATTTACATTACACGTTATTATTAAATCGCGAATAGTCTAAATTGACATTAAAAAACATAAGTTTTTCTACTTTACTTCTTATTAACCGTCTTCTTTTTTTATTTCAAATTAAACCAGATTTTGAACATGTGTTCACATTTACAATACTGTATGAATATAGTGGTTAAGTTAGGATATACATGGCGATGGTTTTTCCACCGTTGTAATGGACTCTCGATACAGGTGTACGTGTAGATGAGCCATCTCCAATTAATTGATCAAAAATATACCATGGATTTAAGTCATCTTTGTTGGTTTCTTTTTCTTGTACTGGTTGATTTTCAATAGTACAATCTTCTTGTTCGTTAATTATAGAAGTAACCAGCTTCTTAATTTTTTCTTTTATTTTTTTATCTTCATTTTTATCAGAAAAACTCTGCACTTTAATGACAATGTGGCACTCTGTTCTATCCCTTTAAGTCTTTTTGATAAACCCGATATTAGTAATTGTACTACGTCGGATACTATGGATGTAAGGTTACCGTTTGCTAAAATTTTATTGCAAGATTCTTGCAGGCAGCGTACCATAACAATCACTGAACTACCCTTCAAGTATTTTTGGTCACTCATTGTACTTGTTATTTCTTTAAACGGCTGTAAAATTTGGGAAAGCTGAGAACAAATAATAAAGTGTTCTTTATTTAGATTTGGTCTAAGTCTGTATTATTTAATACCGATGTGGAACGGATTGCCTCTTCTAACTCGGTCATTCTTTTTAACCTGTAATAGGTGAAGTTCTACCTAGTTTCCACGTCTTGGATTGGCCGTTTGGGAACTTTGTTATGTTATAATTAATACATTAAAAGCCTTTTTGAAGATAAGGTACTTTTTTTTAATGTGTTTTTTGCAGAATTGTCGAAAAAAGGACTTTTTATTTTATCTATTATCAAATCAGTTTTGACATAACATTCCTGAAGTAATGAATCTGACAGTTTTTCTTGTTGGCGGTTTATATCCAGGAATCCAGTTTATAGAATATGATAAAAGAAACTGATAAAGGTGACTTAAGTCCATGGTGTATTTTTGATGAATTAATTGGACATGACTCATCCAAACATACACCTGTATCGAGAGATATACAAGAAGTTGACATGTATTTGTCTGATGATATATTATCCACAATAAATTTCGGACGGAGATTGGAACTGTCCATTACATTGGTGGAAAAACCATCGCCATGTATATCTAACTTAGCCACTATATTCATAAAATATTGTAGTATTGTAACAAAATCTTTTCCTTGTGAATACATGTTTAAAATCTGGTTTAATTTTAAATAAAAGAAGAACACGGTTAACAAGAAAAGTGGAAAAACTTGTTTTTAAATGTCAATTTAGACGATTCGCGATTTAATAATAACGAGTAATGTAAATGTAAGTACGATTTAATGTAAATGTAAGTACTATTTGTATTGTTTAATTTATTTTTTAAGTTATAATAAATATATCCTTCGTTAGGTTCTTTCACTTCAATACTTATACACATAAACGATAATAGCCAATATGTTTGTGTACTCGCTAATTTGAATACTGGTAAACAATCAACTAGTTACAGTTTACGAAAAACGGTTCCGATAAAAATTTAAAAAACGAGAGGACTCACCTCTAGTTTTTTAGGTATATTAGGATCGGAACCAGAGAATATGTAAAATATCTCTGATCGGAACTATTCGTCTCACTAATGGGCAATGAGTGTTAAAAATATTTATGGAGGGGAGACCAAGGGGAAATATGATTGTTATCTTTGTCTATTCGCTGAAAATATGATTTTATATCTGCGTTAGATATCCTGTTAAATTTTACCATACCGATCATAAACTTTTACCTACACTGTATAAGCGAGGTTCCTACAGCCTCTGCCGCTTCTCGCATTTCGACCGCCATCGTTCTCTGTCCATCCATTCGTCTTCTTTGATGGCTCTATCTCTCATTAGGTGCCGTACATTTTCTTCCTGATGGTCTTCTCCTTCTTCTTCTTTGGTATGGTATGTAATTTAAAGCTTTCCTTGTCCTCTTTCTAATATCTTCATTCCTAATATGATCTTTTTTGGATACACCACACGCTCTCCTTAGAAAATCCATTTCTACTACTTCTATTCTTTTTCTATCTTTTTTCGTGATCTGCCAAACTTCTGTCCCATAAGTCATAATAGGCTCTACCAAGGTTCGATAGATTGTCAATTTCATTTCTTGTCTAATATCTAGACCATAGTAGACAGTTTAGAATGTTTTCCGCTTTTTTTTTCCTGTTGCGTTCTGTTTTCGATGTCTCTTTTGGTAGTGCCTTCTTTAGATATTATAGATCCGAGATATTTATATTCATTGCGTGTTTTTGTGTTTCTAATTTCTAACTATGGATCATCTTTTATTTTAAGATACTCTGTCTTTGACAGTCATTCATTCATGTCCTTGACATTCATATTGAGGCCCATTTTTTCATATTCTATTTTTAGTTTTCTAAACTTGTAGTCCATGTCTTCCTCCTCATTCGCTACGACTACCTGATCATCTGCGAAAAATAAAGTTGTTAGACATTTACCACCGCCTATATCTATTCTCATTCCGGATACTTGTTTTCTCCACTATTCTAGCGATGATTGAATATATTATATTTTAAATAAGTTCAGTTCCTTTTCTATATTCTGTACCTGTGTGTTATTGTTTTTGCGATAGTTAACTATCACGTTGGCCATAAGTAAACGATGGTCGGATCCACATTGTGATCCACGGTATACCCTTACGTTAGTTGTTTTCAGCTGGGAAGTTTGACGTTGGATTGCATAGTCGATTATCGAGCGCAGATTCCTAGTAGGTTGTATCCATGTAAATTAGTGGATGTCTCTATGTTGAAAAAATCCATTCATAATTTTGAGAGACATTGTTTCACAAAAATCTCTAAGACGCATTCCGTTGTCATTGATTATTTGTTCCCCATATCTTCTTACTAAAATTTTTAAAGTGTAAAATATTTCAAAATATAATTATTGCTGTAAAATATTAGCGCTACATAATTTCTAGTAAAACGTAATTCAACTCAACTTAATGTTGGCATCTGCAGTCAGATTTTATATATGCGCTTGATGCGCTAGATGTTTTGGGCTTAGTTATTTTTAGTTACACAATATACTCTCATTTCTCAGAATACGGTTGGTATATTTAATAATTCCATTGTTTCATTTGAAATATAACATAAAACTAACTTTAATTTGTGTTTTTATTGCCTGCTACGCTGCGTCACTGAAGGACTAGTCAAGTAAGAGCTATTTTGCTTATGTAATAAATTGTATACAGCTTAAAATGTATTAATAATAGATGATTACAATTTAGGAAAATCCGAGAAACAAATTAACAAGATTAACTACCAATGTGGACAATGCATGAAAAAGTTTTCAAGGCGGGATCACTTGCGAACTCATGAAAAAAATATCCACGGAGAATTCGCGGGACCATTTAAGTGTGTCATATGCTCGCAGATGTATAAAAACGCAGAGAGTTTAAGGAAACATATTGCCAAGTTTCACTTTTCAACGATTAATGAAACTATTCAAAGAATAGAGATAAACGCTTAATTTTTCCATGGTGTAGCTAGATCAGTTTTTTACTGTAGTCAATAAATAAATAAATTCTAATTTTGATTCTAAGTATTAATAGAATCAATCATATTAATATATGTTATGAGTTCATTAGTCTAATAAATTCTGTTCATTAAACACACAATTATCGCCAAGTAAAACCATAGTAAAATTAAGGGTTTAAGTGTTCTGCTGCTTTTATTACCATCATAAAATCTCACTTTTACACTTAATTACAATTTTGAGTACCTTCACTGTGCCTCAAATTTAACCCCTATCCCTACTCCTCTATGTGTTTTGTCACAAGTGTAGTGTGCGAAGTAATAAATTCTAATTTGGTCGATTTCGTTTTGGGTTTGTTACTGATAGAACAACTCTCTTAAAAGCACCAACTTACACACAAGGTTAGTAAATCCCTGCTCTTAGTGGCATGAGATTCCCCGGAGGAATGTCCGAGCTATCCAACCACCACGCCCCAATGGCGTCACATAACGTTTTGAATGCTTAGCGATAGTGCAAATACTCCTGACCACGGCGTAGTGGACGAAATTTGGTTTAGTCCCCACTTCCATGCGAAACGCACTGTACTATGCAACGTGAATGGTAGAAGGTTTCAGTTTGGTTAGCATAATTCCACTTACAATAGAACCTTTCTGCTGAATTTTGACTCCGCCTTCGAGCAACTCCATGGTCTGGAGTGTTTGCAATATCACTACTAGTTTTAAGGCTGGCATGGTTGCCTTGGAAAATGGGGCATCCGGGAGGTGTTAGTTGCTGTGAAGACGTTTAACTTCAGACGTAGAGTTAAGCGCCTTTCTTCTTGTATGTTTGGCCTTACTGTCTTAAATCCTTATGATTTGCCTCTTTTCGGTGTGTGTGTTCGTCTAGCGAGCTAACGACCTTGATCGTTGATTCTCTGGCCAGGGTTGTGTACTGGTCGATCAGTTCCCCATTTAGCAAACCGAGTTTTGCTTTTCTCACCGACTTTATGCCTGAGGTCGTGCCTCCGAGCCCGTCCCTCTCGGTTTGCTACATGGATACTCAGAAATCGTGATCTGAAGTCCTAGTCTAGAAAATGAAACACATTGTAAAAGAAACTTATTAGTAAATGATTTAGTGTTTAAATAATGGAATTAGACATGCATTCCCAGATGTATGTATAGAGCCCTCAAATGACTCATGCATATTTTTTGGATTTTTTATTTCTTTTTTTATTATATTAAGATATTTTATGATCTGCATTTATGTACCATGACCAGTTCAGCCCTATTTGGTACTTCTACTATTTGACTATCTTATGTTGTTCTTTTTTCTTGTCCTTAGTGTGTAACTTGCTACCCTAGCATATGATGTTTGAGCCCTCTATGTTTTGTTCCTAAGTTCTCTAATAGCTGTCCCTGTAAATAAATTCTTCTGACACGTGGTTAGGGATGTTAACCGCTTGATTTATTATATGATTTTAGGCTATTTGTACTTCTTAACGTTGGTCTTGCGAAACCTCCTGGATGACTTGTGAACAACTAATGAATGAATTTGTAATTTAATAAACAATTTCATCAGTGGTTGAATTGGTCCTATTTTTGAATCTTTTTTATTAGAATATGGTGGTAATACTAATAAGTTTGGAGTATTACGATATATATTTTGTGTATTATCTGTGGAAAAAACTGATCTAACTTTACACTAGAGCTCTCGGAAAAGATAGTTTAAATTAATTTTAAAACTCACTAACTGGCCATTTACGATCATTCTAACAGGTCTATTACTTTGCCAACATCGATGCAACCAAACATATCAAGTAGGGTAATATAATCGAGAATATCTTTCATCGCCTCAACTTCTTCTTAGTCGTTAACCTGATGCAGGTATCGTGATATCATGAAGCTGTTAGGTAATTTTTCCAATGTTCCTCCACGTTTTTCTATCTTCTGCCAATCTAGCACATTCTGACAATGGAGCGCCAATGGTAGCAACAATATGGTCCGTGTATCGTGTAGGAGATCTACCTCTACTTCTTTTGCCTTCTACTTTTCCCTGGATGGTAAGTTTTTCAAGACCATTTCTTCGAAGCACATGTCCAAAATAGCTTATTATCTGTTCTGTTATTTGTGTTCTTAGTCTTTTCTTTATGTTTAGCTGGACCAGTATGGATTCATTTGTTCTTCGGGCCACCCATGGTATTCTCAGCATTCGTCTCCAGCAGTACATCTCAAATACATCTATGTTCTTTTTGTCTTTCTCAGTAAGGGTCCAGCATTCCGATGCATAAGTAAAAACTGGAAAAACTAGACTTCTTACTAGTCTCATTTTTGTATCGGTAGTAATTTCATGGCTTTTCCAAATTTTTGTTAATTTTGCCATAGCGCTTTTTGCGATTGCTGACCGCCGCTTTATTTCTTCAGTACAGCCTCCTTTGTTGGTTATTAATGAGCCCAGATACACAAATTTATCTACAACAGCGATATTGTTTATCCTAACCAGATGATTTTGATTGTTGTTAGCTCTGTCAATTATCATGATTCTCGTTTTATCCCTGTTTATTTTAAGGCCCATCGATAAGGTTACGTCTTCTATCCGTTGTAGCAGGTGAATCAATTCAGTTTCAGAACTAGCGAGGATAGTAGTATCATCTGCATATCTCAAGTTGCAAATCTTCTTCCCGCCAATGGTGATGCCACCATTCCAGTCCTCAGTAGCTTTCCGCATTATCCATTCACCATAGATGTTAAATAAAATTGGGCTTAGTATGCAGCCTTGTCTCACGCCCTTTGTGACCCTGAAACTGTCAGTTAGTTCCCCATTTATTCTAACTCTGGCATAATTGTTATTGTACAGGCTTTTAATTAGCAGTATCAGATGATTAGGGACTCCCATTTCAGACAAAACCTGCCACATTTTACTCCAGTTGACCAAATCGAAAGCTTTACTATAATCTATGAAGCACAAATATGTTGTGATGTTGAATTCTCTGGATTTTTCTACAATCTGCCGTACGTTTAAAATTTGTTCTCTAGTACCACGTCCTGGGACGAAACCTGCTTGTTCCTCCGCAATGTTAGGTAGTAAAAAGGGCTTTATCCTCTCGAGAATTATGTGTAAGAGTATCTTACTGCAATGCGCAATTAGAGCAATTGTGCGATAGTTGCTACATAAATCTTTCGCTCCCTTTTTATGTATGGGAATATATAGTGATTGTGTCCAGTCCTCAGGCCATTTACCTGTCTCCCACACTCTTTGACAAATTTGATGTATTATATCCACTCCAACGTCATCTAGGGCCCAAATCATTTCAATAGGTATGTTATCTGGACCGGCAGCTTTTTGACTTTTTTGCCTCATAATTGCTGCTTCAACTTCACTTTTGAGTACGTCAGGTTCCGTCGCAAAACTGGCATCTTCTTGTTGTGATGGGGCGTCTGTGCTTTCCTCCATCATCAGTCGTCCACAGTATTCTTTCCATCTGTGTAAAATATCTTTTTTAGAAGTGAGTAGAGTTCCGTTATCATCTTTGATAGCAGGGTAGTTTGGTGTAAAGGAACGTGTTATCTGCTTTATTTTTTTAAACATGTCTCTGGTCTCAGTTTTGGTTTTATGCCCTTCTATTTCCATGCAGATTTTGTTCAAGTGTGTGTTCTTGTCCTTTTTGCAGAGTCGTTTTATTTGACCGTTCAGCGCTTTATAGGCCTCTTTATCACTTTCACTGTTCAGTCCTGTGGCTTTTAAGCACTTCCTCTCCTGTATTTTAGTCCACGTGGAGTCCGTTATCCATTGTTTCCTTCTTTCTTCTCTATCACTCTTAATATTTTTCGCAGCATTATGCAATATCGATTTTGTTTTTGTCCATATGCTGTTTGAGGACTCGTCTGGATTTAATGATTGTTTGAGGTCACATAGCTTTTGCATTGCGGCTTTTTTGTACGGATCGTTATATCTTAGATGCCATTTAGTTGTTGTATTTCCTGTTTTTGGACTGTTTCTTAACTTCATGCGGAATTCAGCTGATAAAAATTGATGGTCGCTATTACAATCTTTTCCTGGATAGGTCTTAACATCCTTAACAGCGCTCCTCCAACGGGTTTTTACCAGTATAAAATCTATCTGATTTCTGTATCTATTTCCTGGTGATATCCAAGTGTATAGTCGTCTTGGGTGATGTTGAAAGCCTGTATTAGTAACAAACAGGTTGTTGTCTATACAAAAGTGTAGCAAGCGTTCTCCTCTGTCATTTCTTTGGCCAAGTCCATATAATCCGACGGTCTCTCGCAAGTAATGATCTTCTGTAGTTACACCAATTTTAGCGTTGAAATCGCCTACCACTGCTGTGATTTCTCTATTTGGAAGCTTCCTAAGCGTCTGCTCCAACGTACTATAAAATGTTTCGATTTCTTCATCGTGAGCTTCGCTTGTTGGGGCATATGTTTGTACCACATTAAGATTAACTGGACTGGCATTCATTCTGACAACAATTATCCGATCGCTGACGGTTATGTATTCTTTTACGGAGGTTTTAAAGGCATTATTTACTATCACTGCGACGCCATTCCGAGATTCGTTATCATTGCCGGAGAAATAAATATCAAATAAATATCCTCAACTAGTGAATGGGAAAACATGGAACACTATCTATAGTTTTACTTGAGAATACCTTCTGATCATTAGACAAATAATAGAAAAATCTAGGGAATTGAATATTCCACTATACATTTGTTTTATAGATTATCGCAAAGCGTTCGACAGGGTCAAATGGTAACACTTAAGGCAGATATTATAGTGGATATACTACATAACAATCATATACACATACTCACAATTAAACGGTTTGAAGTTGTGATCTCATTCTTATATCTGAGATCATTGATTACAAACACAGGGTCACTATAGGAATGAATAAATCGTAGATTTGATCTAGCAAAAGTAGCCATAAGAAAGTTGGCCAAAATATGGAAGAACTCTCAAATTCCACGAACTCTAAAAATGAGGTTGATTAGTTGTTTTATATTCACAATAGTGATATTCGGAGATGAATCTTGGACTTAAGATGTACTTGAAGACAAGCAAAAAGAAGAAAGATAGACGTCATTGAAATGTTGTCTTAGAGAAGAATGTTACAAATCTAGATCTACAAGATCCCCATTAAGATGGATTGGTCAAATTACCGGAATTTGCAAAAACCTATGCATGAGTTAAAAGAAATGACTACAGATAGATATTTGGAGACGAAGAGATATAGTTGATGATGATGTTGCATTGTTAGTTTTTGCATAGCATCAAAACTTTTCTGACTTTGGACGACTTTTGTCGGTGACTGAACGGTGAAAAGTAAAAGTAAGTTGACCAAGATACTTTTATTTTAATCATCCCCATCGAGTTGAACAACCGAAATAACGCTAAATTATAAAATGTTACGATAAAGGTTTTACCAAACTTTATAGCGGAAACATCAGATGGCACTTGACAAGTCAGTGTTGACAATATATTACACCTCGTATGATGACAATAAAAGAAATTTTACAATTGAAATTTTTTAGCATTTTTAGCACAATTCTCTTCGTTGTCTATGTTGTGATACGTCATGATTTTGTACCGAAAATTGCTCTGTGAACAATTTGACTGTACAAACAAAAATAATAAGAAAGTATTTATGTACTTAAATCTGTGTACTGTAGTTAGACGAGCGGTTTCGAGGTCTACTATTGACAACTCATCTCGCATCCACGTTGCTGTTAAAACTACGCTAAGTTGTAGATTTTAAGATTGGCTTTTTTCGGTTAAATTCAAGTAGAATTACATATCAGTATATTAGTAATAAACAAGCTATTCCAAGCTGCAGGTCCTGTTCCGAATGATCATAAATGGTTAGTTTTTAAGTGTATGTTATTACGGATGGACTGTTACCAAATTTTACCTTTTGTCTCGAGTTATATTCATATTATTAGTCTTTATGTGCCGAAATGATTATTTATACCAAAGTTTTTTTAATTTAGTGAATAACCCATTTTTTATATTATTTTTAATGTTAAGATAAATGTCTAGTTGATTTTATTTATAGTGAATGACAAATTATTAGAATCACCTAGTAAAATGAGACTTTTATTTCGGTAAAGACTTCTGAAGTATGTAAATTATATCAAGTAGATGTATGTGTGTACTAATATTCGAAAATAATTGGATCTTTGAACTAAAACAAGTAACATTGGATCATATTTTTCTAATATTTTTTAGTGTCAACCTTTTTATTTATTATCTTGACATAGTTTTTATGCGTTATATTTAGGCTAGCGTTATGTCTATGCTTCGTGGTGGTTATTTCGTGGGATATTTCTTTTCCCACAGACTAAAGATATAGCGTATTTGACCAGTTCAGTACCTTTATGTAAGTGTCATCTTTTGCAAAACGGCCTCGTGAGTTTTTATTGTCGCTTCAACGGTGGTTACGACTTTTACTTTCTGTAACTGATTGAGCTTGATCAAGTTTCCGACACGTCGACACCGCTGAAATGCCACCGGTCGTAGCTACAGGCGTTACATAAAGGGAGAGGACAGGACGTAATCAACGTGAACTTTTTACATGCGCATCTAGGGGCATGGCAGACCTCTTATTGCTCAATTTCGTACGACTTGGCGATTTGACGCCGCCTGTTGCTCTAAGAAGAATTAACAAAAGAAAAATAAAATATGGAGCTTGCTATATATGTATACTTACTATGTTTAGAGAACGAAAAAAGTATCCAGGTAGATATTTTAATTGTGTGAGAATGGACTTTCTACATTTTCCGTGATAGAAAAAGTATGGTCATTCTTTAAGTGATTAGATTTTCAATCATTTTGTTTATACTGGATGCCATCATACCATAAAGAATTGACAAATGACTCATCAATTTCTCCAAATTGTCGTTGAAAACAAATAAAATTTTAAATCTGTCAACTCAATAACATTGGCGAAAGTTAATCGTGTCGAACCTCACCGCTGCAGTATTTTTACCTTTTTTATTGCTGTTTTACAAAGTTTGATGATGATGATGATGATCCAATAAATATAATATTTTATAATCCAATTATTATCTCTTTTGAAAAAAAAAGTTCAATTTTACCAGATGACTGTAATAAATTTAGATTGTCGTAGAATTCTTTGTACCACAAATATATAATAATATTATTGTTTATATAGTTGTAGTTAACAATTGCATATGCTTGTATTTTGCTTTAAACAATTTTTTTTAAGTCTGATCGACTTTGTATGAATAGTTTAATGCTTCAATGCAGTATACGTCCGAGGTTTTTGTTGACAATAATGGGTTGAGCATAGTACAAAGCTTATCAGTTATCACCATATGTCATGTACTCTACTCGTGGCACATCATTTAAGAAAATATCCCTCAATTGAGGTGTATGGCACTTAAATTGTAGTACTTTTGCATTTTCCATTTCAATAACATCAATTTGGTACCTCTTACAATTTTTGTTATACTAGTTTTATAATATATTCAAATTGTTACGTTTATGTTGACAATGTTGACTGAAAACTGTGTTAAAGCTAACCTAAAAATGTATTAGAATTGTGATCTTCATGTATTAAGCGTTAATTGGCCCTTCTCTCCTATAGAAACCTAACCTATCTCTGGTGAGTCTATTATAAGTTTCATCACCTCAAAAGTATTCAGTTCTAGAATTGAAAAGAGGCGAATTCCGTGTCTTACATGATCCTCCATGTTGACGTGTCTCACACAAATATTCCAACGCAAACGTTGCATGAAATCTTTTTAAGACCATGCAAAGAGCACTACTGCTTAGCATGGTCTTATAAAATTTTTTACTATTGTTCTATATTCTTTATTGTCTCCCTATTCTCAAAACATCTATACTTGCCGATTTTCTCGTTATATCTTCCACGCAAATTGTAGTTGCTAGGCATTGCTTCATCAATAACGAGTTTTTGTCTAGTTAGTATGTTATCTTCTATAAACGTTGGTCCATTATATGCCACTGGTTAGTATTTAGTAAAGAAGTGTCCCAGTATTTTTCTACAAGTGTACCGTCTCCATCAATGTAAATTTGCAACAATTTCGGCGAATTGTGTTGGGTTTTTTGCAGTTTCTATCGAACTGAGTTCTTTTCAATCATGGAGGTTCTTCAATCAATAGCATTGCCTATGACTAGGTCCTTTGCAGTCCTGTATTTTTTCTTTTGTGATTAATTTTGGGAGCTCTTGTCTCATAATTAATATGATACTAGCTATGCTCCCATTCTTCACAAACCTTCGTTATTTTTCACGTGATCCACCTAATATATTCTGAGCCTACGTCGATATATCCACAAATTTTGAAGACCTCTAGGTAGTTCATTGTACCGGCTTTCATGATCCAAGCCTCTACTCCATACAAGACAGAGTACAGGTAGCATTTGACAAATCTGACCCTGGTGATTATTCTATCGTCGGTGAACAAGGTATTCATCTTAAGAAAAGTGACTCTTGTCATTTCTATATTTGTTCTTATTTCTAGGCTTCGGTCTAGTTTGTCTGTTATCTAGCATCCTAATTGAATTTTTGTCATCGGTTCTATTGGCTTGTACTAGATAGTTATGTTGATCTGCAAGGTGGGATTATGAAACATTGGTCAAACACTTTTCTTTTGAGGCTGATTGGTATGTTGGCCCTAAGTGTGTCTCGCAGTTTTCCAAAGGCTGCCCATGTTAAAGTAATTCGTCTTTGGATCTCACATGTTTGGTTATCCCTGCTGATTCTCATTTCATGACCCAAATACGTATATTTCTCCACCAGTTCTACCACTTTGTCTTGAATAGTCAAATGGTTATTGGGGACCAAATTTGTCACCTGTATTAACCTAGGTCAAAATTTAAATTTCATGTTTTTTATTAATTAAGTGGTTTTATACTTTTTAGGACACTGATGATGGAATATAAATTCCGAAAACGTTTTGTGATATAGCCCGATTGGGTTTTTAAATTATAAAAGGATTTTTAATAAAAAAAAATTATAAGAGATTATTATAAAACGGAATACATCGTATCTTGTACATATATTCCGAGGCAAGAAATATAATTTCCTTCAACTAATAACAGAGGGAAAAAAGGAAAACGCAGTCCTGGCAGACTGCAAATGAGATGAGCTTGTAACATCAAGGAATGAACAGGACTAAACCTCCAAACCTTAATAAGAAAAGCCCAAAATAGAGATGAATTTTCAGAATTCATTGCCAACCTTCATTAAAAACGGCACCTAAAAAAAGAAGAATATTACACTGCAAGGGGCGCAAAATGATTTAACATACGTTAAGAGCTACAACGTTACCTTGCGCTGCTTCTTTATACAGTTGTCCATATTCTGACAGAATTTATACTGTGTGTTGTCCTGTCTCCGCATGACTGAAAATAATGCTTTACCCAAAAATCCTCTTCAATTACTTCAATTGTTGCTGTTTTGAAGCATTAATTATTCTAATATAAAGAATTTTGTTAAAAGTGTATTTATTCGCTATTGAATGTTACAGTGGCGTATTTACGTGTAGATAGATACGTCAATTCTTGTTTTACCTTTAATAGAATTAAATTTTTAAATACTGATAGATATGTGCCTTATGTTTTGCCTTAGAATATAGGGGCCTTAATAAATTTGTGTGATATTATTATTTTCATTTTAGTATTTTTATTTACAGAATCTTTTTTCAAATATGTAAACTGAACTTTATAATACTGTTTAATGTGACTAAACGTGATTATACGAGAAATTACCTACCAACCTTAAACGGTATAAGAGGACTTTCAGACGAGGATACTGTATGCGAGATACAGAATTTGTGATGGCTGCTGTATGGTATTCACAGGCATGCTCGTCAGTATGAAAACAGTAGCAGTGTAGTGCGGTTATAGTTATGGATTATGGATGTAGAACAGTGTGTTATGCTGTGGTACATATTAAATAAAAAGAAAAAGAAACTGAATAGACGACGTACTTTGTGGGTTCATCCTATTGTAGAATTAAGAGAAACCAAAGGAACGTATAATTTGCTATATCAAGATTTATTGCAAGATCCATCGAAGTTTTTTAATTATTTTCGAATATCTGTGTTCAGAAAAATCCAAAAAAAGACCTTTTTTCTTTCGTTGCTCATTCACAACTATTCGACAATTCGACAGAAAATCGCGCGTCTATGGAATGTAGTGCAAAAGTATTCGTGTCTGAAAGCGTTCATTTAACGTAATGTTTCTTCTGTATCTGGCATACGCATTCAGTCGTCGGCGACAGGAAGGTCCGAGATACTGAATTCGGTATCTCGCATACTGTATCCGTCGCGCGTCCCGTGTGAAAAGCTCCGTTTGAGTTTATGTAATGCCTGCGTCTCGGATACGCGTATCTCGGATACAGTATCCTCGTCTGAAAGGCCTCTAAAAACTACTTAGAGTAATGTAAAAATTTAATAGAAAAAGTGATCAACTTTCCGGAAAATAACTTGCTACATACTAACACTCAGGGCTACTTTATGGATCTGCGCGGCTCTATAGAGATGGTCGCCGATATGTGGCAATCTTGCGGTATTGCACTGTTATTTATTTTGCAAAAATGGTTTCAAGCTATTTACAGCATGCCACCTGTCCTAAAACACCGAAACTATGCAGGGTCATGCATTTTGATATTTTCGATAGCAGGTGACATCTGCGACATCATAAGATTGAAATTGCGCGGTCAACTTTTAATAGAATGAGAAAACTTTTTTGTAATCGCGATATCAATATATCGCTCCGGATAAGAATGCTTCGATGTTATATTTTCTCTACCCTTTTGTATGGAATTGAAGCTTGGACACTTAAAAAATCCAACATTAAAAACCTAGAAGCATTCGAAATGTGGTGTTACCGACGCATTTTGAAAATATCATGGATGGATCGCAAAACAAACGAACAAGTTCTCGAACAACTAGGAAAACAATGCGAAGTTTTAAATTCCATAAAGATCAGGAAATTGGAATACTTGGGGCACATCATGAGAGGTGAAAAGTACGAACTACTAAGGAATATAATGCAGGGTAAAATCAAAGGTAGAAGAAGCGTACGAAGACGTAAAATTTCGTGGCTACGCAATCTCCGTGAGTGGTTTGGATGCAGTTCAATTGAACTATTCAGGCGAGTAACCAATAAAATTATAATTGCCAGAATGATTTCCAATCTCCGATAGGAGTGGAACTTGAAGAAGAAGAAGGTGACATCTGGTAGGGTGCATCTAAGTTTTTTTGAATGAATTCTTATTCCATTGAGATAGTTCTGGAGTGAGGTTGAAAAACTCGACTGAGATGATTAACGAATGCTTGTGCTTTACCTTCATCGGCCTTGGCTCAATCACCAGTTTCATTTCTAATGGGATCATCATGCTTCATCTGATGTTTAAGTTTGTTTGAGAGTTTCCAAATAGAGTCATTTGTGTCATCCGTCACAGTTAGACTTTCAAGAAATTCATATATATATATATATATATATATATATATATATATATATATATATATATATATATATATATATCCGCTAGTTAAGGTCTTTCATTTGACACATACCACGAATTCCGTGTGTATTTAATATAACCATTTGATCTACTACTATCTGTAAAATAAGTTAAACCAAATTCATATTTGATTTAACGTAATTAATCTAAAAGTTTTCATATTTTGAAAAAAGATTTGTTACCTGTTGCCATAATGCAAACTGAAACCAAATTTGTTAGACTGGTAATTTAGAAGATTTAAATATTACTTTTGCTTGAATAATATATTTGCGATTTAGTTTAGGTTAGATTTAGCAATTGATTGTTTAGCAATTTGTTAGAGATGTTCATTTCTTATTCTTATCTCATTATAATTCATTATAGGGATCATTTATATATTTTGATCACTAGAGAAATATTGTTTACGCTCTCTCGCATTAATTTTATGGTTATCTATAGTTTGTAGGTTTAATATGACATTTTGTCATGAGCATTAAGTTTTTTATGCATTGATATAACTTATATTGTTATATTACTCTTAATTTATATTAAATTATTTGTTAAATATACTATGTAAGTTACAATTATTATTTAGTAAAATATATACATTTACAATTGCACATTTGTTTTATTTTGACAATTACATCGTATCCCGATAATTTGTAATTTTAGTAGAGTTCCAGCAAAAAAGATGAGGCACACTTACAGGTGCTTCTTATGACAATTTAATTCCAATATTACTTGAAAAAAGAAAAATGGAAGGGGATATAGGACTCTTGAATCAGGATAATACAACGATCAATAATCAGCTGCAATCGCTCAAACAGGTTTCGAATTAGTTAAAGCATCCGCCATATTCCCCAGATTTTGTCCCCAGCGAGTGCTGAGTGTTTCCAACACTTGCGTGGTAAATGATTTTCTTTAGACAATTGTGTCAGATGTGCGGTAAATCAGCGCTTTGTAGAGGTGGAGAGGAAACGTTGGACATGTTAGAAAATAAATGAGACAAATATAAGTGTATCGGGAGTAGAGCAAAAGGATCACCCCTTATATAATCCAATACATCAAACTAAATAACATGTCGAATGCTTTTAATGATATCAGCGATTTTCCGACTTCGGTACCAGCCTTCCCAAATAATGTCGCAATTACATAGGGGTGATGTTTAGGCCCAACTTCTCATTTTTATATGCTACATTCAGACTAGCAATTGAAGAAACGTAAAGAATACTTCTGTAAATAAGTGATAAGTAGAATGCCGCATCTCTCTTGCCAAATGTTGATCACTGATGCTGAAGTATCTTATTACATTATCGATAAAAGTCATCATATCGAACAAAATCGTTGATATTTAATAGTTTTCGGATTAGTTAGGCTTGTATCCTGCGTTATAGAGTTGAAAATCAAACAAACTGATTTATTTATAAATGAATAAAAAAATTGTGTACAGAAATTTGTGAATAATAAACTGGGGCATATAAAGACAACACGATAAAACATAATATGTTAAAGCAGTTAACTAGGAATATGGATGTAGAAAATAAAACAAAAAATTTGTGTTCAGCATTCTATCGGAGGTTAAAAAAAAACATTAAAAAGAGTGGCCCGTATGGTAGCAAAAACGAAAAATAGTTTCCTTTTTCCTTCTTTGTATGACTGAACTGAACTGCGGGAACTGAACCCATTTGCCAAACGGAAAATAGTTTTTTTTTTATTTGATATTCTTGTACATAAAACAACAAAGTCATCTGCTAGCAGTCTTTACACATTGGTGCGCAGCCTCATGTCTGCTATTCTGTCCTCTTTACATCAATAACAAAACCAGCTCTCTTCTTTTTTTCCTGAGTTTGAAATCTTACACTGCAATTCACTGGACCTGCTTCTAGAGTGGAAGCTTGAATGTTTCAAAATGAGAAAAGGCAGCACATATTTGATTTCACGCAAACAAATCCTATGTATCTCTTGATACGTATTTCGACCTAATAGGTCTCATCAGAAGAACTATTCATAGGGGTTCTCAACGTGAAAAATAAATATTTTCTGCCTTTTAAGAAGCAACAATAACATGGCTTCAATACGGACGCAATAGCGACATCTAATTACAGAAATCGTAAAATAGTTTCGAAACACAATTCAAATTTCTGCTTTATAATCTGAGCCTTCTAAAAATTGCAAGCAAACAGACGTTGATAAAAGATGTTAAAAGAGACATGGGGAATGTCATTCTCATCTCATTTTATTCGGATTTACTCTGTGTGAGTATTAGAAGCACAATTCGCTAAGGCTTTCGGCTTAGTTGTAAAAGACATGTCGTGGAATGCAAATTTTAGATTCCCCATGTCTCTTTTAACATCTTTTATCAACGTCTGTTTGCCTTGCAATTTTTAGAAGGCTCAGATTATAAAGCAGAAATCTGAATTGTGTTTCGAAACTATTTTACGATTTCTTGAATGTTTCCTTTATTTTTCGAGTCATTGAGGAATTTTAGTTTTATATGTTCTTCTTCTTTTTCCTCATCCTTAGCAGGTTTTTTGTCTTAATTTTTATTTTTTCTGAAAGGAAGTCTCCAAAACAGCTTCATCGTTTCTGGATTCATCGTGAAAAGACACGATGTCGGAAACTGAAGTTGTGCTTGAGTCGTCTGAAGTATAAATCTTTTTTTTTTTTCACACTTCTTCTTAGGTGGAGACTTGTTATATTTCGTTCTTGTATCATTGATGCTTGTCATTGGTCCTCGATTGTGATGGAGTATGTTCATCATTTACGTTACCTTGCCAATATTCAGATGGAGCAAATGCTTGTTCCGGGATAACATTGGGGTCAAACGGATAGATGCCTGTGGCACGAAACACAATTAAAACGTTATTAAGTGTATCAGCTGTTGGTCAGACTGGAAAATATTTTTCCGAAATTTCTTTTACTAATCGTACGTCAGTCGTCAGTTTTCCTCGTGGTCCAGTAACAAAAAACCTCTGGCTCCCTATATTCTTCAAAAGGTACACATACAGATTTGTCCCTGGTCTGTAACTCGAGAGTAGTGTTGCCAGGAATACAAAAAAATGTAATTTCATGTAAGTCAGCTGCGTCAACAATATCTAAGAACTTTGCAAACTTTGTTTTCAACTTTGCAAAGTGTACCCATTTTATAAAGGTTGATGTCATTGATCCTTTCACTGTCATTTCAACGGTCGAACCAGCTGCAAGATTATCTTCCATTCTAGCTGCACTCATTTTCTTTTGATGAGAATCATAGGAGGTTTGACTTGGCCCAATTCGTTTCCACATGAAACTATGGTAACATTTTCACCATGTTCAAGGGCAACCATATGTACCCTTTTGCCGGTCCCTAACGCCCATTTTCCGGTCTTGCTGGACAAAACTTTATTTTTTGGCCAAAAAATTTTCTAGAAAGTGTATATTTTCTGGTCAATCTTAAAAAATATCATTTCAAAACTAGCTTCATATCATTAAAAAGCCATTCCCTGCAATTGGCTTAACTTCCACCCCCTTAAGTAAATATAAAGATATTTACTTTTCACAACGTATATTAATATTAGTATATTTATGGATGGCTATGTATTAAACGAAGAGATATTAAACTATACATTACAGAAGTCTTCATAAATCAATTTATAAAATAGTGGTGTCGGAATCAGTTTAATATAGTTCGTATGGGGCAATTAAGGTAAACACATTTATCTTTAGTGTTTTCTCATTCTATTCCGATTTATTTTCAGACTTGATGTCGTATTCCACTGACAGTAAGTGCCAAGTATTTTGCCCTTATTGCAGCAGAAAATTCGTGAATCGTTACAATCTAAAAGTACACGTGAGGGACAAACACGAGGCCAGTTTCAAGGATTTGGACTGTCAAATCTGCGGTAAGACAATGCGAAACCAAAGTTGTTTAAGGGTGCATATGTACCATCACCGGAAACAGAACTTGGACGCCTCTGTTGGGGATGTCTGATTTTCTGTGCAGCTTTTCTATTCACTGTTTTTATTATTGGGGGAATGTGACTAAAAAGAGCGATTTTCATTTGGAACGTTAAGTAACAAAAGTTTATTTGTAGCTGAATTTTTATTATATGGCTCTTGTTCCACAACCTTTTATTATTGTATCGAAGTATTACTCAAAATATCTTTGTGGGCGTTTACTGAGTCACCACATAAAGTGACAATTCCACCGACAATGCGAATATATTGCAAAGTGAAAATAATAGTTTTGTCAGTGTCAGCAGTTCCATTATCTTAAATGTGACTGCAACCAATAAAATTTAATCTATACCTAAAAACAACAACCGCAATATATTGATAATTGCAATCATCACGTCAGGCAGTAGAAGAATTTTTTCATTGGTTAACATTTGTAGTTTTAGTCACATTCTCTTCAATTCAAATGTTGTTATTTGTTGCTCATTTTTTTCTTTTTTTGTTAATTGTTACATCCTAAAATACTGAACAAAATAATTTTAGCTTAGAATAGATCGTAGATAAGGGGAGCGTCACATTCTGAACATTATTACTATTAAGAAGGATGGAGAAATTGATAAAAATTAACAATAATATATATTTTTATGTTAGACACCACGTTTGGTGCTGTTAGTTGGTAGTATAATTTTGAATTGCCAGTATATTTGTTAGATTCATACAGTAGTACGATTAGTAAGTAGTCTTTGATCTTCTCATGAAACATAAAGCAACCGGAAGGATATTTTCATGGCAGCTGCTAATATCTATTATTAGTCCAGGCTGTGAGGCCGCTCCCGTTGGGAAAATGTTTCTGATTCGATTTCTTCGCGGATTCCGGTTCAAAAATGTCCTCTTTAAACAAATCTGACGGGTGCCGGGCGAAATTTTTGGGCAGAAATTGTTTAAACAATGTTTTTAAACAAAGTCCAAAAATATTTTTTTTTTAATCTGGAAAACGTTTTTTTAAGTTTTTTGGGCCATTTTAAACAAAAAAAGTCTGTTGTCATTTTTCTCTAAAGTTGATAGTTTTCGAGTTATAAGCGATTTAAAGTCTGAAAAACGCGAAAATACGCATTTTTGAGGCTTGAAAACACATATGTAAATTATTATTTTTGAGGTTACCAAGTGTCTAAATTAAAGTTTAAACATTCAACTTCAAGATTGTGAAGAGTAATCGGGGCTTATTTTAATTTAGACCGTTGTTTTTTAATTGTTAAGTATGCGCGTACACTCGATTTTTCAGCCGCCGCGCGCTACCGTGCGCCTCTATCGTACTTATGCATAGTTTACATATACTTACAAATAATTATTATTTATTGAGTATATATTTATTTATATCAAATGAGTTATAATATAAATTTCGTCTAAAGTCTAATAATAGTTACATAAAATAATTGTACAAAAGATTGTTAAATAACACACTAATATCACTCAGTAAAAGTATCTTTGTTTTCACAAAAATCTAAATCACATCCACATAATGGTACACAGTTGACATGATTTTTCTTGCAGTTGCAAGCATTAGTTTTGCAAGTCTTTTTGCATTTGCACGGTTTCCCAACCCACCACTATCAGACATATAATATCCATATTGTGTAAAATCGAGAGTTTGATAGCGAGAATATATGGCATTTCGCCAAATATATGTTTTAGCGAAAGCTCTTAACAAGTGTTGGTAAAGTGCGTCAGAGGTACAAGGTATATTGGCTAGATTAAATTAAATTTTTCAGTCACACTGTCTTTTCGTCGAAGAGCAGCATTTTGTATTGTTATGTAAAAATCTACTTTAGGTTTTTGCACTAACTTAATATTGTTGATTTTATTACAAAAAATACAAACTAAATTTGCTTCGGTAAGTTTTCATTTAAGAAGAGGTACGGAAAAAGACATTTTAAATCCATTCACAATTTTTTTAATAATACATTAATAATATAATACCCTTTTAATGGGCATTAAACAATAGTCTTCCTAATGATCGTTTAAGTAATAACAAATCAAGTATGCGCGCGCGATTGTTAAACAGGTAAAAACTTGTATTTTTGCGATAGTATATTGTTTTTAAACACCGCGCAATTTAAAATTAAGTTTACTAATATTAATATTTACTGCATTGTAAATAATTTAAAAATATTATTTACAATTGATGTAAATAAATATATACTCAATAAATAATAATTATATTGTTCAAATTTGGAAGAAAAAAAAACTATATACGGTTATTACATTGCGATGATTGATTTATTTAATTAGCCCAATGACAATAATTAATACCTACATAAATAAATTATGGAAAAAACTATGTTAATAAACTTCAAGGATTTGTTCGGGTTTTTTTGCGTGTATATGTAAACTATGCATAAGTACGATAGAAGCGCACTCTAGCGCGCCGCGCCGCGGCGGCTGAAAAATCGAGTGTACGCGCATATTTAACAATTAAAAAACAACGGTCTAAATTAAAATAAGCCCCGATTACTCTTCACAATCTTGAAGTTGAATGTTTAAACTTCAATTTGCACACTTGGTAACCTCAAAAATAATAATTTACATATGTGTTTTCAAGCCTCAAAAATGCGTATTTTCGCATTTTTCAGACTTTAAATCGCTTATAACTCGAAAACTATTAACTTTAGAGAAAAATGACAACAGACTTTTTTTGTTTAAAATGGCCCAAAAAACCTAAAAAAAACGTTTTCCAGATTAACAAAAAAAATATATTTTTGGACTTTGTTTAAAAAAATTGTTTAAACAATATCTGTCCAAAAATTTCGCCCGGCACCCTTCAGATTTGTTTAAAGGGGACATTTTTGAACCGGAATCCGCGAAGAAACCGAATCAGAAACATTTTCCCAACGGGAGCGGCCTCACAGCCTGGACTATATATGATCCCGTGATATACTTTAATATATTTTTGATTTTCGTAGTTAATACATTAATATGCATTGATCTAACTTAATCTAGTTTACTTTCTTTTATGTCTTAAAAACAGATTTTGTATGTTTGGGGACATTTTGTGTTAAATACACTTATTTCCCATTTTGTTATTTGCCAAATATTATTTTGGGATTAAAAGACGTCGTAAACGGGCAAAGTAAGAAAATGTTTTTAAGGCATTAAAAAATATTGTTGTAATAGAGCAGCTAGGAAAAATTATTGTTTAAGTACAAACGTCAGACTGATTTATTTTTCTCTTGATAAATATAAGGCATAATCAAATAAAAATCTTAAAAATATCTGTTGTGGATGTCTCTTGTCCTTAACTTAACACGAGAACAAAACTTCTAGAAAGTAGCTTCAGAACAATATTAATTAATCTTCCTTTCCTAGATTAAGACCTTCCTTTACCTCGTTATCTTTGACTCCTTTCACAATTGACCAATATAATAGTTTCCAGTTTTCCATATACGTACATGAATCCAAAAACCCATCCACCAGAATTTCCTTTCTGTATTCGTGATTCCTGGTAGTAAAAATCCTAGCTATAAAAGTGATTATTTCATCGGGACACTTCTGTGCCAAATCTAACCATAATGAAAAAACAAATACCAACAGGCCACTTTCCCTAATGGCCCGTACTTGTTGAATATTATATCTACCAACTTAATGCATATTTCGTCATTTAGAAATTTAAGATTGAATTTCTGGGTAATCATGTAAATCTGTCTCAGGTCTATGTAGTCAGGGTAAAAATATGTGTACGGCTTTGAAGGACAATGGAATGTCCATATCATAAAATCGTACTGCTATTGCTGTCAACAATAAATCCTGGTTAGTTTTGATTGATTCTCGTACTGAAGCGATTTGCAGTAGCTTTTCGCATGCTTTCAATGCTGCCATTCTAACTTCTTTAGAGGGATATGTCATCAGTTTCATGATAATTTCAAATACTTCAGAATCACGAATGAACAAATATTTGATCCATCGTTTGTTTCATGTATACATTAAACTCTCATATTCTTAATAATATCATCTCGATTTCTAGATTATTTTTTGTAAATTATCGTATAGAGGACCTTAATGAGATTGACGAGTATCCGTCCTTTTTTTTTCTTCTGTAGAATTATTGTGATTTTCTGATGTACAATTTTGACATACATGGTTCAAGACTAGGATTACTGCTGTGAGAATTTTAGAAATCATTACATCAGCATGTGTTATACATCTACATCTGCTTCTTGCCATACGCTTTAAGAAACTGATAAAACACTGACTAAAAATCTCAATATTATGTTGTTACTTCCATGTTGTTTAGCTGTGGTGAAAGGATTCTGATGTGTTTAATCCCCTTCTTTACTAAGAATGCTGTGCCTCCTGATCTTCCTGTATTGTCGTTCGTATAGATGTCGTAGCCAGGAAACTTTATGCTGATAGTGTTCGTACGCTTAGTTTCCTGTATTACCATTTCATACCTATTGTCCAGCTCGTCCTAAATATTTTGGTTGGTTCTTATGCCGCTTGGATTTCAGGAGCCTGACCTCAAATGTCCCCTGTTAACCTGTATAAGTTCAGCGCTAACTTTATATCTGCTATCGCCTCGTGGGCAATTTTAGTGACCAGGTCTTTCACGGAGTTCACTTACCCAACCTGTTGTTGTTTGGAGATCAAGATGGTGTTGATCTCCGCCTGTTGGTTTGCATTGTCTGTGCATAAAATAAGCCGGTTGCCTGTTGTTGTGGCTTCCTTGTTGGTGCGCATTTTACTAATTTTGCTGCTTTGAAACAGGTGAATTTTACGGTGAAACATTTTGCGCGTGGTGATAATCTTGGCAGTTAAAAAATGTGTAGCCCTGTTTTGTCTTTCGTTGGTCTTCAATGACTATTTTTATGTACATCAAGTTAGTGATGCTGTTTGCCTTTACCACGTTATTTTTTATCCCTTTTCCTTGATGTCATATTTTTTACAAATATACATTCAATCTCGTATTCGCGTATCGAACTGAGGTATTTGTGGGTAGGCCCTTGTCTTAATATCCACCTCTAGCGGGAAGGCTACTGGATAGGTTTTGTGTTGTAGTTCTCTATTATTTTGACCATTTTTCTGTATTCATCGGGGCTTTTTGTCTGAATAAAGGTTTTCCTCCCATTTTGTGCTATCTTATTGACTGTGATTACACGTTGCTGTTGTGTCATGTTCAGATGTGCTCCGGTTTCATTTATACTCTGTAATTTTTTTACAGGCGATTTTGGTTGACGTATTGTCTGTTGTTCAGGTAACACGGTATCTTCTATTGGTTGACTACTGGCGTTGTCGCCAGTGTCCATGTCTTCATTTGGAGGAAATAGCAAAGCGTACGGATTACTTTCCTGCTGTACTTAAGGTTCCCTATTTGTTAGATATGGGAAATCGTCTTTGGTCATAGGATTTTTGACCTTTAGTGTCTCCTCTGTGGGAGGGCGTTTTTCTGTCGCTTTTTCGGCCTTTTCGCTTTTGGAGGTTGTGAAATCTTCGTCTTAGCGGTGGCTCCTGTGGACTTAGTCCAGAAGTGGTGTTGCTTTTTGTTTGGATTCTGAAGTCGCAGCCTGGTTTGCCCAGGTATCCTATTTTTGCCTCTCTTTCGGAGCTTTTAATTTATCGAATTTGTTGTTCATTACTTGTTGTTCATTCACTATTGGGCACATAATAGTTGCCCCAATAAGTGCTCCTGTAATTCTGAGACTCTGCCTCAGTTTTTCATATTTTTCTTGGTTTTTGAAATTTTGAACTCCCCATTACTCCTGGTGTCTCTTTGTGACATCTCGTCGGTTTCTTTGAAGTCATCCACCGTAAGACTTTCAAAAATGTTATAGTTCGTTTTTGAACTTGTGAGGCTGGGAATAGCCTGTCGGTTTGGAGGTGATCGTGAACGATCAAGAGGCATAGTGGACGGAATTCCTATCTTTAAAAATGAAGCGCGCTCCTCTAAATAGTGACCTCTGAGAAAATTCAATTAACAACTTCAAAAACAAATTTTCTCAGTTTAATCACTTCCAGAGTTAACGCTTTTCCCTTTTTGCGGTAATATTGCTTTAGATATCTCAGCCCCTTATTTCTGCATACCAGTGCTTACACTTACTGGCGAACTAATACGTTCAACTTTGATAGGCAGGTTGTGATAATCCTCAGCACGTCGGTACACCTCCGAGTCTAGTCAGCTACTTACACTAACTTACGAATACATTTGAAAATTCAGGTATATCGCCAAAGAAACGTAACTAACTTGAACTAATGGTTTTGTGAGTTGCACAAGGTTGTATTCACACGGGGGACTGGGGTGGTCCGTAGATAACGTGGAGTGAGACATATTTAAGAAGGAATTAGTATCTAGAATATTTCAAAATAAATGTCGAGGGCTAAAGGAATTTTTTGTTCTTGTGTAGTAGTATCGAGAGATAGTACCGCAGAGAAATAAGTGACTATACGGGATGTCTCACGAGATATGAAAAATAAAGAGAAAATAAATCAATTGTAACAATTGATTTTGTTTCTTGTTTTTGTCTTGACATATTTCCCACCTTCTCCCCGTTCCACCGACCCCCTCGTTCGTCACAATCGGACCAATAGCAATGAAGATACGTTTTAGCGTCCATTTGGCAACGTTGCCATCTTTGTTTTTTGTCTCAACGTGACTAAAATGACTAGCGCCGCATAGCGGATAATAGTCAAACTATGGCGTCATCGGTTTCGATCCTGACTAAGTGGTTCATGCTAGGCCGGTAATGCAGATCCAATGCTTACCGACATTGGCGCCAGAGTAGTTCAAATGTCCCGTCCTGTCTGGCCCAAGCGGCCCATACTCTACTTCCGTAACCGCAGGGTCATCTAAACCTTCGTGTTCAAACTCTTTTTTTAATTCGATCTCATTTTATTCCCAATCATGGATCATATTCTTATTCATAAGTGCTTGTTTTACAAATTTAAAATCCTGCCAGTGTCGTCATCGTAGTAGAATAAATAATACATACTATATTTTACCCACCTTTTGATAGAAGCTTACAATACAGAGAAAAGGTAAGAGCACCAGAAGTATATGTTTTAAGATTGCGCTAAGAAAATCAGATGAATATCTGCACTAAGTTTACCAATAAGGATAAACGAACTGCAAAACTATCTTCTAAGTACCTAATGAATCTTAAATTTGAATATGGTGCAACCAAGCTCTAAAAAATGTGGTTCAATAAATAATAAAAAAACACTGTATCTTCTGGTCGATGTTTTAGTACAATTGTTGGATTTTTATTATATTATGCCTTGTATTAAACTTTTAACATTCATAATAATTGCGAATGATTGTAAAAACTGTGATATTTCTTCGTTTTGAGCACGATATCAATAATGCATTTAAACTGATAAGTACATTTTTCTCCATTCTTCTAGAGATCTGTTATTTTCGATATTTTAGAGTGTGACATTGTTTATATACATTGGGTAGACATCTATTTATATTTATTGTTTTTTTTTTTATAGAAGTAAGATTTTTTCTGTGACTTCCGTTACACAGCATCGATAAGCTATTTAATGTATTCACGCCACCACATTCACTTATCGTCAAAATAGTACGGACGTGTAGTCAATTTTAAATAGGTATTACTAAAATGTGAGCATATTTCACTTTATCTTGATGGTACAATGACGAAAAATAAAAGTTAATTAATAATTATTTTTAAATAAATAGACGACGTATGTTGTTCCATACTGTTAACCTTATTAGTCCAGGCTGTGAGGCCGCTCCCGTTGGGAAAATGTTTCTGATTCGGTTTCTTCCCGGATTCCGGTTCAAAAATGTCCCCTTTAAACAAATCTGAAGGGTGCCGGGCGAAATTTTTGGGCAGAAATTGTTTAAACAATTTTTTTAAACAAAGTCCAAAAATATTTTTTTTTAATCTGGAAAACGTTTTTTTAGGTTTTTTTCTCTCTTGTCATTTTTTTCTAAAGTTGATAGTTTTCGAGTTATAAGCGATTTAAAGTCTGAAAAACGCGAACATACGCATTTTTGAGGCTTGAAAACACATATGTAAATTATTATTTTTGAGGTTACCAAGTGTCTAAATTAAAGTTTAAACATTCAACTTCAAGATTGTGAAGAGTAATCGGGGCTTATTTTAATTTAGACAGTTGTTTTTTAATTGTTAAGTATGCGCGTACACTCGATTTTTCAGCCGCCGCGGCGCCGCGCGCTAGAGTGCGCCTCTATCGTACTTATGCATAGTTTACATATACTTACAAATAATTATTATTTATTGAGTATATATTTATTTATATCAATTGAGTTATAATATAAATTTCGTCTAAAGTCTAATAATAGTTACATAAAATAATTGTACAAAAGATTGTTAAATAACACACTAATATCACTCAGTAAAAGTATCTTTGTTTTCACAAAAATCTAAATCACATCCACATAATGGTACACAGTTGACATGATTTTTCTTGTAGTTGCAAGCATTAGTTTTGCAAGTCTTTTTGCATTTGCACGGTTTCCCAACCCACCACTATCAGACATATAATATTCATATTGTGTAAAATCGAGAGTTTGATAGCGGGAATATATGGCATTTCGCCAAATATATGTTTTAAGCGAAAGCTCTTAACAAGTGTTGGTAAAGTGCGTCAATGGTACAAGGTATATTGGCTAGATTAAATTAAATTTTTCAGTCACACTGTCTTTTCGTCGAAGAGCAGCATTTTGTATTGTTATGTAAAAATCTACCTTAGGTTTTTGCACTAACTTAATATTGTTGATGTTATTACAAAAAATACAAACTAAATTTTCTTCGGTAAGTTTTCATTTAAGAAGAGGTACGGAAAAAGACATTTTAAATCCATTCACAATTTTTTTAATAACACATTAATAATATACTACCCTTTTAATGGGCATTAAACAATAGCCTTCCTAATGATCGTTTAAGTAATAACAAATCAAGTATGAGCGCGCGATTGTTAAACAGGTAAAAACTTGCATTTTTGCGATAGTATATTGTTTTTAAACACCGCGCAATTTAAAATTAAGTTTACTAATATTAATATTTACTGCATTGTATTATTTAAATAATAATTTAAAAATATTATTTACAATTGATATAAATAAATATATACTCAATAAATAATAATTATATTGTTCAAATTTGGAAGAAAAAAAAAACTATATACGGTTATTACATTGCGATGATTGATTTATTTAATTAGCCCAATGACAATAATTAATACCTACATAAATAAATTATGGAAAAAACTATGTTAATAAACTTCAAGGATTTGTTCGGGTTTTTTTGCGTAAGTGTATATGTAAACTATGCATAAGTACGATAGAAGCGCACTCTAGCGCGCCGCGCCGCGGCGGCTGAAAAATCGAGTGTACGCGCATACTTAACAATTAAAAAACAACGTCTAAATTAAAATAAGCCCCGATTACTCTTCACAATCTTGAAGTTGAATGTTTAAACTTCAATTTAGACACTTGGTAACCTCAAAAATAATAATTTACATATGTGTTTTCAAGCCTCAAAAATGCGTATTTTTGCGTTTTTCAGACTTTAAATCGCTTATAACTCGAAAACTATCAACTTTAGAGAAAAATGACAAAAGACCTTTTTTATTTAAAATGACCCAAAAAAACCTAAAAAAACGTTTTCCAGATAAAAAAAATATTTTTGGAATTTGTTTAAAAAAATTGTTTAAACAATTTCTGCCCAAAAATTTCGCCCGGCACCCTTCAGATTTGTTTAAAGGGGACATTTTTGAACCGGAATCCGCGAAGAAACCGAATCAGAAACATTTTCCCAACGGGAGCGGCCTCACAGCCTGGACTATTTAGAATAATATACTAAATATAAAATAAAATAAACTTTCAAAAAGTAAGCATAATAAATGGGTGCATGAAAAATTTATAAAAATCGAAACACGGAAATTGAATTTGCAACTTTACTTTCTGATTTAATCGATCATCAAGACAATTTTTATCAATACTTTAGACTGAGTTACGATAATATCAAAAACTTTTATCTATTATAAAAAACTGATCTCACAAAATAAAATACAACATTTAGAAAATATTCCGTTAGAAGGAAGCTTAGCAGTAACTCTTAGGTAAGTATTTTTCGTTTCGATCCGTTGTGGTAATACTTTACTTTAGGAATGAACTTTTTATGGAACCAATCTTGGAAGATGTCACAAGTTATCTATGATGCCTCGAGAGTTTGACTTTCCAAACAATCTTTACTTTTTTATACCCCGGTGCACTCATCTCATTACCTGTAGCTAAGGTTTTTGTAGGTATTGCTCGTCAGTATAATCTCGTTTCGTCAGCGTTATAAATTTGAGGATGTTGTAAAATATTTTGCTTTTGCAAATATTTGCTTAAAATCTTTCTATCTATCTATCTATGCAGCCCTTGCTGTACAATTTTGGACATAGGCCTCCTCTTTCTTCTTCCACGTCTCTCTATTGTAGGCAGTTTGTATCCACTTCGGGTCTGCGTGTTTCTTTAAGTCATCTGACCATCTCATTTGTGGCCTTCCTCTTTTTCGTTTGTAACTATATGGTCTCCAGTGTATAATCTGTCTTATGGTATGTCTAGCGAACTTCCACTTAAGTTTTGCTATCTGCGTTGATACATCGGTCAATGGGCAAAGAATATGAAATAATAAATACATTAAAATTAAGAAAGTTCCAATATCTGGGACACGTAATGAGGGGACAGCGATATGAAATGTTAAGATTAAAAATACAGGGAAGGCGAATAAGTGGAAGAAGTATCAAAAGAAATGTCATGGTTAAAAAATTTAATTGACTGGTTTTAATGCAGTTCAACAGAACTCTTCAGAGGAGCGGTAGATAGAATAAAGGTAGTGATGATAATATCCATCCTCCGATTATTACACAGCACTTAGAAGAAGAAAAAGAACCAACCATTAGCTGCATCGAAAGGTTCGTTGATTTTCAAGTGTTCGTGAAAAATCTCCGATTGCTTAGCACACGTTGCCCAGAGATTGGTGCACCCTCCGATCTTTTCTGTAGAAACTACCTGTAAAGTGCTTCATTGATTATCATTTCTGTGCAGATATGCTTTTAAAAGAGTTAGATTGAGATATGAAATTTTGTAGTTTAACTTTGTTTTATTGCGACTTATTTCATATAGAAAAAGTCCCTAGACGAAAAAGAAGAAGTAGTTCTAGATCATTCAAGATGACATCGAAAATTCCTGACATTACGAGTGACGTTTGGAACATCAGAAAATCTATCTATATAAAAGACTATAATGACAAGTCACGCCGTTTGTTCAGTAAGGTAACGACGCCACTTGCAAGTGGAAAGAAATTGTAAGGAAAAGAACCTGTAAGGAAAGAAACATGTAAGAAAGAAATCTGAACTACCAACATTTGACACTTCAATCATATTTTGTTCTTGAAACAATACGGTTGATTTATTGCTAATTTATTCTACAAATTGATGATTCGAATATTGTTAATCACAAATTTTACTACTTCACGCTAAGATCAATAACGTATAATATATATTTATTATAAGTCATTGGGTAAGATAAACATACACTCACTATAAAAACAAAATATCATTTAACAAACGTCAACGCTTTACCTAAATAAAATAAATTTAAAACTAAATAAGATTAAATAAAATTAAGTGAAGTTAAACAGAATTACGTAAAATTAAGTAAAAGCTATACCTGTAAAAACACTGCAATACCGTTTCAGCTGAATTTTCCATGTAAAATCCCATAAGAAAATGCTAAGGTTCATTTTGCTCAGTTTTTGAGCGTTTGGTGGTGGATGTAGAATAGTTCGTCGGATCTTAACATATGATACATCATTGAGGGGTAGTGAATATGTTGAGACAGAAAAAACGCATATTGCGGCATTTCTAAGAGGGCATTACATCATATCTCCTTTGTTATTGGTCCGATTAGAGCGTGTGATACGTTAAATGAAAGGGAAGGATAATTAATATATTAAGATAGAAAAAACAAACAAGGCGACTACCAGAATAACACTACACAATACACAATGTCTTCATTATTAATGAACGTATAATTAGATACTAGATCTAATAGGGCACTATGGATAAAAATAGTTTAACTAAAAGGCATATGTTGATGTATTGACTTAAATAAGGCCTCTGGCTGAGTACAAAGTAAACAACTTATCGAATTCTAATATGCGACATACAGAACGAAAGGGGCGGATATAATGAATATATTTAGATAGAAAAAAACAAACAAGGCAACTACTAAAAGAGTACTACACAGTATCTTTATTATTAATGAACTTTTAGTGACATACGGGATCTAGAGCACTATGGATAAAAATAAATTTACCATAAGATAAATTTTGATTTATTGACGTACAGAAGACTTCATGCTAAGTACAAAATAAACAACTGATGGAATCCTAACATGCGACATAGAAAATAAAAGGGGAGGATACAACGAATATATTCAGATAGCAAAAACAAACAAAGATACTACCAAAAAATCACTAAACATCGTCTTCGCCCTTAATGAACGTATAGTGACATACAACATATCACATGAGACTATGGATGATAATAGACATATTTGCTTTATATACAAAGCATGAGGTAAATATAAGGTGAATTTGTTTTATTGACCTAAAAAAGTCCTCTGACTGAGTACAAAATAAACAACTAGCCTAATACTAGCATATGACACATCAAATCAAACGATGTGAGACATATAGTACATATATGTCTCAAAAGTAAAGTTGATTTCAAAGAAGTGTAACGGTAATATCGCGTTTTCTTGTCAACAATTCTAGGTTCGTGATAATGATTATCATGCGTTTAACATTGGTTATTGCCATTTTGAAAACCAAGACACGTGTTAAGTAAATGTATAGCTCAGTAGTGTCTCTTTACACATTCGACGTAAAACACAGTGACAGATTTCTAGGGATTCCCCGGGCATTGGTGATATTCATATTGTATTATACGTGTGCCTTAAGGCGTATAGACAGTTTCAGTCGAGTGATTTATGATGCGCTATTTCGATAAAACCTTAAAAATTGAAACCTCAATTTGAATAATGGAACATCATTCTTCTTCTTCTTCTTGTAGTGCCTATCCGTTTTGGATGTTGGCGACCATCATGGCAATCTGCACTTTGCACACTGCTGCTCTAAAAAGATTTGTGGTTGTTGTGTTGAACCACGTTCGTAGATTTTTCAGCCAGGTAATCCTTCGCCTTCCTGGTCCCCGTTTTTCTTCTACTTTTCCCTGCAAGATTAGTTGCAGCAGTCCATATCTTTCGCTGTTCTTCATGATGTGACCGAGGTATTCGATTTTGGCTGTTTTTATTGTGGTTAACAGCTCTTTTTCTTTTTTCATTCCCAACAGAACACCCTCATTAGTAACGTGGTCGGTATACGATATCTTCAGGATGCGACGATAAAGCCACATTTCAAAAGCCTCAATTTTCTTTCAGATGGCGTCTGTGAGAGTCCATGACTCAACTCCGTACAACAGTATAGGAAAGATGTAACATCGTAGTAACCTGATTTTTATGGGCATTGATAAATCATGACATTTGAATAACTTAGCCATTTTTTGAAATGCAGATCTTGCTTTCTCTATTCTACTATTTGATTTCTATGGAATGGTCCCAATGTTCATTGACGTTCGTACCAAGGTAGGTGTACGTTTTTACTCTTTCTATTTGTTGATCGTTTACACTGATTTGTCCAAATTGCTGTTCCTTCTTAGAGATCATCATACATTTTGTTTTCTTAGTGTTTAGTGAAAGTCCGTAGTTCTTACTGACCTCTGTGATTCTGTTCGTTAACTCCTGGAGAGTTTCAGAGCTGTCAGCGAATACTACCGTGTCATCCGCGTATCTAATGTTATTGATAGATTCTCCGTTGATTCGAATTCCAGCTTCAACATCACCCACTGCTTCTTGAAAGATTTCCTCAGAGTATATGTTAAACATCATAGCACGGATAATCCGATGCCAGGATAACCCGCACATGGATAATCGGGGTTTCACTGTGTTATAATAATAAAGGTTATAGTAGTACTAAAAAGTACTGCCCATCGAGATTTTTTGTCATTATGCGCGTATAAATATTTAATAACACGATAATGCGCAGTTGACTCTGCAAGACACATCAGAAAATCATGAAAATGGTGATGAGGATATTGAAAATACGTTTTACGTTTCGCTACAATGTAATTTCAATTTTTTTCCATTAGCGTACTGACATTAAAATTTATTTGTTATAAATTATTGTTTTTTAGATAGTAACTCCGAACAAAACCATTAACTGTGTATATAGTCGATATACAATTATATTTATATATTATAGTGATTGATGAGGTGATACGGAAGTTATAGAATAAAACATTAAGTGATCGATAAAAATCGAACAAAGTAGACTATTTACAACAAATACGTACTCCTATGAACTGGAAAATGTTCGTACTAAAAATTTTACTGTTTTCATTCATGTTGGTAGCAGAAAATTTTTTAAATGTTTAATATATTTAGAAATTTAGATGAAAGATTACTTTGAACTTCCTATTTTGTTTCTAGCAAAAGTTTTTGGTACTACACAGAGTTATTTAAAGTTGCTAAATTACCAGATGCTTCAGGTTTGTTCAAACAATCTTTGGCGGCTTCTAGACAGACATGGGCAAACTTTTGAAGGTGAGGGACAGATAAAATAAAAAAATATGTATTCGGGCCGAAAAACAATTGAACAAAACGACGTTTTGTAAGTTATAACCTGATTTTTTATTTTTACGTCACTACAACTTTCTTTTTCATTGTTTAGAAGAGTATATGAAAGATGAAACTGTAACTGAACTTCTAAAAGTTGTTTATAATCTGGTAGAAACTGGGTTGAGTTGGTTCACTGTAGTAAAGGTAAATGGTGGTCAGTCAATTACTTTCCGACTGTGTTTTTGGCTTCATATTACGAAACACCTGTTCACATATTTGTAAATGTAAAAAAATCGCAATTTTCTACTGAGCCTGAGATTTTAGTTTTGGGAAATTATATTTTGGCAGCATTATAGAAGCACAAGCCAGACACACAACCGCTGAACTGACGTTATATTCACTACGTGACTGTCCGAACTACACTGACCTTGAGAATAGACGAACTACAAACGGTAGCGCCTGATTCCTGAGTTAATAACTACAAATATCTAGGAACCTGGGTAAATGAGAACAATGAGTCATTGTTAATTTATCCAGGTTACTATATATTTGTTGTTATTAACCGTTACTTTGATCATATTATCATGAACTATTTACTAAGAAAACCGTTATTTTATTCTAATTAATCTGTGAGTAAGTGTAGGGCTTTTCTTTCACGTGTCATATCAAAGATATCCGACGTTGGCGTGCGAAGGTTTTGTGATCTTCTGCCACATGAAATAATTGTCCTGCATTTGATATCTGAGTCCATTCACAAATGTTTTTGAAGCAAGAAACCTGTTTTTTCCTACACCTCTACGGCATTCTATTTTGCCTTTAAGGATCAGTTGTAATGTTCTATATCGATTTCCCCTCACTATATATCCCAGATAAGACTTTTCGGTCTTTAACGGTCTTTAGAAGTTCTCTATCTTTGTTGACCCTCCTTAGTAGTTCCTCACTTAGTTTTTCTTGCTGTCCAAGGTATGAATGATCCGTCTATGAATCCACATTTCCAATGCTTTAATCCTGTTCTTACTTGATAATTTTAGTGTCCACACTTCTGCTTTATACAAAGACCAAATATAGCACTTAGCCATTCCTTGTCTTAGTTCTAAACTGAGATAATTACTGCAAAGAAAGGTCTTCATTTACATAAACGTAGTTTTAGTAATTGCTGTACTTCTAGCTTTGTCACATAGTGTCTTACCATCAATTTTACTAAGTGTTTTCATCTCTGCTGTTTGTAACATTCTTTTTGTCCTAAAAAATGATACCAAATGGGAGAAAAAAAACTTAAAATAATCTGCAATTTAATATAACCGCCAGCAAATTTAACATGTTAATTTCCCCAAATAAAACAAAATGCATGGTTACAATATCAAATTTAGTAAGATTTAAATTGGAGGTGGAAGGTCAGATAATAGAACAGGTGATAGAGTTTAAATTTCTAGGCATCATCTAGTAGTCCCTCGTTGATTTTGATTCCATATTGCTGTCTCCCAAGTGCCTTTTTAAATAACTGATCCTAACAACATGCAACCTTGTCGGACTCCCCGGTATATGGAGATTGCATCGGTATAATTATCTCCAATTTTTACGATAGAAGTTTGATTCCAGTCAGATTTTTAATGACACTAATATCTTTGTCATCTATTCCTTTTTTAACATCTGCATTAATTTTACATGCTGTACTTTATCGAATGCTTTTAGGTATTGTAATAAGGATAGGACAACCTGGAAGTATTGGCAGATTTATTCAACACGGTGTACGATACGGGAATAATACCACAGGAGTGGCTAAAGTCAACATTTATAACCATCCCTAAAAAAACAAGCAGCAAAAGAGTGCTCTGATTATCGAACACTGAGCCTCATGAGTCATACTTTAAAAGTTCTGCTAAAAATAATACATAAGAGAATATACGAAAGGCTAGAGGAGTATATTAGCGAGACGCTGTTTGGGTTCCGAAATGGAATGGGTACTCGAGAAGGACTATTTGCCATCAACATATTAATTCAGCGATGTCGGGATGTAAATGTTGATCTACACTTGTGCTTCGTTGACTACGAAAGAGCTTTCGATAAAGTAAGACATGAAAAACTAATATCAATACTTATGAACAAGGGCATTGACAGTAAAATCATAAATATAGTGCAAACATTATATTGGAACCAAAGTGCCGTAGTTCAAATTGATGGGAAACACTCAGAAGAAATGAGGATCTGTAGAGGAGTTAGACAGGAATGTGTGTTATCACCACTTTTGTTTAACTTATATTCTGAAGAAATTTTCCAAAACACGCTCAATAATATCGAAGCGAGAGTCACCGTTAACGGAAAATTAATTAATAATTTAAGATATGCAGACGACACTGTGATAGTATAGAGGATCTACAATATCTTATCGAAAGCTTGAGTATAAATAGTGCTGAGATGGGAATTACTATAAACGCTAAAAAAACGAAGTACATGCTGATTACAAAAAGGTCACAAAATATACATCACCTATTGACAATAAATGGTAACGTGATAGAACAAGTAGAAAAATATCAGTATTTGGGAACTTTGATCAATGAAACCAATGATCATACTGTAGAAATAAACAGACGAATAGAGATTGCCAGATCAGCATTTATACGAATGAAGCCACTCCTAACTTGCAAAAATCTAAATTTGGAGATCAGACTACGTACCATTCGCTGTTATATATTTTCAATATTATTATATGGAGCTGAGACTTGGACATTAAAAAAATGTAATTTAAAAAGAATCGAGGCCTTCGAACTCTGGTTATACCGCAGAGTATTGAAAATATCATGGACTGATAGAATTACAAATAAAGAAGTACTGGAGAGGGTTGGTAAAGAAACAGAACTAATCACCACTATACAAACCAGAAAACTGGAATACCTAGGCCACGTGATGAGGGGACCAAAATATGAAATTTTGAGACTGATAATACAGGGAAAGATTCAAGGAAGAAGATCTGTTGGCCGAAGGCAGAACTCATGGTTAAAGAATCTACGTGATTGGTACCAATGCAGATCGATTGATTTGTTTAGAGCAGCAAGTTCTAAAATAAAAATAGCCATTATGATTGCCAACCTCCGTAGGGAGACGGCACTCTAAGAAGAAGAAGAAGAATAAGGATAGACTTAAGCCAGTTTGCGGGAATCACTCAAGTGTTATATATTGGATTAAAAAGTTTTGTAGGGTTACT
Source organism: Diabrotica balteata (assembly GCA_918026665.1). Lineage (NCBI taxonomy): Eukaryota > Metazoa > Arthropoda > Insecta > Coleoptera > Chrysomelidae > Diabrotica > Diabrotica balteata. The sequence goes on from OU898279.1 coordinate 127,658,331, forward strand.
CAAATCTAACCCTAAGGGTCCCACTTCGTCCGCGGCCCATACTTTGCCCACGTCTGTTCTAGACAAAGTTGAATAAGAACATTTCCTGATTTTTTTCTGGCGTACCATTAAATCATAGTTTACTATAGACGGTATTACTGTAACAAAAAGCCATAGAGTGATCTAAAGGACGAGGTATTTGATTAACCAGATTTATGTTTAGAGAATAGTGATAGATTTTGTGTGAAAGCATAGTTCACTATTCTGTACTGGTTTATGTCCTGCCGATGTCATACGATAGATAAAAAATTATGTAAATAAATCATTATAGCCCGTACAATATGCACATTTCTACCTATTTATTATTTTGATTAAACCACTCACATATGAAGATTAGTATTAAACTACTCATTGATGTTTCTGGTGTCGAATATTTGGTCTTTGAACAAAAATTATCATTAGAGGTTGAGGGTGTAATGTTAAATTGATTATGGAAGTTTCTGAAAATTATCTTTGATTGATTATTACTATAACAAAAACATAAAAGTGTTTACATTATTAGTCCACTCGTCAGAGAATTGACCCCTAAAAATCATACGAACAAGCTTAATTTTGCAGAGATTATTAATTTTGGGACCACAAAAAAGATGCAAACAAGTTTACCACTTTTAACCTCGTGCTTCTTCTTAAAACCCCCCTCGCAAGGGCGTAAAACCGCAAAAAAATCGATTTTGCATGTCTCGAAATCAATGTATCAGCGGAAGGTAAAAATTCGATACCTTTTGATCCAAATGTCCTATCGACAAAAATCAAGAGACGTTTTAAACCTTATCCGGACACTTATTTTTTCTGACGTAGTAGGACAGAGTGTGTCCATCGGACACACGGCAACAATATTACGGTATTTCATGTTATAATTAATAAAATGTGTATCAAATCTTTTGAACATATATTTTTAACTAATAAAGTAATAATTATTGAGTGCTTGCTTTTTAAAAATTAAAACAACAATGCATACCTTTTTTGAACCTATTCTCTATCCTTCCATTGTTGGATATAGGTCTCCTCCAGTTCTCTCCATCTTTCCCTATCTTGAGCTGTTCTCTGCCATGTGGGACCTCTTTGTTTTCTGATGTCATCTTTCCACCTCATCTGTTGTCTGCCTCGTGATATCTTTGCATTGTATTTACGCCACTTTCAGATGGCATTGTTCCATCGTCCGTCTTGGAGACGTTCATTGTGTCCAGCCCATTTCCATTTCAGTTTTGCTGCTTGTTCTATCGCGTCTACTTTTTTGTTCTGGTTCTGATCCACTGGATACGTGTTATATCTTTAAGTGATATACCCAACATTTGTCTCTTCATCGCTCTTTGAGTCTTCCTTATCCTATCCAAATTGGCCTGTGTAAATGTCCATGTCTGTGCTCTGTAGGTGAGCACCGGTATTATACAGGAGTTATATACCTTGCTTCGTATGTATAGAGGGATTGTTTGATTTTTTAGAACGTAAAAAAGTTTGCCGAACGCTGCCCATCCCATTCTTACTCGTCTCGATATTTCGATATGCATACCTTAACTTATAATAATTCTAAAGTATCTACAATATATATGACATTTATTTATTACTTTATTAGGCAACTAATACACTCACATTTTATAGTGCTGTGTTCTTACAAACGTTCTTACTGCAACTATTACATGTTTGTTTATGTGTTCTTGATTTTGTGATGGACATAAAATATGCGAAAGTCCATCGGTTTATTCTACGTTTGTACATATATGGATGCACCATCTGGTCAAGCGAGTTTTGTTTTATTATGGTAGAGAAAATAATCTCTGGTTTATGGTTCATCTCTTCTCTAGTGTCGTTCGAGTAATGAATTATTGACAACAATATGACACTTTTCTTGGGCTTAGGCACGTATGATACCAATGTCGCCTCTTTTGTGAATCCAAATGTAGAAGACAATTGCTCCTTATTCTTACATTGATGAAATTCAGGAGGAATAAACTTTTTATTTTTTCTAACTGTGCCAACAATTTTTAAACCATTAGATAGCATATTATAAGCCATATCTAGGTCCGTAAAATAGTTATCAGTTCCTGTTGGTTCGCTTAGTGATTCTACTACTTTACGTGCCAAACCAGTGGCTACTTGATTACCTTCTTTGCCGAGATATGGAATCGCATTTAGAGGATAAGAAGTTTCTGAGTCACATGCCAACCATATTTTCATCCCATACTTGTCGGGTTTTGAGGGAATATACTGTTTGAACGAACATCTTCCACGATAAGGTATCAACTGCTCGTCGATTGTTATATTTCGTCCTGGCAAATAATGCTTTTTCAAATTTCCTAATATTTTATCCCATATATCCCGTATAGCAGCCAGTTTATCTTTTCCAGGTGGAAGTTGAACTCTGTGTAATGGTCCTTTTACCATATTCTGAATTCGTGTTCGTCCATTCGGAAAAGGTTGTGATAACCACTCAGTTTTATCTTTTCTAGTCGATATTTACGTTTTATTTTATACTTACATGGATTTTCCCCTGATATTTGTTCATCCTCCTCCTCACTAGCTTCCGACAAATAATCATCATCTGATTCGGATCGCGGTCTAAATCCGCTACGCAGTATTCGTCTTCATCAAAATCAGACAAGTTCTCAATTATATCTTCAAGCTCCTTTACGGTTAACTTTCTTTTGGCCATATTTACTATTTTATATACAGTTTAGTAGTTGTGTGAAAACTACATCGTGAAGATATTTCTACGTAAGGAACAAACACCAGTAAAATAAATTGAAAAACTTACCCGAAACTACAGGACTACGAAAATATGAAAAATAAGAGAGTAAACTGCCCTCTAGGCTAGCAAAAATGCAACTGAATGACTAGTTGAATAAGTCAGAGCTTGTTTGGTACTACTGACACACACTGTTCGGTTACGTTAGTAAAAATAATTTTATTTTTTTTTTTAAGTTTATTTTGATCAGTTCAAAATATTGAGTTATTATAAGTTTACTTTAAAGTAGGCAAAGTCCTAATTTTTAAGGTAATAATAAACTGTGCTTTCGAAATATACAGTAACATATCTATAAATGTGTCCGATGGACACACCTTTCCCGGATAAGGGTTAAAGGTAAAGAGTGCAGCTTTTGTATGCAGGTTTTGTATTTTGCAGAGAATAAACTTAGTTTATATAAAGGTGTTAAATAAATTAACGTGGCGCGATTTTGGCCATTTTTTACGATTCTCGTGAGATCAATAAAATTGATTACTTTCATTGACCAGTTGTAGTAAAATTTCCATTTTTAGAGATAGTCTTTAAAACCTACAGCAAGAAATTTCAATTTTGAGTTGTTTTAACAAATATGGGGCATTCGAAATATGAATAAAAAACTCAGAATTTAATGTTTTACATTATAAACCATCACACGTCACGGGAAATTCATTTAAGAAGACCGTTTTGGATGAAGTTTATTGCAGAAGTTTTGTTCTTTTGAAAAACGTACTAGTGTATTTGAAAAAAAAAGTTTTAAATGTTTTAGATCGTTTGTTGCGTGAAAGTTTAAATCCAGCGTATTTTAAGCATATGTCAAATGCCTCACATGTGTTGCCAAAACTCAAAACTAAAATTCCATGCTATATGTGTTGGAAGTTAGGCTCTAGTTATTGAAACTTGTAGTAGTCAGTTAATAAAAGGGATAGATTGTATTGATCTCGTGAGAATCATAAAAAATGTCAAAAATCGGTTCATTCTACACCAAAAATGATTATCAACATTTTTATTCAAAATTATCTCAGCTACATTTTTAATTTGAATAACTTTCTGTAGGGTGTACAGACTCTTGGTAACTCGATCTTTTTTGGGTCCCAAAATTAATATTCTCGGCAAAATTTAGCTTGTTCGTATGATTTTTAGAGGTTCAGTGACATTTTCGTATGTAGTATATATTAAATTATATTTTAGATATCAAAAGTTTTTGAAGAATCCTATTATATATTTTATCTTAATTTTACATTGAACTTGCCAGATATTATGTGATGTATTTGTTGTTATTGTGATACACACTATAATTCGTTGTATATTCCTTAGGTTAAGTAAAAATAGCTCAATGTACCAAATTTATTATAGTTAAAACTGAGTTAAACGTATATTTCTATGTTACATATTTTAAACTATCTGATATTAGTTGTCCTATATTTTTTGGAAAAGGTTTTTCTCTGTGGTTGTAGATATTGACTAAGATGATTCCATTGTGACAATAAATAATATACATTCCATTTTTACCTATTTTGTTGTGGTTATAAAAATTATATCATGTCAAATAAAATTTTACAAAATTAAATCGTGGTTTTTTTATCACAGGAAGATTAAAAGGAAGTGTGATGAGTAATGTAACGTTTACGTTGGGACTTTTCGATTAACATTTCTACGGTTCGAAAAGTTCTCGGTGTTGCCACTTTTAAATATTTTATAAATATATATCGAATTTTAAGATTTTAATGAATAAAATCAAAAACATATGTATTACAAGAACTGTGTTAAGCCTTAGAAACTCTTATTTTTCGTTGTGTTGGAAGTACATGACAAGCAGAATATAATCAATAAAAAATTGAGAAGAATATCAATTAATGATTTCTATATTTTAATAACAAGAGTTCATGCAGGCAATTCTTGTAAAAATGCTATGATTGCTAAAGGCATAAGCATTATATTATAGCAAAATAGCCTTTAACGATTACGGCAACTTATAACAGGACATTCGACACGCTATACGAGGGCTAACCGATAAGTACTTAATCTACAAAAGATTCTGATCTACAGCTGGTGGTATGTCACAATGTTAAAATTTATATACTTTTTAGGTACAGTTATCGTCACTATTTTAAAACAAATCTTCAACTTAGGATTATGTACGTAAACTGTAAACTTTCTATTTTAATAATATCTAGTTAACATTTCCAAAGAAAGCAGTATTTTTTCATAACTGTACTTAAATGAATCCATGTCATAACTTACGTGGTAACATGCCTACAAATTGGTATTGTGAAATAATTTTTGAACTAAGGTACAAAATAACTACGTTAAATGATTAACTATCCAAAAACCTTTATTTTAAGCAAAAGTTCGTTATCCATACTGCTATAATTTTTAAATTAACTGTACCTAGAGATAAAATTACAATTAAAAGCTGCAAACTAGGGATTTTGTTGATGTTACCGTAATAAGTTGGCCTTTTGATAGTGAGAAATTAGTTCAGAGAATTAGTTCACTTAATAGATGAGAAAATAAGTTCACGTGTCATTTAGTAGAAGGCAGACGAGATGGGGTTATTTTTTAGACTGACACCTGATCACAAATTAAAGTTTTTAAGGGGAGAAATGTTCCGGTGGTGAACTCTCAAAAGAGCGAGTTACAGTTCTTGTTGCAACCAACATGTCCGGTTCCATGAAAAGAAAGCTTTTGGTGATAGGAAAAATTAAAATTCCGATTTAAAAACGTGAAAAATTACCCTATTGATTACGATTTCAATAAAAAGCCTGGATGACCTCGGCTATTTTTGAAAAGACTTTAATAAAATGGGACAGTGAACTTTTACAACAAAAGAAACGCATAACAGTTGATAGGTTAAAATAAATTAAACTGGTTTTTCTGCCACCAAATCATCGAAAAGAGAGAGAATAACGACGATACGAAAGTTAGTATTCTTGACGCTATACTAATGATATCAAAGGCATAGGAATCTGTGCGGAAGGAAACGATCATCAACTGTTTTCTTTTTTCCGGCCTAACTAATGACTTACAACCATCAGGAATCGCGTATAACGATATTGCACAAACGCATTTGCAGGATGCCGTTTCCCTTCTCAGTTCTGACTACTCTGCAGATGAATATGTACAAGTGGATGACGAAATAAGTACGAGCGAAGAACTGTCAGATATTGACATCGTACTGAGTCACCAAACTATTGACAAACAAAGTACTGATTAGGTCAGAATTGGAAGATTTCGGCAAAACCTACTGTTGCTGAAGCGTATGTTGCTGCTTGTTCCAGTATATTTATTCAGACTGCTGAAACATACCAGGGTGTAAATGAATCACCATAAATGTATGTACTTTTCTTAGTCTTTTTAAAAATAAATAGTATATGTACATTTTTATAATACAAAGATTTTTAGAAGCCGTGATATTATGAGTATACTTTATTGACTACTTATTTCACTACATATTATACATATATGTATGTACATATTTAGATTTACGTAAGTACAATAAACACATATGTTAAATGTTATGTATAATATGTTATTATAACATATTAAATGTATAAAGTATCACATTTTTGCGTCATAAACCTAGCTACAACGATAACTGTTCCTACTAGTGTAAAATCGTTTATAGCAACCTGTTCATTCTAACCGATAGAACCGCTTACAGAGAACACTGGCTACAACGTACAAAAACCACCAGTCCTCTGAAGTTCGTTATAAACGATGTTGACTGTAATTTTTTTTTTTTGGATAATTAAAAATCATTCAGAGCTGGAAAATAAAAATGGTACTAGATGCAAATTTCAAAAAGGCCTTTACTATCCTCGTCCAAGGGAGAGTCGAATAAAACGAATCTTGATATACGGAGGGAAACACCTTCGATGAAATCCTAGGTAATTACTCAACTTTCTTCCAAGAGGAAATTTATGCTATAGAGATGTAGCAACAGGAACTAATTAAAAGAAATTGCGAAGACAGATCAATAAAAATTATATCATATAGCGAGACGACATTAAAACCATAAAAAATATGTTAATTAATCCTACGTTAACCATTTTAGAATTGACGAAATAAAAATGTCTACCAAGTTCTTTTCACATAAACGCCAAAACTGGTAAATAGTATTCAGTTTAATTCTAGAAAAACACGAATATCATTGGCTAGCTATTACATTTGGCAACAGCGCACAAATTCTGGCATTAAGAATATAATTATTATTTTATCTAGTAGATTATAACCCAGTGTCTGCTTGTTGTCTCAGTTAGTGTCTCAGGTTAGGTGTAATTTGTTAAAATGGGATTTTTTGAGTTTGGGAGAGACGAGAGATTTCCCACTCAATATGACGCAAAACGAACTGCCGTTACTGTGGATCTGGTAGACGCTGGACTCGCTACTGCCTGCATTATCTTAGGAATCTCGTTTTTCATTTCCTTACTGACAAGGAAGCTTAAAACAGTAAGTACAATGTTTTTAAGTTTGTCTAACTTTAAATACTTCCCAAAACAAATAAATCATCAGCAAAGACATATTTTTTATTGCAATTTTACATGTAGATCATGTTATAGTATAGTCATATATAGAGATTTGACTTCTAAAAATCATACGAACAATTTAAATTTTACTGAGAATGTCAATTTTGGGGCCTTAAAAAAGATGAAAGGAAGTTTGCCACTCCTACCCTAGAGCTTCACCCTAAAAACTCCCGTATACCATAGAAAAAAATGTTTCAAACAAGAAATGTAGCCAAGATAATTTTGAACAAAACGTTTATTAGCACTTTTGTGAAGAATTTATACTTTCATTGACCGGTTGTTGTAGAAAATGTAAAAATTGCAAAAATCGCGCAATGTTTATATATTTAACAGCTTTACAAAAACCGTCGTTATTTGAGACAAAATACAAAAGTTGCGTACGAAAGTTGCAATTTAAAATTTTATTTAAAACATTTATTTTACGTGCGTAACACATTCAAAATCGCCGGTCGCTTGAAGCGTTGTTTCTTAGAGAACTGTGTGAGAACAATCTACCGCAAAAGTGATAATAAACGTTTTTGTTCAAAATTATCTCATCTACATTTCTTGTTGAAACAATTTTTTCAACTTATATCTCTGGGAATTTAGTGAGAAGCCGTTGATAGAAGTGAAAAACTTTTTGCATCTTTTTGGGAACCCCAAACTGACATTCTCAGCAATAATCAGCTTGTACGTATGATTTTTAGAGGTTTAGTGGCATTTTCGTCTCTGACGACTTTAGTATTTATGAACGTGAAAATTGTTATTTTAATATTCTGCACCAAATTCGTATTAATTATCTGACACTAAAATATATAGAATCTATCATCTTGATTTCTTCTAACAAAGAAATTGTAACACATTCATATTGTTTTTTTTTTTGTTTTTTTTTTCCTTTTCACTGTTGCTGATATCTGATTTATATTCATAATGCACCATCGGCTTCCTAACAATTTGGAACGCGAATCTTATCAAAATATTGTAACATTTTGTGGTGATAATAAGTTAGTTTGGTTACATTTAGTGACACACCTCGATACGAGTTTCAGAATGAGAAACCGACAGGCAACAGCAAAGATAAATGGGAAAATGTTTAGTTCTTTTTATTACTGTTTTTTTTTATTCTACTTCAGTGTTTTGCAACTTTTTATATTATGCTTTCTTTCTTCTTCCTTATTTTTCTTAATAGACAAAGCGTCTGTTTAATCTTCGTTATCTTCTTAATAGATGCCCAGCATTTTTCACGTCTCCCTATGCTTTTTCGAGATATTCCCAATATTCTGTTTTCACTATTCTATTAGTATGTTTATTCCAATATATTTTTCTTAGTTTAAAGGTACCTATCTAGTTATAGACCATGATACTATAACAAAACAAGATAAGTCAACGCGCATCTTCTTGTGACGTAAGCCTGAGACAAGTTGTCAAAATGCCAAATTGACAAAATTAATGACAGCAAAATTAAATTTAAATTTTTCATTTGATGCAATTCTAGTTATATAAATAAAAAGAATTAATATTAATAACAGCAGATAATTAATATATCACTAGTATAACAGCAGAGTAAATGTTTCTATGGATAATAATAAATGTTTCTATAGATAATAATATATTAATGCCCATTTTAATAGAACTTGAAGTAATACTTTATTTTTGATAGGTCTTTAAAAAAAATTACTTTGGATGTTTGTAGTGAACTGGAACATATTTTTCGTAGTTATATTGGCGACACATTAAAAATAACCAAAAATTGTTTAAAAAACTTAAAAAAAGCTGCAAAATATGTAAATGTTAGCGAAGATGTAAAATTACTTTTTTTAGATGTAAAATGTATTTTAAAATACAAATTCTAAATCAAAATATTAAAGATAATTACAATACTATAAAAGAAAAATCACAAAGATTGTAAAATAAATGTCTAAATAACATTCATAAAGTCTCAAGTTTGACCCGCTTTTCCTTTATGGTCAAATTCTTTACATTTTGCCGGCCTATATTTAATTTATGTTTTGTAGCAATATTTATTTTGTTTGTAATACACACAATCAAATCGTAGATTCATATTTTTCTTTAATTAATTTTACAAATTACTTATTAATTTTCAAAACACGTTTTTACAGAAAGTAACTAGTTATGACTTATTAGTGCAAGATATGGCATCGAGGTATACTTACCGTTAACAGTTTAAGTTTTGAAGTTGTTCATTACAGTAATGGAACAACGTTGCCATATGTTGCATCGTTAAAATATGATACAAAAAAGTCCCCTGGCTTTGTCTCACCATGACGACATGCGCAAAGTCGATCAAAATTAGAACGGCAAGTGAGCATATCTTGTTTGTTATAGTATCATGGTTATAGACCAGAGAAATAAACAAATAAAAATATTTTTTGTGACACTTTTTGATACAGGTATCTAAAAACTGCTTTTAATAAATTTGAGGTCCTCCATCTTTTAAATGTCCTTGGGGTTAGACCTTGTGGTTTTTTACCTTCTGGTTTTCCATCTCTTAAAATATCTTCTTCTTCTTTTTTGTATGTTAGGCTTTAAGGCCTGTTATTTCCGGTCCGATTTAGCAGTATTTGTGATGTTGACTGCCGGTATTCTCTCCATCTCTTGGGCACAGAATAATAAACAATCAGAATGCCCACTCTCCATGGAAAATTAAGTTCCCGCAGACGTTCCGCCATGTTTTAAAGGGAACCAGTGTTGTTCAGTGAAAATATATGTGGTGTGCTTAGAAAAATTAACCCGGTTTAATTGACTTACGGCAATCATAGATTAATATTGTTAAATATAGGATAATTAAACATAAATATAAACAATTACATAGCCTCACAAATCATATGTCGATAAAGACCCATTACACCAAATGCGATTCTCAATCCGAGTCTGTGTTCTGTATTTCCTTCTAAAACATGGCGATCGCGTGTTGAAAAACTTCAAAGGCGGCATCTGAGAGTGGGCATTTTAATTGTTTATTATTCTGTGTCTTGGGGGTCTGCCTTGTGGTCTTTTATCTTCTGGTTTTCCATCTCTTACTATTCGAGCAACTCTCTCTTTCCATTATGTTATGTGTTGGTTCCATTCTCGTCTTCTTTGGCATCCTTATTTGACGATATTATATACTTTACATAATATTACATGATTATGTCTCTGATTATGTGTGTTAGGGATCCTGTCTCTTAAAGTTTTACCTGCTTCCGCCCTCAGTGTTTTGATCTCTGTTATTCTTAAGATTTTCTTTGTATTTGTTATTTCTGCTCTTGTTGTTGATCTGTTACACCAAAACCCTTGTTACTCTTTGCATATTTGATACTTTTCAATGATTTTCTCAGCAAGTATCTTAATTAATCATTTCAAACTGGTATCAAGCAACGTAATAGTTCGATAGTTAGATGGGTCATTTTTGTCCCCTTTTTGTATATAGGGATCGTTATACTTAATTTCTATTCCTTTGGTATGCATTTCATTTCAAGGATCTTTTGGAATAGTTTCGTAATATTTTCGGTTAATGCTCTTCCTCCATATTTTAGTAATGCATTCGTAATCGTATCCGAACCTGGGGCTTTTCGGTTTTTTAATCCTCCTATATTATTTATCACTTATTTCGTAATTGTTGCCAGCTCGTCTTCTGTCTCTCCATCTTCTTCATCTATGTCTCTACCTTCGTCCGTATAAAACTGTTCTATATACTTTTTCCATCGTTCTTTTTGTATACTATTTATGTTGTTATAATCGTTAATAGCTTTTTCCTTCTTTTCGCCATCTTCCCCACTTTTCGTTGTGCATCTTATAAATCACTTTCCATTTTTTTTGTGAATTTGGATCAGTATTCTATTTTTCTTTCTAGATTTCTTATTTGGGAGTTGACAATATTCCGTGTGGTTACATAGCGCTGGTAATTTGTGGGTATCGTATTACTTTGATAGTGGATATGTTACGAGCAAAGCCCGAAGTTGGATAATCCCAGCATTGTACGGAAATTATTGTCCACTTCTAGCATGGTACCTACAAACTGTACGATGTCCGAAATGATCACAATTCAAAATGATTATCGAAACGCTCTTCGATTCGAATCGATTATTATTGACAAGCGATACACTAAATCAAAAATCGAACATTTCTTGTTTTATATTTTTATATTTTCTATTTATATATAGTTATTCTTTTTCGAATCGACAATGTGATAAAATGCTCTATCAAACCAAAATTTATATAACAAGGAGAAATTGTTCTGCAATAGAGTATTAATGATAGTGAAACATTTCAAAGCTTTAAGAGATAGGTACATCACTACAATAAATGGAAGATGTTTGTGAATCATTTCTGATTTTCAAGTGTAGAGATGTGTACAATTAAAATAATTTATAACCTCATTGATGTTTGTTTGTGTTTAATAATAAATGAAGAAACATCGTAAAAATCGTTATGAATCGATATCTGTATTATTCTTCCAAACTTTGACGCATGACTAGTAATTGAAATTAAAACATTGTACAATAATTCTTTTATACAAAGTCGGACGATTATGTCTATTTCAGAGATTGTACAGTAAAGGGGTACAATGGTAGAAGTGGACAAGCTTTTCGGTACATTGCTAGGATTGTCCAATTTAGGACATTGCTCGTAACAGATGTTCGCTTTTCGTTTTTCATACGCTAAAGTTTTAATTTTGTTGGTGAACCATGGTTTGTTCTTGTTTTTACCATTTACATTAACTTTCCCTGTTCCCATACTTTCTTTAGCAGCGGTTATTATGTTCTTTTTTATTGTTTCTTATCTTTGATCTACTCCATTTTCTTTGTTTCTTCTAAGGTCTCGATATTTATATTTTCCATATGTTTTGGGAATAATTTTTTTTAGTGGTATTTTTATTAAGATTTTCCCTAAAATCATAATGTGGTCTGATCCTACGTTACCCCTTTTACCCCCTCTAATATTCCCCTTTTACTTTGTAATTATCTAATAAACAAACCTGCTGTCGAATAGTGTTAGAGGAAAGGCGGCAAATTCGGACTCCCAATCGGTTTTTACTTACAAACATTTGTATTAAAATAGTTTGAATTCCTATTTAAGAAAAAAACTATACTAACATTATCTAGGAATAACTTTTCTTAGTTTGAAATATTCTAAATATATAAATATATATTTTATGACTGTAAATTATTGCAAAAAGTTTAGGCACTTAAAAAAAGTGCTGTAAATTCGGACCCCTCTTTTTCCTCCTATTTCGTGCCCCCTAGAAACCTAATAGATTATGTCTGGTGTAGAAATAATTCACAGTTAAATATATAACTGTGATAATTATATATATATATATATATATATATATATATATATATATATATATAATAATTCACAGTTATATATATATATATATATATATATATATATATATATATATATATATAAATTTATTTCATTTTTAAAATATATTGTTTAACAAACTATGTAGAAATCTGACTTTTAAGTGACTTAAATACAAAAATAATTAAAATAAATTAGCTTTTACTAAAAGGCGTGGGCATATGATATAATCATCTTTTTCCGCACTGGTACAATCAACATGTGCCCAACAGTAACACATTAGGCATTTGATCCACTGTTCACCCGTCACTGACTTGGACCATTGTTCGTTGAAGAACTTGCACGTCACATCCGACTCATCCGGTGTTTGTCTTGGTCCTACAACGAATTCGATTGAAGAGACTTATTTCAGAGACAAATTATCTGCTTCCTCAGATGAAGATCCCCCATGTATGTCAAAAACTAATTGTCTCTTGACCTGAGAGCTAGGTTTATGCTTTTTACACTCTTCTGTAAGTTTTCTTTATTTTCAGCCTCTAAAATCTTCTTTTTTGTTCAACTAATCTTCCATTTTCTTTGGCGTCTTTATGTGTCTGATCTTTTTTTTCCTGACAGAACCTTTTTAGCAATTTCTGCCTCTAAGTCTGCTTTTTAAGGAGACGAAGTGATTATAGCCGACTTGCGGCCTCTTCCAGGTGATTTTTTTTTATCAGTTTGGGCGCAGGTAAGATTTGAAAGAGACTTGTGTAATCTGGAGAAGGACTTGAAAGAGAACTTAATAAGGGGAATGGCAGAGGCAGTGGAGGAGGTTCTACAAACTGAATTGAGGTGGCTTGTTCGTGTGCAGCCCATGAAAGAAAATATGCTAATAGGTGAGAAGATTCAGGATTTTTCTCATCAAGTGTGTTGTTCAAAAAGTTTCAACAGGATCATCAGATGTACAGCCGTTATCATCTAGATCAATAGGCTTCTCTTTTTGGGCTTCTGCAATGAACTCGGCATGTTAAAACTTGTTTCTATCCAGTCGAAACATTCCAGTTGTCTTGAATCCATTATGGCTATTTCTGCTATTTGACACTTTATGTAGAACTATGTAAAACAGTTAGAAGTCGTTGGTTTATTAACAACCATTGCCTAATCTCCTGACTCTTTAAAGAAGACAAAAAAGACTTATCTAAGGGCTGCAACTTGTTATAGTTGCAGCTAGATAAGTTGTATGAGGCAGTAAGGAGATAATTGTAACATGGTTCTGCCTAGCCTTCTCGATAATGTCAATATTTCTGGTGTAGCTTGAATGTCATTTAAAGACTAGTAGAACAGGTTTTTCAGTTGTAGGTTTTGTAGTGCACAAAAAATAATCGAACGATTTTGTAAACAGTTCTATTATACTGCATCCTAATGGATGAGCGTAAACGACAGCAACTGGAGGAGCTCCTTTTTGCAACTGAGCATTCATGTATTTCCTAGGAAATATCATCATGGGTAGAACATAGTTTTCACCAGCACTCATAAAGACTACAATTGTTATAAAGGCACCTCTTTCCGCTGATGTAAGAGAGCCCACCTGCCTTTTTCTTTGAAGACCAATGACTGTTTTTACTTTACTCTGAATTACTGTAAGGCCACTTTCATCAACGTTGAAAATTTTATTTGCTGTATAGCCGTATTCAATATTCTCAAAAAACATTGACACATTTTCTGTGCTGAAACCCACAGCTTTTGCAAATGAGGTTCCTGTTAGCTTACAAATTGAAAGTCGGCCCTTGCGCCTTTTCATAAATAGATCTAGTTACGTTTTACCTGCCATGTTGTGTTTAATAAAAGAGTGCGTTATGTCATTCCTTTTGAGCCAACTGTTAGGCCATACGCCGAAGGTCTCGCCTAGTCTAACTAAAAAATGTAGATTCCATGACCAAACAATACTTAACCAACTGTTCCTCCAATTAGGGGGGCAAGACAGTAGGCCTTTCTGCTCTAACAGAAGCTGCTTTTGCTGGTACTCCATATTTTTTCCACTGACAAATGCATCAGCGTGGTCTTGGGTACTTCAAAAGTCTTAGCAGCCTTCTTCCATCCCATTATTTTCACTCTAGTGGCTTCTATAGCCTTTGTCATGTTTTCCTCCGACCACAAGCTCTTCTTCTTTTCTTTGGTAGTCTTCTGCATGGTTTTTTAAGCTGCAAATATAACATTCGGAATTAGTTTCTCCTCTATTCACTCCTCACTTCGGAATTCACTCCTCACAGTGGCAGAGCAAATTCTAAGCAAGGCTGAACAGTGGTTCAGTGGAAATCGGTTGTTGCTTAATACTGATAAGACAGTTTTTGTCCACTTTAGAACCAGCCAGTCACTAGAACAGTTTCCAGATACAATTAATTTTTTATCAGAAAACACGGAAACTGCTAGATCAGTTAAATTTCTTAGTATCCATATTGACCAGAATCTGAATTGGGGGGAACAAATACAAAATACAACAAAAAAACTGAATAGAGCCTGGTACTCATTAAAAGTGTTAAAGAGCTATCTGGACCAGGGGATTTTACTATCAGTATATTATGCAAACTTTAATTCTGTTATGCGATATGGAGTAATCTTCTGGGGTGCTGCAGTAGATAGCTCAACTGTCTATAGTTCAAAAAAAGGCAGTCCGGGTGATCTTAGGACTAAAGGCGGGAGAATCGTGTAGAGGCCGATTCAAGTCACTCAATATACTCACTTTCTCAGCCATCTATATATTTGAATGTATTATGTTCCTTTTTAAAAAATTTTCTGTGTTTTATCACCTGCTTCCCAATCATGAATATAGTACAAGAAGCCTTAACTTGAATTTGCCAATTCACAGATTGTCTATAACAGAGAGAAGTCCTTTGTATGCGTGTGTTAAATTTTATAACAGTCTACCATCTGACATTAAACAGGAAACACACTATAGAACTTTTAAAAGAAAGGTTTTTCAACACCTAGTTGACATTGAGCCCTATACTGAGGCGGAGTGCCTGGCCTATCCTTCTCCTTAATCAGCATATTTAATTTGTAATGTCAATATATATATATATATATATATATATATATATATATATATATATATATATATATTTAATTTGTAATTAATAATGTGACGATATTTGCTCAATCACGTTTAAAGATTTATGCAAATAAAATTTACTCTACTCTACTCTACTCTAGTTTTTAGTAATGGAACGTGTTTACTGGACGTCCGAATTAGAAATAAAAGGAGTCCGAATTGAAAACTCCAAGGAGTCCAAATAAGGAAATAACACGTGCAAATCAAAACTAACCTCACTCAAAAACTTGGCGGTAGAATTGTTTTCCGTCACTTTAAACACTATACTAACTTTTTTACTACATACTACGTTAGTATTAAATTTTTACCTTGGCGAGAACTATCGAAGGAAATGATAAACAGGAATACTGCAAATATTCCAGGAGTTACAAAAATTAAATCACTCGTCACCGAACTCAGTCACTAACCGAACAGCAGCAGAGCCTCGACAACCGGCATTACCAAGGAAAGGTTTACACTGTTTTCCCGTTGGGAGCAGTACCTCCATACGAAACTGCAGTAGGAGTCCGAATTATCAGTAGGGGTCCGAATTTACCGCGGTTCCTCTATTATTCTTAGTTTTAATTACTATCTTTATCATCTTTAATTATTATCTTTATTTCAGTAAAAGAAGATTAAAATATTTCTAACCTGGCACTAGTCTGTGTCCGTATAGTTAGTTATATTTTATCCTTATTTACATGCAAATGTGTATGTTTATCATAAAAAGTATTACGTATTTTACAGAATGTGGTTATTTTTACACGAGTCTACACAACTATCTTGATAGGAACTCTGCTACTAAGTAAGTATTGATTTAAATGAGAAATGATTTTTTCTTTTTTTATCCATTTTTTACCGAAAGTGTAAGCGATTTATAATTTATATTTTTCGGTGCAGGATCTTTCGCCATATGGAATAATTGTCCTGCGTTTGGTATCTCAATCTATTCACGAATGTTTTTAACCAAGAAACCTGTTTTCTTCCTACACCTTTACAGCCTCCTATTTTGCCTTTAATGATCAGTTGAATTCACTCATCTCAGATACCTATGGTATCGGAACGATTGAGCTCTGGTGGGACTCTTTCTGTTATCGAGTCCTAGGCGACTTGATGTCGTCTGGGTACTTTCCATTCTCCATTGTCTCCTTATTTGTATTTCCAGATCTATGTACTTGGCAATCTTTTCGTTGTATTTAACGTGCAGATTATTGTTGTTAGGTATTGCCACATCGATTAGTGTTGTTTGTTTCGTTAGTTTATTAACTAGTACGAGATCTGGTCTATTATGTGTAACTATTTGGTCTGTGAGCAAAGTGCGATCTGAGTATAAGTTGTAGTTTTCATTCTAAAGCATACTCCCATATTGATAATATGGGAGATGGTTTGTTTGGAAAAGTCCCAGTTTGAAAGCTATCTCTTGATGAAGGTTCTTCATCAATATATTCAATTGCAGCTAATGTCTGGCAGCCCTGGGTAAGATCTTAGATGGTTTCTTGGGTTTGACATCCATATGCATTTGTCGTTTTGGACCTGACGATATATTTCAGGTAATTTTTGGTTGGTATAACCTGATCCTGAATGGCAAGTAATGAACTTTCTGTTTCAGGGAACATCTTTCCTGATGTCAACCAATGTTCGACGTAAACCCGTGCAGAGGTTTACCCATACAGGTGCGCATATTTTCGTTCTTAGTGAGATGGTTTATGCGTATTTCTGGTTCTCACAGTTTGATCGGTGTTGTGTCATCTACTGCCAAAATCGCGCGATGTATGCACCTGCACCTGAAAATAAATAAATAAATCCTGGTACTCCTAAATACCGCGGTAATGTTCTTTCTACTGCACTTCGAGGATGGTCCTTTTGTGCCTTTGATAGGTGTGTTCGTATTTTTCGCTAGAGAGTTTCTATATCCGTTTTAGTCCACTTAATAATGCTAAATGAGTATCTAAGCTCGAAAAATGCGTAGGTGTTTAATGCCTTATTTTTACTATTAGATATGAACGGAGTAGATGTTTTACCCTACATATGAACTCTGCAGTTAATTTGATTTTTATTTGTTTATGGTCAATTTTCCGCCATTACTTTCAAATAATACATATACAACAGATGATTAAGCTTCGCAACTACAGAATTATTAAGCTAGGATAGTGGGTTCATCGCTAGTCAGAACCACAATAGATCAGCGAGACTCCTTGGGATAGGCCACGGTAAAATAGGTTTAATTGCGATATTTTCCGTTTCGATATTGTTTTCGCCAGGTATTTAGAGGTGAATTTTAGTCTTTCAATCTGTCGTTATATACCTTAAGAAGTCCACTATAATATCATGGACTTTATAAAATATATTCCTAATATATATACAATAAATTCATGTGGCACCGAGTCAAAGGCTTTCATGTAGTCAATAAAGGAAGTGAAGAGGTTATTTTTGTTTGTGTATGTCTAGTTAGAAATGACTGAGTCGATAATAAGCTGTTCTGTACAGCCCATTACTATTATAATGATAATATTATAATGATATTTAATGGTCTAGGTAGCTTATAGGTGAGTATGTCTGCTTGTGGTGCCAATGAATGGGATTGATTGCCACTACAAATAGAAAACTAAAGTATTCCAGATCGTCTCGCACAAAGGAAGTAAGAAACTATGGAGTAATCAAGTATTAAACTGCCTAGTACTGTTTCTTTATACTTAATGATACACAACAAAATCGAGCTATGGACGAAATTCGTCCTCGATCTTAGTCGTTTTTTTGGTGGCTGGTGCACGTATAGTGGATGCGCCTCATTAGTTTTCATCTTATTTCTTTGATTTTGGTTGCATTGGTACATCAAATGATTGGAGGGGCCAAATATTGAAACTTATCTATTGGGGTTGGTCTTAAGTATAATACAATCATTCTGCAGGTCTCGTTTAAAGCTGAATCTGCTTGTTTAGCGGGTGAAGATTTTTGCCAGACCGGGCATACATATTCTGCTGCAGAGTAACATAGGGTTGAGGTTCTTAGCAGCGTCTAGTTCCTATTTACTTTCATTAACTTAAAACATGCTTCTTGTGGGATCAATATTTGTCCAGCCGTGGTACGCAAATATAGGTAGACTTAACAAATCTTCACTTCTATCATCCTTTTTTATATAAATACCATTTAGTTTGGTAATACACTTTCTGATAATATATTTTAGATTATTTCTATAATATTAGATATATTTGTATTGCTAATAGATGAATCATAGTATTAATTCGATCAAATGACATATTTTAGTAAACAATTTCGGCCAAGAATGGGAAGTAGGCCACATAAATTCTGTAATGGCTTATAAAGCAGGAAGCGTACAAGAAATCAACGGGTCGGTGTCATTAAAAATAGCGTTGAGAGGAATTAACGTTACCCTAAAAGCTACACCTGATCCGAATGGCCCCTTAAAAGATGAAACAATAGATTATAACGAAAGATTTGAATGGGTATGGGATCAAGGAAGATTTGGATTTGGACCATATGGTAAGACATGTTTTATATGATTGATTAACATTTTTTTTCTTCCATATCTTTGAGAATTGTAACTTTTGTTTTAAAGTTTCTCATAATTTTATATTGCAATGATGTTCTATTGAATTTATTAAATAATATCTATTACATTGTTGTGAGAGAGTATTCAATCTAATAGTATCGTTTGTTTCTCTTTGTTTAGTAAATAATTTTGTTTTTAGCCGGTTTATTGCAAAGAGAGTTCAGAGAGGCTCAATACAGAGGAGCACCACTACCTATCATTTGGGTTGTGGATTATTTTGTAATCGATGGAGAAGGCCAGCGTTATGGGCGATTTTATAGAACGGCAGGATGGTATACGCATATTTTGATGTGGACAACGTTTCCTTGTTGGCTCTTATCCACGATTTTGTTCAGATCAGGTATGTATAGCTATGTTCGTATTCGAGAAGGCAAGGAATGTGTAAAATTTTTTTCACTTTGTTAATATTTACAGAGAAATATGTAACAAATCCATCATGTCAAATTCCGTCCGACCGCTTGTAATCTACTTTTGTGACACTCCCAAGAAATTCAGTTCTAAGACGTACGGTTCATATCGACTTATAAGTTTATTAAGCGACACACTTAATGTTTTCTTGCGTATTATCCATTCCAGAATACGAACAAAATTAAAACAAAGCATACCTAGATAGAACCCAGTTTGGTTTTAGATACGGTATTGGAGCGCGATAGTTCTTCTTTGCAGTGTAAATCTTGGTTAAAAAAATGCCTAGATCATCAAATAGGAGTTTACGCTTGCCTTTTTGACTATAGAACTGCAACATCTTTCAGGACTTGACACTAAGGACATCCAGATTATTAAATACCAGTATTTCAACCAAACAGCCCACATCAAGTATGGACATATTGTGAGTTAAAACATAACCATTTATAAAGGGTTTAGACACTGTTATTCAACCTATACACTGAGCAAATACTTGTAGAGGCATTGGAAGAAAAGCACTAGTATCAACATTAATAGCGAACCAATAAGTAATCTTCGATATGCAGATGGTACTGTTATACTGGCTGATAACATAAAAGATTTATAGATGATGCTTATCAGGGCTAACCCATTTGGATTTCAGTTTTCAGTACCAAGCTAAAGCTATAATCAAACGCGCATCCTACACAACTTATACGTATACACACAAAAATATAGCAAATCTGTGCACATTTAACCCTTTCGAGTCAGATTTTTTTTCAGGATCGGTATGGAATTTAGAACGTTTTTTAAACGTATAATTATGCAAAAATAAGTGATTGAGATTAATTTTGTCCTTGAGATTCGCCATTTTGCCTGGGACATATATTTCCCAGTCAGACTTTTTTGGAACATTTATATGGGACTATAATAATCCATTAGACATCAAATTATTACCTACTTTATTTTAGTAAAGAAAAATCGAAAATACAAATAAAAGCTCGTATTTTGACAACTAAAGCACTAAAACTAAGATTTTTTTAAAATGAAAATTTAATGAAAATGAAAAGGTGTGAAACATGTTTTGCACAAGGGTACACTGCAGCTCCGACATGATGTGGTGGTTCCTTTTTCTTTTTTCTTCGGTCACATTGTACAACCCTATATTTACCAGCATTAGTTGAATTTAATTTGTGCATAATCATATTAGGTACTTTTAATTGAAATTTTCTGTGTTAACAACCCCTGTATTAATATTTATTTTGTCTTTACATAATTTATTTTTAGTCATTCGATATGGAGCATATTTTCTTGGAATATGCGGTGGCTTGCAGTTGCTGGCAAACCTAGTTTATTTGGTTGTACGTAATCCTTTCCCGCTTTCGATACCGTTTGAAGAAGAAACTTTAACTACTCATTTTGGATTTAATTATTGGTGTACCTTTGTTCTAGGTAAGTTCTAAGTGAATTCATAGTTTTTAATAAATAGTAACTTGATAGTTGTGATATATTTAATATTAATACGGGAGCTGCCAAAATAAGCAGTGCTGGAAGCTGGATTGACAAGGAACTGCTTACACAAAATTAATTAAATTAATAATTAACAATTTTAACCTGATTGTTATATTACTGTATGCATATCCTACTTTGCTCAGCAAATTTCAATCTTCTTTTCTTAGCACATATAAATAAATAAAAAATTATTTTGAGAACTCGCGAGATATTAACAGAAAATGTACTTATCATTTTTTATCACAGTCTTTAACACAGCCGAGAAAAAAAATAATTAAAGATGGGCAAAGTTGCCCCGGAAAAATTTAACATTGTCCACCAATTTTAAATTCACTGTACGGCAAAATTGTAATAGGACTACTTTGCCTACGGCATACATTTTGATTTGAGTACTTTGCCCACGATATACGTTTTGATATTTATTTTTAGAACAAGTTGGGCACTATAATTTTGAGTTTTTTATTAACAAACTTCTATTGCAAAAATACAAGAAAAATTAATACATTTTTATTAAAAAAAAAATATAAGTAAAATTATAACACTGAAAACAACTTAAATTTTCTTTAAAAGAAAAATATCCTCTTCTAGTTTTAGAAGGTTCCTTTAATATTTTTCTTCTTCTTCTTCACGTGCCATCTCCGCTACGAAGGTTGGCTATCATCATGGCAATTTTGACCCTGGAGGCTGCCGCTCGGAACAATTGTATGGAAGTGCAAGCTAACCACTCCCTGAGGTTTCTCAACCACGACATTCTTCTCCTACCTATGCTGCGCCTACCTTCAATCTTTCCTTGCATAATTAGTTGTAACAGTTGATATTTATTCCCACGTGTAATATGTCCCAGGTATTGTAGTTTCCTCATTTTAACAATCAATACGACCTCCTTTTGTTTGTTCATCCTGTCTAATACAACTTGGTTAGTTATCTTATCCTTCCAGGAGATTTTTAACATTCTACGGTACGCCCACATCTCAAATGCCTCCAGCTTACCCATACATTGCTTATTTAGTGTCCACGCCTCCACCCCATACAACAGGACCGAGAAAACATAACATTTAAGCATTCGTATTTTCAGCTTTAGGCTTAGGTTACGGCTACACAACATTTGTTTCATATTGTTAAAGGCACTGCGGGCTTTCTCTATTCTTATTCTTATTTCTCTGGTGTATTCGTTTGACTCGTTAATATTTGTTCCGAGGTAATTGTAATTTTGTACTCGTTCAATGAGATTCTGTCCTACATGTAAGTTGATATTATTGATACGTTTCTTTGTAATTATCATGAATTTGGTCTTCTTTGTATTCAGTGACAGACCAAATTCTTCACTTGCTTCTACCACTTTGTTTAGTAATCTCTGTAGGTCTTCAATATTTTCTGCTATGAGCGCGGTATCATCAGCATATCGGATATTGCAAATGGGGTGACCGTTGATCTTTATTCCGGCTTTTTCGTTCATAAGAGCTTTTTTAATAACTTCTTTCGCGTAGACATTGAACAAGGTTGGAGACAACACACAGCCCTGCCGAACACCTCTTTTGATCTGTATTCTATCTGATATCGAGCTGTTAATTCGTACTGTAGCTTCTTGTTTGTAGTATAGATTCCTTATCACACGCATGTCCCTTGTATCAATATTTTTCTAATGTCTTCAAAATTGACGTCAGACCTCCATCTCCATTCCTTCTGCTAAATTTTCGTCGTCATTCGTCTCCAGCTCTATTTCTCCTTCTAAATCCTCGTTCCCACTTCCCTCTTGATTGTGATTAAAATCTTCAAATTGAACTGAAGACCGAGTTTAGTATTAAGCAACTTCTTTTCTTTTTTTTTGTTTCTTTTTCTTTTCTTTTTTAATGGTATCCCCTTTCTTTTTTTGTTGTAAAAAATTTAATAATTTCAGAGCTTACTCTTTTTGCAAATCTCCCATTCGGCATCTTTTTTAGCACTTCATGTGGGTCAAAGAGACAAACTCCAGTTGCGCGAAATGAACTTTGAAAGTTTGGTTCAATCGTGTCTATTAGTTTTGTTAGCAATTGATAAAAGATGGTTTTTTCAACTGAATTTAAGTTAGGTTGACTGGTTTTTAAATCAGTAAGGATCTTTTTCCAGGCTCTTTTTAAAGGCCGAAAAAATCCAACATCAAGTGGTTGTGTAAGCCCTGTAGAAGTAAAGGGCAAAAATACAAACCTTATATTTGCCCTTTGACAAGCCCCTATTATCTCAATATTTAGATGTGAGGACAAGTTATCCCCAATCAAAACCTTGGTGCTATTATACCGTTTTGACCACGGTAAAACAACTTTAAAAAGCTGGTCTTTAGACTGAGCGCATTATGTATATCTTTTCCTCCGAATGCGTTCTCACTTAATTTTCTACGCAAGTGGACAAATTTGTCAAGTATCAGCTTAAATTTGACAAGCTGTAACAACATCCACTAAATAACGTTCGTCTATTTTAGCGAAAGTAAAGGGATATCCAATGGAGGAAACATGCGTTCATTTAATTTTGTTTAGAATGGTTCGGCGTGGCACCTTAAAACGTTCCTTGGCCTGACGGAAACTTAAATCTACTCTCAGTACTTCCACAGCTCGTTTAAGCATGGCTTTAGAGTAGTTTACATACTGCCTTGCTCCCAATTTGTTTCTTCTTTTTCTTGGCATTTTGATTGGTCCTTGAAAGAAAAAAAATAATTAGGTAAATACTGACATGCTATTTTACGTAAAAATTAACACTTTATGGATCAAAAAGCACTCTTCAGTTTTCTTTTAAATGCCTTTAAAAATATTTTTCATAGAAATACAAAACAAAAATTAGAGACAAATGGCAGAATAACATTGCCCACTTGGATTTTGTTTTATAAAGAAAAAACATGTGATTCCTGATAAACGTTCCATCGCAAGTTCAGTTGAGGCAATACTAAGTAAGATGTGCAAACAAAAATTAAGTCAATATTCCTACTATTGTATACCCAGCAGTGCTTAGCTTTTACCCTAAAAAACTACAAAACCGTGTTTTTGTAGTTTCTTAACTTACTACCAGCGTTACACTTCAGTCAGGCACGTTAGATCACACTGGCCTTAATATTGTTTTGAATGTTGAACGCACTGGGCAAAGTAGGCCATGTTTACGGTACCTACCTAACAAATGTTTATTTTATATGATTAACTTGTAACTGGCTGAATAGCTAAAAACTGAGAAAAAAAAACAAAGAATTGTATTTAACCCAATTAGTTTTTTTGTAAAATTTTCCATAACTTAGGATGCTTCTTTTGTTGTTTTACTCTCAGGGAAACTAAACATTAAAATCCAGCAACTTCCTTACCCAGCTCCAGTTTTGCGTTATTTTTACCATAGTTCATTCACCTTTCAACTTCAAGGCTATACGATTTTTTATACTTTGTTAAATGTCTAAAGTCCGTTTTCGTGCCTAGTAAAATAGCTTCCTTAAAGTTCCTTAGCATAGACAGCATTCGGAAGATTACAAACAGTATTTATATCAAACTTAGCAGTTACTTTAAAGGCAAAAACTTTTGATCAGTAGGTATGTGCTGCCGATACTGACACATGAAACTAAAACATGGGTTTTTAACAACAACATAGTCCACAAACTCCAAGTGACTCAGAGAGCTATGGAACGGAGACTGCTTGACATTAAGCTCACCGATCACAGGTCCAATAAAGAAATAAGAAGACGAACAAAAGTTACAGATGTAATCCAAAAAAATGCCATGTTAAAATGAAATTGGGCAGGATACATAGGAAGAATGGAAGACAATCGTTGGACAAAGCGAATTATTGAATGGCGACCAAGAGCAAACCAGAGAAGCAACAGAAATGAATGGACACACTTAAGGAAGGCTTACATCCGACGATGGATGTAATAGCTGTTGATTATGATGATGATGAAAGTACCTGTCCGCTAAAAATAAATACTGGTAACACCTTGGCTGATTTTCTTTGAAAGATAACTTCTTTAACAATAATCCCAAGGATATTTGTGTGGCTATTTAATGGATCACTGGGCTTCACGTATTGTTAGCTTTAGAATGCTTGTTTATACTTTTAATTCAATAATGTTGTTTTCAACAATTCTTTTTTTAATTTTAGGTTTAATTTGTGTTATTTTGGCAGGCGTAATAGTATATATGGATATGTATCATGATGAACTTATATACAGTTTCTTTGGCGTTAATCCACTTAACAGTTATGATGAAGTGGTGTACTTAAGTAAGTATAACGATTTTAATAAATGTATAACTTTCGAAGATACATCAAATTCACCCCGTACTATTTACTTATTACTAGAATGGTTTATCAGTTGAAATAATGTTTATAAAAATGACGAAGTTTAATGACGTGGTGATAGGACAGACGTGATAAACGTCCCCCATTTGATATTCTTATCAATCACTAGAGACCGGAATATATCCAAAATGCAGTTTTTTGTATATCTGTCATATATTGCATAAATTTCATATTTTTACAAGAAAAATGCATGATGCCAATATTTTCTGAATGTTTTGACCTTTTCTCGAAACTGTTTAAAACTATTAGACCATTAACAACCCTAATATACGAGCCCTAACAACTAAATGTTCGGACAAACGAAAATTTATTGAAAACGTTCGTCTTCACAATCTTTCTTAGTGAACCAAAGAACGAGATCAATAATACGTTAAACTATATCATCAATAATAAAATATTGTAATGGTCGACCTCTATAAATTTTGAATTGCAGCGTTAGCGGCAAAATAAACGAAAATGTTGCATAACAGTGGCAACTAAATGTTCGAACAATTCAAGAAATTACTATTTTAAATATGGAGTTCGTCACACGTCTGACATTGTTCGTGCTAAGGATTTACCCAGATTTCGACCCCTAAATCAGGGTCGAAACTATCCCAAGGTCTTCAGACTTGGGATAGTTTCGACCCTGATTATTCAAAAGCCCTGGAAGGACTTAAATTGTCTCCAAACCATGTTTTAGTTGTTTTAGCTGTATGACATGCAGCACCGTCCTGCTGGAACATAAAATTCAACTCCTGATAGAGTCATGAGCACTTGGTCGTTAATTGTGCCTTCCACCATGTCATATCTTCCTAAGCCCGCTGATGACATGCAGCCCCAAATCATCATTCTTTTGGGAAACTTCACAGTTATTTTAAGACAATGTTTATGGAATACTTCATTTTGACTTCTGATAGCCCGTTTTCGAAAGTTTCCCACGCAAATGTCAGATTTCGAGTCGTCACTGAATATCACTGAACCAGTCATCAACGGTCCATGAGAACTTTAAACAACCGAAAGAGTTGGTCCAGAAAGATATGAGGTGGTGAAAGGCATAATTACCGCAGCAATTAAAGTATCAAGAAATTTTGAAAAATAGTCTCAAATAGTACCAAGTACTCAAGATCTCTAGTAGGACGGGAATTTTATATTCCAGCAGGACGGTGCTGCATACTATACATGCTCCCGTGGTTTTCAAACAGTCTAGACCTTAATTTTATTGAGATATGGTGGCATAAGATGAAACGGAAATTGAGTAATGATCCCCAGAGAAACGTCGCCGATTTGAAGAGTAAATTACTTGAATTATGGGATAGTTTCGACCCTGACTTATGTTAATCCTTAGTACGAACAATGTCAGACCAAATGACCGTGGTTGCAAAGGCGCGTATATGCGTAAATAAACCTAGCATGGGCAGCGTATGGAAAACTCAAAGACATCTTTAAAAGCGATATACCAGTTTCTTTAAAACGTAAAACATTTGACCAATGTGTGTTGCCTATGATGACCTATGGTGCCGAAACTTTGACATTGACAGCTACAAGTTTTAAAACGCTGCAAATAGCTCAGAGGAAAATGGAAAGATCAATGCTGAGTATATCGCTTCGTGACCGAGTTAGAAATGAAGACGAAGAACAGGAGTTACCGATGTAATTTCCCGAATTGCCACACTTAAATGGAACTGAACTGGACACGTCGCCCAAATCAGTGATGAAAGGTGGACGAAGATATTGCTTGAGTGGAGGCCGAGATTAGACAAAAGAAGTAGAGGAAGACCCCCTACACGATGGACTGACAATCTCAAGAACATGTCAAGAAATTGGATGAAAAGTGCAGAGCACAATGGACAAAAATGAGGGAGGCCTATGTCCAGCAGTGGACGCAAAGGGCTGGGTGATGATGATAGTTATTTAATCAACCATACTATCAGATTTAGAATTAAAATAACGTTTTTGATAAACGTCGAAATAAAGCAACGTAGCAATCAAAAATTATGTCGGGCTTAATTATTAGACGGCCGTCATCTCATTGTGTGACAGTTTAACCGAGTGACGCAAGCGCTTCAATACATAGCGGTGAAAGCGTAAACTATAATGTTTAGTGGCGTCCTCAACGGAGTCTAGCAAATTGGAGAATCAGGAAAGCTGAGGGTCCGCTTTGGTGTCAGGTCCTTTTTTATTTACTTTCCTCTATATTTGAAAGAAGTTTCCCAATGAAGCGTGCAAATTCCCGATGTTTTGCTATAGTCTTAATTTAAAATGAATGGCATGTTTATGCTTGAATTTTTAATAACGCGTAATCGATTAGTTAAAAATTTTTCAAAAATAATGTTTGTTTACAGCTAAGGAAGAGCGACAACATTTGAGGCGACATCAAACGATTAAACAAAACAAATCTATGACGAAACACGGTGACATTCCATTGGTTGAAATGGAAGCTGCTCCACCAGTTGACGCTGAGGATGATGATGAGGATGTTGAGTATATTCCTGTATATTTGAAAAGAAAGACTGTTGTATTGGCACCAAGTGTTAATCGTGGTAACAAACCAAACAGGCATAGAATGCCATTGCCTCCTCCCTCTACCAGTCATGCTTCATAGTTGGGATAAGTTAAAAAATTAATAAAAAGAGAATATTTAACTCTTTGCGCTTAAATTGTGCTTAAACTTTTTTTTGTAGAATTCATATATTAAATATATTGTTTTAGCTTCAAAAGTTTTTCTTTTTATTAATAGTGATTATAGGTAAAGGAATAAGTGAGAACTGCTTAGCTGTTCATGTGGACAGTTTCACTATAGAAGCACTATAGCACTATATATGCATAAGTCCATGAAATAATACACTCAGAGTTAAAATTCACTTCAAATAGTTGAATTTTTAACCTCAAAAACGAAATTCGAATGATATTTTAGTATAATATTAAAAAAATACTTTTGCTTATTTTGCATAAACAAATTTAGTTCACGATACTCATGATAAAAAGGCATCGTTATTGTTCTTCAGATTATTAGAATGGATTAATCTGTTTATATAATCTGCAATAACACAGATGATAAGCAAGTGTATGATATGAAAATGCAGCCTTGAATGAGTTGGAGAAAAAAAAACAAAGCAAGATGTTATTCCATATATCAGCGGAAGCTTTTCGCTTTGTACTTACAAAACAGCATCAGTCCAAATATGCAAGAGTAATAGTATTTTAGAAGGATTGGTGAAGCTCTTGAAAGAGAAGGCCAAAAAGTGACCTCTCATGTTGATTGATAGGAGAATAATAATGCAAAACGTGATTTAATGAGCAATAATACAATCTCGATGGTAATTGCAGCTACCAGTGTTTCAAAGAATTGGGCAAAAAGTTTTAACATATATACACGTTTAACAATAATCGAGGCCAGCGATCAATGATAGATTTTATAATCACAAATCGAGTGATAACACTGTCACAAGTACTTGATGACAAAGCCCTAACAACTGCTAACCTGGGGACCGATCACAACCTTTTTTTATGCAAGATGCTACATACTGGAACGTCCGCAACGAAACAGAAAACCCCCAATGCTCATCGAAAAACACAATATAGAGTCGCTAGCAACAGAGAGGACAAAACTCCTTTATGAGAACAGAATTACCAGCAAACTAAAAGAGATCGAGTTACAACCAGAATGAGGAGTAGAAGATACTTGGCAAAAAATCAGGAAATGCTTCAACCAAGCAACAACAGAAGCAATTGGAAAGCGGAAAATTACCGGATAAACCGCACCAAACCGTGGTTTTGTCAAGAGGTAAAAGAATTCTCTGAATTAAAACGCAAATGCTATCTGAGATATAAAGGCACACAATCGAAAGAAGCTGTCGCAGAATATGTCCAAATAAGAAACGAAGTAAACGCAAGAATAAAAACAATCAAAAGAGAACATTGGGCTAATTCACCAGCGACATGGACTACGACCTACATGGTGTCCAAAAGAAAGTATGGAAAATGCTTCGAAACAGGAAAAAACCAGTTAACGAGTTCGTGCAGACCAAGGGAGTACCTATAGAGACATGGCAACAGCATTTTAAAGAGATATATGATGCTGAAGAAACGCTGAATATAAATGAATACGAAGCAGATATAAATGCTACAATCAATGGTGAAGAGGTAGAAGCAAAGATCAAGAAGCTAGCTAAAAAACAGATAATCACCTGGAAGAGATGGTATACCCAATGAACTCTTAAAATATGGAGGCCCTGACCTTGCAAGTAAACTGTCACAACTATTTAACAAAATCTTTAACCACAACAGAAACACCAGAGGAATGGCATAAGAGCATCACAATCCCCATATTTAAAAAAGGACAAAAAACTTGGCACACAAAACTACAGAGGAATAACCCTCTTAAATACAACGATGAAACTTTTCACGAGTATTCTTAACGACAAATTGGAAAGGCAAATCACTAATGCTGAGAAACAATAAGGTTTTGCAAGAAGGTGGTCTATAACAGATGCAGTATTCATAATAAAACAAATAAAAGGGATGCCAGCGTATATTTGTTTCATTGATCTGACGAAGGCGTTTGACAGGGTTCGCCTGGGAGACATTCTAAATATATTAATAGAAAATAAAACACCGGCCAACATAACAAAGATAGTCCATAACCTAAATAACAACAATGTAATCAAAGTTAGAGCAGGAGACCAATTCACTGAAAATATTCCAACACCGAGAGGAATTAGACAAGGCGACAGTTTAAGCCTCTTCTTGTTTAACCTACTTATGGGCAAAATTATAAAAAAAAGTAACGTCTCTCAATCTCGGATACAGAATGGGCAACAAAAGAATTGGTTGCCAGAGAATGCAGCAATTATTGCCGAATCAGAAGATGATCTTCAGATACAGCTCTTTCAGTTCTTTCAAATAAGCCGCCAACTAAATATGACCATTTTTACCAACAAAACTAAATGTATGATAATAGCAAAAGATCCGCTCAGATGTAGGTTAGTGGCTGAGAACAACCCCATAGAACAGGTGATGCAATTCAGATATCAGGGCATAGATATATCAAACACACACGACCCAGTAAAGGACCTCAGGAGTAAGATCAACAAAGCATCCGCATTGTCAGGATGTCTGCGGGAGATAGTCTGGTCAAATTCGTATATGCGCACAGATAGTAAAATTAGAATCTACAAGACTTGTATACGAGCAATCATGACATAATGCATAGAAGTACGCGAAGATACCAACAAAACGAAACAGATGCTAAGAGTTATCGAAATGAAAACCCTAAGAACAATAGTGGGCAAAACAAGAAGAGACAGGGTAAGAAATACAAACGTTAGAAAGCAGTGCAAAATTCAAGATATTGTAAGATGGGGAAGGCAGCGTAAGAGGATGTGTACAATCATGTAAGACGAATGTATGAAAACAGACTCCTAAAAATTGCCCTAGAAAACAACCCGCCTGGTTCAAGACCTCCCGGAAGACCACCTAAAAGATGGAGGGATAGTTGGCAATCTACCTCCCAGGAAATTAACCAGAGGCAGCTTCAGAGTTAAACAGATCGAAAGATCTCCAAGAAGTAGAAGAAGAAGAAGAAGGTCAAAAAGTTAAAAAATTCACATAGTGTAATCGTATTGGTAGGATTACAATCACTTAATCCATGAGAAAACAGAATTAAACAAGTATAATTGAATTATAAAATAGCGTACTTTAATTGAAAGTACGTTAGATAGCTAGTAGTTCACCAGTGTAGATAGTACACCAAGGAGAAATTTTATAGAGTTCGACAGGTTGCTGTACAGTGGTGACAGAATATCCAATTGTACTTTCAGTCTTTGAAGAGTCGGTATAAACAACTCTTTGTATATTTATTTTTGTTTATCAGCTCTAGAAAGCGAATTCTTAAGTAGAGAGGGATAGAGTTCTGGTTTCAGACAAAAAAAATTTATCTTTTAATACCAGCTGTAGAAGACTAGGAAAAAGATCATCTAACTTAATTATACATCCTTATAGCCATGGTGTCGATGTGATGATGTAGTTGAAGGATATACTGGATTGGAAGAGTTAAAAGAAATTGCAGGAGCATAGGAGAGGGAAAGGTTTTCTGGCCTAAGCCATAGTGGAGGTTCATTAGCTTCACAGTAAAGACTTCTGCCGGACTAGAACAGAACGTTCCAAGACATAGGTGGATAGCCATGTTGTGTAATGTATTTAGTGAATTTAGTTGCAGACATACAGATTGAACGAAATAAATTCGGAACATAGGAATATAATGTATTTCGGCTCAATTCTGCTGTAGGTGGTTGGCCAACAAAATATTGTCAAATATTTATATTATAAAAATCCAATACTTCAGTGAGCTGCTGGATTCTGAACTCATAAAAATTGAAAGCTACACATAAATCTACGATTTATGCTGTCAAACCAGTTATAGTCCAGGAAATGAAGCATTTCACCTCGCAATTATTTCGTGCTCCCTGGATTGACTTGAAATTTAACAGAGGGTAGGTAATAGCCTAAGGATCAAAATCTATATCGAACCAAAGTGCGCCAAAGCCTAGGGGGTGGTTGCCACCCCATCTCCGGGGTGAAATTTTTTTTTACGTTTTAACTACAGGTTTCGATTAAAAAAGTGATTCTAAACAAAAAATGTGCTATACATTTTTTTTATAAAATGATATTTTTCGAGTTATTCGCGATTGAAAGTAATAATTTTTGGACGAAAAAATCCACGTTTTTAATCGATTTTTCGCGAATAATTCGAAAATGGTGCATTTTATCAAAAAAATTGTAGAAAACAAATTTGTAGCTTTTAAAAAGACAAATACAATTCATTTTTTAAAATGTTTTTGGGATATAACAGGAACCGAAATACGGCCTATTAATGTTCAGCGGTTTTCTTCAAATGCCAAATTTGAAAGATTCAAAATCAAATATCGGGAAAATGATGCATTTTTGGAAGAAAACTCACAAAACCTTTTTTAAAGAGCATAAATAGACCTATCATAAAAAAGACTCTAGCTGAAAAATTGAGTGAGTTATGATGAAAATAAGGTCAATACCTCATTTTTTACGAAAAAATCGATGAAAACAACCCCCTAACCACCCCCATTATTAAAATCGATCTTCACCCTTCTGAAATTCC
This sequence comes from Diabrotica balteata, assembly GCA_918026665.1. Classification (NCBI taxonomy): domain Eukaryota; kingdom Metazoa; phylum Arthropoda; class Insecta; order Coleoptera; family Chrysomelidae; genus Diabrotica; species Diabrotica balteata. The sequence continues at coordinate 127,690,854 of OU898279.1, forward strand.
CTTTGTACATGTATTGTTAATATGTCCAAGAAGTTTGACCCATTTAAAATGCTTTGTGTTATAAAAAGTACAGCTTAAAGCGAGAAACGATTTACAATTTCATATTTTTTACCCTTCTTTTTTTAAATATGCCCGAAAATACTGAATATATAAAAAAATACAAATTACCAAATTGTAGCTTTTTTAATGACTAAAATTATCCTTCATTTAGATTTGTTGTACAATGAATATTTGGCAAGATATAGCCGTTTAAAGCATCGATTTACGATCAAGCACCATCTTTTTCGATCCCTTTAAACTCACCCCATTTAAAAACCAAGGGTTCCAAAAAGATTTAATTCACAGATTCTTGTAGCTCTTAAAAACCTCTACAAATCGTTTTTGAAGAAACACTCTATCCTTAAAAATTAAAGGAAATACGTTAAAAAAAAACAGTGAATTTTTTTCCGGAAAATTTTATTAGTATAGTACAGTACATTTCGGAGCATAGTAATCTACAAAACCGGTATATTAGCTAGTGGGGCGTTATACATTCGAAATTTTAAGCGTTCTTATTTTGAAATCCCATACAAAAGAATAAAACATCTGCTCATATGTCTATGGCTTGGCAATGAAAATATTAGAGCAACAGATTGGGGATGGTATTCCAAAGATGGTTTGTTATTACCCGTACGCATGAACAAACAACCTGCACTCGATGAACTTTTGAAAATTATTTTTTGGCAATGCAAAAAAGGATGCGGTGTTTCATGTGGGTGCAGAAAAGTTGGTTTATACTGTAACTCTACTTGTTCTGGGTGCTCAGGTGAAGGGTGCAATAATAGTCCACCAATAATTGAAGATGAGGATGACATAGATCACGATGAAGATGTAATTGATGACGAATAAAATTAAAATTACAATTGTTTTACCTATAAATGTAAATATTTTCAACTATTTATGTAAATGTATAAGAATATATGGTGCCTTTTTATGTTGATAAATTTTTTTGTATTTAATTCTACTTTTTTCAATTTATATCTTATAAATTAGTTTATAAAAACTGCAATGTTGTAAAGGGTGATTTTCAAAAGTTGAAAAGTTGCAAAATTTTGGCAAAAAATTGTTTTCACCTATAGCACTCATAACAATTGATTTTTAAGGGTTGAAAATGTATGAATTTGTATTTTAAAGTATAAAAAAATCACTATTTAACTAATCCAAACCAAATTTCACTCATCTTAAGATTTATAATATTATTTTACAATTTTTGAAAATTAGAAGTAGTTTTCACCCCTAAGAACAATCAGGGTTCATCGGCATGACATAAACTATAAAGCAGAGGGTGAGTTGAGCTTAATTCCAAATTTTTATGCAAATCGTTCCAAGGTGAAATCATTTTCTCGCATTACTAATTTTTTTATATTAATCTCTAATAAGGGTCGCTTTTTAAGGGTTGAAATATGATGGAACTTTATTCAAAAGCACGAAACTATCATTATTTAATTAATTCAAACCAAATTTTACCCATATTCAGGTTTAATATGTTATTTTATAATTTTTGACAATTACGGGTAGTTTTCACCCCTTAGAACAATCAGGGTTCGTCGACATGACATAAACTATAAAGCAGCGGGTGAATTGAGCTTAAATCCAAATTTTTATCCAAATCGATCCAAGGCGAAATCATTTTTTTATAATTGGTAATTTTTTTACATTAATCTCTAACAAGGGTTGCTTTTTAAGGGTTGAAATATGATGGAACTCTATTCAAAAGTATAAAATACTCATTATTTAACTAATTCAAACCAAATCTTACCCATATTCAGGTTTAATATGTTATTTTATAATTTTTGACAATTAGGGGTAGTTTTCACCCCTAAAACCCTTCAGCGCACTTCGGTTCGATATAGATTTTGATCCTTGGGCTATCACCTACCTTTTGTTAAAATTTCAAATGGATACATGCAGGACGAAAAAATTGCGAGGTTTTAACTATTTTCGAGCTTTATTTCCTGAACTATAATCGTTTCCTTAGCCAAACCCGTCTTATGCAAACAACATTGTTGTGAGACAGATAGTTGAACGATATTTTATACAATGTCTATACCTAGGTATGGATTTATTTTTGTCCGAGTTTTATATTGGTCCACTATTTCAAATGCAGTTCAAACACACATGTATTAAATTGTATGTTCCGTTTTAATTTGGTTCAATCTGTATAGATAAAATATCCATAGTCGAGCTTGGAATGGCTTAGCGATCTGTAACCTTTTAGTAAAGTAGTTTCTTCTGCGCCTTAATGATAATGTGAAATGTTTTAATTATATTTAATCTTTTTAAGCAAACTCTTTTAGATTCCTGAATGTGTTGCTGTTGGGTTAATCTTAATATTTTTTAATGATCAATAACTATTAATAAAGTTATTTACAGTATTTTCAGGGTTAAAAGAAATAATTCTTTTGCCAAATTTAATAACTTTTGATTCACAATGGGAGAGGGTAAGTCCTTTGATTTGTAGATCATTTACTAGTAGTTGCGTTGGATTTAATATGACAGTACATTATTAGATCATTGGTATATAATACACATCGGATTGGTGAAGCAATAATGTGACTTACTTGCTAATCGCATGAATCAATAAGGATATGCTTAAAACTGAACCCTGAACCTTGAGAAATTCCATCATGTTGGATATGCAGAGAAGAAAGGAAGTTATTGACAGAATGTAATTAGAATTTAATAAATCAACTTTTTTATTGAAAAAAATTGCAGCAGTCACATTTTTTAGATAACATCCGTTTAAATCCCATCTTTAATATTTAGAAAATCAAGAATTTTCGCATGTTTTTTTGCAATTCTTTCGTTTGTTAATGTAACATGGAATCTTACTTTTTTCGAGTAATTAAAACTGTATATTTTGATAAATAGGTCAAAATTTTACATAAAGTTAAAACAAATTTTCGAATTAGAGTTTTTCCGTTTTTTTTTGTATTTCTTGAGAAAGTTCGCTATAGTAATGTTTATTTTTTACACCATTATAAAGTAGAGATTTCGACAAACAAAAAGAAAAAAAAATAAATATGTTGAATCAAAAAGTAACACCGTGTCTGGGGCATAAAAAGGTAAATTTTCTCAAAATTTCGTAAAAAAAAAAGTTTTTTGTGAAAGAAAACAAAAAAAGTTGGTTATTTCAATTTTTCGTTTAAATTTTGGGTGAAAAAAGTGTAAATACAAAAGTTGTACATATTTTTCTTACCTATAATACTAATTTGCTACTTAACTTCTTCCGTCTACGTTCCACTTCCCGACCCCAGATCGTCCGTAAATTATTTTTCCTATACATAGTTTTTGTTATAGCAGTGGATAAGCAAATAAAATACAGAATTAATAAAGCTAAAGAACAATGTTTAAAAGAACAATGCGCAGAAATAGAAGAATACCAGAAATGACATGATAATTTTAACACACATAAAAAAATTAAAGAATTAACTCACAACAATAGAACAAGAAAACCGGGAATACTGACAGATGCAAATGGAAAACTTGTGTTGAATACTAACGACAAATTCAAGAGATGGACAGAATACATCGATGAACTGTTCAAAGACAATCGAACAGAACAGATAGAGATAGAAGTATAAGATGATATGGTTTTAAAGATATTAAAAGAGGAAATTAAAATGGCATTAAAAACAGCAAAAATGGTAAAGCATTAGGTCCAGACCAATTCCCTATTGAAATCTTAAAATGCGTGAATGATGAAACCTTAGAAATTATAGTAGACCTATTTAACTCAGTATACAAAACAGGACACATACCGAAACAATGGTTACTCTCCACCTTTTGTGCTATCCCTAAAAATACAAATGCTAAATATTGCAGTGAATACAGAACAATATCACTAATAAGTCACATCTCAAATTATCCTGAAAATAATACATGGTCGTATAAATAAAAAACTGGAAGAAGGAATAGATGATAGTCAGTTTGTGTTCAGAAACGGACTAGAAACCAGAGAAGCGTTATTTGCTTTTAATGTGTTAGCTCAAAGATGCTTGGATATAAATGTTGATGTGCATGTTTGTTACGTTGATTTTGAAAAAAGCATTTGACAAAGTAAGACATGAAAAATTAGTCCAAATTCTAAAGACAAAAAACATAGACCATAGGGACTTACACTTACGAATAATAACAAACCTCTACTGAAATCAAAGAGCACAAATCATAATAGATAACGAATCCAGTCCAGAAATTGAAATCAGGAGAGGAGTTAGGCAGGAATGTATTATATCCTCATTACTATTTAATGTATATAGTGAAGGCATCTCTGCTGAACAATTCCAATTACTGCTAAACAAAACAAACAGTTTCTGTGAAAAATATGGACTAAAAATGAATATAAAAAAGACCAAATACATGATTATAACAAAGAAAATAAATATACCAACAAACATACATTTGGGAAATGTACCTATAGAAGGATTGATAAATACAAATACCTAGTGACCTGGATTTCAGACAATAATGATCAAACAACCGAAATAAGAGCTAGGAGAGAAACAGTAAGAAATGCGTTTGTAAAAATGAAAACAATTCTGCAACAAAGATCTTAGATTAGAACTGAGAGTAAAAGCACTGCTACGTGTTTTCAACACTGCAATACATGATACTATGACTAACAAGATAGGATCTTCCCGTAGCACAAATGGCATGCCGTCATTTGAGAGTAGAATTTGAATTCTTGTTAAAGTTAAATGGGATTTTTATGCATTCTGTGATGAAATTATTCAATTAACAAAACTATAAGAAGAAACTAAACGAAAATAAGTTAAGAGGTTTAATAATTACAATAATCGTACACGTAAGGATATCTTCAAACTATTTATTGATACATACAAAAAACTGACATTACGAACGTGCAACTCTCCAATTACGTCACGACTTATGCGCAATATCTTATGTTCTTGTCATAGTATCATGCTGCAATATGTACTTGAAAGCTGGACATTGAAGTAAGAACACATAAATAAGTTACAGTCCTTTGAAATGCGGTGTTACAGGAGGATGCTTAGAATAGCATGGACACGGAAGAACACTAACACGGAAGTATTGCGAGAAATGGGCAAAGAATGAGAAATAATAAACACAATAAAAATAAGAAAGTTACAATATCTGGAACACGTAATGAGGGGACCGCGATATGAACTGCTAAGGCTAATAATATAGGGAAAGATAAGAGGAGGGGGAAGTATAGCAAGAAGGAGAGTGTCATGGTGGAAGAATTTAAGGGACTGGTTTAAATGAAGTTATATAGAACTCCTCAGAGCAGCAGTAGATAAAGTAAATATAGTGATGATGATAGCTAACCTCCGATTGGGAGACGGCACTTAAATAAGAAGTTTTTGTTTTATTTTCTTTGTTTTGCAATGAGTTTCATCCTGTTGGCATTTTTGTGTCTCAAAATCAAAAATGATTGAACGTGGATTAAAACACCCACTGCATAACGTCACAATAACATGGCGTATTGTATCGATAATCTGTCACTCATTTACTGTCAAGCTTGTTTATATAAATTCCTCATCGCCCGAAAAATTTTAGCAATGTCTTTGACATGGAACAAGAACATTATTTAGTATCATCATTTCACCGATCCGCATCATACCCTCAAACTTGGATGAACGAAAGGTTTGCAAACAAACAGCATGCTACCACGCAGACCAGTTCCGTTATAAATTTTGAAAAAAGTGAAATTTCTCTCGATGAAGACAATAAACAAACATACGAATCAGCTTTACATTTTATTAACAGATTTCATAAGGTTTTAAACGAAAAAATGGACAATTTGTCTGCATGTGGTGATTTTAATTACGAAGAAAATAAATTTAAGTTCCCTGAAATACCAAACTACGCTTCCCTCATATTCTTAATTGATGGCACGATGATTCATCGTCAAAATCATAAAGATGAACAATATATAGACAAACCTTATATTGAAACTGTACCAGAATCTACCTTTGATTTATTGAACCCAAGTTATTTTTCTGAGAATAATGTAATTTACGACAAAACGAAATTCAGAAACCTATTTCAGAACAAAAGTGCTTATGAGGTTAATCAAAATAATACATCAAATTGCAGTGTATCGAGTAAGTCGGAAGAGTTTTCAGAAGACCATCAGAAAGTTGATGCTGATAACAATCTTCAAACACAAAGTGAATCTGATAATTTTTTAAATGAAGATAACTTTTTGGATGACAATGTAAAAGTGTTTAATAAACCCACAAAAAGAATGCAGTTGGTAAAGTCATCGTTTAATATTGTCAATATTACACCTTGTAATAATATAGTAAACTATTCTCAAAATATGCACGGAAGTAAGAGCAAAGAAAAATGTCAAATAAAAAATATATTAGCGCCAAATATGACTAAAGGTGATTATAACAATTTGTTATTAAAATGGACATATTACTTAAAACATTATCATAAGCTTCTCCTCTTCATATAACATAATTTTTTGATCTTATTCTTGGTTTATGTCAGTATATCCCCCTAGTATTGTTTTGGTCTTTAGCATTTTTTGTTTTTAAGACGCATATAAGTGTTTTTTTTCTTTTTACTTTATTCAATCCTGACTGCTAAGTTTTTCTTCACGGTTATTATTTTAGTTTCGCATATTTTTACAAATATCCTTCTTTCTATAGGTAGCGCATATTTTTTGAAATCATTTAAATATAATACTGCAATTTATTTATGATTTGCTCTTAACTTTTTGCTCAAAATGTGGATTTTGTCATTTTTGTCTCAAAATTTGTATTTTGAGATCAATTTCCGAAGTGGAAATTGAAACGTCAATAAACGTATTTTAACCTTTAATTGTGGCTTATTCTCAGTTAAATAGTAATTGATGAATTCAAAGACGCAACACAGAAAAAAAAATGAAGCCTATGCAAAAATGCTTACCCGCCGAACTAGAACAAGTATAGAGAATTACCAGACAAAGAGAAGAGAAGAAAAAAATACATAGAATGAAGAAACGAAACCACTTAAAAAAGGAACTGCAATATATAGAAAACCTCAACAGAAAGAAAGAATTCAGAACATTGTATAAGAAAGTTAACATCAACAGAAAAGAATTCAATGCAAACACAAATCAATGTAGAAGTATAAATGGCGATTCCATTGACCGAAGACCATTGGGTCAAACCGCAAGAATAAAATTCGAAGGTTCCCTGTCAGAGAAAATAAGTATTTAGAAGGGCGTAAGACAGGGATGCATTCTCACCAATGCTATTTAATTTATCTTCTTGATGTGCCTATCCGTGACGAATGTTGGAGATCATCATGGCAATCTTTATCTTATCTACCGCAGTGTGGAAAATCTGTACAGATATTGTGTTAAACCAAGGTTCTGAGGCTCTTTAACCAGAATGTTTTTCTACTTCGTGGACCTCGCTTTCCAAATATTTTTCCTTGTAGAATGGCTTGTAGGAAGGCATACCTCGATTCATATCGCATGTGTCCGAAATATTGTAACTTTCGAAATTTGATGATAGTTTTCGGTTCTTCTTCATTCTTCTTTTCATTTGTGACTCGGTCAGTCCACGGGATCATAAGTCTTCTCCGATTTAGCCACATCTAAAATACTTCCAATCTATTGCACATATCTTCGTTCAATGTCCAAGCTTCAACACCATAAAAAAGGACAGAGAAGACATAGCATCACAGCATTTTTACTTTTATACAAAGAGAAAGTTTGTGGATCTTAAAGAAGGCCTCCATCTTGGTGAAGGTGAATCTAGCTTTTCGGATGCGCGCTTTTATCTCCTCGTTATTATCCCCTTTCTTCATTTATTATAATGCCGAGGTAGTTGAAATGCGCTATTCTCTCTACTGGGGTTTAATTGACATAGAGTTGACCTCATTTGATCTTTTTCGTGCTAATTATCATGAGCTTGGTTTTCTTTACCTTTATATTGCCTCCATATTGTTGACTGCAATACGTGATTTTGTTCATAAGAACTTGTAGGTCTTCTAGGTTGTTCGCAAATACTATGGTGATTTAATTTATACGCTGAATATATTTTCCTTAAAGCATTAGAAGATGAGCTGGAGTAGCGATAAAAGAAGGTTTTGTTAACAACATATAGTCAACGATTTGGAAGACCTCCAGAGTCTATTTGATAAAGTATCTATGGTTAGTACGACGCACGGTTTATATATCAATATCAAGAAAAACAAAATAATGATCGTTTTCAACAAATATCAACAACTGTGGACAATTAGTTTTTAATGGACAGATGGTTAACCAGGTTTCGCGGTATAAATATCTTGCAGCTATTGTCAACGAGACTAAGCAAAATTCAGAATATATTGGTTTACGCATTAAACAAGTATGGGCTGCCTTCATCAAAATGAAAAAACTGTTGACAGCAATGTATCTTTCTACGATCTAAGAATTAGAATGGTTAGATGTTATATGTTTTCCATATTCTACACTTCTTCTTCTTCTTAGCCTTCTGTCGTCCATGTTTGGACATAGGCCTCTCCCAACTCCTTCCATCGGTCTCTATCCTGAGCAACATATTTTCAATTTGTTCCGTTCCGTTTACTTTCGTAAGGTCTCCAATATTGTATTGTATTATTCCAACGTTGGTCTTTCTGTCTAGCAGTGTGGCCCGCGAAGCTCCATTTAAGTTTGGCAATTTTTGATGTTATGTCCTCTAGTTTTGTTTTGGATCTTACCCAGTCGTTCCTCTTTTTATCTGACAGTCGTATACCTAACATTGCTCTTTCCATTGTTCTTTCTGTTGTGGTTAGTTTATTCATGTTTGCCTTGGTTAGGGTCCAGGTTTGACATCCATATGTCATGATAGGAAGGATGCATTGGTTGAACACTTTGCTCCTCAAGTATTGGGGTATTTTGCGGATCTTAAGTATCCAACTAAGTTTTCCAAATCCTGCCCATGCTAGTCTTGCTCTTGCTCTTCTAGTAATTTCCGCACTTTTTTCTCTTTGTCAAGTCTCAGGATTTGGCCTAGATTCCTGGATTTGTTCTATCTCACTGCCGTTTATAGTTATATGTCTGTGGTCATCTGTGTTTGTCATTATTTTTGTTTTTTTCATATTCATTTTTAGACCGACGTATTGGGAGCTGGCTGCCAGTTTCCCCAACATAATTTGCAGTTCCTCGAATGTGCTCGCTATAATCACTATGTCGTCAGCGAATCTGAGGTGATTTAACTTGTTGCCATTAACGTTACCGCCATAGGTTGAACAATTTGTAGTTTTGAAGACGTCTTCTAGGGCTAGGTTGAAAATCTTTGGCGATATTACGTCTCCTTGTCTCACTCCTCTGTTAATGGGGATGGGATTTGTATTTTCGTCTAGTTGTACTATCATAGTTGCATTTTCATATATATTATGTATTAGCTGCCTATATCTCGAATCTATTCTACAATTATTAATAGCTTGTTCTATGGCCCACATCTCGATACTATCAAACGCCTTTTCATAGTTGACGAAGGCAAGAAATATGGGTAGTTGGTATTCATTTGCCTTCTCTATCAATGTTCTCATTGTCAGCAGATGGTCTGATGTACTATATCCTTTGCGGAAGCCAGCCTGTTCAACCGGTTGGTAATTATCCATTTTGTAGGTTAACCGGTTATTAATAATTCTCATAAATAGTTTGTATACTTGACTGAGCAACGATATAGGTCTATAATTCTGTAGATCACATTTGTCCCCTTTTTTGTGTGAGAGTATTACTAGACTCTCTTTCCAGTCTTTAGGGATCTGGCTATTATGGAGACATCTATTAAATAGCTCTGTTAGTACAGGGATTGTTAATGTCTTGCTTGTTTTCAAGAGCTCGACAATTATACCGTCGTGTCCTGGAGCTTTATTATTTTTTAGATCTTTTAAAGCTCTTTCTATTTCGTATCCCTTTATATTTGGTAGTACTTCTGATCCCACGTTTTTTATTTTTCTTTTGACGTTTTTCTTTGTTGTTTCATTAGGTTGGCCTTGCAAGCTGTACAAGGATGTGTAGAAGTCTTCGACAATATTTGTTATTTTATATTTGTCATTCTCTACCTTATTGTTGGCGTCTTTATTTTTGATGATTTTTTGAACTCCCAGTGCGGGTCTTAGACATTTTAAGCCTCTGTTGTTTTCAATGACTCGCTCTATTAAGTTCTCGTTCCATTTTTGTATGTCGCGTTTTAGTTCTTTTCTAATTGTTTTATTAAGTTCTCTATATTCTTGAGTATGGCGTTTTTTGCGCTAGTAGTTGTCTTCTTTCCATCAATAGCTGTTTAGTTTCATTGCTTATTTTGTCTTCTTTAGTCCTTGTTTTCTTTTGCTTTCTCTACACTCTACGGTGTTGAAAATTTTACACTTAATGATGAACTGCTTAAAAATATAGAGACCTTCGAAAGGTGGGTCTACAGGCGCGTTCTCAGAGTCTCCTAGACGGATAGAGTCACAAATCAGGCAGTACTGGAAAGACAATACTGAACCTGAAATTATATTTACTATAAAGAAGAGCAAACCTAAGTTTCTTGGCCACGTTTCTAATATGAGTTCCTACAGCTCACAATGCAAGGAAAGATCGTCCGATGAAGAAGCGTGGGACCTAGTTTACGTTGATTAGCAACCTACAGAGAAGACGCTGAATGCAAGAAGAAGACCTATGTTAAACTATGTTTTTGCGTCATAAATATGTGCCACACATCTCATGTCATACTGAATATTCTGAACGAGTGATTTGAGGGCATGGTCGTCTCACGTGGTGGTGAACTGGCCACCGAGATCATACGATTTAACCCCGTAACACTCTGTCTTGTGACGTGTTTCTCCAGGTTTATTCTATGTTTTTTTTGCGAGGTGTTTTTCCAGGTTTTTCCTAGTTTTTTCAAGTTCCAGGTCCATGCGAATAAGTCACAGACCACAAAGGACCTCAAAGCCAACATAATCTATGCCCATGCCAGCAAAGCCATTTAAACATGTTATTTCAACAAAATAATTCTATTATATCTCACACAAACTTTGTTATTAAGCGCTTAATTAAAGATCCTGTGTTTCCCCCAGTGAATCTAATTCCCCCCGAATCCCCAGTGAATCTAATAATTTCGAAGTAATTTTTAATAATAGAAGTATACTTTCTCACTTTTAAGTTATAATAATTACTCGTAATTCTTTATTCTTGATTTATTCTTATCCACTGTCTTATATTCTCATTCTTTCACAAGGAGAAAAATAAATAATGCATAATTATGCCTTACGATATACATATTGTAGTTTGCCATGAATTTCAAAACTGTCAGTAGTATCGTAGTATCAGATATAAATGAGGCGTCCTAGTTAGTTTAAGATAAGCTTTAATTTAATTGATTGAATTAACACTGATTAGTTGATACATCTTTCAGATATAACATTGCTTCAAAACTTGAACATTAAATCTACTACGACAAAAAAGGTTAAAAACATGTTTGACAGGATAACTGTGAAAAAATCATTTATTTGTCAGGAAAATCAAAATATCACTTATGAAGACAGTTCTGATACAGATAGTGTAATTCTTGACGATGAACAATTTGAAAGGAGACATCAAACTGTTAACTTTAAAAAATCTGTTGAAAGGTAAAGTTTTTGTAAATAAATATTTATTTTTTATTCTCTACACATGACCATACCGTCTGAGTCGTTTGCTTTTGACAGAAGCTCTAAATAATGATATCATAATCATCCAGCCTCAAGAGTTCACGGCTGAACATAGCCCTTTTCCTCATGTTTCCAACCCCGTCTATCTTGCGCCGCTCTTATCCAGTTTTTATTGAGTCTTCTTGAATCGTCAGTCCATCTTGTAGGTGGTCGACCGACAATTCTCTTGTCTTCCCTTGGCCTCCATTCCAATAACCTCTTTGTCCATCGCCCATCTGTCATTCTGGCTGTGTGTCCTGCCCATCTCCATTTTAGTCTGGCTATCTTCTCGATGATGTCAGTCACTCCGGTTCTTCTCCTGATGTCTTCGTTGGTTATTCTGTCTCGCAGAGTTATTCCTAACATGAACCGCTCCATTCTTCTCTGCGTGACTCTCAGTTTGGTAGCTGCTGCTTTTGTTAAGGTAAGTGTTTCTGCTCCGTACGTCAATCCATGTGGGCAGCTCACTTTTAAAAGTTTCTCTCAGTTTTCCAAATGCTGCCCACCCACGGCTGATTCTTCTCTTCAGTTCATGAGTCTGGTTATCCCAGCCAATCATAATTTCATGTCCCAGGTATTTATATCTATCTACGAGTTCTATTTCTTTCCCACCAATACTGATGTTCTGGTTGGGTACCAAATTGGCCATATTTGTTTTATTTGGTTGTTTAGATATTCTCCATCTATTTTTATTCCCTTTGTCATCCATATCCCCATAATGATATAGTCGATTTTAATTTTAACCACATCCCAAAGACGTTTAAGCATCGCCTCACTTATTGTCCACACTTCCACTTTATACAGTAGCATTGGAAAGATATAGCAATATGTCATTCGAACGCGAAAGTCAATAATAAGATCATGACCTCAAAGTACGTTTCTTATTTTTACAAAAGTGGATTGGGCTTGTTCTATTCAGCTTTTAATTTCTACATTTGGATCCCAGCTGCCATTGATATTACTGCCAAGATACACGAGTTTCTCTACTCTGTCTAATATGGCATCTACGACTTTTACGCCGACATCTTGTATATAATTTTGTTTGCTAGCCATAATAAGGGAAAGTAGCCTAATTTCGGATACCATTTACAATTAGTGTCATATTTTTCACCTAATAACACATTTTAAACTTTTATCTACTCAAGAGTACTTGCAGAGTAATATAGAAACTAATTTTATTATCATAGACAATTTATTGAAAATAGTTTTTACAAAAAATATTGTTCAATAAAATTAGTGCTTTTGTATGTCAAAAATTTTAGGGCTCCTAATTTCGGATACCCTATCCGAAATTAAGACACCATTTTGTTCATCACAAGAATAGTTACACATCTTGACAAAAGTCGCAAATATAGGTTTTCTTCTTATCAGCATTGGCGCACATCTCATGACACCACTTGAAGCACTTTATACACCTTATCCACTTCTCACCGTGTTTATCTTCGGAATATAAACTGTCACAAAACATACATTCTGTGTCTCCATCTTCATCGTCTACATCCATATCAGAATCATCATCCAAAATAAGGTCATCACCAGGATGTGAAGTGTCACTACTACTCGATTCAATTTTTTTCTTTTGCTTTTTTTGGCGTGGAGTTTTTTTTCTGTTGACTTGATTTAATTCGTTGCTTATTTTTGGTTTCTTTTCTTTCAAAGACTTTTTTCTTTCTTGTTCGGCTACACTTCGTTCAAGTTCATCTTTATAAGGTGTACTAGTTATTATCCAACTAGAACCTTTTCGAGGATTTTTTTGTTTGTTTGTTTGTGAGGTATAACTGCAAGAAGGCAGTGGACTAATATCCTCAGCTCTTATCATAGTTGCCGTAGTTTCAGTTGCATTTCCATTGGATGATTTATTTGTTAAGTTATGTTTTGGAGGTGTTCTTTCGATAATGCTTTGTGGTTCTGGTCTTGACTGACCTCTTGTTGGTAATACTTCCCCATGATTTTGATTTATGGGTGGTGGTGTTCTTTCTCTTTGTCTCTCCATTATAAAATCGTGATCAGAAAAGTTATTTTTATTAAAAGGATATATTCCAGATTTGCGAAAACCATTCGCGGAAATTTCTGCAGTAGCACTTTTCAAATATGCCGGGCACATAAGCTTACAAATTTGATACGAGTTTATGGTGCGTCCAGGATTTTGCCTTAACCACATCTCAATTTGTTGCGAATAATATGTTTTAAATGGTGACATAAAAGACAAATCTAGAGGTTGTAGTTTGTGTGAACTGTGCGGCGGGATACACAAAATTGTAACGAAATTTGCACGTCCTGCTTCTATCACATCTATATTTCTTGTGTGGCTGTAGTGACCATCAAGAATAAGCAGCACTGGGTCTTCACGGGATGGTTTCACGTGAGCTACGAAATGCTGTAGCCATTGGGAAAAAATGTGCTGCAGAATCCAACCTGATGGATGGCAAGTTGCAATAGAGCCAGGCGGCGATCCATCTAATAATTCCACTTTCATGTTCTTTCTTGGAAACACGAATAATGGAAGGACAAACCCACCAGCAGCATTCATACAAAATACAACAGTAACTAATGCGCCTCTTTCAGTCGCGGTAACAGATCCAACCTGTTTTTTTCCTTTTAATGTTATAACACGAGTATTCTTGGACTGAACCGTTGTTATGCCGCTTTTATCAACGTTATAAACTCTTGCGGGGTTGAAGTTAACTTTTTCCATTGACGTTTCTAAAAGATCATAGAATCTGCTGACATTTTCTGGGGTAAATCCCTTAATTCGGGCTTTCGAGATTCCTTGTGGTTTTCTAAGGGACAAAACTGCGTTTCGCCTCATAAATCCCCTTAACCATTTTTTACCGGCAGATTCGGCATGGGCAAATGGATGACGAAGACCATTTCGTAAAGCTATTTGATATGCAAGTCTCTTGATATCAGCGGTCCCAATTCCGTAAAATCGCCGGTCCATTTCTAGGCAATACGAGACTAAATCTGCTTCCATTTCTGCAGAAAGTACTGGTCTTCTTCCAATTTTAACAGCAACCAACTGCTCCGGAGTTTTATTTTCTTGCTTAACATAATCTTCCAGAGTTGATTTCGGAACAGCAAATAACTTCGAGGCTTTAAGATACCCCATTTCCTTTCCCCTGACGGCACGGATAGCACGTATCATTCGGTCTGGATCCCATTGTTTATGTTTTTTACTTGTTTTTGGCATTTTCTTCTGAAAAAAAACAAAAGTTTTTATGCTAACATGATCATCAATTTAAGGTTCCTAATTTCGGATATCCGAAATTATGGGACTTGTACTATCCGAAATTAGGAATTTTTTATTTTTAAGGTTAGGGCTCTCTAATTTATATGTGATTAAAATCTGCTTTAAATTAGTAGCAAAATCAAATAAAACAGGTTTCTAGCTTACCCCTGCCAAAAGATCAAACTTCAAACAGGAATAAAAACACGAAAAAATAGGCTTTGAAATACGACCGAAAAAAAAACTGCACAATAACGTTTGGTGGTTTCGGCACTGCCATCTAACGGGGATGGCAGCTCTACTACCTAAACAATTTAAGATAATGTTCTCTGTGGTATTCAGCGTGACATACGTATAGGTTTCTGTTCGCAAATAAAGAAACTTTTTTAGATACACCGCTATCCGAAATTAAGACACTATCCGAAATTAGGCTACTTTCCTCTACATTTAGTTTTCTTAACGTTGAGTTTTAATCCATACTGATCACGGGTTTGCTTTATTTTGTTCATTGGATTTTGTAAGTGTTCTCCTCAATTAGCCAGCACTAAGGTATCGTCGGCATGTCTAGCATTGTTTACGATTACACCATTGACAATAATACCTTCTGTTGTCTCTATCTGGGCTTCTTTAAATGTTTCTTCTGAATACAAGTTAAAGAGTATATGTAAAGAGTATCGGTGCATATGCTTGTAATATATTCACATTTATTGTTGTTCTTTGTATTTGTAACATTAGTATCCTGTCAGACAATAGGAAACGTTGAAACTCTAGATTCTATTGGACACCTCCCAAACATACGTATTCCATTTTTTATTGATTTTTAGGTGCCATAGCATATTGTCTCCAATAATCTTACATGTGATGTATTTGACGTCGTATTAGATCTGACCAAAAGTGTTTTGATCAGCTAAGCACAGAATTTACACCAGTTATACATATCAAGGTGTTAGATGTCCTCATCAAATCAATATATAGAGCATGTAGTACTTAATTTCAAACTATCTTCGTTTGAATTATGTGTGTCAAATAATATTGGTGTAATGGTGATAAATCCAGCATTTCTTTAGAGCTCTCAAAAGAGTGAACAATTCCGCCATGCCAAATGCTTTCTTAAAAACTTAAAATACCCAAAAATTAGCACCATTCTATTGTATTTGATTCTTTTCTCTTCTCAACAGTGAAGATAGTCATTTTTAATATAATCTGAGCTAAGAGCTGGTTCTTGTTTTAAAACTGTAATAATTGGACTATTATATCGAAAAATGTATTTTTAGAGTTCCAGAAATCAAAGAGCATGTTGAGAAGACACTTCCCTTTCAACTAAGTAGTAAAGAGCTGTCACAAGCAAATAAAAAGGCATTAAGCGCTATTGGATTGTTCACGAATGGAGGAGATATCAAACCAGATATAATTAATATTTTGGAATCACAGAAAACTTTGTGTGACGACATAAGAAACAAACGATTTAGGAGCAAACGTCAATTGGATTTTCAATTTCATTTAAAACCGAAAATTGATTTTGATGATTCTGTACATTCTCTGTCTAGTGAAATATTTTAAGTGGCTCTTCTAGCAATAATGTCAATGTTTTAAAAAAATCAATATACTATACAACAACTTTAACAACTTTTAGAAGTTTTGTCATGACTAAGTATATAACTAAATTTAAACATTCTATAAGCGATCCTTATACGAAATCTTTTTTTGTATATTTAAGAATGATATTCTGAAGACTCTAAGAGTAAACATAAAAACTATAGGTCTTACCGGAAGCCCAATTTAGATTTAGACCAGACACTCAAGTGAACACCAGGTAGTCACATTCACAGAATACATTGCAGCAGGCTTCAACAATAGACAGTTGCACACCGGAGCATCCTTCCTAGACATAAGCAAAGAATTCGACAGAGTGTGGCACAAAGATTTAATAAACACGAAATTTTATATATTATAGGCGACTTCAATGCAAAAATTTGGGAAGGTCGACGAGGTCAGACTGTAGGTCCTTATGGTTTAGGGCAATCCAACGATTGAGGATAAATATTGTATGAATTTTGTAAAGAAAACGATATGATCATTCCGAACACCTGGTATAAACTACCCATACGACGAGTATACACTTGGAAAGTCCCATTTGATGATGGCAATAACCCTGAGTCTTTAAGAAATCAAATACATATCCTGGTGCAGATCATCAACCACTTGTAGCAGATATTAAACTTTTATATGGTATTAAAGGTTAAAACGAATTCTGCGGCAAAAACCAAAAACCAATGAAATTAACTTTGACGATATAAACATAAAGCATAACATTAAAAAAGAATTTAACAATAGAATAAAAAACATCGGAAAATAACTAGAAGATCCAGAAGAACTATGGAATGAATTTAAAAACCAAGTTAACGAAATCTCCACAAACAATGATTATAGAAAAAACTTAATCATGAAAAATAAATGGATGACAGGCATCTTGAAATTAATGGAACAATGTCGACTGATAAAATCTAATGTAACAGAATATAGACAATTGCAAAGAAAAATAAAAAAAGGAGATCAGGTTAGCCTAAGAAAAATGGATGAGAGAAAGGTGCGACGAAATGGAGGATGTAATATATAAACACGACTTATTTAATGTGCACAAAAAACTAAAAGAAATGAGTAACATATTTAAAAAACGAGTTCACTCTGTACTCGTTGGCAATAATAACAAAACTATTGTAAATGAGCCCAAAATAAGAAAATAATGACAGCTGTATCAGAGTTGTTTGAAGATGACAGGAATAATATTGCCGAATTCTACCACAACTGTGCTGACGGCCCAAAAATTATGAAATGCGAGGTAGAACACGCTATAAATAATGCTAAAATTAGAAAAGCTTGTGGTCCAGATGATACACCAACTGAGTTGCTGAAACTAATAGAGAATGATAAGATAAAAGTAGTAGTAAGACTTTTTAATTCAATATATAACACCGAAGTGATTCCCGCAGATTGGCTCACATCCATCTTTATCGCAATACCTAAAAAGACAATGCGATAAAATGCTCAGAATATCGATTAATTGGCCTAATGAGCCACACTCTTAAAATTTTCCTCAGAATACTTCACAACAAAATTAGACGCAAATGCGAAGAAAATCTTGAAGACACCCAATTTATTTTTTGAAATGCTATGGGAACCAGGGAGGCACTTTTGCGCTTAACATCCTATTACAAAAATGCCGTATTTGCATGTTTCATAGACTTCGAAAAGGCATTCGATAAAGTACAGCATGTAAAATTAATGCAAATACTGAAAAATATCGGACTAGATGACAAGGATATTCGTGTCATTAAAAATTTGTACTGGAATCAAACTTGTATTGTAAAAATTGAAGATAACTACACCGATAAAATCTCTATACAACGAGGAGTCAAACAAGGTTACATTTTGTCGCCAACATTGTTCAATGTTTCATCGGACCAGATAATATTGAAGGTCTTCAAATTCTGCATGATCGTATTCACAAGGTAGGAGAGGAAAACGCATTAAAATAAACTCACACAAAACCAAATTTTTAGTGTTTAGTCATGACCCGCCAATAACAAGAAAAATGGCAGAACAATTAACAATTAAGAGTAACTCAACGGGCCATGTTAAATATAAACCTCAGAGACAAAATTCCTAACACTGAAATACGTCGAAGAACTAAAGTAACCGACATCATGGAAAAAATAGCGACATTGAGATGGCAATGGGTAGCACATGTAGCAAGACAAGACACCAACAGATGGTCTTATAAAGTGACATTCTGGAGACCTCGAGAAACAAAAAGAAGCGTGGGAAGACCCAAAAAGAGATGGATAGACGATATAACAGCTGTAGCTGGAAAACAGTGGATGAGAATTGCAAAAGATAGGGAAGTTGAAAGAATTATGGATGATGACTACTTTCCTCGTACATCACAAACCAAAAATTCAGGATTTGCATTGGACAAGTCCTATTCGAAGTCGGAATTTCGGAAGCTGGAGTACCACAGGAAGCTTTTCTGTCTCCGATGCTTTATAAGCATATACACAACCGAGGCCCCCAGAATGGTGGCGTCAGCTGTGTATACGTTAATAGTGGCCAAGCATAGAAACCAAGACATTGCAACCAGAAACCTTCAAACAGCACAAGACGCCCTAGAAGAATGGTGCAGACAGTGAAAAATTGCAGTAACTCCGGATAAATCCCAAGCAGCGATGTTTAAAAAAGACGCAGCATACCAGTCGAACAACTAGACATGTTCGACACTCCCATCGAATCTTCAAATGATGCAAAATACCTCGGAGTCACCATGGATAGGGTGACTTCACACCTCATATTCACACCTCATATTATAAGAACAGTACAGAAGGCAAAAATGGTACAATCCAATATCGACGAAGAAGAAAAATTAACATTCAGAACAAAGACAAGGCACAACAGCATCATACTGCCCATCCTGCTTACGCATCTCTCTTTCTTGGGGTCAGACTTTCAAGACGAACAAAAAGAAGATCTAAGCTGTCCATAACAGAGCACTACAAGAAGCAGTGAAGGTCCCTCGATACGTAGCGGAATTTTCAGCGACACCCAACAGATCAAAGTATAAAACCAGATGGATGATAAAGCAAGAACAAAATTCACCGAACTAGTGGACTGTTCCAACCACATACTACCAGAGATCATAAGATATGATGTGATATCTTTCACCGATGAAAATACAGAAAACCCAAACAGCATGAGATGAGTACATTACTTATCTCCTGCTTTTAAAAAAATGTTTCACAATGTATATCTTGTCCCCACATAAAAAGCATAAACTTTAATTTATAATTTTAGAAGAACTATAGAAAATGTAAGAAATATTTTTATACAGAATATCATTTTATTTTATACAGTTGTTTAAATATACACAATAAACATTGAAAACAACACAAATTATATATATTTATACATTTCAATCTTTTGACTTCACACAGTAATTATAATATATACAAGAGGCGTGATATTTACTCTTATAGTAATATTTAACAAACAAAAATCATTTATTACTCCACTCCGAAAAACTACGCCTTGTCATTGAGGACATATCGTCAGGTGTCATTATATCTTTTCTCTTCATAACACGCTTGAGAATGTCTGCTACGCCCGTATTTAAAATAGCGTTTATGCAGCTGGTGCTGGATGATTGAATGGACGGTTTAATGATTTCTTTTTGCTGCTTGAGCAGATCCTGCGTTGTTACTATGTAAGAGGCTGATCTCTCCCTTGCTACTTTCTTTAATTCTTCATTGGTAAATATTGAAGCGTTGTCTTCCCGTATAGAAGAATTCTAGAAAACATAAAAAACCTATATAACTTTAAGTATGCTGGAAATTACAACACAACTATGCGCTACGAGGTTGTGAGTTATTGTATCAAAGAAATGGAAAGATTATGTTTTTAATTTCACTCCCTTCTAAGATTCGGTAATGTTAATGCTACTACAAGTAAAATTTAAACTCAATACCATAAACCTTATAGTACGCTCCAATAGCAGACAAAGAAACTACGAAATTGATGAAATATTTAATACCTTAGAAGAGGTGATGTGAACAACCAAGATTCAAAGTACCAGTATCGAAATGGGAGATTTCAATTCTTACCTAGATGGGCAGATAGGGCAGGTGCGAAGCCAGAAGGGGTGTTTTAGGGGTTTAAACCCCCCCTCCCAGTTAAGAATTTAACATTTATAAAAGTAAAAGATTTAACAGATTTTTTCAGTCGATGAGCAGTTGTCTTGTGAAAAAGACAGCAACCGGAAAACCGGAACAAACTAATCCATATCGTGAATGGAATAATTTTTGCAACAAACAAGGTATACCTTTATATGGTAAAACTGATTTGGGATGGATCCACATTACACAAGAGTCTGAACAACCACCTGAACACTGTTGCGGTACGCAGTCGAATCTGAGGATTTGGTAACTTCCCAGAACGCTCTTTACATGAGCCCTAAAATTATAAATGAAATACAAAACTGACATTTAGGTGAAATTATTCAACAAAACATCATTGGTAAAGTAAAGGAAGACAACTGACATTGCGCTTAATGAGCAAGTCTCGCTGTGCTTGCTATATATTGATTTATGTTGCTAAAAGTTGCTAAGATTCGGTCTTGCAAATCTCATAATTAAAGCTTTGTAAAGCATGAATTTGAATGTTTTTATGTCGTTGCTCACGCTTACAATGGGATGTAGCTATGAATGGGTAGTTGCACGGGGCCCAAGCGTATATTCGTCAAAAATGTCCTCTTGCTCTTTGGGATCGTGCAGTTTGTTGGTTTCTACTTTAGACCTTAGGCCCAACACACTGCTGTGCGAAAAGAAAATTTTATCCCAAATTAATTGAGATAAAGAACATTAATTATGTAATGCATATCGATATACAGAACCTTATTTTTTATTTAGCCTATACTGTCCCATTGCTTAAAAAAGGACTCTCCCAATTCCTTTCAGGAGCTTTTTTCTGTACCTAAGAGAAGGAAAAATCTGGTAACTAAAACAAAAAATACCTTATGGTAAAAAAGAACAGTGCAACAAATAGATAGGATCAACATCAAGAAAAGCATGGATAATTGTAAACAAACTTGAGAAAAAATAGAAAAGTAGCGATTGGAATAGATTTAATAGAAAAAAGATCTTGGATCAAACAATACTCACAACTTCTTACTGAAACAATTCTGTCTGAATTGATCTGAATTAATTGAATCTGAAACGAACACCAGCACAAGAAGTACGGAAGTATGAAACGAATGTAAGTGTGAAATAAGAGTACAGGAAGTCGAAGATGCAATACGAACTCTAAAAAATCGAAAAGCATGCGGACAAGATATATTGAACGAATTATTAAAACATTCCACAAGTATTACGGGAATTGCTATCGTATTTTTTCAACTTATTCTATAAATGACATGACTTTCCACCAAAGTGACAAAAGCACAAATTAACAACATCTACAATAGAGGATATGGACAAAACTGTTTAAACTACAGAGGGCTAACTGTCATAAGTTCACTCTCAAGACTATTAAAAAATAATAAAATTGAAAAAGCGATGACAGATGTAAAAGAACAAAATGACTATCATGCAGGCAGATCCTGTATAGACAGCATGTTTTCTCTAAAGCTAGTTATTGAGAAAACATTAGCCCACAACCTTTCAAGCCATATAGTCTTTATAGATGTGACAAAGGCATACGTTGGGGTATTATTTTCAATGTTTCAATAGAAAAATAAGACTAAACACAAAAATATAAAAGCAGTTTAACAGCTTAAGAAAAATATGACAGTATACATTAAAAGTGGTAACAAATTAACTAAAGAAATTTCTATTAGTAGGAGTCTAAAGCAAGGCTGCTACATAGCACGGAGCACCAATTGGATCTTGCAGTGAATGCCATGAATCGAAGTGGATTCAAAGTGATTTATTTTTAAAATGAAAAAGACAACAAATATTTGATTTCACGCAAACAACCCCTATGTATCTGTTGATACGTATTTCGACCTAATAGGTCTCATCAGATCAGCTATTCATAGGTGTTCTCAACGTGAAAAATCAATATTTTCTGTCTTTTAAGAAGCAACAATAAAATGGCTTCAATACGGACGCAATAGCGACATCTAATTACAAAATCCGTAAAGTAGTTTCGAAACATAATTCAGATTTCTGCTTATAATCTGAGTCTTCTAAAAATTGCAAGGCAAACAAGACAGAAAATATTAATTTTTGACATTGGAAACACCTATGAATAGCCGATCTGATGAGACTTACTAGGTCGAAATACGTATCAACAGATACATAGGGGTTGTTTGCGTGAAATCAAATTTTCGCTGTCATTTTATTATTAATATTTTTCATTTTATTTCGGATATACTCTATGTGAGTAGTAGAAGCACAATTCGCTAAGGATTTCTGGTTAGTTGTAAAAGACATGTTGTGGAATGCAAATTTTAGATTCCCCATGTCCCTTTTAACATCTTTTATCAACGTCTGTTTGCCTTGCAATTTTTAGAAGGCTCAGATTATAAGCAGAAATCTGAATTATGTTTCGAAACTATTTTACGGATTTTGATTTATTTTTGTTGTCGCTGAAACGTTTTGAGGAATGGTCTAATACGCCAAAAGGTCAGAAAGTGCTTTTGTTGTTAGACAGGCATGCTTCCGACCTTAAAGAGCATGGCAGTGATTGATTTCGCATGTGAAAATGATATTGTACCACTATACCTACTTTTCCCCACATTGCACCCGTCTTAAGCATTTAAACGTGGGTTTTGAGAAGCCTCTAAGCACCTATTATAATAACGAAGTAAAGAAATGGCTGCGGCGCCATCCTGGGCGTGTAGTGAGCCAATTCCAGATTTCAAGTTTATTTGGTCAAGCCTTTATAAGCGCAGTTAGCATGGCAACTGTCATAAATTCATTTAGACGACACATTTTTACAGACGCTGATTTTGCTCCAGCTGGAACGACTAATTATCAACCTAATTTATCAGTATCTATATAGCCCTCTAACCCCCAAACGGAAGCGACTCCTCAGTGTCAAACCAATGCAACAAATTCATCAGAAATAGATTCTGAGTATGCTATCAGAAATTGGGAAATAATTGGGGAATAAGTACAAAGACGAGAAGAAAAAACACCTAAAAAATATTGCTAAAAGTAACGATCAAAGGTCTGGTTGTTCATGGATGACTAACAGCGAAACACAATCATCTTCATGACGATATCATGCTCATACTCTAGTAACAAGACGCGTTACGAAAAGAAGAGGAAAACCCACTATATATCACTGAATTGCCTTACAAAAATGACCTATTGGAGTTACAACAAAATAGAGAAAACCCGGCAAAGAAAAGAAAGGTCACCAAGCTACTCGTAATCAACTCTAAAATAAATCAAATTAAGGGTAAAAAACATACAAATAACAAAGAAAGGTAGAAATATGAAGAAAAAGAAGAATCTAAGGAGGAAGAATATAGTTTATAGTTTATAGTATATAGTTTATAGTCTACATTTATATTAAAAAGTTGATTTTAGCAAAAATCCTGTTAATTGCGTACTCACCTGACGTGATAGCGATTCTGAATAGAAAGAAGCTTCTAAGTTTGAATTCTCACAGTCATGATCATTTCTCACAAGAGCAGTTTGAAATATCTCCGTAAGTTTCTTAGAATATTTTATTGCTTCGTGGGCCTCTTCAAGGGTTAGAATTACATATTCTCCTGAAGGTTTTTCTCCAAGGTCTCTTTGTGTACTATTACTACTTTTGGCGTCGGATATATCATCCATCTAAAATAAAAAGAAATATATAAATAATTTAAAACTTTAAAATATATAAATTATATGACCTATCTAGTTAGATGTACAGTTTCTCATAAAAACAAGAAAATAATATTTATGATTCTATAGTAAAGGTAGGCAGATCAATAATCAATTTGAACTTTTCTGGCGCTTGTCAGTCATAGCAGTTGATAGTTCTGTGTTGGTAAAGGCGCCAGAAAATTCGGTTTTGAGCGGCGATTCTTGATTCGTAGTCTGCTTAATTCTTTTTTAATGTATCATGTATGCTGTTGATTTCGCGGAGATCTAGAAATAGAAATTATTCTGTCGCCTATTTTAACTAGTTGATCTTCTCGGAAAGGCGAACTACTTCCACCTAGTTTTTTTTAAGACTCCATGCTTGTCTGCTTGACTTTTAAATCTCAGTTGTTTCCATCAATATGTTCGCTGCTAGTATTGTGTAGTTTTTTTAGAAGCTCCTTAGCGACATCAGAATCCCTATTATTTACATAGGTTAATTACTATTTAACTGGGAATAAGCCACAATTAAAGATAAAAATACGTTTATTGACGTTTCAATTTCCACTTCGGAAATCGTTCTCAAAATACAAACAGTAAATTATACAAATTTTGTTTTTTGTTACCTAGTGAAAAATTCTTCTAATAATTTAATTTTATCTGACTCATTTATATTGACAATTCAGAAATACATTATGCATTTTAAAGTAGACTTTAAGTATAGTCAAGACAAAATTAGAGAGTGATGATTCATTGGCAACTAGAACAAGACTAAACATATCGGCTATAATGGAGTTATTAACATTATGTACTGATAATACATATTTTCAACTAAATAATGAATTCTATAAACAAAATTTTGGTCTAGCAATGGGCTCTAGTTTATCTCTTTTCTTAGCCGATATATTTATGGAAAATTTTGAAACAAATATCATTTCTAAACAAAATTTCAAACCCACAATATGGTGGAGGTATGTAGATGATGTATTCTCAATATGACCTGATGGATCAGAGTTGTTGGACACATTCCTAAATGATATAAACGATAAAGAAGAGACAATAACATTTACCATGGAAAAGGAATATAATAACACGCTACCTTTCCTGGATGTTTTAATCTCTAAGAACGATACTGGATGAGACTCAGATGTATAGAAAACCAACACACACCAAGACACCTAATAAATGATTATCCTTTATCGTTTATAAATAAGGAATTTTCAACAATCGATCGAATAGAACAGAACAACTTAGAACGAGATCCTACAGCATACACAAGGAATAATATGAGGAAAATAACAATACCGTACATAAAAGGATTATCAGAAAAACTTAAAAGGATAGAAAATAAATTCAACATTTTAACAACATTCAAAACAACAAACACGTTGAAATCTATTTTGTCCAAAACCAAACCTAACAATGAACAAGAAAGACAAAGACAAAGAATTGCATTTATAAAATACCATGTGAATGCAATCAGTTTTATTTAGGTAAACACGCATGGGATAATGAACATAGGGTTCAATGGAATAATTCAAATGTAGTCCTAAAAGAAACGGATGGTAAAAAAAGAAAAATCAAAGAAGCGGCTCTAATTATGCTAAATGAGGCCAATTGTGTCGCAAATTCCTCGGCAGAATGTAGTAGGATCTGGTTACCAATATTGAAAGAGGAAGTTAATAATAAGAAAATACCAGTATTAGTAAGTCAGTAACATATAGAGGATACATCATTTATGTTTTTTAAATAACGTAACATATAAAATCAGAATTTTGATGTTGGTTGAAGGTAAACTAAATTCACGAACAAATACTTACAATGTCGGGATAGTATTATGAGGTTTTTTTCCTGGTTTTTCCCTCATAATTTACTATGGAATCACTAACAGGAGAATTTTACTGTCATAATGTCATGTGTTTGTCTTTTTAAAGACGAATTACATGCTATGATTTTTTTCTGACGGATATTCTCAAGTTAAAGTTGATTTCATGTAATCGAATGAACTATCTTATAAGTAAAGTCGTCCCAGGAGCGCAACTCAACAATATTGGCAATATCATTTTAAAGTCGTCTACTTTAAAATGCATAATGTATGTCTGAATTGTCAATATAAATGAGTCAGATAAAATTAAATTATTAGAAGAATTTTTCACTATGTAACAAAAAACAAAATTTGTTTAATTTACTGTTTGTATTTTGAGAAGTGGAAATTGAAACGTCAATAAACGTATTTTTATCTATAATTGTGGCTTATTCCCAGTTAAATAGTAATTAATTTACAATGCCACAATAAAATAGCTTCAGAACAATATTTACATAGGTGTTATATAGTTCGTCAAATTAATTGTTGCATCCAAGGATGTATTTCTTTCGAACGCCTCTTAGAATCAACTTTTTGCTATTCCAATGACGGTAAATCTTTCATAATTATCCACTGTAATTAGGATCGATGTATTAGTTTATCAAGGCCTTATAAGAAAGGTGTTTAGGGTGTGTTATAGAGGTAGTACCTTTTATCGGAACGACCACATCGAGCGTGAGCGTGAGAGTAACTCTCACTTATGGCTCCTCGTGCCACACCCTGGGCAACTGCATTGGTCTGCAGCTAAACTAAGTGAGGCCAATCAGATATGGCGAAAAACCACCGAGCGATTGCCGGTATAAGCAATCCCCCACCTACTGGCCAACGGCTTCGGTCGGACGAGCTGGTTAGTGGAAGGGCACTCTTTTGTCCTGAGATCGAGAAATCGGTCTCAAAGGCGGATGAACCAGGAAAATGGTCAACGACATAGGGCTACAGAAGGCCACAGGAAACCACTGTAGTAAGGGCTCACAAGAGCATTCCTAGTACAATCATCATGGCTAGCAATAACCAAATGAGTAACCTTACTGATCATGGGTTGCGGAAACCAAGATCTAACAGGGGAAGTAAATCACAAGTTAGCCACAGGGCTTCTCGCTAGCGAAATCCCTGTGATGTAAATAATGGAACACTTTTAAAAAATATCACAAAAGGAAATATGAGAATTGCAACATGGAACGTACAAAGCTTACTACAATCAGGTAAAGTAGATAATGTTGCGATAGAAATGGAAAGATTAAATATCGAAATTCTAGGAATAAGCGATGTACAATGGCCAGGGTCTGGAAAACAACGGACTAGAAATAAAGCTATATATTATAATGGATATTCTGATAGAACAAACCGATATGGTGTGGGCATATTGGTAAGCAAGGAAATAGATAGATCCGTACTTGGTTTCACCCCGCTTTCAAATCGCATTATAATGCTACAAATTAACACCAATATATGGAAAATGAATGTTATTCAAGTATATACACCAACAGCTGATAAGGAGGAACAAGAAATAGAAGACTTCAACAAGCAATTGGAAACAATAATGAAAACAACAAAAAACCGTTAAGTTTTGATACTAATGAGTGACTTCAATGCCAAAGTGGGCAGAGGAAGTGTGGAGAGAGGTGTTGAAATGTATGGATTGGGAAAACGAAATGAGCGTGATGAAAGACTAATTCAGATATGCCAAACAGAAGAACTGGTAGTTATGAATACAATGTTTAAATTACCAAATCGCCGGCTCTACACGTGGAAAGGTCCTGGAGACAACAAAGATGAAATTATAAGAAATCAAATAGATTACATCTTGATAAGGAACAGGTACAAAAAAGCCAATGCAAAGGAGTGCAATGAACATCGCACCATAGCCTTAATGAGTCATGTCTTATTCCATAAAGATCAGGAATTTGGAATACTTGGGGCACATCATGAGAGGTGAAAAGTACGAACTACTAAGGAATATAATGCAGGGTAAAATCAAAGGTAGAAGAATCGTAGGAAGACGTAAAATCTCGTGGCTACGCAATCTCCGTGAGTGGTTTGGATGCAGTTCAATTGAACTATTCATGCGAGTAACCAATAAAATTATAATTGCCAGAATGATTTCCAATCTCCGATAGGAGTGGAACTTGAAGAAGAAGAAGGAACATGTACAAGAACTCTATTACAGTAGTGAAGACTTACCCTGGAGCAGATGTAAACTCGGACCACAACCCAGTAGTAGCCAATATGAATATAAGATTGAGAAAATCATTAATGAGAAGATCTAGACTACAAATATACATTGATAAACTAAGAGAACAAAATACATACCAAGAAACTCGAAATAAAATGAATCAGAGTATCCAAGAAATAAAACAACAAAATAAGAACACTACAGATATTGAAACAAAATGAAAGAATTTAAAAAACACAATAACAGAGACTGTAGGACGGAAAACATTAACATTTACAAAACTGCCAAACAAGAATGGATGACACAAGAAATACTCGAAAAGATGGACGAAAGAAGAATACATAAAAACAAAGATAAAATTAAATACCACGAAATGAATAAACAAATAAAACAGAAAATAAAACAAGTAAGGAAACATGAATGTCCACTAAATGTCAAGAAATTAAGGAATTTGAGGCAAGGTATGACACTTTCAACACCCATAAGAAGGTTAAATAAATGAATTCAGGAAATCGTAACAAAGGAAACGGCTATTAACAAATGCAGATGGTACCACTATAACTGAAACGCAAGACAAATTACGTAGATGAAAAGAATACATTTATGACCAAAAAGTAGAACAATTAGAAGTTGACGGAGAAACCGTGGGACCAGAAATAATGAAAGAGGAAGTTATTTATGCCATAAAACAAACACAAGGTAGAAAAGCTCCAGGACCTGATAAAATACCAATTGAACTATTGCAGATAATTGATGAAGATAATATTAATGTCTTGGTAGACCTTTTTAACTCCATATTTAATTCCAACTTTTGTAACGATTCCAAAAATCACAAATGCTAAAGATTGCAATGACTATCGGACAATTGCATTAATGAGCTACACATTGAAAACCTTCCTTCAAATCATACA
The DNA here is from genome assembly GCA_918026665.1 of Diabrotica balteata. Taxonomy (NCBI): domain Eukaryota; kingdom Metazoa; phylum Arthropoda; class Insecta; order Coleoptera; family Chrysomelidae; genus Diabrotica; species Diabrotica balteata. The sequence goes on from OU898279.1 coordinate 127,720,057, forward strand.
GCAGAAATCATACAACAGAATCCACATGAAATTAGAACAAGAAATAAGTGATTCACAGATGGGTTTTTGGAAAGGGTCTAGGAACTAGAGACACATTATTCGGAGTCAATGTTCTGACACAATGATGTCTGGATATGAATCGGGACATATATGCTTGCTTCATAGATTTTAAAAAAGATTTTGACAGAGTTCAACATGAATAGCGTTTAAGTATTCTTAAGAGCAAAAACATAGATAGTAGAGATCTACAAATTATATCGAATCTATATCAAAATTAGACAGCAAGTATAAGAGTCGAAGGAGAACTGACAGAGGAAGTAAGGATACTTAGAGGAGTTCGACAAGGGTGCATACTTCAACCACTCTTATTTAACGTCTACAGTGAAGTTATATTTCAAGAAGCTTTATTGGATATTGTGGAAGGTATTTTGGTCAACGGAAATAGCATTAATAATATTAGATATGCGGAGGATACGGCCATATTTGCAAGTGGCATGGAAGATCTACAGTATATAATACAACATGTATACAATGCATGTGAAAGTTACGGACGGCAAATGAATCTCAAGAAAATGAAATCAATGATATTCTGAAAAAAGCCACAAAATGTAGATAACCTCATCAATAATACAACGATCAAAAGAGTAACAACATATAAATATTTAGGAACGTAGCTAACCGAAGATGGAGATCAAACAAAAGAAATCAGATCTAGAATAGAAATGGCAAGAAACAAGTTCATAAAATTGAAGAACTTACTTTGCAACCGTAACCTTAATCTAGAGATTTGCACAAGAATGCTACGTTGTTACGTTTTTTCTACTTTACTATACGGCATGGAAGCGTGGACAATAAAACAGTTTGAAATCAAAAAATTAAACTCCTTTGAGAGGTGGTGCGACAGAAGAATCCACAGAATATCGTGGACTGAAAAATTAACTAATATTGGGGTGTTACAAAGAATGAAGAAAGAATGTGAAGTCATAAAAACTGTTAAAATTAGAAAGATTCAATATCTGAGTCATATAATGAGGGGCGAGAAATACGTATTAGAATTAAAAAACAGCTCATTAGAATTATTCAGAAGCGCGGCCAATAAAATTAAAATAGCGATGATCATTTCCAACCTCCGATAGGAGAAGGAACCTGAAGAAGACGAGAAGGTGCTTAGTTTACAATTGGAGACAAACTCGAAAGAATTCCTTGTAAATAAGCAGTAGTCCATGCTACGGAGCGTCATCTACTTTGGCATGCAGAAAAGAGATACTACTGCGTGCGTCTTAGCACTGCAGCGATCGCTAGAACATTTGAAAAATACCTCTACGTCCAGAAACAATTTTTTCTAATTTGTTTAATAGAGGGTGGCTTCAATGCATCAGAAGACAGCACCAAACGTTTCGCTAGAAAAGCTACGAGTAACTTAGCAGAGAAAAAGAGAAACAAAGGAATCGAAATATCTTCCATTGTAGTTGGAACTGAACTATTCGCAATTTTCGATAAGGCATCAAACACAAGACTTAAATTACACTCTTCTTAAGTTTTACATTTAACGTTAAGACAATGAAAGGGTATTCTATGGCATATATCATTCTCAGCATATTCTACCAATTATGATGTAGCCTCCCTTATATATTCATTCTTCAAAGCACGTGGTGTTCGTGTGTATTAAGGTATAAAAACGCTTATTAAAAGCTTAAAATTTTTTATTATAAAGAAGATCTTTTCGGAATTGTATCATTCCATCATCAGTTTACTAAAAGATAGAGTAAAAATACCAATATTAAAAACAACAAAGTTAAAATTTGAACATACAAAAAGAGAAAGTTGGTTTTTTACTACTTACATAAAAAAGGTTGTTAAAAAACATTGTGTGGCCACATAAAAAACATTCGGTGGACATCTGGATTTAAAAAATAATATTCTTCGTGTTATTTATTCAGGTAAATGCAATAGACTCTTGACTTGTGTAATATAAAAAATGAAACTGGGGGCATCTTATATGACCCCCTGTAGTTGGTGAAGTTTTATTGACTTACGTTACCTCTGATCTGTGTTGGAGTCTAGGGCTAACTGATAGAAAGATGGTATGAAAAATCAGTTAGCCCTAGACTCCAACACAGATCAGAGGTAATGTAAGTCAATAAAACTTCACCAACTACAGGGGGTCATATAAGATGCCCCCAGTTTCATTTTTTATATTACACAAGTCAAGAGTCTATTGCATTTACCTGAATAAATAACACGAAGAATATTATTTTTTAAATCCAGATGTCCACCGAATGTTTTTTATGTGGCCACACAATGTTTTTTAACAACCTTTTTTATGTAAGTAGTAAAAAACCAAGTTTCTCTTTTTGTATGTTCAAATTTTAACTTTGTTGTTTTTAATATTGGTATTTTTACTCTCTCTTTTAGTAAACTGATGATGGAATGATACAATTCTGAAAAGATCTTCTTTATAATAAAAAATTTTAAGCTTTTAATAAGCGTTTTTATACCTTAATACACACGAACACCACGTGCTTTGTATTCAACAGGTATACTAGCCACTCCTGGATATCTCCACTTCATGGTTTGTTCCAGTTTCACTTTTACATATTCATTCTTCATATCTGCCCACGATTGTCTAAAATTCGCTTTTCTGTGCTATGTTGTTCCGGCTTGTTTCCTTTGTCATAGTCCCATCTTAAATTTAGACGTCTTCTTGATCTCTTGACGCCTCTTGGATACCACAGTGTAGATCGAGTGGACCACCCATTGTCAGTTCTTCTCGCTAAATATTCCGCCCACTGCCATTTTAAAGATTTAATTCTATGGATTACATCAATAACCTTGGTTTTCTGTCTGATCCATTCTATTCTTTTTCGATCTCTCTTTGTTATATCTATCACGCATCGCTCCGTTGACCTTTTAGTGACTTTGAGCTTCGATATTATCTGTTTCTTTAGTGGCCAAGTTTCGCAGCCGTATGTCGTGATTGGTAGTAAACACTGATCGAATGCCTTTTCCTTCAGGTAGATTGGCATCTTCGATTTGAATATAACTGCATTTCTACCAAAAGATGTCCAAGCTAGTTTAATTCTTCTGTTGATTTCTGAAAGTAAGGAGCCAGATTTATGTATTAATTGTCCCAGATATACATACTCATCTACTGTCTCAAGTGCAGTGTTGCTTATTATTACATCTTGGACATCCACTAGCTCGTTGTACATGGTTTTTGTTTTTGTCAAGTTTATTTTTAGGCCAACTTCATTGCTAGCTGCATTTAGGTCGCTTATAAGTTCTTGTAGTTCTGCAGATTATTAGCAGCCAGAACGATGTCGTCTACAAATCTTAGATGGCTGAGGTATTCTACATCAATGGATATTCCTTTGTTCTTTCAGTTTATTTTGCTGAATATATTTTCTAGAGTTGCTGTTAAGAGCTTTGGTGATATTGCGTCTCCTTTTCAAATGCCTCTGGTAGTGAGAAATTCTGGAGTTTTTCATAAATTTTTACCTTAGCTTTTGCTTTACCTGTATATATTTGCTAAAGTTTCTATGTACGGTTTGTCAATGCTTTGGTTGGTCAAAGCTTCTATTACTGTCTTGGGATATATAGAATCTAAAATCTAAAGCCTTCTCGAAATCTATGAAGGCTACTGCTAGCGGTATTTTATATTCTTTAGCTCTACTCGTTAGTTCTCGAAGTGTATGAATATGATCTATGGTACTGAGTTCACTTCTGAAGCCAGCTTGTTCTCTCAGCTGTGCAGCATCTAATGCGTTTGTTAATCTGTTGTTGATGATCTCTTTGAATATCTTGTATACGATTGGTAGTAAACTTATAGGTCTGTAGTTTTTGATATTCCCTTTGCTATCTTTCTTATGAATGAGAATTATGTTTGCTGCATTACAGTGATCTGGTATGCATCTCGATCTTAGGCAGTTCGTAAATATGCCTGATAAGATTTTCCAGGTTTTATTGCCAGCGGTCGGTCAGATAGCTCAGCGGGCTGTGTGGCTGCCTCTCATTCGCTTCACTGTCGAATGGTTTAGTGGATGTGGGTCGAGCCCCAGCTCGGTGTACAGAAAACAAAAAGTCTAACGCAGCAGTTTAAAATTCTAGATGAATCTGCGGCTTAGACTAGGATATGCTGGGTTCTGATCGGCCTATGGTGGAGCAGTACGGCAAGAGATATGGGCTTGCGGCTCGGTGATACTCCTCCATAGATCCCTACCGGACGGGCGTAACGCCTAAAAAAACCGGATGTATATATATATATATATATTGCCAGCGTATTTAAGCAGCTCCATTGTTATACCAACTATTCCAGCTGCTTTAACGCTTTTCATTTTTGCAATTGTCGATTATACTTCTTCTGGAAGGACTTCTGGTAAGACTTCTTGATTACTGATTATTTCTTCAATTGTATCAGGAGCTTTGTAAACTTCGCTGTAGAATTTAGTTACGAGTTGTATTATTTCATGTATGTATGTAATTCTGGTATTTTCGTTTGTTAGAGCAACGATTTGTTTCTTCCTATTTATACATATGGATATGTATATTGTAAAGTAAAGTAAAGTGATACGTAATGGTAAGCTGTCTAGTGTATGTATTTAAAAATGTAAATACTGATAATGTAATGAAAAAAAAATAATATGAAAATAATAATAAATAATATGACATATAAAATAAAATCTTACTATTTTTTCGTCAGCACTTAGGTAAGCGCTAGACATATACCGGCTCCTAGCACTATTATAATTTAACCAAAAGTTATTCCATTCTCCCACTTTATTATCAACTTCGTTGACTTCGGTTGGTTTTACTTCAGTCGTGGCAGCAGTATCAATAAATTCATTATTGACGCTTTCTATCCATGAAAGATAACTAGAAGCTGGACTTTGTACGGGTTTCTCTTCATCATTTTTGTTATTTATGCAATTCTTAATGGGATTTTCATGTTCCGAAGAAAACGATTCCAAAGAAGAACTACATCTGCTGGCGGTACTTAATGTGCATGTGGGAGAAAATGACCTTTTCGTTTTATGTTCAGAGATAGATTCTAAGCTTCTCCTGAAAATCAAAAATAGACGTATTTTATTAAAGTTAAATCATTATTCACATAATTTATTTAAAGAGTTTTTTTAGAAAATAACCATATTAACCACAACGGTCATTAGCGGGATAAAGAAAATACAATAGCTATATATTGCTAAATTACATTTGTTAAAGAATTGAAAAAGCGATTTACAGTCGAATTGAAGGTTAAGAATGTCTTTCATATTGTTTGAATATCCTGGTATCAGTGGCGGTTGGTATATAAGTGCTGCGGAGCTGCAGAACCACCAAAATAATCCAAACAAAATTACTTTGAAAATTAAATAAAAAATATCACTACTTATAAAATCTAAATTCATTTAGATGGTTTTCGTGCATGGCCGCCTTTATTTTAATCTGTCGTCCGTCGCATCTCATGGCGACAGCAAGTCCCACTTATTTGACCGGACCGGTGCTACTCCGAGCTGTGAACTGTTAAAGATATCCCCGATAACACCCGCTCAACCCCTCGCCAACACTTTTCAGGCGACGACTGAAAGCAATATTTGAGCTGCCTTTGTCGCAGTTCGAACTAGTGTGTACAAAAATACGTTTATTGTAATTCTAAATAATCGGTGATCGCGACGCGACGACTGTTAAAATAAGTTGTCCTGCACGTAATTCGATATTTATATTAAGTATATGAGAATAAAAGTGCTGTTCAGGATGGATGTTATTTATAATTTGATTAATGTTAAGAGATTCTTTAAATATTCTTATGACGAAAAACTAGAATTAAAATGCAAAGGACGTCCTTTGCCGGATATTAAAATCGAAAAAGAAGGATCAAGCCGAGGGAAAAATTACAAACGACAATTTAATTGCGATATTTATACGAGAAATAGTTGGATATGTGGCTGCAACAGAAAAAACGGTCTCTTTGGAGGTGATAAGTCATGGAAGTTGGTGTAACAGACTTAGTACATTTAAGTGATAAAATAAATAAGTGATAAAAAACAGAGCCTTTTCAAGAAACTGTAAAACTGCTTCAAATTCTAATTACAGTGCCCATGAGTACGGCAGAAGCTGAAAGGAGCTTTTCGAGTTTAAAACGGATTAAAACATTCTTGACAAATTCCATGACTGAAGACCGACTTGTAGCATTAACCATGTTGTCAGTAGAAAAAACACTTATAAAAGAAATACCAAACTTTAATGAAAAAGTTATAGACAAGTTTGCTTTAAAAAAATCGACGAATCGAGCTTATTTATAAAAAAATAATATATTTGGCTCTGTGTGTAGTTAGTTCGTAAGACCCTATAATGCAATTATTGTTGTGGCGATTTTGTTTGTAGTGTTTTTTCGTTTGCATTCCTTAGTTTTGCGTATTTATCGATAAAATTCTACTAAAAACATAAACTATAAAACAATTACTAGTGTGCCATAATGTACCATTGCTATTTTTGATATAATTGGATTTATCTTCAATTTGAAAAGAAGAAAATCGGTAAGTTCTTTATTATTTTTTAATAGATATATAATGAATAAATATATCGTGTAAAATATCAAACTAAAAGCGTCGTTGTAAAATACAACGATTAAAAGATATTGAATTAAAAAAAACCAAAAAATACTGCAGAACTAATAAATTTTTGAGTCACCAACCGCCACTGCCTGGTATCGATTATTTGTAAGCACTTACTGCATTTTGGTATTTGGGTATGAGTAATGAAACGTTCATGAGTAAGTTTGCAGCATCCCAACCAAAGACAAGATAGGATGACTTAGTAAGATCTGTTAATTGAATGTCGGTGCCATATACCAGTATCTTCTTTTATCTCTCTTAGTTTGCTTTTAGATGGCTTCAATTTTTTTTCCATAGATAGAAGGGCATCGATTTTAATAATTACTTTATATCTGAGGTTGGAATTGATTGTTCTGCCAATAAAGGTAATGGCGCAGCTGTGTAAACCCAATAATCAGTGTTTTCAGTTCCCTCAATCCCTGAATCGGACTGAACCCATAGAAAAACTATTTTTGATTATGTTTGATGAAGACTGTGTTTTATATTTCTTTTATTATATATATATATATATATATATATATATATATATGTATATATATACATATATATATATATATATATATATATATATATATATATATATGTATATATATATATGTATATATATATATATATATATATATATATATATATATATATATATATATATATATATACCGGTATTTTAGGCGGCACGCCCTTCCGGTAGGGATCTATAGAGGAGTATCACCGAAACGCAAGCCCTTATCTCTGGCCGTACTGCTCCACCATAAGCCGATCAGACACCAGCATATTCTAGTCTAAGCCGCAGATTCATCTAGAATTTTAAACTGCTACGTTAGCCTTTTTGTTTTCTGTACACCGAGCTGGGGACCGAACCCACATAAAAACCCACATAAATTTCACCACTCACAGTGAAGCGAATGAGAACCGGCTGCCCAGCGCGCTTGGCTATCTGACCGACATATTTTTTTTATTAATATGGCTATAGTGTTGTTCGTGAAAATTCGATGTATCAAAGAGTTTGGTTTATGCTCCGAAAATGTATTTTAACTCTTGTAATATGGCATAAAGTTCTCCATATATTCTCTAGAGCTAGAGCAACAGTTGCTCTCATACAGTCTTCGTAGACACACTGTCTCAAGACTAGCAACTTCAACGTGGAGTCATATGTCGCCATGTTACCTAATCCAACGGTAACTTTAACATCCTAAACCATTATAAGAAAATTTGTAAACTAAATGTAATTAATTATTTGTTAACGGGTTTTTACCCATATATTTAGTGGCTACATTCATGTACTCTTAGACACTGATGATGGAATATGGATTCCGAAAACGTTTTGTGTTTTTAACTTAGCCCGTTTGGGTCTAAATATATACCTTTTACAAAGGATTTTGAATAAAATTTTTTAATATATGGTATACAGCCAACAACAGGAACGTAGATTCCTTGTGGCTCTTGAAATTCTACTGTTTTATTTGGAGATATAAAATAATCTTTAAACTTATCACGAATTTTTAGAGCGGTTATGTATTGTTTTTAGTAATACATCTCCTCCTACTTTCAGTAGTTCCGATGCTATTTGATCCAATCCCTGTGATTTATTGTTTTTCAATTTGGCTATTGCTGTTCTAATCTTGGTTATTGTTGGTGCCTGGTGGGCACTTTTCTTCGATGTCTGCTTGGTCTAATTGTATATCAAAGTTCTCCTCCAGTCGCCATTATGACATAAGGTTTACGTTTTTGCCCACAAATTGGCGCATTTCTTGTACAAGAAACTGCAGCGGACACAAATTCTTGTATTGTTCCTGATATGAGAACTATACGCTTGTATGGCACTATCCATTTTTTTGTTATATCAGAAACGATATAAGAAATGATACAAGAAAATGAATAGTGTCATACGGCCTTAAGAAGAATATTACGGGATACTCAAAATTCTTTTTCATTACGTGATGCTCAATTTAGGCAGCAATTCCGCCTTAATGAGCAAGCTGTAAATTATTTGATAAGGATATTAGAACCATATTGGGAGGAGGGTGTTTATGCCTCTAGGAGACCCAAAATGTTTAGGATAAGTATTACTAAGCTTCAGTAAATTTAAAAATATATTAAAATATAACCACTAAGTCTAAAGCCACCATAATTTCTTTTTGGTCCACAGACTATTTAGTGCCACCATCACCGACAGCTTCTCCATACATTTTTTTTTTCAATTCAAAATATAATAATTGAGAATGGCCACTAAAAATTTAACAACTCAAACAAGAAACAAAAGGCGTAATGTAAACAAAATAAACATTTAACAAGCGTTGTGCAGCGTGCAGCCAATAAACAAGACGGCCAACCCAAATTCTGAGGAATGTCAAAATGATAAAGTAAATATCCCCACTTTTAACTAAAATCGAAATGAATGAGAATCGCTTGCGACTGTCATGACGTAGTTGCTTTTAAATTTCGACATCGAAATAAAATAGAATCAGGGCCCTGGTTGAAAAATTTTAAGCAGTGGAGTTGAAAATCAACAACAAAACTCTCAGAACTGCTGCATACATAATAAAATGGGCCGAGATGATCACCAATGTGCTTAAGGGGTGAGACACACAAAAAGAAGAAAAAACAAAACAAGAAAAGAATTACATATATTAGCAGAAGGCATAAAAATATGAAGAGACCCTATAGGGAACCTAGCACAACAAATTAGTCAGACAGCTATGGAAAAGCGATAGAATAAAAAAAGAAAGGCATAGGTACTTAAATAAAATCTACAATTGCATCATTGGAGTGGTACACCAGATTAACAAAAAATAATTATAGTAGAATGTACAAAAACAAAAATATTATAGTGAAATAAGCAAAAAAGACCGTGTTCGGAACTATGACCAATCCAGGTATCTGAATCTTTTTAGTTATTATAGGCCTATATCAAGAATATCTCTACGTTTTAGCTTTACGAAAAAGCTTAATATTTGAGGTAAAATTACAAAACTTTGTCTTTTAAAACATAAATAAGCTTTAAACTGGTGATTGTTAAAAGTTGTAAAATTAATTTGTTGCTTCGAAAACTGAAAAATAAAGAAAAATCGTTAATTGTTTATAACTACTGTAAAAAATCAACCTAAATATTTGTTATTGCTCCCAAAGTTGAGTATTATGGTTCTTAACAAACTTTAAAAATTTCCGATCGATCCACTAATTAGTTTAAAAATTCTATTTGTTTATCTCAGAGACCTTTTTTACAATAACATTAATATATATCAAAAAAGGATAAAAAATCATTTTGATAACCGTTTTGGAAAATTACTGTTATTTTTAACGCGTAAACAATTAGAATAACTTTTAAGCTATTACTTATACACGAAATATTTTTTCATTTTTAAAAATCTAACAATCTTGCACGAATTTAAATAAAAAACAAAGTTATTCTAGAATCGTTGTGTAAGTGCACTTTATGGCCCGCACCAGCATAAAGAAGAAACAATTTTGATAACTTCTTAATAACATTTATCATTAAAGTTACAAAATATGGAATTAAATTATGATAACTACATAACAGTACTTAGTGGAATTCACATAAAATTGGCAATTCTGGAAAGATCCGGTGACAGATAGATTGCCAGCAGCAAATATAAGGAAAAGCAAGATCCAGATCCAATGTCGGTGAATATGGCTTAGGTAATAGAAATGAAAGGGGTGATCGTTTAGTTCAGTTTTGTCAAAGCGAAGATTTAATAATAACTAATACATTCTTTAAACTACCCCCAAGGCGACTATATACGTGGACTTCACCTCAACATACACAAGAAAAAGTGGTCAGAAACCAAATAGATTACATATTGGTGACAAAAAGATACCGTAATGCCGTAAAATCTACTAAAACTTTCCCTGGAGCTGATATCGGTTCGGATCATAATCCAGTAGTATCTGTGATAGAAGCTAGACCAAAGAAAATAAGAAAAGCCATCATTCCAGCATTAGACTTAAGCCAGCCTAAAAATGAACATCTACGACAAACAGTGCGAGAAGAAATAAACACCAGCCTCAGTGTAGCAGAAAGCCAAATCCGCAGAACAGACAACATAGATGAAAAACTTAAGTATATAAATACTATAATAAGAACTACGGGAAAGAAACACCTAACCAAATCTGCAAAGAAACATAAGGTGTGGATGACACCAGACATTCTAGAACTAATGGATGAAAGACGCAAAATGAAGAATAATGCAGAAAAATACAAAGAGGTTGATAAGAACATAAAGCAAAGAATAAGAAATGCCAAAGAATCATGGATTACAGAACAATGTGTAGAAATGGAAAACTATGAAAGAAAGTATGACACGTTCAATATACATAAAAAAGTAAGAGAAATTACAGGAACCCAAAGAAGACGTCAAATAAGTTTGCTTAAGAACAAAGATGGAAAGATTATTATAGATTTAACAGAGAAAATTAATAGATGGAGTGAATACATAAGAGAATTATTTGAAGACAACAGAAATAACATTGTTCTGATATATGGCGAAACGGGACCTGAAATTCTAAAATGTGAAGTAGAAATGGCACTTAAAAATTCCAAAAATGGGAAGGCAAATGGACCGGATGAGGTTCCTACCGAATTGCTAAAGCTCTTGAATGATGAATCAATAGGTATAATATTGCACTTATTTAATACAATATACAATACTGGCATTATACCTCAAGAGTGGCTGTTGTCTACATTCGTTACACTGCCAGAGAAATCTAATGCTAAAGAATGTTCAGAACATCGAACAATATCTTTAATGAGCCACCTACTAAAGATATTTCTAAAAATCATCCACAACCGAGTTTATCAAAAGTTGGAGTCAGATATTAGTAATACACAGATGGGGTTCAGAAAAGGGCTTGGTGCTCGAGAAGCTCTCTTCGGTTTGAATGTTCTCACACAAAGATGCCTAGACGTTAATCAGGAGGTACATACGTGTTTTATCGATTTTGAAAAATCGTTTGACAGACTACGCCATGATAAGCTTAGAGAGATTCTTGAAAGGAAGGACATAGATAATAAAGATCTGCGAATAATTCTCAATCTATATTGGAATCAGAAAGCTAACATCAAAATAGAAACTGAAACATCACAAGCAATAGAAATACGTAGAGGAGTACGACAGGGTTGCATTTTGTCACCTCTGTTATTTAATGTATATAGTGAAAGCATCTGTCAGGAAGCCCTTTTACAAGCAAACGGAGGAATCGTAATTAATGGAGAGATTGTAAATAATATTCGATACGCGGACGACACTGTACTAGTTGCAAGAACAGTAGAAGAATTACAAAGATTACTTACAGACATAAATATTGCTTGCAACAATTATGGTATAAATATCAATATTAAAAAAACCAAGTATATGGTCTTCAGTAAAAACATGACACAACCAGCGTATATTAGTATAAACGGCACTCAAGTTGAAAAAGTATCAAGTTACAAATACTTTGGAACTTTAATAAACGAAACTGGAGATCAAAACAGTGAAATAAAAAGACGTATCGAAATTGCCAGGGCCACCTTCATAAAGTTGAGAAAATTCTTCTGCAACAGAAATATAAGCATCCCTCTACGATTAAGAATGCTGAGAGGCTATGTATTTAAGACGCTATTATACGGTGTAGACTAGTGTAGAGGCCTGGACTCTCAAACAGAACAACATGAAAAATATTGAAAGTTTCGAGATGTGGTGCTACCGTCGAATGCTGAAGATTAGTTGGGTTGAAAGAATAACAAACTGTGAAGTAATACGCAGAATAGGAAAAGACCCAGAGATTTTGTTAACGCTAAAGCGAAGAAAACTCGAATATTTTGGTCACCTGATGAGAGGACATAAATACGCATTACTTCAAAATATAATGCAGGGAAAAATAGAAGGAAAACGGAATCCAGGCCGTAGAAGAATGTCATGGTTGCGGAATTTGAGAGAGTTGTTTGGCTGCACCACTAATGAACTCTTTAGGTCAGCCGTAAACAAGGTCAGAATAGCCTTGATGATTTCCAATCTCCGATAGGAGTGGCACAAAAAGAAGAAGAAGATCCAGAAGGTATGCCTGCCAGCATCAATGAAACCTCATTTTTAAGTTTTAACAAACTCTATGTATATATATATGTATATATATATATATATATATATATATATATATATATATATATATATATATATATATAATCTTTCATCCACCACGTCGCTTTAACGTTGTCATACTGGCTCCAGCGTCTGCCAGAAAATTTGCCGATATTCGAGGCAGACAATGATTTATACACTTGTCAGGATTGCTTAAACCCAGATATTTTGCAATGATGAAGGGGATTTTTCCAAATGTATTTTTTTTTTAACTGGTTATACAATACGCAGTAACCTTGTCTATAGGCCAGAAAAAATCATTTTCTGAACAATCACGTAGCCGTAATGACATATAATCCCTTATTAGCCTCAAACTATTCATTTTATCTTTGTCAATAATGGTAAAAACGCGCCTTTTTCTCAGTCTTTGTGTTGGGTACGTTTATTAGAAAAACTGATTTTCTATCTTCTACGTGAGCAATTGCCATATTCACCATTTCTTGCCGTCGACATCCACCAAATACACCAAATATGAATGCAACTTTGTTCATTGAAAACGTTTCATTCAGTGTTTCATAGATAAATTTTAAAACATCTTCTCTCGACAAAACTTTAGACTTTTTGGGCTGATATCTTTTTGACCCTTGCCTAAAACATTTGCTTAACTTATGGTTAGATTTAGGCAAACATCTGGGGATTTTGAATATTTATACAAAAAATGCATAAACTGCAAAAACGTTAATTTATGTCGAATTGTGGATTTTAAATCCGGTTCTAATCTTAGAAATCTATTTCTAATAGAAAAAAGTTGTAACGTACAGTGTATAACCGAATGGACATTAACCAGAAAACAACAATGGAATAACCACATAAGCAGAATAAGGGAGATCTTATGTGGTTAAAAGAGCAATCAATAGAAGTATAGGAAGACCGCGCAAAAGATGGAATGACAACCTTCCATAGATGTACTAATTTGACAATGAACAAGCATAACTACTTATAAAGAGGACGAAGAAGAATTACTGTATCTTCATTATTTTCTGACTAATGTTATTGCAAAAAGGTCTATGGGAAAAACAAATAGAATAACTTTTAAACTAATTAATGCATCGATTTGAAATTTTGAGAATTTGTTAAGGAACACAATACACAACTTTGGACACGATAACAAATATTAGGTTGATTAATATAGTTAAACACAATTAACGAAATTTTCTTATTTTGCAGTTATTAAAGCAACAAATTAATTTACAAATTAATTTGTTGCTTTAATAACTGCAAAATATTGAAAGTATTGAAAGTTATTACAAACTGTAATTAATTTTACAGCTTTTTTATGTAGGCCTATATTAACTAAAAAAAATTCAGATATCTGGATTCGTGATAGTCCCGAGATTTCTCTATTTCTCCGAGCTATAAGTATATCTTAATAATATTAATTGTATATGTAAAGAATTTCTTAAGTAAATGACGCATCAAAATAATCATATTTATGCACGTTTATATCATTTGATTTAATTCTTTAATTAAAAATTTTAGCTGTTTTTTTTATAAAATGGACTCACCTAAAAGTACTATCTAAAGATCTTCTGTACCGAGAGTTTACACTTTGATCAGGACTTGTTTTATCTTTAGACGAAAACACACTATCATCACCTTCAGAAAAACTACTACAACCTATATCCTTATCTTTTTTCTGAAGAAAGTTAGTACCAGCAGCCCGCTTAACAGTACCACTCCTTGCCAAACTGGGTGCAAGATTTCCACACAACGTGAAGTCAGTCATATTATCTGCATGTTCTTCATAAAAAGGCAACTGATTGCTGGAACTCCCCGACGATTCAGACTGTGAGTTTGATTTCACGCTCTCGTCCATCGACATGGCCTTTGTAATATTTTTTTCGGTGACGTCACGTTCAATTATTCGAAAAGACCCTACTTTTTGGCACGGGGCAAGTGCGTAAGGGTTAGGAGCTCTATTTATATTGGAATTATAACAGAATCATCCCTTGTAAAACGATCACGGTTGAAAGGTTATGTATCCATGCCAACGATTATCTAATGAATGTTAACGATTCGATGGACCCATACATAAGTGAGTTAAATCAATATGTGACATAGAATTTTAACTTTTCGTATTAAGTTTTTTTTGTGATCGTATTAATTGCGTCAAAAGGATATAATCGATCTTTTGTTAATTATATGCGAACTAATTAATACAGTGTGTACCTAAAGATTTTTATGAAATTGTGTCCATTTATGATAAATACATTTTTAGGCAGTAAAAATTATATTTTGCTAAATTTATCTATATCAGTTTTGTCTTAATATTGGACATGAATATCCCCTAATTTTTTTATTCAATTTCTTATATATTTCTTGCTGTATTGATCCCTTCGGGTTTGTGAGGGGGGGAGTTTTGAGATCGCTTACCTATATTTGTTGTCTTTCTCGTTTTTTTCCTAAGGTATCTACTCTACGATTATATTATTCTACTTTTAATTTTCATATCGGTTGTTGTGTTTTTCTATTTTTAGTTTAGCTTTTTCTGTTCCGATATCTCTTACTTTAGTTTTCTTTTATTCGTCTGATTTACTTTTTATCATTTAGTTATATATTTACCATAAGCTTTTCCATAGCTCTTTAGAAGAAAATCAAAGAATAACAAAAGAATGTACAAAAATATTCAGAGACAAATAAGAAGCGAAATAAGAAAGGCTAAAGCAAACTGGTTAAAAACACAGTGTGAAAATATAAAGTTGAAACAAAAACACGATACATTTAATATGCATAAATAGGTAAAACAAGCAGCTAGTCTTCAAAAATCCAACACAGCTAACAAACTGCAAGATAAACGGGGGAACATCATTACAGATAAAAATCAAGAAATATGCATATGGACCAAATATATACAAGAGTTCTTTGATGATAATAATTACAACTGTCATCCTAAATATGTAGTGACCAGTTACCAATTACATTAGATGAAGTGGAAAAAGCAATATCACAACTAAAAGATGGCAGAACTCCTGGACCTGACAATGCATATTGTTATATTTTTATTAGTCCTAATTTATTGTCTTTATTCTAATTTATTAAAACTCACGGTAATTTGTATTAAAACTCACTGTACAATTATTTTATTACGTTTCGTACATCTAAATGGCGTTTCGCGAGCGTCTAATTTATTTTCTTACTAACTAACTGTCCGCTCAATAACATGTATTTATATATAAAATGCCGCTATCTTGAAAAGTCTGGAGAGGCAGAGATGACTCATTCAGTAGGTCTCGAAAAGTCAATCGCATTCTGGTAAATTCGGAGGGTCACCGTCGACGGAATTCTCAGTAGCTAAACTGGTTTCTTTTAGTCGCCTCGAAGGTTCGATTTGTTGTTTTCATAGCTTCCGTCTCAGGTAGATTTGACCTAGAAATTACGAGAATGAATAAACATATTCACGGTTTTTAATATGACTCATATATTCTTTTACGTAACAATATGCTGAACTTATAATGCTATTTAATACCGACAGTACTCAACGACTAACAAAAATATTCAATGACATATATTTAAATGGAGTAATACCAAGATCATGGCTGAAGTCAACGTTTATTGCTCTACCAAAGAAAAGAAAATTCGTATCCTGTAATGATTTCCGGGCCATCAGCTTAATAAGCCACATTTTAAAATTATTTCTAAAAATCATACAGCAAAGAATATGACTACACGAAGAAAAAATTAGCCGTACACAGTTTGGTTTTCGGAACGCAGTGGGTACGAGAAAGACTATCTTTAGCATACAAGTGCTATACAAGTGGCGTCCGAGTGATTGCCCATTGCCGGTATAAGCAATCCCCCACTTACTGACCAACAGCTTCGGGTGGAAGAGTCGGTAAGTGGAAGGCACCTTCTTGTCCTAGAAATGGAAAATCATTTCTAAAGGCGAACGAACCAGACATGGTCAACGCCGTGGAGATGCATAAGGCAACGGGAATCCAATGCAATAAAGGCTCATAGAGCATCCCTAGTTAACCATCATGACTAACAATTCAACCAAACACTCTACTGATCATGAAACTCGGAAAACAAGATCCGGCAAAGGAGAAAACTCACAAGACTGCAAGGCCTCCCCGGTCGTCAACATGCGAAAACCTTGCAAAGTAGCGACTTGGAATGTTAAAAGTCTACATCAAGCTGGAAAAGTACATAATGCCGTTAAAGAAATGGAAAGGCTGAATATAGATATTTTAGGAATCAGCGATGTCCAATGACCCGACCCAGGAAAGATAAAAATCAACAATAAAACAATATATTATTCAGGAAGTCAAGACGGTTCACACAGATATGGTGTCGGAAGAATATTAAACAAAACATTGATGAAACTGTAATAAATTTCAATCCACTCCAACAGAATTATACTCTTAAAATGAAACCAGAACAAAACCAAAATAAACATCCTACAAGTTTATGCTCCAACTGCAGACAAACCAGAGAGCGATATTGAAACTTTCTACGAAGACCTAGACAACATTTTAAAAAGATGTAACAATTATAATGGGAGACTTTAACGCAAAGGTTGGGGAAGAAAAAGTAGAAGAATGTACAGGAGGATGTGGTCTGGGCAACAGAAACAAAAGGGGTGACAGGCTTATCGAATTTTGCCAAAACAATAATTTTGTTATAGCTAATACATTGTTCAAAATGCCAAAGAGAAGACTATATACGTGGAAGTCACCAGCAGATCAAGAAGAGAGAATTGTAAGAAACCAAACAGACTATAGACAAAGGCATAGTCTAGTGACTATGTCTTTGTATAGCAAATTGAAAGAATCAGTGTGTATGGTGAACCAATAGAAAGAGTAAAAACATATACCTACCTTGGTACGAACGTCAATGAAAATTGGAACCATTTTCTAAAAATAAAATGTAGGATAGAGAAAGCAAGATCTACATTTAAAAAAATTTATTAAAAATCCTTTGTAAAAGGTATATATTAAGAACCCAAACGGGCTAAGTTAAACATACAAAACGTTTTCGGAATCCATATTCCATCATCAGTGTCTAAGAGTACATGAATGTAGCCACTAAATATATGGGTAAAAACCCGTTAACAAATAATTGATTACATTTGGTTTACAAAATTTCTTATGATGACTTAAGATGTTCAAGTTACCGTTGTATTAGGTAACATGGCGACATATGACTCCACGTTGAAGTTGCTAGTCTTGAGACGATGTGTCTACGAAGACTGTATAGGAGCAACTGAATACATTGTAACTGAACACACAATAGAACAATTAAATGGCGAGTTGGACGGACCTGACCTACTTAAAGAAGATTTCTTTAAAGTTTTGGTAGATATAAAAATTAAAAAGTGGCTGATCCAGAGGATGTAAATATGTAAGTCTTTAGTAGTATATATAATTCTGGAAAGATACCCATGAAATAGCCCCAATTTACACAGGTAAATAATCCAACTCAAAAAGATGCAACGAGTACCGTCTGATACATCTTATGTGCCATTCACTAAAAGCATTTCTACGAATCCTACACGATAGCTATGGAAAAGATAGATGAAAACATAAATGAAAGCAAATTTGTTTTTAGAACTGGTATGGGCAGCTCTCTCTCTCTCTTCAATCCTGACCCCTCGGAGATAGTGTAGTGCTCATCGTGATGCCGTATATTGTCCGTCTCAAAAGATCTCTGTCTCTGGTCATTTCTTTTAACTCATGCATAGGTCTTTTGCATATTCCTTTAATTTGACCCATCCATTTTGTTGGAGATCGTCCTCGTGAGCTTAGATCTTCTACCTTTTCTTGCATAATAAGTCTTTCTATGTTTTCTGTTCTGTTTCTAAATATTATTAAGAGGCGTAAACTAGAATATCTTGGACATATAATCAGAGTACCAAGATATGAGTTTTTTCGGCTAATTCTCAACGGTAAAATCGAAGGAAAGAAATGGATAGGACGGAAGAAACTCTCTTGGTTGAGGAATTTGCGGCAGTGGACAGGTTTGACAGCGGACCAATTGCTACACGTAGTGCAAGACCGAGATCAGTATAACAATATTATAAGCATGGTAGTCGCCGACGTTCCGTAGGGATATGGCACTCTAAGAAGAAGATGTTTTCTGCGATGACGACATTGTGGTTTTAGCCGAAAATATTGAAGATCTTCAGAGACTGGTGACCAGAATAGCGGAGTATGAAAAAGAGTACGGTCTAACAATGACGTCAAGAACACGAAGAAATTTCTGAGAAAAAACTCAAAGAAATAACGAAAATCTTCTAATAAACGGAACCAACGTCGAACACGTGGACAAATATGCATATCTGGGAACAATGATAAATACCACAAATGATTACATTCAGGAGATCAAAATCAGAATAGAAAAGGCTAGAGCAAATTTCTATATATATTCAGGAATTCTACAGTATTCACTGCCTTTCCTCGCTCAACCGTTTCCATCTGTTGTCCCATTCTCCATCGTTTAGGAATCTCTAACTCATGGCGTCGTCTACTTTGTTCCTCCAGGATCTTCGGGGTCGTCCTCTTGTCCTCCTTCCTATGGGGTTCCATTCGGTTATTCTCTTTATTTCTATTTTTATTTCTACAAAATTTCTACAAAACGAAAAGAGTGCAATGTACAAGGGATTTAAAATTGGAACTAAGAGTTATGTTGTCGAGGTGTTATGTTTTTTCGACTTTGTTTTATAGAATGGGATCTTGGAGCTTGAATGCGACATCAATGAAAAACTAGAATCATTCGAGCTGTGGCTGTATAAAAAATTCTGAGAATATCGTGGACAGAACAAGTCACAAACAAAAAGGTTCTGAGAAAGATGAATAAAGAAATAGAAATTTTAAATACAATTAAAACAAGAAAATTGGAACATCTCGGACATATTACACGTGGAGAGAAATACACCTTGTCCCAACTGATTATGCAGGGAAAGATCCAAGGGAAAAAGCATAGGGAGGTGTAGAATGTCATGCCTGCGCAGCCTGAGAGAGTGTTAAAGATTTACATAAAATGAACTTTTCAGTGCAGCCGTCTCAAAAGTCCGAATAGCTATGATGATTGCCGACCTCCGACGCGGAGATGGCACTTAAATAAGAAGAAGATGTTTTCTATGTCTGCTCTTATAACATTAATTGTTAGAGATGAACTTTACTGGATAGCCGTTTGCAGACTTTTGGCTTATTTAAAATTGAAATATTTGTTTTGCGGTCGGTCCACGGAATTTTTAACATTCTTCTCCAACAGAATATTTTAATGGCGTCTATCTTTCTTCTTTCCGCTTGTCGTAAGGTCCAAGATTCAGATCCATATGTTAGTATTAGAAATATTAAAAGTTGTCCTAACTTTTAGAGTTCGTGAAATTTGAGAATTCTTCCATATTTTTGGCCAACTTTCATACGGCGACTTTTGCTAGATCACATCTACGTTTTATTTCTTCCTGTAGTGACCATGTGTTTGTGATCAATGATCTTAGATATCAGTATGAGCTCACAACTTCAAACCGTTCAATTATGGATATGTGTAGATGATTGTTATGTAGTATATCCACTATCGTGATCTTTGCTTTTGATATCTTTAACTGCAGACCAAATATTTGACTTTCGTTTTCAATCAGTCGTATAAGATCAATTCTCTTCTTGACTATTTGCAAGAGGAACTGTGTCGTCTGCTCTACATAGATTGTTTATTTTTCGGTCACTGTTCCAGTAGAGTGTTCGTATAGTTCAGTTATATGCGAAATTAAGGGCTGTGGTACGTCGAACGCTTGCGATAATCTATAAAACAAATGTATAGTGGGATATTGAATTCCCTTGATTTTTTAATTATATGTCTTATATTCAGAAGATGTTTTCGAGTATCTATACCTTTGGTAAATCCAGTTTGCTCTTGGGGTATGTCTCTTTGTATGAAAGTTTTCAGTCTCTCATTGAATATGTGTAGCATTATTTTGCTGGCATGTGAGATAAGAGAAATGGTTCATCTCTATTATATCTTGAGTTTACTGATCGCCAGTCTTATTTCATTCTCGAGTATGTTAGGTTCTTTTTCGCCTTCTTCAGGAGTTTGGTGAACAAGTTCCTGGCGTTGATCATCTTTATATAGATCTCGGCAATGTAATCTCTAGGTCTCTGCTATATCTTCTCTGTTGGTTCTCAGCGTTCCTGTGTCGTTCTCAACAGCCCAAGTTCTGGCTTTAAAGTCTCTTGTTATATATCTTAGTTGTCTAAATAGTATGTTAGCTTTATGTGGTTTGACTTTGACGAAGAGAAAGGTTATAAAGAGATGCTAAATTCGCATTGCAAATATTGGTCAAAAATAGTCTAAATGAGCAGATAAATGTCCCTGCATGTCTTATAGACTTATAAATCTGCTCAAAGAAATTGGGTTAAATGGTGAAGACAAGTCTTCGCACGAAAGCCGGAAATATGGCAACATCGGATATTTAAATTCTCAAGGAAGTTAGAAGAGATGTACACTGCGGCCACGACTGACTGTTCAATTTATATTCGGAATCCATTTTTTAAGAAGCCTTAGAAGATATATAAATAGGAATAAAGGTGAATGAAAAACCTATTAAGAACATCCAATGATCCTTTTAAACAAAAATATTTTGTACTACTATAAAAGTGTATAAAATGTTAACATTTGAATGTATGCATTTCTGTAATTTAAGTGATATATAAGCACTTTAGTACTTAAACTGGGTCATTATCTGTTTGTACTGCTGGTTATCTAACTAGTAGGAAGAATAAAATTTTACGCTTACTGAGAACATAATTATACCTAATTTTACTAATAACAATTTAGCTTAAAAAACAATTATATTGTTATTTACCTGTAGCTGATAGTTAAAAACATTCTTTATCGAGTAACAATGCTATAATAACAGTGAATTTTATATAAAAATATGTGGCTTGGATATGATATATGACGTGTTCAGATTAATTTTAAAGAAGAAGTTTATGGTTTTGTTTGTTAAATTTGATTAAAAGTTATCAAATTGATAGTCCGCCCAATGAAAATAGAAAGGACTTTCTACCCCAAGAAGTGTCAAAATTATGGCATATAAAGCAAGGTAAATAATTTGTACCGGCAGAAATGTGCAATTATAAAATAACTTTACTTTTAGATTAAAAGAATTCGATGATATTCTTCAACAAAATGTGATAGATATAGAAGCATTAAAGACACTATCATTCCATGGTAGGAAGTTGAGTTATCCCGTTTAATATAAATTATTTACCTCAATATGTTCCAGGTATACCTGACGATCAAGGAAAAAGGCCCTTGTGTTGGAAACTGCTGTTAAACTATTTGCCACCAGAACAAAGCAACTGGGAATCATGTCTTCAAGAAAAAAGAGATCTCTACAAGCAATTCATAAGTACTGAAATATTTATATCTATTTGTGAATTATTATTTAGACCTTTACAATTTCTGACAAAAAAAGTTTATCAAAATAATGAGCAAATTCAAAGGATTGTCAATATAAACAAGAGTTTGAATTTCTTTTGGATGTCTTGTATTTGTCTTCTTTTGGCCAGCCTAATCATGGAAGCTTCCTAAAGATAAGGATGGATTTACTTCTTTAATTGTTTCCTTCTTCAGAAGAATAAAATAATTACAGTTAAAAAAAATACCGTCATTTGTTTTTTTTTTTTTTTAATTACAGTTACTTTGATTATGGGCAATGTTGCCCAAATATAATACTTTCTTCTGCATATAATTTAAATTAATGAAGATTGGTATATCTTAAAGATTGTAATAAAAACACAATTATAGATTTAGACAGAGACATTGAACCTTTTTTGGCATTGAAGTTTATATTTGAATTAATAAATAGTTATTTTTCTGGTGAAAAAGACAGCAAATATTTGATTTCACGCAAACAGCGCCTTTGTATCTGTTGATACGTATTTCGACCTAATAGGTCTCATCAGAACAGTTATTCAAAGGTGTTCTCAACGTGAAAGATCAATATTTCCTGTCTTTTAAGAAGCAACAATAACATGGCTTCGAATACGGACGCACTAGCGACATCTAATTTAACAATCGTAAAATAGTTTCGAAACACAATTCAGATTTCTGCTTTTATCTGTGCTTTCTAAAAATTGCAAAGCAAAACAGACGTTGATAAAGGTGTTAAAAGAGACGTGGGGAATCTAAAATTTGCATTCCACGACACATCTTTTCAACTAAGCAGAAATCCTTAGCGAATTGGTTTCTTGTACTCGTACAGAGTAAATCCGAAAAAAGTGAAAAAGACAGCAAATATTTGATTTCACGCAAACAGCGCCTTGAGATGAGACCTATTAGGTCGAAATACGTATCAACAGATACAAAGGCGCTGTTTGCGTGAAATCAAATATTTGCTGTCTTTTTCACTTTTTTCGGATTTACTCTGTACGAGTACAAGAAACCAATTCGCTAAGGATTTCTGCTTAGTTGAAAAGATGTGTCGTGGAATGCAAATTTTAGATTCCCCACGTCTCTTTTAACACCTTTATCAACGTCTGTTTTGCTTTGCAATTTTTAGAAAGCACAGATAAAAGCAGAAATCTGAATTGTGTTTCGAAACTATTTTACGATAGTTATTTTTCTATTTTCTAATTCTTTGTTACAGAGGAAATGATAGTCATGCCAGGAGGAAAAGAAATAAATGGGGATGTAACCTTAGGAGACCACCCATTGAACATAAATCCTGATAGCGAATGGCAAACATTTTTTAAAGACAATGAAGTATTGCTCCAAATAGATAAAGATGTTAGAAGACTGTGCCCTGATATATCATTCTTTCAACAGCCAACTGAATATCCTTGTAAAGAAATAGTCAATATGAATGATGTCAAAAGACTGCATACAAGAGTACAAAGAAGTGTTCTCAAATGTGCCAATGTTGAAAGAAAAGGCCTAGGAATTACAAAGGTATGTAGAATTTATGAGGGGGTGAGGTTCAAAACATAATAAAAGGTAGTAATGTCTTTAAATTATAAAGGATTTATGCTACTAATATCAGTAGGCCTAACTTAAAAATGACTAAAAAATTTTACGTAACTTTTTTTTACAAATTGTAATAAATCTCTGTGGGCCATAGAGTCTTTACACCTCCTTAAATTTTAATTATTTTGAATTGCCTTCAAACTAGTGTATTATCTGGACACTGACAAACTTTTCAAAACCCTTGGATTTGTGATCAGTTGAAATAACAAGTTCAAATTAATTACATTGATGAATATCCTGAAAATTCAAAAAAATCTTAAGTCAGTTATTTATATTTACAGTATTAGTGATGTTTCGATAAGCTGAAATGTCCTCATCTTATGCTTTTATTAAGAGTGTTACACTATTACGCTACTCTGTCACACTATTAGGCTTTTTATCAATATGAACTATGTTAAAATTTTTAACACAGTGATAAGATATAAATATAAAACTCAATCTTATAATATTCTACAATGGGTTTGTTTGAAATGGACAGATTTTACTATGTTGGAATATCACATTCTTTTAAGGTTCTAATATTCAATTCTGATGTATCTTACACATGTTACGCATTTTCGTATAGATTGCAGGTTATGGCCATAAATTTTTATAGTTGTAATCTTCTGGAGGATGCCAAAACTTTTTAAACTAGAAAAACTTTCTAGGTGCTCTTCCATTCTGAGTTATCTTAAGCAGTCAATGCTACACAAACCTTTTTAATTGATAAATTATCCCTCATAGCTTACTCAAAATGTTTTTTGCAATAACCATTGAATCAGTTCATTCTTACTTCAAGAAAGCGGGATATGGAGCAGGCGCTACAATTTTGAGTTGTATCAATGCTATGAAAAATGCAAAAATGTCCTGTCTATTAAAATTAATAGACTAAGATGGCTAGGACACCTTGAAAGAATGGACACTGGAGACCCCCAAATACAGGAGACTAATTCTTGAACAGGCCAAGACCTACCCAGGGTTGTAGAGACAAAGATGATGATGATGATGAATCAGTTATAAATTTGTAATGTGAAAAAAATAATGACAACATTCCAGTCCAGAATTACAGACCCTGGGGAAAGGCTATGTGGCTCAAGTTAGAAAAAAATATATAATAAAAACACTAATAAAATCTTTGACACATTAAAAATTGTTTATAAGAAGATGAGATTTTCTTTCTGTGTTTAACAGAAAGAAAACTATTGATATTTATGGTTCTCATAAATTAGGTTTTTTAATTTTTATTTAAAGGCATTGATGTTCATTGCTTTCACTATGTTTGGGATAAGGTTGTAGTACCTTGTTCCTTCTACCACAATGCTTCATTGTCCTGCAGTTGTGTTCATTGATGTAACTCCAAGGTGGAATCTATTTCTTACATTATAGCTGTGAACTTAATGAGTAGCAGTTGTTTCCATAGAGTGAAATTTCTCCATTTGATGCTGGTATAGGAACATATACTTCATCTAATTTACTTACCTTTGCACATCATTGTCAGAGATCGAAGTTGACATAGTTGCCAAAGTATAAAAAATCGTGACTCCATTTTAAATCAAATAGGTCACATAATTATTGCAAAAGTATTACCATCTCTTTACAACGACTATTTGAATTCTTACGTGACATTTTTTAAATAAAACACGCTAATTTTGTTCTAAAAAGAACAGATTTTATTAAATAGGTAAAAATATAAAACAAGAGGTATTCACTTTATTCACTATATACCGCAACTGTCAAATAAGTGTTACCAATGTTACAGTGTGTTTTCTGAATAAATGTTCTTAATAAAAACGCTTTATAATGCATTTATACAAATTAAATGAAACATATTATTGTGTAGTTCTTTAAGTTAACATTAATAGAAATCTTTAAATATTATTTCTACGCGAATATAATAAAATATGTCTAGTGGCTGTAATGCCAGTGTACTCTGCGAAGTGATTCTAAAAAAGAACACACCTACCGCCTAAATATTTTGTGTTGGTATCATGTGACCTCACGGACTATGACGCGTATGACATGCAACGGTAAGTAAATTAGATGAAGTATACATACTTGGTATACATATATACTGATTGAATCTCCATAATCTTATTAGGTAAATATAGTTCTTTTGTTGGGAAGAGTCTTGGTAGTCAAAAGATTTTTTGTTGTTGTATTTTGAAGCACACAAAGAGCATTAAAATGGTTATTTGTGGCTTTTCCACAAATTAGAGTTGAATTGGTGATATGGCTATGTATTAAACTGTAATATATATTTTCCTACATTTAATTTCTACATAATTTGCTGCTCTTCCAAGAACCCCTATTGCAGGTGAGATTTTTTGCATAAATGTTATATGTGAGACTTACAAGTAAGTCTATGGTGAATCTTCAGTCCCAGATATTAATACATTCCACTTTTTGTAAAGGCCTTGATTCCAGTACTATTGTTAATTTTTGCCACTCTTCTCTCCTTGTTATCACCATATAACTTGATTTATCTGTATTAAGGGTAAGTTTATAATGATCATTCATTCAAATTTTTCAAATCATTTCAAATTTTTTTGGATAATTTTCAGCTGTTGTTCTCTCCATTGGATATAAAATTCTCATTTTCTCTGTTCAATATTTTTTGTTTGTTGTGTCTTATTATTAATTTGAGCGATATTTTAGAAATCAAGTACAATTTCAGAACGATGCAATAATAATGCAAATTGCCTTCACTGCAATTGAACACTTGAAGAGCCAGCACTTGTATGGTCCAAGCGGATTTTTTAGAATTTAATTAATATAGCGAGACTTTTATGAAAACATTTCGAAAATTAAAGTTAAATATTAACACAAAGAGTTAGATATTTCAGCACGTATTCACTACGAGTGAATTCATGCATATCCACAAAGTGTTTTTCTTGCGAAATAGTGTATGTGTGAATCGAGTGTCATTAGAAAATTGTGAACTAAATCGAGTTTTTTAAAAATCATAACGAGTAACCTAAATAAACAATCAGCGATGCTAGCTCCGATCTGTTGAAGAGGCAAGTAGTGCGGTACGGGGAACCTTCACGATAAGGACAATAATTAGTGATTATTTACAAAACAATACATAGGCGTGTAAGTGAGAATTTTAACGTCAAAACACTGTCCAGAATAAGGTAAGAGATTTATAATATTTTTAACAATATGGCCGCGAGAAGAGGATTAAATCAATGGGATAGTGAAGAATCTGACGATGGTAAGAGAAAGAGAGAGGAAAAAAAAGAAAACGACCAAGATGAAAACCCTTTCATGAAAAGCAGGAAGTTAACTAGGTCTCCACCTAAGAAAGATTGCGATAATACCGAATTGAAAGAAATGATGATCGCTCTTATGAACGAAGTTAAAGGAATACGAAAAGACCAGCAGATTTTTCAAGAAGAAATTAGCAATTTAAAAAAAGAAAATCGCGAGTTGAACGGAAAGGTAAATTTCCTGGAAAGCAGGATCGAAAAGATGGATAAACAAATCCGGAAACAAAACATTGTGATCAAAGAACGCGATTTCAAAGAAAATGAGGAACTGGAAGATGCCACCAACTTCCTAGCAAGTCAATTGAATGTGAATGTGAAAATAAAAGATGTGCAGAAAATAAGAACCTCTCAAGGGAAACCACCAGTGGCGATAGTAAAAGTAGATACAATGAAGGATAAAGAGCTTATTATGAAGAATAAGAGCAAATTAAGAGGAACGCGGTATTTCATTGAAAACGATCTAACCCAAGCCGAAGCCAAACTACAGAAAGAGCTAAGAGATATGGCGAGAGAAGAAAAAGGAAAAGGTAATGAAACAAAAGTCGGCTATCAGAAAATATGTATAAACGATGAATGGTGGAAATGGAACCATAGTACCGAAAAACTAGAGAAAATGAAAAAAAAACTGAGTCTACACAGGCACAGTGGTCAGGAAAATATGGAAACGAATAAAGCGCGGAATAGGATGATGATAGGACAATGGAATGTTAGAGGAACTTTTGAAGTAGGGGCACTAAAGAACTTATCAGATACGTTAGAGAAATATGAGATAGATATTGCAGCTATACAAGAAACTAAACAAAAAGGAAATTTCACCATGGATGTGGGGAACTACGTGTTTTTCAACAGTGGAGACAATGAACGTGTATTTGGAGTGGGATTTTTTATAAAGAAAACATTTGCCAATCTGATGATATATTTTGAGGCAGTCACAAGCAGATTATGTAAAATAAGAATAAGAGGAAAATATAGAAAAATAACCTTTATAAATGTGCATGCACCAACAGAAAATACAGATGAAGACGTTAAAGATAGCTTTTATGAACAATTAGAACATATGTTTTACAAAATACCATCATATGACATAAAAATAGTTGTAGGAGATTTGAATGCCAAGATTGGCAGGGAGGATGTATACAAACAAATAACAGGGGGAAAAAGTAAACATAGAGATAGTAATCTGAATGGAAAAAGAGTAATAGAATTTGCTTTCGAACACAATATGCGAATTATGAACACTTATTTTGATCACAAAGAAATTCATAAAGGTACCTGGATATCACCAGATGGACAAACAGTAAACCAAATAGATCATTTCCTAATAGAAGCCAAACATATGAGAGCCATAAAAGATAGCCGAAGTTACAGAGGTGCTGATACAAATTCGGACCACTTTTTGGTCAAAATTAAAATGGAGCAAATAATACCCACAATTAATACCACTAGTTGTAAAAAAATAAAAAGATATAACGGTGCACTACTTCAGGAGGGAGAAGTTAGGAAAAAATTCAGGCAGCAAATTGAAGAGAAACTGAAAAGCCAGACAACAGTAAATGATATAGAAAGCAGATGGGTACAACTAGAAGAAAAAATTCAAGAAGCAGCCGGCTCAGTATTATCAAGAAACAGACAATGTAAACAAACGGATTGGCATGATGAGGATTGTAAGAAAGCCATTAGTGACAGAAATAAAGCTAGAATAAATAGCATAATAAGAAATAATGAAGAGAGTAAAAAAGCTTATGCCGAAAAAAGACGGGAAGCAAAGAAGATCTGTAGAAGGAAGAAGCGTTCAAGTTTAGAGCAGAAACTAGTTCGTATTGAAGAAGATTTTTTACATAAACAAGTCAGGAATTTCTACCAAGAAATAAAACGAGACCGAACCCAGTACAAAACCACATCAAGATATTATAAAGATGAAGAGGGGAATCTGTTAGGTGGAACAGATGAAAAATTAAGAAGGTGGGCCAGTTATTTTGAGAACATATTATTATGTAAGGACGACCAAGATGAAAGAGAACAAACGCAACTACAACATGAAGAAGTAAGGGACACAGATGTAAATGAAGAAGTACCTACCAAGGAAGAAATTATAGAGATCATAAAAAACTTAAAAAACAACAAAGCACCTGGTGAAAATGGTATCATTGCTGAGTTTTTAAAAGAAGGTGGCGAAATGGTACAAGAAGAAATCGCTGAGTTAATACGCGAAGTGTGGATCAAAGAAAAAATACCCAATCAGTGGAAAGAAGCAGTCTTATGTCCAGTGCATAAAAAAGGAGACGTTACAGAATGTAAAAATTACAGGAGAATAGCTCTACAAGATACAGTGTATAAGATTTTGGCCATATCAGTTAGAAATAAAATTAAAACAAAAGTTGAAAATTGTCTAGGTGAATATCAAGCAGGTTTCAGAGCAAACAGATCGGTAACTGACCAAATTTTTACAATGAAACAAATTTTAGCTAGCTCATATGAATTCAACCTAACAGTACACATGCTGTTTATTGATTTTAGAATGGCATATGATACTATAAAAAGAAATAAAGTATATGAAGCACTAGAATATTTTGAATTTCCACCAAAAATAGTAAGACTGACTAAATGCATACTCAATGATACTAAAAGTAAAGTCATGTTAGCAGGACGGGTTTCGGGTAGTTTTATCACCAATAGAGGTCTGCGACAAGGTGATCCGTTATCAACAGATTTTTTCAATTTGATCTTAGAGAAGATTTTACGAGAATGTAACATCTACACTAGAGGCACAATATATCATCACAGACATCAATGTGTAGCATATGCAGATGATGTTACCTTAATAACAAGGAGACCTGCAGAATTAAGAGAAATCTTTATTAGAATAGAGAGAATAGTCAGAGAATATGGTTTAGAAATAAACGAAGAAAAAACAAAATATATGGTGATGAGGGGAAACGAAAATCATCTAGGAGAGTCCTTTAAGGTACAAAGCCCAAGTAAAGAATATAACTTTGAAGTTGTTAGCCAATTCGACTACTTGGGAGTGACACTAACAAATAGGAACGAAGAGAACCAAGAAATCATAAAAAGAATGGCCAAAGGTAGTAAGAGTGCTGGGAGCCTGACTAAGATACTGAGGTCGAAGATAATATCCAGAACAGCAAAAAAACGAATATATACAACAGTTATCCGACCTACAGTACTCTATGCTAGCGAGACCTGGACACTAAATAAAGATATGGAAGTAAAATTAGATAGATGGGAACGAAAAATTCTTAGAAGGATATACGGAGGTGTAAAAGAGGGGAACATCTGGCGAAGAAGAACGAATGAAGAAATAATGCAAATATATGGACAACCAAAAATAACAAGACTCGCGAAAATTCAAAGATTAAGATGGCTCGGGCATATAGCAAGAATGAAGGAAGGAAGAGTTCCCAATGAATTAATAAACACGGAGGCTGGTACAAAAAGAAAAAGAGGCCGCCCCCGAAAAAAATGGCTGGAGTCGGCAAAAGAAGATCTGAAGTCGCTGCGGGTACAAGATTGGAAAAACTTAGCACAAGATAGAAAGAAATGGAAGAAAACCGTTGAAGCCTTGGGCCTTTGAGGCCTGTTGAGCTGAACTATATATATTCACTACGAGATATCTCATAAAAAGTTAAATAATCGAAAACTAATCATCTGCTGGCTTTCCTCCATATCTTTTGGTGACCCATTTGAGTAATGTTTCTCTACACTTCTATGTAGCTTCTTCAGAAGTGGGTTAAGCTGTTGATCACAATAATCCAAGTACTTAATCAACTAAGAGGCAGAAACTAACAGACATATGTATATATGGCCACAGTAGCAGGGAACAGAATATACACCACATGAAAAAAGAAGCATCATTTTCTGGGTGGTTTGTCATTTTATCATGCCAAGTGTGAACTTTTTTTTTAATTGTATTCACATTATTTTTATACATAATTTGCTTTCTTTCGCAACCCAAAAACATGGCAACAGATATTACTATTAAAAGTTGTTTTGAACCTTACCTCCACATGTGTATTTTGAGAAGTGTTTTCTGCATTTTAATAACAATCTCTCATACAGCCTGTACATTCACCGTGGATATGTTTTAGTAGCAGGTAAAGAAATAAACTTTAACTGTAAGCATGAAAACAATCGATTTATAAGGCATGTTTAAATATCTTTATGGCAATTTGCATAGTGAATTTGCATTTGCTTTTTTGGTAATGTAGAAGTATTACAACAATTTTGTCACGCTTTATTGCTGAATTATTGCAGTTTAATGATTTAATCTTGCGTTTACACAGCAGTATATATGTATGTGCAGATATTTTATGTCCATAACTAGTCAATGAATGGTGACTTCCAAGTTATGATGTGTTATCATACTACTCAATTGGTCTACCTGAGAGTAAAAGAATGAGGCTTATAAAGCAACTAGCCACAAAACTTCACTGTCTAGGTCGGCAATGTTGTCACATTAATTGTAATTCTCTAAACTGTACAATATTCTTCTGTGAAGCTATTGTGGAAATCTCCGGAATTAATTTAAAGAAAATTTTCAGCCAGATTTTGCATGAATCGCCAAACATGCAGAAAGTTCGCGCATTATTTATCCCAAAGCTTTTCAATCCAGAGGAAAAGAGAACCGAGAAGGATTGGATCACCCGCGCCGTATTCAACGCACCTCATCCTCCTTTCCTTTTTGTTTTCTATCTTATTTTTTCGAGGTACTCAGAAGCAGATTTTCAGCACTGGAAAAGTCGTATAGAGCGTTGTAGACATCGTCAATGAGAGTACATTGAAGGGGATAAACTTTGTAATGTAATTTTGTTGTAGTCCGGATATTTAATTGACATGACCTACAGTTACCACTTATTATAGTCATTTGTAGAATATTACACGGCAGTTCTTATCACATTTTGTCCAGCTTTATGTGAAATCTTAAAAAGCAATCACCGTTAAAGAGCCGGTAAACATTTAGAAGAGACACTTGAACAATTCAAAATTTAATTTTTTCCTATTTCTTTGCTTTTATTCCGGTATCCTGTGTAAGGTGACTTATTTTACTTACCAAATTTATCTCCATAAGATTTGCTTTACATATTGTGGTAACGTAGTATTCAAAGCTTATTTGGATAGTGTGTATTTTCAATTGAAAGCTGGAACGGATATCATCAAAGAGTTTTTTCACAACCTACAAGTACCCTAAAGAATACATTTCCTTTCTTATCTTTTTTTTTAAACCTATTCTCTATCCTTACATTGTTGGATATAGGTCTCCCCCAGTTCTCTCCATCTTTCCCTATCTTGAGCTATTCTCTGCCATATGGGACCTCCTTGTTTCCTGATGTCATCTTTCCACCTCATCTGTGGTCTGCCTCTTGATCTCTTTGCATTGTATGGACGCCACTTTCCGATGGCATTGTTCCATCGTCCGTCTTGGAGACGTTCATTGTGTCCAGCCCATTTCCATTTCAGTTTTGCTGCTTGTTCTATCGCGTCTACTGTCTTTGTTCTGGTTCTGATCCAATGGTTACGTTTTCTATCTCTAAGTGATACACCCAACATTTGTCTCTCCATCGCTCTTTGTGCCTTCCTTATCCTATCCAAATTGGCCTGTGTAAATGTCCATGTCTGTGCTCCGTAGGTGAACACCGGTATTATACAGGAGTTATATATCTTGCTTCGTAAGTATAGAGGGATTGTTTGATTTTTTAGAACGTAAGAAAGTTTGCCGAACGCTACCCATCCCATTCTTACTCGTCTCGATATTTCGGCTGTTTGATTTTCTCTGTTAGCTCTGATTGCTTGTCCTAGGTAGATATACTCATTTACCTGTTCTATTTTTTCTGTTTTTATTTTTATTGCCTCTTGGTCTTCCGTGTTTGTCATTACTTTTGTTTTGTTGAAGTTAATTTTTAGGCCTTTTTGCAGTGATTTTTCATGAAGTTCATTCAGCATTAATTCTAGTTCTTGTCGTTCCGAGGAGATCAGGAGTATATCATCCGCATATCTAAGGTGATTTAGGTATTTTCCGTTAATACATATTCCTCTGTTTTTCCAATCTGTTGATTTTATTATGTCTTCGAGGTTCAAGGTAAACAGTTTAGGTGAAATTATATCGCCTTGTCGGACTCCTCGTTTAACTTTTATATTATCCGTTATTAATTTGTCGTCCAGAATTACGGTCATGGTTGCGTTTTGGTAAATATCATGTATTAATTGTTGGTATCTTGAATCTATTCTACTATTGACCAGAGCTTCTTCAACCGCCCAGTGTTCAATGCTGTCGAAAGCCTTTTCATAATCTACGAATGCTAAGTACAGAAGGTTGTATTCATTGGTTTTCTCAATTAAGATTTTAAGCGCATGTAGATGGTCGATTGTGCTGTATTCTTTCCTGAATCCGGCCTGTTCCACTGGTTGGTAGTTATCAAGTTTATAGGTTAGTCGGTTGTTTATTATTCTTTTGAAGGTTTTATATAATTGTGACAAAAGGGAAATAGGACGGTAGTTGTTTAGGTCTGTTCAGTCTTCTGTCTTATGTATTAAGATTGTGTTGACATTTCTCCATTGTTTAGGTATTTTACCTTCAGACATTTGTTGAACAGTATTTTTAGCATTTTTTTTATCGTGTCTCCTCCTTCTTTTAGCAGTTCCGCCAGTATTTTGTCCTCACCGGCCGCTTTATTTCTTTTCATGTCGTTTATGGATTTTTCGATTTCATCGTCAGTTATTTCTGGTAATACCTCTGAGCCAACATTTTGTATTTTCCTCGAGAGATTCTGTTTAGATGATAGTGGTGGGTCATTTTTAGAACTGTATAGGCCTGTGTAATATCTTTCTGTGATTTTTACTAATTTTACTAATTGTGTGCGGAACCGTAGAAGGACGTAGAGGCCGAGGACGCTCACCTATCCGATGGTCAAATCAAGTACAGAAAGCCACTGGAGAGACGTTTTCCGAGTCCATGAGAGCAGCCCAAAATCGCAAGAGATGGAGAGAATTGACAGCCCGCATTGTAGGGAATCACGATCCTCAGCAATGAGGAAACGACAAGAGAGAGATTTTTACTATTTCTCCTAGATCTCTTTCTTCGTTGTTCTCATCTTTAAGCATGATTAGTTTTCTTTTTCCTGTATTTGTCTTCATTGTTTTTAAACTTTTGTTCTTCTCTATGATTTTCTTAATGCGGCCTTCTTGATATTTCTTTAAATCTTCCTTTATCTATTTTCTTATGGTTTTGTTCAGTTCGGTAAACTCCACTGTATTTGTTTTGTTATAATTCAGTAGTTGTCGTCGTTTTTTTAGCATATCTTGTGATTTAGCGCTAATTTTTTGTTGTTTTCGCTTTTGTTTATTAGCAATCTTCAGGCCTGCTTCTAGTAGTTCTGTTGTTATTTTATCGTTTAATTCGTCTAGTTGCAAACCCTTTAGCTGTGATATGTCACTTCTTTTTAGCTGGTTTATGTATTGTTCTTTGTGTTCTTTAAGAAGTTCTGTATCTATCTCTTTTTTAGATGGTTAAATTTTTGTCTGTCTGTTGTGGAGTTAATTTTGATTTTGGCTCTAACAATTCTGTGATCACTTCCTATGGAAATCATGTTTATGACCGGAACGTCTTGTACTATGTTCTTTTCTTTGGATAGGATGTAATCAATCTCATTTTTTGTTAAACCATTGGGCGCGACCCACGTCCATTATCTCTGTGGTTTTTTATTGAAAAAGGTATTCATCGCATATAGATCGTTCGTTTCCATATAGTTCATCAATGTTTCTCCTCTTTCGTTTCGTGTTCCATATCCAAATTTGCCGATTTTATTTTCTGATTCTTCTAGTTTTCTCCCTAATTTGGCATTGAAGTCGCCTTATCTTAGGACCATCAAATTACCACGCTAGCATACACGTCCTTTAAAAACGTACGTATTTGAAATAAACGACAGTAAAGGTGAGTTACACTTTGTAAATTCTCCGACTTTTTGTAAAAATTATAACAGTAAGGAGCAAGTATCTAGTTCTGAATGTTGCCTGTTCTATTACTTGGCGTAACTTTAAATGACATGCTTAAAAACCCAAAGTACCAAATAGTTATGACCTTTATTATAATATAACATCGTACACACAGTTAATATAATGCTTTTCAGATCGCGCTATTATCTAAAAAAGCTAATGAAGACTACGCTCCTATGACAGAAGGCAAAGAAGCTCACTGGGAAGTTGTAGAAAGGATATTATTTTTATACGCCAAACTAAACCCCGGCCAAGGTTATGTTCAAGGAATGAACGAAATTGTAGGACCGATATATTTTTCATTTGCTTTGGACAGCGACATATCATTTAGAGGTTTGTTAAAATCTTTATGCTATTTAATCTATTTTTTATTTAACGAAAATGCCGCAATTAGAGATTATTAGTGACTATTTGCAACTGATACAATATTTATAGTTTTAAAACAATTCGTCAGTTTTTCTACAGATCATATTTCAGCTGGCACTGGGATGAGTTTTTAGGAAGTACATAACAAATCGTTGTTGATAATATTTTTGAGTTCGATAATAAATGGATGGTCCTCAAGTGTCGCATAGTTCGCACCTCGAAGTTCAATTTAAAAGTAGGTACGAATGTGTTATTATGGCGCTATAGACTCAGTTGACTTGTAACTTGTCAGTTAGATATTGATCATCTCGTTCATAGCACTTTTGCAATCTGAATCGCAAATTGGGAAAAATTCGCTCACACATATACACTGGAATGTTATTTATAGCGTTCTGAATGTTTTTGCTTCAGCTCTTCGGTGGTAGCTGATATGTTATCATAGACGATTCTTTAAATGTCTCTGCAGAAAAAATTTGAAGGGGTAAGGTATGGAGGTTTTGGGGCAAAAACTACTATCCCCATTTTGTGAAATTTATGTGCCTGGAAACATTTCTGGAACCATGTGGTGCCTGGCTTATACCCTGAAAATTAGTCAATTCTAGACATAGTCAATTTCTAACATGTATAGTGCATTATTGACAGCTATCGTGCATTCCCTAGCATCTTCAAAAAAAGTAGTTCGTTTGGATTTTTAGATCACCAGTTGCGAACATTGTGTTTGTTGATATATCCTTTAAGACGAAAGTGAGCCTCGTCACTGAAATAATCCCGTCCAAGCTATCCTCATCCTAAAAAAACGAGTGATCATGTTCTCAGAAAAAGTTTTCCTCAGTTAGTGATCAGTTTCTTTCAAATATTGGCTTAACTTAATTTTATAGGAATGAAAACTCATTCCTATAAAACTCAAATATAATACTCGAATCTTTTGAGTATTTCCTTTCCGATGAAAAACGAAAATTACTCTGTTATGGACATATGCGAAGGATGGAAGAGACATTAATACCGCTGAAAACTTGGAAATGTAAACCAAACAGAAGTGGTCTAACCCCAAATATTAATTACTATTTAACTGGGAATAAGCCACAATTAAAGATAAAAATACGTTTATTGACGTTTCAATTTAAGAGAACGATTTCCGAAGTGGAAATTGAAACGTCAATAAACGTATTTTTATCTTTAATTGTGGCTTATTCCCAGTTAAATAGTAATTAATTTACAATGCCACAAGAAAATAGCTTCAGAACAATACCCAAATATTATATAATGGATTTGCATGAACTAAGAATATATGAAGACTACAGGGAAAAAACCAGACATGTCACTTTTTGAAATTTCATATTTCTATTCTATGTTATAGAGCACGCAGAGAAGCACATTTTAGAGCTATCGTACACTGCAAAAAGTAGTCTTGTGATGAGTAATAACACTTCAAAGTTTCGGGGCACCGGAAAAAAAACAGCTTTGTCCATGCGTCCAGTGAAAGAACCAGATATGTCACAAGTTTCACGGTAGATAGCGTTGGATTAATTTAAAAATTATTATTAAACAATGCGTGTTTCAATATAGAACATTTTTTTACAAGAACAAACATTTGTGAATATCGAATATCATTATTTTTCTGAATGATTAAATGTTCAACAAGACATTTTTTATGCATTGATATAACATAACACAATAGAAAGACTCGTTTTGTTTCTTGTAAAAATATAAAATATAAACAGGTAGAAAAGTTGCCATTTCTTAAACAGTTATATTTTCTCTTTTACACGCGGCAATATGCGATCGACGTATCTAATCTGGAAAGGGAGAGTAGGGCTAGTGGGCTACCGCTGACAAATACAGATCAATGTTTCCAGTCGTGTTATCCACACCATTTGAACCGTGTGTTTGTGCTTGTGACCGTTTGTAGTGACTAACATTAAAACGAACTATGTAGAGTTCTCACTCAGTGAATGAAGAGGTTGCAACGCTGCTGACAAAAAAAAGAACGAAAACCGGGCAGGTAAGTGAAGTTAGCAAAAAACTGAAATTATCATCTCATGAGGCTGGAGAATCTTGTCACTGTTCATGATATAAGTGCTTTGATGTGGTAAGTGAAGAACAAAGAAAGAAAATGGAAAACATGACATAACGAAAAACGAACTAACGTATATGAAACAAGCCCTTACAGAAACTGGAGAAGCCCCAATAGATGGTAGAGAAAAGCATAGTTCCGGACACAGTAAGTTGCCAGGTGCCACAAAACAATTGATATGGGATTACATTGAAACTTTCAAGGGTCGACAAAGCCATTATAATATTAAAAAAAAAAGAAAAAAATTTACCTGCCTTCAAAACTGAATGTAAAAAAAATGTATTCTCTATTTCAAGAAAAAAATCCAAATGTTCGCGTATCGTACGAAACTCACAGGTCTATTTTGGTACAGGAGTTTAACATATCTTTCGCGTATCTCCGCGCACCGATACTTGTGCAATATGCGACGAATTCCAGGCACAGCTGAAGGTATTACAGCTTGTGCCGGACGCAAATAAAATAAAACAGTTAACGACATTGAACCAACTTCATAAACAAAAGGCTGAGGCATTCTATTCACGAAAAAGAAAAGCAACAATAACTGTCAAGCAAGAAAAAGCAACAAGAAGAATTTACAAAAAAGGATCCAATGAGGTGGCATCGTTCTTATGACATTTTATTAATAACGTTTTGGATGATGAGGTTGAGCAGTTAAACATTTTTTGACAGCATGTGACTCAGCTGGAGGACAAAACAAAAATGTTACAATATTTCGATTCATACATTATATCGTGAACAACAAAATCCATGGGCTTCGTGAAATAAAAATTACATATCCCATCCGTGGACATTCATACTTAGAGTGTGGCAAGAATGTTGGACTGTGATCATCATCATCATCATCATTCAGCCCATACTCGTCCACTGCTGAACATAGGCCTCCCGTAGTTCATTCCACAAATTTCTGTCCTGAGCCGCCTGCATCCAATTTTGATGTGTCCGTTTCAGGTCATCCGTCCATCTTGTTGGTGGCCGTCCATCTTGTTGGACTGTGATAGGTATCTAAAAACGCCTTTTGTAGTACCAAAAGAGTTTGAAGACATGATCAAGGCGTCCCATGTAAAGCCGTCTCCATTCATCGTCGTGATAACACGAAAAATAGTTTTGGACTGGAAATCATTTTTGGACAAGAAGTATGTTCCAAAATGCCCTTTCAAAACTCAGGTTTTGAAAGAAATTGTTGCCACATCAGAGCACAGTCGACTCATAAATCATCGATCTTCTTACAATGGACCATTCTTGCCAAGAATCTTGAAGAAACGAATGACCTCAACAACGTATATTATAACGTTTTTTTATATTTTATAATATAGAAATGTGTTGTCAAAAGGTTTTCAAATGTTTATAAATCAGTAACTAGTAAAAATAACTTAAAGATCGTGCAGTATACTTAAAAAAAATAAAAAATTTAGCTTTTTTGTGGATTATACCCTTTTTGCACCAGAGTGCCCTTAAAATATGGATAGGAATGTGGATTATACCTGGAGTACAATATAATTCAACAATATTAATGTTGAAAATAAGCTTTAAAACACAAAGTAACAAAAATACTTAATATTTTTCTTGAACTCTTCTTCTGGATGTATAGAGGATCTTATTGTTCTGGTGCTTGTGTAAAATCCGTAATGTATTGGAGGTGTAAATGAAATCAATTCCAAAAGATCTTTTTTGGCTTCGGTTATTGGACATCCACCGGGATAAAGATGATCTAGCTGAAGTATTTTCCTAGTTGCCCTCTTTAAAGAGGACAGTGCCAATATTCACACCATA
Source organism: Diabrotica balteata (assembly GCA_918026665.1). Classification (NCBI taxonomy): domain Eukaryota; kingdom Metazoa; phylum Arthropoda; class Insecta; order Coleoptera; family Chrysomelidae; genus Diabrotica; species Diabrotica balteata. The sequence continues at coordinate 127,759,232 of OU898279.1, forward strand.
AGAGATACCGAATTAGCAGACATTGATGATGGTCAATCCAGGAGGAGATGGAAGAAATATGACAGAAATTCTTATCTCTCTACTATTATTCAAGCTAAGAAGGTTGTTGTTTACAGGACATTTGAAAATAGCAAAATTATTTTCAGTGGAAAATTTTAAAACATACAGCTCAAATTTTCCTACATTGGTATTGGAATCAGCAATTGGCAATTGTCCCATTTTAAACAAAAGCCGATTAAGGACTGAATTATAAATTATAGAACATCCGATTTTAAAGAACTTTCCGGAGGAATCTACTTACTTAAATTTTTAATTGAAAATAATTTGCGAGCAGATTTTTCTGAAATAATTTCAAGTCTTCAAGTACTTGTTAGGATGCAAATGACAACCGCAGAAACAGAATGATGTTTCTCTATATTAAAACGTATCAAATCTTTCCTTAGATGTACTATTGGCCGGGTGCAAGAATCCTGCACTCACAATGTTGTCAATTGAAAAAAATGATTCATGAAATTCCAAATTTGAATGAATTGGATATTGAAAAATTTATCTTTAAAAAAAGACAGATGACTTGACTTTCAATACAAAACTTTCTTGTAACATTTAAAAACTAAATTATAATTTTAAGTTAATAAAATACATTATTTATTGTAATTTCTTAATAAGGTCCTTTGATTTTTGCAATTTGACAACACCCCAAAAATTTTTACGTACTGAAACAGGGCTCAAGCTGAGGCCTACGGTTTTCTATTTTTATATCTTATATAATTTATGTGTATACCCCCAATACTTTACACCACGCGCTTGGCCTGCATACTATACTAAAAGATAGCAATCTTATAATATACCAACAAAATGAAAATGATAATGCTCGATTTCCTGATGCACACAAAATTATATGTCATCTTGGGCGTTTAAGTTAGTAATCTTTTATAACATCCGCTTGTAAGCCACAGCTTCTTACTATCAGATTTTTGCGTGATTTCTCAATACTGCATACATGTAAAGGGCTAGTAGATCACCATTGAAATATGGAACGGATTGATATATAATTAAAACTGTTCTGTTAGTAAAATAGATGTAATTGCATTAAATGTCAATATTCCTTTTTAATTTTTTGAGTATTAAATAATTTAAAATTATTTTATATTTTTTAGTAAAAACTTTTTGTGGGTAAAATCGGTTTATTTAATATTTAGATTATCACAGCATTACATCATCATTGTGTCATCATTGTACTAATTACTTCGTAAACAAAAAATATTTACAAAACTCCAATAATCATATCTTTCCGTAAAAAGTAGATTAAAGATATTTTTCGAAATATGACGATATTATGCATCATTTATTTTCTCATTATTTTTATTAAATAAATAAATGGGACCAAATTAAATTTTGTTTAATTTTTCTCTCTCTTAATGTTTGATTAGGGGAAGGTGTAGGATCTATTATTTTGCTTAACCTAGATATGCCTACTAGCCCGAACTGTGGTTTTAAATATGTTTTCCTAGAATAGTTAAATTTAGGGTAAACTTAAATATATTAAGCCTAAATAAAATTTATTTTTCTAATAGAAGTATAAAACTCTGTGCATCGTATATTGTAGAACAGTTCCTTAAGAGCACTTACAACAATTATACATTGTTTGTATGATATATCAAAAAAAATGTTACGTAGAGTCCTTTTCTGCATTTGGAACGTCTGGTGGTGGATTTTTCTCGGACATGTGCCCTGCGTGTTTATTTATTTTGTAGTATTACCAAATGATCAAACCTTACATCTAAACCTTCTGTAGATGACTTATTACCTCTCGAATGTGTCAGTTTTTTTTGTTCTGTAATAATAGCGTGGGGTCTACTCGTCGTCTGAATTTCAATTGATCAATATTGTTCTGAAGCTATTTTCTTGTGGCATTTTAAAGTAATTACTATTTAAACGATTTCCGAAGTGGAAATTGAAACGTCAATAAACGTACTTTAAGCTTTAATGTGGCTGATTTCCATTTAAATAGTAATTACTTCAATTGATTAAAGTGTGCAGCTGGCAAGTTTTTTGCACAGCTAAATCAATACAGTATGCCACCCATAGGTGGCGTAGGGCGTCGGCCACAGCCATCGAGCAAAAAGACAAAAGAGGGAATGTAAAGGTAGTGGGGACAAAAATATTGTTAGACAGGAAGTGCCATCTTAAGAGGCTACTTTAAACAAGGAAAGACAGTCTCTTTCCTTTTTTAAGAAATCAAATTTAGTTTGGTTATGTTATTGTTTGTCCCAACTGTCACATGAAATTTTATTTATATTGAAGTTTTTTACCAATTGTCACATTTTAGACGATTATCGTTAATATTTAATTAAAACTTTCTCGTCTGAAAAATATTTTATAGCTATTCTTAATAAGTCACAATAAATGTCGGAAAATTTAAATTTAGCGCCTTTGCATTTCCGGATATGTCCGCCATCAGAGGCCACTTTTTTGGTCTCCTTTTCATAACGATTAGATTCCCTCTTTTGTCTTTTTGCTCGATGGCCACAGCTCACGGCCTCGTGCCATGGAGATTTATGTATTACTTAAACCTAAGCCATGAACGCGCCGAAAAAAGTGACACTGATGTCAAAAACCGTAACTGGTGAAGTAATTCGCAAATTAAAAGAGGCAAAATATTATTCTTTTTTGCTTGACTGCACTAGAGACTGTAGTAAAGTAGAGTAAATGTCTGTCATCTTAAGATTTTGTAATACATCAAAGGGAACAATAGAAAAACACTTTATTGGATTTCTTGTCGTAAGTGTGACAAGAGGAGAGTATTTAACTAATGCCATACTAGGCGAACTAGAAAAGAATGGCTCAAAACTGCCGTGGCCAAAGATATGACAATAGCGCAAATATGGTAGGTATAACTAGTGGAGTCAAAACTCGAATATTAAATATAAATCCTATGGCATTTTTTACACCTTGCGGTTGGTAGACGCCGCCAAGTCTTCGGTGGCAGCGAAAACATTTTTTGGTTTTATCCAAAAAATGTATTTGCTCTTTTCAGGTTCCAGCAAACGCTGGAAACTGGTCAAATATAAATTAAAATTTACTGTGAAGCATTTATCGGACACGAGATGGGAAACCAAATTCGAGGCAGTTACATCCATACTATTTGTAGGATGCATAGAAATGCTTAGTTTAGAATTTGTAATATCGTTACATGTATGGGATGAATTGTTATCGTGTAATGTGATAAGCAAACTATGGCAATTTGCACAAGTCCATTTGAGCATTGCCCTTAAACTTCAAATTTTGTGGCTGGAACAAAGAATATCGGCAAACTGGATTTGAAAATGCTTGTCTGATGCTCAACAATTTAATGATAGAAGCAGTTGTGATCTGTCGAACGAATTTAAAAACATAAGAGTAGCGAAAAAGAAAAGAGTCTTTAATTATAAGGGCGAGGATCAACCTATACAGTGTCCCAAAAGCCGGTTTGAAGCAAATTTTTTAACATCATGCTTGATTCAATTATTACCAATATTGATTTAAGATTTATGGCTTTAAATCAACATCATGAAAATTTCGGTTTTCTGTATGATATAATTGAATTAAAAAATATTCCACACGAGATTTACATACAGTCCTACGAGTGGACGAGAGCACTGACTTTCAACATTACGAATTATATGAAGAATTGCAAATAAATATCCCTAATTTACCTAACTATAACAGACGTGAAACAGTTGCTTCAATACATTACAGATAATAACTTAAAAGAAATATACCCAAACATTTACATCATTAGAATATTATTAAAAATATCAATTAGTACACCCTCCGTGAAGAAGCTTCTCAAAATTAAAACTCATTAAGAATTATTTAAGGAGTACGATGTCATAGGACATCGTACTCCTTGAATAAGCCCTTTGTGGTATATACTCTGGATATATAATCCAATCTAGATTACGAGCACGTAATTAAACGATTCAACACTGTAAAAAGTAGACAATTTATCTCCCTGTATTATTTAAATTAAATTGTTTTGTACCATTGGTAGGTCTTAATATCTTAAATATTTTTTGGTTAGTTGTAAGATTGACTAGATGTTGCATAAATAAAAGTTTAATAATGAAATGACACATGATTTTTATTTTAAAAAATATATCTTTATGTGCGAGCAGAGGGCCTCGCAAAATGTATCTTGTCCACATAAAACTATGATTTTACGCCGCCATTGATGCCACCACTGAAAAGTACCATGTCTTAGTCCGTACTGAAATTATATAAAAATTCAAATTTTGGAATGCAATTTTGAGATGATCAAACAATATCCTGTGAAAGTGAGATAAACTATATTCAAGTTATTTTTTCAATAAACTTCAGTGATAGCTTCAGAAACCAATATTTTTTTGGCTGTTCCCTTTGTTCTCCCACAGCATCCTCCGCCTTGGAACTGGTACATATCCACTTGGTAATAATACTTCAATGACTGCTTTTATATCGCGTTTTTCTATTTTCAGATAATATTATTCTTTTGTCCGAGATATTGATTTGGTCCAATATCATCAAAAAATAAAGATAAAATATTTGGAGGGTTTTGCAGCAGCATTTGTCCTTTCCTACTAATAAAACCTCCATTTATCTTTACGTTTTTTTGTCTTTGATGGTCTTTCATGTTCTACAACTAACGGGATATCTTTATCATCTTCTTTATTAAAGGATTCTGTATTTTGCTTGCATTGTATTTACGAAAATTTATTTCGGCAGGTGCTTTAAGCTGTTTGGCAGGTAGGTTATTAATATTAATCGTGCCTTCACTCACAAGAATCTTTATTAACTTGATAATCCGTGTAACTTTCTAGCTGAAGAATATTTAATGACAACGTTTTCTGTCACTTCTTCCTCCTCATCCAACATAGCCCAGTGCACCATTGAGAGAGAAACCCCTAAAAGTGTGTAAATATAAATTCATACATTTTGTATTATTACATAACATGTAATTTACGAAAAAAACCGTTTATAGATATAGTACTCTTATGTGTCATATATATAGGACACTCTATAAAAGAGGTTCGAAAATTATCGGTTCGATATTATTCACAAATTATTTCTAAATTAGTTTTGATCATATTTGCTAAATATATTTATTTTTGCGTTAAATTGCAGATCTTAAAATATTATTTACAAATTTTAAAAACAAAAATTTTGTATATCTTGCGAAGTTGACACCATACTCGGCCATTTTTAAATTTAGTTAGAATTCAATGTTTATTACACAATCGTTTTCGCTCTTTCTTTCAGAAATTTCCTAAGCGTTATCTAATAATATACATCTACACTTGTCGATATTTAGTCACTTGTCTAAAATAGATGCATTTTCTCTCCTGTCTACGTGAAAGCGCTTTCTCGCGGTAAAGTCTGTTCGTAAAAAGTGCAAGGTCGGCCGGAACAGTATCTTCTGGCATTATCGTGGCCAAAAAGAGCGTATTTTTAGTATTTGCGAATGTTGATTATAATACATATGTAACTATATATATATATTTGTCCTGTCTACTATGGTCTTTACAGCTAACACTAAATATCTTTATACATTTAATCCTTGTAAACCATGTATTTTAATTTATTGTACCCACTTTTACACATACTCTTGTGTTGCAGAACACGCTGAAGCGGACTGTTTCTTCTGTTTTACCAATTTAATGTCTGAAATTAGAGACTTTTTTATAAAAAGTTTAGATGAATCTGATAAAGGGATCAATGGGATGATGAATAGACTATTAAATCAATTAAAGACTAGCGACCTAGATGTATGGCTCAAATTCCAGCAATTAGACTTAAAACCTCAATATTATAGCTTCAGGTAAGTACATACAGGTATACAAAGTAGAGAGTGTCTCGGAGTAGATTTTAGTATTTAAACTTACATTACGCCGATCCTGTTCGAAATTCCATGGAAAGCAGCATGCCCACTTGGAGTATTTTAAAGCCAACGATTCCTATACAGTTGCTCGGCGGCGTTTTTGTGCACGGTACAATATTAGACGCGTGGGTGATGTTCCGTGGGTGCGTGGGTAAAGAAATTTAGAGAAGACTGAGTTGTTGCAATTGTGAAGCATCCAGGCAAACCAGAAACTATTGGAATTCCTGTCATTATTGCAAGAGTTCGACGTGCTGTGAATGGTAATCCTCGGCGTTCACTTCGTAAACATGCACAAGCGCTAAATTTGTCTCGTGCTAGTATCCAGCATATTTTAAGGAAGGATTTAAGTTTTCACCCTTACAAAATTCACTTAAGCCAATATTTCAAAGAAACTAATCACTTACTGAAGAAAAATTTTTCTGATGAGATGGTGGCTCGTTTTTGAAATGAAGGTGGCTTAGAAGGGATTATTTTCAGTGATGAGGCTCACTTTCACTTTAATGGATATGTCATCAAACACAATGCTCGCTACTGGTATCCTGAAAATCCACATGAATTACATCAGAAACAGTTGCATTCAAGAAAGGTAACGGTTTAGTGTGGCATGTCTGCATCGGGGATCATCGGACCCTACTTTTTTGAAGATGCTAAGGGACGCACACTGTCAACAGTGCACGATACACTGCCATGTTGTGGGATTGGCTACGTCCAGAATTGAATAATTTTCCAGGGTATATTCCAGGCAATACATGGTTCTAAACCTAGTTTAGAACTATGCTAGTATTTATTATTCATTTTTTTAAATAATTATGCTACATCTTCTCCTAATTGATTTATTATTTATTCTCTCAGCATATTGTACGTCTGTTCTCTCAGAATTATCATTCATTCATAAACAATATATATCTTATCATGGATATTTAATCAGTATTTAATTTATTTACTTATTTTCTTCTTTTCCAACCTATGTTCGATAACTACTGGACATAGGTCTCTCTTCCATTTGTTTCCACTGATATCTACTCTTAGCATTTCTCATCTACTGCTTGCTCACGATATGTTTGATTATTAATTTTGTTGGTTTGTAATTAATAACCATTTCGTACTTCCTTTTCTGAGTGACAAGTCTTCGAGTTTTCCTTTTTTTGTTCATACTATATCTTACGTATGTTTTTAAGCATCTCTTCCAAATTTTATCATTGATCATATGGAAGAGTACCTACCGAAGGGTTTTCCTTGATATTTCTTAAATATATATATCGGTTATACATTTCAGTCAGAAACACATTATATAATCAGAAGTGTATCTTTAGTAATCTACATAAATTATAAATATTTGGCGATAATTTTTTTTCTTGTTAATGATTTCAGTTAATTATTTCTAGGTGGATCACACTATTGCTCTCTCAAGAATTTCCTCTGCCTGATGTACTTAGGATATGGGACTCATTATTCTCAGATAAAAAAAGATTTAATTTTTTAATCTTTGTCTGCTGTGCAATGATCGTGTAAGTTCTAATAAATTCGCTATATAAATTAAAAGATAAGCTCAAAAACAGATTGGCCTATAATGATTGCAAATATACATCCCACCTATCTGTTTTTGAGTTTACCAAAACCTACATCTAGCTGATCAGAACAAAATAGTTCGAAATTAGAACATTGACTAATTGAACAGTTTTTTTTTTGTATTAAATACTAAATATTTATTTTTAGAATTCTGAGGAATCAATTATTAGAAGGCGATTTTCCGTCCAACCTGAAATTACTCCAAAACTTTCCACCTATGGACGTACAAATTATTCTATCAAGAGCTGTTGAATTATCGCAACAAAGATACTTTAAACTCAATACTCCACATTAGAAAGACATTACTCATTTATCTAATCTCATTTTTATATAAGTTTTCTATTAATTATAGAATTATAATAAATTTATTCATATACACACTTTTTTTATTACATCTCTGAATTCAAATTATCCACATAAAAAAATTCAAGTGGGATCCAATAAAAGTGTCCTGAAATGTAATTATTCTCTGACAAAAAAGGTGGGTCAAAATTAAAATAATTAATTCTTTAGTTTATTGATATCTTACAAAATAAAGGAAGAACGTGCCTACAGAGTGGTAATAAGACAATATCCATCACTCTATACCCACAACAGATATAATAAAGGAACTAGAAAAAGGCGGCCATAAAGTTCGCAATATAACTAACATTTGACACAGACAAACAAAGGAACCCTTATTTCTATTTTTCATAGACCTTGAACCCAACAGTAACAACGAAGACATAGTCAATCTATAATGCTTATGACACATCAAAATGGCAGTCGAGACACCAAATAAGAGAAACTCAATCATCCTATGCATGCGATGTGAAGCATACGGCCATAGTAAAACATATTGCATTCAACCGCATTACTGCGTCAAATCTGGAGGACAACATGATACAAAAGATTGTAAAAACCTTAGAAGCACTCCAGCTAAGTGTGCACTATGCAAACAAGATCACCCTACTAACTATGTATAAGAGCTGTGTAGTCTACTGGGAACTAGCCGAAAAGAGGAAACCAACAGCCTCAAAGAACAACATTCAACAGCCCACATTTATGTACTGAAACAAATCAGCTAAACACCACTCTACAAAACCATCAAAGAACATATGCAAACGTGACAGCACATCAAACCAACCACGATTCAGAACCTAAAACTAATATAGAACAACAACTATTAACATTCCTAAACGAGTTCAAAAACAAGTTCTCGCAACTCATGAGTCAAAATAGTAGGATATTAAACTTACCGATACAAGTCATTAACCAAAGAAATTCTTAAACATAGAGTGGCCACATAGAACGCTAATGGCCTGCTAAATCATAAGCAGGAAGTAATTACTTTCTTAAATCTGAATAAACTTGATGTTCTGCTTATTTCAGAAACCCACTTTACCGATCTAACTACGTTCAATATTCCACTCTATACCACATACAGCACACCTCATCCCGATGGTGCAGCCCACCACCTCCTCGATTCAAGTCAAAAAACACCAACTGGACAGATTTTCAATCCTGCCTAGAAGAAAACACCAATCTTAATCTGTGGATCAAATCTATACGTGACATAGATATAGCAGCTCAATACTTCACCACACTTGTGCAAAAAGCTGCATGGCAATCTACACCACGAATTGAATGCAAACCAACACATACCACAAATGTTCCCCTGTATATTCGCCAACTCATTGCTGAAAAACGTCGTGCGAGGAGAACCTGGTAAAGATCTAGAAGCAACATAGATCTACATATATTCAATAGACTACATAGGTAACTTGGAGTAGCCATCAAAGCCGCAAACAATGAAACCTTTGAATATTACATTACAAACTTTACAGCAAATGACCAGACGTTATGGAAGGCGTCTAAGAAGCTTCAGAAAGCATACACAACTATCCCTCCCATCCATAAACTAAATGGCGAATGGGCCTGTTCCAACAGAGAAAAAGCGTTCGTCTTTGATAAACATATTACAAACGTATTTCAAACAGAGTCAGCAGACCCTGATGAAGAAGTGGAAGAACTTATTTGGGCGGCATGTCAAATGCCTATCCCAATTAAAAGTTTTACTCCTATAGAAGTCAATAAAGAAATAAACAAACTCAACTCACGAAAAGCCCCAGGTTATGATTTAATCTCGGCACAAGTACTAAAACAACTTCCTCGCAAAACCATTACTTTGCTAACAGTTATATAAGCTTATCATACTTTCCAAAAATATGGAAATTTGCTGAAGTCATGATGATCCTCAAGCCAGGAAAAGAAAACAATGAAGTAACATCTTATCGACCCATTAGCCTACTCCCAACCGTAAGCAAAGTTTTTGAAAGATTGCTGCTCCAAAGTATATACGCAGATCATGAATTCCCAACATTACTTCCAAAACATCAGTTTGGTTTTCGGGAAAATCACTCCACTACCCAACTGATCCATCGAATAATAAATGAAATATCAAAGTCTTGAAGATCTGCAACGCTGTATTTCTAAACATCTCACGAGCGTTTGACGAAGTCTGGCACCGAGGTCTGCTTTACAAAGTAAAAATAGCACTATCCAGTAACTATTTCCTCCTACTTAAATCCTACATATCAAATATATATTTGTCTGTAAAATTCAAAGACCAACAATCCAACCTCTGTCCAAAGTCCCGCAGGGTAGTGTTCTACCTTTTCCCCACTATCTTTAGCCAGAGCTTTTCTCACTCTATACCAGAGACTAATAATACTACAATCAGTTTCTTTGCTGACGACGTAGCAATACTAGCTGTAAATGAAGATCCCATACAACCCTCACAAACCTGCAAAATCATATCAACATACTCAGTGATTGGTATACGAAATGGAGAACAAAAGTAAATAAAACAATCAACTCAAATAACATTTACCAACAGTAACAGATGCTAGGTACCTTGGCCTCCATCTTGACCAACGCCTCACTTGAAAGAAACATATCTAGACCAAAAGAAGGCAGCTTGACTTAAAATTCCGACAAATTTATTGGCTCCTTGGCCGTAAATCAAAACTTACATCCAAAACAAAATTCTTCCATACAAAGCTATACTCAAACCTACCTAGTTATATGGACTACACCTAAGGGGCTGTGCAAAGCCAACGTCGCTGAATATTATCCAAAGATTCAAGTCTAAAGTGCTAAGATCGAAAGTGGATGCACCATGGTATGTAAGTTATCAAACACTTCACTACTTAGAGATTCCACATCCACTTAGACTTAAAGATTTCTTTTATCGGAGAAGAAATTCATCGAGCCACGGAGTCACAAAATGAACATACGATTCACCATGACAATGAGCTAGTAAGGGAACTATTCAACAATGATCCAGCCACAAGAAGACTAGATAGAACCTGGCCACAAGACCTACTTCAAAACTAAACCAAAATAGAATAGGGTGAGACTTTGGATGTCTCTCCTTCACGCCCAAAAGCTGTAACACATTTACTTAATACTCTGTAATGATGTAGATTGTAAATAAACATAATTATAAAAAAAAGTTTATTGATATTCGCGTGCCTCCTCGCTTCTTACCTGTATCACCATTTTGAAGAAAATAAAATATATGTAGGGGATATAAAATAAAAAAACGTTTTTAAAAAGCATTTATTTAGTGGCTTGTACTTGGCCCAAAACATTCTTTTGCAAATGTCTGTGCAACTAATAAAGGAAAAACCAAGGTTGCATCTGCATAAACCTTAACTGGATTTGCATCTTTCCTAATTTTCCCCCAAGACTTAGCTTCATCAGGTCTAGCTCCTGCATCACTACCATCAAATTCTGAAGAAGTGTTAACAAATACTGAGTAATCTGCTCCATTTCTCTGAAATAATATTTACAATATTTAATTATTTACACAAGTAAGTCTTTACGCAATGAGTCCTTTTACATGAAAAAAGAGCACTAGAATATATCGAAATTGCAAGACAGTTAATTAATTTAATAATCTAGAAGTTGTATCAATAAAGTTGGTTTTGATACTACCAAAATGATGTCTGAAATTATCAAAACACATTTATTAAATATGCAACATTAATTAATTTTAGAGGCTCAATTTAGATTATGCTTTAAATTATCACATAAAAGTAGATAAATATTAATACACATACCATTAAATTTGCATTGCAGATGTGATGTTTAATTAGGCCACCTCCTAAAATGATCATTCCTGTGTGCACAGATTTCATTGCCATTAGATTTAGTCTTCTTAAATCTGAAAAATAAAATTAAGAAAGAATAACAAAAAATAATAATAAGCACAAGATGCTGCATCCAAATCACATCAATACTTGCATTTGCATAGTTAAAATCAATACTTGATTTTATTGCAATAACTGAAAGTTGGCTGACAGAAGGGATAAAGGATACTGAACTGGTATCCTTTATATGGTAAAAAAGACAGGAGTAATGAAAAAATCAGGGGTGGTGGTGTCCTGCTGGCAGTAAAGAAGAAACTTAGGGTAGAACCAGTTCAAATTAATCTAAGTTGTCATATTGAGTGCTTACTACTAAAAGTCAAACTTAAAAATATATTTTTCTATTTATGTCTTACATATTTGCCTCCTAATACATGTGATGATGATTATGTAAAGTTTTTATTTAGTTTTGATGATATTTTGGGTACTAATGTAAATTTTTTGTTGTTAGGAGATTTTAATTGGCCTTTTTATGGTAATAGGGGCTGTACAAAATGTGATTTGTTAACCAATTATATTGATATTCATAATCTTACCCAACAGAACTCAGTGTATAGGGTAAACTGTGCAAATACCGGTCAGTGGGTAATGCCGGTCATCCCGATTGTGCGAAATCTATTCAATCTGGCAACCTCCTATAACTGCCAACGTGTCGCTACACTACTCTGTATTCAGATTGCTGACGAGCGTTGAGTTGACGCAAACCATTGTCATAGAAATATTATTAACCTGTTTTCAGTGTTTTCGATCTTATTTTTATGCTGAGTAATATAAGGTCTTAATTCATTTTTATTCACTTGTAGATCTTAAAATTGGTTACAATTGATTATAATGACGTTAGCTGCCTATTCCTTTTTTAAAGATCAATATTTTAATACATGTTTACGAGTAAAAAATTCTAAGAAAAAAATGCCAACAGGAGGCAATGCCGGTCAGTTGACCGGTATTACCCCCATGCTATAATTTATACCCTATACTATTAATCCTTAGTGATTAATCCATCCATTTTTCCACATTGCTAGAAAGAATAAAAAATAAAAATCTTCAAGGTGTCTCATTAGGTAGAAAATCAGTATTTTCTGCCGAACAAGAAGCTAAAATAGCCACACAAAAAAAATATTTAGCTTAATTTTTTATGGCGTAACAGCAATAGAACTGAGAAAATTAGCATTTGGGTTTACAAGATAATTTTTCTTGTAATAAAACACCTTTTTCTTGTAATTGGCATTACAAGAAAAAGGTGTTTGATTCTAGTTCTTTGGAATGGGATATTGATATATCATGTGATAACAGTGACGATGCATACGAAGATAGATGCCTGGTTTACAGCGAGTTTGGCAAATACAATGAATTGTGGTATATATTTGCCGTTTGCTCACGATATTCAGAGTGCAGTGGATGGGATTCTGCAGAGAGTTATACCTGCGATGACTGTCAACTATTTTTACATTAAAACACATATTTTTGTTATTTTTTGTTTGTTTTGTAATAAAAAATATTTTTTCACCTTTCTTACTGATTTACTTGAATTATGACCCATTAAGCCACATTCGTTAATCGTTTTATAACAAAAAAATGTTAAATAGATATTGATTTTTATTTTAATAATAACACAAACAAATTGACTGGCATTACACACACTCATGACCGGTATTGTCCATGTATGGTGACAATACCGGTCAAAGATACTTTTTTATGTTTTGTCTCTGTCAAAGACAAAAATTTTATATTTTTGAAATTAAATGTATCTTGCAATAAGTTAAAACCCCAAATTACGGATTGACGGCTTAAATTTGATTCACAGAGTTTTACTTTTTTTATATTAAATTTTCTTCTTAGGTGACCGCGATTTGCACACTTTACCCTAATCACATGCAAAGAAGGTTGGATTTAGTATTTTCAAATATGAATGTCAACAATTTAATTAAATGCAATGTACCACTTGTTAATGAGGACATATATTATCCTTGTCTTGATTTTATGGTCACATTTAATTTTTTAGATTTAACCGAGAATTGTATTAAAAATTCATTTTTCTATGACTATGCAAAGGGTGATTTTCATATTTTATATGACCTCATTGAAGATATGACCTGGACAGAGCTGGAGGTGTGCTTGGATGTGGATGTACGTATGCAGTTGTTTTATGAAAAGCTGTATGTATGCATTGATCAGTCAGTACCCAAAAAACAGTTGAGAAATGTATTAAAAACAACAAAAAGGTACCTACTTTCTTTACTTTGGAACTTATATCGAAGATTAAATGTAAGAATTGTCTGCATAGGCAGGTAAATAAATCTGCAAATGCTTTGTTTTTGGCTGAATATAAATCACTGAGACGGGAGGTAAAACATCTTAGTAGAAAAGCATATAGATGTCACAATGAAAATATGAAAGTATTGAGAATAATGTAAAAACAGACCCTAGTAGTTTTTGGTCCTTTATAAAATATGTGGTGTAAATAATACAATTCCAACAGAGGTCTCTTACAGGTGTGTGGACATAAGTGGCTGTCAGGATATTGCCAATATTTTTGCAGAATACTTTGGCTCTGTATTTCAAAGATCAAATAGTCTTAATAGTACAATGAATCAAGGGGGGTTTTTACTTTTCAAAAATCACAGTTGGGAATGTTCTCCAAAGCATTAAAAGACTAAAACCAAAAAAAAGCCACAGGTAGTACCAGCATACATTTTTAAAGGTTGTGCAGAGACTCTTTCTGTCCCTCTCACTAATTTTTAATTTGTCCCTTTTGTATAGTGTTTTTGACTTGTTTTATTCTGTCTAGGTTTATATAGGTCTAGGTCTATAATATTGATATTATACAATATTGTACAGGTAATATTCATCTGTGAGAAAGAGGATATTGTCCTGTTGCATGGTCCTATTGGAATTTTTTCAGAAATTCCGTTTATTCATAAAAATGTCTTACATCATAAATCAGCTGCTCTAAAACGAATTATAAGGGAAGAAAAAGAAAAAAGTGCAGCCATTGGAAGACAAACCTTAGAAAATATGGTATTTGTAACTTATATAGACAAGACAACAAAGTGCCACCTGAAGTAGAAGGAGCTAAATTGTGTGTAAATTTATCTATCAATATTATTGACCATCAAAGTTAAAATGCAGGACATGAAAATAATCCCAGTGTATTCTGAAATGACATGCATGGAAATTCATTTCCTTAGAACAGTTACATGACATTAGAATTATGAAAGAAAGTTTCAGTACTGGAGTTAACAAACGTCCAAGGATTATTTTACCATATCTACTACCTTAGATCCCAGATATAAAACATTTTTTTTTTGTTTGAAGTTGGAGCTATTAAAGATAAAGTTGTAAGAAAAATCAAGGAAATTATTAAACTCTATATTGATGAGTCTGAATCTGAGAAAGAAGTAAATGATAGGGATAGTGTAGTTATTATTAGCGATGATGAGGATAAGTATCTTTAACTGCTAGGCAATAAAGAACAAAGACACATGAAAAAAAGAAGCATTCTTCAACAAATTCATTTTTCACACTGTGGAAGTGCTACAATGACTTTGTATTGCCTTTAACATCTACATCCTATATGAGGAGTTGAAAGCCAAGATACTCTATGAACTTGAAGTTTACTCTGAAATGCCAATTTATTGATACGTCAGATCTAATTGAGTTAAGAGCAGGCACTGTTACTTATAGTATTTATAAAGTCAGTCGAAACATTTTATTTGAATACCATATATAAGGGGAGTTCAATATTACATTTATCGGTAATCAAATCAAGTTATAAATAACACGTGTCATTGTTTCGAACGTATTTGGACAATCCCTATATTCCGTATAAGAGAGATAGAGAAAACAGAGCATGAAAGTTACATTCCCCCAAATAAATATTGGACATTGACTTGTTATCCAAAATCACCAAAATTTTACACACTGCTTGAACGTTCGCTACCGGTTGCTAACGCCTGCAATGATGCAGGTAGATAAGAACCGGCTATTGAATTATGCCAGTGCTGTGCATAATTCTAAATGTTAGTTTAGTATTTTACGACGCGACCTGTTATTGTTATAAGTGATAAATAATTATTATACTCTAAATATGGCCTTTTGGCGACCATTTGAAAATGCGGAAAATATTAACCCAGAACCGAATTGTGTTGAAAATAGTTTAGAATTTAAGAACAAAGACCTACATGTGCAGTGTCAACGTATTGTTTTAAACATATATGAGTGTTTAAAAAAAGAAAATGAACAAAACTCTGACAGAACTATTATAAATAGAATACGTGAACTTACCAAACTATCACTATCAACAATTTATCGTATTGTGAGGGAAAGGAACGTAATAAAACACTGTTTAAAACGAAAACGAAATAATCAAAAATTCAGAAAAATAGACGATATGGATAAGAATATTATTCGAAAGACAGTGTATAACTTGTACAAGGAAAACAAGGTACCTACACTGCATATGATCCAAGATGCTCTAAGAGAATACCCTGATTATGACTACCGATGTTTACCGACATTACGAAATATTTTAATAGACTGTGGGTTTAGATATAAAAAATTAAATAATAGAATGGTAATAATGAAGTCGCAGAGAATAGTCAAATTTAGGCAGGAGTATGTATTTACATAAAATTAAAGAATATCGACAGTCCAATAGATTAATAATATGTCTAGACGAGACGTGGTTTGACACACACGACGTCGTTAAGTATGGTTGGGTAGATAACTCTCAGAGCTGCTGTTTAAATACAACATGTTCAAGGGGAAAGCGCATAATAATCTTGCATGCAGGTGGTGAACAAGGATTTGTACAAAATGCATTGCTACTATCTGCCAAAAACATCAATGAATCATCTGCCGATTATCATGAAGACATGACCGCTCATTTATTTGAAAAATGGTTTAAGGAACAACTTCTTCCTAATATTCCGCCCAACTCTGTAATTGTCATGGACAATGCTTCTTATCATTCACGACTATTAAGAAAAATACCCAACAGTAGTACTAGGAAAGATGATATTGTAACTTTTTTGAGAGATAATAAAATACGCATTCCTAATAGAGTCCTTTTAAAGAAAGATTTATTAAGTATTGTAAAGTCCCACAGTTTTAACAAAGAATACGTACTTGATGAACTATGTAAGATACAAGGACATACTATTTTACGCTTGCCACCTTATTACTGCATTTTTAATCCTATAGAAATGATTTGGGGAATATTAAAGACGCGCTTAAGGAAACGAAATGAGTCACCGACATTGAACGCTGTGCAACTAGACAACATACGCCAAGCAGTCAATGAGTTCAATAGTGAGATTTGGAAGAACTGTGTCTCCCATGTTATCGACATAGAAAATGAATATCCCATAGTGGATCATACCACCGTCCCAATTGTTATTCAGCCTAATTTGGACACCGATTCTAATTCTGATTATAATTCTGATTAAAGGTATGTGTGAAATAGTTGTTCATGTATTCATACCTTGACTATAACTAGTCTATGTATTCTTAGTCTGTTTATGAACTCAGTTCGTTAAATGATTTCAGAATACAACTTTGTCTACTATACAAAAATGTGTTTTAGTTATACGAGCCCCGTCTCAGTGAAGTTGACCCAACCAAGAAAACTATCGTTTTTGGTACAGAAATTTGCCTATTTCCTATATTTACATCTAAATTATTAATGTTACGTTGATCAGCAGTTTTTAAAGAAATATTTAGAATATTAAAGTCTTAATGGTAATTAAAATATAATAAATAAATTATGTTTTTATGCGTTTAAAAATTAAGCATGATAATTTAGTTAATATATAATTTGGTTTCCCATTTCAAATACCAAATGTTTTCTTTTAATATTATTCATTATACAGGGTTGCAGAAAAAATTTTGTATGCAACACATGCATAAGATGTCTTTTTTTCACTCGTGGAATTACCGCACTTGCCTGTTGGCTAGTGCAGTTATTCGTTCCATTCGTGAAAAAGTACCACTTTATGCACTTGTTGCATAAATTACTATTATTTTAAGACGCCGCAAAATTTAGTTGTCATAATACACCACGCACTCTATCTCGAATGTCCATACACGTCGCTTAACTTAACGTTAACTTAAATTAAATTAAATTATTTTTGTTCCTAAATATGACACTTTGCACTATGTATTTTACGACCGTTTTACGTACATTAAAATTGTCAATTATATTCAAGGAATACTTGAATATAAAAATAAATGGTGCGCTCATGTCTTGTAATATTATATATTCTTTTAATGTTTGCCGGCAACAAGTTTTTTTGGGTGTTTCAACTGACTATAAATACTATAACTTTAATTTTTTTTTTAGAAAATGTATTAGTTGTTCAAAACAATAGTTTTAATATGTAAATTGAATTTAACAGATTTGTTGGCTTTTTTATTATAGACAGGTTTTCTATCCAGAAATTTTAAGGAACAGTAGTTGCAGCCAACTGGCCAGATTAGTGGTACAGCTGGATTTTTGGTACATCCCCACTAAGTAGATGCAACTACAAATTAAAATGTGAATATTAAGAAAAAATGGATCAATCATATAAGAAGAATGAAAGATGATAGAGTAATCTACATAGCAAGAAACATATCCCTGTTGCGTAGAAGAAGTGTGGGTCGACCACAAAACAGCTTGAAGTGAAAATATATCAAAGGTACATTCTAAGAAAACAGAAACACACAGAAATGTCTAATAAGAAGATAGCTGAGGAAGGAAAAAACCATACTTATGAAATTATTAGCACAATACACTAAAATAAATAGGGAAATAGAAGATCTGCTTTATAGTTACCTGCAATAATATCCACTACAAGCCCAGGGTTTTTGAAAGAATGCATAAACATCATATCACCAAGACTACCATCAGTCAATGCAGGGCAAAACACAGGAATCTTATTCTTGGCTGCCCAATAATAAACACTATCTTCATGATTAATTTCTTTTCCTAGCCTTTCTATAATTTTACTGGGAGTCCACAAAACACCATCCTTCTGTTCTTTCAATAGCTCATCTAAAATTGGCAAAATCCAATTTTCAAAACTGCAATAATTGTCATTTGGCACTAATAAGTTCCCAATCCTGTTAACACCACATTCTCTTAGAGTTTTACCATCTAAATGGAATTCACCTACAAAAGTAGGAGCAAGGCACTTAATGAGATCTTCTTCAACACCACCAGCAGTGGTCACTATGCAGTCTACCTAAAATAGCATAAACTAAAGTCTGTTGTTAAAGTACTATTTAACTAAATTGAAGAAAATCATTGAATATACATTTGCTGTAACTATAAAATCGTCTTTGTACCGATAATAATGTGAAAAGTTAATGTTAAAAATCTCACAGTATTATATACCATCCAGATATTAAAAAAACAGTAAGTACTTAGCTAGTAAACAAATGAAAATAAACCACAAAGTATCCAATCTTACACAAAAGTAACAAAAACAGTGTAAGTTTTGTTCACAACTGTGATGTTACCAATGCAACAACGGAAAAGAATTATTCTTACCATTTTATGCTTAACTAAAAACTTTATAGTTTCTCTTAATCCACTAGATATTAAATTAGAAGTATATCCTAAAAATATTGTACAACTATTTTTAACAACTGTAAATTCATCGTCGTTATCAACAAACTTTTCTTCGGGAATTGGCTGCTTTCTGCATTCCAACATTTTATTAATTTCTTCAACAGCTAAACCAAAATTTGTAGCTTGAAATCCACATTTTAGGTAACTTTGTAGAAGTTTATCATAATGTAATCCTTCATTCCAATTATATCCAGACACTCTGTCATTCAAAAAGGAAAGATTTGTTGTCTTTTTTAAAACAGCTTCATTCAGTTCTAACATTAACGAATTTGCCATTTTTATTTGAAATTAATCTACTTATTTAAAACACAATTGAACTAATTTATTGACACTTCAAAAGTGAGGTTACCGTGTTGATGACCGTGTTGTACTAATGTTATTCTTCTTTTCTTCCACCTCAGGAATTGTTATGTCTAGATTTTTGTAATAATGCAATGATATAAAATTGAAGTTTATACACCCACATAGAAAGGAATGTGTTATAGTAAAAAATTATAAATACACCAATGCTGGAAAAATGCCATATATTTAAAAGAATTCAAAATTCAAATCCAATACATACCGGCACAGTTTAACCACAAACTTTTTCTTTTTTATACTATGATACCGGTATCAAATACATAGATACAATCTATTTACGCGATATTAATTTTGAAATGAGGTCCAGGGATAAAAGCTGATATTATGCTTTTTAAAAATAACACCCAAAATATATTTATTTATTAGCTCAACTGGCAAAACATATAGTGAATTAGAAATGACTAGGAGCACTTTTTGAGATTTTTGTCTTTAATCTATAGAAATGAGAAAATGAAAATCTTGTTTAAAACATAAATCCAGAGATAAAACCGTTACACTCTAACAAATATCTCGTTATGGAAGTGGAAGCAATCTATATAATTTAACATTATGTAAATATTGTATGTAAATATGTTCAAAATGACAAACCTTTCATTTGTAGCAAGCGCTTATGTAGGGGAGAATGGGTTACAGTGAACCACTTTTTATTTGGAGTGGTGTAACTCAGGAAAAAATATGCATATATGTCTGAAATTTGGATGATGAATGCTATAAGGTACGAACTTCTGCTCTCATAAGTGAAACATGATATAACCAGATGTTTGGTACTAGTTAAAATATATATTTTTCAAAGCGTCACTTGGTTCAGTGTGCCCCCGTCCTTGTGAACAGTGAACCAGGCTATGGGTAACAATGAACCAAATGGTGGTACAGAGAATCAGCAGGTTTCTTGGAGAAAAGAAAACGCATGATATAGCAAAACCTTTGATAACTCACTACTAGTACAAACTAGCGTATATCTATTTGAGTAAAATTTAATTTGAATGAATAGAATGACTGTTGTCGTTTAGTATTCCCACAAATAGTTGGTTTTGGTAATATCAATTTTACGTCTGACAGTGCAACCGGAGATACGTCTAAAACGTCTGGCAAACGGAATGTGTTTTCCATTTTATAGTTTCTTCTTAAAAAACTTACTTCTACTTCTTGTTCCTTGGCCTCTTGTAATACCTTAGCAACGTAATAGACTTTACCATTCTTCCCATTGAATTCAACCAACACATAGTCTCCTTCACTGGGTAATTTTTCTAATGGATTAAAAGAGTCGGAGGTCATAATATTCTCCTCATCACCGCTTTCATAATAGTCTTCTACCTCAGAATGAACACTGAACGTATCTTCTTCATCTGTTGTATCTTCTGGTTCTTGAAACACTTTTTTCTTTATGGGATGCGCTTTCTTCTTTCTCTGCTTTTCTGCTTCGCGCTCCTCAATTTCCATTTTTTCTGGGGTGTCCGTGGCTATCATAGATTTACCCTTTCGTCTTGGTTTTCTGGTATTTTTTCTCGGCCCAGCCTTTGGCAGCCCTCGAAATTGATCCGGAGTTACAAATTCCAAAGATATTTCAGCCTCAGAGTCAGGAGTTCTACTTCTACTATGTTCGGCTCCGACTGCCAGTGGATTTTCTGAATTGAAGATTTGGCCATCTGGAGTATTCCCATTATTTTCAGTAATGGGCCTGTTAGTAACTTCACTTGGCAAGAAGTCTATGTCGGTAAAAACATTTCTATCGTACGGGAAGATGCCGGTATTCTTAAAGGAACTACAAATATTTGACGGAGTCATTGCCTTCATATGTGCATCCCCAACGCAAGCAGCTACCTCATAAATTGTTAGAGGTTTTCCTGGATTCCGCATCATCCAACTGTCTACAGCTGCATTGTAAGCAGTTTTGAAAGGTTTATAAAGGCAAACGTCTAAGGGTTGCATCTTTCCGGTAGAATGAGGCGGAACTGTTAATATTGTCACACCATTTTCCTTTGCCAATTCAATGGCTTTTATGCAAATATGAGCTTCAAAGTTGTCCATTATCAGTAAGCTGGGGTTTTCTTTGCTAGTGTTTGAGAATTTAATAAAGTGTTCCATCGTGTCTACAAATAGTGTGCTATTCATCCACCCAGACTGTGTCGCCAATCCTAACGTTCCGGTGGGAGCCCCATTTGTCATGTGATGCTTAAAATGGACACGAGGAAAAATCATGACTGGTGGTAAAAAATTGCCGGAAGCATTGACGATACAACAGGTTGTTACTAATGTTCCCTTTTCACCACTAGTGACTTTGCTGACCTGTTTTTGTCCTTTCGCTGCGAGCACCTTTTGAGATTTTTGCACGGTCAGGGAACTAGTTTCGTCAAGATTATATATCCTAGTCCCATCAGCAAATTCGGGCTTACGTAACATAACTTCTTGTAACTTATCATAAAATATGTTCACATTATGTCGGTTAAATGACGTAGCTCGGGACAGGCTACATCCTTCAGGTGTCCTAAGGCTTAACCGGGGATGTCGCTTTCTAAAATTGTATAGCCATTCCATGCCAGCAAGCTTTCGATCATTCCATTTTTCAGGAATTTTGACGTTGTTGACTATTGCCATTTCGTAGGCCAGCTGGCGACATTCCAGCAGTGTTAACCCGTAAAACATTTGGCTACATTTTACAATATAATTGGCCAGTGCTTCTTCCTGGATGGCTGTGAAAATTTTATTCACTTCATAATTAGGAGTTAGCCGTATTGGTTCATCTGTATTTTTAAATTTTTGCCAATATCTTCTAACAGTCGGATAAGGAATCCCTTTAAGTTTTGCCACACTTCTTATGCTTTGATTTTCTCTCGATATGAGGTCTAAAGCACTTCGCATCTGCTCTTCACTGTGCATGCCAATGCTTGTTTTTCTAACTCGGTTGCGTGGCATTTTGAATCTGAAACAATAAATAAACGTAATCATAAACCAAATTATGATTAATGAAATTAAATGCATACATTCTAAGGGCCGGTTGTTCGAACGCTATTCAAAAATGATCATTACCAAATATTTAATTACTGTCACCAACTGTCAATGTCAATTTTTATTGGGTTGCTGAAAACATAATCGATTACCATTATGAAATTAGTTAATCAATTATGTTAATAATTGTTATGTTAATTGATTCACTAATCTCATAATTGTACTCAATTTATTATGTTTTCAGCAACCCAATTAAAGTTGACATTGACAGTTGGTGACAGTAGGGGAAAGTGGGGGAACCGTGCGCGGTGGGGAACGGTGCGCACCATTAAAATTCAAATTACGCGGCATACTGAGAGTCCCCTCCCGAACAGGCTTAAGCGGGAACATGCACAGAGTCTCTGAAGCCATTAACTGCCACTGCAGTTGAGTTGTGTACTTAGTGAAAGGCGAAAGTGTGCATTTGAGGTTTTTGTTACTATTTTCCACTTGCACAAATTAAGACGGTGAGTCCGTAAATCTTAACTACTTGTTTTGAAATAATTATATTCTTAAAGAATATCATCTGCTGCATATATGCACACCATTTGGTTGCATTTAGATAAGTAATTTTTGTAGGATGATGTAATTACGTTTTTAAACCATAGTGGGGTAACCGTGCGCGAAAATGCGCACGGTTACCCACTAATCAATTAAATATGAAGCAATATTGTTATCGTTTTTGGGTACTAAAATCCGTCTTTTATTTTCAGATGCCACGAAATTACGTTCGAAAGACTGAAATCCATCAATATAGTGATGAATTGCTGGAGACTGCACTGAATGCAATTAGAAACGATGGGAGGAAAATACGAGAAGTTGGGAGGTCTTTTGGTATTCCTGAATCAACACTCAGAAAAAAGCTTTCTCTAAATCAACTAAAAATCCCCCATCTCGGTAGAAAGGCGATTTTTACAGCAGAAGTGGAAGCTGAATTAACCCACTATATTCTGACACTCGCAAAATTGTTTTACGGCGTAACGCCCCGACAACTGAGGCAGTTAGCGTTTAATTATGCTCAACAGAAAAATATTCCAAATAATTTCAATAAACAAACTCAGTTAGCAGGCAAAGATTGGTTGTATGGGTTTCTCAAGCGAAATCCTGAAATATCATTGAGACAGCCTGAGGGGACTAGTCTTAATCGAATTGCTGCATTTAATGCGGACGAGTTAAAACTTTTTTATTCAAATCTCGAGAAAGTTTTACAAAAATTTAAATTTGAAGCAAACAGGATATATAATATGGACGAGACGGGTGTAACCACTGTACAGAAGAAGTGCCCGAAGGTTTATGGACGTAAGGGTGTAAAAAAAGTAGGAGCTGCTATTTCAGGTGAAAGAGGGAGGACCATTACAGCCGTATTTTGCATGAGTGCCACAGGAAATTATATCGCGCCCATGCTGATATATCCCAGAAAGAGAATGGCTCCTGCGCTGCAGAAAAATGGGCCAACTGGTGCTAACTATAAATGTTCAAAAAATGGATGGATGAATTCTGAACTTTTTCTTGATTGGTTAATGCACTTCGAAAAACAGGCAAATCCCACTTTAAATGACCCGATTCTCCTTATCCTTGACAACCATTCAAGCCATATATCCATAGAGGCATACGATTTCTGTAAGTCAAATCATATTCATATGGTGTCCCTTCCGCCACATACTTCCCATCACCTTCAACCCCTTGACCTATCCTTCTTTGGTCCTTTAAAAAATGCGCTATACAGGGAGTATGATATTTATTTAACTACAACAGGCCATGAAAAGATCACTGAATATGACGTAGCTGAGCTGTTAAATAAAGCGTTCGTAAAAGTCGCATCGATGGAGAAAGCAGTTTCGGGATTTCGTTCTGCTGGAATAAGGCCATTTGACCCTAACAAATTCAACGAAGATGATTTCGCTCCGGCCAACGAAATGAGACAGTTTGTAGTAGAAGGTTCTCCCGAACGTAGCGCTAATTTATTAACACTTGCATCTCAGCCAAATCTACAAAAAATTCCTAATCCGGCAACACCCGAACCTAGTGAAAATTCAGACGGTGAAGATAGACAGACAGCTCATATGCCAAAACAACAGCAGCAGGATCTACCTATTCAAGGTCATCTACCATGTACATCTACCGCTGAACAAGATCATCTACCATCTACATCTAAGTCTGGACACAACCATCTACCATCGACATCTACATTAAATAATTCATTCTTCCAATTTGCACCTATTCCAAGGAGAAAAGAAAAAGGAAGAGTAAAAACAGTGTCTCGTTCGAAACAACACTCTGAAATATTGACTAGCACACCCCTAAAAGAACGATTAGAACAAGCTCAAGCAAAGAAAAGGGAAAAAGACGTGAAAAAAAACATGAAATTAAAAAGTGTCAAAACATTAGGAAAGAACAATATTAAGAAAGATAATAAGAAAATGAAGAGGGCTCCAACACCTGAACTTGATGCACAAGAACGTGACGAGGAAGATGAAATCGAGAATGCTTATTTCTCGATCCCACCTCACTCCTTCTACGGAACCACTACAAGAAAAATAACGGCAAAAGAGAATGTTGCAAAAAAAGTAAAAAAACGCATATGTCAGTCTCCGGAAATTAAAAGAGGGAGAAATAAGAAACCAGCAACGCCTGAATCATCAGAGGTATCTGACATAGACGATAGTGACATTTGTGACGATGATGAAGTAGACGATATCAACCCCAACTATGTTCCATTTGATGCAGAACCTGACGTGCGGACTGAATTATGTGGCATATGTGGAGAACATGGAAAAAGCGAACTATGGTACCGGTGTGTTGCATGTGGCTTATGGAACCACGCGGCATGTACCGGTAAAGATGCCCCCGAACAATACATTTGCGACTTTTGTCAAGGTTAAACAGATACCTACTTAACATTATAGGTATATAATCACTCGTACAATAAATATTTGTTCTTGCATGTGAATTTGTTTTTATACCACTGTATTATTAGGTACTTGTATATTCCAAACTACTGCGCACTGTTCCCCACCCTGTGCGCACAGTTACCCCATGGGGTGGGGAACGGTGCGCAAATGCAATTTTTTACTTTTTCTAATTATATATGATTATGTTAAGAAATTCAATATCTATTATAGTGCATACTGAAAGTAGAATAATTAGGGTATCAGATAACGTTTTTATTTTATTTTTTATG
This sequence comes from Diabrotica balteata, assembly GCA_918026665.1. Classification (NCBI taxonomy): domain Eukaryota; kingdom Metazoa; phylum Arthropoda; class Insecta; order Coleoptera; family Chrysomelidae; genus Diabrotica; species Diabrotica balteata. Next base: position 127,785,028 of record OU898279.1, read on the forward strand.
TTTAAGAGTTGACCACCACAACGATTCTCGCTTAGGTGCGCACCATTCCCCCACCTTCCCCTAATTAAATATTTGATAATAATCATTGTTGATTAGCGTTCGAACAACCGGCCTTGTATAACATTTGCACAGTAAACCATTATGGGTTACAGTGAACCAGGTTCAGTGTAACCCATTCGTCAATGGTTCGCTGTTACCCACCGCCACCTATTTAACTAAAAAATTTATTTAAACAAAAATAAACTACATTGATTTGAAAGACAAGATAAACAGTATGTACAAAGACCTATTAAGTAGCTTGGAACTATAATTGATCTGAATTTACCGCCAGGCTTGGAACAAAACAAATAAATACAACAATGTGAAAAAAAGCATTCGACTTACCGTTCAGCAGATATCGAAATAAACATCTACACACTATGTTAGCTTGATGCGAACTAAAGTAGTAAGGTGTCGCGTAAAACCAGCAGATATTTGAAGAATAGAGTTGGGCGATAAAGTGCATAGGCAAAGAGTGGGGGCTGCTGGTTCACTGTGTAACATGGTTCACTGTGACCCAAGTTCCCCTAGGGGAGACCGGGAAAATTCTGCGCAGAATTTTGTGAGAAAATACAAAAAGTTTACTGAAACTTATATTTATTGGAAAACTGTATTCCCATGAACATAGATTTAAAGTTTTACGGATTTTGAAGAAAAAAATTACTTTAAAAACTGTCATTGCGCGGTATTCCCCCAAGTACAGGGTAATTATGCGCAAAAATTAGATAAAGCTGTATTTGAACAAAAAATATTGTAATAAAGCAAATATTGTAAACAAAACAATTGTGGTTCTGTCTAGCGTGGAACCCCCTATATCAGCTATTGAACTCCACTGACTCAGATTTTAGCATTAAAAACAATACTTTAGTGACGAAGCTGAATCATTTGTTGTATATGGATGATTTGAAATGAATGGCTTCCACTCGAAAACAACTGGATCAGATAGTAAAAACTGTAGAAACTTTCTCTAATGATATTTGTATATACATGCGGTCTAGATAAATGTCGTGTTTCGAATATAGTCAGAGGAAAGGTTCAGCCCGAACGATTCAATATGCAAAATGGCCAAAACATTGAGGTTATGGGTGAAAATGACATGTATAAATATCTCGGAGTAAAGCAAGCGCGGAAAATTGACCACAAACATATGAAAATCGAATTAACTTCAGAGTATATAAATTCAATGGAGTTAAGGTACGATTATTTGTATACATTTAATGTCCTTTTGGCATACTGTTATGATTTATTTTCTTACCTCTTTATATTCTGTACGTTATATCCTTTCCAACGGCATCTCATACGTCATCCTACCTTGCCTTTTTGGGCGCTATACGCAGATACGAGCTACTTCAATGCATGTTACAAGGTAAAATTGAAGGAAAAAGTGTACCCGTGATTGATATAATCACATTCTGTTACCCTATGAATCATGCCTATGAATGACGCTGTCTAGTGGTGTTTACGAAACTATGTGATCAGGATCGTTTAAACACTGATTTCAGTTTCACAGAACGGCGAAACCCTTACGCTGTTTCATGAACATAACAATATGGAATTTGTAATTTTACTTAACTTTTTCTTTCAAGTATTTTTTTATACTTTAATGATTTTTGAAGATGATTTGAGAAATACAAATCTTAATGTCAGCCTTAAACTATATTTCATTCTTAAATTTATAGTAACAATATCGAATTTTACACGTAAACAAAAATATAATTAAAGTCGTTCTAATGAACGAATCTCTATGAACGGGTCCTGTATTATCATTAATTCATATACTCTCAGAAAGACTCATAAACATATCAATATTAAACTCTACACACGTGGCCTTTACACAACAAATTTAATTAGTCATTCATATAAACGGATATTTATGAACAGATCATTTTAATGAATGACCTGGAAGACCCGGGTCACCGAAACGAACCAGATCTTCCCATCACCAGTATATACAGAACACTTTGGGAATCTATGCTGTACACTGTTGTGACTCGATATCTTCATCGTTAATTTAAGAGTGAATTAACTGTAAATCAACCGCAACCTCGCATTACCCAATAAAAGCTTTTTTCTACTCTCTTACTAGTAAATTGTATATTACCTACTATTTGGATGCTAAGTAAATGCATCATAACAGATACTGACACGTAATGACTAGCACGTAATAATAGTATATTACATAACGAGAGTTGTAAGAAGCTTATTACATGCGAGTAAAAAAGTTGCGCGCGAGCCGCGTAGCGGCGAGCGCAGTAATTTTACAAGCATGTAATAAGCTTACAACTCAAGTTGTGTACTATACTTTTTCTACCATTATTTTTGTTTATAAAAATAAAAATTAAATTACCACTATATTTACACTGACAGATTAATAATTTTTAAACTGTCAAAACAACGCCTGTTAATTCGTTTCCATGGTAACTCGACCAACTGACTTACAAGGCTTATGTGATATTACACATTTTTATAGAACTGAAGCGTAATTTTTTTTATTACGTGCTAGTCATTACGTGTCAGTATCTGTTATGATGCATTTACTTAGCATCCAAATAGTAGGTAATATACAATTTACTAGTAAGAGAGTAGAAAAAAAAAATTACGCTTCAGTTCTATAAAAATGTGTAATATCACATACGCCTTGTAAGTCAGTTGGTCGAGTTACCATGGAAACGAATTAACAGGCGTTGTTTTGACAGGTTAAAAATTATTAATCTGTCAGTGTAAATATAGTGGTAATTTAATTTTTATTTTTATAAACAAAAATAATGGTAGAAAAAGTATAGTACACATCTTGAGTTGTAAGCTTATTACATGCTTGTAAAATTACTGCGCTCGCCGCTACACGGCTCGCGCGCAACTTTTTTACTCGCATGTAATAAGCTTCTTACAACTCTCGTTATGTAATATACTATAAACTCTAAACATTGACTTGTAAATAATAAAACAGAAATGTTTAACATATTTTATTGTAGCAAAATGAATAGGTACATATTAAAGATGTTAAAATACAAATAATACAACAATACGACTATTAGCCGTTATTCAGTTAAATCACAATTTAAAATCACAATCTTGATAACATATTTACAATAAAAGTGCATACGTAAATAAATTAGAACTTAATGTACTGATTAAAAACTAATAAAATCTAAAATACCGTTTCAACAAAACTGATATTCAATCTAATTTTATAAAATATATAAGAATAAAAACACTGAATACGACAGTTTTCTCGTGTTATATTTTTGCGAGTGTCTCATAGGAAAGGGAATATTGCACGTGACTTATGGCAAGTTTTAATATATTTAATTGGATTTTAAATAAAAATACATTCATGGAATATTAAAGATATACACTGTTATAAAAAAGACAATTCAGTCCTTTTAAGTCAGCGCTGTATTAAAAATAATAGAGAACTTTTCTCAGCTTTAATAATTCGAACCAATTTGTGATTTATATATACCTACTTAAACTAAACCAAAAGAACAAAAATAAAAAGGATATTTTAATGGAATTTTAAAATGAAGATTCTCTTTGGCAATGTTTTAGAAATTAGTTATACCACTTTGTGGATATCTGTGTTAATAAAAATCAAGTTCGGACAGTATAGCAATGTGATTTTCTACGCATACACTGTTCAGTGGGAATAAAACTACTCAGTTACCCCCAAGCGCCAAATAAGGGTATATGTGTTAGATTAAAAACAATGTTCTCTGTAAATTTCTGAAATGTTCATTAATATTTAGTACGTTAAATTAAGTTTATGTAATTACTTTCAATAGTAATGAAGTTGAATTTTTTAGTACCAAAATTGTGTGATATTTTCTGAACCAAGACTAGCTTGGGGCATACAACACTTCTAGAATATACGACGAAGTACGTATATATCCTGCCATTACCCTTTTTTGATTGCAAAATCTAGATAAAGGTTACACCCAGTGTCTATAAAATATTAGAACATAAAACCTTTTATGTTCTAATGAATTACAATAATCGACTTCAAAAAATCTACCATCCGATAATATAAACCAGAAGAAGGAAATACTAAAAAACTCTATTCTCGAGTGAAAAATTGCTAGTTTAAAAAATGTACGTTATTCGTACAACTGGGATGCGTCTATTCCATATTATCCCCTTCGAGAGCAGTGGGTTATTCTGTGAGGTGAGTAAGACCGAGTACGAGCAATCAACTTCGGGTAAACAAACAAACAAAGAAATCGGCTCTACGGAACTAGTTCCCGTTATGGGCTATACTTCCAAAAGTAAATTGGGGAACTACTGAAAAGTTGTGACCAAAATGACCATGAAGTTCAGCAAGGACTGAAATAATTCATAGAGTGAGCATAGGTGAAAAAGGAGAAGGCTTAAGTATCTTTAAAAAAACACAAAAGGTGCTCGATAGCGAGCAATAAATCCTACCGTGACTATAAATATAAATGCAGGGCGTGCAGAAAAGATATTTCAGGTAGCTGTGTGGAAATGTCTACAATTTCAAATAACCTCTTCATCTACAATTCCCCATTACGGTTAACATTGTCATCTTTGTGTTGTTATGCCAGGAAAAAATTTAAATGATGGATATTATTGGCTATAATGATATTCATTTTAATTAAAGGCTCAGCTCTATGACTATTTAAATTTGTTTTGAAAATTGTATTAAGAAATAATATGGGGAAAATAAAAAAATTGAAATGATGGGTTACAAAATATACCAATATACATATCAAATTATAAGTTGAAATGTCTTAAGAGGTTCTTGAACCTCAACGGTGGGAGCAGCATCTCGAATACCTTGGAGAAAGTAATGATTAGCAGATTAGCACTGTAGTGGACAATGCGACAGCTTAAACACCAGTTAAAACTGGTCCGAAGGTTAAAATGGTTTAAGGGGAGAACTGTAAGTGGCGTTAGAGAAATTAAAGATAGCTTTAGCTATCTTTAGCTAAGTAAAGCATAGTAAATAGCATAGCATAGCTAAATAGCATAGTAAAGTCACCACGGAAACATTGAAAGCTGATCCGCATGTAACCTGGATCTCAAACACAGTTTTATGAACTAATTAGAAGTATTATGGACTAATTAGAAGTATCTTAACTACTTTGGACAAATTAAAGATAGCTCTATAGCATACGAAGTGACCGCGAAAACATTGCTAGCTGATCCGGAGATATCCCAAAGTTCTGTCACAGTTTTATAGACGAATTAAAAGCATAAGAGTATCTTAAGGATTTAAAAGTAGTTCAACCTCATCTTTATTGAATGCAAAAATGCGGTTTTGACTGGTACTGGAAAAGAATCGGAATAAGGTCGATCCTTTTGTAAAATTAAAGATGGTTTTATGGCAGATACGTTAGCCATAAGCATTAAAAGCTGATCTGAAAATGACTTTAAGGTCTTTTTGGAATAGTATAAATGTCTACCCGTAGATTAGCATAAAGGAATTCGGATAAATTTCCTATAAAGGCAAGATTTTACCAAATGTAACTGCTGGGCATGTATAACCTTACTTTTCGTGTCTAAAGACCTCGAGAATGATCAAGAACGAAATTTTTGATCCTGTTGATAGACAGCTACGACAAAAAAAACAGGCCTGTCTTATAAAAGCTAGATCAAACCTTGAGAATAGTTTTTAACCAAGGGTTGTTTATGGATTTCAAGACTGATTTTGGTTTGGTTAAGATAAATAAATTGTAAAGAGCGATGAAAGGGTTTAGCTTCGTAATATTTACTAAGAAAATTGGTACCAATAAAAGTAGAAATATTGTATAATGTATAAAGTATTTACATAATTTAAATCTTTTTTGCAAAAAATAAAAATCAATTGTCTATAAAGATTATACGATCTGCTTCACATGTGACTAAATTATTGTAAATTTTGGTTTTTTGAAGTGCATACATATATCTTTTGAGTTTTATTCTTATAAGAGTTGGCCGCCAGGTTAAAAAGCCACTAAAAAACTATATGGTTTTGACTCATCACCGTCGTGGACGGTTCCTCAAGTTTAGAAATCACTTTCACTATGAATGAAAGTCGTCTACTTCGTCTTTGTTAAAAGCTCTAACCCATGACTGTTGCCATTTTCCGCCTTTAACACTATAAAACGAATCAGAATCAGAACATATATCTTTATCAGGAATATCTGTAATCTAAACAGTCCAATGTTTCTGTAATGATGTCGTCTTTTCTTCCGTCAAAGTTTTATTTTTCTAAATGCAACGAATAACGCAAAATGTGCAACAATACGTTAAAAACCGAATAAAATATCAACTTAACTTCAATATTCAACATATTAAGTTAGGTTAGGCTACAAAGTATCTTGCTTCCCGTAGATTGAAAATGGAAGGAGGTAAAAGTCCAAACATGCTGCATATTACTTGGAGAAAAAGAATAGAAAATGAATAAAAAGAAGTATATATAAAAATTAAGTTAACTGTCAAAAAGAAATAATCATGTAAAATATCTGTCAATTTTTTGTCTCTCAATGGAATTAACAATCGTGGTCATACAATAAAAAAATGGAGATGAATTCAGAATACTTGCAGTAGTAAAAATGACAATTAAAAGGGTTATGTCTAATAACAATAGATTAATAAATAAACATAATAATCTTCTTTGTTGTTATTAAGATTTTTGTTGAATTAAAAACAATTCATAAAAATATTACACAATCAAAAAAAAAAACAGCTAAAGAGTGTAAGACTCCGGAAAACTATTGTAATTGTGGTAGTACATTGTTTTTGGAGGTCAAAAATTGTGGCCTAGAATTATTTTTGATAATGTTTTGATGCAACTTCGACAGGCATTATCAACGGCGATGCGACAAAGGAAATAACTGTCTATTGATCTGTCGGTTGTTCCACAGCGGTGCTAGAGTTTTTGGTGCGTCTGGAGATGGCTTTTACATTTCGTAGCGCTGAAATTCACATTCTGTTTACAATTATCACAAGATTATAAATGGCGTACATGTGCGAGACAACGATAGACAGTGAGCCCATTGCAGGATCATTTGATCCTGCAATGGACGCGAAGACTTAAGATTAAAAATGCCGCACGTGAAGACTTAACATTAAAAAGAACCAATTCCAGACCAAGGATCAATAAACCCCGATAAAAAGTAACGATCCAGCTACCAGCAGCCAAATCACACACTGTTTCATAAATCTGTAGATACTAAACTATGTTAGACCCTTTATACAAGGAACTTATAAAGGTATTTTCCCATTTGAATGGGATTATTACGTCAAACATGTCTCCTAACGATACACTGCTATCTTACTTGTTGTATTGTATTGCTATAATACTTGTTAGAGGTAATCAAATTCAATTATTGCATTTCTAAGAAAGCGCCCTTGCAAAAATTACCTAAAATAATTTTAATTTAAGAGAACTTAAAAAAACATCTAGTGTTAATGCCGAAGGAACAAAGAACACGTAGTAGACCAAGAAGAAGGCGGAATTGAAACGATTATACAAGATGTTAGAGACAAAACAATACAAACAAGCCATCAAAAAACAAGAATGGAAGATTATCATACGGCTATAGCTCCAAATAGTCTAAAAACAGCTTGTAGCTGTCTATATTTTAAAAACGCTGTTGACGATATAGTAAATAACACTTGCATAATAAAACATAATATAATAAATATAATTTTTTCTTGTAAATGTGCAGATCATCATTTGTAAAATCAAAATATCAGCTTCCCTTCTTGTTTGCTTATTATAAATCTATAAGCAGTATGTGTTTCGGTTTAGTTTCATTGTAGCTTTAGTCAAAATGGCATTTTGCTTTCGGTGAAAACCGTCAACATTAAGAAAACTGTCTTAACCATTTTTAAAACAAAATAACAAACATACGGACAAACTACAGAACTTAAAATGCACTGCATTTAATACTGATTTTAAGGAACAAGTTGAATAAAACTTTCTGCTAAGCAAAAAACTTTATACAACTTGCTTCGATTTGAATATTGTACATATATACATGGATATTTAAATTGAAATAACGAAATTACAGAGAAATGGACAATTTTTAATAATGTACTGAAATTGACTACGTTTCGTAATTAAATATAGTATTGCTAATCAAAATTGAAATTGTTTCTAATATTTTATTCAAAGTTCTACATTTTAGAACAAAAATAAATATGATTAGATTAAATAAACTTGTACGCATTTATTATTTTATTTTCTTATTTATCTTTTTAAAGACATTATTTGTGTTAATATTGTGGTATATATATTGAGACAGATAATTGTGGTGAGGTAAGATTTTTTTAATAAATCAATTGTGTAGAAAATTCATTTACTTTTATATCCTTCTAATAAGTAGTTTATCCACACTTTGAGGCCAATAATATAGAAACAAGAATATTTATGGAGTTATACTAAGATTGAGTTGACATTGGTAAATTATACACAAAAGACGCATCGATTTTTATAACAAATGACTAAAAATTTTCATGTAACTAAATAAATGCTCTGCTATGACAGAATCTGGTTCTTCGAAGATAAAAGAGAACGATGGAGGGGGTGATAGGGGGAGGCAGGGAATAGCATTGCCCCAGAGGAGCCGCAAATAAAATAATCCTGGTATATATTTCTAAGATTTTTAATTTGATTACATTAAGCGATTGAGGGAAGTAATTTCAGTGCACAAAGTTGCATAACCTGTTCGTATGATATGTCATACACCCTTTTAACAATAAAGTAATACAACACCATGAGTCTGGACGCCATATAGAGGCGACACTAAAATAATTTAGAAAGTACCAACTTTCAAACGTCATCATCAAAATTTAAATCAAAACGGATAGTTCGTTTACAAGCTGTGGTGATTTAAGTGACGCTAATTTTTTAATTTTCAACTTACTTGACAATTACTTGTCAAGCAAAGCAATGGTTTGCAATCGTTTTAAATAATCGTATGCAGTTTGTGGTAATACAGGATTCGAAGAAATCAGAAGGCACTGCATTCAATATCTTGCATGAACATATCAATAAAAAATTGATGTTGAAAGTACTTATTCACAGTTGCCAAAAAAATAACGTTTGACGATCCAGAACGTCTTGCGAAACTATTTCAAGGTAATAAATACGAGTTTTTTCATCGGCATGTGACAATGGATGAATCCATCATGTGGGTATGTATCCATCACTTAACTCAGAAGTAAAATCGGCACCTAGATGAGCACACAGAAGCAAATGAAAGCCGTCCAAAGCAACCAAAGACAAACATCACTTGTTAGAATTGTGGCTTCCGTATTTTGGGTACGCAAGGTATTTTGTTTGACCTTGAATTATCCATGCCTGTCTGTCCATCAGTAAACACAACTCCCCTGTTATTAAAACAGATAGAATAACAAATGAGATCTCGAATGAGAGCTTATAACCCAAGGATGGTATTAAAGGTGAGTCATTAGACCTCAGATGCGGAACAAATAGTTGGGGTATATCAATGTGGTTTCCGCAGGCAGAAGTCCACAATAGATAGTGCCTATGATAGCATCCATCGAGAGTTTCTGATCCATGCAGTGAAAGAGTTTAATATTCCAACTCAACTCATTGATATAGCAAAAGAAAAACAAAGTATAAAGCAAAATTTGAATTCAAAACGAACTAACAGATACAATCCATATGAGAACAGGCCTACGACAGGGAGATGCCCTATCCTGTATTCTATTCAACATCACATTAGAGAAAATAATTAGGGAGTCAAAAGTAAACAAACTCTTCCGTTATTAGAACAAATGAGGTGTCGAATGAAAACTTATAAACCAAAGATGGTAGGAAAGGTGAGAAATTTGACCTCGCGGTTCCGGTTTCAGAGTCGCAACCGGAAGTACAATTTTAAAGTCACCGAAAAAGTGCAAGCGATATACTATTCTACACGCTTTGATTTAACCTCCAGGTCCAGGTAAACTCAAAATAAGGCCCCAAAAAAAGAGATTTCATTAAATGACGAGGTTATTACAGAAACTAAAGCATATTTTCAGAGGAAATACAAATGGTTCTACAAAAAACACCTATTGTTAGAGAAGCATTGGAATTAGTACAAGGTTTGTTAAAAAAATAACAAGAATTTTGAAATTTCACGGGTTTAGAGATTTTTTTATTACGTTGATATACATGCTCATAAGTATAAAAAAATTGCAGCTATATTCATTGTTTACCTTGTCTGTGGCAGCCGCTAAGGTTCGAGAACAAAGAAATCTGAAAAAAAAGACCGGACTCATGGCTTTTGCACCACGATAATGCACCAGCTCACACTTCATTGTTCGTGAATTTTTGGCCAAAAACAATAGTGTAATAAGGCACCAGCCTCCATATTCGCCAGACATGACTCCGTGTGATTTTTTTCTATTTCCAAAAATAAAGAAAACGTTAAAGTGCCGTTGTTTCGCAAGCATAGATGGCATTTAAAGCGCTTCGCTTTTTCGGGATATTTCGAATATCGAGTTTGAGAAGTGTTTTAAGGATTGGCAGAAACGTTGGTACAAGTGCATAATATATGATAGGGACTACTTTGAAGGAGACAACATTAATGCATACGAATAAATATTTTTTTTCAAAAAACGAAAATTCGGGGTATTTTTTAAACACATGTATATCAGCCTAGAAGGAGAGTACGCTAATTAAGGTCAAATTTTACCTAAAAGTTGTCGATTAGAACTTGGGAGTGTTAATATCATCTATATGTCCAAAAAAGCAAAATTAAATAAAGACAACAACTTATTTAATATTTCTCACATACACAGGACAAACTGGTTTGTTTAGTTTTTATATAAAATTAACAATTTTGGAAAAATTCAATATATTGCAAAATGATTCATTCTTAAAGCAAATAAATTATTGGACATTAAAAACTACAATTATTATTACCAATTAGAATGAAGTTTTGTACTCCAAAAACTATGGGAACTATAAAAAATAATATAAAATAATATAATGTAAAGAAAACTCATAAATATATGTTACTGCTTTTTCAAGACGAAATATACCTAATAGATCATACGAATTCGCTACAAATTTGACTTGACAACTTTTTATCATAATTTAAAACTATTTTTCATATCACCAAGAATTCAATCGGTAGAATGTAAAATGTTTGTGAATTTATCACATCTTTAACACCTTCCTATAACGAAGAATTAATTTGGAAGAACGTTAAAAAGTTTATGGATCTATCACATCTTTAACACCTTTACTAGAGCCAAAGTCTTAACACTTAGACTGCCGCCATAGTGAAAAAAAAATAGTTCTTCCAGCCGGACATATTTCTATCCCATATAAATAACATACAAGCGAGAATCAAAAGCTGATTCTCGCGGCAACAGAATCAAATTGGCCGTGCATCACGGCATGCTTCTCATGGCAGTCAAAGTGTTAATGACTTCACATGGTAAAAAGATTTCCCTCTAAAAAACTAACTTAACTAACTTAAAAACGAAACGCAATCAATTCCATCTACATGTGAACATGTTGGCAGATTCACAATATACATTTAGGACGTTTTGTAAACAGAAATGATACTGTCAAATTAGTACAATATTTAATGATTGTGAAATTTGAACTATCGTAGGCAAGCATAAATATAAAAGCAATCCAAGATTATGATACGACTAAGAACTGTGCATAGTACTATTGTTTGGTGTTGCCTGTAGTCTTCTGCAGACAAGCATAGTCTGCGAAGAGTTATTTATTACACAAAAAATCTGCAACTCGTATGCAAAGATTAGAATTTGTGAGATACTATCGTGATATAATATTCAAAACTAAGAAAAACTCTTTGTATAAATAAAAAAAATTAATTATATCACGGAAATGGTTATAAGATAGCCTTAGGTACACTAGATATCTGACAATCAAAATGCTTAAGTAGTAGTCACTAAATGTCAAAAATTTACGATTTCAAAATTAACGACAATAATATCAAGGTTAATACGAAGTTATATAAGAAGATTACTGAAGAAGATCGCTTGCGAGAGAAACTATTCAACAATTAACAAAAACATATTGGGCAAATATACTGTAACGTTATATGCCATAGACGTATATAAAATGTCTATGATCTCCAAGCGACCAAATATATTTGTCAGTTGGTAACTTCGTTCTGTCATGTGAGTCTTCACTTCTAAACCTTCTAAATAATGGAGTTGGTGATGTATTATCTGCATATTTTGTCTACTTAAGCGGATGTTTCTGCTATAAATTAATTTATATATTTAAATATCTTCCCTTAGTTTCCGGAGTTGTATATATTTGTCTTATAATTTCCTATTTTTGACTTGTTTTGTACATAACCTACACACCAGTTTATTTATCAATGTATTAATCCTATATGCAGCTGGAATCTTTAATGTAATTTAAATAATTCGTTTAATAATAATTATATTCATTTTAATCCTTGCCATTCGCTAATAAATATATCTGTTAACCCTTTATGACAAGGAAATCATTAAAACTTATGATGTTGCTAACACAAAATTTATTATTTAATTTTTTGGCCTAAATATATTTTGCTTGTTCCCCCTTATTGGGTTAAACTTCCTGAAGTCTCGTGGTGCACCATGCAACTGTCAATCTCCGGTATCGTCATCAACTTGCCATCTACTCATTCCGCTACAATCCAACCAACTAGCATATGAATTTATCTTATTAACTCCATGAAGCCGTAAGAATCAATTTCAAATTTGTGTAAAGTTAAAGACAGAATTTGCAATTAGCATAATTAGTTCATATCTTGTTTTATTTTTCCCAGCCGAGCACATCTTTCAGATTTACAATTAAGATAAGATGTTCTCACACCTGAGAAACTGAACTAGACGAAGCTAAAACAATTGGTTCCCAAAGAAAGTTGGGAGTTTTATTGTTACACATTGGCTCCCCACTCTCAGAGGGTATTCATATTGTTACAATTCTACTGACGAAGACTTATTTTCATAAGGAATGAATTGATGACCTAAAAATTTCATTTTGTGATGAGGCATCGTCAACAACAACTGTCTGGTGGTAATAAGAATTTAAATTTTGCTGAAATATACCTAGTGATAAATTTGGTGAAGATCGATCGACAACATCAAAAACAGAACAAACATCAATGCTGTAAGAAATATTTTAAGACATCAATTATTTAACAGAAATTTTAATTAAATTATTTTATTTTATAACTATATGAAATAATTTATATTTAGAAATATAGCAAACTAACGGTAATATTATAAAATAAAATATCAGCTTGAAGTAAAAACATGTTTCATGATGGTATCAATCCTTGACATAAATATTTAAATTCATCTTACATCTATTACTAAAAGTTTATATATGAACTGCGCTAATAGTTTTATCAGCGCCTCTGTCGGTCGAGTTAAAAAGTTTGTTTATTTACATTTCGACACCGTCTATATTCATTGATTTTACTATATTTGACATACAATCCACGGAATTATTTTTTTAACGTAGCAACCTCCATTTATACTCCATTCCACGAATATACGACTGTTTTAAATTGGCTTTAAGGTGTCGATTTAAATGGTCCAATGTATTGAATTGTACAATAGTAAATTCTCCCCATTTTTAAAATACTGTTACGACAGATATAAACCTTAAATTTAAATATGAAGTCATGATCTAAATATAAAGTTAATAGTTTATAAAACAGTTGTAATTCAGATTTTGAAGTATATAATTACTATCATGGAGTTTGTTTTTTCATTTCAATCATTTCATTGTAAACAAGTTGGTTTTTGAATTATGTGATTTAAACGAAATGTAACAATACTTAAGTGATCAAATAGTGTAAATTTTTTAGTCCAATATTCAATTAATATTAAAAAAACAAAAAAAAAACTTACTTATTCACTTATTCTCTTAATCTTCTAAAACTATCATGAACGATCAGATTCACAGCCATAATCAGTCGGCAATATATGAAACTGTATATAAATTTTCGTTACTTTTTAATATCCGTAACGACTCGGTACTTTAACTATCAATAGCCGGTATGTTATACCCGTTACTTTCGGAACTTTTAAGAGTACATAAACTCAAAGCAAAGAAATATTTAAAACTAACAAAGTGAAATATTAGATTCTTTTTCTGGTTTGTGAACCATCGTTCTGCCAATTTCTTTTCATTTATATTAAAAATAGTATATTTCTTTTTATTACAGTTGTAATACCTAATAAAGTATTATAATAAAATGTGTTATATCAAAGAAACCCGGCACGCCTCTTTGGTGTTTACATTTCACAGAAAGCTTACCCAAATGTCTGATGAACACATTTGGCTTCATAGACGTCATTATATTTATTTGTAGATTTTAACTGAAATAATTTTAGTTTAGATGTCATACTAGTAGACCCTTTTTATTGGAATAATAATTAGACCAATTCACCTTCATACTTCTACTTGCACAGTAAAATATTCGTTGTCGCAGTAAACCAAAACAGTAGTATATTCGTGGAATAGCCTATACCAAAATATCGGCAAAACTATCAATTGTTTAGCAGTGAAGTCGACGTCTTTTCAAAATGAATAAAGCATAATTAAAAAAAATGATTTTGAAAATATATTGGCCTCAGTTTATTTTAATGTATAAAACCAATTTGACAGATTTAACTCATTTCCGTTTAAAAATGATTGAAAGTTTTAATATTACGAAGCTTAACAATTTATACATTACAACAAATCCATCTAGTATCGATTGTACTCCACAAGAATTTAATCTGAAAGGATCTAATCTCTAAGTTAAAACAAATCGTCAATTATATTACATTTAGAACGGTATTTAAGCTTATAAAAATAACGGCAGGATCTTTGATTTTTACCTTATTATTGTTTATAGAACATCAACAATATTTGAATTATTTTAAAAAATCTCGGACTGTGTTACTAGTACTAGCTACACATATCTATGTAATAACATAAACAGTCAACGGGACCACTCTACTGGAATAAAACAACGCATAGGGAAAGCAAGATCAGCGTTAGTTAAGAAACTTTTCAGAAGTCACGATTTACCACTTAGTACCATAATCTCTATCATCAGATGCTATGTAGTCCCCCAGGCAGGGACGCTCTCTGAAACTTTTTTTAGAAAAGCTCGAGGCCTCCGAGATGTGGTGTTACAGGCGCATCTTACGAATTTCATGGGTGGACCGTGTGACTAAAATTGAGGTCCTACGTAGAATGGGCAAGGAATGCGAGATCACTAACACAAATAATGAGCGCAAATTAGAATATCTTGGCCATGTTATGAGAAATGAATACACATTATGGTTTATTGCAACTGATTCTTCAGGGCAAGGTATTTGGAAAGGGAGGACCAGGGAGAAGAAGAATATCTTGGCTTCAAAACCTAAGGAAGTGTTTCAATACGTCTACAACCGGACTATTCCGAATAACTGCAAGTAAAGTTAGGATAGCTATTCTGATCGCCAACATCCGTCGTAATTTCCATATAGCATTGGTATTTTAACTTATAACTCTTAGTTCCTAGGCTGCAATGCCTGAACTATTTCACCAATTTCAGTGTTCAAGTAGACACTGCAAAAACGAAACGTCGTCGAGTAATTTGGCAGTGCATTAAGAAAGGTCTAAAAATATAGATTAGCAAAAAAATTAGTCTACTTTAAGATGTTGTGATCTAATCTTACGTTTACAAATTATCAATGTATGCACCAGTAGTCTCCGAGCAATTATTTTTGAGAAAAGTTCTTCGTCGTAATACGTAATTGGTCTTATGAGGACTGATCATTAAATTGCAAGACTTTTTGATTTGTGTGGCAACGTCGCAACGGAGCACAGTGCGTTTTTGTGTTACATCTATTAGAATCAGTTTTACGTGAATATTGGTGATTTTTCGATATGTTGCAAGACGCATTCCGTTTCTTTGTGTCAATTTTTATGCAAAATTGGGTAAAACTTTTATAGAAACTTTTTAAATGTTGCCATAGTGGATTGAGGATGAATGTTTGAGTCGGTTGTGCCATCTGTGGTTTAGAGGTTTAAAACAGACCGGAAGTCATCAATCGACTATTCATGTTTAAAACAGCCATCTTTTTCGACTCACGAAGAGCACGTTGAAAGAGTGAAGAGTCGAGGACAGTCAAATCGATGTCTTAAAAGCATGGCAAGTAAAATTAAACATCAAAGTCATGCTACCTATTTATTTTTTCGATTGGAAGCATGTGTTGTACTAATAATCTCTTCAAAGAGAGAACCCTTACAATACAGAACACAAGAAGTTTGTTGTGTTCTGCACAACAGATGATACTAAATTGGGGAATGATGTCAAGGTTTCACAACCAAGACAAAACATCTAATTTCTCATTATCTCTTAAGAAATTTACAGTTGTATACAATATTCTTGTGTTAGATGATTTGCCTTATTAGCCTGGTATTGCTCCCTCTATCAACTTGCTAAGGTAAACTCTGCATTAAAAGAACCAAGCTTTGAATATGTGGGAAAAAAAGGAGAAGGTTATCTAACATCCTCATCCTCATCTAGTAATTGCGAGCTTGTGGCCGACTTCATTGTGGCAACAATCGATATGTTACATATTTAGTAGGTAGAGTAAGCATTTTTACAGTTGACCGAAATAATGTTCACGACGAGGAACAAAGGTTCGACCGTTTGTAATTATTCGCCCACCTGCTCGAAAGAACCAGTTCAGATTCTTATTTTCCTGCTGCTCCTGCCCGAACGGTATTGACACCGACTATGACACGAAACTTTCTAAAGAATATCATATATCAATGACTCTGGCCATATTCGAAGACATTAAAGCTATACAACGTTGATTATTCATACCTATCGATTACTATATCTTCTCAAACGACACCTAAAATATAAACTTATGTTCAAACAAACAAAAATATATTTGATGAAGAGATGGAGCTAGCTAGTTTCTCGAGATTTTTTAAAATGTTTTAGTAATATAACATAATCTGATTAATTACTTAGATATTGGAATCATGCAATCAATAATTTAAAACATTATGAAATATCTGTATAGCTGTATATAAAATAAATGTTCTCAGGATGTTAAATATCTTTAAAATTTAATTAATTTATTTTACATATATTTATCTTTTGGAATATAGCCTATTGGTTGTTTAAAACAAATGTATTAATCGGCGTATTTTTGTCATTAACGGTGCATTAACATTATATATTCGTACAAAATATGCCCAAATATAAACAGGAACTCACTGAAGAGTAGTAACGTTCTAATTGTCTATGCGTCTCCTATAAAACAGAAGATTATTGACCCATCTAAAACAGTAATAATCAAAATGTTATAAAACATAAAATTCAACTGTTATTTGTAAAAAATACTAATACAAAGTCTAGACTGGCTAGTTCACACCTGTGAAATTCTGCCCACGCCCTCTTACAGTCGATTTTTAATTCTCAAGATTTTCACATTCGTACGGCATGCATATCCCCCACAGATCATCTGTTTATATTTGGAAATCTGTTGTAAATATCGTGTAATGGACACTATCTCTTCTGGTAATCATTATAAGTTTTCCTCTTTGTTATCATTAACCAAAAGTGTCATATTTATATTTTTATTCTTTATAACTTAGTGTATATACAGTATAGAGACTCCTTTTAGTTAAAATATACACCTTAGTTAAAAATATACATTAGGAAAGTAAATACATCTCTCCCCAAACATTTTCAGCCTTTTCTCATGTATTTTCCAGTCTACGCTAATACATCAATGAAAAATATTTTATCTGGGGATTCTATCAAGAAAATCCATTTCTACAACCTTATCGATCTTTTCCAAGACGGATTCTAAATGTTTATCGTGCTGTCTCTCACTATTGTACAAATGATCCGTAGCTGAGAATTTGCTGCAGTCGGTTCTGTGTCTATCTGAGCACGTTCTCAGTGTTTTGAAGAAACCGTGAAGGTCTTTCAGTTGTGTAATGCTGTTCATCGTGAGGAGCAGCTCATTCCTGTTCATAGGCAAATAATCTATGTGGGTCTCGGGGTATTTCTTGTCCATCAATTCCGCTATTCTCACAACGTGGGGTAAAAAGGGTATTTGGTTAAACTGGCTGTTAGTTTTCTTGTTCAGGTCATCTCCAACGAACGCCCAGCGGTACCTATAACAAAAATATTATCAATTTGAATCTTTAATACGGAATCGGACCAACCGAGCTAACCCGGAGTGTAGACAAAGGGTGTAGACAAAATAAACAAGCACTGAGACCTGTGGCATCGCTTTTGTTAACGTCTAGAGCAACAACAATTCAAATAACTGTAAAAGGTAATTTAAAAACGTCGTCTACCAACCTGGAAGCCAATTCATAATAAGACAAATACCATATAAGAGTTGTCATTGATGTAAACAAGGAACACGGAAAATTTTTCGAGACGATGAATGAAAAAACGGTCTTTAACATTTCCCTCCTAATCTAACTTGTGCAAAGAAGTTATTCACTTTTATAGTTTATTCGTCTTCCGGGTTTGGACCGTGTCATTTGTGAGTGACCCAAAAGTGGGTTCATCTCGACGTTTCGCTACAATTGTATGTAGCTTCTTCAGGAGAACAAAGAAAAAGAAAGAAAACAAAAGAAGAACAGGAAGATGGGTAGTTAGCAACGGTAACTCAGTTACTCAACGCAACCAGAGGCAAATACTAACTACCAAGATGGGTATTTGGTCACAGTAACTCAACTACTCAACGCAGTCAGAGGTGAAAACCAAATGCCAGGACAGGGATTCACGTCCAACAGCTCAGAACACTAACGCGTCGAGAGGCGGGGAGTGAATCCGACGATTACTCCGCTACCGCTATATTTATAGTCGCGGTGCCTGTCGTGTCGGGACGTATCGGCACACTTCGTGGCGCGAACATCAAGAAGCGCGCGCTGGCCAATCATGTGGCTGCATCGTGGTGGCGGGACCGGACGGTGGCTCTAGACTGAGATTCCAGATGGGAGACAAGTAGTATCCTTCCTCTCGATTGATATTATGGGGATTTTTTCGGATCTCTAGAGATTCGCGGATTTTCCTGGAATAAAAGAAGGGGCTCTTAGAAATAATATGGGTTTTTTCGAACAATATGGAATGACCGGTTTCTTGGCAGTGTTCGGCAACTGCAGAATGGGAGAAAAGACCTGATCGAATGCATCTTTGATGCTCTTGAATCCGAGTTTTGACGGAACGACCAGTTTCGCCAATATACACATGTCCACATGAACAAGGAATAGAATAGACACCACAGGAAGATAGGGGCGGTAATGGGTCCTTAGGAGAGGGTAGATATTGTGAGATTTTCTTGGGTGGTCGAAAAGTAGTCCTGATACCTTCTTTGCGAAGAATTTTGCCAATCCTATCAGTGACATTTCGAATATACGGAAGAAAAGCCACAGGAGTATTACCCGAAGATTCTGAATTTGTTGTCCTAGGGTGTAAAGGGGGATGTAGATGTCGGTGTGTAATATTTTGAATTGTGGACTTGGAGTAACCATTGGCGACAAGGGTTTTTTGCAGATGGCCAAGTTCTTCTCTAAGGTTGTCGGGTTCAGAAATCGAAATGGCCCGATGGATGAGAGAGTTGATCACAGAATTCTTTTGGGCAGGATGGTGGTGTGATGAAGCATGTAGGTAACGATTCGTGTGAGTCTTTTTTCTATAAACAGAGTGACCCAATCGGCCATTGGGCTTGGAGGTGACTAACACATCGAGAAAGGGAAGGGAACGATTATTTTCTACTTCCATTGTGAATTTTATACTCGGATGTTGTGAGTTAAGATGATCTAGGAAGGAAGAAAGGGTATGTTGACCATGGGGGCCAGATGATAAATGTATCATCAACGTAGCGGAACCAGACTTTTGGTTTTAAGGGGTAAGATTCTAGGACTAAAGACTCAAAGGCTTCCATGAAAATGTCAGCAATGACAGGGGAAAGGGGAGAACCCATTGGTGTTCCAGATATTTGTTTGTAGAAATTGCCTCTAAAAGAAAAATATATTGAAAGGAGGCATTTTTCGGCAAGATCTGCCAAAACCAAAGACTTGTTATCATTGGTCAAGTGATCTCGCAGAACAACTAGAGAGTCATGTATGGGGATATTGGTAAATAGGGATGATACATCGAAACTGACGAGAATATCTTGGAGATCGACTGTGAGAGAGGAGATTAAGGTGATGAAATGTGTGGAATTTCGGACATAAGAAGAGGTACGACCAGTATAGGTCTTAAACTGATTGGACAAGTACTTTGCGAGTTTGTAGGTAGGAGAGTTAATCGTAGTCACAATGGGACGAAGAGGTACGTTATCTTTATGGATTTTCGGAAGACCATAAATTCTGGGGCAGATGGAGTTTTTTGGAACTATGGACTTCTTAACATCATCGGAAAGATCGGATTGTTTGATGGCATCGGAAATTTCGCGTTCGACTCTAGGAGTGGGGTCTCGAGAAATTGTATTATAACAGGATGTATCCCTAAGTAAGTCGTTTACTTTCTCTATGTAGGAAGGAGTATCCAGGATGACTGTGGCATTACCCAATTGTGTTCATGTGGACATGTGTATATTGGCGAAACTGGTCGTTCCGTCAAAACTCGGATTCAAGAGCATCAAAGATGCATTCGATCAGGTCTTTTCTCCCATTCTGCAGTTGCCGAACACTGCCAAGAAACCGGTCATTCCATATTGTTCGAAAAAACCCATATTATTTCTAAGAGCCCCTTCTTTTATTCCAGGAAAATCCGCGAATCTCTAGAGATCCGAAAAAATCCCCATAATATCAATCGAGAGGAAGGATACTACTTGTCTCCCATCTGGAATCTCAGTCTAGAGCCACCGTCCGGTCCCGCCACCACGATGCAGCCACATGATTGGCCAGCGCGCGCTTCTTGACGTTCGCGCCACGAAGTGTGCCGATACGTCCCGACACAACAGGCACCGCGACTATAAATAGAGCGGTAGCGGAGTAATCGTCGGATTCACTCCCCGCCTCTCGACGCGTTAGTGTTCTGAGCTGTTGGACGTGAATCCCTGTCCTGGCATTTGGTTTTCACCTCTGGCTGCGTTGAGTAGTTGAGTTACTGTGACCAAATACCCATCTTGGTAGTTAGTATTCGCCTCTGGTTGCGTTGAGTAACTGAGTTACCGTTGCTAACTACCCATCTTCCTGTTCTTCTTTTGTTTTCTTTCTTTTTCTTTGTTCTCCTGAAGAAGCTACATACAATTGTAGCGAAACGTCGAGATGAACCCACTTTTGGGTCACTCACAAATGACACGGTCCAAACCCGGAAGACGAATAAACTATAATTCTGACTCTGGCCGTGGAAGCCTACGATTTCATAAGTTATTCACTTCTTTGCACAAGTATTCTTTGTATTTATACAAAATATAAAATCAGTGCTAATCGACAACGAATACATAAAATTGAAGACCACACAATTTAAGGAATGTTCAAAAATACAGATAAGGTGGAAGACAAATCCATTAACTAGATAAACGAAGCTTCCTCTAGGAATAATCACAACCATCTAAAATATCTACCAAAACAGCACAGTAAATGTAAAAGTAGAAGAAGAACTAACTGACACAACTGAAGATGACAATGGGATAAGGCAGGGAGATTTCCTTAGTCCTGTATTGTTCAATCTGATCATGGATGAAATAATAAAAAAATAATAACTTAAAATGGATATTAAATGGGAGAAAACAACTTAAAATAATCTGTTATGCAGACGACGCAATACTAATCTTTCAAAGTGAAGATAATTTACAACGTATGCTGCACCAATTTAATATATCCACCAGAAAATTTAACATGTTAATTTTTCTCCAAAAAAGACAAAATACATGGTTATAACAACACATTTACAAGATGTAAATTGGAGATGGAAGGTCAGATAATAAATGGAGTGATAAAGTTTCAATATCTAGGTGTCACGCTATCAAGCTTTAACCAGAAAATTAAACGGCCCCAAAAGAAGAGGTAGACCCACAACGAGGTGAATTAGTAAAGCGGAGGAAGACCTTAAACACGTGAAGGTGAAGGACTTGAAAATAAAAGTACATAATAGAAGCGAATGGAGAAATATTGTACACCAGGTCCTTCAGAGTAGTTAAGAATGTTATATATACATATTTAAGTTAAAGTTTTGTTTAAAATAATTGTAATTAGTTAATATTAGGATTATGTTGTTTTGCAAGCAAGAACTGTAGAAGAAAGAGCGAACCTACAACAAGAATATGAAACAATAAATAAAGCAGTTAAAAGAAATGTAAGAAGAGACAAAAGAAGATGGGCTGAAGAACTGGCAAAACAAGCCGAAATAGCTGCACAACACAATAGAACTAGAGAGCTATACCAAATTACTAGACGTCTAACAAAAAGTGGGCCCAACTGTTCAAACGTCGTAAGATCCAAGACAGGAGAATTACTTACTACAACAAATGACCAAATAGAGAGATGGAAAGAGCATTTTCAGGAGATGCTAGCCACGCCCAGGGATAACGCAGATGAAATTGTCGAAAATCCACAGAATATAGACTTGCGTATATCTTGCGACGCCCCTTCCAAAACAGAGATAATAACAGCTATCAAATCTCTGAAAAATAACAAGTCTCCGGGAATCGATAACATTGCTGCCGAAATACTTAAAACTGATCCTCATCTAAATGCTGAACTTTTGCTCCCCATAATCCGAGAGGTGTGGGAAACAAACCGCATTCCAGCGGGCTGGAAAAAAGGCATCATTATTAAGCTTCCAAAAAAGGGCAACCTCACACTATGCAAAAATTGGAGAGGAATAACCTTGCTTACCGCCATAAATAAAATCTTCACGACCATCATACTTAAAAGATTAACAAATAAGGTTGAATTTCGAGCTAATCAAGTAGGCTTTAGACCAGAATCCTCCTGCATAGACCACATTAATACTGTGAGGCTAATAATGGAACAATCGGTTGAATGGAACACACCCTATACATGGTTTTTGTTAATTTCGAGCGTGCTTTTGACAGCTTATCTCATGATGCGATATGGAAAATTTTAGAGCTAAGAAACATCCCGCATAAAATCATTTCCATTATAAAGTTACTGTACACTGAAGCGAAATGCAGCGTGACACACAATGGGATCAACAGTGACGAATTTGACGTACTTACTGGACTCAGACAGGGATGCGTGCTTTCTCCGTTTCTTTTTAACATAGCTCTAGACTATGTTCTCTCCAAACTAGACTCTGACACAAGAGGGATACAATGGACGTTAACCACACGCCTAAGCGATCTAGAATATGCCGACGATATCTGCCCGTTAGGACAAAGGTTCCAAGATGTGGCTGACCAATTGGAAACACTCTCCACTGAAGCCAATAAAATAGGTTTGAAAATCAATATTGGTAAAACCAAATCCATGAGAATAAATGCAAGAAACAACACGCTATTCACCATTAATAACATGCAGATTGAAAATGTGGAAAACTTTACGTATCTTGGAAGTGTCATAACAGAAAGCGGAGGTGCAGAAGACGATATTCGTATGAGGATACGAAAAGCGCAACAAGCTTTCAGCATGCTCAACCCTGTTTGGAGGTCTCTAGACTACACTACGAGGACAAAGATCCGCATATTCCAGTCAAATGTCATGTCTGTACTACTTTACGGATGTGAAACCTGGAAAGCGACAAAAACCCTTACAGACAAACTGCAGGTCTTTGTTAATAAATGTCTACGAAGAATTGTTCGTATTTTCTGGCCTAACATCATCAGAAACGAAGATTTACTACACCTGACCAAACAAATGAGGGTAGTAAATGAAATAAAGTCCAGAAAGTGGGGTTGGATCGGTCACACACTCCGAAAAAATAACTCCAGTATTGCAAAGACTGCCCTAGAGTGGAATCCCCAAGGAAAACGAAAAAAAGGTCGCCCAGTACAAACTTGGAGAAGATCCATCATGCTCTATGCTCCACTTAGGAGTGCAAGAACCTTATATATATATATATATATATATATATATATATATATATATATATATATATATATATATATAGGATTATGTTGTAAAAAAATGCCCTAGGCCATAACGACCTGTTGTGCGTAAAAAAAAAATAAAACTATCAAGCTACGAAAAGCTCAAAACCGAAGTGGACGATCAACTGAATAGAGCAAACAGAGCCGCAGGTGGTCTGCATGAAACAATATGGAGAAATAAAATTATCGGGAAAGAAATGAAAGGCAGAATTTACAAAACAGTCACAGACCAATAATGACATAAGCGGCGGAAACACTACCTGACAGCGAAAAAAAAAATGTTAGAAACAGCAGGGATGAAAATAATTAGAAAAATTGATGGTAAGACACTATGGGACAGAAATAAACACTGCAGATAGATATACGACATATATGTAAGGTGAGGAACATCAAGGACTGGGTAAGAAATAGAAGAGTAGAACGGAACGATTATATAAGCCAAATAACAACAAAAAAAATGTTAGAAATAGCAGGGATGAAAATAATTAAAAAAATTGATGGTAAGACACTATGGGACAGAAATAAACACTGCAGATAGATATACGACATATATGTAAGGTGGGGAACATCAAGGACTGGGTAAGAAATAGAAGAGTAGAACGGAACGATTATATAAGCCAAATAACAACAAATAGAGTAGTAAAGACGGCAAGAGAGGTTCCTCAATAGGCCGACGATGAGTAGGACGACCACGAAAGCGATGGAACGACAAGTTACTTGAGGTACATTGAAAACAGACAGAGTTATGACTACATAAAAAGATGATGATGAACAAAACGAAGAAGAACACTTAACAATCAAATAAAAGATTATAACAAAAGTATGAAAAGAAGTACAAATGCCTGAAGAATGAAAATGTTCTTGCCGCATGATCTTACCAATAATTCCAGAGGATGTAATAACGATGTCAACGAGAAGTTATTATGCACGAATCTTTTTTCAGAAACCGTCTGTTAAAATAAAAAAGTCTTTAAAAGTAAAACTTTAAACACCTTAGAAGTCGCTATCTAGCAAGAAAAACAAAGATCACCATAAACTCAAACTGAATGATATACGGATATGAGATATCGAAAAATCCTCTTAACAATACTGGGCCCAGACAATGAGAATAGAACCTGGCGTGATCTAGATGACTGGGAGCTAGACAATAAGTACAAAAGAACAGCTTGCAGCAGTACCTCCAGACAAAGTAAGTAAAAGTCACCCTACCCAATGTTTACTATTGACGATGTAAACAGAGACTAGACGAAGAGGTAGTAAGGTTGAGATAGAGATGGTGTGAGGAAGGTGGCATGAGGATACCAGAAAGATCAGTGTTCACATCTAAAATCAACCTCAAGGAAGAAGACAAATTGGAAGAATAAGCTTGGGAAAGTCGGAGCTCCACTTGGAAGACGCTCTTTTCTCTCAGCGGTGAGACAATATTTTCTGTCTTTATTGCCAGGCTCTCTCTTCTTGATTCGCGTATGTTACAGGACAAGTGAAATTGAGCCATCTGTACCAAGGATTACGTAATAAACATTAATAATCCATATTTTTAATATGTAAACTGTAGCATCCACTTTAAACAGTATTTAAACTATATTACTGTTTTTTGAACTGTTGGAATTATAATTTTAGTATTTGCCAACTTTTCGAAACCATCAAGAAAAGGAAAACGGCGTATCTAGGTCACATCATGCGAAATGAAAAATACCAGTTCCTCCAACTTATAATCGAGGGTAAAATTGAAGGCAAGAGAGGAATGGGACGCAAGAAAATGTCCTGGCTCCGAAACATAAGGCAATGGACAGGGATTAACGACATACAATCTCTGATACATATTGCAAGAAATAGAGAGTTAATGGAAAATGTGATCGCTAACATCCATTAGTGGATTTGCATCTGAAGAAGAAGAATTTGTAAAATTATTAGGATCAGTTTGTACGACATAATTCTTAATTTGAATATATACCATGCGGTTCATATGTATGTGATAAATTCATTTTTACTGTTATTATGTACTACGTGAAAAAAATCTGAAACAAGTCGATTTTTATTCTTAAATTGACAATTTAAGCGTGCGGCACCTTGTTAGAAAGGAATTTTAGTCCTCTATTCAGCAATATAAAGTTTTTTGAGTTTTTGCAACCATAACTGAGAAAATTGATTTTTACAATTAAATTAAAATGTTTAACTTGACCACCATTATTTACTTCTTGACAATAACCGAGGCGATTTTGGAATTCTCCTACAACATTTTGTATAACCTCGGGGGTTATTTGTTAATTTCTTCCGTTATCCTAACTTTTAATATAGCAGCAATATTGCCTGGTCTATTAAAATATACTTTAGAAATAATCAGGTATTTTCGTATCTGGTTTGCTAAACGTTAAGGAAAATACTTTAAAGTAAAGATAATAAAATATTAGTCAAAAAGCCAAATAAACAATTGATATGAATCTAGTAGGCTGCTGTCATTTAGGTATTTAAAGTTACTAAAAGACGTATAGTATTTGTGCGCCTATAATATTTAATTATGGCTCATGTATCCGAGACTCAAAGAATACACATTTTATTAATGATCGGTTGTAGTAATAAAACAAGAACTCAAAAGGAGGTTTGTGAAATGTTTAATAATAAATACCCTGCTCAACAAGTTTCGCAGTCTACAGTTAGCAAAATTTGGACATGAATATCTCTCTCTCTCTCTCTCTCTCTCTCTCTTCAATCTTGACCCCCCAGGGGGAGTGTAGTGGTCGACGTGATGTCGTGTATTGTCCGTCTCCAGAGATCTCTGTCTCTGGTCATTTCTTTTAATTCATGCATAGGTCTTTGGCATATTCCTGTAATTTGATCTATCCATCTTGTTGGGGATCTTCCTCGTGATCTTCGGTCTTCTACCTTTACTTGTATTATAAGTCTTTTCATGTTTTCTGTGTTTGCTCTCATAACATGCCCAAAATATTTTAATCGTTGGAGATGGACTTTACTAGAGAGTCGTTGGCTAACTTTTAGCTCTCTTAAAATTGAATTATTTGTTCTACGGTAGGTCCAAGGAATTCGTAACATTCGTCTCCAACAGAACATTTCAGTGGCGTCTATCTTTCTTCTCTCCGATTGTCTCAGAGTCCAAGATTCACATCCGTAGGTCAGTATTGGGAATATTAAGCAGTTGATCAACCTCATCTTTATCGCTCTTGAAATTTGACAGTCCTTCCATATTTTGGTCATTTTTGCTGTGGCAACATTTGCTAGATCACATCTACGTTTAATCTCTTCTTGTAATGACCCTGTGTTTGTGATTAATGATCCCAGATATAAGTATGAGCTCACAACCTCGAACCGGTCAATTGTGGTTATGTGTGGGTGATTGTTGTGTAGTCTATCCACTATCATTATCTTTGTCTTTGATATGTTTAATTGCAGACCAAATATTTGACTTTCGTTTTCGATCAGTCGTATAAGTTCCATCAGCTCTGCTTGACTATTTGCAAGAAGGGCTGTGTCATCTGCGAAACGTAGGTTGTTTAGTTTATGACCATTTATTCAGATGCCCTTTTCCCATCCTTCAAGTGCTCTTCGCATAATATACTCCCCATATATTTTGAATAATTGTGGATATAGTATACATCCTTGTCTGACACCCCGTTCTGGATGAAACTCGTTCGAAAGTGTGTCAAGTACTTTAACTGATCCAGTAGTGTGTTCATATAGTTCAGTTATAAGCTTAATTAGATGTTGTGGTACGCCTACTTCTTTTAGTATTCGCCATAAGGGCCTCCACTTGACCCTGTCGAACGCTTTACGGTAATCTATAAAACAGATGTATAGTGGGATGTTAAATTCCCTAGATTTCTCGATTATCTGTCTTATATTCAGGTGTTCTCGAGTGCCTCTACCTTTGGTAAATCCAGTTTGCTCTTGTGGAATTTCTCTTTGAAGGAATGTTTTCAGTCTCTCATTGATTATATGTAGCATTATCTTGCTGGCATGGGATATAAGAGAGATAGTTCTATAATTGTCGCATTTATGGAAGCTGCCTTTTTTATGTATGGTCGTTATTGTAGATTTTGTCCAGTCTTCAGGCTATGGAATGCCATATTTGGTTACAGAGTAGATGAAGTAACTTTACGCCGGTTTCTTCTGTGGCTTTAAGCATTTCTGCTGATATCATATCTGGACCTGGCGTTTTGTTATATTTGAGCTTGTTGATAGCCTGTCTTACTTCATTTTCGAGTATATCAGGTTCTTCTTCCACCTCGTCAGAGATTTGGCTAAGAAGCTCTTGGCGTTGATCATCTTTATATAGGTCCCTGCAATACGATCTCCATGTCTCTGCTATGTCTTCTCTGTTTGTTCTCAGGGTTCCAGTGTTATCTTCAATGGCCCAAGTTCTGGCTCTGAAGTCTCTTGTCAGGTAGCGTATTTTTCTAAATAGATCTCTCGGCTGATTATTCTGACCATGTCTCTCAATTTCTTTGCATATACTTTGATAGTATTGTTTTTTGTCGGCCTTACATCTTCGTTTTATTTCTTTATTGAGGTTTCTTAAACTAGCTTTTTCCCTTTCACTATGTACACCACTTTTACAAAGATTTCTTCTATTCTCAATTATTTTAAGAGTTTCATCTGTTATCCAGTGTTTCCGTTTCACCGGATTATTTTTCTTTGAGCGATCCACTGGTGTTGTTACGCAATGTTTAACAGTCTCCCATATTTCTTGTGATGTTCCGTTACGAATAGAGGGCATACTTTTCTGTACTTCCTGTAGAAGGTCGTCTTTCTTTCTTAGTTCTATCCTCTTTATCTCTCTTTGTTTGTTGGGTGCTTTAAGTTTAAGCTTTATTTTAGCTGCTACTTTAACTACATGCGTCTACATGAATATATAGACGAAAAAATTGAAAAACCAGGTAGATATGTTAAATTTACTGATGAACAAAAGTTAGATGTTTTTTTAGAGACTGAGGAAAATCCGCATAAGACAACTCAAGAACTTGTCGCCGTCAATGATATAAGTAAATCCTCTATTTTGAGTTTTGTCTAAAGAAAAATATCACCCTCAGAAAGTTCAGTTTCATTTCAGAAATGATAATGGACAGAATGAACGCAGATTTGCAGTTCATAAACAAGATACGTTTTTTTTCTGATGAAGCGACGTTTCATTTGAACGGAACGGTTAACAAACAGAACTGTAAATATTGTTGATAGAGAAAATCCTCACTGGATATGTGAGACTCATACGTAATATCCTAAAAAAGTTCGTGTTTGAGCTGGATCATTAACAATAAAATTATTGGTACTTATTTTTTTGAGGGAATTTTTTCTACTAACAAGACGGAGCTCAGGTTTCTTGATAACCTGAGCTTCGAAAAAACTGTTTCAGGTTTTTTCACATGGTACATAATAACACTAAAAGTTAATTTATTCCATACATATGGACCGCATGGTATAATGGGGCTAATGTACTGTATGTACTGTGAATATAGCATTAGGCAAAGATATTTCGAAACTACAAATATAAATAAAAAAAATACATATTCTTAATTTATTACTAAAGTAGATTAAAAATGAATTAAAGTAAAATTCTAATAATTTAATATTAATCAACTTACATTTGAAATTGTGGAAGAGTCGTAGCAGGCAGAAGGAGCGCTAAATCCAGCAGCTTAGCCGTTGCCAACTGCAACCGCAGCCAATGAGGGTGCCCTAATGCGTGGAGTCCATTGCTACTGTTGGTTGCCCAGCTTGCATCAAGAGAAGACATTAATTTTATATGAGAGCTAAAGAGAAACGCAAAAGAAAACAAAACGTTACTAGAAAAAAGAATCAAACTAAAGGTGAAAGAATTCAAACAAAAACAAAAAATAAATAAATAAAATAGATAATAATATTAAGTTAGTTCCAAAGATTAAAATTAAGTTTGACATATACCATTATTTTATTCTATATAGGTATAAAATACGATACTTAATACAGTTTTAAAACTGTTAAATTATTTAATTAAATAAAAGAAAATTTTCATAATATGGCATTGTTTGTACCTTTCTTTAAAGGTCACTACATGAAGTACATATGAGCTGTTTCAATACACTACCCAAAAACACTTCCTAGTTAATAAGTAAGTAACCCCCGTGAGTTATAGTCACCTATAACTTACGTGCAGTTAATTACTTTAATATCAGTATAAAATGATATGCAAAGAATATACAAACACAAATATTAACACCTCGTCTAATTTGCCATCGTGATAAACGTAGTTCAACCTTTTGGTGACATTATATACGCCTTGCAGAAGAAGACGGAATGGGAAACATCGGCATTCGTATATCGGTAATTAATACATAACCTTTCAGTAGGTAAATGTAATCTTTCAGAAAAATTTTCTGTAGTTTAAATGTATTTAAGACAGTAAAGGTACTAAGAGCACAATTTGGCATGTCTTCGTATTTAAAAGGGTAAACACCAGCTTTCAACCTCATCTGATATCATAAGGCAAGCCAAGATGTACACAAACATAAATATGAAAACCAACAAGACGTCTCTAGAAATTTTCCCGCCTACGTGGATATCGTACCAAGGTGCCATCTATTTTGATGGCCATGAACGAAAAGTATTGATTATCGTTTTGGGTCCTTTGCCACTAAACGAAATTTGGGTATTTCAACGTCAACTATGCAAGTTAGTCAGGCGACCACTCTCGATTTGGCTTAAATATTACAGGTCTATACTACAAAATATTATGATTTACCAAATTTCAACCTTCTAGGTACAAAATAGCAGTCTACAGAATGTCCCAAGATGTTTTTAGCAGCCTAAAATTCGGTAGTAATAAATATTTTTATTTGAAAATTGGGAAATCTCAATTGGACCTACAATACTATCAATTGATGTATACATGAGATTTGCACCGTCATCACGAACGCTGTACACGTCACTAATGGAAAAAATTAAATGTATCAGAGAGTAAAGGTTAGGTTAGATGAAAGGTTTTTTTATCCCAAATTCAATGGTGTACCACAATGTGGGTATTAATGTAAATCTTCTTCTTATAGTGCCTATTCGTTTCGGAAGTAAAGCTCATTTTCACAGATTCAAGATTTAACAGAGCTAGTTATTAGATGTCTCCATAATAGCCAGATCCCTAAAGACTGGAACGAGAGTCTAGTAATACTCTTACACAAAAAAGGGGACAAATGTGATCTACAGAATTATAGACCTATATCGTTGCTCAGTCAAGTATACAAACTATTTATGAGAATTATTAATAACCGGTTAACCTACAAAATGGATAATTACCAACCGGTTGAACAGGCTGGCTTCCGCAAAGGATATAGTACATCAGACCATCTGCTGACAATGAGAACATTGATAGAGAAGGCCAATGAATACCAACTACCCGTATTTCTTGCCTTCGTCGACTATAAAAAGGCGTTTAATAGTATTGAGATGTGGGCCATAGAACAAGCTATTAATAATTGTAGAATAGACTCGAGATATAGGCAACTAATACATAATATATATGAAAAGGCAACTATGATAGTACAACTAGATGAAAATACAAATCCCATCCCCACTAAGAGAGGAGTGAGACAAGGAGACGTAATATCGCCAAAGCTTTTCAACCTAGCCCTAGAAGACGTCTTCAAAACTACAAATTGGTCAACCTATGGCATTAATAACGTTAATGGCAACAAGTTAAACCACCTCAGATTCGCTGTCGACATAGTGATTATAGCGAGCACATTCGAGGAACTGCAAATTATGTTGGGGGAACTAGCAGCCAGCTCCCAATACCTCGGCCTAAAAATAAATATGAAAAAAAAACAAAAATAATGACAAACACAGAAGACCCCAGACATATAACTATAAACGGCAGTGTGATAGAACAAATCCAGGAATATATCTACCTAGGCCAAATCCTGAGACTTGACAAAGAGAGCCAAAGTGCATAAATTACTAGAAGAGCAAGACTAGCATGGGCAGGATTTGGAAAACTTAGTTGGATACTTAAGAACCGCAAAATACCCCAATACTTGAGGAGCAAAGTGTTCAACCAGTGCATCCTTCCTATCATGACATATGGATGTCAAACCTGGACCCTAACCAAGGCAAACATGAATAAACTAGCCACAACAGAAAGAACAATGGAAAGAGCAATGTTAGGTATACGACTGTCAGATAAAAAGAGGAACGACTGGGTAAGATCCAAAACAAAAGTCGAGGACATAACAATAAAAATTGCAAAACTTAAATGGAGCTTCGCGGGCCACACTGCTAGACAGAAAGGCCAACGTTGGAATACTACAATACAACATTGGAGACCTTACGAAAGTAAACGACCAAGAGGAAGACCACAGATGAGATGGGTTGATGACATTAAAAGAATAGCCGGAACAAATTGGAAATATGTTGCTCAGGATAGAGACCGATGGAAGGAGTTGGGAGAGGCCAATGTCCAAACATGGACGACAGAAGGCTAAGAAGAAGAAGAAGAAGGTGAGTATAACAAGACAAGTATTACGCTACTGCTGTCTGAAAGAAACGATACAGATCAACAAATATATGAAAAAATTGTTCTTTGCATCAATTAACCTCAAAAAAAACAGTTAATCTGGTATACCAAAGTAACACGTTGCAAAAGCCATCACCAGGTGGTGTCAGTGGTGACTTTTGCAATAAATTCCAGTTACTTACATATACTATGGTAATCATATATTTTTTACCTTTAAAATGACCTTTGATATAAAATATAACAATATTATAAATGGTTAATAAAGTATATGTCAAACTTAACCTCATTACCTCTAATATGATTAAGCTACTAGGCATGTCAATCACTAATAAGGTTTATCAACTTCAATGCAAAATACCAAAACCTTTACACAAAGCCCAAAAATTGAAAGGCTGACATTGACGCTTATGCCGGGTAGTCACATAGTAAGCTTTACAGGTATAGTCCAAGAAGTGCCCCAATTAACAGAAGAAAGAACGGAAAATGTGTAAATTGGCTATTTTTAAGTCTTCGTAATATATTTTCGTAACGGTGTTTTGACGTTTAAAAATAGAAAATAATAGGAATCGTCACCTGTGTAAATTGTCGTTAATTTTTTTCATTGAAATGTTTCAAAAGGTGCGAATAGTTGCTATTTTTTTATTTTAACATATAACTAAGGCCGATAAAGTTGCCGACACCGTTATGATCATTGCCGAACATTCAATATTTTTCAAAACTGTCGGTGATTGGCTACGATACTACACAGTATAACAGTTTCAAGTTATTTTCTCTTTCCATGTGTCACATTTTGCCTGATTTACTCATTAAAAACGTAAAACTATGAAAAGCTATAAATGAAAAGTTCGGTTTATAGTTGGATCTTTTCTATGGTGATTTAAATGTTACTCAAATAAAAGGCAGATATCCAGCACAGTTTTTTATTAAATCTTGTCCAAGTACTTATGGTAACAGAGCATCTTCAGGAGCATGAAATAAGCCAAGAAACGTTTTTTTAAGTGACGGAAAATTAACTAACTTACGAATAACTAATTGACGAAAAAACTCGAAATTGGTGGTTGATAAAAAATGCTTCCCATATTAGTGGTCAGTTAGACTTTTGGTCAATGTTTAATTTACCATAGAGTTTTGAAATGTGCAAATCACCATAATTGTGACTGTTCATCCAAGTTGTCATATGTCAGATGTCACTTTAACATTTCCGTTGAGACCAGGAGCCATTCTGTCTCCTGCTGTTAGCCACAATGTAGCGTCGAAATAATTTTAAACTGTTTGTCCTTTGCCTAGTGTTAGTTTTTGTGTAAATGTATTAAATTTATATAACACTCATTGACGTACTAGATAGCCAACATTTTTAACGAAGTAAGGCTAAAACGTTATAAAAACATTTTTTATCGACCAATAACTTCAAGTTTTTTCGAAATTAATTAATTTTCCTTCACTTGAAAAAAGTTTCTTAACTTGTTTCAAATGTCCCTGAAGATGCTCTGAGAGCGAACGTACTTGGGCAAGATTTAATAAAAAACAGTGCTTGATATCTGTTTTTTATTTGATTCTCTCTCTCTCTCTCTCTCTCTCTCTCTCTCTCTCTCTCTCTCTCTTCAATCCTGACCCCCAGGGGGAGTGTAGTAGTCGACGTGATGTCGTGTATTGTCCGTCTCCAGAGATCGCTGTCTCTGGTCATTTCTTTTAATTCATGCATAGGTCTTTGGCATATTCCTGTAATTTGATCTATCCATCTTGTTGGGGATCTTCCTCGTGATCTTCGGCCTTCTACCTTTCCTTGTGTTATGAGTCTTTCCATGTTTTCTGTGTTTACTCTCATAACATGCCCAAAATATTTTAATTGTTGGAGATGGACTTTACTAGAGAGTCGTTGGCTAACTTTTAGCTCTCTTAAAATTGAATTATTTGTTCTACGGTCGGTCCAAGGAATTCGTAACATTCGTCTCCAACAGAACATTTCAGTGGCGTCTATCTTTCTTCTCTCCGATTGTCTCAGAGTCCAAGATTCACATCCGTAAGTCAGTATTGGGAATATTAAGCAGTTGATCAACCTCATCTTTATCGCTCTTGAAATTTGACAGTCCTTCCATATTTTGGTCATTTTTGCTGTGGCAACTTTTGCTAGATCGCATCTACGTTTAATCTCTTCTTGTAATGACCCTGTGTTTGTGATTAATGATCCCAGATATAAGTATGAGCTCACAACCTCGAACCGGTCAATTATGGTTATGTGTGGATGATTGTTGTGTAGTCTATCCACTATCATGATCTTTGTCTTTGATATGTTTAATTTCAGACCAAATATTTGACTTTCGTTTTCGATCAGTCGTATAAGTTCTATCAGCTCTGCTTGACTATTTGCAAGAAGGGCTGTGTCATCTGCGAAACGTAGGTTGTTTAGTTTATGACCATTTATTGAGATGCCCTTTTCCCATCCTTCAAGTGCTCTTCGCATAATATACTCCCCATATATGTTGAATAATTGTGGAGATAGTATACATCCTTGTCTGACATCCCGTTCTGGATGAAATTCGTTCGAAAGTGTGTCAAGTACTTTAACTGATCCAGTAGTGTGTTCATATAGTTCGGTTATAAGCGTAATTAGATGTTGTGGTACGCCTACTTCTTTTAGTATTCGCCATAAGTGTCTCCACTTGACCCTGTCGAACGCTTTACGGTAATCTATAAAACAAATGTATAGTGGGATGTTGAATTCCCTAGATTTCTCGATTACCTGTCTTATATTCAGCAGGTGTTCTCGAGTGCCTCTACCTTTGGTAAATCCAGTTTGCTCTTGTGGAATTTCTCTTTGAAGAAATGTTTTCAATCTCTCATTGATTATATGTAGCATTATCTTGCTGCTTTTATTTGATTAAAGTTCATATTTTAGAGCTTTCAACCATATATTATTTAAATGCTAGCTATAACCATTGATGGGCTCTTATTCAGAAGACAAAACTACGTTTATAGTTTTCTGTACTTTCTATACTTGAAGCTGACATCATAATTATTTACCATTGTTTTACTTATTTACTTTATTTACCATTGTTTCTTTATTCAAGACCATTGTTTTACTGTCCTTTAAATCACGTATGAAATGATTTACTATCTTAGAAAATCATGAATCAACAGAAAAATTCGGCTATTGTTGCGGATCTACGTAAAATATTATTATAGGACTGATCTTATTCCACTATTAGTAATCGTGGCACTTGTACACAGGATAATGTCCAAATTTTCAGTCAATATGAGTTTCTAACGTTTATTTAAACGTTTTAAATGTTTAGCTAGCGAACATTTAGTCGCCAATCATCTCCTACCATTTTGTGAACAATCTACAAGTTCTGTAGTCTAGTTTCTACTCTTTAATACAATTGTTAACATAAAAGTCTACCCAACACTATCTAAGTTAACTTTGATATTAGTCGGACTGAAAACTCTCATATAAAAATATTGTAGCAACAATAACCAAAGCTCTATTTGACAAAAATAGTTATTGACGACTGTAACAGAAATTTTAAGGAGTACGGTAATCTTAAGCTATGTAATATCAATACATGCAACTACTGTAAATTTTACCGAACAATGACCGCCATCTATCAATCTGATTGGGCACTTCTGGAACTTCTCCCATAAACAAAGGGAAGTAGTAAAGAAATGCGAAAAGCGTTAGTAAGGATATATTTAATAATTAATTACCTGTTGTTGGACCTGTTGCATCCAGCCACCACAGCAAATCACAAACAAATAAATTTATGTTAATTACTTTGTACTCAGGGTATTATACTAAGAAATTTTCAAGTGGCGGTATTTTTATTTCAATAATAAACTCATTGGCTAAATAATTAAATAAAACTGTTAAATAATAAATAGCAGACCAGAGCTTAAACAGTGGAGTTTCTGATAATCACACAGAAGGCCTTTGTTCGATCCCCGCAACATGCAAAACATCAAGAAATTTTTGAAAAACGAGAGGTAATAATAAACAGCTGAAGAGTGGCACTGACTCTCTTACTTTCACTGTATATCGTAGAATAAACAGCAGCAACTGCATAATTTGCAACTGTAGAATAAACTAAAAATAAACTGCACTAGCAGTATCAAGGGGGATTATTCTTATGTTAAAAAATACATCAGTTTCACATAAAACTATAAGTTAAGCAAATAGTTTATTTGCTTAACTTATAGTTTTGTGTAACTTATAGTATTTTAACAATACAAAAATAGTTTTTGGGTCCACATTCCATCAAATTTTTCATATGTGGGAACGTTCTCATCACTTGTAATATGTAATATACTTCTGAATTGATGACGAATGAATTGATGCTCCTTATCCAGAACAATTGGTACCTCGTGAATGCTATGAGTGCGATGGTGACGAAAAACAAAGGAAGACTGGAGAATGTTGTAGTAATAGAGCAATAGAGTATATGTAATCGAGAACAAATTAGGAAGTGGGTAGAGCGTAGTGAAGGCCCACGTTTTCCTCAAGGGTGATAGTTAAAGTTCCCAGAGATAAAAAACTATGTAATATAGTATAATGATAGAAAACCAGATTTATTTTAATTAGCAACTACATGGCTCTGAAAAATAACACGCCACTTAAAAATATTTGTTAAAGGAACAAATTGTTGTTAAAACGTGCACAACAATTTATTAAAAAAAAACAAAAAACATATCAAACTAAAACTAGTTTATATAAATGTCATAAATACTCAATTTAATATACTGCGCATGCAAATATATTTGTCTAAAATGAACTGTTTAATATTTAAATAAAAAACAATATCAATGCTTTTGGAATTCTATTTGTCCTCTATGCTAGAAAGTATTCTGTTCGTTTACTCAAGCTTTTATATACGTCTGCTCTTTGCACATTTCATATAAAAACTGACTCAGTTCTGTTTTTTTTATAAAAACTGAACGCTTAATTTCCATGGTTCATAAGTTGAAACTTTTGCTTCAGTTCCATCTTTTTTACAACTGCATATCTTTGTAAGGTAAATATTTTGCAAATTTTTCTATGGATGTATGCTCATTTAACTGATTTTAGATGAGTTGATGATGTGATGGATTGATATACTAAGTCTTCTTTAATAAAAGATGAAGTGGCAAGTATCCTTTCTTTTATTCTCCAAATTTTGACCGACACGCCTTAAGTATCATAGTGAATTACATATTGTAATACACTAAATCCAACATCTAAAGTTATTGAATAATTGATTTGTAAAGTTTATTCCTTAAAAAACAAAGACGTCAACATGAGGCGAGTTGAGCCATTCGAGAAGGCTTTTAGAAATAAAAATCACGATGAACTGGTAATAAAAGCTCAGTTAAGAGGTCTCGATGCATCAAGTATTAAGTATGCCTCCATCTAGAGAAGAGCCATTGCACCAAATTAAAAGAACAATTAATATATGCAGTGTGTGGTGCAATGCACATTTAAGATCACCAACAAATCTAAAACCCGAAAATTGTGGATGGACACTGAGAAGAAAAATATTATCACCATTGGTTTGATGGCACTCAGTGTCCTACATTTGATGATATATCTTCAAATATATCAGGTAATAATATTTATAGTCTTTTATATATATATATATATATATATATATATATATATATATATATATATATATATATATACTTACTATACTTACAGTCTTTTTCAAGTCTTTTTGAATAATATTTTATGCTTGTTATTTATATTTGAAATACAGTACTTGTAAAAAATCATAATCTATTATTATTTCAGATACGGAAAGTCAAAATGAAGAGAACGATGAGGACATTATTAGTTTAAATGATGAAGAGTTAAATAATAGTTCTGATGAAGAATGACAAAAAAAGTTTAATTATTTATATTTTATTGTATATTGTAAATTTTTGCATTTCACGCGAAAAATAACTGATTTTTTCATGGGGCGCTCCCGTACCATTTGATTTGTGCGCCAACTGTATTAAACATTAAATAATTATTATGTAAAAAATGAACTTTGTACTTAGTCCGACGGTTATTTATAAAATTTAAGCTTTGCGTAATATCTGAAATTTATATAGATTAAATAAATAAAAAAAATTGCCATTTTTTGTCGGCATGCAATTTGGGTACATTATATTTGTCGGACACATATTCCACTTAGTATGTAAATCTTTCACAAGTCTAATTTTTGAAGTTATACTTCTATACGCACGGTCGGCGTTGGAAATTTGCATTACAGTGAATCTGTGAAAACATTACATATGTAAGATATTGAGTAAGAGAGTGACATAAGATATATTTTCTCTCTCTTCCTCTCTCGAGCATAAAAATGTTCCTTTTGTATATATATTTAATATTATATATACCGGGTGGTGAATCGTCAGACGGGCCATAGGAAACTCAATGGGAAATTTTAAATTGTTGAATTGCTGCTTCCCTAATTATTTTAGATCAAAAGTCATAAAAGACTATTTGTGGAGGACTAAAATCTGAATTAAAAACAAATGTTAAAACCGTTCTACGAATCAAATGTACTTCAAAATTTTGCAAAAATAGATTTTTTAGACCACCCCTAGAAGTTAGGCCACACGTAATACAAGAATATAATAACGTGTGTGTTTTATCATATTGATGTCAGATTTTGACAATTTGAATTGTTATTTTTTTTGTTTTATGATTAAATTATAAGCAATGAATTTTACTAAATACTACTACTACTCAACAATATTACTTTGTGAACAATAAATTATATTATTTACAAATCGATCAATATAATGAAATGTACTCAGTTGACGAAAAATCGCATAACGTTGTATTCAGGCAATAGCGCGAACCTTTTCCTGTCACTACCAGATCTTTATTTAATATAAGATATTCTAATACACTAAAATTTAATTCCATGTTAAGTTAAGTTATACAACAATTCAATGAATTCCAATATACTGTTACTGTGATCTTTATTCCTAAAAATAATTTATGATAATTTCTAAACATAAAACTATAACAAATGTTATAATAAAACATGAATAAAACATTTTTATTATTGCTCTTTTCTCCTTAACTGAGTACATTTTTTAATCAACTTAGTAATTTTTTAAACAATAAATCACAAAACAAAAATATTGGCCATTTAAATCATAGATAAATATAATATAGTTGATTTAAATATTGTCAAATATTAGAAACGTCAATATGACAAAACGCAACACGTAATACACATTTTTTTCACGACGTCTGGCCCGACTTTTAGGGGTGGCCTGAAAAATGTATTATATTTTAGCAAAATTTTGGAATACGTTTAAGTCGTAGAACAATTTTAACAACTGTTTTCGATACATATTTGAGTCCTCTACAAATAGTTTCCCATGACTTTTGGTGTAAAATAATTAGGGAAGCAGGAATTCAACAAGTTAGAATTTCCCATTGAGTTTCCTATGGCCCGTTTGACGATTCACCACCCTGTATAATATTATGTATATATATATATATATATATATATATATATATATATATATATATATATATTGATAAAGTTGTATTTTATTAATTTTATTTTTTATTTATAATAAATGTAATTTGTCACTGTGTGACGTCGACTCTGTAGTCTCCTGGTAGAGTTCAAAAAAAATTAAACCAAAATTTACTTTAGACCTTTGATAAATTAACCCAAATGAAGCACGTTATTTATTAATATTGAACAAATTTAATATAAACAATAAAATTCGTCTGCAACTTCGGTTGCCTTTAAAAATTTACAAAAATAGGAATCGTTTAAGTCTTAACGTGGTTTAGTGACATGACAATAAAATTGTATTACAAAATGTGGATACTCTCTACAAGTACCTAAAAACTAAATAAATATTGCAACTTTATAAAGTGTTTAAATGAACTATAAAGAAAAAGAAAATGAACACTTTATTCCGCTGACTATTCAAATATAATCAAAATTTCAAATGATCCCCAAAATTATTGTCCAACCTCACTTTAAAACAGTTCTGATTTCTTTAAAGGAAACTAACTACTCAAAAATAATCGGTGAAACTGGAATATCAATCCTCTCTTCGGAAGTTAAGGTACGTACTATTCTATTTTTAATTTAATGATCATTAATAATTTCAATTTTTAAGGCCTATCGCAATTATGTTAATTCATGAATTTTAATTTTCTCAATTTAAATGACATTTCTATACTCCAATATAATTTATAAGTGAAATTGTTTCTCTTACTCTCTGGAACAAATTTCTGGATATCTCTGCTGTGGAAACTGTGGAAAAACTAAATTCTAATTAGACGAGTTAAAAAACACTCCCGACCTATTCCACAGTTTCAGGGCTCTCCTTCGTCCAAAAAAACCTCGTCGGCGTCCTCTCCAAAAACCAATTCCCATTTTTTTATCCGTTGCTAACAGCAACCAACGTTCTTTTTTTTTCTGTCTTCTATTTAAATATTTTAAACCATAAAACTGTCCTGTTTGACATATTTGTCAAGCCACATTACTTTCTCATAATCACTTTAATCACATATAATTTGGGAATTTACAAAAAAAAATGTTTAGATATAAAACTTATTCTATTACAATACTAATTTATTCTTTTCATCTCCACATCATTGTAATTTCTTATTTAACAAAACCCCTATTAATTTAGCTCCCACAGACTGTCAAATAAACTGTCAAGCAGTTTATTTTCTGACGTTTATTAAAATTTCTATGTTTAAATATTTTTTTAAAATTCTTATTTTTTTGTTCTTTTTAAGGTTTAGACGATTCACCTATACACTAGGCAACTATACTATTCAGAAATTATTAACACTATACCAGGTAAGTCAAAATTAATTTATTTAACAATTTACTAATCTTTTTCTCTCTTTTATTTCAGAGTCGAACCCACATTGTGATGGCTTCATGAAATTCATAAACAACAAACTCATATAAAAATCCATTAAAGTTGTATATATTTTAACATATTGAAATCATTTCAATATATATATATATATATATATATATATATATATATATATATATATATATATATATATATATATATATATAATATTTGACCGAGAACTGTCAGTTTTGAAATCCTTACAAAATAAAAAATAAATTTTACTGCAGAGTAT
This sequence comes from Diabrotica balteata, assembly GCA_918026665.1. Lineage (NCBI taxonomy): Eukaryota > Metazoa > Arthropoda > Insecta > Coleoptera > Chrysomelidae > Diabrotica > Diabrotica balteata. The sequence continues at coordinate 127,826,688 of OU898279.1, forward strand.
GTGTAAAAAAAATTTCCTTTTATACATATATGAAAATAAAAATATATATTTTCATTAAAACATTGATACAATCCTTTATTTACTATACTCCTATTACAGGTCGAATGTTTATATACAGCAAACGATGCACCATATACCTATATAACTAATTCTTTTTCTCTTTCTGCTCTCTCTCTTACCTATAGCATTACATATGTAATGATTGTGCAGATTGACTCCCATATAAATTTGTAACGGCGAATGCGTGTATAGAAGTATAACTTCTACCGGCAGTCCCACTGGACTGCCACACCCGTGTTTTTTTTTGTCCAACAATTATTAATAAATTTCCACAGACTCGTGGAAAGCCTATTTTCACTGTCGGACGAATAAATCGGCGAGTACATTTTGTCGGCCAATGTAAAAATAGTATTTTTCACGTTATTTTTGAACGAGACATGAAAATCAGCTTATTTTACTAAAACAACTACAAGTTGTTTTTTTTTGGCATGTTTAGTCTGGTGGACTCCGTTATGGAACCAAAATTTTTTTCGGACAAGATTTTTTTCGGATATTTCACGAAGTTGACTTTTGTATCCATTAAACAGCAATACGTTATTAATAAATTTGATACATCACTTCAAAATGACCACTTTTGGATAAGCTGGAGAGAACAAGCACCCGGCACAGAAAGTGAATAAATCGGCGAGTACATTTTGTCGGCCAATGTAAAAATAGTATTTTTCACGTTATTTTTGAACGAGACATGAAAATCAGCTTATTTTACTAAAACAACTACAAGTTGTTTTTTTTTGGCATGTTTAGTCTGGTGGACTCCGTTATGGAACCAAAATTTTTTTCGGACAAGATTTTTTTCGGATATTTCACGAAGTTGACTTTTGTATTCATTAAACAGCAATACGTTATTAATAAATTTGATACATCACTTCAAAATGACCACTTTTGGATAAGCTGGAGAGAACAAGCACCCGGCACAGAAAGTATCCCAAGAGATATTTGGGGGTTGAGGTCTTATAAAGCTATCCTAAAAATTGTAGCCTGTTATGTATGAGTGATACAGTATGTCGCCTGTCACCTAGACTATACGGGTTTGTTACCCATTTTTCTTCATTAAGTAAGATGAGTGTGCTCTGTGCTTTTGACGTATAATTCATACTCGTTGATCCCAACATATAGTGGTCTTAAGAGTTTCTTCTTATAAGAGATGGTAATAGAGTGTTCTTGAGATTTCCCCCAGATAAGAGATGTTAATAGTTCATTGAAAACCGGAGGAAAAGGGAAGTAGAAGGCGAATGTAGTACGAGCAATAGATTCTACTATTCTACAGAATAGAAGAAACATCCAATATTACATTTTCTCTTATGATATTCTTTTAAGTATCCAAATTTTTATTCACTATACTTAAGCTCCTGTCGAGTTCCCTTTTCATGATGCAGTCCAGTGGTAGTCGTATACATCTTTAAGCACAAACAACAATGTTCAAAAAATACTCGAAGCATTGCTAGGTGCAGCAAATGTAAAGCTAATGTGGCTACTGTTAGATGATACGGAAATAAAAAAAAAACTAAATAACTACAGAATACAACAAAAATATGGTTCTAAGATGTGACTGAAGTAGTTACGAAAAAAAAGCAGTAATAATTTTTTATAGTTTCTTTAGCGATTTACTTTATTTGGCGATCTTTTATCAAAAATATTATCTTTATTGTAATGATTTTCATTGTAGAATATTATATTTTTATTAAATACTTTTCTCACTACTTATTGATTAATGGTGATTCATTATTCCTATAAAACGATATGATATTGACCTAATTCTTACTGAATGGGTAATAAAATGACTAATATAGGAAGATTACTTAGTTTGTTTTTTTTTTCAGTTTAAATTCACTCCATTAATAAATATTTAGTTTTTGTAAAAAATGTTAAAACAATAATTTTCGCCATGTCTTTTGGTTACACTTAAAATATAAAGTTGCACATATAGCAAAATTTAGTTAATTACATACATTAGCGACATATAAAAATCTGCTGTTTATATTCGTATAGAACGGTTACATATATTTGAGACAAACGTAAAAACATCATCTAGAAATGGTGTACCTAATAAATAGTAGTTAATTTATACCCAGATAAATGATGCTTCAAAAGAATCACATTTATGTTTGCATTTAACCTTAGGCTGTTTCAAAATAGTGTTCAAGTTCATGTTTCTCTGTATTTACAAAAATATGGATTTTTTTAGTATTAATTTCGTATTATTTATACCTACTTACTTTCCTTGTACTGTAATTCAGTACTAACATTTTTTCATCGGTTCACAAAGCCTCTTACCGCATTCGTCACAAATATGTGTAACCAAACAATAACAGAACAATGCGTTAATTTTTGAATTAGGAATTATTCACGTTAGTTAATCAAATGTCGCAAACCATCTTCCAATAATTTTTGGAACTTGAAAGAAATACATAACTATTGCGGTTAGGGTTTTTTACTTGTAGTACTTGCACACTGAGGCATTGTAAAACAATTATAGAACTTAGATTTCATCTTTTTTTCTTAGACTTAGACTTAGATTTCCAATTATTTGGAACCTATGATGTCACAGCGGTCACATGACAAGTATTGTTTTTTTGGCCCGAAATTTTGAATAAAAAATAAATTATTTTTAAAGTATTAGTATTAATAAAAGATAACAATATTTTGGGCAATATTAGGTACAGCTACGGTCACTGATTAGTTTACATCTTGTTTTTACATTGTAAGACTGTAAAATCGAAGTGTCGTACGGATTTGCTAAATGTCAATGTGATTCTCAAAAATTTCACGCGTATTGAGTCCAAAATGCATAGACTGCATTTAAATCACGCACAACAAACAAGATTAATTGCCAAACTCGAAGAACAGCAAAAACTTCTTTCTATAATTTCCATTTTGTTACATTTTGTAACCTAGATTTATTTTATTCTGTCCGGGTCCGCCACTGGTAACGTCACTTTGACGTAAAATGTGCATTTAAACGGGGTAAAAATTCAAAAAATTAGATACTAGATATGTAAGGGTGTAAACTATTCAATGACCGCAGCTGTACTTAAGCAAGGTTTTAAACAAATCTCAAAAATAGGCAACATTCCTGTTCACTCATTAAAACGCACGACCTCATAAGTTCAATATCTATTACTGGACTCGTCTTGTATTTGATGGACCTTAAATACCTAATTCAAGAATTAACGCATTGTAAAAATGCCTATAACATTGTAATTATCGGCGAATATTTTCGCAGAAGTTGTTCATACTTCAAAGTTGTTCATACTTCAAACACCTTAAAGCAAGTAATTTACAGCGGTTATTATATATTAACAACACGTACCTGAATTCTTCTGTATCTGTAGATAACTCCTGCTCGATTTGAAGAAATACTTGAAGCATCTCGCTAATAATTATCGGCCATAGAGAAGTAACGTGTAATGGACTCATTCTAATTAAAATTACTCTAAAGCACATAAAAACTTGCGCTTGCACTCCCGGAACGCTTAACCTCAAGCTGCTCGTCAATTGTTCTAGAATTATTAATGAAGAAATAAATAAGTTTATGATTTAATACACACCTATACATAAATTTAAATGCACATAAGAAAAAAAAGATAAATTACTATACAAAATGTTTGCTTGTGTTGGAACTTTGTCGATGGAATTGGTGTACCACTATTTATCGTTGCCACAAGATCATTTCATAAGAATTATTTTACTTAATCTATATACAGTACAACATTAGTACTAGAAAGTCCAAATTAACTATATTTAAACTATATTCCAGTCAAATCTACCGACAGAATAAACAGAAGTCACCGCGTGATATTCGAGTCTGCACGTGACGCGCACCTTGCTATTGGCCACAAGTTAGTGATCCATTTTAGTCATATCGGTTGGGCTAACAGGCATGCACTTTGTTTTTCCGCTCCGTCAAATGACGAGTCCCAGTAGTTAGTTGTGCAAAGCTGTTGGTTTGTTGATTTGTTAGTCGCTATGGTGCAAATATTTTTTTAAGAACTTAATAACTTAATGCAATAAGTATAATTAAGCATTTATAAGCGTTAATTCTGAAAATGCACATTTTGTTATTTTAGTTGGAAAAGTATAATAATTACATTTATTAAAAATATCTGATACGGTGTCTGCGGATGAAAACGAGCAATTTTGAGCTTCTAGGAAAAAAGTTTAAAAAATCACATAGTTATAAGAACCAAACAAATAATGGTTAATATGTACATACAAGAGTGAACTACAAGATAATCCTACTTTAGCGTTAACGGACATTCAACAAAGAGACCTACAAAACTCTGAAACAATGATGTCAGTATAAACAGTTTAAAGAAAATGATAGGATGACGGAGGACTAAGACTAAAATGATACAGTTAGTAAAAGTAAAAATGTTGACATAAAAATTAGTATATCTTTACAAACCTTGGATATCTGGCATATATTTGGCATATTGATCCATCTCACTACAAAATATAACATAAGCTAATCGTTTCAATAATTGTGCTTTCTGTTCATATTCCTGTTCTCTCGAGGAGAATATATTTAAACTTCCACTTTGATTCATTGATACTCTGTCTGAAAGAGAAGAAAAGTTTTTTTTTTATTTTAACATACAATCCACATCAACCACGCAGGGTTATTAGTGGAGTAACATACACAAGAATTCATTTTATTTACATTAAATAGATGTATATAAACGTAAATCTTTTAAATAATTTATTATATGGTCAGTGTTTATGGTTAATGTGGTTTTGATGTCATCAGAGATTCCATATTTTCTTCTTGCTTCTTCGTTGTACTGGCAGTCAATCAGAATATGCTTCACCGTCAATGGGAGAGAACAGTTTCTGCAGGTTGGAGAAGATTCTTTGTTGATTAAGAATTTATGGGTCAGTGCAGTGTGTCCAATTCTTAGTCGGTTAATTATTACTTGGTCCCTTCTATTGGATGGATTATTCAAGATGGTCTTCACAAGGGGATAAATCTCATATAGTTTGGTTCCTGAATCTTTCCAGTAGTCTTGCCATATGTTCATACAGTGGTCTTTAATAAGGTTTTTGAGATCGGAGTATGGGTAATTTCTTGATTTGTTTGTGTATTGTGAGTTTATTCGACTTGTGTTTGCTAGGCTATCCACTTTTTCATTTCCAGCTATTCCTACATGCGACGGTACCCAGATAAATGCTACTTCTTTTCGATTTGATTGAATTATATTTATCTCATTTTTTATAGCCCGAAATATTGGATTTGTAGGGTATATTTGTTTTATACCTAATAGAGCATTTAATGAGTCAGTGATGATGACACATTTATTCTCACTGTTTAAATTCAAATATGGTTGTATAAATTAATCAAGACATTTTGTCCTCCCCCTGTATACCTTCGATCCCTATTCGTACCGTTCGGGTATGCTATGCATCCCGTAGGACAGAAGCGCTTAAGTCGTTGAGCAGAATAGACGCAAGACACAACCCTCGCGAGTGCGTCGATGCATCGAAATCGGTTGGTTTTATAGTAGTGAATTATGGTACCTAATTAGCGGTTCGGTAAGTTCACCTAGTTTAATACCTGTGTTTGTTTTTGATTGTTTTTGCAACCATTTAAATTTTATATTATTTGTTATTTACACCTATGAGTGAAAGTTCATTTATCTTGCCAGAGCTATCGAAGGAATAGCTGGTATTAATCTTAGTACTATTAATTCGTAATAGTACATTATTTTGTTAAACCCCCACATTGGCCTATCTCGCCGAATTTGAACTCATTTGTTGAAAAAAAATATTTTGTTATATTATAAATTTGAATGGTTGGTTTCGTCTTATGTCGTATTTTTTTATCGTTTTGAGGGTTGATTAAGTTGCGTCTCTTGTCGAAAGCTATTAACTTCGAGACCCGAGAATAATTTATGACCTTTTAAAGTGCACCATATGGGATTTTTTAAAAGGAGATTATAGTCGTTTTAATAAAGTATCGAATTTCAAATCATTAATTTCGAGCATTTCGGGGTTTTAGACAACATTTTTGTACATTTTTCGTTTGTATATTATTGGAATTTATTAGACATTGGCAATGGACAAGTTAGAAGAGAAAAACAGAAAGCTCAAATTTATGAGAAAGACTGTTTTAAACGATATGCAAATAATATTCGATTTGGGTTTTAAATCGCTCTCGGATATTTCGATCCGACCTTTATTTAAAATCAGGGTGGAAGAATTAGATTTAATACGCGATGAATTCTTGAAACACCACACAAATATAATTAGTAATATTCTTGCTGTACCAGACGCGGATACGAGGGTCGAAGAAAATGTTCGGGAATTATTTTTGGAACAATTTTATAAAATAAAATTATTTAGTGCGGAGTTATTTGAGCCACAATGTGAAACTCCAGAACCGTTTAGGTCGGTAGTAGTTCCAAAATCTAACATTCGCTTGCCTAAAATAGAACTGCCTAAATTTAACGGTGATTTTAAGGAGTTTAGTTCGTTTTTAGATTTATATAATTCGGTTGTACATAATAACGCAGGACTAGCAGAAGTAGAAAAGTTTAAGTATTTGAAAGGATGTTTAGAAGGGACTCCACTTAGTTTGATTCGTAATTTGCCAATAAATAGCGATAATTATCAAATTGCTTACGATTTAATTGTTAAACGCTACACAAATGTTCGTCGGTGTGCGACCGCGCATTGGGATGCGATCATGGGCGTGCCGAAAATATCGTTAGTTAATTCGAAAAATCTGGCTAAATTAGTAGACACGTTTTTAGAAAATTTAGCCGCATTGAAAACATTAGGCCTTCCGACAGAACATTGGGACTTTATTATGTTTAATTTACTTTTGTCGAAACTAGACGCGGATTCAGTAAAATTATTTGAATTAGAAAATAAATCGAATAAAATCCCGTCATTTCAAAAATTAGTTGAGTTTATTGAAACTCAGTACATTGCTTACGATAATTTGAATAGTAGCGTAAGCGAATCTAAGAAGTCGTCGCGGGCCCCAACTTATACGGAGCCTAAGGGTAATTATAAACATTCGAATGAGTCTAGGCATAATCGTAGTTCATCCTTTGTTACAAATTCGTCATTAGTAAGCTGTGCTTTATGTAAGCAAAGTCATTTTCTAAACCAGTGCTCGTTGTTTTTGAAGAAATCTCCAAAAGAGAGATACCAATTTTGTAAAGAATCTTCCTCGTGTTTTAGATGTCTTAATCAGGCTAATCATTCTGTCAAGTCGTGTCCAAAGTCCTTTAAATGTAGTAAATGTAATAGTCACCTTCATAATAGTTTGCTGCACTTCGATAGAAATCGTTCCAATAGTCAGTCGTCCACAGAAAATACTAATAATCCAGGGGCATCGGGAGTCGAACAGAATTCGCCTGAAATATCACATTGTGCTGCTAGTTTTGTAGGGAGGAAAAACGAAACAAAAAAGGAAATCTTGCTCGGTACCGTTTGGGTTCATGCAATTGATAGTAAGGGGTGTAAACAGCCCTTGAGATGTCTTTTAGATTCGGGTTCAATGAGTTCGTTCATTAGTCGAAAAGCTGCCAGTAGATTAGGTTGGCCTAAAACTCCTTGTTCGTTTGAAGTTAACGGACTCAATTCGATGCAAACGAAGCTGAATCAAGGTCAAATAAGTTTTTCTATCCAACCTCGTCATCAGGAGTCACCGGTGTTTCACTTGGAAGCTGTTATTACAGATCGGGTTTGCTCGGATTTGCCGAGCACCAAAATTGACATATCGACGTGGAATTATATCAAAAATTTAAAGTTAGCCGATCCCGAATTTAACTGTAGTCAATCTATTGATTTGTTAATTGGTTGTAGCATATTTTCGAAGGTGTTGTTAGAAGGTAAAATTGAAGGTAAAGCGGGACAACCTGATGCCCTAAATACCGTTTTTGGATATATTTTGTTAGGACCTACTAGCACACCTAATCTTTCGTCGACTTCGCTTGTTTGTCTTTCAAATATTGAAGACCCATTAGATTCTTCATTATCGAAATTTTGGGAACTGGAAAACATACCGGAAAAGCCAGTTTCAGAACCAGAAGACGCTCTGTGCGAAAACATTTATCGGGAAACACATAATCGGGACGTCTCAGGTAAATATGTCGTGTCTTTGCCTTTTCGTGAATCGCCGCCTTGTTTGCAAGATAGCTATGATATTGCTTTAAATAGACTGCTATCATTAGAACGTCGTTTATCTCGTCAACCAAGTTTGAAAAAAGAATATTCTTTTCATATGCAGGAGTATCTTGATTTAGGTCATATGCAGTTAGTCCCTAATGCCGAAAAGAAAAGGGGAAAGTATTACATTCCACATCATTGCGTTGTGAAACCAGATAGTGTTTCAAATAAAATTCGAGTTGTGTATAATGCGTCTCAGAAAAGTCCCAGTCTTGGCAAATCTTTGAACGAATATTTACTGGTCGGTCCTAAGCTACAACAGAACATAGTCTCGCTTTTGTTAAATTTTAGACTTAATCGTTTTGCGTTGTGTGCGGACATTCGTCAGATGTATCGCAATATTTTAATCGCTCTTGAACACACGGATTATCAACGCGTGTTATGGAGATTTTCTAGCCTTGAGGAAATTCAGGAATATCGTTTATTAACTGTTACTTTTGGAATAGTATCTTCGCCGTATCTTGCTTTAAGAACCCTTCAACAATTAGCATTAGACGAAGGCTCTCGTTTTCCTAAAGCCGTCTCGCTTATTCGTCATGCTTCGTATATTGATGATTTTGTTTTTGGTGCTTCGACTCTCGAAGAAGCACAAACTTTAATTGACGAATTAGTTACTTTGTTAAAGTTAGGAGGCTTTGAGTTACGGAAATGGTGTTCGAATGAACCCAAATTGTTGTCGCAATTTCCTGAATCCCATATTAATCCTCATGCCATTAATTTTGATCCAGAAGCAAATGGTCCTTCATTAAAAATCCTTGGTTTGAAGTGGATTGCACAGTCCGACGTCTTTCAATTTTCAGTCAAATTGCAAGACGTCCCTTGTACCAAAAGATCGTTTTTGTCCGAACTAGCTCGAATTTATGATCCTTGTGGTTACCTAACACCTATTACGTTTTTCATTAAACATTTAATCCAACAACTTTGGGCAACCGGTCTTAAATGGGATGATCGCCCTCCTTCGGAAATAATTCGTGTATGGGAACAATATAAGAGCGAATTATCTCTTATTTCACAATTCAAAATTCCTCGTTTTTTGAATATTTCTTCATGTCCCATCTTAGAGCTTCATGGATTTGCCGATGCTAGTGAAAAGGGATATGCTTGTGTCGTTTACATTCGTAGTATTGATACTCGTAACCTAGTTCAAGTCAATTTACTGTGTGCCAAATCGAAAGTAGCTCCTATAAAACAGATTACTATACCTCGATTAGAATTGTTAGCTGCTGTTCATTTGGTAAAACTTATGTCGTTTGTGTTAGAGTCGTGGAAGCATATAATATTTCAAAATGTGTATGCTTGGTTAGATTCTCAAATCGTATTGCACTGGATTAAAAGTTCCCCCTCGAGATTCAAAACTTTCGTCGCAAATCGCATTTCGTATATCCAGTCCTATAGTCAAAATTATTCTTGGCATTATATCGAATCTCGAAATAATGCAGCCGATGCGCCTTCGCGAGGCATGCTACCGGCCGCTTTTCTATCGAAATTAGACTGGTTAACAGGTCCTTCGCTTTTGTATAACATTCCATTAAATTTTCCAGAGGTTCCTCCCTCATTGCAGGAAAAATCCTCTTTGGAAGAGGTAAAGAAATCTTTAGTATTTGTTTCTACTCATGAGGAACATTTTTTGTCTTGTTTACTGAAAAATAAATCGTCTTTTACCTCGATCCAAAGAATTTTGGCTTTTATGTTGCGATTCGCTCACAACTCTCATTATAAAAGGTCGAAACGGTCAGGACCCTTGACTTTCGTAGAATTAGAAGACTCGTTGATTATTCTTGTCAGATTTACACAGGAAAAGTATTTTGAAGAACATCTTCAATCAAACTCTTTTCCTAAACCATTTCGTAAGTTGGGAGTATTTTTGGATGATAGCACTCAGTGTTTAAGAGTAGGTGGTCGTCTATCTCAGTCTTCGTTATCGTATGAAGCAAAACACCCGTTTTTGTTACCAAAGAAATCTCGCCTTACTACTCTTCTAGTTCGTTATTATCATGAGAAGTATTTACATGCTGGATTTAAGAGTACTCAATTTTTGATTAGTCAAAGGTTTTGGATACTGTCTTCTAAACAAGCCATTAATTCAGTATTGTCCAAATGTATTAGATGTTGGAAACAATCTCCCAAAAACTTACAACCCCCTATGGGTAATTTGCCTAAATTTCGTCTCGGTGCCATTAAACCCTTTTCGATTTGTGGGTTAGATTATGGTGGACCGTTTTCGATAACCATGTCTCGTTACAGGGGAGTTAGAACTCAAAAGGCCTATTTGTGTTTATTTGTATGTTGCGCTACAAAGGCTTTACATCTGGAATTAGCTAGTGATTTGACCGCGGAAGCCTTTTTGGCCGCTTTACAACGTTTTGTCGCTCGGAGAGGTCGAGTATCGCAAGTATTTTGTGATAATGGCACTAATTTCCACAGTGCTTATCGACAGCTTAGTAGCTTTATGGAGAGCGCTCTCGATAAGGAAAATATTAAGTTTTCATTTGCTCCTCCTGCTGCTCCACATTTTGGCGGTATTTATGAACGCGGAATTCGTTCTGTAAAGGAACATATTGGTCGTATAGTCGGGGCACAAATTTTGACTTACGAAGAATTTTATACCGTTTTGACGTTAATTGAATCCGTCTTAAATTCACGCCCTCTCACCCCATTAACCAATGATGTTGAAGATCTCAATGCTTTGACCCCAGGACATTTCCTGACTCTTGAACCCTTGACATCTTTGTCTGTGCCTGATTTTTCGGAGGTATCCTTCAATCGTTTGTCCAGATGGCAGTTGTTACAGCGCATCCATAGAGACTTTTGGGCTCGATGGCGAAAGGAATATTTGCACACCTTGCAACAAAAGTGTAAATGGTTAGATCCTAGTTTTGTACCTAAAATCGGCACCTTAGTTGTTTTAAAGGAGGATAATTTGGCTCCGTGTAAGTGGCCTCTCGCGCGTCTTGTTGAATTACATGAGGGTAAAGACGGTGTAGCTCGAGTGGCTACCGTGCGTACGATTACCGGAACCTTAAAACGGCCTCTTGTCCGAATCTGTCCCGTGCCGATAGATGAAGATTAAATGGTCAGCATTTTTTTTTACTGATTTTGTTTTGTTCGGCTTTTATGAATAGAACCACGACAAAACCACCATTTTAATTTTAATTTTTTTTTATTTTTTAGTTTAAGTTTTGAATATTTGTTTAATATTTGTATAGGAATTGTTTGTAGTAATTATCGTTTTGATTGTTTAAGTAATGATAGTATTTAGAATTCGTTTTGTTTTTAAAGACCTTATGGCCTTTAAAGGGGGGAGAATGTTTAAATTCAAATATGGTTGTATAAATTAATCAAGACATTTTGTCCTCCCCCTGTATACCTTCGATCCCTATTCGTACCGTTCGGGTATGCTATGCATCCCGTAGGACAGAAGCGCTTAAGTCGTTGAGCAGAATAGACGCAAGACACAACCCTCGCGAGTGCGTCGATGCATCGAAATCGGTTGGTTTTATAGTAGTGAATTATGGTACCTAATTAGCGGTTCGGTAAGTTCACCTAGTTTAATACCTGTGTTTGTTTTTGATTGTTTTTGCAACCATTTAAATTTTATATTATTTGTTATTTACACCTATGAGTGAAAGTTCATTTATCTTGCCAGAGCTATCGAAGGAATAGCTGGTATTAATCTTAGTACTATTAATTCGTAATAGTACATTATTTTGTTAAACCCCCACACTCACTATGCGTTTTGAAGAAAATTAAGGCTTCCAAAATGGCTGTGGCCTCGCCTGTGAGGATACAGCAGTTAGTAGGTATGGATATAGTGTGAGAGGTGTATTTACAATAGTATGCAGCAGCTTGTCCGTCATGAGCTTTGGAGGCATCACTGAAAATTTGGAGATAATTAGGATAATGAGATATCACTTCAGAGTACAAGTGTTTAATGAAAATCGGATTTGTAGTTAATTTGGGGTATTTTGTGAGGGTTAAGTCAATGGTAACTGGTTGGATTGTCCATGGAGGAAAATTTACACTGACTTGTAGAGATCGATTTAGCCTATCCATGTCAAAGTTAGAGGATTTTATTCGTTCTATAAGGGGAGTACTATTTTTAGTTAGTTTTGTAGAAGCAATACTGGGATGGCAAATTTGGGAGAATACTGGATGTTGTTTCTGTGCTGATATTTTGCCTATATAGTTTAAGGATAGTTGTTGGCGTCTAATATGCAGAGGGGGTTCTCTCGCTAAAACTTGTAAACTACTAATAGGGCTAGTTCTGAAGGCACCCAGTGCTAATCTCAAAGCTGTAGATTGTATGCTGTTTAGTTTTTTTAAAGCAGTTTTGCTTGCAGCACCGTAAGATATGCAACCGTAATCTAATTTACTTCTAATAAGTGACTTGTAAAGGCTAATTATATACGCCATACGCATATACGCCAAATAGGGATTTTCGAAGTAGTCGACAGATTTGTATACTTGGGCTCTCTGATAACCAACAATGGTGATTGTTCCTCAGAAATCAAACGTAGACTAGGAATGGCCCGAACCGCAACTGCTAAATTAATTAAAATATGGAAAGACCGAACAATAACAAGGAATACTAAGCTTAGGTTGGTCAATGCCCTTATTTTTCCCATTGCTACATATGCAGCTGAAACATGGACTCTCAAAAAAATCGATAGGAGTAAGATCGAAGCCTTCGAAATGTGGGTATATAGAAGAATTCTACGCGTGTCCTGGACAGAACATAGAACCAACCTGTCAATTCTGGAAGAGCTTCATATAAAAGACAGGCTACTAAAAAAAGTAAACCAAGCATACCTAACTTACTTCGGCCACATAGCTAGAAGAACGGGCACCATGGAACTATTGGTAGTAGAAGGTAAGGTAGAAGGCCGAAGACCAAGAGGAAGATCTCCAATACGATGGGTGGACCAAATGAAGAGTTTGGTGGGAAAATCCCTACATGAAGCCGTCCATATGGCACAAGATCGCAGTCAATGGAGACAGCAGACTAATAATATTTAGGGTGTCACTACGCCCTGACAAGGGCTAAAGGATTGAGGAGAGGAAAGGCTAATTAATGTTTTACAGTCGGCACCCCAAAATTTATTAGATAATATTTTAAGTATGTTTAACCGGTTTTGGCATGCTTGTTGTAATTTATTAATATGCACATTCCAATTTAATTTTCTATCGAAAGTTAGGCCTAAGAAACTTACTTCCGTTGACTGCTTTATAGGTAAATCATTTAATATTAAATTAATTGTATGGCGAGTGTTATTTTTACTAAAAATTACGTATTGAGTTTTTTCTGCAGAAAAATTGAATCCGGTTTGTAATGCCCAGTTTTGAAGTCGATTTAACATAAGTTGTAATATATTTGTTGCTGAAGCTAGGTTATTAGATTTGGTGTAGATAACAATATCATCCGCGTAAATGCTAGCTTTAATAGGATCTCTAATTACATTTATGATGCTATTAAAAGCCACTAAAAATAGGGTTGGACTTAAAATTGATCCTTGAGGGATTCCATTTTCTAACATTTTTGGAGAACTTGTGATTCCATTTATTCTAACTTGTATAGAACGATTACTTAAGAAATTTTTTATAAAAGCAAGCATGTTACCTTGAATTCCATAATTAGTAAGTGTTGCTAATATAGAGTGTTTCCATGTCCTATCAAAAGCCTGAGTTATGTCAAAGAATATTGCAATCAACTTCTGATTGTTTGCAAAGGCTTCATTAATTGAGGTTTGTAGTGAAATATGATTATCTAATGTAGACCGTCCCTTGCGAAAACCACTCTGAAATGGGGTAAGGAAATCTTTTGTTTCTAAATACCATATTAGACGGAGATTTAAAATTTTTTCCAGTATTTTGCACATGCTGCATCTGAGAGAAATAGGACGATACGATGAGGGTATATCTTTGGGCTTATTGGGTTTAATAATGGGAATAGTTATTGCCTGAGACCAGAGTTTTGGAAATTTATGTTTTAAAAAACAGGTATTGAATAAATCCAACAATAATATTTTTGCTCTGAAAGGTAGGTGTTTTATGAATATTGGTGGAATATCATCTTGTCCTGGGGATGTATTTTTGGAGTTTGCAATAGAGTATTCTAGTTCTTGAAGAGTTATGCTAGCATTTATTGGATCATCAGATTCTTTATCAACGATTTCGAATGATTCTATATTTTGCTTATGTATTAAGAATTCCGGTGTTATATTTTGGTCGCTAGAATTTTCTTGGTAAACTTCGGCTAAAGTTTCCCCAATAGCTTTTTTACAGGTGATGATCTCATTATTATATGTTAGTGCATTGATATGCCTAAAGGAGTTGGTACCTTTAAGTTTCCGAATTTTAGACCAAATAACCTGTGAAGGTGTTGATGAGTTTATGGACGATACGTAGTCTTTCCAAGTTTCTTTTTTGCCTTTTTTCATAAGATATCTTGATTCAGCTCTAAGTTTTTTAAAATTGAGTAAGTTTTCGTCTGTATTATGTTTTTTAAGTTTATTAAAGGCATGTTTACAAGATGAGAGTGCTTTTGCAATTTCACTATTCCACCAAGGTACGGGTTGCCTTTTACAGGGTTTTGTCCTTCCTATATTTTCTAAAGCTGCTTCAATAATAATATTATTTAAAGAGGTGATATCATAGTTTATATCATTGCTTAAATAGAAGTTTTCAAGTTTATCATTGATATAGGATTGACAGGATGCCCAATTTGCATTTTTTAATTTCCAGGACTGATATATTGGGAAATCAAGGGGACGAATGTGATCTGATGTTATAGAAATTGGAAAATGGTCACTATTATATAATGAGTTTAAAGTGTTCCATGAGAATGTAGTTGAGAGTGATTGACTGCATAAGGATATATCAATGGCGGAAAATGAGCCGTTGTAAGAATTAAATCTAGTTGGATTTCCTGTATTAAGTAACAATAAATCTGAACAATCAATTAGGTTTTTCAATAAGTTACCGTATTTATCAGTTTTGTGGCTTCCCCGTGCCGGGTGGTGGCAGTTCATATCTCCTAAAATTAATTTAGGATGTGGAATTTGGTCAATAAGTTTATTTAATTCGTGCATATCAAGATTACTAGGGTGTGGTAAGTAAATGTTACATATGTTAATCTTTTTATGATAGGTAATAGAGACTGCTACAGCTTCAAGATTAGTACTTAGCGCGATCGGTTTAGCTTCCAAATCAGCTCTGGTGAAAATAGCTACTCCGCCACTAGCTTGTTGAGTTTTTCGATTTTTTTTTAAAACATTGAAAATTTTTTAAATTTATGTTATTTTGTTTAAAGTGGGTTTCTTGAAGACAAAGGATTAAAGGAGAAAGCTCGCCGATTAATAGTTTTACCTGTTCATAATGGGTATAAAACCCATTTATGTTCCATTGCACTATAAATGATTTAGTCATCCCTTAATTATCCCTCAACTAGTGATGATTCGTCAGTATCGTCAGCTGAAGAAGGATTAGGGTTTATTTTTTTCTTTAGTCGGGTGATATTATTTCTTAAACTAGAATTTTGTGTGTAACAATAAACAAAGTTAAGGATCTGAATTAGTTCCTCTGGTTCATTGGAGTAATCTTTGGAAGTTAATTTAGGGTTACGAGAGTTTAAAACATTTTCCATAAAATCACATATTTCATTGAAATTTAGTATAAATGGAGGTGATCTATTTTCGATTTTATCTTTGATGGATTCTAGGGAGTGAATGACATCTTCGCGGGGGGTTTTGGAAGAGGTTTTGGGTTTCTTTTTTGATTTATGTTGTTTAGGAGTATTAAAAACGGATGAGTCGGTTGTTGGGTTATCTTCGATAATTTCAGGAGACGATATGTTATGTCTTTTTAGCTGTTTTGAATTGACTGGATTATTTAAGGTTATTGATGTTTCTGGTGTCGTAATATTTTCAGTGTTATTTACAGCTGGTGCTGTTGTTTTGGAAGAAGAAGACGAAGTGTTTGGATTATCTTGAGATATGTTTTGGATGAGGTCGATTTCTGTAGTATTTTCAGTGTTATTTACAGCTGGTGATGTTGTTTTGGAAAAAGAAGACGAAGTGTTTGGATTTTCTTTAGATATGTTTAGGATGAGGTCGATTTCTGTAGTATTTTCAGTGTTATTTACAACTGGTGATGTTGTTTTGGAGGAAGAAGACGAAGTGTTTGGATTATCCTTTGATATGTTTTGGATGAGGTCGTTTTCCGTAGATTGATATATTTTATCATTAGGTTTATTAGGTTTAGATAATGACGATGTGGTTTGAGTTGAATCTGAGAGGGGAGTTGAATTAGTTTGGTTTGAAATGTGAGCGCATTCTGATTCTTGATGACCAATGGTTTTACATTTGGAGCAACTGAATCCGTCTATGAAGAGAAATAAACGGTAGGAAGTATTATCATGAGTTATGGTAAAAGAGTCAGGAATAGACATATTTTCCAAGGGTGTAATGGATGATTGCCTTCTAAAGCTCAGAACATGACTGTACTCACTTTCAGACATACCTACTCGAAGAAAAGTCATTCTGGATACAGTGTGAATACCAAGTTTTTGTAATTCTTGTTCAATTATTTCGTTCGGGATTGTAGGACATGCATTTGATATTAGAAGTCTCTGGGCTGGAGAAATTAATCTTCTTACTTCGACTTGACATCCATTTATTTCGATATATTTATAAGAATGAAGAAGAGCATCAACAGTGTTTTTTGAAGAGAGGTATATGCATATCCTATTATTAGCAATTCTGGAGGCAAAAAGTACATTAATTGGACCCACTAGTGATCCAACAGTTACGACGTAATCATGGATTTTTGTACCTTCAATGCTGGAAATGACTATTGCTTGTTGTTTTGTTGGATGTTTGAAATAATTTACGACATCTGAGTAACTATGTTTAGTGGAGTTGTTTGTAGTATTATTGTTGTATGAAGTCATTTTATTAATTTTCTTGATCAGAAGTTGAGCCGGTCCTGTGGCCGGTCCAAAAAACTGGTCAAGACCCTACTGGGATTTTTGTTATCTTTTAAGTAGGTATTATTTAAAGGTTATTTTGTTGTTGTTACAAAAATAATACGGAAAGAAGTGCTACTCACTTGAGATAATATTATCAGCACTAACTAATGCACTTAAACTTGTAGTAGAGGTATAAAATTATAAAATATGATTTGTTTTTACCATTTAAAATGACTATATTTCGGGACAGCTGATAACGTGGTATATTTAATCGCTATCAGGGCCGAACCCCCAGAAGAAAAGTTATACGGTATAATTTAAAACTCTAAACAATTTAAAGAAAAAAGCTATGTTCTCCTAAGAGCCTTCTTTCAGTACATCACAGTTTTTCGATTTCTTTCTAACGCATTATGTTGGATATACCCGAAAAAGCGGTAGTTCCGTGATTAAACACATAAATATTGCAGCGTTACATACATAAGCGGCCTATGCCTAACCTACGTTTGATTCGTTGATATTTAAAATGCTGACCTCTGGCGGAATAAATTTAAACTACTAAAAGTGGTATAAACAAACCAGACAGCTGTTGCTTTGAATATAATTATTAAATTTTTTAGTAAATTTTAGCATTATGACTACGTTAAAGTATTTTAAATCAAATCGATATTGTTCTGTTGCTCACTGCAATTCAAGATCAACAAAAGATATTTTAACTTTGACAAAATGAAAGGCTATTATCGAGCACACTTTATTAATCAAATCTTGCCCAAAAACTACAAGTGATTAATAAAAGTGTGCTCGATAATTGCCTTTCATTTTATCAAAGTTCATTTATTTGAGCATTCAACCTTATATCAAAAGATATTTCAACTGTGGTTCTTTATTACATTCTGCGCTTGCTGGATAGCCCAAATTTGACGAAATGTCCCTGATGATGCTGTAGAAAGCGAAAGTACTTGGGCAAGATTTGATTATTAAATTTGTGCTCGATATTTGCCTTAATTTTTCAAGTTCATTTATTCGAGCATTCAACCACATATCAATTATAGTTATATTAGTTACGTAATAAAATTTTTTGAAAACAAGCTTTTTTGTGTTTACAAAAGATGACAGCAAATTATTTAATTTTATAACTAGAAAACAAATTAACTACACTTCATCTAATTTACATACCGATGCACGTCATCGGCGTCATAGCCCACGTCATCAGCGTCATAGCCCGTGACGTCACATGATACCAACACGAAATATTTAGGCAGTAGGTGTGATCTTTTTTAGAATTACTTTGCCGAGTACACTGGCATTACAGCCACTAGACATATTTTATTATATCCGCGTAATAATATTTAAAGATTCCTATTAATGTTAACTTAAAGAAATACACAATAATATGTTTCATTTAATTTGTATAAATGCATTATAAAGCGTTTTTATGAAAAACATTTACTCGGAACACACTGTAACTGTAATCGAACGAAGGTGAAATTTTGGCATAAGTTGGTAACACCTATTTGACAGTTGCGGTATTGACACTTTTTGTACTTTATTATTTTCAATTTTAAAGTGAATACCTCTTGTTTTATATTTTTACCTATTTAATAAAATATGTGCTTTTTAGAACAAAATAAGTGTGTTTTATTTCAAAATTGTCACGTAAGAATTTAAATAGTCGTTGTAAAGAGATGGTAATACTTTTGCAATAATTATGTGACCTATTTGATTTAAAACGGAGTCAGGATTTTTTTAAGCTTTGGCAACTATGTCAATTTCGATCTCTGTCAATGATAATGACGTGCATCGGTAAGTAAATTAGATGAAGTATATGCTTGTATTATATACAATTATAAAAAAAAACAATAAAAGGATCGATTTGTTGTCATTTTTGAATGTTTACATATGTATAAATTTAATAAACGATATTGTTTACTATTTAATTCACCTTGTAATAAAAGTACTAGTTTAAAGCTACAAGCTTTTCACCTGTGAAGTTCGATTTGGAATTTGTCAGATTCGTTTATAATTACATGAACTAAAACTCGACACATCCAATACACTATATGACGTCATAATTAATGACGCACTGAAAGAAGGCTCTGAAAAGAACTATGAATAAATTGTTTCATACTAAATTCTATAATTTTATGTCCATTTTCACAATGTTCCTAAATAAGTAAAAAAAAATATTCAGAAAACGCCTATTATGAGGAAGTTTCGTCGCGCAGGTTTTAAAAAGGCATTTCAGCAGCATTGGTTAAATAAAACATAACAATGAAGAAGTCGGCCTCAATAGTTAGCGCTGTCTAACATTTTGCAGATACGCCAATGACTGAATACATAGATTGCAATCGTTCTGTCTGTTGATTTGCGTTGAGTAGCGACTGCAACTTCATCATAATTAGTGTTTGCTATCAATTAAATATATTACTAAGTTTACATTATTAAATATATGTATGAAATGTACTTACTCATTAGATCTCTAAAAGTTGTGTTATCATGTGTCATTAAATTGTCAACGATTATCCTCCAATACTTCATACAACTATATTCCATTTGAAAAAGTGTGTTGTCTAGGAGGAGATCAAAAACGTCCTTTTTCCATGCTTTCCTTGTATACTGATAACTGCTAAGACTAGATAGTAATTTTGAACAAGCTCCAAAACTCGGCATATTTTTTACAGAGTGAGTTTTTAAATAAGGTACTATATTGCACATAAGTGATATTAGTATGTTGTTAACTTTGTCCTTTTCTGAGGATCCGAAGCAGATATCTAAGATAGGTGCCAGAATTTCTGAGAGAAGCTAGAAAATTAAACAAAAATATTATGAGAGATATTTCACTGATTCTAGATTTCATATACATCGAAGATCGTTGAAATTTCAGTAAATTAAACTGTTTACTGTAATCCAAAGCCTCGTGTGATCACCTCTACTTCCCTATGTCTTATATATAAGGAGCATAGATGCAAAACCCGTTAAGTCACATTTTTGTGAAATTCGCGTTTGATTAATGAGTTTGATTTGAGTTTGATGAAAAAATTAGTTGCAAAGATCGCTAAGTCAGGCCTGACCAATGGCGAAACATTTGGACTGACACGTGATTTCCCATTTCCACAAAGTGGCATGTGACAGCTCCTAACCATATAATGTTTTTAGTGTTGTTTAGATGTTATTCAAAGTAGGTTTACATAAATTTCCTTTTGTTTTCTTATAGTGGATAAAGATAATTAATGGATGTTGTAATATTGGTATTTCTATGGAAAAACGACCCCAGAATGTAGCCGGAACAGAATCGTACAGCGTACTAAACACCCAAGAGTAGTCGCTATGAAAAATAAGGTAAGCATAGAGAGCTAGATAATATTTCAATGCTTCGAACTAATCATGTTTTGTTTTCAGATATTCGGCTAAAAGTTTGCCTGAAAAACCAAAATGTTTTTTTATAAAAATAAGTTCTTGAAGTGAAATTTATTAACTATGAGTGATCTGCAATTTGTTCATGAAAGATTTTATGAAGTTCCATCAAAACTTAAACAAGATGCCCTCATATTAACATGTTGTGAGGCTAAGACATCGGAGGGAAGAAGAAGCCAAGCAGAGAGAGAATTGAGCGGCATAATTTCTCAAAAAGAAACACAATAATCTGAGTGCGTTAACTCTCTCGTCTAATATCAATATCTGGATAGTAGCTGAGCGAGTTTCAACGAAGTTATGTCAAATTATGAAAATAGAACAAACATCAGATACTGTGTGATCATTTAATCTGTGTACCACGAGATCGAAAAATGCCCCAATTGCCTCAGAAATAATGACGGCATACGATTGCCTTCAACATGGGGAGCTCTCTCCAATCATAATAAAACATTATCTGATCCGTCCACCAATCCAATTCCTGCCATCAATAATCTTCGTTCCAACTCCCACCCAAACGAACGTCACCATCGATGGTATAAATAAAACACATTAGTGCAGTGAAGACTGTAGTAGTGAAGTCATCTTTGGGCTCAGGCGACAGAAACTCCGGAAATCCTAATGAAGACTTCAGATAGGAAGTCGAACGCTCGGTATACATAACTTCAAGCTGTTCAATCCGGAAACTTAGTGAGTTATGAGCTAAGTCACCAAATCGATGATTTGATATAATATAAAAAGTATTACGAAATGTATACATCCCGTTCAGAGAAATGTAAAAAGAAATATTTACTCACCAACTGTGCTTGTACATTGTGGTTAGAATTTACAAATGTATTTTGATATAATATAAGAAGTATTACGACATGTATACATCCCGTTCAGAGAAATGTAAAAAGAAATATTTACTCACCAACTGTGCTTGTACATTGTGGTTAGAATTTACAAATGTATCGCTTATAATATTAGAATCCGGCGTCGAATCTTCATCTTGTTCCTTTACGGCAAAGTTTCTTCTTAGCCACGTCGTTTGTTCCAAACAGGAACCGCAGACTTGAGAGACACAATCAATTAACTAAAAGTAAAATCAATGAGTTCAACTAAGCGTCAGTGAGTTTACACAAACATTATAAAAGTTTTAGGTAGGAAGTTTTAGTATTTTATGTAAATGCTAGTCATACTCGTATATCTTATACATTATGTAACAAAATTTTTTCTAAATAATGTAGTGGTTACTACTCATTTTATACAGGTTTTATTTTGAGTTTAAATTCTGTAGACATCGGAATGTTGCGGTTTAAAACCCCGAATAATTCTGGAACTTCAGGCATTGTTCACAGTAGGATTTACAGGTGCAAAATTTGTTGAACATCATACATTTTGACGTTGACACTTTCGTACAGCGTTACCGTATTCTGGGGATATTACAAATACCTCTTACAAACATGAAAGATGAAAACAAGCAAATACTCCAGGTAAGTAGAAAATTATTTCCAGAATCTTGCACTGATAAATTATCATGTAACAATAAAACACTGAAAAACTTTGTTTGATAAATTATCAGTCTGTCCCATGATTTCTGGGGGGAACAAAAAAATGACAAAGGCAGGAAAAAGTTACCCGAATAAGACGACACTTTATATAGGAACATATAATGCACGTTCCCTACTATTCGATGAAAGACTTACTGAACTTGAGTGGGAACTAGAAAACATAAAGTGGGATATAGTAGGTCTCAGCGAAGTCAGAAGACGTAGAGAACAATTAATTAAACTAAAATCAGGGCATAGTTTTTACCACGTAGGTGACGACAATAATTCCTTGGGAGGAACCGGCTTCATTATACACAAGCGTCTACAAACAAGTATAATATCACTAAAGAAATTTTCCACAAGAGTGATTTGTCTTACTCTCAAATTGAATACAAGTTATAATATGAAAATAATATAGGTTTATGCACCAACAACAGACCACGATGAAGAAGAAGTGGATCAATTTTATGATAATATCGAAGCTGCTCTTAGAGACCATCAAGGACATTTTACTTTTATATGTGGTGATTTTAACGCCAAAACAGGAACGAAATTCAACCCTATAGAAACACCACTGGGAAACTTTGGTTTGGATGGTAAAAATGAACGTGGCGAAATACTGTTAAGGTTCATGCTGCAACGTGAACTATTCCAAATGAACAGATTTTTCAAAAAGAAACCACAGAGAAGATGGACATGGCAAAGTCCTAACGGAAAAACTTAAAATGAAATAGATTTTATTATCACAGACAAAAAACACACCGTTAAGACATCACGGTTCTAAACAGATTTGTTACCAGTAGCGATCATAGAATGGTAAGAAGTAAAATAGAAATAAGCTTAAAGAAGGAGATATATAAGACGATTAAAAAGAAGAACAAATCAAAACCATGGATGAAACCATCAGATGTAGATAGTTTTCAGCAATGTATTTCCGACATACTTAGTAGTACTGAAACAGAAAATAATATATTAACATATGACTTATATAATAAATTAACAAATGCCTTACTCGAAAGTCAAAACAAATTCTGTCCTACAAGAAGAGAAGATTAGCCAAAATAACAGGTAACTAATGCAGAAAAGAAGAGAAATGGGAAGCGAGACGGAAACTAAAGCCAACGAACTACAAAAATTAAATAAAGAAATATCCAAAGCTGTTGGACAAGACACTGGAAAATACAACCAAGAACAAATCGAACATACCAATGAGAACAATAGAAATATGAAAGTATTAAGAAAAAGACTATGAATGGGGACAAGGCAGATAAAAAATATTAAAGATAGAAATGGTCATCTTACAACCAACAGAGAGGAAACCCTTAAAATAGTTAAAGACTTCTACAAGTTGCTGTACACAAGCCAACACAAAGCAAATAGAGATCAAGTAGCAGGAATATTAACAAGGAAAAAGGCCATTGTCAACCAAGTATCAGAACTACTACCAGAAATCACAATAGACGAAATAAAACTAGCCCTAAAAAAAGCTAACAATAACAAATCCGGGCAAAGATTGTGTAGTTACTGATGCAATCAAAATCGGAGACACTTGCCTACTTAAGAAAATCAAAAACCTTTTTAACATGTGCCTTTTGGAGAGTAATATACCCGACAAATCGCCCAATGTAAGAAGTAATTATATCGTTCAAAAAATGAGATCCCCATGAACTAGAAAACTACAGACCTATAAGTCTTGTTAGTCACCTATACAAACTCCTAATAAGAATAGTAACGAATAGTCTTGAGAAAAAACTTGATTTCTACAAGCCAATAGAGCAAGCGAGATTTCGTACCGGATTTGGAACAAATGGTCACCTACAGAGTATTAAAACGGTAATCGAAAAGACTATCGAATACAATCGACCACTCGTTCTGGCTTTCGTAGATTTCCATAAAGCGTTTGACACGGTAGAATTTGACAAAATCCTGGAAGCACTACAAGCATGTCGCATTGACTACCGATATACAAGGTTAATTTACAATACATATAAGAACGCAACTATGTCGGTGAAACTACATAAAAACACAGATCATATCATATCGGCAGAGGACTCCGACAGGGTGATACCTTATCGCCTAAACTGTTTACCGCAGTACTAGAATATGCTTGTAAAAAACTTAACTGGGAAGATAAAGGCCTGAACATTGACGGTAGAAGATTAACAAATTTGAAATTCGCAGACTACATAGTCTTCTTCTCGGACAACCTCAAGGAGATATGTACGATGTTACATGAACTTGGGTCTAAAGATTAAGCCTTTTGTGACATGCTAACAATATTTTTTTGTGAAGATCTTTTGGAAAGAAGTACTGCTGATTTATTTTTCAGAAAATTTAAGTCCACCATTTTACAGTACATATTTTTGCCTTTTACAGAGAGAAAATAATATGCAAATAAGCACGGTTTTACAGGTTTTGTTAGATTATTGATAATTTTATTGTCATTGTCAATAAAAACAAATAGACAATTCTAAGCAGTTGGCTTTGTTAACGTAGGAATCCCGTAGATGACAGAGAAATAATTATAATTTATAAAAAATAATTTATAGCAGCCTTCGTAGCCTCTTAAATTTAGTTTTTACCTCTTTAACCATTCAGATTTATGTTCATAGAAGCACCATTAACTAAAATAATGAAATTGTTGTAATTAAGAAATTATTCAAAGTACGATAAAGAAATTAATCGCGACCCACAATACTGTGAATCACAATGAAATTTAGAAAACGAATCTTGGAAAAAAGAAACCACAAAAGTAGTCAATGGGTCAAAAAACAAAAAAGCAAATAATTATAAAGTAGAACCCATAGTATCTTAACTTACAATAAAAATGTATCTTACCTTCGCGGTCACATCTTGTAAATCTTTCTGATCCTTTTTCTCTTCCAATGGACAACACTTGATCATAATTTCATGAAGAATTGCGGCTAACAAAAATTGGGCGGATGGGGCTAATGAGCAGCCTTCTCTAATTAGAGCAAGAAGAGAGCCCCACGCCTCAAATAACTGAGTGGAAGAAGCGTTACGCATATAACTGTAAATATAAAATAATAGCTTTTTATAATGCAAAAACGCTGTGTTTTAATGAAAGATACGACGTCTGATTAATTAGAATTAGTATAAGTTATGGGGTGTAGAGTTGTGTTATAGAGGCAGCACCGTTTATCGGAACGACCACATCGAGAGTCATAGACGGGAGATGGTTCTTGATAACTGGTCCTCATAAGACAATTAGCTCTTACTTATGGCTCCTCGCGCCACATCCCGGGCAACTGCGTTGATCTGCAGGCTAAACTAAGTGAGAGTAGCCAGATATGGCGAAAATTCCACCGAGCGATTGCCGGTATAAGTAATCCCCCGTTTACTGACCAACAACTTCGGGTGGAGGAGCTAGTAAATGATAGGGCACCCCTTTGTCCTGGAGTTAAGAAACTGGCTTCAAAGGCGGAAGGACCGTGGAAGTGGTCAACGGCATAGCGATGCGGAAGAAAGATTGACATAAGACAACTCATTAAAGATCCGGATTGGATAAGTCCTAGTAGAATCAAATGGATATGCTTGCAGCGAAATTCAATTTCGGAGTAAGCTCCTCAATTGGATCAACGACAAACATGAATTGGGTGTCAGAATTATATTGACAAAAGAAATGGCAAAATCTGTTGATAACTTCATCCTAATCTCAGTAAGAGTGATGCTCATACAACTAAAAGCCAGACCAATCGACATCAATATAATTCAAGTGTATGCACCTAAAACAGAAGGAACAGAAGAAGAGATAGAAGAACTGTACCATAGCATTAATCAAGTCGTGAAAAGGTTGAAAAATCAAGACTTAAAATTAGCTTAATTGTACGCTAAGAATGAGATATATCTGCAACTAATAAAATAAAGATAAAAAGGGGAGTCGGGCAAGGTGATACCATGTCACCAAAGCTGTGTATTACCGTTCTTGAGTATGCATTTAAAAAACTAACATGGCAACAGAAAGGAATATCCATCGATGGAGAAAGATTAAACCATCTACGTTTTGCGGACGATATCGTGCTTCTGTCAGATAATCTGGGAGAGATCAAAGACATGCTCCAAGAACTGAATGACATACTACAAGAAACTGGGCTGGAGATAAATTTCGAGAAAACCAAAATGATGACCAATATGGTTCCCAGCGAAGAGATACAGATCAATAACAACAAGGTAGAATTAATGAATAAATACACATACTTGGGTCATGAAATTAGAATAACCAGAGACAACCAAACCTGCGAGCTAAATAGACGAATCATGTTGGGATGGGCGGCATATGGACGGATGAGAGACATTTTTAAAACAAATATGCCAATTCACCTGAAAAGGAAGGCATTTAACCAATGCATCTTACCAGTCTTGACCTACGGAGCAGAGACCTTAACTTTAACGAAAGCTACTGCCGAAAAACTGAGGGTAACACAAAGGCGAATGGAGAGATCAATGCTGGGCCTGACCTTGAAAGATCGCGTAAGAAATGAGGAAATACGCCGACGAACTGGCGTAAACGATATACTGCGAATCAATAAACAAAAGTGGAGGTGGGCTGGACATGTTGCTAGAATGGAAGACGGAAGATGGACGAAGAGATTATTGGAGTGGAGACCAAGAGCCGGCAAGCGAAGTCGAGGCAGACCACCCACCCAATGGACCGACGACCTAAGGAGGATAGAAACAAACTGGATTGCAGCAGCTAGAGATAGAGAGAACTGGAGACGTTTGGAGGAGGCCTATATCCAACAATGGATGTGAAAATTCGGCTGGATGATAATGAGATATAATTAACAAATGACATTTATTCAAAGATCCGGCGGACCGGTTATTGGTCACTTCTGCAAACAACAGATAAGTTTTGTACAACAAACAAGTACAAATCAACTTGTTTTGAACAAACGAGATATATTTACTAATAAAGATCGAATATAGAAAGAAACGCTTTTAAATATGTGATGAAAATGGGAAATTGAATACTTACCAATAAAATAATTCGAGAACGGAAACATCCAAACAAATGTCTTGACTGAGACCTTCAGTGGGAGGAGGGTTTTTTATCACAGCCGTTACGGTTTGTACTAAATTATCTAATGGAATGACTCTAATAGCCAAAATTAAATACACTAAGTTATTTTGGCTAGCATTTGGCTCAGGAAGCACCTAAAATATATTATTTCTAGATAAGTTCACAATAATTATTGAATTAATAATGAAAATATCCAAAAATCCTTTATAAAAGGTATATAATTAAACAGGCTCCATCACAGAACTTTTTTTAGACTAAAAAGTTAATCATCAGGGCATACTGGTTACCAGGCATACGTGAGTCAATCCCCTTAATATCTGAGTAATAATAGCCCGCAAGAATATTTTTAAATATATACCTTTTATACAGGATTTTTAAATAAAACTTTTGTGATTCATGTTATACAGCCAACTAAAGAAATTTAATTTTCCTTGTGGATGACAAATATCCCTCTTAATATGGTTTGTGAAGTAATAGCGATTTAACGAAAAACTATTTTAATATCATGAATTCAATGAATAGCTTCTACCATCTGATATTTCCATTATATCAACTTCAACTTTTAATTTAGTTTAATGCGGTAGTTCAAATGAACTTATCTTACTAAATTTGCTGACCCCATTTGTGATGTCAATAGGTTAGTTAGTTTTACTTTTGTGGTTTATAGTATAGTAAGAGAGTAGACATCATTCTACGAATATATAAAATTTTATCAATGAATTCTGCTCCACTTACTGATGAGTGTACAATAATTTTTATTGTCTAGAAAATCTTTTTTATGTAATTTCCATTTAAAATATGTCTTATTAATAATAATAAATATTCAAGAATTTTTCTTTCAAAAAAAAATTAAAGGCACAATAATATGAGAAGAACAAGAATTACCAATCACAGTTTTCTAAATTCTACGATTTTTCTTCAATAAAAGAAAATACAAAAGTATGTGAACAAAAGAGGAAGCTAGCTTGTTGACGCCAAATTCAATAGTGTGATTCCTTAAATCAAGAGACTTTGGTTAAGTTTTTACACCAAGTGGGATTCTATGTACCAAATTTTAAGACTAATCTCAACAGTCGACGACACGATTTCGATAAGGACCTACCAGGTTATTATTAATTACAATTTAATAATCTATAAAAAAAATGTAATCAAACCCAAGACAATAAAACAGGTATACTCGTTTTCGTCGTTCTTTGCGTGTGCCTGAAATAAGCTACTACGGAATTTTTAATATTCGTCTCTCTCTGATACACAGATGCGTAATTCAATTGTGCGAGTCACGTTCGTCATGGTAAAGTGCGATGAGACGGGAATGAAGAGACCATTCACGTCTCCCAGTATTGTAGCAATAACACCGATGCGTTTGGCCGATACGGTGTCGGTGATAAGTTCGGCCTCTTTACGAATACAGATAGCTGGCAATGACGTGTTTTTTTTTAACATGTTACCCTGATCTGTGCAGGTTTGAAGTAGCTGATGAAATAGTTTTTATAAGTAAACAGTTTTTAATTAATTAATAGTGTGAGCTCTTACTGTGTGCAATTCCATTACATAAAATAATACTCTCGACACCTTAAAAATTCCAGTTTATTATAAATTAACTCTCTCTCTCTCTCTCTCTCTCTCTCTCTCTCTTCCTTTACCCATTGTAATAATGACTTGTGGCATTGTTCTTGAATGAGCTGGCTAATAGGTTTATAATTGTAGCAATTACCATTGATATTTTATGTTGTTTTAGTCGATTTTAGTCAGTCATTGTTTGAATTTGTTCCGAACAGTTTTACTTGTTATTTTTTGTTGTGAATAACTAATTGTTCTATTTAATAAAAAATGCCGGGAAAAACGATAACAGGAGAAATGCGACAATGTGTAGTTCATTTATTGGAGTATTTTAAAAAAGAAAAAGAAAACAACGGACCTTTGCTTTCATTATCATCGTTACATGAACGAGTAGCGCACGCTTTGAAAATCAGTCTTCGCACAGTGACAAGAATAAAGAGTGAATACAAGACAGGGGCAGCTCTTACTACACCAGGAGAGTCACGTAATGTACAAAAAAAAAAGACTAATGATGTCAACGATACTATAAAAGGAGAGATTAGAAATGAACTGTATGGCATGAAAGCAAAAGGAGAGCACGTTAGAGTTAAAGTTCTAAATACACAATTAAGAAACAAGCATCTCTATGACGGTTCTGATACAAGTTTGTGACGTCTTATGAAAAATTGTGGGTTTTCATACAAACTAGAAAATAGTAGAAGAGTGCTATTTGAGAAACCATGTATTGTCTCCAAACGACTGTATTTTTTGAGGCATTATATGGGAAATTTTTTAAGTCCAAGCCCACTTCAGTTCGTTTTTTAGATGAACATGGATATTCCTAAAAGGGACATATAAACGTACTTGGCAAGATGACTGTGTAAAAAGCATCAGAAAAGGACACGAAAATACAGGTAAACGCTTTGTTGTTTTACATGCCGGAAGTAGGCAAGAATTTGTTAAAGATGCTGGATTACTGTTTTCTACGAAATCGAAGAGTGCAGAGTATCATGATTCTATGGATAAAGAGTCTTTTAAAAAGTGGGTCTCCGAAAAGCTGATACCAATGTTGGGAGGAACCATCTCTAATTATTATGGATAATGCCTCATACCATAGCTCTTTAATAGAAAAGTTGCCGAATGCCAGTTGGAAAAAATCGGACTTAGAAGAATGGTTACGAGCGAAAAAAATAATTTTTGACGACGATTCGGGCAAGACAGAGCTATTGAGTCTTTGACGCCAGAATAAACCACAAAATACCAGGTACGTTATAGACGAGCTACTCCAAGAACATAAGCATCAGGTTTTGAGATTGCCTCCACTGTCAATATAATCCGATTGAGTTGGTCAGGGGCATTTCTAAACAATACTATGATCGTCATATTGGAGAACATGGACGTGGAGATGAAACAGTGAAAAAAGTTTGGGGCGATGCATTAGCTGAGGCAACACCTGCAGTGTGGGTGAGTTGTGTTAACCATACTGAAAAATTAATTCAGGACGACTGGGCAAAAATGGTCACATATGATGAAAATGAAAGTAGGATTATCATCGATTTGGCGGAAGATTCCAACGATGAAGACAGTTCCAGTGAAGATGCTGAGTGATTAGCTAATTAATCAAGGTCAGTACGTTGTGACAGTTCAGAATTCGCTACAGTGCTTAAAACTTAAAAAATCTGTATCATTTTTTTATTTTAACACTTTTTTGGGTATATTTCAAAATTCTTTTAAAATGTACTTTTCGTTATATCCTGTCCTATTGTACTTCAAGCTAGAAAAATACTTCTTCGCAATTTATACGTATATTCTGTTATTAGAAATTTAATAAAAAATAATTTATAATTTTCTTTTATAACTATTATTTCGTTTGACATGCTACATTTTGCTCCGCAACTGAAGGAGGTAAACGAATCGAGCTTAGACAAGGAAAGACAGCTGAAACAACTTATTGCAAGTGTTTTTACACGCACACGCCAAGAACGATGAAAACGTTTATAATTAATTTTATATTTAAATTATCACCAAGTTGAGCAATTTGCGCCAAATGTATGCAATTTATATTACATTATTAACCGATTTTATGCTGACGTAAAGTTCAGATTTTTCCTCATCGAAAAACTATTGTTTTCTCAATATTGACTATAGAACTTCTATTAAAATATATAAAACAACATCTAAAACTTAATTATTAGTAAAAGTTCAATTATTCTTACCGTTTTAACACTACTAAATGGATTTCTCCGCTCATACCAAGCCACTGAAATCGCTGCTAAGAAACTAGTACTGTGATGCACAGAAATAGGACTTAAAAATTCTAGTAGCTGTTGCTTAACAATTTTAGAATTGCCATATACTCCGTTATAATCGTTTTCCAAATTGACTATAGTTTGCCAAAGCTTGGCAACACTAGAGATTATCCTAGGCATATGACTAAGTATAGTTTTTCGCGCACTTTGGTAGTGATCCGAGTTTTGTTTCGAAGAAAAGTTTATGTCACTGCCCAAAGGCGAGAAAAATACGTTAAACAAGTTGTTGATAATTTCTCCTGGATTCGTTAAGGGCGTAGTCGAGTTTGTGGGTACATTTTGGTTGACTGTTTGGGAGGAATCTAAGAGGCAATAATGGCAAAGCATTGTTAGAGCTTCTAGTTGGGTTACTGCATAATCTGAACATAACTCGTTCTCTAATTCGGGCATGTTATAATTTGTTGCAATCTTTTCCACATTATCGCAGATCTGATGAATTACACTAATGGAAATTTGCTTCAGGTTATCTCCGAAGTAAGGAAGACACGAGGTTATCATGTACAACCAATTTTCATGAAGATATTTGATACTTTGTTGTCGCAGAGCACTCATCACTGCTGACAGGAAAATTTGTTGCTGCGGTATCAATACTATTGACGAATTTAAAGCTTCACCATTTGTTGAAGACTCACCCGCTCCTTTACGAGAGAAAACTTTATGTTCAAGTATAATTAAAGAGTTGATCAACCGTAATATTTGTAGCTGGTAGGCTTCTACATGTTCCCCAATTCTATTGTTGTTATCACAAAGCTGAAAGTTATTATAAGCTAAAATTTCTTCAGCGAACGTCATTTCTTCGTCGAAGTTTCTCACTGATATTAGTAAACAATTCAAAAGAATCTTTTGAAGCTTGCATTTGACTAATAGATCAGCTATATAGCTTGAAAATCCCTTCGAGTTTTCCGCTACCATTATAATCAATTTCTTCATTATAATATTTAAAATATCTAAACTTTCGAGTTGAATCTTTAGATTGTTGTTCATTTCTTCAGTTATTAACGAAGAATCTTCTAAAAAAGGGAAGAATGTTCTTGAATAGTTCAGACATATTAAAATAATTACATCCAGGAACATGTATCCTCTGTAGAAATTTACATAGTCGTTACTGAGTTCTCCAGCAAATCCATAACCCAGGAGGGATTTCCGGTGTCTTGCAAGCAGATTTAATATTTCGTTACTTTTAAGATCCTTGATCCCACTAGTTGCCAGACATTTAATAAACAGTTGGGGATTGGAATTGATGCAGTTTTTCAAAGTTTGTAGACCGTAGATTATTTGGTTTGAATCGAAAATTTCGTAATACAAACATAGATGCGAGTGAATTGGATATAGTGCAACGTTTTTTGGTGTTTGTTGATTCATTTTGCACCTTAAATCTAAATCTGTAGGTCGAATAGCCCCACCATCTATATCATCGATATCCTCGGAACATACCCTGTCGATAATTTCGTTTAATATCTCACCAACTATGATTTTTTCTTCGTTTTTTCTGAAAAAATCTTCAGCACTTTTGCTAATTTCCAATTCACAGCTTGCATGTAGATTATCCGAATCGGATATACAGTAGGACCAACTTTGCACAAGAGTACTTTCCATATCTGTCGTTTTTGCGACATTAATTTGTTCATCGAAGCTTTGAGATTTCGGAATTTTTGCCACAGTCACACCGTCGTTAACAGCCTCCACCATCACTCCATCTGCAATTGGCTCGATACTTTCTAATATTAGCCTAGCTCTATATTCTCTGTCGTTCGACAATTCTAAACTACTTTTGTTTTTGAGGCTATCGAAACCAGAGTCTCTTTCACCGTTCGTTAAACGTTCCGGTGTGTAGCATTTACTCAAAGAATCATCATAACTTGTAGGACTTAGATCATTACTAGATGATATACTTTCAAGTGAGGAGTTTGAGTCTCTTTTCGTGTAAGAACCATCCAAACCAGTTGGATAGATTTCTTTGGAGCTTAAAGGATTGATAATTAACTTTACATTTTTAGGAGTCTTTTCGGATTTAGGAGAATTGGTTACTCCTTTAAAATCCCTATTTTTTCTAGTTACAACATTATTGGAGTCTTCATTAATACTCGTGGTCATATTTATCACAGAAGAGGAATACCTTTTACCAGCTTTTGAGAATGTAAACCATCGTTTTTTGGAGGGTCTTGGGCTAGGACTGTCTGTTACGTGGTACATTATGTTACCGTTGACATTGCTGACGGCGTATATCTTCTTTGATTGGATATTTTCCATCCTGGTGTGTTCGTCTTTGGTTATATCGCTTTGGGAATCTGAATCTGCTATATTGACGTGACGTATTGAAACTCTTGCGGTATTGGAGGCTAGTAGTTTCAATAATATAGGATTTATTATTCTAGCGATATCGTTGTGTAGTAGACTGTGGGTTAAAAACGATTCTGATATTAGCTGTAGGTTTGGAGTTTCTTTGTTTTGGAGGTTATCCAAGATTTTTAAAAGTGATCTAAAAAATAGAAGAATATTAGAATGAATATCTATTAATTCTAAAGATAATACAGAACCATAGACAAAAATCGTAATTAGAGTTGGTTTGTATCGATTCAGAACCCTTTAATTTTTAAAATATTTATTTATTTAATTTCAATTTTACTACACTAATTTTCAATAAGCGATGCAGTGGACGTAAATATTAGCACGTGTAAGCCTCTAACAGGACCATATTTTCGATTATATTTTCGTTTGGCCAAAAGTATTATCTTGTAAAATACGAAATTTATATTTTAATTTTGCAAAAGTGCGAGACATTGGTATCCGACAATAGGAACCATTTATACTGGACGAAAAAAACCAAGAAATTATATTTTTATGTCAAAAGCAGCCAAAAATTTTTATATATAGGGTGTTCTCAAAAAATATAATGGTTATTTATAATTTTTGTTATAGTTGTATGTACGATTCCAAAAAGTTTAAATATTGTAAAACGGATAGTTTTTTTGGAATAAAAATACAAAATGATTCATAATTCGTTTGAGTTAAATATATAATTTCATCATCATCATTGGTGCTACAGCCCTATAAAAGAGACTCAACCTTCCCAAGTCTCTTACGCCAGTCAGTCCTATCCATTGCCAACTGTTGCCAGTTTGCTGCGCCTATTTTTCTACCATCCACATCTACACTATACCTCCATCTGAGTTTTGGCCTACCCCTACTTCTACTTACCACAGGTTGTAACATAAGGATTCTTCTAGGAGGGTTGTTCTGCTGTGATCTTGCCAGATGTCCTGCCCATCTTAGTCTTCGTATTTTTATAAGAGATACTACATTTTTACCACCAAATATATATTTATATCTGTGATATATCTCGTAGTTGTACCTTCTTCTCCAAACACCATTTTCACAGATGCCACCGAACATTCTTCTCAGGATCCTTCGTTCAAATACAATTGTATATGGTTATTTTTGTTTTTTTTTTTTGGCTTAAGTTTCTGCTTCTCATATGTCTAGTCAATCCAAAACAGGCTATTAACATGGCAATTTTGATCTTGTTTGCGACGCTTCTGAATAGTTCGACCGATGTGAATCCGAACCACTTCCGTCGATTTTTCCCTGGACAATCAAGTGTAGCAGACGGTACTTATCGTGTCTCAATATGTGGCCTAGATATTGAAGCTTTCTTTGTTTAATTGTATTCACGATTTCTTTCTCCTTTCCGATTCTTTGGAGTACCTCTATGTTGGTTAACATGTTCGGTCCAGGATATACGAAGAATGCGTCGGTACACCCACATTTCGAATGCTTCTAGTTTTCTCGTTAGCCTCCGTCAGCGTCCAGGCCTCCACGCCATACAGCAAGATCGGAAAAATGTAGCATTTAACTATACGTAGTTTTAGGGGACGAGACAAATCCTTGCTTATGAGGAGCTTTTTGATACTGCTAATGCTGCTCTAGCTAGATCCTTTCTTGCCTTAATTTCTATGGTCTGTTCCCATTTTGCATTTACGTTGGTGCCAAGGTACAGGTATAGTACATATATATACAGGTATAGTATAGTAAGTAGTTCTTTATAGTGTTCCACCAACCTTTTCAATACTTCTTTTGTATTGAGTATATGCCCCTCCTTATCCTTACATAGTCCGATCCTTGGTTTAAATTCTTTTCTTGCATTATTTAGATTTTTACAGAATTTTCTTGTTTGATTTTCCTTTTTTAATGCCTCAAGTACTTCCACTATTCTATTTTGATAGAGAGTTTCTCTTCTCTTCTGAGATCTTTATATTTTTGTTCTTTTTCTCGGGTTCTTCTTTGCTGCATCAGTTTATATGCATTGTTCTTTCTTCTTGTAATGTCCTCGCAATCAGCATCGAACCACTCATTGCGTGGTGGTGGTCTTTGCGGCCCTAGAATGTTATTTGCTGCGTCTTTAATATGATTTTTACACATTTCCCATTGTTCACTAAATGTTAGATTCTCTTTAGTTATGTATTTAGTTTCGATAAATATATTATTTAAATATATCGATCTCTGCCGGCGTAAATATATGGCAGAGATCGAGATCTCGGTTATTTTTAAACATTATTCTGATGAACTGGATTTCTAGTGGGTATTTTGCTTCTGATAAAAAATATGTCACTATCATTAACGATTATAACAAGTGGTTTAGAATGTGTTTCAATTATATTTTCCAGCCGCCACATTTCCTTTTCTACTTTTTTTTAAACATATATATAATTGATGAAATTGAATTATAAAATAGAGTTATGTCATCTGAAAATTTGAAGGCGGTGTTTCTTCCTGCACTATCATTTTTAATATTTGCCCAGATGAGTTCTATGGAGTTTATCCCACAGTGATACAGAGGAACTCTCAATACCAGTTCATTCTGGTATGGCATGTTTTTGTACGATTTAAAAAAGCTGTACTTTAAGCATATGTTGATCAAATTTTATATTTTTGGAATGGAGACAATTCTGGATATTGCTTTATTAGATGCACTTGTTGGTATTTTATTCTTTATTTTACGAGAATGGTACGATCCGTTGTCTAGAACAATGATATATTTGTCTTCTAATATTGGTAAGACATTGAAAATTTTGACCAATTTGCAAAACATTGATCTTTCTCTGGATCTGATCATCTCTTTATGGTTACTACCGTTATCTACTGGTCTTTACTTATTCGACTCAAATGCCCAGAGGGGATTTGGAACAAACCCATTCTCGCTGCTAATGTGACAAATAATCTTTCAAATAATAAGCCTTTTACCTTTTCCTAAAAATTTAAAGTAATTGTAAGTTTTGAGATTTGAAATATGTAGAATGTAATAAATTACTTAAAGGATGTTTTAATCCCGTTGTTAATCCGTCCAGAGAAGCGTGTTGGAGATTTTACTGTAGTCTCTACACATATTTTAAATTTTGTATGCCCAACGTTCAACCATGACTCATCCAGATTATAAATTTTGCGTTTGCGAAAAAAGATCTGATCTATGGTCGATCTATGTTTTCTGAAGCCGGCTTGGTATTCTCCCATGAAATTTTCTACAAGCGGTGTCAAACTACTTAATAGGATGTTCGATAAGATTTTATATGCCGTATTAAATAGAAAGATGCCTCTATAATTAGAGCATTTGGTTTTATCTCCCTTTTTATGGATGGAGATTATTAAAGTTTTGTGCCATTTTGTTGGTATTTTCTCTTCATTCCATATCGTTCCAAGTGTTATTAGTTTGTGTATTTGTCTATGTAGAGTTTCTCCTCCGTACTTAAGTAATTCAGCCAGTATATTGTCAAAGACTGGAGTTTTTCTGTTCTTCAATTTGTTAATTGCTTGCAATGTTTCATCTATTTTGGGGTCCTCTACCCGTAGGTCCACCCCAAAATAAATATTTTCTCCATGTTCTTCCTCTTGATGTATGTTTAGTAAAGTCTTGAAATATTCTTGCCATGTTTGGAGCAGTTCTTTTTTATTTATTATTAATTCTTAATTTTTTCTGAGTACACACACACGCATCTAGGTCTGAAGCCTTTCTTTTCGTTTGACACTGAATTGTAAAATGCTCGACTATTTGACTGATGCCTATTCCTTTCCATTTCTTCATATTTCTATTGTTCGTACTTCCTTTTTTCTCTCTGATTAATTTTCTTATTTCTTTGGGCTACTCTGATCTACTGTATTTAGATGCTGTTTAATTTCTTGTTTGTAATTTTCTCGGATTTCCTTTTGCATTTTCCCGTTGTTCTACTGTCCCAATGCTTCGTTGGCCTTAGGTTTCTCTGAAGATATTCTCAACCTGATTTTTGCTCTTACTAGCTGATCGTCTGTATCTCCATCTACTCCCTTGAGGCTTCTTACATCCAGCACATTACTTCCGTGTCTAGCATCGATAATTACGTGGCCAATTTGGTTCCGCGTAGAGTGGTCATTAGAGATCCAACTCTGTTTATGAATGTTTTTATGTTAGAACATAGTAGACTTTACAAGCATATTGTTAGCTGATCTCTACAAGCCTTTGTCCATTGTCGTTTGAGATATCTTGGAGGCTGTGTAGTCCTATTGTCGGTCTTAGGTTACTAGACTTATTGTATCTTAGGTCTGTCAGTTGTCTCCACAGATTATCTGCATGTCTTGTTTGGGGATTTTCTCAAGCGTTCTTTCGAATTGTTCATAGAAGTAGTCTTTAATATGTTCGTCTTTATCTTCTGTCGGAGCATGTGAGGATAAAATTTGGATATTGTACCATTTTCCTTTCAGTCTAATATAACGAAGTCTCTCACTAATGGGCGTGAAACTTACAATACTGTTCAGGTATTCTTCTCGTACTACGAAACCTGTGCCAAATTCGTGTTTTTCTGTCTGGTTTCCACTGTAGAAAATGACCACCTTGTCTATTTTTATGTTTCCCGTGTCTAGCCACCTTATTTCTTGTATTGCTGTAATGTCCATTCCTACTTTTTCTAACTGTTTTATTGCATGTATAGATGCTTCCGTCCGGTACCAACTTAGAACATTTCATGTTCCAACATTAAGAGTCCTTGTCCATTGCGATTGTCGTTTTCCGTATGTATTTGTTCGAGTACGAGGCAAAATTGCAGTTTTCATAACAGACTGTTTTTTAGAAGGCAGGTTGTTGGCCTTCCGCTTAACCTTCCTTCTTTCTCCGGGCTTGGGATTGGCAAGAAAGACTGTTAAGCTACTCGATTCAGCCAACAGTCATTCCAGGCGGAGTTCCAACTAAGTTATGTTCCTCCGCGTATAATGACTACCAAATGATACGGTATGCTGTAAATTACTAGAGTGGCCGGTAGCTTATGCTACGATGTCAGTTAATATAGTTTATGAGGTAGATATGAACGTTTATACATTGTTAAAATCATGAATTGGGAGTGCTCCTCGTAACATCCATAATGTTAATAACGTGTATTGGTTAGTTTATTCCTAGTGTATCTTTATTTTGTAACTATATAGTTCATATATAGAATAACTTCTTTAACAATTAAAATACAATTTTATCGTTGTTGACGCCCCATACGTCGCTTATTGAAATTTAGTATAGTTTATTAGTGAATGCGTAGGCATCGAATATACCAAGCTTAAATGAGCTGAATAGACTTAAGAAAATAAATATAAACAGTTTGTCTTACCTGTCAAAATTTCTTATATGTGGTTTATTTGGAGACGTTTTAATGTTCAGGTCTCTCCCAAGATGCCACAAGAGGAAAAATTGTTTGATAGCTAGTACGTTTATATTTTCGTGGGTAAGATATGTGTTGATAACATTTTCCACGAACATCGTATTGTCGAATATAGTGTGTATTTGATATAGCAGCGTGACACATAACATAAGCTGGTTTTGATTACTTAGAGTTCCTAGAAGTTTCCATAATATTTGGCACATTTCCTGAAAGAAAAAAGTAGATAACGATTAAAAATGTAAACGAAAGATCGGTCTGCAGTGATAAAAATTCGAAACTTGAGTGGTAATAATTAGGATGTTTTGATAGTAAAACAATGTCATTAAGAATTATTATTATATTACTATTATAAACAAGCGTTTGGCAAACTAAACCGAGACTTACAAGATAATAATATACCAAATAAAATTATAAGAATGATAGAAATGGCAATGCGAGATTCCCAAGCAACAATAGACACCGGAAGAGAAAAAAACATAAATAATACAAATAAAAAATGGAGTAAGACAAGCAGATGTGCTCTCAACGGTACTATTTATTCTCTCGCTAGACAAGATAATAAAAAAGCTGTCAAACGCAGGAACTATCAACAAGAATGTAATGTAAATAATATGATATGCAGGCGACATAACCATATTAGCAACAGATAAAAGGGCAATAAAGGAAACCTTTCAAGAAATAGAAAACGAAGTCAAACTGAGAGAACTGGAAATAAATGAAACAAAATACATGAACGTAAGCAAGAAAAAGAATAGGTACACAAGTGACAGAACCGACAAAAGATGCACACAGTTTCGAAGAGGTTAAAACATTCAAATATTTGAGAGTACTAGTCAACAGAATAAATGAAAGTGTAGATACGAAAACACGAATCCAAGCGGTAAACACAGCGCTTTATAGAAATAAAAAAAAATGTATAGAGATAAGAAGATAAGCCGAAACACAAAAATGAAAATCTACAAAACGACCATAAGACCAATAGTAGTATATGCTGCAGAAACATTTACATTAACAGCAAGACAAAAAGAGCAATTGAAAGTTTTTAAAAGGAAGATTATCAGAAAAATACTGAGACCAAAGAGGAAAAACGAAAAAGATGCAAGACAATGGATGAATCACATGATACAAATATACAATATTTAATAAAATAATATTTTAAAAGTGTTACAAGGCTTTAAATTTTTCTCGATATGAGGTGTGCAGTGTAGGG
The DNA here is from genome assembly GCA_918026665.1 of Diabrotica balteata. Classification (NCBI taxonomy): domain Eukaryota; kingdom Metazoa; phylum Arthropoda; class Insecta; order Coleoptera; family Chrysomelidae; genus Diabrotica; species Diabrotica balteata. The sequence goes on from OU898279.1 coordinate 127,866,597, forward strand.
TTGTGCCGTTGATCAATATGTGCAAGAGTTTTGTACCCGGTACAGCGTTTTAAAGCTTTCCAAAAGACAAGGAAATGCAAGATGTTTGGAAACATTTGTGTAAACGCCAGGATAATTTTAATGTTAAATTTGCTCATGTTTGCTCTAAGCACTTTGTTGAACGTGATTGAAGTGATGAATCGGTCATTCAGGTTGGCAAAATATAAAACAGAAGTCAACTACTTTATAAGTTTATAAAAGACGTTTCGCTTTATACTTCTAAAGCTTCATCAGTTCTAACTCAATATGTAGTATTAAAGATTTTATTATATATGTACTTAAGTTTACTCATTATTTAGAACTAACTTAAAAAAAAACAGAAACAAAGGACACAAAAACTCTGCAAAAAATAATATTCGCAGAAACGAAGATTTAACAAAATTTTAAACGTATATTTGGCTTCATTTAGAGATGGTTCTCCAATGAAGACAAACAAAACACTGGTGAGTGTTTTGTTTGTCCTTTGTTTCTGTTTTTTTTAAGTTAGTATATATATATATATATATATATATATATATATATATATATATATATATATATATATAGTTGGGAGATTAAATAATTAGAAACGAATAAATTTTTTGTTAAAGCTAAATAAAAGAACAAAGAGTTTTACTTATCCTGCCCTATTAATGACTGCAACCTCAAAAGAAATATATATATATATATATATATATATATATATATATATATATATATATATATATATATATATATATATATATATATATATATATATATATATATATATATATATATATATATATATATTTATATATGTAGGTAGGAGATTAAATAATTATAACCATATTTTAGCATATCCCGAAGAAGCTAATAAATTTTTGTGAAAGCTAAATAAAAGAACAAAGAGTTTTACTTATTCTGCCCTATTAATGACTGCAACCTCAAAAGAAATAGTTTACCTAACGTGTCAGTCAATAATACCTAACTACTATATGTAAAATATATATTGTATGAAAATCACATTCCATAGTTTGAAATTTGTGGCATTCGGCCATGACTCCCTCCATCAAACTTCACTCTTATGGGAAAATTGTTATTTTTTACAATATACTAATTTAAATACTTAACCTAAAATTCATGTAGTAAATAAAACATCTAGTAAATTATATTAGAATTTCAACAGTTCGTTTCATCCGCAAGCATGAATACATTTTAAAAATTTAGCACAAGGTGACGTCATGCGCGTGAGTGTACGAGGTTAGTGCGTGGCAATATCATATCTGGTATCCTTATATCATGGATGAATCACGAAATACAAGAATGGATGGGTCAAGAGAACATAGTTAGAGCAATAAAAGTACAAAGAATTAGATGGTATGGACACATAATAAGATGAGAGAAGAGCAATCAAGAGTTATTATATCTTACTATCGGCTTACGTGTAATGCGTCATTATATTTGTCTGTAATATATGTTAACCGCGCTATATAGTGGCATAAAGAGTATAGACTATAATATTGCTGTCAATAATAAGTTTTTCTTTTTGGAAGCATAGCTTTCTTATCGCAAGGCATGGACGGAATGCATTGATAGGTGAAATAGATCGCGCAGAGGTGTGAAAAAATAAAAACAAAAGAAAAGCTATGAAATGTAATGAAACGACAGATCGTCCGACCACTACGTGGAGTAGTAAACGCAGTCCCATGCGTATATCTTAATAAACTAAAATACACTAAACTGCTATGCTTCTCCCCTTCGGTCACCCCAGGAATGACACATCCCGTTTTTTATTTCCTTGAACAGCGAAGAATAACAGCATATTAAATCTACGAAAATGTATGCTTGTTGGACTAAAAGTGTGACAATGAAGCAACTAACATTGTAACAAATTTGTGAGATTTCTTACATTGGGGATCTTACATTATAACGAAAATTAAAGCATACGGTTCAACTTATTTATACATATAATGTATTTAAATATTAACAAACTTAATAGCCTTCTTAAAATTTATTTTATAACCAACTCTTCAGGGCGTGCATGATTTGGACGCTAAATTTAAAATTCGACACTGAAAAATAAAATTACCTGTTTCTGCATACATGATTTGGACGCTGGGTGTAATTGAAATGTAAATGGAAAGTCAGGTAATAAAATTCTAGAGATTAAGCTTGATACGGTTTACTTGTCACTTTGAAATAAATACGACATACATTTTACGAAATGGAATCGATCGAAACAGTTTGATACTCATGTATCCTATTTCTAACGAACATAATTTTTTTTTCTACTCTTTGGATCTTTAAGTCTATTACTTTCACTATTACAGACACTATTAATTTTAATGTAAGTTTCAGTTTGAAAATTTTTTAAAACATCAATAAAATGGAAAATATTTGGATGAGCATGGTAAAAATTATCATTAAAACGCGAGTGGAACGATTCACAAGCATTAGTTGTTAATTGTAAACTCTCACTCATCGCAGTCCACATCTCCGACGGAAATGTTGCGTGGTCGCCAATGTAGTTGTCCAATAAGTAGTCGGAAAAATTTTCAATTTTTGAATCCTTTGGTTGAATAGCCATAAAATCATATATGAAAGATTCTTCGACTTCTGAGGGAGGTAAAAATGGCAGCCCAAAAATATATTTCAGCCATTTAGATATTTCACTGTCTGCCAATTTATTTTCCCGAATTAAGCCACAACCACCGATATTACGATACCAAGCTTGTATAAGATGAAAACGGCACCCTTTAATGTGCACATTTGGAAATTCAAAACGCGCAGCATTGTGGATAGCAATTTCAAAATCGGAGAAAATTATTTTTGGATTGAATTTTAGACCAATTACTTCACATTTGCGTTTCAAAACATTAAATAATTTTATATAGGTTTGTTCCGATTTGCCGGGAAGTAAACAATAACACAATGGTACATAATGTCCATTGATAAATACATGTATGGTAAAAAATTGCTTGAAATATTGAGCAGAGTAATTAAATGTACCGTCCATATAAATCGTTTCACTGCCGCATAGAAAACGCATGTTAGTGTTACACGAGATGATAATGTTAGAACTTAGTTCAACCGCAAATATAAAATTCTCGTCTTTAAGTGTTTTGATATTCATAATATTTACCGCAGCAATAGTTTCTTCTTTACTTTTGGGCAGTTTCGGGTGAGCCATTCGCCGTTCACTGTATATTTGATTTCGTATTAAATTAACGTCTTTAACAGACATGTGACTCAAGCAATCTACATTTTCTTTCAACGCACTATGTATGATTTTGGACGGCCTTTCGGTCAAATTATCCTTAGCCTTCCTTTTGGCACTGCTACGCACAATCTGTCTATTAAGCGTCTTGATATCACACTCGTGATTATGTTCTAGATTACTTCGGATCACTAACTTTTCTGGTCCTTTCGTGAATATCTTCGCTTTACACGACCGTTTTACGCACCTCCAATACGTTTCTCCCGATTTTAGTACTTTATCTTGAGAAAAAGTAAAACTGTTCACTTTGAGCAAAATTTTACCACAATTACTTACTAACATTGAAATTTCCATGTTCACTTTTCACTATTCTCTGACAAACTAGTAACTAAGTAAATTTCAATGACCATCATTAAACCCTAATTATATCTAATATCTGGTACCTGCGATAATCCTTCCGGCAGCGTCCAAAACAAGGGTACTTTTAAGACCCTCAGGTACTTCAGCGTCGAAAACATGCCCGCCCACTCTTCAAAAGGGCGCGATCTTCAAAGTAACTAAATCAAGCGTTCTTTTATATTAAAACAAGTATATTCGAGCCAGTTCTGAGAATTTCTCTCGAATTTAGATATAATTCGGCGCCTGTTACTCACATTTGAGATTAGTCGACGTCTGCACTCTGCCGACAGTATTGGCGACGTGCAAGTACTTGGAGGGGATACGAGAAACGATCGTGCGTGAGTAGCGGAGAAATTTTGCATTTTTTACTGTACATTTCATAGATTTCATAAATTCATATTGTCAATTGTCATATTTTATATTCGATTTGTTTATTTACATTTACACCTTCTGTCTCTGAAGAAAATGGGATTTAGGAAATGCTGTGTTATAAATTGTAAAAATACAACAAAAAATTGTCAATTTAAGTTTTATTCGTTTCCAACTTCGAAGCACAAAGCTACTACAAAGAGAAAAGTGGATTTATATCATAAAAAAGCATAAGTGATATAACCTAAATTATGCATTATTCTTGCGCCCGATTTTAAAGTCAGTTTGAAAGAAATAATAAATAAAAGTTCACTTTTAAGTGTAAGTTTTGGTTTCATAACACTCACTTAACCCAAAAATCAAGTTTAATGTTTAAATTTTATTTTTTTGAAGTTTACAAGAATGCATCAAGTTCAAGTTTTTCTGAAGATGCATTAAGATATATTCGCTGTCCAAAAGTTTACCTATAGAGAACGAATTAATTGTTCAAACCAATATGATGATATCATGGGCTTAACCTGATAATTTATGCATTAGCATTATTTATGGTAATTTATTTTTCTTAATTCTTCCATTATTTTTTGACATTTGCCACTACTAAAGCTTTTCCCTTTGACTCAGTGCTTGGTTGAAAAGTTATTTGGTGATTTACTTTCTCAAATCCAGTTTTTATTATTGAATCCATATTAACAATAATGCTGTAATTCAATAATATATTTATTTGTATTTACGCTACATCAACGTTTACCTTTTAATGACATACCGACATAACCTCAATCTTACTTTTTCTTCTTATTCTTTTTTGGGGCCACATCCTTGACAGTTATCCAGTTCCCTCGATCTAACATAAAAGCGCAGTAAATTTTGCTGATTTACGACACCAGGTGTCGCTGTTCCGAACTTGCACGGTCCCAATTCTGAGTTTAGGTGAGGACTTGTAAAACTTGTAACAATATGCAAGTTTTGTTTTCCTTTCACAATATTTGCATATAGCTGCTGGTTTTAGGAACTTTTGCATTCAACAGTGCCCTGTACGTATTTAAGAAATTACTTAAAAATATTCCAAGACAAAACTCTTCAACTAGGTACATCGTCAATTTCATCGTCAAACACTTTACTTTCAGTAACCAACTGAAGTAAACCATCTGTCGTTGATTTCGTTTTAACATAAATATTCATAAAAGTAATATAAATATTCATGATTTTGGTCAATATACTGAGGACTTTACAACTAAAAAAATTTTAACATACGAAAATAAATATATTTAATGCACTCACCTCTATAACAACGGTGTTCTCCTCGATATACTTGACATATATTACATCTAAAATACCCGTAATTAAAATATTAGTATTACAATCTATTTTCCTACTGCATATGGAATTATTCGCAAGGCTGAAAATCTCCAACAGAGTGTTCATAGCCGTCAGCTGGTTTTCTCTTGAAGAATCTTTGCAGCAGGCCACCTAAACAATTTAAAATAAAACTATAATTAATATTTATATTTATATTATTTGGTGGTTTCCAAGCATTATTACTTGTTACAAAGTTAGACTCACTGTACCCCTCAACAATAAATAAAATATTTCATTCATTTTCCTTTTTATTATTTTATCGTAATGGGCCTCCTCAAAGAAACCAAAACCGACAACATGGCAAAGACCGAAGCAGAGGTAAACCGGCAGCAATATGAATGAAGGGCATCGCCACAGCCACCTTTACTTCCAAGCCATGAAGTAGAAATTTGGCAACAACGCGTGGTATTCCGACCGTGGTTTGTTTTGTTTAAAATTTCATATAGGAAGGCTTGTAAAGTTTGTTGAATTTAGTGTTTTTTTAACTTTATTCGAATGTTTTATTTGTAAATTATGTTTAAATTAATTAGAAAATATTAATATAAATGAAATTTCATTAAATTTAGAACTTTTAGAAGATTCTTAACGACAATTTAAAAGGCAAGTATAAATATAACCTACAAAACAAACTGAAAATAATAATACTTTTGCTTCTTGTTACAAAATATGTAAACTAAAAACAACAATAATAATACTTTTGTTTTGTTTTGTACAAAAACCTCCTAGCGAACATAAAACAGCTGGGTCTAAATGAACATCTTTATAAGGCCATGCAGAAAGCTGTACTCCTCGCGACCTCCAGATGTGTACGAAAATTTCTGGGAGATACTCCGACATACCAAGTCACCTAGGGCTCGATAACACGGAAAGAGTTCTACCAGAGCTCAATCCTTTTGATACCGTAGGTATCTGGGATGAGTGAATTTTCCCCTTAGAGGGAGTGTGAGCCGTATAGCTAAATCTGGGATACTTTTGTTTTTTGTTACAGATGCTCTGGCATTGTTGTGTAGCTGGTTGCAAAACCAATTATGCCAGTACTTTAAAAACGAAACAGGCAGAAAGTACGTTTTCGTTTCCCAAAGATCCCCAAAGAAGGTATACTGGGTTATGCTCTATTCATAGAGAAGGCTATATAATTACCAAATCTTCCATAGTATGTGCCAAACATTTTCATGAAGATGATATTCAGCGACTGAACAATGAGAAGATAAAGTTGGAAATGTACACATTGAAAAGTTAATATTTCCCAAATTAAAAAAGAAAGAAGGAATCCCGAAGACAGAAGAAACTTTTTGCATAAGAAGAGGGAACAAGAGATAACATAATTATGACAATTAGACTTAGACAATAATATCCCATTGAAAAACTGGACAAGTAAAATTACAAGTGACTGTGTATATTTCTATGTATTAAACATTAATCAGTTGGGACACAAGTGTGATAATATTTGTGTAACACATAGTGTAATAGTAAGCAGTAATTTTAGTGTAATCGTCAATGTAAGTAAAAATAGATTAAGTAGTAATGATTTGAAATGGATTTTACAATATAGTTAATTAACAAGATGGTCACAATTAGAGAACTTACTTTGTCATTTAGATCTGCTTTTTAGGTAAGTGATAACAAATTTGAGTATTACATTCAAAAATCTTTTGAGAATATAGGCTATTTTAAATCGATATACAAGTTATAAATGGTATGTTACATTCAACACATTTTTCATGTATACCTCTCTTCGTATATCTAAGTATGAAAATTCAACAAAAGTTATAAGTAAATAGTAAAATATTTAATTTTCAATTAGATTAATTTAGAACCATATTTATATTGTGTCTGATTTCTTAGGATGAATTTTTTAATCATAATAGTTACACTGTTTTTTTAGAACAAATTTTAAAACAAAGTTTTTACTGAACAAATTTTATGTCTTGTATTTTTAATAATCTTTTTAAATGTCGTGTTAATGTATTGTGTTATTTATATGCTAAGTACTTAATATTTAAAATTTCTAGAGATTCTTGACTGCATTTGATTGTAAGATTAATTGTTTGACACTGTATTTTAAGTGCAATAAATTTTACTCTAGAGATTATTTTATTGATAATATAACCTAAATTATAATAAAACTTTATATATATTTATTAGGTAAATATAAGGTTTTATTCATTTAATTTCCCTAAAAATATTTCTGCAATGAATTGAAGTTTTCAAAATATAGGTTTCCTAAAATTCAAATTCGTTTAATTAGGTAGACCTTACAGCTGATTATCGGACTACCGACGTCATAGAATGCGGTGTTGCCTTTTTTACTTCATGGCTTGGAAGTAAAGGTGACTGTGGCATCGCCAACGCGATGTCTAGAAGAAATCTTAGTGAAGAAAGCTGTCAAAATAGAAAGGAGTGACGATTAGGACCGGAAAGGCATATTACGCTATGAAAACCATTTAATATAGTATATTGCCAGTATCAAGATTATAAATTTGTGCACTGCTGAACGTAAGCCTTCCTTGATGGCTTTTATAGCTTTTTATCTTGTGCACTTTGTATCAAATGTGTGTATATCCGCCGTAAAATGAATATGAACTGGTAAAACAATAATTTATAACAATTACCATGCAAAGTGCTGTATATTAACAAGAATAAAGTACATTATTCATGAGAAATATAACTGTTTAAACGAATAACCTCCCTAGGCTGCCCGTACTTTGTATATTGAGTATTTAAGGAGTAAAAAATTAAAGATACATATTTTATTTTTAATCATAGCTTTTAAAATATTATAATATATGTATATTAAAAAGATAATTTAAAATAAGGAAGTAATATTTAAAAATGGATACCAACATGTTATTTTTATTCTAATCATTTTTTGACTCTAGAGCCAATTGCGTTGTTTATTTCGTGTATAGGCTTTTAAGAAACTACAAAATCTATACTAATTAAAACAAATAGCATTAATTTTTTACATTACATTCTAAAAACATTTGTGTAGTCACTAGGATATTAAGAATATCACGTTGATTAATTTATTCTCAGATGTTTAAACTGGAGATGCCTTATGGAAGATTAGTATAAAGGTGTTCAAAATATTATAACTTTAAAATTATCCATACTATTAAATTCAAAGTTCTAAACACCACTGCTTAAAATTTCATTTGTATATTTTGAAATTAATATAATACACTCTTAGCCCACACGGGATCTGTTTAGCGTTGGTTGTAGTGAGTCGAAGTTTAAATTTTTGTAGAAATAAATCCTGAGAATTGTGTATAACTACTTTTAAAGATGCTCCAGTTGAAACAGTTGCGAAAAATTCAGGAAAATTACTATATAACGAAAAGTGTCTGCAATTAAGTTTCCTGTCAACAATTGTTATATTATTATTATACATCGTAATGGTGTAGGATTTATAGTCTCAAGGGAGGTTAGCAAATGTGTTAGCGCTGTAAGCCAGGTATCCGAATAAGTTATAATGATTCAGTTAAACGCGAAACCCAGAAATGCTAAGATAGGTCAGAAAAAGTAATATTATTGGAGATTTTGGACTGGGTGATAGAAATTAAAGGGGAGACTATTTCGCAGATGTTTGCAAATAAAATAATCATAACCATCAGTGAGCGAGAGAAATGCAATAAAATCTGTAAAAACTTTTCCTGATTGTTGGCTGTTGGCGAATTAAAAGTAAAGTTTAAATGGATGAAACAACAGTGGTATTGTAACAAACTGGATATGAATTTTATTAGAAACAACAGTCAGGTGATTTCAAACAATATAGAGAGCAATTTTGAGAATAACAAACAACAAGAATCCATCGAGGGTGATTGGAACCATATCAAAACGACTATAAACAGCTCAACTTTAAAATTAAAAGATGAGGTTTTGAATCTAATGGACAAAAGTCTCATCTGGAGGTCCAATTTTCGATCACTTTTTCCAATATCTGTATCTAGCCGTATATTAGCCATATTTTGGAGGCCAATTAACAGTCCGAAACGTGAAACTATGCGCTTACCAAATGTTTTCTTCAATAAATCAATTGTAGCACGAGCTGTGTGACATGTTGCGCCATCTTATTGAAACAACAGCTAAGGCACATCATGGTTGTTCAATTGAAGAATGAAAAAGGCAGTAATAATGGCTCTATAGCGGTCACCATTGAATGTACACGTTCTGGCCTACATCGTTTTTGAAGAAGTACGATAAAATGATTCCACCAGACCATAAAGAACATCAAACAGTCAGTTTTAACGGATGCAATGGTTTCTCAACATACATTTGAGGATTATCTCAACTCCAAATAGGAAAGTTTTGTTTGTTGACGTAACCATTCAACCAAAAGTGAGCTTCATCGCTAAACAAAATCATATGAAAATCGGAATCAACGATAATCTCGTTTTGGACCCACTCATCGAATCTACGCCTTGTTAGGTGATGATGTATCTTCAATTCTTGCATAAATTGGATTATGTAAGTAGGCAAAGCAAGATCATTCCGCAAAATCTTCCATAAAGTGGATGGACACGTATCCAACTGTTGTACACGATGGCAGATAGACTGATTCGCACCTTTCTGTATGCTACGTTCTACAGCAGCAACAAGTTCCTTCTGTTTGCACTGTACGACGTGTCTGTGGATGCATATTATCAGTTAGAGTAAACGCGGTGCAAGAACGTTCCATGGTAAATCGATTAATTGCTCTGATGGACTATTATGTAGACCATAAAAAGATGTAGTGCGCAACACGTAATTCGAACAAAACCACAATTTTCAAAATAAATTTGTACAATTTGGAAGCGTTGTTCAGACGTCAAGTCTATTTATGCTGAAATGCCAAACCCGGCTTAACATAAATTACTTGACAGCTGTCAAAATGGCCGACAGTTAAAAAAGTGTTACCAACTTAAATTTCTATAGATCTAAAAAAAACACCCTTTATAACAATAAACTGTAAGCGCATTCTTAATTTTTATTGTCATTAATGTGTTTGTTAACACCTTCGACCAAAAACTATGTATTCTCTTAGTTTTGGGTACCTGAAATCCGGATAATTGGATATTGATTATTGTTATTTGACACGAAAATCTTTACTTAATTTGTATTATCGTATTGAGCGTAGAATATTTCGTTGGTTAATTTGTTTAATCACCCTTGTAATTTATTATTCTCCATATTAAATAAATATTGATTGTAGTACGGGTCATTTTATCAGAAAACTGACTACGAGAAGTCTCCAAAATAGGGAAAACTAGAAGAGACTGGAAAAGATCTATGGTAAGCACTTGACACTAGTAATGATGGTGATTCATTATATAAAATATAATACCGGACACAATAGGAAAAGTCCCAAATAATAATTTAAATGAAAAAGGGATGTTATATACTAACCACAATAAGAGATTCCACCCATGATGGTAATTTTGATTCTTCTTCGACAGTCAGTAAGTTTGGAAAAGCGGAAAATTCTAGCAGAATATTCGAGGCTATTCCCATTGCTCTTTCATAGTCACTTTCACTTTTCCTCGACGTTGCATTAGAGAGTGACAATATTTTATTTTTTGTTATAAAGTTGCTGATGTCGATAGGATTAAAATCACATTTGTAGTTTTCTTGCAAACGGGCACCTAAAACATAAAAAAATATTTATTTGTTAATTCATGTTTTTATTAAATTAAATGTGTAATTAGTTTTTCTGTTGAAATTGTTCAGTTCTATGTTCAATTATCCCTTTTTTTGAAAATTCTTCAAGCCTGAGGTACGTATACTTCTTGATATATACAAATAATGTTATAAACTTGTGAACGAGTTCTATTATTTCTACCTTCAATATTGTTTATGCATTTACACATATAATTGTTGTGCATTAATACTGTGCAGCAAGATCTCATTCAAGGGCACGTATGGCTAATCAAAACAACAACGAAGAGTGAAAAAACGTTAGAGAATCGTCGAAAAAATGTGGAAAGAGTTCAAAAAGTGTCAAAAGTATTGCAAAGCAGTAAACAATTCGTTAAAGAGCATGTATGACTAATTGAAATACCAACGAAGTATGAAAAAACGCCACAGAAGCATTAAAGAGACATAAAAAGCATTGAAAAAGTGTCAAACGCAATAGAGTAAAAAGCATCGAAACACAAAGGGAGCGACGAAACAGCATAAAAAGTCGTAAATCATATTCTACCGATGTTTTTTTTTTGACATTTTTTCTAACTCTTTTTTTTATACGATTTTAATGCTTCTTCAAACAATTTACATATGATTTTAAAAATTTTTTGTCGACGTTCTCTCGACGAATCTTTGACGTTTTCGACGATTCTTCGACGTTTTCGATGCCTTTAAGCTTTTACGAAGCATTGCAACGTTATTTTGATTTGTTTTATTGGGACCGTGCAAGTTCGGAAAAGCGACAGCTGGTGTCGTAAATCAGCAAAATTTACTGCGCTTTTATGTTAGATCGAGGTAACCGGATAACTGTCAAGGACGTGGCCCCAAAAAAGAATAAGAAGAAAAAGTAAGATTGAGGTTATGTCGGTATGTTATTGAAAGGTAAACGTTGATGTAGCGTAAATACAAATAAATATATTATTGAATTACAGCATTACTGTTAATATGGATTCAATAATAAAAACTGGATTTGATGAATTAGGAAAAATAAATTACCATAAATAATGCTAATGCATAAATTAGCAGGTTAAGCCCATGATATCATCATATTGGTTTGAACAATTAATTCTTTCCCTGTAAACTTTTGGACAGCGAATATATCTTAATGCATCTTTAGAAAAACTTGAACTTGATGCATTCTTGTAAACTTTAAAAAAATAAAATTTAAACATTAAACTTGATTTTTGGGTTAAAATGAACTCTAAGTGAGTGTTATGAAACTAAAATTTACACTTAAAAGTGAACTTTTATTTATTATTTATTTCAAACTGACTTTAAAATCGGGCGCAAGAATAATGTATAATTTGGGTTATGTTACTTATGCTTTTTTATTATATAAATCCACTTTTCTCTTTGTAGTAGCTTTGTGCTTCGAAGTTGGTAACGAATAAAACTTAAATTGACAATTTTTTGTTGTATTTTTATAATTTATAACACAGCATTTCCTAAATCCCATTTTCTTCAGAGACAGAAGGTGTAAATGTAAATAAACAAAACGAATATGAAATATGACAATTGACAATATGAATTTATGAAATCTATGAAATGTGCACTAAAAAATGCAAAATTTCTCCGCTACTCGCGCACGATCGTTTCTCGTATCCCCTCCAAGTACTTGCACGTCGCCAATAGCGATTAAAGGCTTTTTCAATGCTCTACATAAAGTTCTCTCGACGATTTTCTTGTGCTTTTCAATATTTTTTTAGGTTGTTTATGTCTAAAAAACCATTTTTATGCTTTTTAATTTACGAAGGTGTAACGATGAGTCCAAGCCATCACCGTTAAACCAGCGTGCGCGCGAACCAACCCATAAAGTAGGAGTGTATCGACAGTAGAAAGGGCAAAACTAATTACCAAGCTCCGCTATATAAACCGCAACATTTCCTCATAGAGATAGAATCGACAGGTGTTGACTGAAGGTTCTCTTCTTCCCTACCCCGGCTTGTGGACGTGTTGAGTTCACAAGTTGTTCCGTCCCATACCGCCGTTACCCGAAGAGCGTGTTGAGCTCTTCACTACCCGTACTCTGAAGCAGTCGTGTTAAGACTGTCGAGGAGTGTCCTATTAACCCGAATCACTTAAGGGACGTGTTGAGTTCCTTTCCTTTCTTTGTACCTATCGTCCGCTGTTATTAAATCGATACAACGTTCCCGTAAAATTTCAAATACACACTCGCTTGCCGATAAGACTAATTTCATATGACAAGGTCAAACTTAATTTGAATAAATAGGCCAGGTACTGAGAAGACTAAACCATATTGTAAATATGTACATAAGATTTTTGTCAATTTAATTTAAGGAAGACAATAAAGTTTTATTTTATTTTGAACTCTCTCTGACTGTCCAAAAGCTACCCGGATAGTGACTCCTACGAGAGGACATCACAAAGGTACTATGTCAATTTCTCTCGATGATTTCTTGACGTTTTTCGCCACCTTTGGAGCTTGTACCACGCTTTTCAGCGGTTTTTTACTTTTTTATACCTATTAAAACATGATTATGATTTTCTACCTTACAAGGGCACTATATAAAGTTCTCTTTTTTCTGTCGATTTTCAGCGTTTTCGCTTTTATGTGACGTTGCATTTTTTTTTATCTATTAAAGGTTTTTTCAATGTTTTTCCAAACATTTTAATGATTTTCTAGTTAGCCATGCATAACCCCGAATGATCGTTCAATGGTTAACGTAACCAATCAAAAACACGACGAAGAAGCGTAAAAAAAGCGTTATAAAAATGTCGAGACGTCTTGAGAAACATTTATATGTCAATCGCCAAAAAAAGCGTGAAATCGCTTCAACTAGCGTTGGAGAACAACGAAAAACAGCTGCAAAATTCAAATCGTACGCTTTATATATTTTTACGGTCATTTTGTTGAGATTTTTCGACTAAAAATCAACGCTTTTAGACGTCTTTCGGTTCTGAAAATGTCGAAAGACATTCAGAGCATTCAAAAATGTTGAAAGCACTGAAAGTGTCGAATGTCCTACAAAAGATGCTAAAAGACGCACTAAAATGACATCGAAAGGCATTAAAATACGGCTAAAATGGGTCCAAGGCCTTAAATCGTATACTTGCGATGTTTTCGTGACGATTTTTTAATTTTTTCTACATTTTTTCCTAGCTTTGCAACGCTTTTGACCAGATACTTTTTCACAATGGGTCAATGATGTAAACAAGAAGGCCCTTCAGGGCACTTTGACCTTGGGTTTAAATGGGTGGAAGTTTAAAATAGTGAACAATGCGTTTAATGGGTGGCCAACCTAAAAAAGCAACGGAAGCGTAAAAAACGTTATAAACACGTCGAAAGGTGTCCAAACTCTGTCAAAAGCGTTTAACTGTAGCAAAATCGTAATAAACGTGTGGAAATTGATCGAAAATGTGGTGAAAACCATTGGAAACCGATAAAAATATCTCGCATCGTACGATTTCGATATTTTGTAAACAATCTTTTAAGTTCTTTTACTTTTTATCTTTTATTGTTGCTTTTATGTTTATAAGACGCTTTGGTGCGACACTTTTTAGTGTTTTTACAATGCGTTCACACCCTTTTTATCTCAAAAAGATATTTGATAAAAAATAGGAAAGAAAATGACTTACATCATTAAAAAATGGAATTTTTGTATCAAAAATATTTACCTAAATAATATATAAGAATAATACTTACCTAATAGAGTTACTAATCGTACGGTTCTACTATCTTTATCACAGGTTAATGACTGCACAACAGATTTGATATCAGTGTTCGGTAAAAGTTTCACTTTTATGAAGTGCGTGTAAAATGACTTGTATTCTTCTAGACATTTAATAAAATGTTTGTTTTCCACTTTTGCTATTTTTGGCAAGGGTTCGGCTGTTTCTATAACCGTCAATGGTCGTTTGTCAGGTACAGGAGTGTTATTTTCCGAACTCATTGAATCATCTTCGTTTTTGGATTCGTCAAGTCTGGAAGTCGACTTGGATTTTTTGTTTTTGCTTTTTTTGTCAATTCTGGGACTAGTTTTTTCCTTCTTTTTTAACATTTGATTGCTGTAGGATCTTTCTCTATTATTTTCACCCACTGTTAGCTCATTTTTACTAAAATTGCTCAGGTTTTCATTAATCTTGGAATCTGATTTACTTTTTTCTAATATTCGCGTTTCTCCATTTTCAGTGCTGTCTTCTAAATTTACAGAATTCTCCAAAGTTTTCTCTAACGAGTCGTGAAGTGTTGAATCTAGAGATTGATTTTGTACACTTGTATTCTGCATGAGTGTGTCTGGTTGAATTTTACTCAGGATCTTTGTGCACAACTGCAAACTCTCCGATATTTCGTGTTGGTTCAGATCAGCCACGTTTGACTTTACAGTGGACACTAATTTCCAAAATAAGTTCGGCAAGATATTGTTTGTGTTTTCTGTATACGATTCTATAGGAATTATGTCCAATAAAAAGTCAGTCAAAATACAGAGCTCTAAAATGTGTGGAGGCCCACTTCCTATTTCACTCACTTGATTTCTATCTCTATATTTGTAAGTTTTAATATTCCTAACGGCTTCCACAAATAATTTCTCTATGTAAGACCATATATAGTGCCTTTGTAAAGTGTTGAATAGTAGATTAGCGTTTTTTATTAACTCTGGACAATTCTTATTGACAAACTGTTTGCTTAAAACATTTTCTTCGTTTTTTAAACTAGTCAGATCTCCTGTAAAAGACACGCATCGTATAGCACTATTTTTGTTTTTCTGTTGGTACCAACACGACAAATACAGCGTTCTAAACACATCACATAAAATATTGTCTAAAATTACAGTTCCTATCTGCGGTTTATCAAATAGAGAGATGAGCAGCCTATATGGTTTTATGTCAATGGGAGTTTCCGTGCTGCATTTTTTTAAAATTATTTTTAAAGCATCGTTTAGCAAGTCGTAGGCTAAAATATGTTGTTCTGGCGCTGGCTCCTCTTCCAGTTCGTTTTCAGACTGGAGTGCTAGTAAGTTATTGATTTCAGATCCCAATAGCCAGGAATACAGGCGCCTAAAACAGATAATCATGATCAAAGAACTTGGCATAACTCAAATGGATGGTTTATTAAAGGAAGTAAATATGGCAGGCATAGTCAAAACAAAATAATCGTTTTTTTTTTGACGATTTTCTTGTGAATAATTTCCAAAAACCTTTTTTTTACATACACACATTAAAAAAGGCTAAGGAACACCACCGTTATTACCATGGACGTATAAACACAGGTGGACTCAGTTATTTACATAACATTGTGAAGTCAAAATTATTTGAATAGGTCACATTCTCAGCATCTTCAACTGTTGTCACGTTTTTTTTATTAAAATTTCTTATTCGCGAGTCGCTGAAAATATTACTCCGTATTTTATACTCTACAGGTGCTATCAAACCAAAATAATAATTTATTGGTTATATTAATATATTTAATTGTAATCAACATATCAAATGTGCACATAGTGTGCATTACCATTTAATAATAGCGTATAATAGCGGTATTTACATTTCTCTGTCTTATGGCTCTACGTCAAACTTCAAATGCTGTGCTGTTCCATATTTGTTTACTTTTTACAGTAGATGAGGAAAAGTTGTTTTTCGATATCTTGGCGGTATTTTGAATGATATTTGTGAAAAGTGAAATAAACATCTTATAATAATGGTGCTACAGTGTTGCATTTGCAAAAAACGAAATATTTACATCCCGATCTCTCATTTCATTTGTAAGTACTGTCTATTTACATTATTTAAGATGAGGAACTGAGGAAGCGGGTTTGTTTACATTTTAAAACATGTCTTTCATAGGCATACTATTGAGTTTATTCATATTCATTTATGTATTAAATAAGATATGAGTTCATGAAATTGGTAGACATTTTTAAATTGTACGTAGACATCATCTGATTAAAAAATATATGTTTAGTACCTTTTTAATTTAATATTTCTCATGGATACAAATAAACTAGTGAATGAATGAAATGAATAAAACTCATTTATTTTTCTATGTAGGTTTCCAACTAAAATTGACGATCGAACTATTTGGGTAGCAAATTTAGGAGAAAACGAAGATTTTTATTGTAGCATTATTTTATACTATTACCTATAAAATTACCTATTCAAAAATTAACTTGAATTCAACTATATTTTATTATATTAATTTTAAAGCAAATAAAATTGTATTTTAATTTTTATATAAAGACGTGATTTGTTAATAGTTAAACTCTCGTTTTTTTAAATTCTTTGAACGTGTTTTTATACATTATTACTACTTCCAATTTTTAAAGTCTGAATAATTATCCCCGCGAGTAAAAATTCAAGCACGCTTATGCTCATTGAGGAAGCATCACATTCTATCCAAGCTTCAAAACGTTGTGTGTTAAAAGTATGTTATTGCTGTGTCCATCTGTGTTTATACGTCCATGGTTATTACATATTTTTCAATCAAAACTCAAAACTAAAATTTGAAAAATTTTTATCTACAAATCAAGGTATGCCATGAAAAATGATCTGTCAATTACACTGTTTGATTAAAGCAGAAGGGGCAGCGATTCAAATGCGTACGGTTAATTGCTTCAAATTGTAAAGAAAAAGTATTTCATATTTTAAGATAGTGTGTATTTACTTTAAAATTTTACTAAAACAAGTTTATTAAACGCAAATATAGTCATGAAGCCCCGGCATTTAACACATGTTTAGATGGTATGTGCTGTGAATATTATTAAGGCTAATCTTTCACAAGCTGATGTTGCACGTAATTTTGACACGTGTCTCGGAGCGTGATTTCGCTCTTGTGACGTGGATCTTAACAAATTGGCAATATCGCTGAAAGACATGTACAGTACATTCAACCAACTTACACCTCTAAACGATTAATGGAATTCACAGAAAAACTTTCGTTGTAGTAAAAGGCACGGTAAACTGCACTGGAGTTCTCCATAATCTCTTTAATTACTTAGTCTCGTAGATGTTGTTGAATAGCTTGGAAAGAGCTGTGATCTGGTGTGCCTCTAATAGCTTTAAAATTTCACCATGCACCTCACTAGGTCCTGGTGATTTCCCATCTTTAATCCGTTTAATGGCCATAGTTACTTTTTCGTTTGTTATTTCTGGGCCGTAGGGATTGTTTATCTCAATCGGGCTTCGTGCTGCATCTTCGAATAATTCTTGCATATACTATTGCCCATCTTCGTAATTTATCTTCAGTTAAATCTTACGTTATCAATATCTTACGTTAAATCAGAAAATACGTCTCCTTACTCGAAAATTATTTTAATTATTATAAAAAGATAATATTCTCTATTACCTGTTTAATGACATATCTCTCCTAAGGATTGTCGTTAAAGCTGCTGTTACCAGTCTGACCATGTCGGCGTAGAGTAATTGTTGGTTGTTCATAGGAAAGCAGACCATTAGCAAGTCCAATGCCGATCTCTGTACCAAGACGCTTGAGTCCTGAACTGCCGCACACAAGCCAGATACCTAAAAAACAAAAAGATTATTACTATATTTTTCGATCGATCAGTCGATCATTTATACGCAGCATAATAATCGGTAGACTAAAGTAGGTGGAGTCTGAACTCCACCGAGGTTCTACTATTTCGTTTCAAAATTCTGTTGCGAGTTCCCTCTCCTCTCGTTATTTTAAAGAGAATATCTCCCCGATAAATTTGTTCACATCATTTTCTCCACCATTTCTCTCACAGAATCAAACTTTATGCAGTTACACTCTCTTTCATCCGCCCAACGCTCACACTCCAACATCATGTGTGTCACAGTATCCGAAAGACCACAGTAAAGGCACTAATCAGACTGTGTCCTCCTAAACCTGAAAAGGTAGCTACGGAAGCATCCATGGCCTGTGGGCATTTGCGTCAGATAATAATCCAGCTACCTATGTCCACAGTCCACCCAGCCTAGAAGGTTCGAGATTAGCGATTTCGTCCACTCCGCCACATCACGTAAACCTGAAAAGGTAGCTACGGAAGCATCCATGGCCTGTGGGCATTTGCGTCAGATAATAATCCAGCTGCCTATGTCCACAGTCCACCCAGCCTAGAAGGTTCGAGATTAGCGATTTCGTCCACTCCGCCACATCACGTTTTGCCTCCCACTCTTGCTGCCAGAGACCAATTGAAACTAATCTCTCGGCCAGCCTTATCTCAGTCACCTCTCTAGGTGTTCTTCCAATGTTCCGCCCCTACGACTATGAATCCTGGCCCTTTCATCTGTCAGCACATGTAAAGGAACACAGCCGGTGATCGTCCACAGAGCGGCACCTGACTAAATATTTGAGACTGCTCCTTAATAGATATGTTCAATCAGAAATTAATCCCTTAATTTGTAATTTCACATTATTCTTAACTTCTTAATCTTATATAGTTTCACCGTGTATAAGTGAGACTTGTAAAACCATAGCGTACAACATTTTAATAATTAGTTCATTTACCTACAACTAAATAAATTGTCGAATAATATGTTTTCTAATTTAACTTCCTAAGTGTCGCAATTACGACCTGGATTAAATTGTAATGTAAGCTTATAGTTCAAAGTTATTGGTATGGCATTATAAAAGCAATAACCTCTGTGCTGAGGTATGAATTATTTGTGAGATTATAAATTGGGGATTTGAGCTCATGTGAGCACAGTTTATTATAAGTAGTTACCTAACCAACATTATATTGTGTAATTACTAGTATATAGTTATTACTAGTATATATAGTTTTCGGGGTTATTTCTTGAACTGGTTAAGGTCATACTTACAACATCGTAAATTCCTAGTAAAAGTCGATAATAAGAAGTCATCTGTTTTTAATCTTGATCGAGGTGTACCGCAAGGATCCGTATTGGGACCCCTAATATTTCTTTTATATGTCAATGATTTGACACATTTTTTAACTGCAGACCATATAGTTCTTTATGCAGATGATTCAACAATTGTAGTTGACGAGTCAAATGAAGTCGAACTCATATCAAAAATGAACTTAGTAGCACAGGAATTTACAACCTGGTGTAAAAGGAACTCTTTAATGGTAAATGCAAAGAAAACTATTTGTATGCAGTTCTACTCGCGCTTTAAGCCATCCCATGGTTATAAAATCACAGTTAGTTCTGAGGAAATACCTTTTAGTGATGCAACATTATTTCTTGGTAGCATTCTAGAAAGTAATATGAAATGGGATGAAAATGTCATTAAAGTCTACAAAACAGTGAATAAGGGTTACTATGCGATCCTTCAGTTGAAAACTCTATTTAACACCAATCAATTGATAAGTGTGTATTATGCATTGGTTTATTCATATATGGCCTATAATGTTATCTTATGGGGAAACTCTAGAAACTCTTCTAGAGTTTTTATAACTCAAAAGAGAATTCTTAGATTGATATTCAATATTAATAATAGACAATCATGTCGTAAATATTTTATTGAACACAGGCTCTTGACTTTTCATGCTTTATATATTTATAAGTGTATTATTCACGTCAAAACTAAATTTCAAAATTTTACCCTCAACTCTGACTTTCATAATTACCCGACAAGACACGGGAGGTTGATAAGCGTGTGTAAACACTCCAAAACTCTCTTTGAAACTAGTCCTGATTTTGCAGGATCTAAATTTTATAATTGTTTACCACTTAATATAAGAAATGAAAAAAATATTCAAAAATTCAAAAATAAATTAAAAGCATGCTTGGCCCAATTATGCGTTTACAACCTAAATGAATATTTTGACTTAATAAAAGACTACAGAGAATAAGGACCGACGGGTTCAGAGACGCTCTATATTGCATATCTTTGTTTTTTATTTTTATATTAATCTATATTTTATTGATTTTGTTTTATGTAATTGTCCTATATAACTTGTTGATCATGCTTTATGTACTATATGACTTGCCCTATATCACAATCTGATCTGATGGGATTAATAAAGAATATTCTATTCTATTCTATGTCGATAAAATCAACAATTTTCTGCGTAACTTCAACGTTTTATTATATTTATCATCGTCGATCGACAAGAAGCGGACAAAGGATGTGACTTCTCCAATAAAGACTTTAAGGTCTTTAAATTTATGTTCTGAAGTATCCCTGATTTTTTTTAGTTCTGTTTTCATATATGATAGCTTTCTAGCCTATAGTGACAACTATAATCTGATATCATTAGTCACCATTTCAATTTGTTGTGCAGACTCAAGAATTTTGTGAAGCTCACCTCTAACAGCAATGTGTGTACACAAGGAGATGCTACAATATTGCATTCTACAGGAAATTGTGGCAGTGACACTGACTTGTGGTCATCGAGTGATTCGGTAACAGGTAGTTTGAAGAGTGATTCGTTCCTTCCTCCTTTATCATCTGACTCGTCTTTTGGAGAGCATCAGTATAGTTAGAGAGCATAATTCATTTTTTTAATCAGCAGTTTGACCTACACGCGGCATCAGTCTTATCTGTATTTGTTTTTTGCGAATATGAACCGTTCTAAGTTATTAGATTTGTGTAACGACAAGGACTAGGGAACGTGCTAAAGTGCGCGAATCAAGGACACGATGTAAGAACTACCGCAAATATCATTAGTTAGGTACTTCTATTTTATATCAGCGAAGAAATTAAAAAAAGAATAGTGCTTGCCAATAAGTGCTATTATGGCTTGAGGAAACAGATGGCACCAAAACTATTAAGAAAAATTAAAATTACCATATATAACATACTAATAAGGCCAGTGTTAACACACTGGTCAGAAACGTGATCACTCATACATAACGACCAAGAACTGCTTAGACGTTTCGAGAGAAAAATTCTTAGGAAAATATATGGAGAAGAACAGGGTTTGTGGCGTAGGCGCTACAACTTTGAATTATACAGAAGTTTTGGGGAACTTGACGTTGTAAAATTTATTAAATTAGCACGCCTTCGATGGATAGGACATGTAATTAGGCGAGATGAAGATGCAACGATCAGAAAAATTTTCGACCGAAGAGGACCAGTGGTAAGACGATCCAGAGGAACACCAAAACTTAGGTATCAATATAACATAGAGCATGATCTAAAATCCATCGGAGTTAAAGCATGGAAAAGAGTTGCCAGAGACAGGGGCGAATGGAAGATTGCTTTGAAGAAGGATTTGGCTCATAACAAGCCGTAATGCCACTGACAATGTCTTCTATTTTATATCTTATTTTATTATTCTGTCAGTTTATTTTCCATCTAGCTCCTGAGCCCCTAAAAAAGTGTAGAAATACTTCTACAAGGATGAACTTTACCTGATATTACTTACATACAGAAAAATTTATCTATCAAACAATTTAAAAATAAAAACATAGAAAAGACTAAATATTAAGTTAAAGACTTGTGTAAAGTAAAAGTTTTAATTGTTGAACCAATGTTTTAATAACGCCGTAATTATATTTTAGCTTATTAATAGCTCTAGCCTTTTCCCATAACTTATAGACACTTTATAACATTTATTAATAATTTAATATGATTCTGAGACTTACCATTAATCCTATGTCGTTCCCCATTAGAAAAAGCTGGTCTTCCATAGATAACTTCCGGCTGTAATGTGCTAAAACGTAACTAATGGCAGGTAATCGGACTGGACTGTTGTTTGCAACGCATTGCCAGATACACGTGTAAAAATAAGGGCTTTCCACGCCCTCGCATACATTTTCTAAAAGTAAATTCGTCCTACAAAAATTTAATATGCGTTAACAAAGAAATTCAATTTTTTAAACTTTAAACTACATAAACATCAAATAACTAACTTATTAAACGGCAAAACAATTATAAAAATAAAAAAAAGACATTGACAATTAAAAGATTTTCTTTAAAATATCATAGCTCATTTATCTACAGCTTCAGTCAGCTGAGGACTGAAGACTGACAAAGAAGATAATATGCTAATTAAGTGGTATTCCTGTGAACAGTTTTATTATATCCTTCTTTGTCGCGAAAATTACGGGTCTCCTATTTTTTTTTTATAAATCCACATAAAAAACCATGATGGTTTTTGATATGCCCCAACTATTGCACATTCAGCCCAGAAAAATTCTTTTTTGCATGTTTTGTTTACTTTTGGTAATTAATTTGTTTAAAAGTACCTGTTGAAAATGTAATACATTTATATTGTGTATACTTCATCTAATTTACATACCGATGCACGTCATTATCTACGTCAGAGATCGAAGTTGACATAGTTGCCAAAGTATACAAAATCCTGACTCCATTTTAAATCAAATAGATCAAATAATTACTGCAAAAGTATTAGCATCTCTTTACAACGACTATTTAAATTCTTACGTGACATTTTTGAAATAAAACACACTAATTTTGTTCTAAAAAGAACATATTTTATTAAATAGGTAAAAATATAAAACAAGAGATATTCACTTAAAAATTCAAAATATTAAAGAACAAAAAGTGCCAACACCGCAACTGTCAAATAAGTGTTACCAATTTATGCCAAAATTTCACCTTCGTTCGATTACAGTTACCGTGTGTTCCGAACAAATGTTCTTCATAAAAACGCTTTATAATGCATTTATAAAAATTAAATTAAACATATTATTGTGTATTTCTTCAAGTTAACATTAATAGAAATCTTTAAATATTATTTCTACGCGTATATAATAAAATATGTCTAGTGGCTATAATGCCAGTGTACTCGGCAAAGTGATTCTAAAAAAGAACACACCTACCGCTTAAATTTTTCGTATTGATATCATGTGACGTCACGGGCTATGACACCGATGACGTGCATCGGTATGTAAATTAGATGAAGTGTATATAATGTATATTGCATATTGGAGAGCAGTGGCGGCTCGTGGCTTGAGAGACAAGGTCGGCAAGGTATTTTTTGTCTTCACAGATAGGTATACCGTCCAATAAAGACTTCAATCATCATAGGAGATTTTTGTTTTCTTGTTTTTTGTTTTTTTTTTGTTTTTTCCTTTAAATTTAGAACCTAAACATGTTTATAAATTAACTCTAGTCTACGTTGTTTGGAAGTAGCAAAATAGGTAATAACGTCATCGTAAAATTTATTAGAGTTTGAAGAGATTTTAAAAGTTATTTTTTTCTATTGACATTTGAGACAAGCTTGACATTCTCTCTTGTTTCATGGTATTTCGACAATAATTTTTTATTCTTTTGAGGCAAGAGAAATCTCGTTCATTTGAGGCAGACGTTGGTGGTAATGAGAGAATTAATGACAATAATGTTGGATATAGATAAATAAATTTGAATATTTTCTAGCAGTGTCATCTATTGGCTACTTTACTAGTTGAATAATGTATCACTTTCCTTTTTTAGGGTAGTAGCAAAATAGAGTAAACACGTGTTTCATTTTGTTCATCAAATCTCCATTTTTGTTTCAGAACGTTATAATTTCTCAATAAATAATTTATTAATTTCGGTAACAGTTTGTTGTAATGAATTGCAATATATAAAATTATACATATCTTGTAACTTATCCCATCTTCCGAAAATATTTGGATCAGCATATAAAACTTTTAATTCATTTTCTAATTTTATTTTATTAAAGAATGATGGATAATTTTTAATCAACCTGTCTAATAAATATCTTGGAAATTCTTTGGCGTAACTTTTAAATTTTAAATCGTCAAAGAGGTCAAAAATTTGCAAATCTTCAAAATTCGAAAAACGAGTATCTATTTGCATAATTATATTATCCAAAATTTCAAAATATAGGTACTCGTTTTTCGAGATCTGTTTCTTTGTCATGCCTTTTTTTTGGGGGGGTTCGGAAATAGCAAGTGAGTTCAAAACGTCACTGCGTATATACTGGAAATTACTATCATTACGAAAATCTGACTGAGATTTTGCACCAGTCTTGTTATTCTATTTTTGGAATGAATAATGTCAGTAAACTGATTTTGAACAACATTGAATATCAAATCGTTTGGGTAAACACTTTCTTAAAAATATTTAAAAGTATGTTAAAAGAGTAATCATTTAACAAAGTTTTCAAACCGATTGCTTTATGGATCGAGATATCATCACTTTCAAAATCGTCACATTCAATAATAAAATCAAAAACTTGCAAAAGCTGTTCACGAAAATCTGCTACAGTGAAAACTAACCGAGATTTAAAATTCCATCGCGTCTGACAAACTGTTGGCAATTTTTTCGAAACAAACCGTTCTAAAACATTAGTCCGTTTAGGCAAGCTTGAGAAAAATGAAGCAAATCCGCTTAAACTGGCAAAAAAAAGACGACATTCTTTAATTTTCTTACATGTATCTTGCAAAACTAAATTTATTCTATGTGCATGACAATGAGTAAATAAAGCTTGCGGTGCAATAGTTTTAACTTTTGCCTGGAGACCATTTAATTCACCAGACATCACGGCAGCGCCGTTATAAGTTTGCCCTACCAATTTATTTTTGATATCAAAAAATTTTAATTTGTCCTTTAAAACACCAAAAATATGTTCTGCCTTATGGCTTTTACTCACGTCTGTAAAACCTAAAACCTCTCATAGATATTACCACGTAACGCGTATCGAACAACAATAATTGACAATTGTCAATGACATAATATGTCGGTAGTTTCATCTACTTCTAGTGAAAAGCAAATGGTTTCCTGAATCTCAGATTCAATAATGTTACTCAAAATGTAACTAATTGATTCTTTTAATTAATTCTGGATTGTTTTAGATACACCGCTAAATGTCTTCGAATCAGAAAGTAAATTAGAAAATTCCAAATCGTATTTCTTAAACATTTTTATTAGTTCTCTATAATTACCTTGATTTAACGAATGCTCTGATTCATCGTGTCCCCTAAAAGATAATTCCTGACAACTTAAAAAAATTACAATAACTGCGTGATTATTTTTTACAATTTCGTTATGTTTAATAGCATTTTCACGTTGGGCATTATCTAATGAAACATGGATATTTTGTTTTCCAAATAAATCTAATTTAATGTGGCTGTAAGTATGATCTTTCGAAATAACACGTTTATGTAAAACCCTAAATAATTCCTTTAAATTATCGTATAATATCGTATAATATCGTATAATATCGTATCGTAATATCGTATAATATCGTATCGTAATATCGTATAATATTATAACCAGATTCACACCACGGATTTTGATGTTTGCCCCTATTTGTCGAAACTAAAATGCAAGGCCAACAAAAAAGTTTTAACTTTAACCGTTAACTATTTACGGCAGACGTAACGTATCACAGTATTACTTTAGAAAATAAAAATAAATCACAAAAAGATAGGCTAGTTCGTGCACTGAATATAACTTCAGTTTACTACAAAAATGAAATAACATTTCGTCCTACGCTCGCAATGTACAGTTCGCGACCAATCACCAATCCAAATGAAACATCGGCAAATGTAAATCTGCCGGACTTAGTAATTAAGTTCATATGAAAGAAATGTATATTTGGTTGCTAATCAACCAATATTCCGTTGATTTTTACAAGTAAAGTCAAGGTTGGGATCGGCTAGCCGAAAAAACAAAACGTGCATTTTCAAGAATTCATAGGCGGATGGATGTCTCCGATATCGGAACATTTATTTGAAAAGTGTCTACGCAAGGATCACTTAACGCTCAGATTGGACGAATTCTTTAAAAACCATGAATAAAATTTAGTCTGGTCGAATTCTTTTAAAAACCATGAATAAAATTTAGTCTTTATTATCTCACAGATATTTTTTTAGTTCACAAAAACAAATGACATCAACTGATTACCTGCCACAATTATTTATTGAAATACTGATTAAATTAAATATTAAAATAATCTATAATATCTATAAAGATGTGGGTCGGCACTGCCGACCCTGCCGCCCCTGACCGGCCGCCACTGTTGGATAGTATACTTGAACGTTTATATACACTGGAGTGCAAAATTAACCGGACACTCAGACTTATATGTATTGTTTTTAGACAGAAACCTATTCATCAGTCGATTTCCTATAGTGGTGTCAGTTGGACCTTTGGTCAATACTTATGCCTGGTTGCACCAACATATCTTAAGCTTAAGACGTGCCTTAGGTAGGCCTCAGCTCAGACCGATCGACCGACCACGACCAAACCGTCCGACAGCGATTCACCAAATATTGTATTTTTATTTTTAAGAATATAAAGAATATTTTAGAATCGAAAATGATGGTGCAAAGTAAGTGAGAGTTAAGACAGCCCTAGCTATAAGCAGAGCTTGGCTAAGCTGGAGCTTAAGATCTATTGGTGCAACCAGGCATTAGTGTCATAGAATTTTGAAAGGTGCAGATCACATAACTGCCCTTCATAAGCTGTCATTTGTCACATGTCATCTCTACATTTCCGTCAGACCGGAGCCCATTCTGTCTCCGGCTTCTTCACAATATGTAGCTTCGCCATATAAATTTTAAAGTGTTTTGTTTGTCTTAGTGTAGTGTATTTTGTATTGTTATGTCCAGTTTTTACATTTATGACATTCTACTATGTCGGATAGTCCACAATTGACGAAGTAAGTCTATAAACGTTTATCACATATAAAAATTTTTTTCAACCATAAACTTGGAGTTTTTTATCCAAGTGAATTAATTTTCCTGTTTATAAAAAACGTTTCTTGGCTTATTTCAGATGCCCCTGAAGATGATCTATTGATCGAAAGTACTTGGGCAAGATTAAATTAATCACCGTGTTCGATAGTTGCCTTGTATACCCTCAAAGAAACCTATTTAATTTTTTTGAATTTAATTTTATTTTTTATGCCTTATTAGTGATAACGTTTTTTTCTTCTTTGAACCCGTTTAGATGATTTATGCGAACAACGACCGTTCTACACAAACTTTTTGTTATTAAGGTGAAATAGTGTCTTAAATTGAACAAAATTATTTAAAGTTTATTTAAGTCTTTGCAAGTTTGCCTTTAGTTTTGTTTGTTTTCTTCTTTTCAAAAATTGCAATAAAAAATAATGATAACGAAAGAAGTAGCACAAGTTGAGGATGATGGGCGAAGCATTCGTTACATCACCAATGTTTTAGGAATTTCTCGAAGTAGGTACAGTGTTTGGTGCAATAGAATGATTTTAGGAAACAGGACAATACACTAGCAGGTCAGGTCAAGATACACGAAGAACCGCAGGTCAATTTTTTAGATTTACTATCCCGACCAGTACTTATTCAACGATTAAATGATGTCCACAGAAACACAGTTTCCATTTATACCGTTCGAAGACGCTTAACTAAATATGGATTCAGATCCAGAATAGCAGTCACGGGACTTCTATTAACAGCAAAACATCGGAGGCAACGTAACACTTCGCCCGCAAACATCTTAATTGGGGTGTCAAAGGATGGGATGCTTTGTTATTCACGGATGAATCAAGATTCAACAAATACTCATCAGATGGACGGCCTATGATTTGGAGAAGAACTTGTGAACGTTATCACCAATGTTGTTTTACTGCCAGAGTTCAATTTGGTAAAGATGGTATATTAGTGTTGCCCAAAATCGGTCTTGGTCTTGTTCTTGCGTTTTTGCAAGACCGAGATCAAGACTGCCCAATTTTTGCAAGACCAAGACTAACCTTGCAAGACTTGAGCAAGAACAAGACTAAGCCTGCGAGACTCTTGCGTCTTGCAGTTAGGACTGAGTATGGTTTTAAAGAGTACAATAGTTAGGGTTTATGCTTAGAGACTCTATGAGACGAAAAAAAATATGTAATAAAAATTTGAAAAACTGGACTTATAAGCATTACGAACAATACCATAAACATACATACCGAATCAAAATATTCATTAAAAAAAACACGCAAAGACATGAGACGCAAAGAAGTATTACCAAAAATTTGTAAAACTTGACTTGTGTATTACGAAAAATACCATAAACATATATAGCGAATCAAAATATTCATTACAAGAACACTTAAAAATTTGACACGTAATTCATAAAAGAGGTCATAATTACAATCTAAAACCTTAGCTGATAAAAAATATAGTTAGGTTAGCATATTTTTTTCCTTATAATTTAGTTACGAGGAATTAAAATACCACAAACCTTATCGGCTAAGACTAAACACCTTTTTTGCTGAGTATACGATGATACCATTCAAAATTTGCTGAAAGAATGCGGCTAATATTCAAAAGTAACGAGATAAACAAAGAGATAATGCCGATTACAGTGTAAACAAAATACCGATATATTAAAAGTAACGAAGTAACGATAATAATTCTCAATTTTTTATTCGGTACAAAATCATAAAAGATCTAATTTATACAGTAAAACTGGCAATGAAACAGACAATTGAACGATAACATCACAGATAGTGAATGGCCAACACTCGAAAAAGTACATAAGTTTCTAATAAACTTTAAACTTTTGTCAACAAAACTTGGTGGAGAAAAATATGTTACAAAGGCTCATTCTTGGTTTTCAAGCAGCTCGAGACAAAATGCTTAAACATTATAAGAAGAGCAACTGGATTTATTATATCTCTTTAATTTTAGGCCCAAGGCATAAGGCTCAGACTTTTGACATGACGTTATGGGGGAAGCAAATTGAAACAGAAAGCCTGCGAAAATTTAATAAACTTTACAAAGAATATAAAACTCTTCTTCTTCTTCCTTTGCCCTATCCGTTTCGGACGTTGGCTATTAACAAGGCTATTTTGACTTTGTTTACGGCACCTCTGAACAGTTCGGTCGATGTTAGTCCGAACCATTGTCGCAGGTTATGCATCCATGAGTGTCGTCTTCTTCCCGGTCCCCTCCTACTGTCGATTCTTCCTTGGACTATTAACTGTAGCAGCCGGTACTTAGTATGCCTCATGACATGTCCGAAGTACTCAAGCTTCCGTTTCTTTACAGTGAAGATAATAAACTCTAATACAAAACTAATATAAAACTCTACACCCAGTAAATAAATCTCTAGAATCACCAAGAAATGAAAAGAAAGTATCTGAATATGATGAAGATGAAGAATTAATAGACTTTGAGAAACTGTATGAATGCTCCTCGACTTCATCTGAATCTTGTCATCAAGGCTTAGTTATTGACGAGTTGGAGGAGTACCTAAGTAAATCCAGAGCCGCTAATTCGGAAGACATTTTAGAGTGGTGGAGGACGCATGAGACAAAATATCCGACTTTGTGATTTTCTTTTAATACCAGCAACTTCAGTACCTGCTGATATATTATTTTCTAAAGCATTTTCTAGAAAGCTTTTCTAGTAATTAGGAAACATAGAAATAGGTTAAGTTATGAGTCAGCCAGATGGTTACTTTGTATTAATTCTTGGTCAAAGGAATAAATATAAAGTATCAGTAATGTAAAAGTCTATTGTGCACTGTGTTGTATTTTATTTTTTATTTAAATAAATGGCAAATTATATAACTATTTTATTACATTTCATATAAGGTGAGGGTCCATCAATCCCTTTCTAGACAAATATTGTTCTTTAAAGTTTATGTCATTAATTTGGTTGTTTTGTTTTTTAACCATGTTTGTGCATACGTAAGCTTGTTAAAAGCAAACGCTTATTAAGAAACAGATTGACAGATTGACATGGTATATAGCTCGTTAGAGCATAGGCACGGATCGCTTAGATCGTGGGTTCAAACCCCACCCAGTATCAGTTGTTTAGACATTCATTAATTTGGTTGGTCTTTTTATGGCTATGTTAATTCAAGCTTAAAATGTACCTACTGTGTTACGTTGTTCTAAGATCTAAAGTAACGTTTAATAAAATAAATAGCAATAGGCTAATGGGTATTTTCGAGACTTGCAAGACTCTTGCTGCAAGACCAAGACCAAGACTGGGAGCGCAATATCAAGACCAAGACCAGGTATATTGGTGCAAGACCAAGACCAAGACTGTCTAAGTCTCGTCTTGTTCTTGCATTTGGGCAACACTAGGTATAATGGTGTGCACAAGCATTTCTCTAGCGGCTCATACAGAAACTGCTACAATTCTAGGGGGCGATTTAAACGCTGAAAGTTATATTAAACAATGTTGGTAAGATCATTTAGTGTCATTTCCACATTTGTTTTAGAAAACTTTCGTCTGATGCAAGATAATTCTTGTCTACACATTGCAAGAATAACACGGAATTACTTGGGTGAAATTAAGATTGCTTTATAACTATGGCTCCCAAGGAGTCCAGACTTAAATCTAATAGAGCATGTATGGAATATTCTGGGATGACGTATTCGACTTAGACTCCAGTTTCAAATTATCAATGACGTGAAGCAAGCAGTTTGTGACGAATGGAAGTAAATTCTTTATGAAGAATTTGCTTAATCCGAAGTATGCTTGATCGAATGAGCGCAGTAATTAGGGGTCGTAGATCTAATACACCCTACTAAATATCGTTTTTTACAAAAAAAAATGTTCAAAATTAAAAAATTGAATTTTTGTTTCTTTGTAGATTTTCAAATTATTTGAATTTTTTCTTCTTTTTTCTTTGTTAAATTCTTAATTTGTAATAAATTTTACTATTAAATTTTGTTTATTTGTTAAATACTCAAATAGAAATATTAAAACTTTTTTAAACGCCAGTTTTTAGGAAGAATCTAAGTGTCCGGTTAATTTTGCACTACAGTGTATGTATGCATGTGTGAGTGTCTGTTTCTATTATGTCTACTGAGCCTGTGCGAGAGAGCAAGTTGGCAAGGAGAATCAGATATCTGCATATACATATAACATAAATAGACTGTAGTGTTGTTATGCAATAAAGGCATTATAAAATGTTTATTCCACCACCTAAACAGTGCCGTTGAGAAAAAATCTCTGTGTCATTTTTAGACCACAAATTTGTTTCTCTTTCTAGCATCCTCTATTATTCTGACCCAGTCATTACGACAAAATATGGATGCCTCTCTTGCAGCCTATTCGATATTTTCAATAATTCGTTAATTTGGTAAGAGTGATTGGGATACCATAAAATTATAATCAATTGATTCAATTTTCTTCGTTGGATCTTCAACAATACTTTTCCATGACAACCTTATGTTCCTGTTCTGTACAGGGCACACGTCACTATAAGATATGATACTTACTTTACTTTATCGTGTCCGGACATGCCATTCATAAAATTTCGGCCCAGTAAAGTTTCGGGCTACGTCGGTTCCATCTCTGTTGGCGAGCCACAAATCTTCAAGGGTACATCGATGAGGACAGTTTCTGCATGTAAGAAGATGTTCCATATTCTGTGTTTCTCCACAGTCATTTCATCTTGGTCTATTTTTCCCCATTTTGCCATGTTTGATTTTATTGTAGCAACCCCCGTTCTGATCCTATTCAAGGTTTTCCACGTTTTAAAGTCTAGGGTCTGGCCGGTCCATTGAACCTGGGGAAGTGGAAAATACTCAGGCGGTTCATCCTGCACTGTTCCAAGGAAGCTTTTCCTAGATTTTAGTCGCTTTCGTGGTGTTCGAGCTTTGTATAGGGCATGCCGATCGTCCGCGATATGTTCAATTTTCTCTATGTGTTCTGCAGCGCCTCTGCGTGTTAAGGATTCTGCAAAACCCGCTGCTCTATATAGATTTGAAAGTGGCGTTGGTTTCATGTACCCCGTTACTATCCTGCATGTCTCATTTAGCGCAGTATCAACTTATACTCTTATATCAACTTATATCAACTTATTGTGTCGTAGGCTGCTGTCAGATCTACAAAAGCAGCCCCTGTTACAAGTTTTTCTTCAAAGCCCTCTTCAATGTGTTCTGTTAATGTGAGGACTTGACCGGTGCAAGATTTGCCAGGTCTGAATCCTCCTTGTTGTGGGATGAGGTGCTTGTCGACATTTTTTTCTATTCTGGCAAGTATGAGTCTCTCGTATAATTTAAAAAAGTGACAAAATAGCGAAATAGGTCTGTAGCTACTGGGTCTTCTGGATCCTTTTCTGGTTTTAACAAGGCTATTACTTTAGATTTCCTCCATGATTTTGGAATTTTGCAGGTTTTGCAGCACGTGTTATAAAATTGCAAGATCCAGTTTTTTGCTCCTTGGCCTAAATGCTTTATTTGTTCACTGCATATATCATCCACACCTGCAGCTTTCCCGTTTTTTAACTTGTTCAGACCGTCATGGAGTTCTTTTAGTGTAAAAGGAGTTCCTAGGTGGTTTGTCTCCGAATCCAATCTTCTCCTAGTGTTTGGGTCCTTATATCGGTTAGTAGTTCTTCCATTCGTAAGGAGTTGAGTAGCGACTTGGTTTGCTGTAACCTTACAAGGTGGTTTATGTTATTTTGGATCACCGCTGAGTTTTTTTACAAGGTTCCATGCTATTTTGCTACTATGTGTCATGTCCATTTTTTCCAGGGTCTCAATCCACTTTTCCTGTCTGGCTTGACTTAGCTGTTGGAGTAGTACTGCTCCGCAGTCAACCGTTTCTTGGCTAAAAGGGTCAGTGGAATAGAGGGTTTCGTATGTTCTCCATTATTAGTTCTTTAGACTCGCTGGACATCCCGGGAACATATTGTTGTCTACATCCTCTAGGGATAGTTTTTCTAGACACATTTTTGAGTACCTCTACGAATTTTTCGTAGTTCTCTACTTTTGGTTCAAGGCGTAGTAGTTCAACTGTATACTTTTGCTAGTTTGCCTTTTTGAAGTTAAATCTTCTGAATGGAATAGCTTGTGGTCTGACAATTGGGAAGATATTTATACCAATTGTCTATGCTGAGTTTTTGGTATGGGGCCATATACTACGTTGGTACTTCGGTCTTCGAGGTTGTTGCTTGAAAAACAGATATCCGGGTTATACCCTCTTTTCCAAACTTTGCTATGAAAAGATGGTGGAAGTTTAGGATGATGGATTAACGTGAGGCCTTCATAACATAAGATATGATGATGAATTGGATCTTCAACAATACTTTTCCATGACAACCTTATGTTCCTGTTCTGTACAGGGCACACGTCACTATAAGCTATGATGACGAATGATCTTTTATATGTTTCGTACAGTCTCTGTATATGAGAGTGTACGCTGTAACTGCCACACGGTCATGAATTTCGAAATAATAGTTGATGGTTTCAGAAAAGTCAAGGCCTTTTGAAAATAAGTATTTCTCGTTCGTTGTTTAAAAAAAATTTAAGTACCTTCTGCCTTGAGACGTTTTTTTTTCTGTTTTAAGTAAATGAAATTCATGTTGAAATTTAAGCCTCTCATTCTCAGGACCATTATCACTATTATAGGCACCTCAATCGACCGGGTTGCAAACCTTGCTTGTATACATTCTAACAAAGTCCGAATCAAGGGACACTTTTTTTATTAAGTATTAGTGTTCTGTAAGCGTCTTTACTCATTTCTTATATATATATATATATATATATATATATATATATATATATATATATATATATATATATATCTCCTCAATCCTTTAGCCCTTGTCAGGGCGTAGTGACACCCTAAATATTATTAGTCTGCTGTCTCCATTGACTGCGATCTTGTGCCATATGGACGGCTTCATGTAGGGATTTTAACACCAAACTCTTCATTTGGTCCACCCATCGTATTGGAGATCTTCCTCTTGGTCTTCGGCCTTCTAGCTTACCTTCTACTACTAATAGTTCCATGGTGCCCGTTCTTCTAGCTATGTGGCCGAAGTAAGTTAGGTATGCTTGGTTTACTTTTTTTAGTAGCCTGTCTTTTATATGAAGCTCTTCCAGAATTGACAGGTTGGTTCTATGTTCTGTCCAGGACACGCGTAGAATTCTTCTATATACCCACATTTCGAAGGCTTCGATCTTACTCCTATCGATTTTTTTGAGAGTCCATGTTTCAGCTGCATATGTAGCAATGGGAAAAATAAGGGCATTGACCAACCTAAGCTTAGTATTCCTTGTTATTGTTCGGTCTTTCCATATTTTAATTAATTTAGCAGTTGCGGTTCGGGCCATTCCTAGTCTAAGGCACGCAGACTCGTACCACTCTGTAGGCTAGTCTGAGGCAATATTGTAAGTTCTTTTGGTCTATTACCATTTAGACGCAGGCCCTCTTTTTGAAATTAAAGTTAAATGGGTTGGTTTTGAACTCTACCTGTGCTATTGTTAGCTGGATGGAGAAGCTTAAGAGCAGAACAGCCTGTCACAAGCACGGATAAAAAAGAGAGTTCGAAGGTGAAGCCAGCAACCTGCCTCAGTAAAAAAGAAACACATGAAGAAATTAAAAAGGAATGAAAGGATACAAGCTGAGTAACTATTAAGTAACTTTTATGCTTAATATTTATTTTGACAAATATGCTATTTTATTCGAATCTTGTATAAAATTGAATATCATTCTATCCACTTAATTAATCACCCAAAAATTTTAGTAAGAGTGGAAATTATTAGCCAATATCGTCTCATACATGTTTTTGAGCCATTTTTTATTTCTACATCTATAATAACCACATCGTTTTTAATAGATGATAATAATAATTACTTATTTCAAATGAAAACGTTTCAAACTCACCTATCAAAATGATCTGTTCCCGTATCAAGGCCTAACAAAATTCCACTGAGAAATCCACTTAATGCTGGCCGCAATCTATCTCCTAATGGTATAAAATGGGTCTCATAAATAGTTAATAACGTCGGTCTAATATTCATTGCTGCGTGTCCCATTAGTGGAAAAAGACCTGTAACAGAAACGAAACAATAAGAGTTTCTTGAAAAATAATGTCTACGAATTGTATTACGATATTTGTCGCTAACTTTAGTTTATTTATAGATATATAAATATAGCAGTATTATAAGAGAATTATTATAAACAATAATGTAACCTATTATCGACTATTTGGATACTTTAAAGCGGTCCCCTTTAAGTCTCTCAGATACGTCTATAATATGGACATCTGTAATATAGAAATAAACCTATTTACAATTTACAAAGATTAACCTCTTTTTATTTATTTTTGTCTACGTTTTGTTTTCTTGTTCTTATAGACCATGGAATTAAGTTTTTTTTTCGTGACACTGACCCGGCCGGGCAAACGACAGTTGTTTTAAGTAGTATGGACCAGTAGCGCACCTAGAATTTTCCTCTGGGGGGATTTTGGTTGGACACCGAAATTTTTTTATGTTACCTCCACCATTTTAAGTCGTTAAAATTTGTGAATAACAGTGTCGGAATATGGTCCTGGGGGGCTGGCTTTAACACCCAAATCCCCCCTGGGTGCGCCACTGGTATGGACCACTGTAACAAAAACCTATATGTTTCCTGCAGTCAATTTTTTGGAATTAATTAGTTATTAACAAATTAAGGTCAAAAAAGGTAAACTTTCACTTTTTTCTTCTAGAAGTAAAAAGCAAAGCACTTAAAATAAATTTAAGAGTAATAAAATTATAAATCATATAAAAACAGGTCCGGACAAAATACCCATAGAACTTCTTAAGGTGATGAGTGAAGTAAGCACGAAAGAGTTAATTGAACTGTTTATTGCCATATACGATTCAAGTAATATCCCAAAGAAATGGCTATGGTCAACATTTTTAACACTACCAAAAAAAAACGATCTGCGAAAACGTGCGAAGATTTCCGAACTATCAGCTTTATGAGTCATGCACTTAAGATTTTTTTTAAAATCATACATGCCAGAATTTACAAGAAATGCGAAAAAAATGTCGGTGAAATGCAATTTGGATTCTTCTCCATGGGTACAGGTGAAGCACTTTTCACCTTTCAAGTCCTACTTCAGAGATGCCGCGATGTCAGTTGTGATGTCTATATTTGTTTTATTGCCCACGCCAAGGCATTTGACCGTTGTAAGCACCAGAAGACGGCCCCCTACAAAGAGTAGGATTGGATAAGGACATTCGGATCATCATAAATTTATACTGGAACTAACGTGCTCAAGTCAAGGTCGAAGACCAGCTGACCGACCAAGTGAAGATCATGCGAGGAGTAAGGCAAGGCTGTGTGCTCTCGCCGACTCTTTTCAATATATACTCTGAGGAAATTTTTACTGAAGCTCTCACAAACCTAAGGATGGGAATCTGAAGGAACGGTGAATACATCAATAATATCCGCTACGCCGATGATACTATGTTACTAGCAACCAGCCTAAATGATCTACAAGCCATACTAGACCGAGTGAGAACTCTGAGAGTAACATACGGACTAGACCTTAATATTAAGAAAACTAAATTTATGGTTGTCAAAATTTAGATAACGGGGCACTAATGGCAGGTAGCGAAGAGATCCAGATAGTCGACAGATTTACTTACCTCCGGAACTACCCTCAACTGACAATGGGACTACGCTCAAGAGATTAGATCCAGAATTGAAATGGCACGGTCTACATTTTTCAAGTTGAAATCTGTGCTGCAGTGATCACAGTTTGGGAACCAAGATACGGATAGTGAGGTGCTACATTCTTCCAGTGTTACTATATGGAGTTGAATCCTGGACACTGACGCAAGCCACAGAAAAACGGATGGTAGCCTTCGAGATGTAGATCTACAGAAGGATACTAAAAATATAGTATGTGGACCATGTCACCAACGTTGAGGTCCTACAGCGCATGATAAAAGAAAAAGAAGTGCTTAATTTAGTGAAACCACGTAAGTTTGAGTACCTTGGCCACATGATACGGAACAAAGAAAAATATAGAATTCTTCAACTCGTTATGTAGGGTAAAGTATTTGACAGGAGAGGACCGGGACGCCATCGTACCTCGTGGTTAAAAAACCTCCGATAATTGTTTGGGATGACCTCCGCGGAGCTGTTTCGCAGAGCTGTCAACAAAACCATGATAGCCTTCATAATCGCCAACATCCGGACCGGATAAGGCACTGAAGAGGAAGATAAAAACCTTCAAATTGGCGTTTTTTAAACGTTTTTATGCTTATTTGTTGCTTAGAAAGCTACAAAATAAGTCAGAAATTTCGGTTTTTTATAAATATTACTATTTATTAATATCTTTTTTTTTAGTTAACTTAGAACCTTCATATTACACAGAATGTTTGGTCCTGTAGTGCTTAAAATATGATCAAAATTTCAAGCGATCGGTTAAATTGTTTAAAAGATATTTAATTTGTTTATCCCAAATTTAATTTTTTTGCAACAATATAAGTCAGAAAATTATAAAGTTACAGTAATTCTACGAACAGCTTGTGAAAGAAGAAGAATAATTCTATCAACTGTATTAAAACTTTAAATATTGCAAAGTGATTTTGCAAAAACTTTTGATTTTGACTGTTGCCTACAAGAAAATTATTTTTTCATATTTGGAAAGCATGCATTTCTCTGCAAATTAAAAAAAGAAAAAGTTGTCCTAAGACAATTTGGGACGAAGTTAGTGCCTTTTTTAAATTGACAGCAGCTTTATAATAATTAAGAGATCTAATTATCGTCATTTGAAAGAACATACATTTAAGTTTTAATGTGCAAAATTCGAAAAACATTGCTTTTAATAGAATCGTTCACAAAGCTTCAAACTGTGGTTATAAAAATTGGCCGTCTTTGAAACTCACGGGAAACACTATCTCTGGTTCTTGTTGACGGATTTCGACGTTTCTTTTTTTTAATTAGTATGTACTTTTTGCGTACATTACGAATATGCATTTTTTAAATGAAAAAAATGTTAAATAAACGATCTAAATTGTTTAAACAATTATTTTTAAAATTTATGATTTATGATTAATATAATTATAATATACTTCCTCAATAAACGTCCTAAATAATTTATTTATAATATATTTTATGAAAAAAATAAATTATCCTATTCAATTATTTCTAAAACTAGTATTGGTTCATGTATTGCTTTGGGAATAAATAATCTCAAATAAAAATTTAAGGGTTCCCAATGAAAAAAATTTCTCAATGGAAATTTTTCTATGGCAACCTATTTATTATTATTTAATTAACAATATTTATTAAACAAATTATAAAAAATTTTTCGTAAAATATTTTAAATGTAAGATGTAAATAAACAAGTAAAAGTGCAAAAAAGTCAACTTTAACGTTTTCCGAGGCCATTTTTAACAAGGTTAGACATTGAATTTAGAAAACAAAAAATATGAGGTGAAAGCTTTAAGTCCATTAGTTATAAAATGCGCATGTCTATTTTAATTTGAACGTCTAAACTGTTAAGTTCAAAACACATTGTTTATTTCTTACCCACAATCTGAATGTCATTTTAGTCGAAAGAATATGATGCTACAACTTTACAGCGAACAGTTGAGTTAACCCAAAGTTTTCCATGGGAAGCTGTTTATAACAATTTTTCAACAAATAAAAAATTTCATATTTATTTGAAACCCAGTTACTCTTTCGTCTATAGTAAGCAGGTTCCCTTGGTAAATTTTGGGTCAACTTTTTACGGTAATATTGCAGCATCAAATTATTAAGATTAAAATAAGATTCGTCAAGTCTATATATTCCGAAACACAACGGTATACCAATTGGATTATAGATATTTTAAACGGACTTTTGCAATATAAAAATAAAAATTAAATTGCCCATTTTTAAACTACTTGATTTAAGCTTTAATCTCATATTTTTTGTTTTTTTTTTAATTTCATGTTCAACCTATTAAAAAATGGCCTCGAAAAACGCTAAAATTGTCTGCTTTCGGCTATTTTAGTTATTTATTAAATAATCCAATTATTTAAAAAAGTGGTTCCAAAGTGAAAAAGGCAATAAATCGGTTAGGCTTTTCAACACAGCATATTGGCCTCGATAATACGATATCCATTAAAACAAGTTATGGCATGTGGGTTTTCGCATTTTGCACAATAAAACATTAAAGTGTCTTATTTCAAATGACGATATTTAGATCTCTTAATTATTATAAACAAAGCTGCTGTTAATTAAAAAAAAAAAATAGGGACTTACTTCGTCCCAAATTGTCCTAAGAAAACTTTTTCTTTTC
This sequence comes from Diabrotica balteata, assembly GCA_918026665.1. Lineage (NCBI taxonomy): Eukaryota > Metazoa > Arthropoda > Insecta > Coleoptera > Chrysomelidae > Diabrotica > Diabrotica balteata. The sequence goes on from OU898279.1 coordinate 127,906,409, forward strand.
TTTTTTTTTTTAAATTTGTAGAATAAATTTTCCAAATAAGAAAAAAATTTCCTGCTGGCAACAGTTATAAAGTTATTGTAATTGTTTATAAGCAAAAAATTGATATGTTTTTGCAAAATGATTTTGTAATATTTAAAATCAATTTTCTTAATTTTTTTAAATAAATTTAATAGAATCATCATTCTCCTTTTATAAGCGATTCGGAGAATTACTGTAACTTCGTCATTTTATGACTTATATTGTTACAAAAAAATTTAATTTGGAAAAAACAAATAAAATAACTTTTAAACAATTTAAGGATCGCTTTGAAATTTTGATCATATTTTAAGCACTAGGAGACCCAATATTGTGTGTAATATGAAGATCTTAAGTTAATTAAACAAAAGGTATCATTACTATAGAAAACCAGAATTTCTGACTTATTTTGCAACTTTCTAAGCAACAAATAAGGATAATACCATTAAGAAAAGCTATTTTAAATTATTTTATATGACTTATAAAGTTTACTATTCTTACATTTGTTTCAAATGCTTCACTTTTTTCTGATAGACGAAAAAAGTGAAAATTTACCGTTTTTTGACCTTAATTTGTTAATGACTAGTTAAGTTTAAACATCGACAGGAAATATATAGGTTTTTATTACAGAGGTCCATACTACTCAAAACAAATGTGGTTTGCCTCACCGGTTCAATCTCACAAACAGAATACCTTTTTTGCTTATTTCCCTGGCCTATTATAGCTAGTGATGTATACTTCAATTTATTTCTTTATTTCTTTCATATCTTATAATTACATCAAAACATCGTCAATAAAATATTGTAATGTGTAATTAATATTCACAAATGGTCAAACTAAAATTTATGTAACTTCCTTCTCTAACACATTAAAAATAAATGTTGACTTCGTCCTAATAAAGCAGGCACATTGCATTATTTAAGTTCCAACAAAGCACGTGCTGAAAAGTGTGTCAATTATATTCGTAACAACTTCATAAGACCTTAAATACCCTCATTAAACCTATGAAATATTGATCTGATCGCCTGTAGGGGGTTAATGATATGGAGGAATTATTTATAAACTACGAAAATAGACAAAACTTATACACCTTTCTGCAGACACCTTTGATCGCCTTATGAATTATTTCTATAATTGAAGGGGTCAGTGCAAAAAGTAGCTAAGTCCATATTTTTCTAGAATTGAGTTACGTAGCGACATCTACATAAAATTATATGTACTATAAGCTGGCGAAGTCAGATTTCTGATAAAAAGTGTCTTACTGGGTAATATCCAATATCTTAAAATTTTAATCAATCATAATTTCAGTGCAAGAAGTTGCTAAGTGTCAAAAAGTTTATGGATTTAACAACTACTGACACGGGAATTCGTAAACTACAAGTTTGTTGATGAAATAGATTCACGTGTAACTTTGATCTGTGATTTTTTTGGAATTATACGAAAGTATCGTAGAGAAAAATGTCTGATTTTGGTAAGAATATTTTCCATATTATTTATGACATTATAATAAAAATAAATAAGAAGTTTTTATACGTAAGAAATACAATATTAAACAATAAGCATAGCTTAATAAAAATAATGATTTTAAGGTTCTTTGTTTAGTACATTTTTTATTTTAGAATCAAGTAGTTACAGTGAAGATGTAACCTCGGGAAATGAGTATGATCATCTCGAAGGCACTTCTCGCAATAATACACCTGCGATGGTTACTGATTCACGTAGCAACAAGAATGAAGGAGATGTTACAGAACTAGAAAATGTAACCTATAACTTTGGTCCTGTTGGAGGGGATTCCAAGAATTTGCAGAAAAGCTTGCATATTCATCACAGTTTTTTCAACCTAATGCTTCAGATAACATCAGATATTTCTTCTTCACTTATATTAGTAGCATTTCCAATAAAATATCTAAACTTTTTACTTCTACAATTGATAACATCAAAATTTCCTTTAAATCACATAACACTTTAGGTTCCTTCTTAATCAATACCAAAGATAGGATGAATACAATGGATAAAAGTGGTATTTACATATTAAAATGTGATGATTGTGATGCCTCTTATGTAGGTAGAACCATCAGAAAGTTATCCACTAGAGTCTCTGAACATTTGAAAAGACCAAACTCTTCAAGTTTTGGTCGACACTTAGTATCCAGCGACCACAATTTTAACATCAATTCTGGTTCATCTATCTTACATGTCATTAGTAGAAAGAAAAACTATCTGGAGTTGGATTTATTGGAAGATTTGGAGATTACAAGGGAAACAAATGAAAACTCTCACTGTCTTAATACTCAAATTAATTTAAATTGTACTAAATTTAATTCTATATTTAAAAACTTTATTACAGCTTCACCTCGTAGAGGACCCAGCTCGACTGTTTAGACTTCGTGCACTGAGCTTTTCGATATTCATTTTAAAGTTATTCCATTGACTGTGGATTCAACTGAACTACTTGGATTATAACGCATTTATATATTTTGTCTTCAATTTTGATTTTAACTTTTAGTAATTTAACTACATATTCAGATTTTTCCTTTTTTACAGTACTGATAGCGCTTGGTGGACCATTTTATTGTAGTCAACCATCCACTGTCTAATATATTGTTTAGTCTTTTTCTTACATTCATACTTTATGTCAACTTCAATTGCTCTCAAACTAACATCCTAATTATTATAGACAGGTTTGAGTGTGAGATTTGGATTATTCAATCTACATAAAAAAATATACTATATAATTTTATATTTCATCAGTTGATTTCCTATAGTGGTGTCAGTTGGACTTTTGGTCAATACTTAGTTTCATAGAATTTTGAAAGGTGTAGATCACATATCTATTGTAACTGACCTTTACAAGCTGTCATTTGTCACATGTCATCTCATTATTTCCGCCAGACCGGGAGCCATTCTGTCTCCGGCTTCTATATAACATGTAGCTTCTCCAGTTTTAAAAAATTTTGAAGTGTTTGTTTGTCTTTGTGTATTGTATTGTTATGTCCAAATTTACATGTATGACATTCTGCTCATGTCGGATAGGCCACAACTGACGAAGTAAGTCTATAAACGTTTATCACATAAAAACTTTTTTCAACCATAAAAAAAAACGTTTTTTGGCTTATTTCAGATGCCCCTTAGGATGATCTATTGATCAAAAGTACTTGGGCAAGATTTAATTAATTACTGTGTTCGATATTTGCCTTGTATACCATCAAAGTTCAATTTGCATTCTGTTTCAGAAGGAAAGAAACGGTTTAGAAACCCAGAACTTAAACACAGAAAAATCGTTTTTCAGAAAAGCATAAACGTCGTGAAATTGGCGTTTGTAGATGTAAGTGTGCAACTAAGCTAAGTGATTTACAGCAAGCAAATATTTTTGAAAAGTACTGTAGTCTATCTACCCATTCAGAAAAAACAATTTATATACAAGGTTGTGTTACAAAAATTTTGAAAAACCAATCACGTGTACGTAATAAAGAGCAATCAGAAAGCCGTTAAGTCTTCTCATACGAGGTTAATAATAATTCCAAAAATGGAAAAGTGTCTTTACGTCAAAAGGAATTTTTAGCTATACACAGGATTTTTAAATCTAGGTTAGACAAAAAGGTTAGAACTACAGCTCATCCAGCAGACAATAGAGGCCGTCATGCCACTAGGCCTAACAGAACACCACCAGAATCTCTAGAAGAAGTCAGAAAAATTATTGCTAGATTACCAACACAAGAATCGCACTATACAAGATCTGATAGCCGTAATGGAAAATACCTGGACCCTAATCTATCAATCACTAAACTACATGAAAATTTCAACACACATTCTGATAATAAAGTCTCATTATCTCATATGGGATTTTTGCGAAGGTATTTAATGAAGAATTTAAGATTTCATTTGGATATACAAGAAAGGATATATGCAATACCTGTACAACATTCCTAGTTAGTATAAGGAAAGCTCTGAACTGGAATCTAATGAGGAAACCTTAAAAACACTTCAAAGGGATAAGGAGATTCACCTTAGAAAAGCAGATGTATTTAAAACGCATCTAGCTGAAGTTCAAAAATTAACTGATTCTTCTGATGTAATTATTTGTTTTGATTATGAAAAGAACCTGCCTTTGCCTGTAACTAACACACAAGATGAATATTATATTAGTCAGTTACGGTTGTACGTTTTTGGAAGTCACAATCTAAAGACATATAAAACAACAATGTATACTTACACGGAAAATTTTACCTAGAAAGGGCCGAATGTTGTTATAACCTGCTTAAATGATTAAATTGAAAAACACAAAGATTCTCTACACACTAAGTTAAATTTTTTTTGTGATAACGCATTTAGCCAAAACAGAAATCGAATTCTTTTTACTTACCTAGTTAACAGTTATGCAAAAGAAATAATTTTAAAAATATTGAAATATGGTATCCGATTCCAGGACACTCTATAATGTCCGTGGATAGAGACTTTGGCGCCATTAAGAAGAAATTGGAAGTGATTGACAATCCTGAGATTTACGTTGAGCTGATTCAGACATATATCCCCGTCCATTTCGTCGTGGTAATCAGCGGTTCCCTTCTTGACCAAGAAAGTTAATCGACCCATGCCACAAAATCAGTTTCGCTTCCAGAATGAAGAACAAATCGAGGACCTCTTTGGGTTGCGGTTTTCAGTCCAGTAGAGAGCCCTTTTATAAAGGCATCTCGTGCATTCTTGATCATTGTGACACTCCAATCCTTTTTGACTGAAGCACCGACGTTAGTCCAAGACTCATCGGTGTAAACAATGTTTATATTATCCTTCTTCCTCAATGTTTTTATTTGTCTGAGGTACTTGTGTCTCCAGGATATATCTTTTCTTTCCATCATTATCGAATCTCGACCTCTTTTCTTCTTCTTCTTTTGGCATCATAACCCTGGATGGGTCTTTGCCTGTCTGGCTATGCCCTTCCATTCAGATCTCTCTTGTGCCCTTCTTCTCCATTATCTTATGTTTATTGTTTTCAGTTCGTCTTCCACGTCATCCAACCATCTCGTTCTGGGCTTTCCTTTTGTTTTCGCCTTCCTATGGGTTTCCATTGTAACATTTTCTTTGTTGTTTTTGCGTCGTTTTGTCTCTGCACATGTCCCAGCCATGACAGTCTTTGACTTTTCACAAATCTTACAATGTCATAACCTTCATTTAACTCATTAACCTCGTCGTTTCTCCTGATTCTCCATGTGCCATTTTCCTCTTGTACCGGGCCATATACTTTTCTCAGTATTTTTCTCTCGAATGTCCTGAGTTGGGCTTCATCTTTTTTCGTCATTACCCAAGTTTCATATCCATAGGTTACTACGGGTCTAATCTGTGTTCTGTAGATAGTCATTTTGGTTTTTTTGTCTAATAATTTCGATGTCATCAATCTCTTATTAGCATAGTATGGCTACATCGTCTGCATATGCAGTAATTTGTACTGATTTGGTGTTTATATGGCCGGTTATATTGGTTTTTCTGATGACTGCCTCAAGAACTAGGTTGAATAGCATGGTTGATAGGGCATCTCCCTGTCTTACTCCCATGTTGATGTTAAACAGGGGAGTCAGTTCTCCATCTACTCTGACTGCGGCTTTTGAACCCTGCAACGTCATTTTTATGAGGCTGATGTATTTCTTAGGTATACCTAGATTACAAAGGTCTTCCAGCATTCTGTCTCTTTTCACACTATCAAAAGATTATTTAAAGTCTATATACATATTATATAGGTCTATGTCGTATTCATAAGCTTTTTCTTGTATCGTTCTTAGTATGAATATGTTATCTGTAGTGGCTCTATTTGGTCTGAATCCATTTTGATAATCACCAATTATATTTTCGGAGTATTCTAATAATCTATTGTAGATTATACCAGAAAGAATTTTGTATATTACATTTAGCAATGTAATTGGCCTATAATTCTGGCATTCCCTCTTATCTCCTTTTTTATATATTGGCTGTATGAGGCCAACTGTCGATTCCTCTGGCATTTGCTCCTTCGTCCATATTAATGTTATTAGGTAATGGATTCTTTCCCAGATTTCGGATCCTCCATGCTTTAATAATTCTGCCGAAATTCCGTCCGTTCCTAATGCTTTATTGTTTTTTAATTTATTTATTATCTGAACTACTTCTTCATAACTCGGATTTTCGATGTGCAGCTCCGCCGTATAATATATTGTCTTGTTCTGATTATTTTCGTTGTCTGCATTTAGATTTTCTTCGAAATATTGTTTCCATCTCATTATAATTTTTTGCTTCTCTGTTAGTAATTCTCCGTCCTTGTCTTTGCATATCGTTAGTTTTGGTTTAAATGACTGTGTGCTTTCTCTTATGCATTTATAGAATTTTCTGCTTTCGCGTCTGTTGTTATGCTTTACGATTTCTTGTACTTGTTTTTTCATAGCCTCTCTTTTCTTTCTTCTGCATATTCTAGTCGCCTGTATTCTTTTTTCATTATAAATCTCACTGCTATTTCTTGTGTTTCTTTGAAATTGGTTAAGCCTAGCTTGCCTTTTTTCCTCTACTGCAGTTCTGCATTCATCATCATACCATTCCGCATTTCTTTGCCTTTTGGCTTTTCCAACAGTAGCCTCTGCTGACTCCGGTATAATTATTTTTAATTACACACTAAATTACACACTAAAAAAGAGAACACTTCCACCTTCTCTCAACATCTTGCACAACATAAACATACCCTCAACATCCCAGAAGATGTCTCTTTGTTACATAACATTCCCCAAAAAAATTTTCTAAAATTAGATCTATATGAAGACTTGGAAATAGTCAAAGAAAAACAAAATAGCCCCAATTGTGTTAATCGCCATGTATCTTTCAACCGTGACTTTCAACCTTTACATCGTCAACTTTTTTCATAGTTCACACTCCACAATACTGCCCTACTTTCTCTGCCTTATTTTCCTATACAAACGTCAACACCTTAATCCTACACAATCTTGTGTTTCTTCAAACACCCATTCTCTACAATATCGCCACTCCTTCCTCTCACAAATTTCTGACCCCAATGTTAACTTCAGAACCATCCACATCCATCATACCAATATATCACTATCTTATCCACTCTTCACTTCTACATCACATTCCTGTCAATTTTGTTCTCTTTCATTATTTTTTGGTCAATTCATATATTAAACATGTATCCAATAGTTTTAATTTAGTAATCACTCAAACATTATTTAACAATTTATTAAAATTCATAATCTACCATATTACAAAGAATCCTTATCTACCATTGTCCATCTTCTCTCGGTCAACAACTTAGTAGCACACTTATACAACAAATTTCAGGTTTCTACAAACTGAATTTAATACCACCAAAATAGATTTTGTTCAGGGTGCTAGATACTTTAAGTATAAAGGACCCCTATTATCTCTAATTGTTGATCAACTCCTTTTCTCCTTCAACCGCCCCCCCCCTCCTTTTCTTCAGTCATTTCCTTTACTTTTATTCTCATTAGTCTCTGGGGAACCCAGCCTCTCCAATTTTAAATTCAATCACATATGTTATTACTTTAATTTCTTCAGCCTGTAGATTTCCATCTTACTAAACTTACTTTTATTAATTTTTCACCATAGGAGCAGTCTTAAATAAAGTCATTTAAATATGAGGTCTGATATTAGCTTCAAATATTTGTTATTTAATTTTTACCTTGTCCTAGATGTGTTAAACATAAAAGGATAAATTTCATATATATAAGCTAACCCAATATTAAACACACTTTAGACCACATTCCATACGACGAAAAGCAACATAAGTTGCCTAAGGCACAGGTCATTCTATTAATCATGACTATAAAACCATCAGTGATTTGACATCTTTTATACCCTAAATTAATAAATAAAAAAGTTTTTAAATCCCAACACCTAGATTGTTGTTATTTTTAAAATCATCAAAACTTGTTGAATCTTTTGGCTGTAGTAATACTATGTACAACTATTATAGTTTTTGTTGCATTGACATTCTGTTATCTTCATCCTTCAAAAGTATCTTGTCAATCAGTTCCACGCTGTTCTCCGAGTGTAGAGGTTCTCTCTCACCGGCTCTGGAACCAGATTGAGCCATGTGTTACCTATAGTCAAATTTAATTTAATACTGAACATCACAGTTATTTTACAACAAAATGTACAATATTTCATAACTAAATGTAATTTAAAGGGTTTTTACCCTATTATTTTGGTGGCTCAGGCATTGTGACCTAGTAAGTATAACCATCTTTTGCTTTTCGACCATAGTCAAAATTTCACAATCTCGTTTGTTTTAACTAAATGGTTTAAACTTATTTTTAGGCATTTTTCGATTTTAAAAACCCGATGATGGACTGTGTGGTCCGAAAACGTTTGTTTTATTGATGTGGCCCTTTTAAGGGTTTTTTAAATAAATATACCCATTTACAAAGATTAACCTCTTTTTTTTTAAATTATTTTTAATTGTCTCCATTCCTCCTCTGCAGTATCTTCCTCTCTAGTTCGGTTGAGTTTTATTTGGAGAGCATTTCTGTAATCTTGTCTCTTTGTTGCGCTTTTGAATCCTTCGACATTCCATTTTTTGATTTGAATATTTTTCTCGACCTCTTTTACCATATTCAAAACCATGTCATTTAGTAGCCTACGAAATGTGGTTTTTGAAAAAGCTGGTAGGTGCTCATCATTCTTTATTCTGTTCATTATGCTGACACTTATTAACAGTAGCTATAAAATAGTTTTCAGAATGTGTCTTAGACGAGAAAGTTTTGATTAAATATTCTCTCTCTCTTTCCTTGTTTAATTTGACCTCTCAAGATGGCACTTCCTGTCTAACAAAATTTTTGCCCCCACTACCTTTACATTCCCTCTTTTGTCTTTTTGCTCGATGCCTGCACTGCATTCTAACTATGGCTTGTACTATAGTGTTAATTAATTCACATGGTATAAAATGTATCTTTAATGCTTTTTGGAGCATTCATACTACGTATTTGCAGCCTTTTAATAGAATATTATAATTTAGTATATCTGAGTTTCATTTAAACTTGACATAAAATCTTGACTACATAAACAATGACGTATAATATATAGACTCGGTAAACGCTGCTTTAAAAAGTGTCCACAACACAAATACCTTTGTTATTGTTTATTGTTTTGATACGAAGATGCACGAAGTTCATGATTTCTTACGAAGCATCACGAAGTTGATCCTGTGTTTGAAAACATTTTAAAAAATATTTAATTTTAATTAAAAAATAATTATTGTCATTAAAATATAAATAGGCACGCCGCTGTTCTGGTAAACATACCTTCAACCTTGAGCGGAGATCTTTCGGACACCCGATTATATAGCGAGAATACGGGACTGCTCAGTCTATATATTACACGTCATTGTACATAAATCCTAAAACTTGAGATTATGTCATCAGGTCTACTTCTAGATTTAACATCCGGGGTTACTATTACCTCTGTATAATAATTCTATCTTCTAATAAATCTCATTATAATAATATTTACCTTTTAAAGTAGGTATAACACCTACCCTGTTGTTCAAAAGTATCTATAATTCAACTTATAGATACTGTTGTTCAAAAGTATCTATAATTCAACTTATATTTCTACCATTGTTGCCAAATTCAACTATTAAGTCAAAATGATGCTTCATTAGCAAAAGTGTAACTTTCAATGATCCGCCTTCTTGATAATTCGCATCAAAAGTAATAATTAATCATCAGAGGAAGTATACAATATCTTCTATAAAGCAACCACAAGGGCGATTTTTAAGTTAGTTATGTCATTTTGTCGAATTGTTAGTGAAAACGTTATATATGTCATTTGACAAAACTCAGTGGTGTCAGCACTCAAAATATACGCCCCTCGTATTCTGTTATATGTGTACGTTGTTACATTTTTTTTGTCAAATATTTCTTTCCATAAAGTAGAAATACCAATGAATAAACATAACTGTCTAAAAATATTAGATTGATGAAATCATAAAAAAGCTTTTCGTAAATTACAATTCTTCTCTGTATATCATTAGTATAAACTAGATAATATCGTAGTCTATAAACAAAGATATATTTAAGTATATTTTAAACGAATCAACTGTCGTTTTCATATTTCATCTAAATAAATAAATAAAAATAAATGACTGTCAGATTTTAATAATAACTATCCAAATTGCCGGAAAATATATTTTGTAGGATGTAGGAGTCTTTGTTTTTCCAAATTATTTATAACGATTTTTGGTACGCAATAAAATTACTCGTTGAATAATACTAAACCATTAAAAAACAATCACGAATATATTTTTCATTTAGTAGTCATACATGTCGCAACATTGTGATATTAATTATCTCTGGATATTAATTAGACTGTAACGGGCCAAGAGGATTTTTTTTCTTTTTCATGCTAGAGTTTAATCATTCGTTGCCTATTCTGGCTCAAACTTTTCAAGGAGAATCTTATGGCCATTCTTAATCCTAACGTGAAAAAAAAAACGATAGAAAATAGAAAATGTCAAAAATGTCGAGAAACATCTCCAATCTAGGAGAAATAAACAACCAACGGGTGAATACTTACAAGTTGCTGTTGCTGCTGCTGTTGCCTGTCAAGGAGTGCATTGAAATCTGTCTTTCCTGAATGTCTGCAGTTAGCCTGCCCAGTCCGTCAAATCTCAAGTAAGCTCGTGGTACTTAGATAAAGGATCATGCAAGTTTTCAAGGTGCCTACGATTTTTTTTGTCCATCACTACAATGCGACCTCAAGAACAGAATGCAACCAGTAGGATCTATTTCACATCTCACACTAGAGCACCCCACAACGACTTGCTGCCAAAAGAGCAAATGAGGTTCTCTGCATTGGGCGCTATAATAACACATCGCCTGAGGTTGCCAACTGGCTCAACGAAGACGAAGTTTGTGCAAGTTGTTTAGTAATTACAGAACTCTCTTAGTTTGCTCTCTGGCTGTCAGTATTGAAAGCACCTGAGTGTCTGTCAACCCTATGGACAGAGGGGTACTCAGTAACTCCAACTGAATTGTTTTTTAAATATCTATCTCTTTCTTCCATATATATCAACAAAATATTTAGGAACTTCAACAGTAGAGTTACGACATACCCTAGAGCAGATATTAGATGTACTCACAACCTTTTAGTCGCCGATGCAAGAATTAGGCTAAAACGAATAGAGAACAAACATCAGCAAAATAATTTTACTATTTCAGATGTCAACAAAAGTAAAATAAAAAATAATCACATGAAAGAAAGAAGAACGACCGAAAATATTGAGAAAACATAGAAATTATTATTCGTGTACGTATGACCAAGATAATAGAAGAACATAGTGTAATTACTAGGTTCAGTAGATAACTGAAGAAATACTATACTTTTTTGAATAAAGAAGGCAATACAAGGACAAGGCAGACAAATACAGAAAACGCAAAAAGAAATACAACAAAAAATAAGAGCGGCTAAAATAAAGTGGCTTCAGAAGTGGAAGAATTATAAAAGAATGACATGTTCAATTTGCAGCACAAAAAAGTTCGTGAAGTTTCTGGCCTGTATAATAATAAAAACACTAATACTCTTCTGTATTATTTACTATTATCGAATATACTACATATTAAAATAATAAAAAGTTTATTTTACCGATTTTTTAAAGTAATTTTTGCAACATAATTGTTACTTTTAGGTAAAAATAGTCACTTGGGTGTTACGTAAGTTTTTCTTAGGGTGAGTGGAGTATTGTAAAACGGTACGGTACGTTATATGGGGAGAGGGGGGTCAAAAATCCTCAAAAATTGCGTTACGTAATATTTGAACGCCCCCTAATTATCCTGTAGAATTCGGCATATTTTCCAAGACTGGAGAATATCATTGTCTACATTTTTTCTATATAACTTTTTTGGATATTTTGTACGATAATGGAGTTATCGACCAATGTCGGACTAAAAACTCATCCTGTGTATTGGTATTACACCTGATAAAATAACAAACATAACAAGTCCACCTACATTTTGCATAACTATAGTTTATTTTTATGAACGAGAGAGTAATTAGCATAATTTTAACTGGTACCTGCGACCACTCCATGGGCGTGCTCAAGATTAATTGAAAAATTACTTTGAATAATTGTAAAAAATAAATGAATTATTTCAGTGTTATAAAGTGTTATGTGTATGTAAACAAAAGTGACCTCTTTTGTCACACACTATATTAGAACTGACTGGCCTACATTAAAAAAGGTTTTAAAAAATTCACATTTTTTTTAATTTTTAAAAATTACAAAAAAAAAAGTTTTTAAAACCTTCTAAGGTATGTTAAATAGATGAATAAAAATATTAATATAAAACTTACAGCTACTTGTTACAAATCCAAATCAGATTCAGAAGATGAACTTTCAGAACCAAGATTTATAATAACTGGCTCGATCATTTTATCAGTAATATTGTCCAGCTTCCACATTTTTTCCTCTTCTTTAATAGTGTGATTTACTGCCTTTTCCCAGTTTTCAGGTTTTACATTATTTACGGCCTCCAAAAACAACTGTTTAACATCATGAATTTTAAAAGTGGTATTTTTTCTTGAAACTTCACTCTTTATCTGTGCCCACACCAGTTCAATCGGGTTTAATTCACAATGATATGGTGGGGATCTAAGTACTGTCATTCCACGATTTTTGACAATTTCATCAATTTCGTATTTTTAAAATTTTTCTTTATGAAGGGCACACAACGAATAAAGTTCCTTTCTTATAGATCCGGGATGGTACGTAATATTTTTTGAACTCAGCCAATTCTGCAAGTCTTTTTTTAACCGCTTGGTTGTGGGCAATGTGTGTCCTTCTATAAGTCTGGAGTGATAACTTGCATTATCCATTACTATTACACAGTTCTTAGGAAGATCTATCATTTGTTCGAACCATTCTTGAAAGACATCAGCGTTCATGTCTTCATGGTAGTCACCGGTACGAGTTGATTCAAAAGTTAATAAACCACCTTCAACAAAACCGTCTGAACTGCCAATGTGTACTATTATCAGCCTGCGTCCCTTCCCTAATGGTGGGTTTAAACCAGTAGATAAGTTATTTAAAAAGCGTGCCTTTGACTTGTAACAGTTTCATCCTGCCAAAATTTATTTGGTGTATGACCCTCGTTGATCCATGTTTCATCAAGATAAAATATTTTTCTTTTTTGGTTTCTCATTTCAATTATGGTTCTTAGAAAATGTCTTCTCCATATGACAATATCGCTTCTTTCTAATAAAATAGACTTTCTGGGATTCTTTTTCCAGCGGAAGCCTATTTCTTTTAAAAGTTTCCATAACGTACTTCGACTCATTTCTGGGTAATCCTTATCATCTCGAACTGAGACAAGAACTTTATCCAATGTTGGAAATTCTTGTCTAAAGAAGAATTCATGCACTTTCCGTCGAAGTCCTTCTTTAAAATGATATTCTATTTGAAATTTTGGTTTCCCTGGAGCATTACGTGGCATTTGAAAACTACCACATTTCTCTTCTTTAATAACTCTGTAAATCGTAGATTTCCCAACACCAAGTGTACTGCTAACTAACTCAACGGTCTCATCAACACTTTCACATAAACGTTTGTCTGTAAATGATTTAAAACAATTAAATATTAATGTTTTTTCATTAACTGTAAAAGGACCAATTTTTCGGCGTTTACACGGCACTTCCAAATTTTCCATAACACTAGTATGTATACACAACAAACTGCACCTTGCAACTGAAGTACCTACTTTTAGTGAACTGTTAAGAATTTTGAATACGCCACTTGGACCTTCCTACAAAATGGAAAGACCCACTATCACATTTTCTGTGGAATAAGTTTAGAAGGTAATTATCTAGTCTATTACTGTCGTAGATTCCTGGAATTAAAAAATTAAATGTTTGATTGTTGAAACCCTTACTTCGTGGAATGCACTCATTTCAGATAAAATAAAACGTTTTATTTTATCTAAAGAATTAAACTTTATTTTGCAAATAGGTAGGTACTTATTAAACTTTTATTGGTTATATATGACCAATAAAATAAACATCTTACATTTCTTGCAAATTCATTAGTACCTGTTAACCTCCATCACTCCGACACTGGCAACCTTATTTAGGGATTAGTAACCCTCACAACTATTGTATTCTATTCTGCTCCAACCTTTATACCTGGTGGTCAGACTCAATTTAAAATTGTTTTCCTATATATTTCTGTAAACTTGTTGACAAATATCTGTTTTTCATTGAGTCACCCGTATCAACAGTTTAGGGATTTGCATACATAATTTATTGTTTTATTACTCTCTCATACATAAAAATACACTATAAAGCAGTTATTTTCATTGTAAATAGGTATCTTTACTTTTTTGTGCATAAAACAAATGAACGAACAATAAATTTTCGATATTTAAAATTGCTTACTAATTCGACGAGTAGGCAACTTGTAACTTGTAACAATATTGTTGACGTTAAATGAATTCACTATTAAAAAACTTTTGTTGTTATTTTGAATTTGTCTATAAAAAAATAAATAAAAAAATACTCTCAGTGTAGATATTGTATTTTGGAAAGTTGATGCGTAAAAAACGGTCCGGCCTGGCCCTGATTTTAAGGTCATTTACAGTCTTTTATTTATAGACGAGTTAAAGCTGAGTTATAAATCAATAAAATTCATGATACAACTAATATCTATCTATATTATCTCGGAGACAATGACGTCCCAAAACCTTTTATTAATTCATAGAGTGGTTTGGTACAAACCCAACCTGAAAATTTAATCTACCCGGTTATCGCTGTTGTTGTACGTCGTTTATTGACTGTTAAGGTCACGGGTTTGCCTCAAATGTTTTTTATTTTTTTTTAATGTAATCGATAATTTAAACTGTACGTAGAACATGTTGCTCAGAATAGCAAATATTTTTACCATAATAACCAAAATTACTAATGTCACATTTAAGTTTACCATTCTAGAAATTTTTAAAATTTACAAATACCTAATATTCATTGTGAGTACATACGTGGTCTATCCTAAAAGTATCCTAATTTCGTTACGAGGTATTAGATATTTTATGCATACGGGCGTTTTTTATAGAATTAATTTGTTTTTCTGTTTATTCTCTTATTTGACTCAGTTAAAATAATGTATCAACATTTTTAAAACGAAGCGTGTACAGTCCTCAGTCTATCACCAAACTACCACACACCTACCATTGTGCCGACACATCACTGCGCGCCATAAGACCAACACTGCCTTCTAACTGTGGCTTCTACTTTAGTATACAAAGTGTACATATTGTCCGACGATGTGACCTGTCTCATCCTCGATTTGTTAGTTATTTTGGGCATTCCTGGCTAACATTATACAGAGAAACTCTACTAATAACTGCTATACACATCCTCTCAAGCCATCTACATAGACTCCTAAATTATCTTCGACCGGCTACTCTTCATTCTTTTATTTTTCATTCCATTATAAGCGAAGAATATTATAGCGTACATTTATTGTAACATAAACAAAAAACAACGAATTTACGGAAAACCCATACCGAAAAAGCCAATGGCGAAGCAATGCTCAGAATACGTGACCATCAGTCTCATGTTTTACATATTAAAAATATTCTTAAAAATCTTTGATTGGAGGATCATTCAACCATTCAAATAAGCCGTAGATAGATATCTCCTTAAAACAGGACAAAGTAGATCAGCTCAAAATAGTATCGTTAATTAGTACAGAGTTTGGACTTCTTTAAGTATATAAAAAATTCAACTCGAGAATTCAGTCGATACGGTTAATTGATTGTTCGTTTTCTAACGAAATTTACATAAAAAATGCATTGTTTGTTCCGAATACCCACGAATCCAACTCAATTATTTATTGGATGTAAGCAAATTATTCCCTAAAGTTAAAGTGCTTTTAAAGCTTTTGTATTATATTGCTAATAATTCAAATGATAGTTTGCAATGTGGTGTCTCCAGTGACACTTTGACACAGTCAAAAAACGCAAAAAACGGTCTTGTCAGCACGTAAAGTTATTGCAATTATGCACAGAATTATTTTAGCGGAATTCGGAATTAAACGAGAAATAAATAGTGAGCATTATGACAGATTGTTGCAACGAGTTACAAAATCAAGAGGAAATAACCTCATTCTGTAAGGAAGAAAGTGCTTTTCTATCAGAATAACGCCCTTTTCCATAAATCTGCATCTTTCATGGGCAACTTTCATGCTTTTTGCTTTATTTACAAATGTTGTTTGTAATTTAATGACAGCTTCATAATAATAACAAAACAATTAAACCTCGGATTAGGTAGAAATGTCAAAATGAATTTAAAATTTTCACTAAATGCGTAACAAATTTTTAAACTAAATCCATATTATATATCATCCCACTAGCGATCTTTCCAGATGTTCTCTTTCTTTCTCCATTCTTTGTTTCTCCATTCCTCTTTCATTAAGCTCCAGACTCAACTTTTTCTTCATGAGAAAATCCTATTATTAGAGTATTCTACTGGTCTCCCTTCTCCAACGCAAACTGCACATTTCAGCGGTAGATTTTTTCCAGAGTCTTATTCCAGAGATGCAGAGACGTCAACTGCGACGTATACGCATGTCTGGTTGATTATGAGAAAGCGTTTGATCGAGTACAGCACGCCAAGATGATGCAAATACTAAAATAAGCAAGAATTAACAACCAAGATCTGAAAATAAAAAGAAATTCTTACTGGAATCAGACAGTAAATCTCAGAGTTAAAGGTAAACACACCGAATATGTGAAAATCATGCATAGTGTGAGGCAAGTCTGTATTTTGTCTGCTCCAATCTTCAATCTGTACAACAGAGTACAACATACCACTGGTTCTTGCATTTGTCGATTACGAGAAGGCTTTTGATTCTGTAGAGTTTGAAACAATACTATATATAAATCAAAGCCGAATAGATTACAGGTACACGACACTAATCAAAAACATCTATCAGAACGCTACATCAAGTATACGACTACACGAAGACACAGAAAAATTCAGCTTAGGTCGAGGAGTTAGACAAGGAGACAATATTTCACCAAAATTGTTCACGGCAGCTCTAGAGTCAATATTTAAGGGTACTCAATGGCAAGATATGGGCATCAATATAGATGGAAAAAGATTAAATCACCTAAGGTTTGCAGATGATGTTGTATTAATCGCAGATAACTTACATGATACAGTTTCTATGATGCATTCGCTTAAAAGTCTGTCTGAAAGAGCAGGATTAAAGATAAACTTTGAGAAAACTAAAATTATAACAAATCTCGTAATGAGTGGAAATATATCTATTGACAATAATACCATACAACAAACAGACACTTACAAATATCTGGGACACGAAATCAAAATAAGCAGAGACAATCAAACACATGAAATACAGAGGCGAATAGGTCTAACATGGGCAGCATTTGGCAAATTAAGCCATATTCTAAAAAGTTCAATTCCCATGTGTCTCAAGCGAAAGGTTTATAACCAATGTGTTTTACCTGTACAAACTTATGGAGCAGAGACTTTAACACTCACGCAAAAATCTGCGAATAAACTTAGAGTTACACAACGAGCCATGGAACGTGCAATGCTGAACGTGAGCCTTCGAGACCACATAACAAACCAACAAATCAGGCGAAGATCAGCAGTTCAAGACGTCATCGAAAGAACCACGACGCTCAAGTGGAACTGGGCAGGGCACTTAGCCAGAACACAAGATGGACGGTGGACAAGACGTATTATGGAATGGAGGCCCAGAAATTATAAAAGAAGCCGAGGACGACCACCGACTAGATGGACCGATGACATTAAACGTGTAGCGGGAAACTGGCTACAAGCGGCCCAGTGTAGAGAACACTGGAAAGAACTGAGGGAGGCCTATGTCCAGCAGTGGACACGATTGGCTGATTGATGATGATGAATCTTCAATCTGTACTCTGAAAGAATATTTATCAAAGCTATGCACGAAACTGAAAAAGGTATTCTACTAAATGGTTACCGGCTAAACAACCTCTATCTTTTTTATGGTATTGAATCGTGGACCTTGAACGAAGATATGTGCAGAAAACTGAAAGCATTTGAGATGTGGCTATATCGGAGAATACTTAAGATCCCGTGGACTCACAGAGTCACAAATGAGGAGGTCCTCAGAAGAATGAATAAGAACCGAGAGATACTGACCACCATCAAATCTCGAAAGATACAATTTTTCGGACATAGTATGCGAAATGAATCCAGATATGCTCTCCTTCAAGCCATCCTGCAAGAAAAAGTATTTGGAAAACGAGGTCCAGGAAGAAGAAGAACATCTTGGTTAAAGAACCTCAGAATCTGGTTCCATACAACATCTGTGCAGCTTTTCCTCGCTGCTGCAGATAAAATAAAGATTGCCATGATGATCGAAAACATTCGTAACTGATAGGCACATCAAGAAGATAATATATTTTAATCTGATACTACAGCACTGGTGAAAATATTAAGAATGGCTACAGAGTGAAGAATACAAATAACGGTACTGCCAACCCAAGCTGGAACAGAATTACAAAGTCCAAGTGAATGAGGTAGCAGACTCGATGACAAAATGTGGCTTGAAAGAAAACTTTGAACACCCAAAACCATCCGGATCGAATCGTAGAAAAAAACTGGAAAGAGTCCATAAATGAAGAACCATATCGGGAAACTCCCATTATCAAATTACTAGCAACACTGAAAGACGGCTATTTCATAGCTAGTCTAATGGTTAAAACTGTCCTAGAGATGGTGATTGGATGCTCAATTGAGAAGAGCTTTACAAGATAGATAACGGAATGAATCATTGTAGAGTTTATACGAAGTGGACGAAAAAACTGCGATATATGTCCTGTATGAACCTTCGGCTTGAATGTGCTGGCTCAGAGATGCATGGACATGAATCAGGATATGTACTTATGTTTTGTAGACTTTGAAAAGGCATTTGATAAAGTTCAACATAAAAAGCTTGTAGATATATTAAAAAGCCAAAATATTGACAGTCGTGATCTGAAAATTATATCTAATTTATATTGGAATCAAACTGCCAAGGTAAGAGTTGACAGCCAGTACACCGAAAATATCAAAATACAGAGAGGAGTCCGCCAGGGTTGCGTGCTGTCCCCACTACTTTTCAATGTCTACAGTGAAGCGGTATTTCAAGAAGCGCTCTCAGACTCAATAGAAGGTATATCTATCAATGGAGAAGTTTTGAATAACTTACGTTTTGCAGACGATACAGTAATAATTACGGATAACAACAATGATTTACAGAACCTAATGCAACGCCTTAATGAATGCTGTCATGAGTACGGACTGAAGATAAATTTAAAGAAAACTGAATGCATGATCATGACTAAATCTGCACATGCAAATATCCAATTGACTATTGAAGATACTGCAATTGAGAAGGTTAATAACTACAAATATTTAGGAACATGGATAACATCAGATGTAGACCAAACCAAAGAAATTAAGACACGTATTGAAATAGCACGTACATCATTTATTAAACTTAAAAAGTTTCTTTGTTGTCGGGATATAAGGTTAGAACTACGCCTGAGAATGCTTCGATGTTACGTGTTCTCTACTCTTCTTTATGGTCTGGAAGCTTGGACACTCAAACAAGTTCATCTGAATAAGCTGGCCGCCTTTGAATTTTGGTGTTACAGAAGAATCCTACGAATATCATGGATTCAAAGAATGTCAAACATGGAAGTAACTAGAAGGATAGGAAATGAGGCGGAAATAATATTAACTATTAAAAGACGAAAACTTGAGTACTTGGGACATGTGATAAGAGGGCAAAAATATGCATTATTACAACTTATTATGCAGGGCAAAATCCGAGGAAAGCGAAATGTGGGAAGACGAAGAATATCCTGGCTTAAGAACTTAAGGGAATGGTTTGAATGCAGTAGTGCAGAACTTTTTAGAGCGGCAGTCAACAGAGTCCGCATAGCCATGATGATTTCCAACCTTCGATAGAAGATGGAACTTAAAGAAGAAGAATGAACCTGAAATGCTTGGTGACCAGGAAAAAGTGGAAGGAGCAGGCAATGGTTCGCCTCAACTAAAAATAAGAGGAGAGGAATAAAGTTACGTATACAATTACGTTAGACATAAGGTCTAACCCATTAAAACTCATACAATTTTAGTCAACACGATACATGATCTCTCTAAACTGACTGTTTAGATCTTAACCCCCATATTAACCCGAGCTAAGAACGATCCCTTTTATACTATAACTATTTTAGTTAAAATAGGTTTCGTAATAAAAAATGATCACATTTTGAATGCGGAAAAACTCATTTATTTCATAATTAACATTGCATTTTTTTAATAATTCACAATCTAATTTCCACAAACGTTTTAACAGCATTTGTAAAAACACATTTAAAATAGTTTCCTATCTATTGTAATTTGTGCAACGAATAGAACTGAAAATTGAACCTTGACATTCTCAGTTTTCGACTACCTGGCGATTTACGAGAATCGATACTACACAACTACTTTCCAAGGTTTAATTGTTCACTATAGCATAAGAATAGTTTTTCAACTACCTTAAAAAATATTAAAAACATAATTAAAAATCTAGGAAGTGGTCGGTCAGTCTTTTGTGTAAAATATGAATATTTGACAATGTTTTACTGCTCGCCATTTCTATAAATACGGTTTTTTAACCTTCCGCATTACTTTACGGAATGATATTAAATTTTTAATAAATACGATATTTTTAAATAACAATTATACGTTGATAGTCCATATGATCCAGTGTTTGGCTGTCCATGTAATGAGAGAGACCAGATTTGTGACTGTAATTTGTGGTTTTCTGTGGTCCACTTTTAATATTTTTATTACTGTATTATAATATGATCTTATTTAATTATATATTCTAATTACTTACTTACTTTAAAAGGTCACAGTATAATGTTTAATATCACATAAGGGAAAGTTTTGCTGGCAATATTTCGACTGGTATGAAAGTTTGTTGCCTGGCAATTTTCGCGAATTAAATTTTGGCAGTTAAATTTTGACAGTTGACAAAGTCAACAAAGTCATACAAAAGTTGACAACGTTTGACAGTGATTTTGTCAAAATTTCGTAAGCGAAAATTGCCAAAAGGTAACAAACTTGAATAAAACCAAAAGAAAATTTTGCCGGTAAATAATTTTCTCTCGAATGATAAGAACAAAAACAAATTGTCGGCAAGACAATTTCACGAGACAATTAATGCACCATATCAATGAAACATAATCTTTATCTATTTGTTAACAATATTAAATGTACAATTATTTTAAGCTATAGTAGTTTGCCCATTCTTTTCTACCAAAGTATGATTTTATGTATTATTGAGATTTTCGATCAATTTCTGGTGGTGACTGGAATCCAGCTGCAGATATGGTTGTAGAAAGCTTGTATTTGAGTGACTCGTTAATTTAATTCACATTAGTGGAATGGCAGAGGATCGGATAGTACGAATAGCACGAGATAAGTCACCAAATGGACGAAGAAGTATTGGCAGACCAACAAAAAATTGGTGCGACAATTTAACAATTAACAATTATTTAATAATTAACAATTTAGGAGTCTAATATTTAGAAAGAAGAAGAAACAGACTTTAAAGCTTACATATACGAAGTAAGAAGAAGAAGAAGTTAATTTAATTAACTCCTGTTCACAAACACTTTGCTTTAACAAGGCTGACACGGCTGAAGATAGATGAGAATCGTCTGTTATTTTATGTTTTTTTGAGTCTATTCCAATTTTTTCAGTTGACATTTTTTCCGCTTAGATACGGTGTTGATTCCAAGTGGACAGTTTTTGAACCAATATCCATCCTTCCAGTTGGGGTGAACGGTAAGAAAAAGTCTGTCTGATAAAACCTTTGGTCCCCTTTTTTCCATTAATTTCAAAAATAATCTAACTGGGCATAAATGTTTGTTTCATGAATTTCTTACCAGCATGCCGAACTTTTCGAACTGCCTTGATTTGTTTTGGAAAAATGCTGTTTGTGTTCAATTCGGCCCGTAAATTCTCCCGTAACATCAAATTTCTTCTGGAAAAAGTGAATCTTCGAGTTCGGGCCTCATTGCCTCTCCAAGCAAGTTCAAATGAGCAAAGGTAAAAAAACTTTTTTTGTGCTCCATCGAGGGTTTCGTCGTCGTGGCTTTAGATGGAAAATGGAAATTTTGGAAATCTTCCAGAAAAACCCAATGCGAGAAAGTGCGAAGACTATAGAATTATAAGCCTTATGAGCTATTTACTTAAAACATTTCTAAAGGTCATTCACAAAAGAATATATACAAAATGTAAGCAACAACTAACAGGAACACAATTCGGATTTCGTGATGCTCTTAGAACAACACGGGAGGCCCTTTTTGCTGTATAGGTGATAGTTCAGAGATGCATGTGAATTGTGACATATACGTATGCTTTATAGATTACCAGAAGGCATTTGACAGAGTAAAACATGACAAATTAATGACTCTAATGCAAGAAATTGGAATTGACAACAAAGATCTTAGAACTATCAGAAACATTTACTACAATCAATCGGCCAAAATCAAAATAGAAGACCAGTTAACTGATAAAATTGCAATAGAACGTGGAGTACGACAGGGCTGTATTTTGTCTCCATTGTTATTCAATATTTATTCTGAATGGGTATTTAAGGAAGCTTTAGACGGTTGTGCGAAAGGAATACTAATAAACGGTGAATGGTTGAGTAACATTAGATATGCTGATGACACTATAGTTTTTGCTGATAATCTGAATGACTTACAGATATTAACAAATCGCATAACAGAAGTCAGCAACAGATACGGACTAGCTCTTATTAGTAAAAAACGAATACTAATACGCTCAACTTCATATCAACCAACAGAATATCGAAAGAGTCAAGCAATATCATTAAAAACAAAATGCCGTCTATTGAACTGCTACATATTCACAGTTCTCCTCTACGGAATGGAAGCGTGGACATTGACTGTTGCATATATAAATCGGCTCGAAGCTTTCGAAATGTGGTGTTATAGGCGCATATACGTATATCCTATAGAATGGGGAAAGAATGTGAAATTCTCATGACCGTCAAGACTAAAAAGTTGGAATATCTAGGACATGTAATGAGAAATCAAGAACGTTACGGCCTTCTCCAGCTGATTCTCCAAGGAAAGGTAAATGGTAAGAGAGAACCGGGAAGAAGACGCATTTCCTGGCTTCAAAAGTTACGAAAGTGGTATAACACGACTACCACTGAACTGTTCCGCGCTGCAGTAAACAAAGTAAAGATAGCCGTGATGATCGCCAACATCCGGAACGGATAGGCACTTTAATAAGAGAAAGAGCTTTGGATGATTTTTAATAATTCTTCAGGGGATAATGCTTTTGAACTGAGTTTTCTTTTTTCTTGAACAATTTGAAGCTGCCTCCGGCGGCTTTCTATATACGTATCAAGGTTTAGAGTAGGTATTTTGCTTTTATAAGCTGTTTCCTTATGTTCATCTTTTTAGAGCAAATATCGAATCACATTTTGTCCTTCAATCGCTCCAATTACGTAGCAAAAACACCGCGATTTTGTATTTCTTAGAATAAACACAGTTAAAAACATACCGCCTTTTCAAATGTTTATTTTGTAGATAATTTCGATGAAAACGCAATATGCATTTAACTTCTGAGATAGTTTAAGACTTAAAAAATCCTATGAAATTTGCTAAATGTGTCTAGCATCATTAATAGAGCAAGATCAATAGTTTAAATATTTAGCCTCAGGGATAAATAAATTAAATAACTTTTAAACTATTTGACCGATCGAGGGGAAATTTCGCACAAATTTAAAAGACTGTAATTTCTCGATGTTCAATTTTATTAATAACATTTTATTTTGTTAATAAAACAATTAATAAAATTTATAAATTAGTGCAAAAAAAATGCTTTTTTGAAAATATCTCCGTAAATTATTAATCAATTTTAATTTAAAAAACAGAAAAATAAAGATATTCTTGATATAAAAAGATGATAAATATTGTTTATGTAAAATATAAGGGAAAAAACTTATAGACAAAAATTCAAATTGTCACCAAAAATTATTGTTAAAAAAAAGCAGGGTAAAAATACGAGTACTTTTTCATCTATTGGTTATCTAGTAACCCCCACCTATGTCTTAAAAGCTTCAGATATCTGCGAAAAATTTTTCGACCTTTTTTTAACCAGACTGGGCTATAACTTAATTGGCCTACTAGCCGAAATATTCAAATACAAATGTCGCTTCTAATGATAAAGGAAATGATACTAAAATATATTCTGTATTATTTGAAATATTATCTGTATCTGTGTTAACTTGTTCCATTTTAAATAATTTAAAAATCAAAAACCTTCAAGTTATTGTATTATAGGTTAGTGTAGGTGTAGGCAATTAAATTCTGACGTAATGCGTAATACCTGTCGTAGACTTTACTAATAAGTAGAAAAAGATAAAACGAACATATTATACCTATCAATTTCATTTGCGTTTTGTGAAATCGATTAGTCATAACGTTTTAAACATTTTAACAACAAAATTGTTAAATGTTATCTATTCCAAAATGATCGCCGTATAGTGAAATAAATAATTCTAAATAATCACAACAACCGATGAAGGTATAGGGTACATACATAAAGGATACGGATAAATTGTAGATAATTGTTATTTCTTATTTAACGTAATGCATGTTTTCTCACGTTTAGTCGTTACCTTGATCTCCCCTCTGCCCTTTATCGTTGCGTAAGGATAACCGTGACAGACAGCATGCCATTCGGTTCAGAATTGCTTCACATTTGTATTTTTTATGTGAATAATGTTTTGCTTTCGAGAATGAGTATCCAATCATGTCCTTTATTAGTTCCGAATATCACAATAGAGATATCCTTCTAGAACCCTTGCCAACCCTTACCTTTAACTATAATTTTTTCCATACCGTCCGTTTTTATGTTTATCTATTTGTTTTAAATGTCTCAGTATGCTCTGGTTACACAGAGAGATAACTTCCTTCTTCTTCTTCTTAACATGCCATACACCAAAGTGCGTAGGCGACTATCTCATTACTAGAATTCTGTTCTTGGCGGCGTGACACAGCTCACCTGTATTGTGTATTCCTGTCCATTCTTTAATATTCCTTAACCAGGATAATTGTTTGCGGCCGGCTCCTCTCCTACCTTCGATCTTCCCTTGTAGGATTAACTGTGGTATTTCATATTTTGCTCCTCCCAATATGTGCCCAAGGTAACCAATCTTGCGTTTTTTTAATTAATTCAAAGAGTTCTCTTTCCACGCCGGCTCTATTGAGGACGTCATCGTTTCGAACTCTATCCACCCAAGGTATGCGCATCACTATTCTCAATGACCACATTTCAAATGCTTCAAGTTTGTTGATAGATGTTTTTTTCAAAGTCCACGTTTCCATACCATAAAGCAAGATGGACCATATGTAGCACTTGACCATTCTGTAGCGTATTTCGAAGTTTAGGTGTTGATTACATAGGAGCGGTCTGAATTTCACAAAAGCTTGTCTTGCCATTTGTATTCGGGTTTTTATCTCGTGTTGTGGATGCGATTGGTCATTGATTGTGGTGCCAAGGTATTTAAAAGTTTTCACGCGATTTATACGATTGTCACCTATGCATATTATCGGGTTTTCTGGAGGGTTTCTGCTAATGACCATATATTTCGTTTTTAAAATGTTGATTTTGAGGCCATATTTTTTACCTATGCTATTCACCCTATCAAGTAATGACTACTGATCTTCCAAATTATCAGTTATAATCACTGTGTCGTCCGCATAGCGTAGGTTGCTAATTGGTATGCCGTTCACCTTAATGCCTAATTCCGTATCTTCTAATGCTTCCGCAAATATATTTTCAACATATAAATTAAAAAGCATCGGAGAGAGTATGCAGCCTTGGCGGACACCTTTCCGGATTTCAAATTCATCCGTATATTGGTCTCGATCAATCCTCACCTTTGCCATTTGGTTCCAGTATAGATTCTGAATAATTCTGATCTCCTTCTGGTCAATGTTGGCCCTATGTAGTAGTTTCATCATGATATCATGTTTAACATTGTCAAATGCCTTCTCGTAGTCGATGAAGGTGAGGTAGATCTTTTCGTTGATCTAAGCAGTTTTGTATTAAGGTGTTCAAACATAAAATTGCCTCTCTTGTTCCTAGTCCTCCCTTAAAACCGAATTGTGTTTACGCACACGCGAAGATAACTTCCACACAATTGAAACTACAAACGGCATGTGGCGAGAACCGTTGGCATATCTAGTCAACAGTCTACAGTTTATTACATAACATATGTGTAGGGCTCAGTTTTTGTCCTGGTAACCCAAGTTACAGCCAAAATAAAGTTCATAACACTTTTTCGTCAAAGGAGTAAAAGTTCTTCTTTGCGATTTAACACTTAACTCACTACACACATAACAAAACATGCCCGGGTGGTTTAGACATCTAACAGGCATGTTTAACTATGCATTTTAAAAGCACTGTGACTTAAATGAAGCTTACTGTTTGAAACGTGGCACTGACCACGTGGTCACTGACTGAGCTTGAGTAAATGAAAGCGAGCGTGTTGCGACGTGTCTTTGACTTTGTACGCCGCAGACAGGTAAGGCTCCTTATCATAACATTGAATGTACATCCATGATGCTCAAATATAACTTTTCAAAACTTTTCACTAAGTTTTTTTTTAGTAAAATGTTATTTAAATATATATTGAAATTTCAAAAAATATGTAAAAATAAAAAATAAAATAGAATTAAAAAAAAAACCTTATGCTATAGACTATTTTTTATTGCGTATTTGAATTCGACTCATCAAAGTATTCAACAAATAGTGGAAATAATACATGCGACAATAGTGGAAATAATACATATGTTTTCCAGTGTTATACTATTTTATTTTCTTTAATTCATGTTTTAAAGAAATCAAATAAGTGACTCACCATTCCAAAGAAGTATAATAAGATTTATTAATTTACTTATCTCAATTATTATTTTCTTCGATGGCTATTTATAATTTAATACTGGGGAGTTAATTATCATAAAAACTAAGACCCTTCAATAAGTCAATCACCATTTCTCACAAATATTTTCTTCTTTGTTTTTATAATAATTATATATAGTAATTAAAAGTTTGTTAATCTATTCACTCTCTTAACCCTTAACTGGTATGGCGAGGTCATTTTAGACCCAAAAAAAAATTGTTATTAAAATTCCAGAAAAATGAGAACACCTGGCAACGTCGCCGTCCAGCTATTCGTCTGTGGAGTTGAGTACATTACTTGAACGTTGAACGTAGTCGCTGCAGTTGACTTTGTACTTTGTTGAGTGATCAATCAAGACGTCGATAGGGTCAAAATTGACCCCACCATAGGTCAGGTCAAGTATCAGAACGCCAAGTGTCAGAACGAGACCCTTGACACAACAGGAGTTAGAAGACACAGCTGAACAGATTGGTGACAGCGATTTCGACATATCTGATATGATTAGGCCCCGAGAGCAACATAATCCAGCCAGAGGGCTTCTGGCCCGAGGAATGGATCTTGCTCGATGGACGTAATCATCCGGTAATACCAGAGGTACATACAAGATTTTATTTTTCACTTCACATAATATAAAAACTAAAATTAAGAGCAAAAATTTGTACTCTAGATCTTGTTTCGATCTCTTATACACGCCGCAGCTCGAGCGCCCGTCCTGTCATAAGCGCTTCATTAGCGATTAAAAAACAATGTTAAAAAAACAAATACGCCCGAAATACTTATTAAGAAATGATAGAACAAAGTTTGAACTTGAATTTAGATCCTTGGTGAATTAAAAAAAAATGAATTACTATTTAAATGGGAATAAGCCACAATTAAAGGTTAAGGTACGTTTATTGACGTTTCAATTTCCACTTCGGAAATCAACGTCAATAAACGTACTTTAACCTTTAATTGTGGCTTATTCCCATTTAAATAGTAATTAATTTAAAATGCCACAAGAAAATAGCTTCAGAACAATTTCAAAAGTAATGTTTTTTAATTGTGTTGAGCCTTAAAAATCGTAATTTTGCGTTTTTTTTTTAATTTTAAATTATTTATAACTCGAAAATCTCATGGGAATATTTTTCCGAACAAACCCGACGTTCTCGCCTTGTCTAATATCCATATTGATCACACTTTAGATTGGTTAAGGTATTATAAAGTAAGTGCGATATATTGTTTTCAAAGTAATAGATTATAGATAAGTTAAATCGGGTAGATCAATGAATTAATCACTTTTTGGTAACCACTTTTAATTAGCACTCGAGAAGTAAAAATGAGTATGGTTTTCCGGTGCTTTGTTTCATAGAAAAAACTAAACAACGAAGATATGCAAATGAATATACTGAATAAAACAAGTTAATTTATTTTCTATTTTATAATATTTGCAAGTATTTGAAAGTGTTATGTGACAATTTATGCGCAGAACACAGAAATACTTAAGGATAATACTACATAGAAAAAGTACGAAGAACGAGTAACCTGCAGACTAAACGAAGACAAAAAATGAGACCCGGAAGAAAAGTAAGAAAGCATAAAAGAAGAAGTTTTAAATACAAATAAAGTAAACTTAATGCCAACTAATAGAAAACAAAACAAAAGAATGGTGATGAGGATTGACAAAAAGTAGTAGAACCGATTAGCAAAACAAGAATAAAAAATTTAACAAAAATAGTGACAGTAAGGAATGCATCGAAAAATATGAAAAAAGAAGAAGTCAGTATAATCATTGGAGACTTTAATGCCAAAACTAGAAAGGGTACAGTGGAAGGCATAATAGGAGAGTATGGATTGGGTATACGGAATGAAAGAGGCGAACGACTAATACAATTTTGTCAAGCAACAGATAATGTAATCATGAACAGCTAATTCAAACTACCAACTAGAAGGCTATATACCTGGAGGTCTCCCTCGTCTACACCTTCGTCTACTTTTTAATTAATTTTAAACTGTTTGTTCTTGTGTAGTATAGTGCCATGTACAATTTTATGTTTATGGCATTCTCTGATTGTTGGATAGGCCAAAATTGACGAAGTAAGTCTAAAACGTTAATCACATAAAAACTTTTATCAACCATTAACTTCGAGCTTTTTATCGAAGTTAATTAATTTCTTCGGTTTAAAAAAATTTTCTAGGTTTATTACCGATGCACTTGAAGATGCTCTAGGAAGCAAAACTCCTTGGGCAAGATTTAATTAATAAAACTGTGCTCCATATCTGCCTTTCAGTTGATCAAAGTTTATTATTCTCAAATTTGTTTCGAATGCTTTACTTTTTAATGATAGACGAAAAAAGCGAAAATTTACCGTTTTTTGACCTTAATTTGTTAATACTTACAAATTGACCTTAATTAAGTCCAAAAAATCGACTGCAGGAAACATATACATTTTTGTTATAGAGGTCCACACTACTCAAAACATTTGTCGTTTGCCTGGCCGGTTTAGTGTGACAAACAGGGTATATTATTTGCTTATTTCCTGGTCTATTTTGCGGCTTGATTATTTTAGTAAGACTATTTCTGTTTCTTGGAAGATTTGGCAACAGTGGTTATTAATAATTATGTTGGACGGTTCATGTTTTAAAATCAACAAATAATCCTCTTTTTAGAAAGAAAAACGTATATTATTCCGAAACAAACAAGTTTCTTAATCAGTGTCTTTTCTTAAATATAGAATCTAGTAGATAAAAAGAACTTCTATTAAAATTTTGTTTTTCATCTTTTTTTGAGAAATTTTACAAACTATAATAATACAATATTTCAAAAACATTTTGAAATCGTAATTAAAAGAATACACCATTTAGTCCTATGACTCATGTGGGTTATTCCGATAAAAGATTGTTACAACCGGGACAACCCAATGTTTATGACCGTTTCTTATTTCCTAATATTTAATAGACTATCTTATATTATGGACGTGAAAGCAGCGAATGACGCAAAGAGGTAACGAAATGAAATTTCTCAGAAGTGTGAGAGAGAGGCATTATTACTTGATAAGCAGAGAAATGAAGGCCTGAAACAAAAACTAAATACACAATATGTAGGTATAACACATGACATGACAGTTAGCCAGTCTCAGAATGAAAGATCAATATGATTCTCGATGCAAAAATGAAAGCTATGAAGTAGGTGATCTTGTTTGGCTTTATAATCCACAACGCCGTCGAGGCTTGTCTCCTAAACTGCAAAGACAATGTGAAAGTAAATATGAAATTAAAAAGAGAATAAATGACGTAATATATCGAATTAAGAAGTTGCCGAAAGATAAACCAAAAGTAGTTCAATACATCGTCTTGCACTTTATGCTGGCTCCAATGAAACAGAAGAAGCCAGAACCCTTCAACATGAGATCAAAAATGACCCGCGAACAAGCTTTAATGAATTTATGTCAAATTACGCAGAGAGAAAGAGTGCTAGATTCGGCGTGACCACAGAAGTTCAGCAGGATCTTTTTAGTGTTCCCACTGTATAAATGTACTCGTATATAGGTCCTTTGTACCTATCATTTTTAATTTGACAACAATCTCAATGTACCCAATAGTTAAAACGTTTTCCAATCTAAACCACTTGTATTTCAAATAAAAATAGACACCGATTAAAAAATCCAATTAAGACCGGAACTATTAGCTGTTTGCAAAATCCATTAAACTGGAAAAACGATTTAATTAAAAAAGAAGCAAAAAAAAGAAATGGAAAATTAGGAACTGTCACTTACACAAATTAATTGATTAATGCCGCTATAGAAAAAATCTCGACAAATTTTTAAATTTAATAATAAAGACCCAATTCTTAATTGCCATCTTGGAAAGACGATTTTGCTCTTAAAGCTATTCAGTAGCAACAAAAATGAATATAAATAATGGGTGTTCTTGTTTGTATATAACAGTAAAATTAATTAAAACAGTTAAATTTTATTGATTGAGCTGAAATTGGTTTTATAAATTTATAAAGGTAATTGTTTGGCATATTTATTTATAGTTTATTTCAATATTACTTCTAGAATGTCCATCGCAGCTGACTCGTAAGTCCAAGTTATACACGTCGCCGCTACTAGGCATTTTCCTGATGGTCATGCTTGGCTCTGGATAAATTAGATCTAGATAAATATTTCGAACGAACATCTTTTTTTTCTTTCACCAGTCGCAAGCCAACTGCCTCCTTAATTCGTTTGGCTTTGATTTTTTTACCAGCCCACTGGCTTTCTTCCTAACTCTATAATTGAGGAGCAGACACAAGAATCAGTTTTGTTCAGAGACCTAGTTCTCGTGTCGATCTCTTCCGCGCTGTGCGGTGCCTTCATCATCATCATTCTGGCTTTACAACCCTGCGTGGGTCTTGGGCTCCTCAAGAATTTCTCTCCAGTCGTCCCTATCGATCGCCTTCCTTCGCCAGCACGTATTCCCATATTTCCCATGTCCCGCGTGCATATACGCAGCGCTCGGCAGTCGTGAGAATAAAGAGAATGAATAAAAATTCAATTGTGCACGACGTAGACTGGGCACATCCCAATTTTCCCCGATATTATGCTCTACAGCAAGTATATCTTCTTCTTGTACGCGCTGTACATCTCTCGGAGGATGCGTGTTACTACTTATATAGTGCAAAAACGTTTACTTAATTGAATTAATTGCTCTGATGGACAATTAGATTGACCATAAAATGAGTTTAATTCATGAACGAAACCACGTTTGTACGGTAAACTTATACAATCGTTGTTCAGTTTAGACGCCAGTCTATTCATAATGAAATCGCTAATAATACTAAACAAAATCAGCTGTGAGTTGTTGTAAAAATATCAACCACTAACAGTGGTGGGTAATAAAGATTTTGTAAAAATTCAGAACATAATCATTGTCAGTATCCTTTTTATAAGGTATTACTGATCGATAAAACATTAACTCTTAAGAATTTAAAACTTAAATTCTGCTCTATCCTGTGTTTCTTTGGTAACATTTGCAATATTTTTCCAATAACATAGTTTTCAAATATAAAAAAGGGAATAACAGAAAAGCGCTTTTTGAAATATATATTTAGACGAAAGATCAATATTTTCTATGAAGAAACGGAAAGATAATAATCTAAAATCGATGGACGTGTAAGAACTCATTACTTTGTAGGACCCATAAAATTATTAGATCCCCAAAATATAGCAAACTTATCACCGGCATCCTTTGTAGGCCCGTAAACTTATCACCAGAGATAGATAGACTCATCACCAGCATTTTTGCCATAAGGCGCTGGATTCTAATGCGGAATATTGTCTGTTAGCTGTTCACTGCTTGTTTATGAGATAATCTATTAAATTCAGAGATTATTTTACGCAATTGCTTTAAAAAATTTTTTTCTTCTTCTTCCTCTTTAGCAATTCTGCTTGTTCATTGGCGGATTAATACCTCTATGGAAGTATATCAATACCTCGGAATACCTCTCATTTTTTTGCGCGGTCGTCCGATACTTTTTCTGTGGATCAGTGACTATCTCTTACTATTTTGAATTTACAATGGGAATTCCATTGTTTTTTTTTATTTTGTGTAAATTCATTTATACATTGTACGTTACATTTTCTTCTCATATATTCATTTCTCTTTCAATCTATCAGCGTATTTCCTGTAATTCTTCTCAGTACTATCATCTCTGAAGTTTCCAGTAGCCTTTATGTTGTGGCTGTGTCGGGTCTTCTTTCTGAAGCTTCTTCTTCTTCTACTTCTTGGAGATCTTTCGATCTGTATAATTCTAAAGCTGTCTCTGGTTAATTTCCTGTGAGGTAGATTGCCAACTATCCCTCCATCTTTTAGGTGATCCTCTGAGAGGTCTTGAACCGGGCGGGTTGTTTTCTAGGGCAATTTTTGGGAGTCTATTTTCATCCATTCGTCTTACATGATTGTACCACATCCTCTTACGCTGCCTTACTTACGTTTGTATTTCTCACCCTGTCTCTTCTTGTTTCGCCCACTATTATTCTTAGGGTTTTCATTTCGGCATCCCTTAGGATCTGTTTCGTTTTGTTGGTATCTTCGCGCACTTCTATGCCATCTGTCACGATCGGTCTTTCTGAGGCATTTGTTATTATTGGTCTTACACTGGCTTTATAAATTTTTGACTTCATCTCAGTGTTATATGTCTGTTTCGCCATATAGTGCTGTTAAGGCACCCTGCTAGTCTATTTGCTTTTTGTACTTGATCTCTCACTTCTTTGTCCAGTGTCTTCATTGTCTTCATAGCTGGACAGTGTAATTGCCAGGTATTTTATTTCTATTACTTGTTCCATACAACTACTATTATTTTAGTTTTCTGAGATGAGATTATCGATATTAAATCTGTGGACCAGTCTGCATAACAGAGTATTTTTTATTTCTTTGTTTCCCATTCTGTATCCTCTTCCTTTGTTAACTCTTTTGATGATTTCATCCATGATTAAATTGAAGAGCATGGGATCAATGAATCGCATTTTATTATTCCGCTGCCTATTTCTATAGGTTCTGTAAGTTGTCCAGTTATTCTGACTTCCATATTATTGTTTTGGTAGATGTTTTTGATAGTTTTTATAATATTTAGGGAAACTTCTCTATTATACAGAACATGGATTACATATTTGAATCTTACTATGTCAAACGCTTTCTTTAGGTCAATCAGACACAGAAATGCTGGTCTATTACA
This sequence comes from Diabrotica balteata, assembly GCA_918026665.1. NCBI lineage: Eukaryota > Metazoa > Arthropoda > Insecta > Coleoptera > Chrysomelidae > Diabrotica > Diabrotica balteata. The sequence goes on from OU898279.1 coordinate 127,940,158, forward strand.
CTCTAGTAATTTCTCAGTAATTTGCTTTATAACAAATATTGCATTTGTACACGATCTCCAACTACGAAAACCCTTTTGTTCATCTGCTAAACTTATCCTCTGATTTATAAGTACTTGTAAAATTTTAGTTGTAAGTTTTACCGTAGTATTGAACAAGTTTATACCTCTGTAAAGCATTGCTTTGTTGACTTATATATTTATATCGTGTTTCTCACGACGAGTGGCCTATTATAGTGGCTTCCCACGATCGGCAATTCTACAGATCATCGCGGACAGCCGATCAGCACGGACGGCAACGCACCGCAGACAGAGCTCTTCCTACGGTCCGTGACAGTCTGTGTAGGTCCATGACAGTAGTGTTTGATTATATCATAAAAAGGCCACTCAGGCTTGTCAACATCATCAGCCCCACTACCAGTTCCCATCGATTCTCTAACTTTTGTTTTTTACCTTTTGTATGTCGACATTAAATTATCTCTCTTCTTTTTTAATTCTTTAATCGAAATAGTAATATTCTTCAACTGATTTTTTATTCAGTTCCATGCATCGTATGCATCGTTCCGGTTCTTATGTTCTGGCGCCGTGGAATTCCATAAACTTCGTTCATCTTGATACAAATTTAAAAAATCAAAAACAACTTTGTTTGTCCATTCCATTTTTTAGCAAAAACCTGCAAAACAACTTTGACAACACTACAGATAACTACTCGTGTCAGCGAACGAAAAACTTCTGACTTGCACTTGTCGTCTGTTAAAACACAGACGCGCTAGGATCGCGTCGCACGAGCATGTACCGCACCTTTGATGTTACCGACTCTAGATGGATAGGACGCACCAGCACGGACGTGCCTGTGCTACTACGGACGAGACCCTTCCCACGGTGCGTGGTGCGTGCTGGTCCGCTTACGTCCGCAATATCGCCGACCGTGGGAAGCCGCTATTAGACGTATCAGACGTAATCAATTAGCAATTCACTGTACATGTTGAAGCAACAAGGTAATTGAAGAGAATTTTTTTTCGCATAGTTTTTTAGGTAGATATCAACAGAATTCACTGGAATTCCGAAATACCAGCCAATGCATTGCACTTGCATTTAATGCATCCGAGCTTGAATTACTTCTTTTAAATTATCAAACGTTAGCGGTTTGCAAGCATTTTATGATCTTCACGAGGTGCAGGTAGGCTAGTGATAAGTTTGCAAATCTTTCCAGGTCTATTTTAAAATCCCTGCTTTCAGGAATGGATTTCAGCTGAAAATGTAATAAAAAAGCATACATATCGCAATCGTTGAAAAAGTACTTGCTAAAGTACTTTTGCTATGCTAAAGAAAGCCTCTCTCGTATGACTGCATTCCGAAAACCAGACTATGTACGGTTGATTTTTTTCTTCGCACAGTCTGTATATCCTTTATATACAATAATAACTTATATTTTTGTTAGGCGTTGAGTACCGTCGATTTTAAATAGTTTTATGAATTCTACATATGAATTGTTAGGTCCAGGAGCTTTGTCACCTTTTAGTTGCGATATTGCTTTTTCCGCTTCATCTGATGTGATTGGTAGATGCTTATTACATAGTAGGGTGTATGTTGTTCGGGCCTATTATCATCAAAGAGTTCTTGTATGTATTTGGTCCGTATGCAACTTTCTTGATTTTTATCTCTGACGAAGTTTTCCTGTTGATCTCGCAGTTTGAAAAAAGAATTGAAGACATGATCCAATGTACCAAATGCCGTTCATGGAGCCACGAACTTTGTGCAGGAGTCCAACCTGAAACCCAAACTTTTTCTTGCTTTGAATGTAAATAAAAATATTATGTATGTAAATAATTTCTGATATTGGAAAATAAATTTTTATTAAACAAAACATAATTTATGGTATTCACACTTATACAATATTCACACAAAAATACAATAAAATTTATTATACTATACACTGATCCTTCTTTAAATGTTACTACGGGTACAATTAAGGAAACTCATGGTATATAAAGCAACTAGTTTTCTAAATTGTACCACTGGCAAGCCACCAGAAAAGCATGTTTTTTTAACAGTAAACTGTAAAACAGTAAAATTATTATATGTGTGTAAGTGTTTATTATTTATCCTAATATATCGTTCAGTTTAATATGACGTATATTATTCAAATTAAAATTCAAAATATGTTAAATGGTACGATATTGGCAACTCTCCTCTAATACGTGGAGAAAAATACGGCAAAAAAGAGGTCAGGAGCGTCGGAAGAAGACGAATATTGCCAAGATAGCTCTCCGAATATGGCCTCCGATTACCAAGATAGCTCTTGGAAGAGAACAACAAAGCAAAATAGTTTATTTAGATTTTTGAAAACGTCTTACGAAATACGTAACACTTCTAAATTGTACATAATTCCCATTAATAAAGTTAATAAACACATTAGAGTTAATACTAAAATGTATTTTACGTTTTAAAAAATAAATTTGTGATGCAGATACTCGTAGTTTTGTTAGGTTTGTATAAAATAGAATGTGTACACGGAGGATTTGTTAAACATAATTTAAAAATAGACTTCCGTGAATTGCGTGCAGCATATGATAACATTGCACTTAGCTGTATATGAACGCGAAGCTTTGTTTTCTTCCGCGATTTTATTTCTTCTTAAATATATTATGAAATAAAACATATAATAGACGATGTAAACATAGTTTTCTCATATATTTATTTTTGGTTTTGCTGTATGGTAATATTATTTGATGGAAATGATACGATAGCGTATATTCGGTGTACCAAAAGAGTTCATGATTGCATTTGTAAAAAATTATACAAGAGTAAGATAAACAACAGCTGGGAAAAGATATAATTGTAGACAAAAATCAGAATAGAATAGATTGAAACATATGGAGAATCCCTTACAACAGGGGTGGCCAACCTTTTTATATCGAGTGCCAATATGAGAACAAAAAAAATTTGGCGTGCCACTAAAATTTTTCGACATACTAATATGGATACTATATATTAATAATATACGGTACAGCATGTATTTCTTATGTAAATTCCACATTTTTCCGTTTAGTCAAGATAGTGGAGGTTTAAAAAATAACGTAATAAGTAAAACCTAACAACAAACTTACTTTATTGTTAATAAAAATAAAATAAAAACGTTAAAAAAAAAACTTAAATATTTTCTTATTATCTAAAATTCAAATTATTAAACAGTTACTTATTTAATGTGGTATTTGAATTTGGTATTTTTTTAATTAATTCATCTATATTGGGATTAATTTCGGAAGTAGCCAACAGAATTAGATTTTTTAAATGCATGTCAGTTAAAAAATAGGAAGGCTACGTTGGATTGGACATGTGGAAAGAATGGAAGAAGGCGAAATACCAAACAAAATATTCAAACAAGTGCCAGTAGGAAAAAGAACAAGAGGAAGACCGAAGCTGAGATACGTAGAACAAATAGAAAATGATATAACAACATTAAAAATTAAAAACTGGAAAAAAAGCACGAAACAGGTCAGAATGGAGAAGAATCCTTGAACAGGCCAAGACCCAAAAAGGGTTGTCGAGCCAGTGATGATGATGAAATGCATGTCAGTTAATCGTGACCGATATTTTTGATTTTATTATGTTCATAATAGAGAACATTTGCTCACAAACGTACGTTGAACCAAATCTACAACAATATCTCAGAGCTAACTCGTGTAAATTAGGAAAATTGTTTGCTGGTACAAATTTCCAAAATTCAATATAATTGGGATCAGTAACAGTTGAAATAATTTCCCTATATTTGGTTTTTAGTATAGTGTGGTTCTGTAAATCAATAATTTCGATCTGTATTTCAGCTGAGTAACAATTGATATTGTTACGATTTTAAATGTTATGGCATATAGAACTGTAAATATTTTATGACTAATTCTTTTTTATTGATTCTCGTAATTTGTAGGTCAAAATATACCTGAGCTTAGCTACCAGTTGTTTACCAGAAATCTCTAGACACTAATTTTAGTGAGTCATCCACGTCTCGAGGTTAAAAAACGAGTCGAGCGCCTTCACCAAAATACGAGACTATTCAGGAAGTCCGCCGAATTCTCTAGATGACACAGTTGTGTATATAAATGAAAGATTTTTATTTGGCAGTCAGTCAGAAGAAGCTCGGCAACCGCGATATTTAAATGTAACGAAACATAAATTATTATTTGTAATATAAATTAGAATTAATAAAGACTTTAATAAATTCGTAATTAGTTATCGTGAGTTTTAATAAATTAGAATATAGACAAATAAATTAGAGCAATAAAAAGACGTCACAGTGGTGTACAGGAGTGGGGTTGTAGATAAATTTAATTTGATTTTTGAAAAAGACTTTTGAACTTTTGAAAGGTATTGTTCGTCGGGAACATCCGCGTAGTTCAGTAGTGATCGTTGTACGAAAGAACATTTAAAAAGTACGTGTGTGCCCGACCAAAGATGCTGCTAGTACAACTTTCAGTAAAACAGTTGCGTGAGCAACTTGAAGAACGCGATGAAGACTGTAGCGGGTCCAAGAAGATCCTCCAAGAACGACTAAAGAATGTTCTTAACAAGAATGGAGATGACCCAGAGACATTCCATTTTCAATCAGCAGAAGAAGCAGTTTTAATAAAGATAGAAGAAACTTCTAAGAAAAATGATATTAAGTTCGATACGGTTTCCAAAAGATTGGATGAAACGTCTCAAATTATTAAAGAAGTAGGTAGACAAAACGACGAGAAACTCGAAAATGTGTCTAGAAGATTCGACGAGAAATTTGAAAATGTTTCTCAAATGATGGAAGAAACTTCTAAAAAGAATAATGAGAAATTTGAAGAAGTCTCTAAAACATTTGATAAAGTTGAAGAGAAAATCAAACAGTTAGAGACCATGATAACTAACACGAGAGTGCTACCACCAATTAATACGGTAGCTTTAGATCCGGTAGAGATAAAAGAAGACGAGACGAAATGTAAGTTGGAAACACGGCCGAAATTTGAAGGAAGTGGAAGTTCCGTTCATGTCAAAGTCCCAACTTTCGATGGAAAATCATCATGGAACAACTACATGAAACAGTTCGAATCAGCTGCAAGAGCGAACGGATGGTCTGAAAAAGAAAAAGCTGTAAACCTGACTATCGCTCTTCGAGGAGATGCCTTAGATGTGCTCCAGACCATAGCCGTAGAGGAGACGGATGATTTCGAACAACTGAAGAAGAGGTTAAATATGCGATATGGCCACGAACACTTGGAGCACGTATATCAGTCGCAGCTTAAAAATCGAAGACAAAAGAAAGATGAGGCCCTTCAAGAATATGAAGTAGATATTGCCAGATTAGTGCGATATGCTTATCCAACAGCTCCCGAAGACATGATGGAAAAGTTGGCCGTTCAAACGTTTATTGATGGTCTTCGTGATCATGAGATGCAAAGAACACTACGATTAGCTCGTCACAAGACGCTGGTTGATGTCTTATCCGCCGCCCTCGAATACGAGTCAGCTACGCAGGCCTCTGGCGGTTACAGTAAAGTTAGGACTGTAAAAGAGGAAGAAGATGAAGGTAAACTTGACCAGCTCTTTAATATGATAAAAAGCATGACACACAAGAAAACGAAGACCATAAGACCGAAGACAAAACCAGAACGCGTCGGCCTTAGGGGAGCAGCTTCGACCCAGAACTTTACCAAAGACCCTCTGATACTAATAGCTTCTTTGAAATGTCGTGAAGATAGTGTATATGTAGATGGAGAAATAAATGGTAAAAAGCATACATTGTTGGTGGATACTGGAGCGACCAGAACCATTATACGCCCGACAGTTATAAACAGCCGTAAGAAACTGTTACCAACGAGGTTGCGACTTCGGACCGCTACAGGTGAAAATGCCAACATTCATGGAGAAATCCAGGTACAATTAGGAATTGGAACAGAAAAGTTCGTCCATACTGTTATAGTTGCTGACATCGAAGAGGATGTTATATTAGGAATGGACGTAATGAATACACATGGATTCCAATTGGATTTTAAGAATAAGGTAATCAAAGTTGGTAACGAGGAGGTATTTCTCCATCCACATGATGACAACACTTGCAAGCAGCCGTTAAAGAAGATACAGTCGTGCCTGCGAGAAGTGAAACGATAATAGTAGCGCGGCTACAGGGAATTGTGGACGAAGGAACACCTGTTATGATGGAGCCTTGGAATCATGACGACGAAGTTGGCCGTGGAATCATAATTGGAAAAGAATTAGTGACTTCGGCTAAAGAAATTCCTGTGAGACTTATTAATGTCAATGACTACCCAGTGACCATCAAGAAAGAGACAAAAGTAGGAACTTGTGTACCTGTCACATCCATAATCCGTCAGACGACAACGTCTGATAATTCCAACGATAAATTTGATCAAATGGTTGCGGTTGCTGGACAGTCTCTGAATCAGATTGAGAAAAGGAAATTAAGGGAATTTCTTCGGCAGTATCGTGATATTTTCGTACCGAAAGGAGGAAAGACGGGAAGAACTACCGTTGTTAAACATAAAATTGATACTGGTAATGCTAAGCCAATTCGTCAAACAGCTCGACGATTACCACAGGCGAAAAGAGAGGAAGCTGAAACGATTGTTCAGGAAATGAAGAAAGACGGGGTGATAGAACCTTCTACGAGCCCATGGGTCTCTCCGGTGGTCCTGGTTAAGAAGAAAGACGGAACAACGAGGTTCTGTGTGGATTACCGTTTGCTGAACAACGTTACCAAGAAAGATAGTTATCCTCTTCCTCGGATCGATGACACATTAGACACATTGGCTGGAAGTAAATTATTTTCTACTTTGGACTTGAAGTCTGGATACTGGCAGGTAGAAATGGACCCGGTAGATAAAGAAAAGACAGCCTTCACCACAGGATCTGGATTATGGCAATTCAACGTTATGCCATTTGGACTTTGTAACGCTCCTGCGACATTTGAGAGGCTTATGGAAAATGTGCTGAGAGGGTTATCTTGGAAAACATGCCTAGTTTATCTAGACGACATAATTGTCTTGGGGGAGACATTTGAAGACCATCTGAAGAATTTAGAAAACGTTTTTAATCGGCTTAAAGCTGCCCAGTTGATGTTAAACCCCAAGAAGTGCCAGCTATTTCAAGGTAAAGTCAATTATCTGGGTCATATAGTCAGTAAAGAAGGAGTGGCCGTGGATAAGGGAAAAATCGATTCTATTAAGGAATGGCCAAAACCAACTGACAAACACCAAGTGAGAAGTTTTCTGGGACTGTGTACTTACTACCGGAGGTTTATTAAGAAGTTTGCAGATATCGCTAAACCATTAACGCGACTTACAGAGGAAGCAAGAGAATACCGCTGGGATGTAGACTGCCAGAATGCCTTTGAAACCTTAAAAAAGCATTTAATCACAGCACCAATTTTAGGGTATCCACTGCCAGAAGGAGAGTTCATCTTAGATACAGATGCAAGTAATGTGGGAATTGGAGGAGTGCTGTCTCAGATTCAAGGAGGACAGGAAAGAGTCCTTGGATATTTTAGTAAAGTTCTCTCAAAACCTGAGCGGAATTATTGCGTCACGAGAAGAGAACTTCTGGCAGTAGTGAAATCAGTAGAGCACTTCTATCAATACCTCTATGGAAGGAAGTTTTTAATCCGAACCGACCATGCCGCCCTTAAGTGGTTGATGCAGTTTAAGAATCCAGAGGGTCAGATAGCCAGGTGGATCGAACGACTCCAAGAATATGATTTTAAGATTGAGCACCGGGCCGGAGTTAGCCACCGAAACGCTGATTCTCTTTCCAGAAGGCCATGCCCAGCAGAGTGTTCTCACTGCAACAAAACGGAATCCAAGGAAGCAGCAGTGCTAAGAACGACGGTGGTCCACGACGACTGGACGCCTACCAAGATCAGGGAAGAACAAGAGAGAGATCCAGTTATACAGAAAATCCGAAAATGGAAAGAAGAAAACCGTCGACCACCTTGGCAAGAAATATCGAACGTAGGCTCAATAGTTAAGACGTATTGGGCCCAGTGGGACTCATTTATCATGGAAGATGGCTTGCTCAAACGAGTCCTGGAAAATGATGACGGTTCAGAGAAGAGAAGACAGTTGGTAATTCCAAAGAGCAGAATAGCCGAAGTACTTCGTCAGTTACACGACAGTCCATCAGGAGGGCATTTTGGTGTGAAAAAGACCCTTCAGCGAATTCGGGAACGGTTTTATTGGATGAACAGTTCCGACGATGTGAAAGACTGGTGTAAGAAATGTACTATTTGTGCTACGAGTAACGGGCCTTATCGAAAAAGGAGAGCTCCTATGAGACAATATAATGTTGGAAGCCCGTTTGAAAGAATAGCTTTGGACATTGCTGGGCCATTTCCAGAAAGTGATAATGGAGGCAAGTACATGTTGGTAGTAATGGATTACTTCACTAAGTGGGTCGAGATTTACGCACTTCCAGACCAGAAGGCCGCCACCGTTGCAGATAAGTTGATCCAAGAATATATCAGCCGATTTGGAGTGCCTTTGGAGATCCATAGTGACCAAGGCAGGAACTTCGAAAGCGATTTATTCCAAGGAATATGTGATAGACTAGGTATGAAGAAAACAAGAACTACGGCTTATCATCCGCAATCGGATGGTATGGTAGAACGAATGAATAGAACAGTTGGCAAGTATTTGACAAAGATGGTATCCGATCATCAGCGAGACTGGGACCAATATCTTCCGTTCTTCACAATGGCCTACAGATCTGCTGTTAATGAATCAACAGGCCAGACACCAGCCAGAGTCCTATTCGGACGCGAGATGCGACTACCTTGTGATCTAGAGTTTGGGTGTCGACCTGGAGAAGATGTAGCAGGTGAAGATTATGTGATCGAATTACGAAGAAGAATGGACGATGTACACGAGTTGGTCAGTTCCCATCTCCAAATCGCTAGTGACCGAATGAAGAAACGGTACGATACACAAGCCGAAAAGGGGTGTTTTAAGAAGAACGATAAAGTCTGGCTTTATAACCCCAAAAAGCGAAAAGGTTGTTCTCCCAAATTGCAGCAGTTTTGGGAAGGTCCATACCTCATTATGGAGAAGATCAATGATGTTATTTACCGAATAAGCAAGATTCCGAGAGGAAAGCCGATGATAGTACACCATAACCGGTTGGCGTCTTTCGAGGGTGACCACGACGTAGATGAAGAAGTGGAAGTAAACCAAGTCCAAGATGTGTCTGACCTCACGTTTGAGGAATTCATGGGTGCCTATGGAGGTACCGGTAAAGCAAGACATGGTGTTACCACTGAAGAAAGGCAAGATCTACTCGCGCTTCCCGATGACTACTCATTGGCCCTTACCATCCCGGCCAGTATCAAAGATGCACCAGGGTTGGCATCCGTCTTTCGAAGGAAGTTTGGTCGAGTTGCAGAACTTCAATGCCAAGTGCCAGCTCCTGGTAAAACCTTGAAACTTCAAGATGCATCACGTTACCTTTTCTACCTGGTAACAAAAGACACTGCCCGTGACCAACCTACCTACCGAGATGTATGGGAAGCCTTACTTCAGTTGAGAGAGCACGTACTAGAGTCCGACGTGCAAAAGTTAGCCATGCCAAAGTTGGAGTGCCGCCAATTAGATTGGAGGGTTATACGAAACATGGTGGAGGAAATCTTTAAAGACACCGAAGTCCAGGTGTTAGTCTGTTGCAATCCGCATAGTTACTGCTGCGGAGAGAAAACCGTCCCTTGTCATTTCTATACAACTGGAAGTTGTAAAAGAGGGTCCAGTTGCCGATATCAGCATGTCGTTCCAGTTCCAGTCCCGACAAGGTTTCAGGAGGAACCATCTTTTAAGAGGGGGGCAATGTTACGATTTTAAATGTTATGGCATATAGAACTGTAAATATTTTATGACTAATTCTTTTTTATTGATTCTCGTAATTTGTAGGTCAAAATATACCTGAGCTTAGCTACCAGTTGTTTACCAGAAATCTCTAGACACTAATTTTAGTGAGTCATCCACGTCTCGAGGTTGAAAAACGAGTCGAGCGCCTTCACCAAAATACGAGACTATTCAGGAAGTCCGCCGAATTCTCTAGATGACACAGTTGTGTATATAAATGAAAGATTTTTATTTGGCAGTCAGTCAGAAGAAGCTCGGCAACCGCGATATTTAAATGTAACGAAACATAAATTATTATTTGTAATATAAATTAGAATTAATAAAGACTTTAATAAATTCGTAATTAGTTATCGTGAGTTTTAATAAATTAGAATATAGACAAATAAATTAGAGCAATAAAAAGACGTCACAATATCTTGCAGAGAAATAGAAAAAGGATTTATGAAAAGGTCAACATTCATTTTGTCTTTTTGAAAATCTTCAAACCGGGTATTGAATGAACCTAGCAAAATAGATATAAGGTTTTTAAATCTGTCATAATTTGGAGTTCTACTGACCTTGTTGGCTAATTCCTGCATTAATGTGAAATGTGTCAATCTCTGTTCTCCAAAATCGTTACAAAAAAGCATAAGTTTATTCACAAAGGAAGATATATGACCAACTAGAGTAGGAAAAATACAATTTTTTCCCTGTAATCTTAAATTTAATAGATTTAAATGTCTCATAATATCAGTGAGAAAAGCTAAATCCCAAAACCAATCTTTATCATTAAGTAACGAGTACTCACTGGGTAGTTCATTGTTTTCTTGCAAATATTTTAAGACGCACTCCTTCAAGTTCCAAAACCTTTCGAGTGCATTTCCTTTGGAGAGCCAGCGCACACTGCAATGGAGAAGTAACTCTCCATCTTGCTCCGTTTCTTTCGCGAACAGTTCTCGAAATTGTCGTCGATTCAATGCCCGAGCTCGTATTTTGTTAATGCAGCGTGTTACAGGGTCAATAACAGATGACATGTTTAGGTCCTTGGCACAAAGAGCTTCCTGGTGAATAATACAATGGTACTTAAAAACTTTTCTTCCCAAATAGTTTTCCAGTAATGTAACAAACCCCTTTAGTCTACCAACCATGCAAGGAGCTCCATCTGTACAAACACTATCTAATTTTGACCATTAAACTTTGTTGACTTCGATTACGTTTTTAAGCTGTTGAAAAATGTCCTCTCCTGTTGTTGTGACTAGTTGGCGCAAATCCAGGAGCTCTTCGGCATTTTCAAAATTATCATTGGTATAACGGACAAAAATTCTTAACTGCGCATTTTCTGTGTTGTCACAACTTTCATCCAACGCTAAAGAAAAGAATTTGCAGGATTGTAATCCACTTATAATTTGGGAAACAACATCCTGGCCCATATCATCTACACGGCGCATGACTGTATTTCGGGATAATGCAATATTATCGACCATATTTTTGATCTTTACATCTCCCACATTTTTAGCAAATATTACCAGACTATTTTTAATTATCTCCTCTCCACCAGAGTAGGCTTTTTTCTTCCGGGCTAACAGCAGAGAAAGTCCATATGATGTTTTAACCATAGTTTCCATTTCATCACTTCTCTTCTGAAACAGTGACTGTTGGCTGGCTAGGGTTTTCTTTTTTTTTTCAATAAAGTCGGCTCGCAAATGTGAACCAATAGGATATTTGTTGCTGAAGTCCTTATGCAGTTGTTTATAATTTCGTTCCAGGTTAAATTTTTTCGGAACTGTTACAGACAATCCACATATCAAACAAACAGGCTTTGAAGTATTACGATTAGTAAATAAAAATTGTTCTTCCCAAGCAGGTTGAAAATCGCGAATTGCAATATCATCTTCGTATTTTCGTTTTGAAGTCGAAGACTTACTCGTGGACATATCGAACAAATACTTTTAAAATTTTAAAGAAACAATGCGCAATGACAAAATGTGCACATACAACGGGGCAGTTTAAAATAAACTAAGCAAGGGTAACGCAGTCCTATTGCACATTACGACAGCTAGGATCACGTGCACCAATCGCAGCAATATCGCTCGCCAGAGGATGCAATGATGTCGCATCTATCGTAACTTCCGTAAACCTACCAAGTTTCTTCTTATTCTTTTTTGTTTTTCAAGTTTTAATTTTTTTGAAAGTTTGATCAGTTTGAAAGTCGCTAGACGCTACGCGTGCCACTGATAGGACTCAATCGTGCCACAGAGTGGCACGCGTGCCGCGGGTTGGCCATCCCTGCCTTACAACATATCAAAAGAAAAAAGAATGGATGACTATACTTCGTAGCCAATAAAATGTGATGATACTGTACCTCATCAACGTCATGTTCTACCCATATTACAAAAAAAGTTGATTTTTGTTGACAGTGTAATTATACGAAAAAAGTCGGTTTTATTTATTTATTATATTTACTTTCATTGGGCATACTCATCGTAACTACTATACACATAAAAACTGACTTTCGATGAATTATCGAGATTAAATTGTAAACTATACCCTTATACTTATTATTATCAAAAAAATATTAATCACCGCATTGTAAAAACCTCTTAAATTGGTATTTTTTTGCATATACACACAAAACGTTATACATAAAACATTGCTTAATCGATAATGCGGGTGTACAACGTATGTACTTTTAATAACTACAATTTTATAAACTAACCTTAACGAGTAAAACACTTTATTGTTTGTTACATACTGTTTGTGCATACCTACCTGCATATTAGTCCACCCCGGGCGGTTAAAAATAGTGCATCTGCTAATATGTTCGACCACAAATTTTTATATCATAACCGAGTTTGCATATTTTTAATATACGAGGTAGGCGCCAAAAATTGTTGATAGGTAAACACAGATTAAACCTTTGTTATGTCTAGTTTGCACACACCATATTCGAGGCCTACAGACGAGATAAGAATATCAGTTATAACGTTGTTATAAGTACATACTCAACTGTGGAGCGATTACAAAGAACATGTCACGATAAAGTACCGCGAAAATGTATTATGTATAATTTTTTAATCTTCGTCAATTCGAATTAAATCAAAGTATACATAATCGGCTAATTGATATGTCATTATAAAAGTGAAATTATTAGAGTTAGATAAATCAATTCATTCTATCTTATTCCGAATCGATTTAATTTAATTTGTGTACTGTAACGATATTTCATAAACGGAATTATCCTATGAGACGAATGAATATCAGTGTAACAAAACTGCCTTGATTTATATACAGTATTGTGCCAATTAATGGAATCATAGGCTGTTTTAATGAAAAAACAGTTTATTTAGTAAAAAATTATATTTTGACAACACTATAAAGGTAAACTTACATCATTCAGTAGGAAATATGTCCCCCTTTGGCAGCAATTACTGCTTTTACCCGTTTTGGCATAGATTCTATGAGTTTCTGGCAGTTGTCAGATATCCTTTCATCTCGATACCAAACCTGAATGGTCGCTTCTATCATTTTTGATTTAGTGGTATAGTCGATTTTTCGCAGTCTAGCTTTGCAAATGGCCCATAAATTTTCAATGGGGTTGAGGTCGGGCGAATTACCGGGCCAATCTAAAACATTAATCTTCTTATTTTTGAAAAATGCCATCATTTCCTTTAAATTGTGACAGGGAGCAGAGTCCTGTTGAAGAATCGCTCCTCCTTGGGGTTGACATTTTTTTGGAGTTGTTTGTCCAAATACTTTTCCAACATGGATTTGTATTTTTGGCTGTTCATCATGCCTTCAATTGGCACCAAAGATCCAACCCCCATGTATGAAAAACATCCCCAAAACATTTTCTTGACTGGATGTTTTACGGTTTGATCAATATGAGACGGTGTAAGCTTTTCATTGTCAGACTTCCTGGCGAATTTCGACCGCTGTCCCTGAACTATAAAGTGGGTTTCATCTTTAAATATGACTTTTTTCCAGTCGCCTACAGTCCAATTAGAGTTTTTTTTGGCCCACAGTAGCCTTTGTTTCTTCATTCGTTCAGTTCGAAGCTGTTTTTTCTGTGGAAGAATTGCCCTTCTACCATTCTCCAAAAGTCTTCTACGAACAGTTGAGTCACGAATCACTATAGATGATGCTGTTAGATCTTGTTGTAGGTCCTGGCTTGATTTTCTTGGGTCCAATTTGCTCTTTCGAAGTAAAAATCTATCATCTGCTGGTGTTGTTTTTCTCTTTCTTCCACATTTCCCCAACTTTTTCACATCCACTGATCCCGTTTCTCGTTTACGCTTCAAAATTTTGCTTACTACCCCCTGACTCACTCCACACGTTCTAGCAATCTCTCTTTGTGACATACTAGTGTGTTCACTCAACGTGACAATCTTTTCATGCTTCCTAGGCGTAATATCTATGTTGGAATAAAACCAAAAACTGTGTAGGTAGGTAGGTAGTGTTGCCAACTGTGAATATTGAAAAAATGAAAAAAAATTCACAGTGATTCCATTAATTCGCACAATACTGTAGCTGAATCGTTGTAATCCATGAGACTAAAGGATCAGAAACAACTCACCGGATTCTAAAAAAATTAAGTTGCACTCTTGTTCATTAATATATTGTATTAATCTTCTTAAAGGAAATCAAACCGCCGAAATTACCAGTAGAATAAGTTTAGCGTGGGCAGGCTTTGGAAAACTGAGTTGGATCTTGAAAAGCACTAAAATAGAACAATATTATTTGAAAACCAGAATTTACTATCAGTATATCCTCCCTATACTCACGTATGGTTCACAGATGTGGACACTCACCAAGTCGAACATGGATAAAATAGTAAGCACAAAGAGCGATGGAAAGATCAATGCTCGGGCTGAGACTTATAGACAAAAAAACAAACAAATGGATTAGAAGCAAAACCAAAGTAAAAGACGCAGGAGAACATGCTGTCAAATTAAAATGGAGCTTCGCAGGACACAATGCCCGACTGAAGGATAAGAGATGGAACCATGAAATACAACAATGGAGACCATGGTTAGGAAAGAGAAGCAGAGGAAGACCACAAATGAGATGGGTGAATGATATTAAGAAGATCGGAGGACACAACTGGAAGCAAGTGGCGCAAAATAGAAGACACTGGATTGATTTGGGGAGGCCTATGTCCAAAGTTGGATTACTTAAGGCTAAAGAAGAAGAAGAATTAATCTTCTTTCGTAAGTTGTAAGTGCTCCATCTATTCTGACATCCATCTTATTATTTTGATAGACGATTTCAATTGTTTTATAATATCCAGTGATATCTCTTTAATTTACAAGAGATGTATTACATAAATATGTTGTCTTACTCTGTTAATGGCTTGTAACGATGCGCTGAACGTCCTACAGCAACAGCGTTCAACAGTTCGAACCGCGGGAGTGTCGATAATCACGCATCCATTTCCACGACAAGACGACGAGGTGGGGTCCGGAGCGGCTATTTAATGCGAGCGGCTGGCGGACTTAAAAGGCTCTTGTGGCTAACGCTCTAGGCTCCCTGGCTCGCTAGTGCATTGAATCTGCGAAGCCAACCTGCACGGAGAGACTTCCACAGTGAGGATTATGCTCTGTCCTTAATCAAGCAGAAACCGTGGGTATAGTGGATTGAACGTTACCGTCAACTCTGACTCAGAGTATAACGGGGATCTGCACAATCGCATATATGGATTGCGAGAGCGTTTGGCGGTTCCGCTGGACTGAGGTGGAAGCGAGTATAAGTCTGCGTGCGATCGAATTCGGGTATTTCATTTTCTGTTAGTAATAATAATTTTCATTTTACAGACGTCCGCCGGGGAATTCACTCTCGCGGGATCCAGGCGGAGATATAGAATATATTTTATTTTTACTTTTGTACATACGTTGGAATTAATAGATTTATTTTTATTTCAACCTGTGTTTTACTGAGTCTATCGCTTCGAAAGAGCTACCCGTTACAGCCTTCTTTAAGTCAATAAAACTTAGGAATTGTTACGAAAACCTTGTTGCATATTCGATAAGTTTATGAGCTGATTTATTCGTTCATGCAAAATTTTAGCTGTTAGCTTCAGTATAGTATTTAGCAAATTGATACCTCTAGTTTTCTGGTTGTTTCTTATTGTCCTTATTGAATAATAAGATTATTAGTTCGCTTCTCTTCCACTCGTCTGGTATATTGTTGTGTCTTATAATCTTGTTAATTAATATTGTCAGTTGATCCATAATTAGCGCTTCCCCTTATCTTAACAATTCATTTCGTATCCCAGCTTTACCTGCAGCTTTTATGGTATAAAGTTTTTCAATTGTTCCTTGCTTATGTGAACTTCTTCGTCTTTGGTAATTTCTATGTTTGTGGTTCCAACATCATTTATTGTTTCTCTGAAAGTATATACCTTCTTTAGATAGTCAATCCATGCAACCTTTTCAAGATATTTAGGATTTATTAATTCCTTCACCTCCGCTCTTTGACCTCTTATAAAACGCCATATTTGTTTTTGTAAACCATAAAAATCATGGTCAAGATCTTTTGAAAAGCGTTCCCAGTATTGGTTTTTAATTCTTCTTGCAAATGCTTGCGTTTCATTTCTTATTCTCTTGTAATCTTTGTACGCTTGTTGTGTCTTGTTTGACATATACTTTAGGTAAGCTTTTTTCTTTTCCTTGCATTTAAAAACACGCTAGAAAGTGGATGTAGAAAAAACTATTATCAATAGGAAAGAAGATACAGGGCAATAAAAAGAAGAAGGGGCAAATAGGTATTACCCATACCTCACCTGAAGAGGTCAGGCAATTGATCAAGCGTACTAACACCAAAAAAGCTCCAGGACCGGACCATATTACGAATAGAGCTCTGAAGAATCTGTCAACAAAAGCAATAATATACATAACAAATATAATGAACATCTTAAGATTAAGACTTTTTCCTGACATATGGAAGGAAGCTCACATAATAATGATCGAAAAACCAGAGAAAACGGCACATTTCCACGGAGTTATTGGGGATAAACTTTTGGGGATTAACAGCAATAATCAGAACGGGTCATACTAGCTAGGCTAAAAGAAGAATCGGAAGCATCTGGACAATACCTGAAGCACAGTTCGGATTCAATCCGCATATTCATGTGAACTTCAGGTACTGCGTCTAGCAGAATACATCACGAAAGGGTTTAATGAAAAGAAATATACAGCAGCCGCCTTTCTAGATGTTAGAAAAGCATTCGACAGAGTCTAGCACGAAGGTCTCCTGTATAAAATGAACCAATATGGTTATAGTGAGGCGATGGCATGTCTTCTCTCGTCTTACTTAGCCGACAGGAGGTTCAGAGTTGGGATAGTCCTATCCGAAGCTGCAATCATGGAGGCTGGCATATCACAGGGAGCGCTGTTGTCGCCATATCTATAAATATTATACACAGCAGACATCCCAAGCGAACCCAGATCGTTATTAAGTCTATACGCAGACGATACAGCGACCAACCCAGATCTAGCATCAAGACACCTACAAAGGGCATAACGAACAAGATTGGTGTGTACACTAGAAGATAGCTGCCAACCCTGACAAAACACAGGCCGTCATGTACCAAAAAAGAAGAGGTGGCCAAATTACGGAATCTATACAGTGATAACCAAAAGTCCACTCCGCTCCTCGAATCTTTTGAACGGTTATACCTATAATAGTAAAATTTGGAGAGAAAATACACGGACGTAGGCTTCTCAACTAGTCATAACACATGAAGTAATAGTAATAGATGACGTTACAGAGCCACTGTGAGCGATAATTTGAAATGGGACCGCATGGCAAGTGATATCTCGTTTGAAAGGTATTGAATATACCTATTTAATTATACTAATTTTGATATAAGGTTGAATGCTCGAATAAATGAATTTTGATCAAATAAAAGGCAGATATCGAGCACAGTTTTATTAATTTATTCTTGCCCAAATACTTTCGCTCCCTAGAACATCTTCGGGGGCATTTCGTCAATTGTGGCCTATCCAACAAGAATAAAATGTTACAAACATAAAATTGTACTGAAGCTATTTTCTTGTGGCATTGTAAATTAATTATTATTTATAACTGGGAATAAGCCACATTAAAGATAAAAATACATTTATTGACGTTTCAATTTCCAATTATATATTATTATATTATTATTATAAATAATAATTAAATAAAATTGTACATCACACTACACTACACTACACAAGGACAAACACTTTAAAATTTTTAAAATAGGCGAAGCTACGTTATGTACGGAAGCCGGAGACATAATAATTATGTCATATTTTTCAGCCATAGATTCATCGATGACGCGGCCATTCGGTTTCTTTTAAATTTCATTAGTGTATTCTCGGAGAGGTTCTATCGGAAGTTACCATGAATTCCCTAATTTCTCGTGGGACAAAACACAAACAAACAAAGGTAAACGTAGGAGGAAAAAGAGTTAGTTTCAATTTTCCTTTACAGAACACAGTAACAAAAAGAAAGAATAAATACTAAAAAGAAGTCAGGCAAACTATCCATCTATAAGGCGTGAAAACTAGATGATGCTATTAAAGTCTGAGCTTGAATGTACTTGGTATTAGTCAGAAATTCGTTTGAGGAAAGTTTGTTCAGAATTTAAAAAGTGATTTGCATGTTTTTTATTCATTATGTTAGATACGGCTATCAAAGAAGGTAACATACACCGGAAGTGTTTTCTGAACAGGGACTCCAAATGATTTTGGCCTATGCCGACGAAATTGACATTGTGGAAAGATCTCAAAAACACAGGCTGACTAAATGACTAAACACCAATGAAGAAAAAACCAAAAACATAGACATCAACCGCAGCACATAACAGCAGGTAGAGATAAAAAAGGACAAAAGATAACTATAGACACATACAATTCCGAAAGTGTCAAATAATGTCAGTATCTAGGTGCCACAGTATCTAACTGAGTACACCGACATGAACAGCGAAATTCGGGCACGAATAGAGAAAGGTAACAGAGGTTTCTAGCATTACAATACATGCTGAAGTCAATGATGCTGTCGAGATCATATAAGATCGAAATATACAAACCAATGATTAGACCAGTGGTAACATAAGGGTCAGAAACCTGGACCATAACAAAATACAACGAACTATTGCTAAGGCGTTTTGAACACAAAATACTACGAAAAATATATAACCAGACACTGTCGAATTAGAGCAAATGGAGAACTGTGGACCTTGTATAATAAACCAAATATCATCAACGAGATAAAAGACCAGAGACTGAGGTGGCACGAACAGCTAAACAAATATGTATAGAGCTAATGAAGGACGGCTCATCAAACAGATATTGGAGGAAAATCCAATCAGCAGCAGACCCATAGGCCAACTACGACACAGATGGAGGGCTAACAGTCTAAAAAAATTGCATGCCGACCGAAATAGGTGAAGATAAGTCGTACAGGCGGCGAAGGCCCACGAAGATCCATCTATGTTCTCCATTTGGGTTGCCTGAATAATATATACACAATTAAGAAAAACATCGTATCTGGGCCACATACTTCGAAACGATAGAAACGATCAGAAACGATTCTGCACGTCATCGTAAAAGGAAGAGTAGAAGAAAAGACTTAGAAAGAAAAAAGAAATCTTGCCTGAGGAATATCAGAGATTGGACTAACCTCAGTGTTGAACAAATATTTCACGTTTCAAAAGATAGGGAAACGTTTAAAGAAGTGATCGCCAACCTTCGTTATAATACGACACAATAAGAAGAAGAATATATCTCGTAATCATCAACCTCGACGCTATTAGGAATCTGTTATTGCATTTCAATTACTGTCATAATGTTTATTGAGAGTCTTTTCTTACAATATAATCTATAAAAAGACCTAGAAAAAAAGTATACCATTTTCATATATTTTCTGTTTATAAAATTAAGATTTGTACCGATCTATATTATAAAATCTAAGCAAATGTTTAACAAACTAATATAAAAAATATATTTTTAGGTTTTCAGATATATGACGGTATAAAACTATGACGTCTTAGTTTTCCATTAGTCACGTAGGAGGAGATTGATGAAAAATCGTAAAAATATACTAACATACAATTGTTATTAATAAAATATAGCATAATAAATTATTTAAAGGAAGAGAAGAATTATTTAAAAACTCTAACAATATTCACTAGGTGTAGGTGTAATCGACAACCCTTGTCTTTTTTCAGGCAATAGCAATTTGAATAATTTCTATTATCGGACTTGTAGTATCCATTATTTATTTTAGATTTACGACATTTACAACGTTGCAACATGAAACTATCATAAATATTTCATATTTTTCTACACTTTATCGCAAATGTACCGTGTTCTCAGATCATTTTGTTCCGGACTTATTTGTTTTTTAAATTTCCACTCGTGCGTTAGAATGCTTGCAATAAGCATATTTTAGACATAATATGTACTTATGGCACGAGTATTTTTCTTGTAATTATCGTATATACAATATAAAGCTTCATTAAATATCTTTTAAAGTATCTAAAAAATATTAAATACCTGGCGGTTTTCAGTTTTTGTTGTTATGTCTTAGTTTCATACACATAGATTCATAAACAGGGTTGGTTTCCCGTATCAGCCAGACAATGAGCTCAGAACTATGCAAGAGGCCCAGGCTGCTCCGGGTTCCCATAATTGCTATAATCATCAGCGGGGTAGAACATACTAGGTAACGGAGTTCTCATCCTCGACATGGTATGTCCCAGTAGATAATAGGGACTCTTCTATGGATATATAGGATAATAGGACGCCTTGAAGGCTTAGAGCTTAATTGAAGATTTCATTCCGTTTTTCTGTACCTTAACGTTTCAATTTCTTACATTTTGTCTAAATCTTCAACTGATGTCAGCTTTAGACAACAGAAGCATTATCTTCTGCGTCTTCATCTTCTTCACCGATACAACTACGTCTCAAAATAATCCAGACGTGACATAATTGTTATTAATTTTATTTATTAGCAACTGTAACTCTTTTTCGCCATTGGCAAGGAGGACCGTGTTGTCAGCATATAGGATTTTACAAATAGGTTTTCCATTGATCTTTATTCCTATTTCTATATCCTATAAGACTTCTTGGAAAACGGATTGAGGATAAATTGAACAGGTCAGTATCTTGTATACTACATTCTTCTTCTTTTTGTGCCACTCCTATCGGAGATTGGAAATCATCAAGGCTATTCTGACCTTGTTTACGGCTGACCTAAAGAGTTCATTAGTGGTGCAGCCAAACCACTCTCTCAACCGCATCCATGACATTCCGCAACCATGACATTCTTCTACGGCCTGGATTCCGTTTTCCTTCTATTTTTCCCTGCATTATATTTTGAAGTAATGCGTATTTATGTCCTCTCATCAGGTGACCAAAATATTCGAGTTTTCTTCGCTTTAGCGTTAACAAAATCTCTGGGTCTTTTCCTATTCTTCGTATTACTTCACAGTTTGTTATTCTTTCAACCCAACTAATCTTCAGCATTCGACGGTAGCACCACATCTCGAAACTTTCAATATTTTTCATGTTGTTCTGTTTGAGAGTCCAGGCCTCTACACCGTATAATAGCGTGTTAAATACATAGCCTCTCAGCATTCTTAATCGTAGAGGGATGCTTATATTTCTGTTGCAGAAGAATTTTCTCATCTTTATGAAGGTGGCCCTGGGAATTTCGATACGTCTTTTTATTTCACTGTTTTGGTCTCCAGTTTCGTTTATTAAAGTTCCCAAGTATTTGTAACTTGATACTTTTTCAACTTGAGTGCCGTTTATACTAATATACGCTGGTTGTGTCATGTTTTTACTGAAGACCATATACTTGGTTTTTTTAATATTGATATTTATACCATAATTGTTGCAAGCAATATTTATGTCTGTAAGTAATCTTTGTAATTCTTCTACTGTTCTTGCAACTAGTACAGTGTCGTCCGTGTATCGAATATTATTTACAATCTTTTTCATTCAATCATTACTTTTCAATCAATTCATTCAATTTCAATCTTTCAATTTTTTCAATTCAATCTTTTTTTTACATTCAATCTTTTTCATTACAATCTATTTTATTTACAATCTCTCCATTAATTACGATTCCTCCGTTTGCTTGTAAAAGGGCTTCCTGACAGATGCTTTCACTATATACATTAAATAACAGAGGTGACAAAATGCAACCCTGTCGTACTCCTCTACGTATTTCTATTGCTTGTGATGTTTCAGTTTCTATTTTGATGTTAGCTTTCTGATTCCAATATAGATTGAGAATTATTCGCAGATCTTTATTATCTATGTCCTTCCTTTCAAGAATCTCTCTAAGCTTATCATGGCGTACTCTGTCAAACGCTTTTTCAAAATCGATAAAACACGTATGTACCTCCTGATTAACGTCTAGGCATCTTTGTGTAAGAACATTCAAACCGAAGAGAGCTTCTCGAGCACCAAGCCCTTTTCTGAACCCCATCTGTGTATTACTAATATCTGACTCCAACTTTTGATAAACTCGGTTGTGGATGATTTTTAGAAATATCTTTAGTAGGTGGCTCATTAAAGATATTGTTCGAGGTTCTGAACATTCTTTAGCATTAGATTTCTTTGGCAGTGTAACGAATGTAGACAACAGTCACTCTTGAGGTATAATACCAGTATTGTATATTGTATTAAATAAGTGCAATATTATACCTATTGATTCATCATTCAAGAGCTTTAGCAATTCGGTAGGAACCTCATCCGGTCCATTTGCCTTCGCAGTTTTGGAATTTTTAAGTGCCATTTCTACTTCACATTTTAGAATTTCAGGTCCCGTTTCGCCATATATCAGAACAATGTTATTTCTGTTGTCCTCAAATAATTCTCTTATGTATTCACTCCATCTATTAATTTTCTCTGGTAAATCTATAACAATCTTTCCATCTTTGTTCTTAAGCAAACTTATTTGACGTCTTCTTTGGGTTCCTGTAATTTCTCTTACTTTTTTATGTATATTGAACGTGTCATACTTTCTTTCATAGTTTTCTATTTCTACACATTGTTCTGTAATCCATGATTCTTTGGCATTTCTTATTCTTTGCTTTATGTTCTTATCAACCTCTCCGTATTTTTCTGCATTATTCTTCATTTTACGTCTTTCATCCATTAGTTCTAGAATGTCTGGTGTCATCCACACCTTATGTTTCTTTGCAGATTTGGTTAGGTGTTTCATTCCCGTAGTTCTTATTATAGTATTTATATACTTAAGTTTTTCATCTATGTTGTCTGTTCTGCGGATTTGGCTTTCTGCTACACTCAGGCTGGTGTTTATTTCTTCTCGCACTGTTTGTCGTAGATGTTGTCGTAGATGTATACTACATGTAGCAGTGTAATTCCTCGGTAAATATAACAATTGGTGGCATTTTGTTTTAATATAGAGATTAATACTTTCACCAACCACTTTGTCGGCATCTTTCCACCGTTCCGTTATGAGCTCATTGACAATTCCGATTGTACCTCCACTCTTGTCATTTTTAAGATGTTTAATACCTTCTTCTGTAAAAGTGATCCAGAGATGGAAAATAGGACAAGAGGTAGGTCCCGTAAAAGGTGGATAGACGATGTAGAGGAAGATCTTAAAACCTTGAACATCAGGCGGTGGTGAAGGAAGGTATCCGACAGGGCAGAATAAAAGAACGTGGTTAAGCAACCCAAACCCATAAAGGGTTGTAGCGCCATTAGAAGAAGAAGAATATCTTCTTTTAGTTCCTTTCTTGTCGATGCTTCTTCGTTTTGGTCTTCGGTCATCTCTGAATTTAAATTTTCTGTCAAGGACGTTGCTATTTAATATATTTTTAAAATTCTGTCTCCGGCTGCTTGTCATGTATGCCGCTTCTCCCACCAGATTCCCTTCTTCTTGTTGGTAGACATTTCTTATTTCTTTGTCATTAAAGTTATCGTCAATTCCTTTAATATGTTATTGCAACTAAATCAAATTTTTCTTTATTCATATTGTTTTCATTTTCTACTTTAGTTCCGAAGATGGCTGTGAGCTTCATTTTTCAGTTTTATCCAATATTCGAACTCTTGGTTGAACCAATCTTTCCGCTTTTGTTTTTTCCTAAATATTCTGGTATTTCTGCTAATGATTGGATTGCACCTTCGATATCTGTCCACATATCGTCTTACAAGACGATCTTTGATGGTTCTCGGTATTTTTTAACCGATGCCCAGAGAGCTGACGAACTCTGGTAGCATTTCGTCCCATCTTGTTGAGAATAAAATGGACACAGGAGCAAAGGGAAAGGGCGATGCCCAAAAGGAGACTCAAAAATAAGTGTTTCTGAGTATACAAATAAAAATTCGTCTTTTAGAAACTTTAATGGAGCCAAATATAATTTTTTGTTTTAAATGCTATTTCATTTTAAATTACAACTCAATAATTTGGAATGGCACAAAGTTCAAAATATCATAAAATTTAATGTATTAAAAATAATGTAGTTATTTTTTTTTATTTTTACTTATCATTTACGACAAAGGCTCTTATATAACTTACCAGATGCGAATTTGTGAGTCATACATGAGAAAAAATATTTCATCAAAAGCTAATTTAATGCATTACATTATCTAAAACAAATATAGAAACACATAAACAGCCTAAAAAGTAAAAAACACAATTTTTTTTAATTTTAGATAATATGAAATAGATTTGTTATAGAAATTCTGAACAACGCACGTAGTCAATAGCAACAAGTTAATATATAAAGTTAACGGCAAGAAACTTTAAGACAAGTTAGTGACTTAAAGAACTTAGGGTGTGCTCTCTGATATTTGTACTGCACTGTAGAGAAGAGAAGTTGATTCCGAAGTTTTTAAAAACATAAAGAGCAGGCTCATAGGATTTACAACTATATCAAACGCAACTTTATTCTGAACGCAATATATAACTGCATGTACAACTATGTGAATGAGAGCTTTTGTTCCAGTGGGGAAAAATAAAAAATTACAGACCTTTTGCCGCTCTCGGGCATGAAGCTTTATTTTGAAGGAATATAGATTAAATTATAAGCACGTTCTACAACTTCTTCAAATCAAAGAGAGACGCATCCAAAACTACCATGTAGCGAGACAATTGCGCGGCCCAAAATAAAACTGTCATTTTCATTTTTACTCTCTCTCTCTCTCTCTCTCTCTCTCTCTCTCTCTCTCTCTATATATATATATATATATATATATATATATATATATATATATATATAAATTATGAATATAAATTATGATTTTTGAGGATGCAGTCAGTTTATTTGGCCCACAAGACAAAGAAAACTCTTTGACTTACTGTCAAGCTTTCGAATTTTATTTAATTCTTTTTCAATATATATATATATATA
This sequence comes from Diabrotica balteata, assembly GCA_918026665.1. Lineage (NCBI taxonomy): Eukaryota > Metazoa > Arthropoda > Insecta > Coleoptera > Chrysomelidae > Diabrotica > Diabrotica balteata. The sequence continues at coordinate 127,965,400 of OU898279.1, forward strand.
TATATATATATATATATATATATATATATATATATATAATGGCTATACACCCCAGCGTGGGGTTAAACCGCAAATGCTTTCTAGATCCTATTTCTTAAGTGGATCAGTATTTTTTTTGTTTATCTTATCTTCTTGACAATATCTCTCCATTTTTTCCTGTCTCTAGTTCTTCCTCTCCATTCACTGACTCCTGCCCTTTGGAGGTCTTCTTCAACTTCTTGCAGCCACTTTGATCTCGGTCTTCCCCTTCTCTTTCTTCCTCCTGGATTCCATTCTATCATTGCGTATGTCACTGCCTCATCGCCTGCTCGCCAAATGTGACCTAACCATCTAACTCTGCATTGCTTTATTTTAGTTACGATGTCTTCATTAAGTTCTTTTTTAATTTCTGCATTTGTTCTGCTTCTATATTCATTTTGCTCTGTTCTGATTGGTCCTAGTATGGTTCTCATAATCTTTCTCTCTGCAATTCTTAAGTCTTCTTCATCTTTTTTTAACCATCGTCATTGTTTCCCCTGCATATAATAATATTGGTCTAATTATGGTGTTATAAATGCTTATCTTGCTTTTTTTAGTCAGTGTTTTGCTTTTAAGTAATCTTTTGTTTGCAAAATAAGCTTTATTCGCTGCTAATATTTTTTCTTTTATTTCGGATTTCCTTTCTCCGGATTTACTTATTGTAACTCCTAGGTATTTGAAGTATTCTACTTCTTCAAACTCGGAACTTCCTACTTTGATTTTTTCCTTCATTGGTTTTTTCCCTAATCTTAAAATTTTTGTCTTTTCTTGATTTAATCTTAGCCCCATTACCTCCCCTTTCTCTCTTATTTCTTCAAGCATTTCTTTCATTATTTTTCTGTTCTTTGCAATAATAGCAATATCATCTGCATATGGTACTCTATATGGTAAAATGAAATGAAATTGCCGCAGACGAAATTGAAATTAAATATTTCGAACCAGGTCATACCTTTATGGCAGTTGATTCGTTCCATTACAACGTGGAGTTATCGATGAAGAGAATGCTTGATTTAGAGTTGCTTATTTAAAGTAAAGTTGTAGCTTATTCCCAATAAAAATGGTAAATTAAATTTTACATAAGATAAATGTGGTTAAAAATCTTAAAAATCTTTAAAAAAAATACTAAAAATCACAAAAAAATAGTTAATGAAAGCGTTTTTGTGATTTTACTTCTCATACTTATATTATACGTAGACCTTTCATCTTTCGCGAAAGAAACATTTTTAATATCACCATAAGGTTGAATGTTCGAATAATTAAACTTTGATGGTATACAAGACAACTATCGAACACAGTAATTAATTAAATCTTGCATAAGTACTTTCGATCAATAGATCATCTTCAGGGGCATCTGAAATAAGCCAAGAAATATTGAATGAAGAATACCACTTTTGAATACACATGATGTGTATTCAAAATATGAATTGAATACACATGATGAATACACTTGAGAAAAGTGGTATTTACAAATTAAAATGTGATGATTGTGATGCCTCTTATGTAGGTAGAACCATCAGAAAGTTATCCACTAGAGTCTCTGAACATTTGAAAAGACCAAATTCTTCAAGTTTTGGTCAACACTTAGTATCCAGCAACCATAATTTTAACATCAATTCTGGTTCATCTATCTTACATGACATTAGTAGAAAGAAAAACTATCTTGAGTTGGATTTATTGGAAGATTTGGAGATTACAAGGGAAACAAATGAAAACTCTCACTGTCTTAATACTCAAATTAATTTAAATTGTACTAAATTTAATCCTATATTTAAAAACTTTATTACAGCTTCACCTCGTAGAGGACCCAGCTCGACTGTTTAGACTTCATGCACTGAGCATTTCAATATTAATTTTAAAGTTCTTCCATTGACTGTGGATTCAGCTGAACTACTTGGATTATAACCCATTTATATATTTTGCTTTCAATTTTGATTTTAACTTTTAGTAATTTAACTGCATATTCAGATTTTTCCTTTTTTACAGTACTGATAGCGCTTGGTGGACCATTTTATTGTAGTCAACCATCCGCTGTCTAATATATTGTCTAGTCTTTTCTTAGATTCATACTTTATGTCAACTTCAATTGCTCTCAAACTAACATCCTAATTATTATAGACAGGTTTGAGTGTGAGATTTGGATTATTCAATCTACATAAAAAATATACTATATAATTTTATATTTCATCAGTTGATTTCCTATAGTGGTGTCAGTTGGACCTTTGGTCAATACTTAGTTTCATAGAATTTTGAAAGGTGCAGATCACATAACTGCCCTTTACAAGCTGTCATCTGTCACATGTCATCTCAATATTTCCGCCAGACCGGGAGCCCATTCTGTCTCCGGCTTCTATATAACATGTAGCTTCTCCTTTATAAAAATTTTAAAGTGTTTGTTTGTCTTTGTGTATTGTATTGTTATGTCCAAATTTACATGTATGACATTCTACTCATGTCGGATAGGCCACAACTGACGAAGTAAGTCTATAAACGTTTATCACATAAAAACTTTTTTCAACCATAAACTTTGAGTTTTTTATCCAAGTGAATTAATTTTCCTTTTTTATAAAAAACGTTTCTTGGCTTATTTCAGATGCCCCTGAAGATGATCTATTGATCAAAAGTACTTGGGCAAGATTTAATTAATTACTGTGTTCGATAGTTGCCTTGTATACCATCAAGCATTTTTAATATGTTCAATCATTGCACAAATTTCAATAAAATCGATTAAATAGTTTTTGTACAATATTTATGCAATCTAACTTTTTGAAAAAAATTAACAATTAAAAAAAAAGTCCAAAACTAAAATCTTTAGATACTTAAAAATTAAGATATAGGTATAGAAGAGCATTCACACTTCAATCCACTTGAAATCTTCAATCCAAATCCATTTTGAAAAATTAAAATTCGTTAATTAGAAAAGCGTACGGACATTCGCTAATATTTATTGAATTTTTGTAATAATAAACAATTAGAATGGCTTTTTAAATTATTGATCACTCTTTTTCAAAGTACATATTGAAAAAAGGTGATTGGTTTTTTAGTTTAGGAGTTATGATAGTTCAAATTTGACCGCTATTTATAAAGGAAATATAAGTACCTTTATCATTTTTTTAGCATCTTTTAAAGTACTTTAAGATTAGGATGGATTTCGTAACGGCTTAAAACATGTTTTATACATACGAAAACTTGACAATAATTTACCACAATACCTTCCGCTGATAATAATACGTATCTACTATTTCATACCGTTGGTTAACCGTGGTAATCCGCGCTCAAATGCAGTGTTAAATAGTAAAAAATACTGTCAGAATATTACACATTATATGCATACCTATTGTAATTAGATCGTGCATAAATTTGCCATCTAAATTTAGCTATTTAATCATAAGTACTACGTGTGAGAAGGTGTCAGCTACAATTTTGCACATTAACATGTTTAATTATTGCACCAGCAATTTGTTATTCAACTATAACTAGTTCATCTACAATTATGGAATAAAATTGGTTATGAAAAATGGATACAAAAAGTATTAATTACAAAATGTAAATATTTATATACGGAATGAAGATTTTTAATTTGGATGTGAAGAACTTGAAATTCTTTACATCGAAATGAATTAGAAAAACAATTATGATATAGATGATAAGTGTATATGTAGAATCTGTTTTTCAATTATTGAAAGCCCTTCTATGTCTGCTTTTCTTTTCTTAAAAGTTTTACCAGTTTGACCGATGTAAGTTTTTGTTCAGTCGCCACATTTAAATTTGTATACAACACTGTGTAAGTGCTTTTTATTTTGGCTCTTGTTGTTTTTAGTATATTTGACTAAGTTGTTGTTTGTTTTAAAAGCTTGTGTTATTCCTTTCTTTTTATTTGTCTGTCTATTTTTTTGATATCTTCCATGTATATGTAATCGAGCAGAAGGTACTGCTCACAAACAAAAAATTGCCAAACACATAAAAAAGAAAGGAATAACACTAGCTTTGAGAACAAACAACAACTCAGGCAAATTTATTTCACAGCAAGCATAAATAGGACGTAGTTCAATCTTAAATTCTAATAAGTATCTATTATCTCGTTCATAGAAAATGGCTTTGTAGGTTTGATTTTCGTGAAAAATATAACCTTTTGTTTTTGTGGTGGAAAACTGAAGAGGTGCAGCAATACGATCATGAGCAGATAATATGTTTTTATTTCTTCCTACAATTACTAAATCATCAGCGTAAAAAAAATTTTAATTTTGCCATTGCAATACGACACAATATAGTTAATAGCAATAAAAAATAACGCTACGCTTAGATTCGAGCCATGTGGAATGCCATTTTTCTGTCACTGATATACAGATAAATGGACATTGATCCAAACTTGGAAATAGCGTTGACGTAGAAAGTTTTAAATAAAAGCAAACATGTTACCGTGAATCTTCCAATTGTGGAATGTAGTTAAAATATATCGCCATACTGTAATTGTGGAATGTGGTTAAAATATCATAGCGCCATACTGTAATTGTGGAATGTAGTTAAAATATCATAGCGCCATACTGTATCTAAAGACTTTTTTAAATCAAAGAATATGGCTTTCTTGCCATCTTTATTGCATATAAATGCTTCGTGAATTTCTGATTCCAATGATGTTAAGTTATCTAATGTTGATCTATTTTTTCCTAAATCCACTTTATTCGGGTACAATAAGATGTTTATGTTGAAAATACCACATAAATCGATTGGCAATGACCTTTCTTAGCAACTCACACATTGCATTCGCGAGAGAGAGAGATTGATCTAGGTATCGGATTCTGCTTCAAATTTAGGTTTACCAGGTTTGTATATTGGAACTATATATATATATATATATATATATATATATATATATATAATTCTAATTTTGAAATAAAGAAGTTTCTGTAGAAAAAGCACAGACATGTTATCGGGTCCTGGACTAGTAGTTCTAATGGAGTTAAAGAGTTTCAATAAATTCAGTAAAACTTTTATTTATTGGTAAAGTGTCATTGATTAATGGTATTTTACTTTATTTTCTTCAAATCGTTTCTTGTTTAAAATTCTATAGAATAGCTGTCATAATTGGAAGCAGTACAGTATTGATTTGCCATTATTTCAGATATATTGCGTTCGGACGCAAATGTCTAATTGTCTTTTATTAAGTACTCTATAGAGTGATGTGAATTTTGTTAAAATATACTTCTAAGCATGTTCCAGATTTGACAAATTGGAGTAGATCTATTGGTTTCAAAATTAAACTTTTGCAATGACTCTTGCTTGCTTTTTTAATAATAAATCTACATTTAGCCGTTATTCTTTTAAATTACAAAATGATTTTCAGTAGTTTTATATCGTTTATAACTATTAAAAGCGGATTTAGATTCTCTTATTTCCTGTTTGCACATGATGACTTTATTGAAAAAGGATGTTTTCTCATTAATATCTTGCTTTGAGTCTAAAATTTCTCTAAGATCCATAGCTGATAAAGAAATCAATATTGAAAAGAGTGTTTATTTGTTATTATTTTGCCGAATCAACCCATTCAAAACTATAATAAAAAAAAACCACAAAAAATGCGAGATTGATAGAATTCTTTGTGATATGAACAGTTTTCCCAGTAACATTTTCATCTACCGAATTGAAAATCACTTTGTATCTGCAATTACCACATTATTATAAGTAACCTAGAACTATAAATATCAGGTTCCGTATCTGAAGTTTTATCGAAATACAAAATCCCGTATAGCAAACTGTGTAATTAAGATTAGATAGAGATATTGATCAAACATAATAAACAGTGATGAAATCCATAATCCTATAGATTAGCAATTTCGGTAAGCTATTTTGTAAAACAACGATATTGAGCTTTTTCGAACCAATTGTAATGGGAGATATTTATTTCTTGCATGGGAGGGGTTTCTTATTAACCTTTCAGTGCTAATTTTTATTGCTTCAAGGGTCTTAGTAAATAGCTTTTTCTTTAAAATAGATACAGTTTTATTTAAAAATTATATTTATAAATATTTATTTTGACAAAAATAATTCCTTAACAAAAACAAGCAACTATTCTAAAAATGAGAAAAGAGACCCTAAAATCTTACTATAAATAAAAAAATTGCTGAGTTGTTTTTAAACTAAAGATGAATTTATCCACTTATATTAACCCCACTTCAACAATTCTAATAATACGAGGTAACTCTAAAATTAAAAAAGTCAATCTGTTTCTGAACATTCAACACATGCACCCTTTATATATGTGTTCCAGGCACATAAATTTATTACACGAGTAATAACTGTACATATTTTGTTTTTCGATCTTTCTGGCATCCACAGTAAAAACAACGACCATAAGATTTTTCAAGATTTTGAACATTCAACGTGATATCAAACATTTCTCTGAGTCGCATACTGATCATTAGAGACTTTATTATATGCAAAATGCATGTGCATATAGAAATGAACGAGGTGACAGACGACTTCAATTCTGCCAGGAGAATAACATGATTGTATCTAATACATTCTTACCAAACTTACCAAAGAGAATACTTTATACGTGGAAATCACCCCAGGACAATGGCGAAAGAATAATTCGAAACCAGATTGATTTTTTACTGATAAACGAACGATACATAAACTCCTTAAAATCCGTTAAAGCTTACCCAGGCGCAGATGTCTTTTCAGACCATAACCCTCTAATAGCGCAAATGAGTAATAAACTAAAAAGATTGGAGCAGGAAAGAGCAAATCAGATAGACGTCAGTCATCTATGTAACCTGGAGGTAAAGGAGAAACTGCAAAAATGTATTAATAATAATTTGAAAATACTTCATGAAAAGAAACATCTCAGCCAACGAACAACATAGATAAAAAATGGCAAAACGTAAAAATGGCGATAACAGGTCCTGCGAAGAAAATTCTGACTAAAGAAAAATCAAAAATAAAGCAAAGGTGGATGACTGATAAGATCCTTCTTCTCAAGGACAATCGGAGAATAATGAAAGGAAAAAACGAACAAATGTATAAACAAATACAGAAAGAAATCGAAATAGAAATCAGAATAGCAAAAGAAGATTTTTATAATAGAAAATGTGAAAGAACTTGCAGGTACATAAAAAGATAAGCAGCCAAATACCCTGTATAATGTCAACGAAAACATAATAACAGAACTAGAAGAACAGTTGAAGACATGGAAAAACTATATTGAAGAACTCTTTGCAGATGATAGACAACAATCTGAGCTAAGTAACATACAAGGAGACGAAGGTCCAGAAATAACGGAAGAGGAAGTAATGTACGCACTAAAAAGAATGAAAAATGGTAAAGCCCCAGGTCCAGATGAAATACCAACTAAAATCCTTAAACTAATAGAAAAAGACTCGATTCACATTTTAGTTGAACTTTTCAATAGAATTTATACATCAGGAAAAATACCACAAGAATGGCTTTTAGTCACCTTTGTTATTATACCAAAAAAGATAAATGCCAAACAATGTAGTGATTACCGTACAATCGGTCTGATGAGCCATGTACTGAAAATATTCCTGAAAATTATACACTCTAGAGTCTACAGAAAACTGGAAATGGACATCAATAAAACCCAGTTGGGATTCCGAAATGGACTCGGAACAAGAGAGGCGTTGTTTGCACTGAACGATATGTCTCAAGATGTCTTGACATAAATCAAGATGTATTCAAGTGTTTCATAGATTACAACAAGGCCTTTGATGAAGTGCGGCATGATCACCTAATCTCACGAGACATCCGACTAATAGCAAATATGTACTACAATCAGAAAACAGTAGTGAGAGTACAGACTAATACCACTGAAGAAATTGAAATAAAGCGAGGTGTAAGACAAGGGTGTATACTGACACCAACCCTGTTTAATCTCTATTCCGAAGACGTAATGAATAGAACACTCTCTGAGCAATCCGTAGGTATTAAAATAAATGGTGTTAGATTAAACAATCTGAGATTTGCCGACGACACCGTTCTGATCGCAGAAACACTTCAAGAGCTACAGACATTAGTGAATAAGATAGCAGACTGCAGCGAAGAATATGGACTATCTTTGAACATAAAGAAAACTAAATTTATGGTAATATCGAAATCAACACAAAATGTCCAAAATTTATATTTACACAATGAAATTATCGATCGAGTTAGCAAATACAAATATTTAGGCACTTTTATAAATGAGGACAACGATAGCTCAGCAGAAATCAAAATAAGAATAGAAAAAGCCAGATCCATATTCACTAAAATGAAGAGAGTGTTCAGCGGAAGAGATTTGAGCCTTGAAATGAAACTTCGCCTGATAAGATGATAAGTACTTTCTGTGCGGTTCTACGGAATGGAGTCATGGACGTTGAAAAAAATTGATATAAAAGAATTAGAGGCATTTGAACTGTGGATGTATCGCAGAATCCTGAGAATATCATGGACCGAGAGAGTCACAAATGTCGAGGTCTTGAGAAGAATGAATAAAGAAAAGAAAGTCATATTTACGATCAAAAAACGAAAACTGCAATACTTGGGACACTTTACAAGAGGCGAAAGATATGAACTGCTTCGAATAATTATGCAAGGGAAAATAGCAGGAAAAAGGTCCATAGGAAGAAGACGAAACTCCTGACTAAAGAATCTACGGGAATGGTATAGCTGTAGGAATAACGAATTGTTTCGGTCAGCAGTTTCAAAAATACGTATAGCCCTGATGATCGCCAACCTCCGGAACGAAGATGGCACTTCAAGAAAAAGAATATATGCAGCATATTTGTGGGTTTCTTTATAAATGCATATTTACTTGATTAAGAGCATATTGCCACATATTTCAAAATATCACATAAATAAAATAGTTTTCTATACATATTTAGATAATAGTTTCTTGGAATTATTCATAGCAGGTACTAGGTAAGGTAACTACGAAATAATTTTATAAAAAATATCTACTAAATCTACAAGTTTTATTGTTTGGGAAAACCGATCTGGGAATTATTTATCAGAAGAATAGGGCCAACATGCAGGTAGGTATTATACAGTAAATTCGTTTTTAAATTTTCTTTACCAGCAGGCAAAGCAACTTGTGATTGTGAATATTGTGCTTGTGAAATAAAAATAATTTCTTTTTTGAAAATATGCTGAAAGTACCGAAACAAAAATCAAGTCTATTGCGGAGTTGGGTTTGTGGCAACAGTGAAATGAAAATTATAGACAATGAAAGTGTTTTCTGTACTATTTGTGATAAAAAAGTGACTCCACTTATATTTTAATGATTCAAAAATTGAATTTAAAATCTCATTTTTGCAAGAAAATTGGTATACCTATACTAAACATGTAGCAGTCTGACTATTGGCGGTAGTTTTAGTTTCGCGAAGAAAAATATAAGTTATCTTAAAAATTTGAAGACCATATTATTGTATTAGACTCCTCTTACTAAACCGTTTTATTACAGATTCCATGAAAAAAAATCCAAATTTCCCAACACCTGAAAACGGCTCTCCACCAAACCGCGAATTTAATTATTGGAGTTTCATAACAGTTCAGCTGATGACTCGAACAAGTCGTATTTAACCAGCGTAAAATGTTTAGAAAAAACCAACTATGCAACAATTGCTCGTTTGTTAATGAATCTTTGACAAATTTCTTTTTACCGAATTAAGTACCTTCTGAAAAAATTTTGCTACTAGTTAGCGATGCCGGTTCCTACATGGTTAAAGCTGTTACTAGTCTTAAGATATTTTTCCGAATTTGATTCATTGTACATGCTTAGCGCACGGTTTAAACAGGGTGGCAGAGAAAGTTAGACTCGAGTTTCCAAATGTAAACACTTTAATCAACAATGTAAAGAAAGTATTTTTAAAAGCACCATTGCAAGTAGAAGTATATAGGGAGATGCTTCCCGATATTTCTTTGCCACCGGAACCAGTGTTGACTAGATGGGGGACGTGGTTTAATAGTGCCATATTGTGCACTGGTTAGTGCATAGTGCACGGTTCGTTTTATTGCACGCAGGATCTACCAGTGGATTTGTTGATGGAGCAGGGCTCACTTTTTGGCAAAGAAAAATACTCAGGACTACCACGACAAAATGGATGGACCGATCTTCGAAGATTGGTTCGAAAATAACTTAATGCTAAATTTGCCAGAAAAAACTTTTGTGGTAATGGACAATGCCTCCTATCACAGAAGAAAGTCGGAACAAATTCCCAACAGTCCAAAAAAAAAAGATATTCAAGAATGATTTCTGTCAAAGGACCTATTTTTTGAAGAAGACTTACTAAAATAGGAGTTACTTGATGTAGTCAAGGCCTTCAAAGTAAAATATGACAGGTACATAATAGAAGATATTGCCAAAAAGCACAATGTGAAGATTCTAAGGCTCCCACCCTATAACTGTGAACTCAATCCCATCAAAATGGTTTTGAGTGAAGTGAAACGGTATATAGCTGGACGCAACGCGAATTTTAAAGAAGATGAAATGCGAAATTTAATTACAGCAGCTTACCAGGTCATTACGCCAGAGGAATGGAAAAACTAAGTAAACCACGTAATAGCAACAGAAAAAAAATGTGGGAAATTGACAATTTGTTGGATGATATCGAACCAATTATTATAAATATAAATAACGGAGATATGGATGACAGTGACGATAATAATGATAATGATGATGATAGTTAAGCAGAAACTAAATGTGACAGCGATTGACAGAAAAAGGAACTAAATATAATGGTGTAAAATTACGATTACTTACACACGAAATTAAATACACTGACTTCTTTTATTTCAACTTATTTATTAGTTTATTTTCGGATATTTCTACGTTTTGTTACTGCCAACATATACAGTGCGCTTTTTAAAAGTCCTTCCCCCCTTAACTTTTGAACGGAACAATACATAAATAAAATGTTTCTTTATATCTCAGTTTTATTTTATTCGATTTTATTTAAATCTATAAACAAATGGTTTGTATCACTAGCACATACTGTAGAATTAAAAACAAACTGCTTGTGTGACATAAATAAACGGCGTTTCTTAATTTCTATTTTATTTTAATTTAACCCAAGTATGTTGTAGCAAATATTATTTAGGTAAAGAAAAATAATAAATAAGACTTACAATCAATTTAATTTAACTATCAGACGACCGGTTTCGCTTTCTTATTTATTATTTCTTTACCTATTTGAAATGGACTTACACAAGCAACACATTCATGATTCAAATATTATTTGTTTGAGAACCACTGACAGAAGGAAGCCAGGCAGGGTCATTGTTGGGCATTAGTACTTAAGCTACCCTCAACACAAAAGATGGATTAGGCTAAGTAGTAAGAAGTGACGTTTATTTTAAGACAAGTTTGCAAAGAAGTATGGCATCGATGTTGTGCATTGACTCTGTACAGACTAGTGTCACTTTGAGAAAATCTATAGTTTAAATAATTTTTTTCAATTATACGAAAAATATATATACAAAATATTTTATTTAGAAGTCTAAAAAGAAGCCTTTTTAAAAACTTTCTATAAAAATAACAATAAAAACTTCTGTGAGGACGACTTTTTTGAATGATCTCATAAAACTTGATAAAACTTTTGGTAAAACGATTTAGTCAATGTTTAAAGGATGATCCTGAAAATTAAACAGATAGTTCATAAAACAATCTATATCTTTTCATCTAAACTTTGAAAGGGGTGCCAATTTGAAACCGAATACATAGAATACATTTTTTTTTTAATATTGACTGGGCTATTATAACAATGATATAATATGAAAGGATCATATTATTGAATGTGTTTTAATAATATGAAATGAAGTACTTGTATCTATAGAAAACTAATAAGAAAAGTATAGTTTAGTGTTTTGTTCTATAATGAAACATAGAAGGATTGTATTACATGAGATACTACATGAAATTAAATATCAATGTTTTCTTACATTCACATAAATAATCAGTTTTATTATTTATTGGTAAACACTAGATAGAGTTTTACGATAAAATGAATCATTTATTGACATTATAAAGCCAATATACTCTTTATTTTATCGTGTTTATATTCTTTGATCGTAACATTTGTAAATGAATGTTTGGCCTGGGTACAAATTTAAATACAAATAATTGTATTTAAATTTGTTAATTTAAATATAATTGTCACAATAATACAAGTGAGCACCAGACAAATCAGTGTCTTCAAAATTGATTGACTTCGCGAATGGAGTAAAACCCACGAGCCCCGGCAGCAGGGTGCAATTTAACCCCTATGTCTGGAAAGAAAGTACATATAAGTAAGAAACTACATATTATAGCTATATATTTACACCTGAAAAGCAGTGAAAATAATATTGAAGGCTCTCATGAGTAAAAGGTACCATAAAGAAGAACTTGGGCTATTCGTTTAACAGTTTGCATGGCGCAAAATGGGTGTGCGTTATGTAGCTGACAAGAGAGCGAGTTTTTGGCGAGTTTCTGGCGCCTTAAAACTGGAACATATCGGCTATGGGAATAAACTCTGACAGAAAATTAGTCTTCAACCAGGTTAGCACCCTACTGTAGGACTATAAACCAGCCAGCTCAAAGAAACAGGTTAATGCCTCGGAACAAGACTGAAAATAGGACGATGACCAATGCGAGAAAAAGGACAACGAATTCATGGAAAACGAAAAACATACTCCGAATCGGTACTTGGAACGTAAAATCCTTGAACAGCAGAGAACAAGAAAATTACAAGAAATTACCAAAGAACTAACGGAGAAAAATATAGATATCTGCGCACTCCAGGAGACCAAGAAAAAAGGAAAGGGTCAAATTATGCTAGATAATTACTTGTTGATTTACAGCGGCGTGGCAAAAGAAACCAGAGCTAAAGAAGGAGTAGCCCTACTTTTACACAAGAAATTCATTGACCAAATAGAGGATTGTAAATACATTTCACAAAGAATAGTTTACGTAAAACTCAAACTAAAAGTCTCTACACATAATAGCCATTTATGCTCCAGAGAACAACAGAGACGCAGACACAAGAGAAAGCTTCTTCGAACACCTCCAAAACACGATAAATGAGGTCCCTAAAAATGAATTTATGATCGTTACGGGCGACTTTAATGCCCGTGTTGGCAACGACATCGTACCAGGGATAAAACAGCGTCATAACGAAGACATCAGAAATGAAAATGGAGATCTCCTCACGGACCTATGTAGCACGAATAAACTACGCATCAACAACACTTTTTTCCCTCATAAGGAACAATACAAATACACATTCGAAAATACAAGAGGTCAAAGGTCAATGATAGACTACATCCTGACGAACAGGGTAATACATCCCTCTCAAGTATTGGACATAAGAGCACTAACATCTGCAGAAATAGGAAGCGACCATAAGCTTATACTTGGAAAAATCAGAATGACGACACGCATATGTAACAATAAAAACAATAAAAATAAAAAAGAAGAATACACCACAAAGGTAAAAGTCGAGAGTCTGCAGAATGAATCAAGAAAACTTCTATACCAAAAGAGAGTCAAAGATAAACTCGACAACGTGCACATCGTAGAAAGTGATGGAATCGAAGAAAGCTGGGCGAAAATTAAAGCAAGCATCCTAGATTCAGCAAAAGAAGCTGTAGGAGAAAGGAAAATTCTTAAAAATAAATATTTCCAAAAGCGGAAAACTCCGTGGTTCTGCGCAGAAGTGAAAGAAAAATGCAAAGAAAAAAAGAAAGCTTACTTAAGATCCATGTCTAACAAAACACCACAAGAATACAACAATTACAAAAAGATAAGAAACGAAACAATAGCACTAGTAAGAAAAATTAAAAACGAACACTGGGAACGCTTCTCAAAAGAAATGGAACACGACTTTTACGGTCTACAAAAGGAAATATGGCGTTTCATAAGAGGCCAAAGATCAGAGATGAAAGACTTAATCGAACCGAAACACATAGATAACGACACATGGATTGAATACCTTAAGAAGCTTTATAATGATGAACAGCAAATGATGTTAGAACCAGAAACACCAGAAATCATTACAAACGAGGAATTCGAGATAACCGTACAAGAAGTAAAACAAACTTTAGAAAAACTGAAGAACAGAAAAGCTGCAGGTAAAGATGGAATTCCAAATGAATTATTGAAATATGGTGGAGAAGCATTAACAGAACAGCTAACAGCACTAATTAACAAAATCATCAAACATAATAAAATACCTGAAGAGTGGAAGAAAAGCGAGCTTATCCTACTATACAAAAAAGGAGATAAAAAACAACCTGAAAACTACAGAGGTATCAACTTATTAAACACCACTTTGAAGCTTACAACCAAAATATTGCAAGGCCAAATAAATCAGAGAATTACCTTAGCGGATGAACAGCAGGGTTTTCGCACAGGAAGATCGTGCACAGATACAGTATTCATCATAAAACAGATTACCGAGAAAGCACTAGAGTATAACAGACCAGCATTCATATGTCTAATAGACCTGAAGAAAGCGTTCGATAAAGTAAAGCTTAAAGATGTAATTCACCTTCTTTACGATAGAGAAATTCCACTAGATGTTATAAAAACAATAGAGAACATTTACCAGAACAACAATATGGAAGTCAGAATAGATGACCAGCTTACAGATCCAATAGATATGGGCAATGGAATAAGACAAGGAGACTCGCTTAGTCCAACGCTATTCAATCTAATCATGGATGAAATCATCAATACTATTAATAAAGGAAGAGGATACAAAATGGGGAACAAAGAAATCAGAATACTCTGCTATGCAGATGATGCGGCCCTAATTGCATCCAATGAAGACGATCTACAAAGACTAACCCATAGATTCAACACAAGGGCAAAGGACTTTAATATGGTGATCTCTACACAGAAAACTAAAACAATTGTAACCAGTAAAGGACCAATTAGATGTAAACTGGAAATCGACGGTATCAGCATTGAGCAAGTAATGGAGACAAATTACCTAGGAATTACACTGTCTAGCTACGGAGATGTGGAGAAGGAAGTGAAAAATCAAGTACAAAAGGCTAATAAAATAGCAGGTTGTCTTAATAACACGATATGGCGCAATCCCCACATTAATACCGACGTGAAATCAAGAATCTACAAAGCAACAATAAGAATAATAATGACATACACTTCAGAGACAAGACCGGATACCTCCAAAACTCAGCAACTACTAGAAACAGCGGAGATGCGTTTACTGAGGAGAATTACAGGAAACACACTGAGGGATCGAATGAGGAGTGAAGAGATCAGAAGAAAATGCAATATACCAGAAATAAATAAGTGGACACTGAACAGAAAAATGGAATGGAACGAACACATAAACAAAATGGAAGAGACCCGATTAGTCAGAATAGCGAGGGACAAATCACCAAGAGGTAGAAGAAGTATCGGGCGACCACGCAAAAGATGGAGTGATAACCTCCAATAGAGGCATTAATCGACATTGAACAAGCATTTTGCTTATAAAAAAGAAGAAGAAGAAGAACCTTTTATTATAAATAGCGAGGATCAACGGGGGGGAGGTCAATAAATGCCCACACCTATATTATTCAAAAACGTGCTACTTTAATAACTAATTTAAAAATGGCACTTTTACATATAAAAAGTATTGCTAGACGTTAATAAACAGTTAAAAGGATAAAAATTTATAATTTACCCGGAGTATTCGGCTTCAGTGGAATTGGCATTACCGCAGGATACACAAACATTTGACTTCTTGTTGTGCTTGCACATACATACTTCTGGCATTTTGTATAAACTATGGTTGTTTTTGCTAACTTATTGTAAATGGAATCGTCTCGTAGCATGTTGGGATGGTGTTGAGGGTACAACTTGGTAAAGTCTGCGTTCGAGTATATTTTCCTTGGCATGCAGTACAAAATGGTAGCATTAGGGCAAGTCCTAATTCTTGTCAACGACGACGATTGCTTTTTTTATTCCAATTTGGAGAAAGAGAAGTTTCTTTGTATGCTTCTGACGCTTTACTTAAGAACGAAGACTAAATGATGAGTTTCCAGACATTGGATCTGAATATGCAACCATGTTTGAATACAATTGCTTCCATTCCGTTTTCTTACGTAACTTCCGGTATCTTCTTCTTCTTCTTCTTCAGCCTTAAGTAATCCAACTTTGGACATAGGCCTCCCCCAAATCAATCCAGTGTCTTCTATTTTGAGACTTAACATAAATAACATATAACAACAATAACATAAATAATTTTATGTTATTGAAGATATAATTGTTCTTTCAGCTTATGGATAAATATGTCGATTTTTATAGTTTTGCATTGATAATTCTTTAATATGTTTTCTGGCGTGTTTTTGATTTTTTTTATTTTGATTTTTTAAGTGAAATGTGGTCGTACATGGTGGATAGTCAGTTTGGGTTCAGAAACGGACTAGGAACCAGAGAAGCGTTATTTGCTTTTAATGTGTTAGCTCAAAGATGCATGGATACGTATGTTAATGTGCATGTTTGTTACGTTGATTTTGAAAAAGCATTTGACAAAGTAAGACATGAAAAATTAGTCCAAATTCTAAAAACATAATAAAAACAGGAAAGTTGCAATATCTGGGACACGTAATGAGGGGACAGCGATATGAACTGCTAAGGCTGATAATACAGGGAAAGATAAGAGGAGGAAGGAGTATAGGAAAAAGGAGAGTATCATGGTTGAAGAATTTAAGGGACTGGTTTAAATGCAGTTCTATAGAACTCTTTAGAGCAGCAGTAGATAAAGTAAAGATAGTGATGATGATATCTGACCTCCAATTGGGAGACGGCACTTAAAGAAGAAGAAGAAGAAGTGAAATCGATTTAATGTCTAATTAGTTTAATCTAGAGCAGCGATACTCAACCTTTTTTTTCCCTGGGCCGCATAGTAGCTATTGCCACAGCTTGCGGGCCGCAATCTAGGTGAAGTAGTATATATATATATATATATATATATATATATATATATATATATATATATATATATATATATATATATATATATATTATTTTTAAAATACTGATCTCAAAAATGTATAATACTTGCGCAAAATTTCGGTCAAATGCTTTTTAAATGCGTTAATTTTTTTAATCCTTGGAAAACTAATAATAATTAGTCCCTAAAATCTTCTATACTGTTTATTTTAATAAGTTACAGGGGCGCAAGACCGTCTCATGCTATGATACAGCGAGGCAGTCGCATCAGGCGACATCACAAGGGGGGTGGTATAATCAGTACAATAAAAAAAATGTCAGGTAGTGTAAAAATGTCAGAAACTATAGACAAAACGAAAAGTTACAGATAATATAGCTAATGAGCAAATGAAAATTTATTGCAATTGCAGAAAAGTTTATATTATGTATTGCATTTCCAGCTGAAAATGAAATTCAAGCCGGGATAAAAAAGCGAGCCAGGATAAAAATGCATTGGTTTTTTCGACTTCTGAGAAAACTAATAAGTATTTTTGAAAAATTTAAACGCAGAGTGAAAGATTACATTATTACCGAGGGCAGAAAGTCCCTGGAGATTTCTATGTCTATTTTAATAAGTTACAGAGGTGAAAGGACAGAAAATTTATTGTAATTTTTAATTTTAAATATTTCATTCAAAAGAAACGTTTTATTTATTCTAAGGGAATTTAGGCTCTGGGTAATTTAACATTTCATTCTGCATTTAACGTTTTCAGAAATATTAATTAGTTTTCTCAGGATTTGATAAAAAAATGCATTTAAATAGCATTGGATCAAGATTTTGCGCATACCCTCTTAATAAAAATGAAAGTTAAATTTCAATCATATTTAAGTGGCGGCATTTTAAAGACTTGCATGATATTAAAAGATGTACCGCACGGCTCTGCAGGGTTGAAAACAAAGAGAAAATTTAGTATGATTTTTCATTTAAAATCCATACAATAATGTGATCTTTCATTTGGCGTTTAAATTTTTCAAAAATACTGATTAGTTTTCTCATGATTCGAAAAAAATGAATGCATTTAAAAAGCATTTGACCAAAATTTTGCCTAAGTATGATATATTCTTGTAACCAGTATTTCAAAAGCGTCTAAATGAGGTGTCACATGATGTCTGTACTTTCCCATTTTAAAAAATCATAGTGACGACTGTAACCTGAAGAGGGATCGCGTAAAGTTCGAAACATTTATGTTATAATAATATATGATGTGTGTGTGGATTCTACAAAAAACCGGACTCGTTAAATTAAAGCATTTATTTAAGATAAAAATTAATGTGATGGTTGACACTGACGCAAACTATTAACAATTTTAGATAAATCTGGTACGTAATTACTACAAGCTACTCTCAAAACATAGTCCAGGTGCGAATCAGTGAGTCGGGATCGGTAAACATTTTTTGCATATTTCATATTTGAATATGATGATTCGCACAGGTAGGTTGAAGCAAACAACGTGAGGAGCCAGTATGCGCAACTTTTGAGAGTTTTATGATTATCCGGTATTAATTTCCAGAATTCTTCATAATGATTTGTGTCCCTTTTTGACGTTGACACTGCCGTGTCAATAGTTTATAGTCAACATTATAGTTTTCTGCTGCTGTAACGACCATTTCAAGACGCATAGTTTTTCTCTTCCCAATGCAGAGCCAACTGGGAAACTATCGCTAAACATCTTGTGTTTTGTATTGTAGTGTCTCATAATATTATACTTCTTTAATATAACTCTCTCGACAAATTAAACAAGTTGCTGAACCGTGTTTGTTAGGTAAAAAAAAAATACAACAAAATATTCATCTTTCCAATTGTCTTGAAATAGTCTGTTTTCGTCAGATATTTTACGTTTTGGTTTTGAGGACACGCCAGCCATTGTCACTGTTATAAATTCTCGGAAAAGCAATTATAATTAAAATTATTATAAGTAAAAGAAACCCACTTCACTTGACAAAATTTGAAAAAGACGATAAGTGTGTAAACGGAAGGGCTGAATGAAATTGATATGTTCATATAATAATTGAACTGGTTCCAAATCGACATGAATTGGAAATGCAAACATAACATAACAACGTCAACTTCGGGAAATCCCCGGTTGAACACCACAGGGGCGGATCTTTTTATATTATAAATTGAACTTTGTTGATTAGGGAATTTTTAATAACATTTTATAATGAATTACAAAAGTATCTAATATAATCGTATTTTTTAAATTTTAAGATTTTATAAATACATATGTTGGTAAAGTCAAAAATTCTTAGTAAGCCTCCGGGCCGCATAAAAAACGCCCGAGGGCCGCAGGTTGAGTATCACTGATCTAGAGTCCTCTATAAGTCTCAGGTTAAGATTATTGGCGCCCTAATTTTTGTAGCTAGAATTTAGTGTTTCTTGTCTCTTTTGTCAAACGTATATTTCGTTATATAATTATTATCTTTTTATTATCTACCTTTTACTTATCTATCTTTTATCTATTAATTAAGATTTATCTGCCACATCCTTATTAACTATGCGTGAATTAAAAGAAATGACCAGAGACAGAGATCTCTGGAGACGGACAATACACGACATCACGTCGACCACTACACTCCCCCTGGGGGGTCAGGATTGAAGAGAGAGATCCTTATTAACTCCCAATGAAGCCTCCTAATTGAGCAAGGAGAACTTTGTAAAACTTTTGTGAACGATCAGCTTCTTACCGCCTATTCCTCTTAGCTTTTTCGTTACAACACAAGTGCTCATGGTGGCTTATTTCGTAAACGACGTAGAAAAGTTTCAAAGAAAATCTCGGTACGCTAGTACAACACCAATTTTCTTTCTGGTTCCTCGTGGTCAATGAGTGGATTTGGTAAGATCTACCAGAGTTATGGCATGTACCAAGTTTTTATTTAGAATAAATGTGTTAAAATGGGACAGCTCATTGGTACCTTACGTACCCAGCTATTTACCTTTTATATCAGTGAACCAGCAACCAGTGGCGGCCGGTCAGGGCCGGCAGGGTCGGCAGTGCCGACCCACACCTTTATAGATATTATAGATTTTTTTAATATCTAATTTAATCAAAATCCACAAGGAAAAAAATTCCTGTAACTGGCTGTATACCACGTATCACAAAAAAGAGGTTAGTCTTCGTAAATGGGTATATTTATTTAAAAAACACTTAAAAGGGTTACATAAATAAAACAAACGTTTTCGGACCACACAGTCCATCATCAGGTTTTAAAATTGAAAAAATGCTAGGTCACAATGCCTGAGCCACCAAAATACTAGGGTAAAAACCCTTTAAATTACATTTAGTTATAAAAGATTATACATTGTATAATCTTTTATCAGTATAATCTTTTATATATCACAATGTATAATCACAATGTATAATCACATGTATTACACAATGTATAATCTTTTATAACTAAATGTAATTTAAAGGGTTTTTACCCTAGTATTTTGGTGGCTCAGGCATTGTGACCTAGCATTTTTTCAATTTTAAAACCTGATGATGGACTGTGTGGTCCGAAAACGTTTGTTTTATTGATGTAGCCCTTTTAAGGGTTTTTTAAATAAATATCCCCATTTACGAAGACTAACCTTTTTTTTAATTTAATCAGTATTTTAATAATTAATTGTGGCAGATAATCAGTTAATGTCATTTGTTTCTGTGAAATACAAAAATATCTGTGAAATAACTAAATTTTATTCATGGTTTTTAAAAGAATAAGACCAATTCGACCAGACTAAATTTTATTCATGGTTTTTAAAAGAATTCGTCCAATCTGAGCGTTAAGTGATCCTTGTGTAAGACACTTTTCAAATTAATGATCCGAAATCGGAGACATGCATCCGTCTGTGAATTCTTAAATAGTCACGTTTCAGGGTTTCGGCAAGCCGATCCCAAGATTGACGATTTACAATATTTACATGTAAAAATCAACGGAATATTACTTGATGAGCAACCAAACATGCATTTCTTTCCATATGAAGTTAATTCCCAAGTACGGCAAATTTAAATTTGCCGATGCTTCTTAAGGATTGGTGATTGGTCGTGAACTGTACCTTGTGAGCGTGGGATAAAATGTTATTCGGGATGAGGATGGATAAGTAGTGAAATGAAGTGATATTGAGTGCACGAACTAGCGTTTCTGTCTGTGATTTATTTTTATTTTCTAAAGTAATACTGTGATAGGTTACCACTGCCGTAAATAGTTAAAGAGTTTTTTGAAATATTAGAAGTTTTTTTTTAATATTAAAAGTGAAACTGGAACAAACCATGAAGTGGAGATATCCAACTACACACGAACACCACGTGCTTTGTTTTTTTTTTATAAATGTGTAAACAAATTCAGGTAAATTAACCTAAAAATGCAAGCCATGGGAGAAACTGTAAGTATTGATAAATCTGATGTTGTAAATTATATTTTGCAAAATGGGTTTTCATCTATTCCATACGAAAAACAAATTGTTATTAAAAATATGGGGCGTTCTTTGCCTAAAATGACCCGGCTTATAAATATTAGTACAGAGAGGGTAAGGGAAGTAATAGATCATTTTCAGATAATTGGTACAGCAAGTACTCATGGCTTACCGGTAAGTAACGTTATTGAATCTGAGATTTATGAAACCATTTGCTTTTCACTAGAAGTAGATGAAACTACCGACATATGCCATTCACAATTATCAATTGTTGTTCGATACGCGTTACGTGGTAATATTTATGAGAGATTTTTAGATTTTACAGAGGTGAATAAAAAGGCAGAATAAATTTTTGGTGTTTTAAAGAACAGATAAAAATTTTTTAATATCAAAAATAAATTATATATATATAAGGTTCTTGAACTCCTAAGTGGAGCATAGAGCTTCAGTGAAAACGCGCCATCGGGTTCTATTTTGCGCTAAGGCCTTCACCTCATTCCAAGACTTTCCTTGTTTTCTTATCTCGTCCATGATGGATCTTCTCCAAGTTTGTACTGGGCGACCTTTTTTTCGTTTTCCTTGGGGATTCCACTCTAGGGCAGTCTTTGCAATACTGGAGTTGAATCAAAAATAAATTGATAAGGCAAAATTATGACGGCGCTGCCGTTATGTCTGGTGAATTGAATGGTCTCCAGGCAAAAATTAAAACTATTGCACCGCAAGCTTTATTTATTCACTGTCATGCGCATAGAATGAATTTAGTTTTGCAGGATACATGTAAAAAAATTAAAGAATGTCGTCTTTTTTTGGCAGTTTAAGCGGATTTGCTTCATTTTTCTCAAGTTCGCCTAAACAGACTAATGTTTTAGAACAGTTTGTTTCAAAAACAATTCTAACAGTTTGTCAGACGTGATGGAATTTTAAATCTCGGTTAGTTTTCACTGTAGCAGATTTTCGTGAACAGCTTTTGAAAGTTTTTGATTTTATTATTGAATGCGACGATTTTGAAAGTGATGATATCTCGATTCGTGAAGCAATCGGTTTGAAAACTTTATTAAATGATTACTCTTTTAACATACTTTTAAATATTTTTAGGAAAGTGTTTACCCAAACCGATTTAATATTCAATGTTGTTCAAAATCGGTTAACTGACAGTATTCATTCCAA
Organism: Diabrotica balteata; assembly: GCA_918026665.1. NCBI lineage: Eukaryota > Metazoa > Arthropoda > Insecta > Coleoptera > Chrysomelidae > Diabrotica > Diabrotica balteata. The sequence goes on from OU898279.1 coordinate 127,987,953, forward strand.
AAATAGAATAACAAAACTAGTGCAAAATCTCAGAGATTTTCGTAATGATAGTAATTTCCAGTAGGCAGTGACGTTTTGGACTCGCTTGATATTTCCGAACCCCCAAAAAAAGACAAAGGCATGACACAGAAACAGATCTCGAAAAACGAGTATATTTTGAAATTTTGGAAACTATTATTATGCAAATAGATACTCGTTTTTCGAATTTTGAAGTTTTGCAATTTTTTGACCTCTTTGATGATTAAAAATTTAAAAGTTACGACTTTTAAATTTTTAATCATCAGAAGAATTTCTAAGATATATATTAGACAGGTTAATTAAAAATTATCCATCATTCTTTAACAAAATAAAATTAAAAAATGAATTTGAAGTTTTAATGCTAATCCAAATATTTTCGGAAGGTGGGATAAGTTACAAGATATGTATAATTTTATATACTGCAATTCATTACAACAAACTGTTATCGAAATTAATAAATTATTGTCATTAATTCTCTCATTACCACCAACGTCTGCCTCAAATGAACGAGATTTCTCTTGTCTCAAAAGAATCAAAACGTTTTGTCGAAACACCATGAAACAAGAGCGAATTTCAAGCTTGTCTCAAACGTCAATAGAAAAAAAACTTTTAAAGTCTCTCCAAAACTCATTTTATAACCCATTTTGCTACTTCCAAACAACGTAAACTAGAATTAATTTATAAACATGTTTAGGTTCTAAATTTAAAGAAAAAAAAACCTTCTATGATGATTGAAGTCTTTATTACACCTATCTAAGGAGACAAAAAATACCTTGCCGACCTCGTCTCTCAAGCCACGAGTCGCCACTGCCAGCAACATATAGAACTTAAGATTATTTATTAATTTCACACACATGGGGCCTGATTACAAGATCCCAATACCACTTAAGGAACTAAACTCCTAAATATATTGTAAACTAAATTTTTGTTTAAGCTGAATAAATTTTTCAGCAAATACAAACAGAAATATTCAAAAATATCATGTACATTCAGTTAAAGATAGAAATATGTCCAATTTAGTATAATTGTTCTCAAAATCTAGTCATGTCCCTTGAGATAAAATTGTACACAATTAACAATTGACAATCGACGTGATTTTGCCAATAAGATTATCGAAAAAACTTTGATCTGAATTGATAATAATACTACATTAATTAGTAAATAATAATACTATTATAATATAACTATTACTAGTTGTCCTAGTGTCAAAAATCATTATTTTTAGTGAAGCTGTAATGCTAACAGTCGCTGATAAATGTGGTATAAGTTGTAAATTCCAATGGTTGTTTATGGTTATATCCTAGTAAAAGGAAGATTTGATCACGTACGAAAAAAATCCACAAATCTCTTACCTGCACTATATATGAAGAGCTCGCAAGCCAGTCTATTTGTCCCCATACACCTGAATATGATGTCGTAGGTGTCCAACGCCTTGAGGTGCACCCCGGATGGTAGAGCTGGGTGCATGCATTGTGCCAAGCGTTTACTTATTTTTATCCGTCGCGGAATTACCGGAAACTTTGTATAACTCAGTAAAACCTGTAAATAAAAACAATTGTAAATTTATTATAAATATTTGACACGTCATAAATATATCAAGATGAACATAGAATTGAAAAAAAAAAGGATTTTACAAAGAAATTTAAGAATTTCTGTATGTATACAGTCCATCCGCTAGATCTTTGCACAAGTGTGACATTATTCACGAATTATTTATTATAGTATGTCCCTTTCCTGTCACAGACGCTAAAATAATGAACTTGCTGTTACTGTCGCCTATCCATACACGACAGCATACATCAAACAAATGCAGCCCTAGGACGATGGTCGATGACTGATTCAGTGTTTATAAAATATGTTCGTGTCATTTAAATATTCAATCCTTTTTCGTCTTTGGAATATACATATTTTTTAACATAAAATTGTTGTAGACTAACCGTTACCTTTGTGTTCGATTTATTAGGGTGAGAATGTAACTAATAACGAATAATATATTCATTCTAACCTTTAAATTGACATTTAGTTATTTAAATATAGCTAAAACCATGTCAACAATGAAAAATGAAATATTTTTAAAGGTTTTCATTTTTAGACTGGTAGACCAATAAATTTTCAAGCACATATTTTGTTAAATGTGTCGGAGTATTTCGAATAAACAAAATGATCAAGATGATAAAGCCCTAAGGTAAAATTCTATTCAGTTATTTAGATCATAACCCATATATTTGCTTGTATGCAATGAAAACACTTTTATTTCTGATAACTACGGTTTAATTATTTATTTACTATAGATGTTATTGGACAAACTGTAGGTTTCCAAAAATGTGAAAATCGCAAATCTCGATCATAATTGTATACCCAGTGTTCAAAACATAATAAATGAAATAGAAGAGAAGTTTAAAAACGTCCATTGTAATATCAGCCATTTTTTAATTCTTATAATAATTCTTAAGGTGCCCACTTACTAAGAAGGAAGTGCGAGGTTCGAATGTGCACGGTACAGTTAAAAGTATGCGTGTATATAAAAAAATGTGGAGTGCACAACCAATCCTTTCAAAATCAGGATCTTCATGATTTTTAGCGCGTGTAATTATCATCCCACAGGAAACAACAACAGTATATGGGCAACAAGTATCTGCATGTTTCATTTCCAATCAGTGCTGTACGACTGCTCGTTGGATGTTGCATATTATTTGGCATTTTATAATTTTATGAGAAAACAGAAGTTATCCCTGTTTATGGCAAATTCAAAATAAGGCATACAGTGATCGTCAGAAAAAAAAAATAAAGTCTACGAAGAACTAATTAAAAAAAAAATGAGAGAAGTCGATCCCGATGAATCTAAAGAAAGCGTAGTGAAAAAAATCAATACAATGCGAGGAAGCTTGCGCAAATAATAAAAAAAAAGTGAATCGTTCACTTTAGTGTTCACTTTAGTGTTCACTTTTTTTTCACGTAGTGTTCACTTTAACCGTACTTTTAAACTGAAAGCATAAGTACTGGTGTATGTCAGCCTGGAGTGTACGGGTTTACCTTACTACAAACATGCAGATACTTAATTGCGCATTCTTCCTTCTTGGTGGGTGGGGACCTTTATAACCGACTTAAGTTTAGCTTACATGTTTTGATTTAATTCCTATAATAAGAATGATGACAATGTACAAACATTCAGCGAATATACTGTAGGTACTGCTATGGCGAAGAAATCAAACATCACGGTACCTAGTCCCGGGGGAGGTTTGGTGGTAAGGAAGCTAAGAATCCTGCGTTCAAAATAGCAAAATTCATCATTAAGATAGGCACATGGAACGTTAGAAGCCTTTATGCTTCCGGCAAATTTGAAAATCAGGAATTTCAGGTCAAACGATTAAATTGTCATTTACTGGTGTAAGCGAATTACCATGGCCTGGTTCAGGAACATGCAGAGGCAAAGATGGTACATGGTATTATAGTGGGAATGATAACGGAGACCCACAACACAGAAATGGAGTAGGAATTTTCGTAACAACGGAATTAGAAATAACATAATAATGCTCTTATAGCTGTGCGTCACTCTGTCTTTAATATTAACCTATTATAAGTATATACTCCTACTGCAAAAAGAAAATATGACAATGAAGTAGAAATTATGTATAATAAACTTGATGTACCATTAAAAAGTTTAAAATCCAACAAAATCACATATTTAATGGGTGATTTTAATGCCAAAATTGATAAAGGGTGTAAATCAGATTTTGTGGGGAAATATAGGGAGACAGTAATGAATGCGGAAATAGACTTTTTAATTTTTGTCAAGAACACAATATGGTAGTAAAAACATATACAATAAAATCAGATAAATTACATTCTTATCAACAAAAGATTTATGAACGTTTGTAACGATTTATTCTAATAATCTTAATGTTACATGCATACACAGTAAGTCTATTATAATCCAAGCCGTTTCTTCTTTCCTTTGCGCCAGCGATTTGTGTCAATCCCGTCATGTTGACCTAATTCTCTCGCTGTCATTGTTTTTGGACTTTAAGATTCCAAGTCCTCTTTGGCCGACCTCTTTCTTCCTGACGACAGCAGTCCACTTTCACCTCTACTCTTTTCCACTCTCTGGAGTGTCTATAATACATAAGCTGCTTCCTATTAATGGTACTTGCATCCTCCGTCTGATCTCATCATTTGTTGAATGTTTATGTATGTGTATGTTAGAGACCCATTAAGCCTGAGTTCCTCTTCAGGATTACCGATTACCATAAGTCTTGTCTCTCAAAATTAATTTCCATGCCAACAGTTCTTGTATTTCCACATCATATACGATGGCTCGTCCAGATCAGCTATAATAACCTGATCGTCAGCAAATAGAGGACTATAAAGTGTTGTATCTCCAATAGGTATTCCTATCCCGTCGCATTTTCTTTTCCAGTCTGTTAAGGCTTCATTCATGTATCTTTAAATAGAATTAAACAATACAACACTCTTTTTCAGGCTAAAAAAGTGGAGTTAATTTTGCATCTATCTTGAGACTACTCGTCGTGTCATGGTATTGATATTGAATAGCTTTTATAATAATTGTTTGTATAATGCTCTGTTTTTACAATGCTGGCCACAGTCGTGAGAGTGGTACACTATCATATATCTTTTGGAGTTCTATGAAAATTAGGTAGAGAGTCTGTTCTTTTTAGTTTGTTTTTTAATAAGATGTCTTAAATCAATCTTAAATATTATCAATACATGAACGCCCAGCTCTAAAACCACTTTGCACTTAGCTTTCTGTCATATTATCTTCTATTGGAGTTTTAATAATTATTCCATGTAGATGTCAAATCGAGTACAAAATACTGATACCTCGGTAATTTTTACATTGTGATCTGGTGCCTTTTTTATATATCGATGAAATATATGCTTGCTTCCATTCATTTCATTCATTTCCAGACGCCTTTCCTTTTTCATTTGTTGGGCAGTCTTTTTAACTTCTAAAGTGGCCAATTAAAATTGATAAGTTGTCTGCCAAAAATGTTTTCCTGTCATCTGTCAGCAGACTTGTAATATGTTTTCCATTTATCTGCTTAACATACAGTGATGAACAACATATAGCCTTTCCTATCCAAATGTCAACCTCACCTGGACGTGTGATGATCTTGACTCTAACCATTTGGTGCATCCTGCTAGATAACAAAAACAAACGTCCGAGTGATTGCTGGTATAAGCAATCCTCCACTTTGTGACCAACGACTTCGGACGGATGAGTTGGTAAGTGGTGGAGCATTAATTTGCCCTTTTTCTTATGGTGCCCTATCCAATTAATGGGTGTTGGCGACAATTCTGGCATAATCCTTTCGATCTTGTGTGGCTCTAAAGAGAGCATGAGCATCGAGGTTTGTCCAATCCCTTATGTTTAAGCCATGAGTATTTCTTTCCTCCGATGCCCCGTTTTCCTTCTATCTTCTCTTCCATAATAAGCTTTAAGAACTGGTACTTGGAATTTCGAAATATATGACCCAGATAAGCAGTTTTTCTTCTTTTTATTATTGGCAGCAATTCTCGTTCTCTGTCCATTCGATTTAAAACTTCGACATTTGTTTTTGCCCTGGAATTGAGAAATTGGTTCCGAAGGCAATTAGTTGACGGCATAAGGAAGTAGAAAACAAAGGAACTTATACCGCAGAGTATTAAAAATATCAAGGACTGATAGAATTACAAATAAAGAAGTACTGGAAAGGGTTGGTAAGGAAACAGAACTATTAAGAAAGAAGATCTGTTGGCCGAAGGCAGAATTGTTGGTTGAAGAATCTACGTGATTGGTATCAATACAGATCGAATGATTTGATTAGATCAGCAAGTTCAAAAATAAAAATAGCTATTATGATCGCTAACTTCCCTAAGGAGACAGCACTCTAAGAAAAAAAAAGATAAATTCAAGTAAAGATGGAAATAAAACAGAAAACTGCCTTCGATATTATCGAAAAACATATTTTAAAGAATATAACATTATTTGTAAATATTTTATCTTAGCAAATAAGTTTTTCTTTCGCATTCTGATTTATCGCTACTATGTATACATATAATAAACATTCGAAGAGTATTGACAGCTGTTAATGATATGACATATCATTGTAACTGATATTACCAGTTCACAGAACTAATCTCTGATAATTTCAATACTTCTATTGATCAAATCAATCTATTAATAAAATAAAACCATTTAGAATCAAGGGTACACAACTTAGGTACATAAACTTTAATATTAAAATATTAGTCATATTTGTTAGAGATATACACTGCCGAGCATAAAGTTAGGGTCACCCCGTTATTTATTATTTTTTATCTATTTTCGGTTATAACATAGATTGATAACTAATTGCTTAAAGAAAACAACGATTTTGTTCCTCAAAGTTTATTGAAACTCATGAAAATGAACAATTTTCCTTTGTTATACTAAGTATTGATAAGGGACAATTATTTTAACTTTATGTGCTTTTTGTTTAATCAAAAGAAATTTTAAGAACTTCAGTAGCAAGTATTCTTTTCTCTGATAGTGATAACGACTTGAATAGGACCAGGCTTGCTTTGGATCATATTTTGGATCACATTCTGCGAAAGATTGTTCCATTCCTGCACCGATATATTGCGAAGCTCTCTTGAATTTCTGGAAGCCCGCACATGACTCCGTAAACGTCTCTTCATCTCATTCCAAACATGTTCTATGGGTTCGATTTCTGGACTGCGAGCAAGCCAAACAAATCGTGTGATTTGAACCTCGTCAAGATACTCAGTAACTATCTGAGTGTGTGGGGCCGTGCATTATCATCGTCTGCCGAGAACATTAATAAACGGTAAAACATGGTCTTCTAGAGCCTGTGTCAGGTACCTGATACCAATGTCCCATTCTTGATAAAGACTAACTCCGGACGAGCGTCAAAAGATCTACATCCCCATGTCTCCCCAAAGTCTCTCATCAATGTATGCTTGAGCATATCTCTTGCATGGACGTCACCACACTCTTACACGTTTGTCTCGTTTCATCGGAAAACAATTCTTCTTCTTCACGTGCCATCTCCGCTACGAAGGTTGGCTATCATCATGGCAATTTTGACCCTGGAGGCTGCCGCTCGGAACAATTGTATGGAAGTGCAAGCAAACCACTCCCTGAGGTTTCTCAACCATGACATTCTTCTCCTACCTATGCTGCGCCTACCTTCAATCTTTCCTTGCATAATTAGTTGTAACAGTTGATATTTATTCCCACGTGTAATATGTCCCAGGTATTGTAGTTTCCTCATTTTAACACTCAATACGACCTCCTTTTGTTTGTTCATCCTGTCTAATACAACTTGGTTAGTTATCTTAACCTTCCAGGAGATTTTTAACATTCTTCGGTATGCCCACATCTCAAATGCCTCCAGCTTACCCATACATTGCTTATTTAGTGTCCACGCCTCCACCCCATACAACATGACCGAGAAAACATAACATTTAAGCATTCGTATTTTCAGCTTTAGGCTTAGGTTACGGCTACACAACATTTGTTTCATATTGTTAAAAGCACTGCGGGCTTTCTCTATTCTTATTCTTATTTCTCTGGTGTATTCGTTTGACTCGTTAATATTTGTTCCGAGGTAATTGTAATTTTGTACTCGTTCAATGAGATTCTGTCCTACATGTATGTTGATATTATTGATACGTTTCTTTGTAATTATCATGAATTTGGTCTTCTTTGTATTCAGTGACAGACCAAATTCTTCACTTGCTTCTACCACTTTGTTTAGTAATCTCTGTAGGTCGTCAATATTTTCTGCTATGAGCGCGGTATCATCAGCATATCGGATATTGCAAATGGGGTGACCGTTGATCTTTATTCCAACTTTTTCGTTCATAAGAGCTTTTTTAATAACTTCTTCCGCGTAGACATTGAACAAGGTTGGAGACAACACACAGCCCTGCCGAACACCTCTTTTGTTCTGTATTCTATCTGATATCGAGCTGTTAATTCGTACTGTAGCTTCTTGTTTGTAGTATAGATTCCTTATCACTCGCATGTCCCTTGTATCAATATTTTTATTTTCCAGTATTTGCATCAGTGACCTATGTTTTACTGTATCAAATGCTTTGTTATAGTCTAGGAAACACACAAATATGTCCTGATTTCGTTGTGTTAGAACATTAGAAGCAAACAGTGCCTCTCTAGTTCCTAGTCCGTCTCTAAAGCCAAATTGAGAGGGTCCGATGTCAACTTCCAATTTTTTATATATTCTCCGATGAATGATTTTTAAGAAGACCTTTAATATATGACACATGAGACTGATGGTGCGATGTTCCGAAAACAATACACTACTCCAATCTTGTATTGTCTACGACAAGTGTTCTATTGCAAAATTCAATCTGGCAATTCGGTGTTCACGGCAAAGCGGCGCGGTCCAGTTGCTCTAGTTCCAGAAGATAAATCATCAGTTTATCGCCTCTTAACTGTCCATTCACTTGCGTTTACATTTCTCACTTCTTGCAGAGAAGGGAAACAACCGTGCTGCCGTCCTTAGGAAAAACACCGCATATGCAAGAATTATGAAAATTTAGTTGGGGCGAAAATTAGATCTAAAGAGTTTATATTACATGATTATTTAAGAAATTTAAGTATTTACAATCCCAAATATATATTTTGAAAGAAATACTAGACCTAGCATCTACGAAAACATACGTGGAACTAAGGAAGAACCCCGCAACTACATTACTTAGGTAAAACGTGGCATATACTTGACGGAGTGTGCAGTTACTGTGTTTATTTTAAGCAATACACAATCCCGGTGTTTTTGCTACATAATTGGCGCGATTTATTTAGTTTTCTCTCAACTTGTATACAGTGTGGCTGTGTTAGTTTGTATCTACAAAATTGATTATATGCAGGATGCTGGATGGAGAAAAGAAGAAATAATTAATTAGCTCATATAATGCTTTCTTCTTACAATAGAGGGATATTGAATATTTTGTCCTTTTGGTTGCTAACTGTTGAGAAAGATAAGGATTAATAAGATAATTTCTTTGTATATTTAATTTTTTTTCTTTTGTATTAAATAATAAATCATCATCGTCATTGGTGCTACTGCCCTATAAAAGACGCCAGTCAGTTCTATCCATTGCCAACTGTTGAAAGTTTGCTGCGCCTATTTTTTTACCATCCTCATCTACACCATCCCACCATCTGAGTTTTGGCCTACCCCTACTTCTACTTCCCACAGGTTGTGACATAAGGATTCTTCTAGGATTGTTGTTTTGATGTGATCTTGTCAGATGTCCTGCCCATTTTAGTCTTCGTATTTTTATAAGAGATACTACGTCCTTACCACCAAATATATATTTATATCTGTGATATATCTCGTAGTTGTACCTCCTTCTCCAAACACCATTTTCACAGATGCCACCAAATATCTTCTCAGGATCCTTCGTTTAAATATAAGCAGGAGGTTTTCATCTGCCTTGGAAATGGTCCATGTCTCCGATCCATATGTCAACACTGGTTGTATAAGGGTTTTGTATATGGTTATTTTTGTTTTTTGGCTTAAGTTTCTGCTTCTCATATGTCTACTCAATCCAAAATAGCATTTGTTTGCTAGGATTATTCTTCGCTTGATTTCTTCCGTCATGACGTTCTAATTGGTAATCAGGGAGCCTAAGTATGTAAATTTGTCCACCACTTCAAAGGCAGAGTTATCAACAGTGAATTGGTGGCCGATGTTTCTGGCTCTATTGTTGGGTGTTGATGCCATTATCTTAGTTTTGTCCTCATTTACTTGCAGGCCCATATTTTTTGACGCATTTGACAAGGTGGTATAGGTACATTTCTTCTAGTTTGCGTGTTGTGCGGGCAATTAGGTCAACATCATCTGCATATGCAAAAACGTGGGATGATTTAGTAAATAATAAATAAATAATAATAACTTATTCATAAACTTATTTGCTTGTTTAATTATATTTACGTAACATACATAACATCGTATTATACATAACATCCGCAGATGCTGTAGTTTTACTTAGCAATTCATAATATTACTTACAATTTACTTATTACTTATCTGCCATCTGCCAATTATTTACTTATCTGCCATAGTAAGCATAGCTCGAAAAGGCTTTATAAAGTAGAAGTCAATGTTTACAAATAAGAAATTGAGTATGGCCATCAGATTGAGGTTCGTCGAATGTTATGTTTGGTCGCAACTACTATATGGGGTAGAAGCTTAGACTCTGAAAGCCCAATCTATAAAAAAATTGGAGGTATTCGAAATGTGGCTATATAGGCGTATTTTGATGATTCCTTAGACTGCAAAAGTCTCAAATGACGAAGTGTTAAGACAAGTTGGACATGGCAGAAAGTTTATGAACACAATTAAAATAAGAAAAACATCGTATCTGGGACACATACTACAAAACGATAATTACTCTCTGCTACAAGTCATCATGCAAGGTAGAGTAGAGGGAAGAAAAGGCTTGGGAAGAAAGAAGAAATCTTGGCTGAGGAATATCAGAGATTGGACTAACCTCAGTGTTGAACAGATATTTCACGTTGCAAAAGATCGAGAAGCGTTTTTAAAGAAGTGATCGCCAACCTTCGTTAGAAGACGGCACAAGAAGAAGGAGAAGCATAAAATTAAAATAAACTACTGCTCATTTTATTTAAAACATAGCTTATTTACAGATTTTTTGATATAAAGTGAAGTCATTTCTAATCGCATTGTTGTAACAATTTTGGCACTTTTTAAAAGTTGCAGATTCTTTGAAGTCCATTTACTCATTATTATAAGTACTGCAGATGCTGTGGTTTTTACTTAGGAGGGCAGCGTGACTGTTTGGTTTCTCAAAGCACTAGAAACGAAAAAGCGGTCATTTCTAGCTGTTGTGATTCTGCCTCAACCTGCACCAGGTCTTCTATAAGCAGACCCGTCTCTTAGTACAGTCACCAAACCCGTTGCACACTCAAGAGACTTAACACTAACATTTTTTGCAGTTTCACGGTGAAAGTTGACATCTTCTAAGGGCGCCACAATTCTTGCAGCCGCAACAGAACTTATGTCCATTGCAATAGAATGACAGTGACAACACTATAAAACAATTTACAATTTCCGTTAAATCCACAGAAACAAAAACTATGCTGATAATTGTTTTTAGGAATTAGGGTCAGGTGCCCTTCTTATCTCAAACGCTTATCAAAACAGCAACAACAACAGTCCATTAGTAAACTATGTTACAACCGAAAATAATTAAAAAAGAATAATAATTTCTAAAATAAATTCAAATTACAGGATGATCCTAACTTTATCGGCATCGTACAATGTTACAGAAAAATTTGAGTCTTCTGCTATTTGCATGCAACCCACTTTATAAATGTATCTTTAAGTTTAAAATTGTGGCCAATATGCTTGCCTGAATTCCGACCTTTTTAGCAATATCTATTTTTGTATTAGAGAGTTTTCATTTGCATAATTAATGATTTTTCGTTTCTCTGTGACATTTACGGATCAACTTTTTCGTTTCTCAACCATTTTTTTAATTTTTATTGCATTACTTAACTTCAAACAATAATAATTGTCTTAAACATATATTAAATCAAATATTAAACATGTCTAAACCGGTTGGGACATGAAATATTGTAAAATTGAGTGTGAATAATTGATACAATATGTTTTATACAGAAAAGTTAACAAAATTCGTTAAATAGAGGTGAAGTATATTTATTTATATTTTACAATGGTTGAAAATTTGTTATAAAAAGGTTTCTAATGTAAAGGTATATTTTGCATTAACCCTTATGGACAGACTCTTAAGGAGTGTGTGTGTGTGGTGCTCACTGTTTGGTGTTGTGAATGTGTGGGTTTGTGTAGTTATTGGTGTGTGTTGTTGGCTTGTTTCTTTAGGTGTTTATGTGTATATATGGATGATGTGTGTGTGGGTAAAAATGATAAGTGTATGTAACATAGTGAATGTTGAGTTGTGTGTTTCTGTGCGGAGTTGAGTGAAGGTTTGGTTTATTGAGTTATTATAGCAAGAGATAGATATGACATGCCCATACAGTGTGTTATGACATTTGGTTGAGATAATGGATAGCGTCACTCCTCTTTTCAGGAAAGACATTAAAAAGGATTATGGAAGTAAAATGCATTAAGCATTTCATGTCCGAGAAAAGGTCATATGAAAGGATTTGTTTGAGAGAGTGTACAGGTTGAGTTTGTTTTGTATTTTTACCCATCAAGTAGATGGCACCTTTTATAGCTGTCCATTTTAAGTGGGAAATAAGCAAAAACTTCTTTGACTTCTGTGATATTGAGATTTTAAGCAGGATAGAACTGGCACACTTTCAATCATTTGTTCTAATCAAAATTGTGTTAGGCTTTCAAAAGATTTTGTAACACATGATAATAAAGAGATGGGTCTAGAAAATGATGAAAGCTTATATTGCCCTACATTGCTTAGGGATCATTAATTGAATTGAATAAAATTTTAAAATGTTTGGTTTAGTTTTTGCGTCCCCTCCCATATCAAATTGAATATCAAAAGCTGTCACTGATGACCAGTTTGCAGTCTTCATATTTTTGAATACTTTTTTGATACTTAAAGATCCTAATATTATAATCAAATACACTGCAAATATATAATTCTCTTAATTTAAAATGTTTTTCTTATTTATAGGCCCCAATTTGTCTGTACTTAAATAGAAAAAACAGATGTTTCTCACTTGTCTATGTATATTGTAGATTTTTATCTAAAGTGGGTGAGAGGTATATTGCCAATATCAAATGATACAAGTGTAGTGGTTTTGAAATTGGAATATACAGATTTATATAGAAATTTACACCTGATAATCCAATTTTTAACATAACTTTGAACTACACTTCTCCATAGCAATAATTACAAAACTCATTAGTTTATTTTTTCATGATATGTGTTATCTTTTTGACACTAATACACCTTGATTGCATAAAAAATTCGAAGAAACTCATTCAAACTTGTTTTAAAATAGTTTCTTATAGTTTTGTTGTATATTTACAGTATGACACTTCAAATTTGATATTGGTAAAAACGAGATCCTGAATATTTATTTTTTAATTGTAATAAAATAGTGTTTTTTAATATTGTAATTCTGTTTTATTCTGTAGTCATGAGAAATTGTGTAGAGAGGAAGAGGAGAGAGAAAAAAGAAGAACAGTAAATGAAACAAAACTCAATCAACCTATTAGTATGAGATCCCACTGCAAGATCACTACATTAGTAACATAGTTAATCAAACTCACATTTTTACATAAATTTAAGAATAGGAAAATACATTGATAACATGTTGCCAGTCAAAAGTGGCCGCAAATAGTTTTAATCCAATTAATCATAATTAATTTTTGAACAAAAATTCCATTCATTTATTTTTTAACCATAAGTGTAAATATTGTTCTGAAGCTATTTTCTTGTGGCATTGTAAATTAATTACTATTTATAACTGGGAATAAGCCACAATTAAAGATAAAAAATTTACTGTTTGTATTTTGAGAACGATTTCCGAATTGGAAATTGAAACGTCAATAAACGTATTTTTTATCTTTAATTGTGGCTTATTCCCAGTTATAAACATAAGTGTAAAAACCTGTTAAAAATTGTTTGTTTAAATTTAGTTTACATTGTATGGTATTAAATGGTATGATGTTAAAGTTACCAGTGGATTAGGTTACATGGCGATGTATGACTCCACATGAACTTGCTGGTTCCGAGACGATGTGTCTATGAGGACTAGTTGCTTTCATTAAGTCTTCATATACACATCCTCTAAGGACCAGCAATTTCAGGTGGAGTCATACGTCGCCATGTTACCTAATCCACTGGTAACTTTAACATCATAATATTTAATACCATACAATGTAAACTAAATTTAAACAAACAATTTTTAACAGGTTTTTACCCACATATTTAGTGGCTCAATACATATATACCTAGGCACTGATAATGGAATATGGATTCCGAAAACGTTTTGTGATATAGCCCAATTGGCTTTTTCAATTATATCCCTTTTTTACTTTAAACTGTTGATTTTTATTGTTATCATTGACGTCATTAGTTACACTATCCTCATATTTAACTTATTTCTCATCAAAAATGACATCTGTAGATGTCATTATTTGGACATGCATGAACTTTTTCACTTTATAGCCCCCATAAAATTATTAAATCCTCTGAGATATAGCAAACTGATCACTGGCATCCTTTGGAGATCCATAAACTCATCACCACAAATAGGTAAACTCATCACCAGGATTTTTGTCCCCAAGCTCTCGCTGGTTTCTAATGCAGAAAATTTCCTGTTATCTGTTTACACTTCTTGTTTATGTAGTCATCTATTAATTCATAAATTGTTTTAAGCACATTACTTTAAAATTTAACTGATTTATTTATTTATATAGGGTTTCACACAGTGAGTGACCTATTAGATACATTAGAAATGCATAGTTTTAGGTAGCTATCAATAGAATTTAGTAAATTTCTTAACAGTTTGCAAGCATTTTATGGTACTAAGGTGGGTCAGTGATCAGTTTGAAATTCTCTCCAGGTCTATTTTAAAACACTGGTTGTATTGCAGTGATGAGTTTGTACTATCTACAAGTGCATTTATGCTAATTTGTGATGAGTTTACATGTATCCATTTATTTTGTTATTTTTACGATCCCACAATCTATATCCTGAGATAGAAGAACCTACCATTATTGTAGTTGTTGTTCTATTATCAAATTTATTTGGCGTAGGCTGTATTACACTCCATGCTTTAGAATCAAAAGCTCTAAGATTATTAATATTATTCTCGTGTACAGTAGGTAATGTAGTAAAACGTAATAAATTAAAAATAAGGTAGTAGTATATTCGTGTTCAGTAGGTAATTGAAGTATAAAATTACAGTAGATGCATTCCAATGTTTCTTGTGCCAATACCCTAGGTTTAAAGATCCTTCAAACATTTTAGATATTAGACCAACCCTATCTTTGGTTATTAATTTTATTAGATACAGTTTTTTG
This sequence comes from Diabrotica balteata, assembly GCA_918026665.1. Taxonomy (NCBI): domain Eukaryota; kingdom Metazoa; phylum Arthropoda; class Insecta; order Coleoptera; family Chrysomelidae; genus Diabrotica; species Diabrotica balteata. Next base: position 128,002,997 of record OU898279.1, read on the forward strand.
TTTTTAATGATAAAAATAATACCAATCTAAAAACTGTATACATTTTTGAACATTATTTTTTTATTTAGATTTAGTTTAATTTAGATCTTATTTAATTCTGTTATCTGTGATGGCAACAACAAATTGATTCCCTAACCATTGTGTCCAGTCTGAACACAGGTTTACATTGGGAAAAAAAGTGTACCAGTTTTATATCGATACATTTTTGACAAAGTAACGTAAGTCACAAAAACAATTTGTAGAAAAAACAATTTTTTAATTTAACCTGGTTAAACTTATTTAAATTATGACTAAAAAAAACTTGTCCTACTTGTCCTAAAAAAGGTTTAAAGTAATTCTAGGCTTACTACACTTTTTCAATACCTTTTTAATAGTAATTGCATTAGTTTAATTGAAAAACATTATTTTCGCCAAAAATGTCACTTATGTTACTTTGCCAAAAATGTATCGATATGACGGGAAGTGTACAAACATTTTTAAATTTACTTATTTTATGAGAATTCCCCCCATAATCCAATCTGATACTCTTAGTTTTAACATTATGTTTGGTTTTGATTAAATTTATAAAATCAAGAACATTATCTTCAGCTTCACTTTTATGTCCTAGTAATTTGACAACTGAATGTATTAAATCATTTTGCTTTTTTTTCTTTACTATAAAAACTGCATTGTGTACTTTTACATACAAATATTTAAGTCTAAATGATTCAAATGCTCAAAAAAGTATCTATATCAAATGTTTCTATCAAACTCAGTTTTATCTGAAACAGTTATATTTAAATCCACATGTTTTATTTCTAATTTAAAAAGATACAAATTATTTACTTTGGGACATTAAGTGGTATATGTTTTTCCAATAATAAATGCACAATCATTTTTAAATATCATCTTTTGCTCTTTTTAGTTTATAAACCCATAAAGCAAGGTTGGTTCCACATGGTTTTTTTTAAAGCTCTGGAAGAGAAACCACTAAAACCACAACAGACATCTTTCAACATAAAAATATAAAGAAGCTTACTTCATACATCTTATAAAATTGGAAAATTAAAACTATCAATGGAAAATAAATTCTACTAATATCCATATGTATTAGTATAAGCACACAAGAAGTAAGACAATTGTCAGATGGAACAGTGCAAAGGAAAATATTAACATGATACATGCAAGTATATAATACCACACCAAAATTCTCTAAAATATTCACAAAGTAGGTACCCCAAAAAGGGTACCTACTTGCCATGAACTAGGTACCCCCAAAAGAGATAGAAAATATACAAGACTTATTAAGTATGGAAAATAGAAGCTATTAAACCAACAACAGTGGGGAAATTTGTTAAGTATAAGATGTATCTTTTGTGTCACATTATTAGCAAAAGGTACCTAATTAAGTATCTATTCCTACACATACATTCCCATGTTTCTTATATTAGATTGTTTGCATTTTCACCATATATTTTGACATATCCAGTAATGACACAAGGTTATGGGTTTCCTATACACAAGAATGTCAAGACATAAGAATTTTTATTTTAATTTATCTAGTATACAATTGTTCGTATATATTATCATTGACCTTAGAAAAATGAGTCAGTTCCATTAAGTGTTAAAATAAATTCTGTTTTAAATATTGTTATAATACCTGTGGCAATATTTTAATAATTTACTACAAATTATTCATAAATATAATTATATGAATTGATTATCAGCTGGGCAATTTTCATATAAAAGTTGATGGACAAATTTAGCAGAATGAGATTCTTCAGTACTAGTGTAAGTAAGATGTCATAATGTCTGAGGAGATGAAATTTTTATCAATGAATTCTGCTTCACTTACTGATGATTGTGCAATGATTTTTATTCTCTGGAAAACGTTCTTTTTATGTAATTTCCATTTAAAATATATCTTATTTTTAAAAGCCACTGCCATTATCCACAAATAATATTGATAAGTATTCAAATCGTACATGCAATATTAGCAATACCTTCTGTTTTAAATATTGTTATAATGCCAGTGGCAATATTTTAATAATTTACTACAAATTATTCATCAATATGATTAATTATAGGAGTTGATTTTCAAGCTGGGTATAGCAATTTTCATATAAAAGTTAATGTAAAAATTTAGCAGAATAAGATTCTTCATATTAATCCAGTGTTTATTAATCCTATTAGAGTTCTTGGTGTTTCCATTCTACATACCTACTATATTATATTTCTATACCTTCTTAAATATGCAATAAAAAAATGTCAAGCATCTGATCTAATTGTCCCAGAAGTTTTAGAAAAAAACAAACACTGCAACAATAGAGTAAACCTAGAGAAATGTTTAAATAATACACTGAATCAGTTAAGTTATAAAGTTGCAAGTATGTTTACAGTTAAGTTTACACCTAATTAAACTGTTTAAACTGTATACAGTCATAAATAGGATATCAAATTAGTAGTAATTGTACCTTATTTAGTTTTCCTAGGGCTGATATTAAATCAGCCCATTCTGATGTATACTCGAAGTTTTTCAATGCTTTATCAATCGCAGCCACATATAAACGATATTTTGAGTCTTTCATAAGCTCATACTCTTCCATCGCCACTGTAGTCATATTTTTAAATGAAACAATTAAAACGGTCGCGCGTGTTGATGAATATGGCAATCTGCATTCACTTAAATATTAATTGGCAATTGTGATTACATATGTATCTTCATTTTAATGTCATTTTTGTACCTATATATAGATCACCAAATAGTTAAGAATGGAGTAAACAGTTATTGTATTGTTGTTCTCCGCGAGTTAAAAAGATGTCTTAATTTAACTAATCATTATTCACACTATTAAAAATGTTCGGAACTACGCGTTATAATTATTAGTACACTAGAATTCCACTTTAAAAAATAATCTTTCTTTGTACACTTTCTACTATAATAATACTTGTTCTTACACTCTACCACACTCCACATAGCTGTAAAATCCAACTAGCTGATTTTGACATTCACTAAACGTCAGCCAGTTTCGAAAAGGTTAACAGTTAAGCACCATCTGTTGATTTTAAAATAAACTACATACTTGGAACATGCTTGGAACACTACGTTTATAGAAACTTACGTTTACGTCACTTACGTTCTATAATTTTTTACGTCATAAATCATCAATATTATCATGTATCATGGATTTTCTTAGCAGAAATTACAATTCAAGTAAGATTATGACTGAGATTATGTTTTATTTTAGAGTATAGTTTTAACTTGCGTAGAAAAGGAACTTTGGGTCCGTTTATTATCAAAAAGAAAGTTAAATTAGTGTTCTGTGAAAAAGATAGTAAAATATTTCACTCTTGACGGTGACGGATTTTTGTTATGACTTATGATGTACGAAAGATGAAGTTTTAGTCTTTAACTTCGCAAAAACAATATTAACTACAAAGTATTAAAAACATATGTTTAACATTAATTACCAATATCATGATGGATGAACAAAATATACCAATTGATATTAATACTACCAAATTACTAGAATGGTTAATAAGTCGAAGACATGTTAAATCTGATTGGCAGAACTCGATATTAAAAATCCGAGAGAAAATTAATAATGCTATTCAAGATATGCCAGCTCATGAAGGAATAATAAAATTACTTTCTGGACAGCACATCAATTATTTCCATTGTTTGAAAATTGTTGATATTCTCAAAGAAACAGAAGCAGATTCTAAAAATCTATTTGGTAGATATGGTTCCCAGAGAATGAAAGATTGGCAAGATATAGTTACATCTTACCAAAAAGATAATGTCTATGTTGCGGAGGTATCACAGATGTTGATTCGAAATGTAAGTTTTGAAATACCTAGTTTGCGAAAGCAAGTCTCAAAATTGGAGCAAAGTCAATTGGAATGTGAGAAAAAAATTAAGGATTATTCCAGAGCAGAATCCATTGCTCAAAAGGAATTTAAGACCTCTTGTGATCAGTTAGGAATTTCAGGGAAGAAAATTAAAAGTGAATTAATAGATTTGCTTAAAGATCTACCAGGTACATATAAAACTATTTCAGAAAAAATTAAAATTGTTGCTCCAGCTGTGGAATTGTATAATGCCTTTAATAAATATTTATCTGGTAAGAAAATTGATGAAAGCGCTCTTCCACTCATAGAGTACCTCATAAAACATGGTAACACTACCACTTATGAATACATTTATGGTGAAAAGCCTGTCACAATAGAAGAAAGTACTCCTGATATTTCAGAAGACAAAAGTTCATCTGATAGTGATAAAATTGACTTTGGTGACATTGATTTTGGGGATAATGGTGGTGAAATTAACTTTGATATTAACACTGATAATAGTACTATTGATTTTGGAGATGTGATTGAAGAAAGTCAAAATATTGATTGGGGAGCAAGTAATCCAGAAGAAGGTTTTGAAATAGTAACACATGCAGATTTGGATATCAATTTGGAAGAATCAGGTATAGTGGTTGAAAAAACTGGCATTGATGGAGGAGTAGCTAAAGGAGAAGAAGCTCTGACTATCCTTGACAATCCCAAGACTCAAGAACAGATTATTAACAGTCTTATGGAATTGAGTGCCTTCATAAAAATGAGACTATATGAAATGATGAATGATACTGATATGCTCTCCACTTCACAAATGCAAGATGCTCCAACTATAATTCAAATGCAAACAGTAGAATCAATTACAATTCTAAATGATTATATTAGTATAGCTTTAGACCAATTAACAAATAAGAAAATTCAGCATTTGCACAATATAAAACATTCTCCAAGGTATGTAGATATATTAACTGCAAATTTAAATCAAAAGCTAGCCATTGTTGACAAAATGAAAGGTAACAAGGCAATTCTTGAAGATAAGATTAAAACTCTTAGAGAAGAAGCAGGAAGTATTGAACCAATTATAAAACTGTTGATAGAAAAAACAAAGCAGCTCCAGAAAGAAATTCAGGATGATATTTCCAAAAAGTATAAGGGGAGGATTGTTAATATTATAGGAGGGGTTAATGCATTATAATTAAAATTATTCTGTATATAAAATTATATAATAAATAAATGATATGTTAATAAATGTGGTTTTATTTTATCATCAATTATTTTTAAACATAAAAAAAGGAAAATTAAATTTTCATCTAACATCTTTATATTGCTTATTCAAGTGTGGGTAGGATATATGTATATCTCTGCCTGTATTTGCTGTACACATTTTACAAAATTTACTGAACTATAACACCTTGATATTTTACTCAAATGCCAACTATTCCTTTTTCAATTGTGTTTAATTGCATAGTTTAGACTGTTTATTTGGTAAGTACAGTTATACTGCTATCCTACGAAAGACCCCCGTATTTCCAGGTATCATTGTTTTGAGAAAAATGTGGTTTAATATATTTTGTTTTGCCTTATTTTTTGACTATTACCTGCCGTATTGGCTTAAAATTAATATTATAATGGTTTTTGACTACCCTGAAAATTATTATGTAAAAGTAAACTTGATAAATAATCAGATGCTACTAGAAAACGGAGTTACGGGATTTAAAATTTCTTTGAGCATGCAATAGTTCTTAGTAAAAACCCTGTAAAACGAAAAATTGTATTTTACGTGGTTCTTCATCATCATTGGTGCTACAGCCCTATAAAAGAGCCTCAACCGTCCCAAGTCTATTACTCCAGTCAGTTCTATCCATTGCCAACTGTTGCCAGTTTGCTGCACCTATTTTTCTACCATCCTCATCTACACCATCCCTCCATCTGAGTTTTGGCCTACTTCTACTTCCCACAGGTTGTGACATAAGGATTCTTCTAGGAGGATTGTTCTGTTGTGATCTTGCCAGATGTCCTGCCCATCTTAGTCTTCATATTTTTATAAGAGATACTACGTCTTTACCACCAAATATATATTTATATCTGTGACATATCTTGTAGTTGCACCTCCTTCTCCAAACACCATTTTCACAGATGCCACCAAATATTCTTCTCAGGATCCTTCGTTCAAATATAAGCAGGAGGTTTTCATCTGCCTTGGAAATGGTCCATGACTTTGATCCATATGTCAACACTGGTTGTATAAGGGTTTTGTATATGGTTATTTTTGTTTTTTGGCTTCTTAAGTTTCTGCTTCTCATATGTCTACTCAATCCAAAATAGCATTTGTTTGCTAGGATTATTCTTCGCTTGATTTCTTCCGTCATGACGTTGTCCTTGGTGATCAGGGAGCCTAAGTATGTGAATTTGTCCACCACTTCAAAGGTAGAGTTATCAACAGTGAATTGGTGGCCGATGTTTCTGGCTCTATTGTTGGGTGTTGATGCCATTATCTTAGTTTTCCCCTCATTTGCAGGCCCATATTTTTTGAGGCATTTGACAAAGTGGTATACATTTCTTCTAGTTTGCGTGTTGTGCGGGCAACCAGGTCAACATCATCTGCATATGCCAAAATTTGGGATGATTTATTAAAAACGTTTCCCCTGTTGTATATTTGGGCATCCCTGAAAGTCTTTTTCAGAGCTATGTTGAAAAGGAGACACGCCAGCGCATCTCCCTGTCGCAGCCCAACATGCGTTTCAAATGCCTGTGATTGTTCGCCCTGTATTTCGACTTTGCAAACAACTTTACGCATTGTAGCCTTAACCAATCTTATCAGTTTATCGGGGATGTGGAATTCATCCATGGCTTCATACAATTTATTGAAGATCTGGTCTCTTGTTGATCAACCAGGCCTAAAACCACTTTGATATTCGCCAAGAAGCTCCTCTGAATATGCACTTAGGCGACTATATAAAATACTCGAAAATATTTTCTATGCTGTATTAAGGAGGGTTATTCCCCTATAGTTTCTACATTCCAATTGATCACCCTTTTTGTGTAGGGGGCAAACGATCCCAATACACCATTCTTCCGGGATTTGTTCCTCATTCCAGGCTCTCAGTATGATTTTATATACCTATATGGTTGGTCAGAGTAGCACCTCCACATTTAATAAGTTCCGCGGGTATACCATCACTTCCTGGAGATTTATTATTTTTTAGGTGTTTTATTGCATCCCGTACTTCTTGAATTGATGGAGGCTCTAATGGTGTATAGTGTAATGTTCTTTATAATGTTCCACCCACCTTTTTAATACTTCTTCTTTTGTATTGAGTATATGCCCCTCCTTATCTTTACATAGTCCGATCCTTGGTTTAAATTCTTTTCTTGCATTATTTAGATTTTTATAGAATTTTCTTGTTTAATTTTCCTTTTTTAATGCCTCAAGTTCTTCCAATATTATATTTTCATAAGTTCGCTTTTTTCTCCGATGGATGTACCTACTTCTCTTCTCTTCTGAGATCTTTATATTTTTGTTCTTTTTCTCGGGTTCTTCTTTGCTGCATCAGTTTATATGCATTGTTATTTCTTCTTGTAATGTTCTCGCACTCAGCATCGAACCACTCATTGCGTGGTGATGGTCTTTGCGGCCTAGAATGTTATTTGCTGCGTCTTTTATATAATTCTTACACATTTCTCATTGTTCACTAATAGTTAGATTCTCTTTAGTTATGTACCTATTTAGTTTCGATATAGTTTTGAAACCTTGTGCCAACTAGCAAATAATCTTAATCAATATTGCCGCCTCGATAGGTGCAGACATCCATAAGGTTGGAGAAATGTCTAGCATCTATGATCACATGATCAATTTGGTTGTTCGTTAATCCATCAGGTGAGGTCCAAGTCCCCATATGTATTTTTTTGTGTAGAAAACATGTGCTTCCTACGATCATGTTCTTTGTGGCTGCGACGGTAACTACTCGGTGACCATTCGAATTAGTATTATTATGGAGACTATATTTAGATACCAATGTGCGCTAGATATATTTCTTCCCTTCCGATTTTTTAATCACCGATTACTATTTTAATGTTATTTCTGGGACAATTGTCATATATGTTTTTTCTAATTCATCATAGAAATTGTCTTTTTCTTCGTCTTCCTTGTCCTCTGTTGGGGCATGTATATTAATAAGGCTAATATTAAAAAACTTGCCCCTGATCCTTAAGCAGCTCATTCGCGGATTTATCGGCTTAAAATCTATAACCAAGTGTTTGACTTTATTATTGACTATAAAGGCTGTCCCAAATTCATGTCTGGTTCTATGGCAACTATAGTATATATTGTAGTTTGCTTTTTGGATTATGCCATAGCCTGTCCATCGTACTTCTTCTATTTCAGTAATATCAACATTATATTGTGCTAATATGTCACACAGTTTGCGGATGTTTCCAGGTTCATTAAGTGTGCGAACGTTCCAGGTAAATACATTAAGAGCATTTTTTCCAGTATTCAGGTCCTTTTTTCGTTGCATAGGTCGTCGTCGAGATTTCCGTCCGGCATTTTTGACTTTGATTTCGTAACTGTGGGGTTTTACCGGGTCGGGTAGTTAACCCAACGCCAAATCCCCTTTTCGGAGGGCCATTTCACCCACTCTCGTCAGTTCCCGACCAACTTTCCACCCGGATTGGATACCGGATCTCCAGCTGGGTTACTCGGTTAACAGGGGACACCAGCGTGAAGGTGAGAGTCGGATTTGAGCAGAAGAAGCTAGTTGGAGTAAACTGGAATCCCCCTTACGTGGTTCTTACTACGTAAAATTAACAAGAAAACTGAAGATGATATTATAGTTTAGAAAAATTACAGGCAAAATAAAATGGTGTTATGTAATTTTATTTCAATAATAATACACAATAAGTAAAATTACTAATTCAGATTTGACAATGGAAGATTCTGCCAAAAATATCGTCGATTTTCAAGCATAACTTCACTTAAGTTTTTTAGAATACTTTCCTTTTTAGTTTTTGGTATTCCACATGGAGCGCTCATGGGGTCCGGTACAACTGTAAAACCACTTTTATTTACTTTTATTTGCAAAAAGTCTAACTTTCGCATATCTTCTTTATAATCTCCGTTTGAACTTTTAATGTGAAAGCTCCTTGTTCAACTATAATTTTTGTTATCTGAGAAAAATAAATTTGTGGACAGATCTTTAGTTTTCATTCACTGAAATCAGACACCATCATTTCTTTGACATCTATGTGTCCAGAGTTGGATTTTTTACAGCTTCCACAAAATTATAAAAGTCATATACTTGTTTCATCCATTTTAGAGAAAGTTCTACCTGGTGATGAAAGCTATCCGCGGACATGAAGCTATGTCCAGGTTCAAAGTAATTAATTACAATATCCGATTGATGGATTCGACCGTAACTTGATGGAAATTCATTTTATGTAACAATAAAACACTGAAAAATTTGTTTTCAAACTTCTTGTTCTCAAACTTGAGAAAGGCAATCAGCCGAAATCGCTGTAGTGATAAGTTAAAATAAATTTTGTGGAAGTTTGAGAACAAAGTTTTCAGTGTTTTATTGTTACAATTACAATATCTGTTGCGGATAGTTCGAATTTATTATATAAGGTAAAGTGCCATAATATCGGATAGTTGCCTATCATCGGATAGTTCTGTTTTAGAGAAACCTGTAATCTGATTAACAAGATACCTATGTACAGTTTAGCATGGAGCTAAACCCAGGTCGTCGAATAATATTTAAGCGTCTCTAGTAAAACATAGAGGGCACTAGAATAAGTTATCCGAATTTTTACACGTGCTAGTCGTAAACGCAATTTTTACACATTCAGGTAGGTAAGTTTTTAAATATGACTATGTAGACTTTTAATCCATAAACATAACCTTCAAAACAGGTAATAATTTGCCTAATATCAGATGGTCGCACTGTCTTATTATCAGATATGCGATATTAGGACAAAATATAATTTTTGCACTATATCTGCTTATTTTATTTCATTTCTTACGCTTTTTTTAAATTTCAGAAATAAAATGGCATCGAAATCCCAAAAAATGATAGAAATGGGATAGTAAATCCATGCATGCAGCTGTTACTGCAGTTAAAAACAAAGAAGTGGGGTACTTGCGAACTTCAAAAACTTTTAAAGTACCCAAGAGCACGTTGGAAGACTACGTAAAAAATAAAATAAAGTCACCTGAAATGTTAAGGCAGAATTGCTCAACGGTGCTCCACCAGGGACAATAGCTGCCTGCCATGTGCCTGGCTGGATTCAGTCACATTTTCATCAATTTTTTACAAAATTTTATTAGCCGCGTTAAACCAAGTGAAGCTGATCCAGTTGTATCAATATTGGATAGTAACTTCTCCCACACGCGGAACATTGACTAGATAAATTTGGCGCACCAAAACTATGTGGTTATTCTTAGTCTGCCGCCCATTCTACTCACAAAATGCAACCGCTGGACCTTGCTTTCATGGGTCCTCTTAAAACCTACTACTCGCAGGAAATTGAAAATTGGCTAAGGAACAACCCTGGAAGAGTAGTCACCTGCTATCAAGTTTGCGATATGCTTGGAAGAGCTTATGTAAGATGTGCTAGAGCTCAAATCGCTATAAATGGTTTTCGAAAGAGCGTTATATGCCCATTTAATAAACACATTTTTGAAGAACACGACTTTGCATTAACAAGCCTCAATTTGACCGAGTTCCAGTTCCAAATTTACCAGAGGTTGAACAAGAAACCCAAGTAACTCCTCCGAACCATGTAACTCGTGGTGCGACCAAAAATTGATGCGACCAAATATGTGGAAGATTTATCATGTAAGAACATTTCTAATCATAGAGATTCAACAGTGCTGCCACAAGACATTAGCCCTTTATCCACCACTTCATTTTACAAGTCTAGTATTAAAGAAAGAAAGTCCAGAATAGGATCAGCTGCCTTGATTATGGGTACACCATACAAAGATGCCTTGGAAATTCCGAAATTAAAAATAGACAAATGTGAGCCTTTTAAGAAAACAAATAAAAATCTACTGCTACGAAAACAATGACAACCAAGGTTAAAAAGAAAAGTGCAAAGAAAGAAGGAGCTTTTAGTTCATCTGAAGATGAAGAATTATTTAGATGATGATTCTGACATGGAGTGTGACATTGGGGAAGAAGAAGTAAATAATGTATGTTTAGTACTGGACTCTTCTCTGAAGATACCTCGGGCGAACAATGAATTCAGTGCTGAAAGTATTTTAAGTGGGCTCACACCTACTGCACCAATGTAGACAAAAAAGACACATATATTTGTGATTTCTGCCTCCATGGCTAATTTTATCCCGTTATCCTAATATCCGGTATTAACAAAATTTTTTTTGTCAGTCTAAATTTACCGTTTTTTATAAAAATTATATATATTTTATTTTTTACTTCATAGAAATGATTTATTTTCTTTCAATAATAGATTCTCTATCGTTAATTGACGTATTAAAACTAATATTAGGGTTCAAAAAAGTATCCGACATTAGGGCACTTTACACCGAGAATGACAAAAAGGACCAATTTTTGTTCTGAAAGGAACAGTTATCCAACCAAAAGATAAAGTGTTCAGCATCCCGGTTGAGTAAAAGAAATGCATAAAATGTGCTGATTAAATCTTCTTTTGACCTCCCAGATATGGCTTCATCCATAAGGCTGCATATGGATTTATAGACCTAAATTTACCCAAGACCTAGATTTAAATATGACAATTCTTTGAGTAAATATCACTTTTTTGAACATCTCGGTTCGTGGAAGCATAATTAAGTACTTTTTCAAGGTCTGCAGAGACTTTTATTGTATCTTGATTAAGGTCTCCCTCATCTTGTCGATATAATTCTCTCGAAGATTTTGCTTTATTAATATTTTTGCTCCAATTTTGGCAAAATTTCACAGGTCTCAAGTAAATTATCTTTTGAATGAATTGTATTATGTAACTGAAATCCCTCACAAGTTTCACACTCTTCATGTCCTAAGTTTGTGAAAGAAATATTCATTGATTTAACTACTTTTTATACCTAGACTTGGACTATTGTCTAACTGGACAAAATTTTGCGACTCTGAAGCAACAATTTCAATATCGTTCTCGGTACATATGAGAAAATCTTGATAACGTTCTTTTTGAGCCAATGAAATCATTAGTTCTGCTCTTGAATGGATTTCTAAAATAATTTAAAATTTTAATTTAAAATTAGAACTAGGGTGTCATATAGTCAACGGCTACTAGATCAAATATGAAAAATGTTGAGTTTACTTTTAAAAATTCATAACTAGACAACTAGATATTAATTCTGAAATTCTAAAAGATATAACAGAACATGTTTGACGAGTGTTCACAATAATATGTAAAAAACTGTTCGACATAAAAATATTTTTTTTTTGCTTTTGATCTAATGGCCGATGAGTAGAATAAGTTACTTTCAATTCTAATCTGCCTAATCTGTTAATAATATACCATAAAATGTACATAAAACACATTAATTTTATTATTTTGTAGTCTTACCTTAGGTAATTTGTATTTTACACTTAGTTTTCAAATAGCACTGTATCAAAAACCACGCCGGCATTCGTCTGAAATGAAAGTACGAGTATTACTAATCTTACATAAATAATAGACAAAACACCATTATAAGAAATTACAACACAGCGCGGCACGCATTCTGCTAAGCAAAATCCCCGTAATCAAATTTCCTAAGTTAAAAACCCTAGTTGATCAAATAATACGGTGTTTTTACTTAAAGAGGCGTGCATACGGGGTTTTAATTTAGTATTAATGCCAATAATGTTACATACGGGAAAATAATTTTCCATTATAAATTAAAGAAATATAGCAAATACGGGATTTTTTATCAGTAACATAGTAGTATACACTACGAAAAAAGTGTAGCAGCAATTATCTCGTTTTTTAAAATGTTTGGAGATACGGGGGTCTTTCGTAGGATGGCAGTATACACATGAGTACCAGTTGATATTTATTACAATATAAGAAGGTGGTACATTTGTGTACAAATAGTTATTTATCTATGCAAATTTGATTTTCCGTTAAGTATGAATCATTGTAACTAACTTACACAAAAGCACTTGCTGAAGCTACAAAAACTCTCAGATTCTGAACAATCAGAACTTTTATGCTGGATTACAATTATAAACCAAGTTTATAAGCGGATGGTCACACATCAGATTAATCTTCGTTGCCTCTGTAAAGAGAGCCAAAAACACCTTTAATCAATGTTCAAGCATAGACACACAGCCAGCAGTTGACAGAAATCTAATTCCTGATTGGCGAACTATACATTTGAACCTACCAAAATGCTTCCTTAGATAAGTGCATGTCAGCTGGTTCAAAATATTACCAAGCAGATGACGCTATATCAAATTTTTAATACTTCCTAATTCTCTTATATAAATTAATGCAATTAACAAATTATAAATTCGAAATGCTTTAAAAAGTAATGAAAAAATACAAAGCACGTGGTGTTCGTGTGTGTATATAGGTATAAACAAAAGCGCTTATTAAAGGCTTAAATTTTTTATTTTAAAGAAGATCTTTTCGGAATTGTATCATTCCATCATCAGTTTAATAAAAAGTTGTTGAAACAAACATTGTATGGCCACATAAAAAACATTGGATGGACATCCGGATTTAAAAAGTAATCTTCATGGTATTTATTAAGGTAAATGCAATAGACTCTTAAATTGTGTATTAATAAAAAATGAAAATGGGGGCATCTTATCTGTGCCCTAGATCAGTTAGCCCTAATCCAGGTTAGCCAGTTAGGTTAGCCAATTAGCTAACCTAATCAGTTAGCCCTAGACTCCAACACAGATCAGAGGTAATGTAAGTCGATAAAACCTCACCAGCTACAGGGGGTCATATAAGATGCACCCATTTTCATTTTTTATTAATACACAATTTAAGAGTTGTAACGATGAGTCCAAGCCATCACCGTTAAACCAGCGTGCGCGCGAACCAACCCATGAAGTAGGAGTGTATCGACAGTAGAAAGGGCAAAACTTCGCTATATAAACCGCAACATTTCCTCATAGAGGCAGAATCGTCAGGTGTTGACTGAAGGTTCTCTTCTTCCCTACCCCGGCTTGTGGACGTGTTGAGTTCACAAGTTGTTTCGTCCCATACCGCCGTACCCGAACCGAAGAGCGTGTTGAGCTCTTCATTACCCGTACTCCGAAGCAGTCGTGTTGAGACTGTCGAGGAGTGTCCTATTAACCCGAATCACTTAAGGGACGTGTTGAGTTCCTTTCTTTTCTTTGTACCTATCGTCCGCTGTTATTAAATCGACACATCGTTCACGTAAAATTCCGAAAACGCACTCGATTGCCGATAAGACTAACTTCATACGACAAGGTCAAACTTAATTTGAATAAATAGGCCAGGTACTGAGAAGACTAAACTAAATTGTAAATATGTACATAAGATTTTTGTCAATTTAATTTAAGGAAGACAATAAAGTTTTATTTTTATTTTGAACTCTGTCTCTGACTGTCCAAAAGCTACCCGGATAGTGACTCCTACGAGAGGACGTCACAGAGTCTATTGCATTTACCTTAATAAATACCATGAAGATTACTTTTTAAATCCGGATGTCCATCCAATGTTTTTTATGTGGCCATACAATGTTTTTTTCAACAACTTTTTATTAAACTGATGATGAAATGATACAATTCCTAAAAGATCTTCTTTAAAATAAAAATTTTAAGCTTTTAATAAGCGCTTTTTTTATACCTTAATACACACGAACACCACGTGCTTTGTATTCAACAGGTATACTAGCCACTCCTGGATATCTCCACTTCATATGGTTTGTTCCAGTTTCACTTTTTAAAAAAATAAAAATGAAAAAATAACTGACAAAGAAGAAATACAGACGTTTATTGGCTGCATGTGCGTTATGTATTGTGTGTTATATCCCTCCTTCCAAGCCTGACACATTATTAGAGCAAAAAGAAGTCGATAGGAAACCAATCAATACAAAAAAGGTGGCATTTAGCTAAAGTAGGCGGTACTTTAGACTAGCGCAAAGCTTCATACTATGTTTTCTGTATTTTTAAAATTGAATAGAGTATTTTTTTTATTTTACGTTTTTTTTACAGTCATCGATTTACAAAATTAACTTACATTAGAAAGTATGTACATAAAACCGCTGTTAAGTAATATTCTTGTTATAGATTTTAATAAAACTGAAAAAGTTTACATGTTATAAGTATAACGGACTCTCCTCCTAGGGTAAATGGACTCGTCCAACTATTTCGTGACGATCGTCTTATTATTTTACTACAGAGAAAAATTAATACAACGCCAGTATAGCATCACCCCTTCAAAACGATTTCGAGTTTGTATCTAAGATTGATTTCTAGAAAGTCTCTATAAAATTATCGATGACCAAATTCAAAGTCGATTTTCATTGATACAGTATATACCTGTCAAAACAACCAAAAGAGGTAAGGTACTGGTGCCAAATAAAGCCAATTGTAAATATTTTCTTAAATATAGATATTATATAGTAGAGGTCACCGTAAAACTCTTTCAGAGTCAAGGTCTTCTACACAATTTAGTATGCGGTATCAAATCAAATAGAAGCGCGAAGTTTACAAGACACGTGTTTGTTACGGTACCGAAGTTCAGTTATAAATTTTAGGTAAGTTATAATTACTTAAATATTAGGTAAAAATTGTGTTTTCTAAGCAATATAGTGAAAAAATGGTACCGTTTTTTCATTATATTGCTTGTTATTACAGTTCTTTGATGTTAAATAAAGAAGTAGGAAGTGCCCTAATAAGGCCAATTGACTGGCCTTATTAGGAGTCAACTGGCCTTATTAGGAGTTGGTTGGCATTATAAACAATTGTTACATTATCATTTAAAATATTTTATCTTTGCAGGTATGTCCCTTCGTTCGGCTCGCGGAGATAAGAATACGGCCGAGGCCAGAAGACCCTGCCTGTCGTAAGAGGCCACTAATAGGAAGGTTATTAGAGGTGGAGAGCCGTCGTTCGAGTTGTCGGGTTTGTAGAAACGCACTCGGGAGGCTTAGGCATCTCGGTCACCGGTTTACACTTCTGGTATCCGAGATGAGTCTCTCGTGAGACCACACTACTCTCATTCCACAAGAGCCAGGTGATGTTAAACGAGCTGAACCTGTATATACGTCTCACAGCCTTACACCACCGAGAGTAATGTCGGTGTCTCAGCACGTACCCACCTGGATGATTTAAGAGTGGTAGAGGAGTGATCCTCGGCGGCGACCTGTCTTCTACGTGCGAGGTGGAATTCCTCCACCTACGTCATCTTTCCGCCCCGGGGAGGGGATCAACGGACGAGTGACGTACTCCCAACACAGTACTACGGGGAAGGTGGAGCCACTTATATATACTTAATCTATGGTGGAGCCCCACGATGTTTTGGCATCGTGCCACCTTCATTTGATGTCGGACTAGTAGGGCAGTGGAATTGCTCACGGTCGTATGCCTTAACAGCCCAGGAAGACCAGGGTCGAACCAAGTTTTATATTTGGAGGGTCACGAATTAGTCAATGCAGGTATGTCCAGGTAAAGGGCACTGAAAATGGTCTGAAGAGGTCGTTGAAGTTGCGATGAATGCCGTACGAAAAGGCATGGTTGTTCATAAAGCAGCACTTACATTTAATATTCCTCGGGGTACCTTAAGTAACAATCTAGCTTTATATCGTAAACTTTTTAATTATGAATTTAACTATGCATTTTTTCTCCCAAAAAGATAAATATCAGTATTGTGAAAAATAGAAAAAAAATTGGGCAGTGAAGAAAAAATAGATCTATAAGCTGGGAGCTAAAAATACTTGACAAAGAGAATGTAACTAACTTACAAAAAGTTGCTTGTTTTGACCTAAAAACTGCTCTATCGACACCAAAATATAATTTCTGTATATGTGAACTTCAGAAAAAGGGACTGGGAAATATGCACGGCTATGTTTCGCATGAAGGAGAAGGCAGTAAAGGTGCCATAGAAATTGGTTCGTGCCTGCTGATGTATTTGGAATCTCTGATTTGGAACAAACGTCTATAAAAACCGATTCTGACGATTTGAAATTCAGATTTTACTCAGACAATTGTGATGTCCAAGGATAAGACAATTGTACCTAATTGCAATGTATCAGTACGCTGTAACTCATTTCAAAATTTCTTCTATAACTCATCGCTATTTAGTTGTCGACCATAGTCAAAATGAAGGTGACAGCTGTCACTATATAATAGAAAGAAATATCACTAAAGCATTAAAAGGAGGGCCTATTTATCTACCGACTCATTAAATACTAAAAGAGCGACAATTTTAAATGAAGATGTCGAAGGAAATACTTTTCATTTCAACGGTATTTGTGAAATTCGTGTAAAAAAAAAGCTTTAGTACTCACTAATATTTTAAAACTTCATTTGCACAAGAGAATTACAGATCATTTGATATCACCAAGAAAAAAAAAACAAAAAAAGGTTTAGAAATCATGGATATTATAGAACTAGAAAAGGTTTACACTGGTAGCCTGCGAATAACTGAAAAGAAAAAAAAAGACCTTACTAGCCTCTGTGAAGATAAGAGTGATCCACCAATTCACGTTAATTTCTACCCACATTTAAAGCATTGTTAATCACCTAATAACTTTTCCTATTATTATTTCGTTTTTTTATTTACTTTTTTATTTCGTTCTTCTTATAGTTGATAATAAACACATTTCCTCATTCAAGTAACTTGTAGTATTCTTGAACCTTTATATCAGTTGATAGGAATAACAAAAAAATGCCAGTGTTTTGTCGTTGCCTTAATTAGCCTGGAAAGACAAAATGTTGATGTGCAATAGTGGCACAACTGAAAATAAGGGTTGAATTGAAAAGTATGTATTACAACGCATTAAAGGCTATCTAACGCTCTCCCAAATACATCAAAAAATTTTTTTTTTCAAAAATCCCAATCTATCTAACAAATCAAATAAGAACAAAAATTATTGGCACATAAACTTTAAACCCCCGTTTTAAAAAATTATCAATTTTTGTGTTGTGGCACTATTGCATATAGCCGACGATGTAGAAAAGAAGGTTTTTAGATAATAATTTAATAAGTAGATTTGATCATTCAATTTTAATTTAATAACTTTGTTAATTTAATAACAATGAGTTTTTTAGTTAAGTAAAATTATCTGCTAGCATAATTTTTATTCTTGTTAGCTAGTGGATTTCCCCTGGTCCTAGTTTTATTATGAACTGTAAAGTCTTGCACAGTCGGTAAATTCTTAACCTTGTTTTACAGCTTAATTAAAATTTTTTCTCCATTCCTGTTAGCATTAAATTTTATCTATAAAAAAATAGATACACCATGTATATTATATTAACATATATAATAACCCAAATGTCAATAATAATCATATTAAAATTAACATAATTATAAATAGGTACATATTTATTTAATACAAGTAGCTTTGTCGTAACTTCTTATGACATTTTTCGTACGCCATTGGAAAACCTACAATAGTGATGAACCGTCACTATTACTTCCAAGAATTTCGGGAGTCTGACTATCGTCACGTTTCACGTCGATTAGACCCCTTTCAGACGAGGATACTGTATGTGAGATACTGTATGCGAGATACAGAATTTGTGTCTGAAAGCGTTCATTTAACGTAATGTTTCTTCTGTATCTGGCATACGCATTCGGTATCTCGCATACTGTATCACTCGCGCGTCCCGTGTAAAAAGCTCCATTTGAGTTTATGTAATATCTGCGTCTCGGATACGCGTATCTCAGATACAGTATCCTCGTCTGAAAGGGTAGTTAATGTTTTAAAGTTTTTTTTTAAATAAGAATCAGTTTGTTGTAGACAAAGATTATTTTTTATTCAAAAGTGCGCTTATGCGTAATGTAATTAGATAAACAGATGATACAGCACTTTTATCACAGATAACGTTCAAGGTCTCCAAATTCTGCTGAATCAGATGATACGCTGATTTTGTCAGATGACCTTGAAGGCTTCCAAAATTTGCTGAATCGGATGATACAGCAACTTTATCAAATAACGCCGAAGGCCTTTAAATTCTGCTGATCACATAGAATTAAGTACACAGTAATAATGTCACATGACGTTTAAAGTTGCCAAAAGTTGTATCGGATGAAAACGTAATTTGATCAAACTACGTTAAACATTCTTCTTCTTCTTTATAAGCAATTCTGCTTGTTCATTGGCGGATTAATACCTCTATGGAAGGTTATCACCATATCTTTTGCGCGGTCGTCAGATACTTCTTCTGCCGATTGGTGACTTTTTGGCGGCACAAGTCTCCTACATTCTGCTTATGTCATTATTCCATTCTTTTTTTCTATTTTGTGTCGATTTATTTATACCCTGTACCTTACATTTACGTGTACATTTTCACGATGTACGTTAGGATTTCACAAAAACCACTTGGGCGGCCTCCAGTATTCACAAAACGTCCGGAAGATAACTGGTTAGGCTTATAGAAAGGTTGTGTGATGTAGGTATACCATTAACCCCCAAAATATTACGAAAAAACGTGTATGATTTTGTTAAAGAGGCAGGAATAAGGCATCCATTCTCGGTTAAAATGGAGAAAGCTGGAAAAATGGTTAAAATTGTTTTTCTTCTGACATTGCAAAGCGTCGTGCTAAAAAACTGTAGCCAGATCCCAAAAACTAAATCGTACAGTTATCGTACTGTGAGTACTTCGAAAAACTTTGACAGATTTTACATGAGAAAGGCTTCGCAGTAACACCCGCTCAAATTTACATGTACGAAAATGATGCCAGCTTACACTGCACCACCATCAAACTGTATTGGCTAGTAAAGGTGCTACAATCGTCGCACCAGGTCATGTCGAAAATGTAACAATCGTGGCATATGGCAACGCCATAGGAAGTAGCATTCTGCCTACGTGTAACACTAAAATTGAAAACTTAAGTACAACATTGCCTTATAATGTAACAACTTTTGCGAGCTGTGTAAATGAGAAAATGAGATTGGGGTAAACTGCAGCAAAGAGTGGCGTCTTTGGAAAATCACCCCAAAGCTTCATTCTCATTTGTAAAATTTCAGGCAGAAACTTTAGAAAAACGAAAACGTGAAAAAACATTATATTTGGAATCCTGAACGAGACGCTTCTGCTAATATGAAACGTGCAACTGGTGTTTTAGCGTCTTTAGACTCAGAAATAAGTAAATTCATTAGCACCGACAGCCGTTTAGGTAAAATTAACAATAAGCCTCGACCATTTAAAATTTCCCTTTCTTCGACTTACGCTGCCGTTGACATATTAAGGAAAAGTAGATCGGTATCAAGCTCATCCTATCCAAATTTATCCATCAGACCAGACCTCACTCCCATTCAAAGGCAACATTTAACTGATATCCATCAGGAGGTCGAAGATAGGAAGAAAAATGGAGAACAAGTAATAAAAAAAGTATACAGACATATCTCGTATTATCCCGATTGCTCAAAATAAACGATCACGCGAAGAGGAAAATTCTTCAATACGTGAATCTGGCCCCAAAATTATTGAAACATTTCGGCAACACAATTAATATCACATTCTGGAACTGTCAGGGTTTTAACAACTTGCACGAAATCTGTAACGGAATTGGAGATCTTAGTATTTACGTATGACAGAAACTTGACTCACTCATCCTCTGGGAATTACCTTGGATTAGTTTTCATCTCATCGTACAATTCAATCGGAGGCTATTCAAGAAAAATCATCTGGAAGAGTAAGTGGTGGACATAATACTTATTAGTAACAAATTTAACAAGAGTAGTCTTTTAATGCACACATTTATTATCTTCAATGTATATTTGTAAGCCTAGTTTGGATTTAAGCACTACGTTCGAGATATTTCAATTAGCTTTAACTGATGTTACGGAAAAATATACAAACTCCTGGTCAAAAATACTTGAGCGAAAGCAAGTTCCTTCATCCTGGGGTAATATAATCACAACAATGATATATAAAAAGGACTAAAGAAAGGCCCTAAGAAGCATGTTATTATTATTGCGTTAATAAGTTGCTTATTTAAAGTGTTTCTGCATTTTTTATATAACCATCTCATGTGATGGTGCGAGGAATTTTTCTATATTTCCAGAATGTCAGTCAGGATTTCGGCCGAATAAAGGCTGCACTGACAATGTATACACACTATTCTCCGCTATGCAATTACAGCTTCGGCTTCGAAAACTTAATGTTTTTGCCATATTCGTTGACTCAAAATGCGCATTTGATAAAGTTAACCATTCTTTACTCTGGCATAAATTGTATAACTGTGGAGGCAGTTCACGTGTTGTTGGTTTATTGCAGTTTTTTTACTCGAATGCCACTACACGTGTCCGAACTAATGACTTTTACACATCGCCATTTTTCTTCGAATCAGGAGTTCTCCAGGGAGAAGTATTAAGCCCTCTTTTATTCTCAATATTTCTGTCTAAGATGGAGTATTACTTCAAAGATAACGGCTGCGCTGCATCCCTATAGATAGAAATGCTGAACTATTAATGTTGTTGTATACAGATGACATTGCTTTCCTCGCAGACTCGCAAATATATGAGCCGTTGAAAACCACAGTGGTCCAAGTCAAGAATTTCCCGTTACGCCTTATCGGTATATAATTATGTTTAAGAGTGTTCCATTTTGGTTCAAAATTTGAAAAATATTAGTGCATCCATTCACTCACAGGCAATGCTATTGTGATATATGTCAAATGCTATGAAGGTTGCCGTTTTAAGGCAAAATGGTCTAAGTCTGACTTAGACCATTCTGTCAAGAGTTTGTTATAAGTGTCACGTCTGCTTGTAGTAAAATCAGTTCTAGTGAATCAGTAAAAGAACCATTGAACGACGATTCAACAAAATCTAGTTCTGATAGCGTTAAGTTTAAATTTTTTTATTCCCTTTCACAACCTCAAACGCGTAAATAGCAATATTTTATTTGCACGTTTGTTTCAGCTGACAAACATCCGACGTTGGTATTGGGATCAACTACCAAGCATGTCGACAGAAAGCGAAATAGAGAGCCAAGTAAACACATCAAGAATGTTCGAAAACAAAAAAGAAACTGTGGAGAACAATATGTTGCTACATCTAAAAAGTTTATAAAAACGAAAGAGTTTCATAACAGAGAGTGTACATGCCAGGACAAATGCAGTCAAAAAATTTCTCAGGAAGCAAGGAAAATGACGTTAAAAAAATTTCTGGAACATAGCTAATTTTTCAGTACAAAGTGCTTTTCTATGTGCTATTGTAAAATTGTCTAAACCAGCCACTCATTGTCCAAGAAATGGTATAAAGCAGCAAAAAGCGGTAACCCACACTTATGTTCTAAATACACCCAATGGGTCTCATAGTGTGCAAAATGTATTTTTTGCAAACGTTTGCAATAAGTAACGGTAGGTTAACGCGTACATTAAAAAAGGGATATATATCATTTCCTGGTGAAGATCTGCGAGGTAAACACACACTTAGCAATAAAACTGCTGAAGGAAATATACAGTTAGTACGCGATCACATAAACAGCTTTCCCTCGTATGAATCTCATTATACACGAGCTCATAATCCTAACAGGAAGTTTTTAGATCCACAGCTCAATGTACGTACAATGTATAACTTGTAAACAGGGACTTGATGGGACTTTAGACGACGACGTTCTTTATGAATCGTTTGTAATTATATATTTTTTTGCTTTACTCCACAACATTGAACATATTGAAAACCAGAGTGGTCTAAGTCAAAATATTAACAGAAAATATATAAATTTCGAATGCTGACTCATTGTTCCGCTGGAATTGTTTAAGTTTAAAAGCTTTTTTTATTGAAAATCATCCTGATCATAGTCAATCTCTATGTCTCGTCACATTTAAAACGTAGCTTGATTTTTGTCGATAGGACACTCTAAAACATATCGAATTTTTACCGTTGAGTTGATACAAATTTTATTTAAAAATTTCGCGCACGTAACTGACATTTAAAATCGCTGGTCGCTTCAAGCGTTGTTTATGAGAGAACGGTTCATTCTACAGAAAAAGTGCTAATAAACAGGTTGAGTTTACCGAAAGCACAAGCTGAATATGACCGCAAATGTTACAAATATTTGGGTTTGGCAGTGTTGGCATGTTTTTATAATGCATATGTTGAATGCTTCAAATATAAAGAGATAAAGCTTTTAAAAAGTACATTTTGATTATACTATTTTATGAATTCTGCAATTTTTATTATATATGAAGTAATAACGAGTAGATATTTGTCTCTTTCGAGATTAATTGCAAACATCTTTTGTAATCTGGCAACTGCTGATTTGACAATTGCCAAATCTATCAAAGGGTAACTGCTAAAAAAATTTCTAATAATTAACGGCGATTAATCTCCAAAGAAACAAATACTTACTCATTGCTGTTTTATTTAAATAAAAAATTTCAGAATTCGAAACACAATATAAATAAAATGTACTTTTCTAAAGCTTTATCTTTTTATATTTGAAGTATACAACATCTACATTCTAAAAACATGCCAACACTGCTATACCGAAATTTGTTGTTCCATGTTTGACATTTGGAGCTATAATCATCTTGTACTTTCGGTACACTCAACCAATAAACAGTTTTGTTCAAAATTATCTCAGATGCGTACAGATTCTTGGTAAATCGATGTGTTCCGTTTCCCCTCTACCTACAAGGGGTGCGATTTAGAATGTAGTAGTGGCAAACTTTTTTGAGGACCCAAAATTGACATTCTCAGAAAATTCAGCTTGTTCGTATGATTTTTAGAGGTTCAGTGTCATTTTCGTCTCTGACGATTGGAGAATAAGCACCGAATCTTCCTCAGATTTAGTTCTAGCACCAGAATATATTTTGCTTCTTGCTATATATTTCCTATAAGAAATTATTTCTCTGGTTTGAATTCACATGAAATTTGCTCCAGGACTCGTTTTGGTATTCTTCCCATTTTTCTAACAAATTTAAACTTATTTTTAAATAAAAGACATCATATTATAGCAAAGTAAATCATATATTTTAAAAATAAATTAATTTAAAGTAACTTTAACAACTACTATAAACGTACATAATCTTTGTAATTTTAATACAGTGTTTCTGTTAATAATTATAAAAGGTCATTTTTAACTTCAATGTAACTGTCAGTTGGTTTTTAATAGGTATATCACAGATTACAATAACGAAGTTACATTCATAAAACATGAGGTAAAGCGTTTTTTTTTTTTATTAAAGTTATACATTTAAATAAATTGGCAAGCTGTACATCCCTAAGTCTATTAACAATTATCATACAACCACTTGAGTTTATAATTTTGCGCATAAGTTCATAGCACACCAACCAAAATGTTTCTTTCCAATAGTATTTTTAATACAATGCTTTCAACATCATTAAAGTGCTTTATTAGCTTTATTGAGAATTAACCACAACTTGAGTTTAAAATACATTTCTTTTGATGTTTAGATTTCCACTTTGGAAATCGTTCACACAATACAAAACATAAACATTTAAACCTTTTA
This sequence comes from Diabrotica balteata, assembly GCA_918026665.1. Taxonomy (NCBI): domain Eukaryota; kingdom Metazoa; phylum Arthropoda; class Insecta; order Coleoptera; family Chrysomelidae; genus Diabrotica; species Diabrotica balteata. The sequence goes on from OU898279.1 coordinate 128,027,408, forward strand.
CTTTTAAGTTACAATTACTGGTTGTATACTAAAAAAAAACACCTGCGCCTGGTTGTATAATAACTTCCAACAAATTCTAGTTCATCTCAAACTTTGTCCAACATTGCAAAAAATTAATTACTAAATTTACTAGTTTGTTGGAGCTGAGTTCGGTGAATATCATATGATTATATCGGTCGTTGTTAGTACCAGAGTAAAATAACTTACAGTTTTATATATGTATATCATATTTCGGATATTTCATTAAAAACTGCATATTATTTCATCTTTATGAACTGTAAAAGTTTCTAGTAATGAATCAACTTCAGCTACAACTTTCGAGAGCTGTGAGACTTTGTCGTGATAGAGGGCTTTTCATATTCGGTTGTGGCCGCCAATTAAGTGGGGTGAACACGACCGAGTGGAAGCTAAGGATGACTTAACTCCGGCTATCATGTGACACCTAAAGTTTATTAGTCTACTCACCGCGTAGAAGACTCTGCGGGAGTGACCATCCGTTCTCTAGTTTCTCTTGGGACAAGAACGGGCTAGGAACAAACAAAGAAAGAGGAACACAGCCTCAACCATCCAGTAACTCTGGAACTCGACACCGCTGCAGATATACTTCTAAAGATAAAAATGAACAACTGAAAGTAATGAGGAAAACGGCGATGAAGGTTAGCAAGAACAGTTTGCCTCCAATATTGCCGGGCTAGTGCCGTACTTCTCAAAGTTCTCACGTCTAGCAAATTTTGTCCTCTGCCACATCATCCTCCCACGTTTACCGCAGCCTTCTTTTTGGTCTTGCGATTCTAGGTTATTCTCTATATTATTCCCCCTGCAGGGTTCTTTTCGACAATCTGTGGCCTCCATGCTCAATACATGACCAGCCTATCGAGATCTCTGAAGTTTTCATTTTCTCAGTTTCCTTTACTCCCTATTAAACAGTATTTGAGCAAAAATAATCACAAAAAAATAAATAATAGAAGTTTCCAGATGTGTAAGATCTTCCTTTGATATTATTTAGTATATTTATGTCAGCTTAAGAAAAAAGTACTAAAAATATAAACAGTAGCCCTACAAAAAATAATTTTGATATTATATTTTTATAATAATTACATTTTTATTCGCTAAAGATCAACATTTTTTCCTTTAAATATATATTTAATAGAATTTATAGACTTGTTCATAAACAATATAGATCTTTTCTGAAAACTGATCTTTTTTATAATTAATTCCTAGTTTACTACATTGTTAAAAATGATAATTTATAATACTTTTCAGATTACATTGTACAGCATTAAGAGCGCATTAATTATTTGCTAAAGCAAACTATTCTGACGGTTTCTTCGTGAAATGTCGATTGATCATTGTGTATATCAAACCTAGTGTTAAAGATCCTACTGCCGCCCCTTGGGCTCCGACTCGAAGGTGCATTAGGTATACACTTGTACTCATTTTTCCTTTATTTTTATAGGCATAAATTCCATATCCTACTGCTGCAGCACACACCCCAATAGCTGAAACAAAAATATTTTTTGTAATGTTTTTTCTCTTTAGTGGCATTTCTATAATTAAACATGGTCCAGGCTGTGAGGCCGCTCCCGTTGGGAAAATGTTTCCGATTCGGTTTCTTCGCGGATTCCGGTTCAAAAATGTCCCCTTTAAACAAATCTGAAGGGTGCCGGGCGAAATTTTTGGGCAGAAATTGTTTAAACAATTTTTTTAAACAAATTCCAAAAATATTTTTGTTTAATCTGGAAAATATTTTTTTAGGTTTTTTGGGTCATTCTAAACAAAAAAGGTCTCTTGTCATTTTTTTCTAAAGTTGATAGTTTTCGAGTTATAAGCGATTTAAAGTCTGAAAAACGCGAAAATACGCATTTTTGAGGCTTGAAAACACATATGTAAATTATTATTTTTGAGGTTACCAAGTGTCTAAATTGAAGTTTAAACATTCAAATTCAAGATTGTGAAGAGTAATCGGGGCTTATTTTAATTTAGACCGTTGTTTTTTAATTGTTAAGTATGCGCGTACACTCGATTTTTCAGCCGCCGCGGCGCGGCGCGCTATCGTGCGCCTCTATCGTACGTAAGTTTATTAACATAGTTTTTTCCATAATTTATTTATGTAGGTATTAATTATTGTCATTGGGCTAATTAAATAAATCAATCATCGCAATGTAATAACCGTATATAGTTTTTAACCGTATATAGTTTTTAACCGTATATAAAGGTCGTGAGTTCGAATCCCACCTGGGTGGAAATTTTGGTTTATTAAAAAAAAATTAATAAATGAAAATAATTTCTATCCTTGTGTGATCGGTACACACCGGAGGGACCGCAGACGTTCGGATACAATTAGCGTCTCTTAGCAAAGACAATGACGTCGTCTTTGCTAAGTATCAAGACAATTACTCTACACACACAAACACACACACACACACACACTACATTAATAAAACTTATCTTGATTGAGACTGGCTGAATGACAATTGTCCAAGCCAAAACACACAAAAAAAAAGTATATAGTTTTTTTTCTTCCAAATTTGAACAATATAATTATTATTTATTGAGTATATATTTATTTATATCAATTGTAAATAATATTTTTAAATTATTATTTAAATAATACAGTGCAGTAAATATTAATATTAATAGGCAATTAATAGGCAAAATGGGAGAATCCGTAAACGATGCAAGAAAAACAATTTTTAACAGATCATGTGGCCTAGGAATTTCTCTAGCCATTATACCTTGTATCTCTGACGCACTTTACCAACACTTGTTAAGAGCTTTCGCTCAAACATATATTTGGCGAAATGCCATATATTCTCGCTATCAAACTCTCGATTTTACACAATATGGATATTATATGTCTGATAGTGGTGGGTTATTACCAAGATTCCTAACTCAAAACCCATTACCAGAAACACTGGTGAAACCGTGCAAATGCAAAAAGACTTGCAAAACTAATGCTTGCAACTGCAAGAAAAATCATGTCAACTGTGTACCATTATGTGGATGTGATTTAGATTTTTGTGAAAACAAAGATACTTTTACTGAGTGATATTAGTGTGTTATTTAACAATCTTTTGTACAATTATTTTATGTCACTGCTATTAGACTTTAAATAAAATGTAGTTTATATTTTACGAAATTTATATTATAACTCAATTGATATAAATCAATATATACTCGATAAATAATAATTATTTGTAAGTATGTGTAAGTATATGTAAACTATGCATAAGTACGATAGAGGCGCACGATAGCGCGCCGCGGCGCCGCCGGCTGAAAAATCGAGTGTACGCGCATACTTAACAATTAAAAAACAACGGTCTAAATTAAAATAAGCCCTGACTACTCTTCACAATCTTGAAGTTGAATGCTTAAACTTCAATTTAGACACTTGGTAACCTCAAAAATAATAATTTACATATGTGTTTTCAAGTCTCAAAAATGCGTATTTTCGCTTTTTTCAGACTTTAAATCGCTTATAACTCGAAAACTATCAACTTATCAACCGGAATCCGCGAAGAAACCGAATCAGAAACATTTTCCCAACGGGAGCGGCCTCACAGCCTGGACTAACAGTGATGTTTATATCAAGAGGAATAACTGTAACCAGCTAAGTCGACTACATGAAAGAGTGTTAAAAAACTTCATATATGAAAAATATAATCCATATGAATCTGAGGAGCAAAAAGGATTCAGAGCTGGTAGATCTACACTGGAATACATTTTTAGCATAACCAAGTCATAGAAAAAAACCTTTTAGAAGCACAAGAATATGGTGGATTTAACGAAAGCATATGACACAGTATCCATTAATAAGCTATGGGAAGTCCTAGAAAAAACTAATAAAGTATTACTCTGATTGACACTCTGAAGGAACTGTACAGAAACTCTACATTTAAAATTAACTTAAGAAATAAATTATCGGAAGGCTTCATGGTCACTAAAGGACTCAAGAATGCTGCCTATCTCCAGTATTATTTAACCTATACATTGATTAAGCCCTGCGACAGTTAAAACAGAAATGGGACTACCGATATGCGATGGATACAACACTCTACACCAGTGGCGGCCGGTCAGGCCTTATCGCTGCCTTAAATAGTTAAAGGGATTTTTGATATACTTGAAGTTAAACAAATCCAGATAAATTAACTAAAAAATGCAAGCTATGGGAGAAACTTGAACTACTGATAAATCTGGCATTGTAAATTATATTTTGCAAAATGGGTTTTAATCTATTCCGTACAAAGAACAAATTGATATTAAAATTAAGGAGCGTCCTTTGCCTAAACTAGCCCGGCTGATAAATATTAGTGCGGGAGATGAGGTAAGTAATATATTATTTTTGAATAATTGGTAAAACAAGTACTCATGGCTTACCGAGTGAAATAAAAACAAACTTTTCTGTTGGCCTTGCATCTTATTTTCGACAAATAGGGGTATACATAGGGTGACCATAATTTTTCAACAAAAAAAAAGTACATTTATAATTTTTAAGAAAATATGTACACTGCTAGTGCCCTAGGAAATTTTTTTGGTCAAATTTTACGAATATTTAATGAAACAATGATAAGAACGATTTTTTTAAATCAAATATACGTACATAAAAAATGTATGATAAATTGTAATAGTTAATTTTCTTTCGACGTTTCTTCTTGAGCATCGTGATCATCTTTTTGGTACCAGTTGTTCTTTTTGGAACTATGAATTTCCTTCAGAAGTTGTGGTTTACTCTTTAAGAACTGAAACATTTCATTGCACGAAATTTTGAAGTTTGTGTAGACTTGCATGATGGTTTCCAGAGTAGATATTTTCAACTCCGGTTTGTTGGGACTCCAATAGTTATTGATATTTGAGAACAACCGCTAAATCGACGCACTGGTCCCAGGCAGACAAAAAATAAACTCACATAGAATTTTGAGATTTTTCAAAGCACTTTCGTTTTGGTAGATTTCGAGCCATCGATCTTCGGTAGAAATATTTTTCGAATTCCAGTCTGCGATTTTATCTTCTGTAACGTAGGTTCGTATTATACTAACTTCATCAAACAGTTCGTCCTGATTCCATATCGGACCTATGTAGTCTTTAAAAGCCTTACATGACGATAAAATTTCATCCCAAGAAACTTGTTTTTTCAAGTTAACCCATCGGAATAGCTTTAGTTCACTTAAATTTTCACTCCGGTTTTTCAAATATGTTACACAATTTGAATAGAACTGCTTGGCATACGTGATACAGATATCCCGATAGTTTACACTAAGGTCAAGGTCTTCCATATTTGCAAGTTTTGAAAGTGACTCTCTTACTTTAAGCGTTAAAAATAACTCATTTAAGCGATTTTGAAGCTTATTTATGAGTTCGAAATACTCCCAAGTGGCTTCCGTTGCGCATATTTTGTCACCTTCTACATCTAAAATCACTTTGTGGAAAAGAGACGCAATGTTATGCACAAACCACATCTATGCTTCACTGATTGGGTTTTGCAAAAACTGTTTTATAACTGTTGGACAATTATCAATCAATAAAAAATATGCTTTCAAGAGTTCGAACATTTGTATAATTCGTTCAATGGCTGGCATTAGGCTCAAAAATCTTGTTTTTGAAAACGACAACATTTGTTTGTACTCGATATCAACAAAATCGCAAAACTGCTTTAGTTTCTCCACTCTGACTGTAAAAATATAGAAATACTTAAAAATCTTGACCGCAATAACCTCGATGTCTATGGGTAAGACGTCCGTTGCATTTTGTAAACAGTTATTAAAAATGTGTGCCACACAACCAATTCCAATCCGGGTTTACCACGAGAAGCATTTAATTTGCTGGATAGATTGTTCACTCCAGTTCTTCTCATTCCACCAAATTTGTATTTGTATCATCAGCAGACATTCCGATGCATTTTTGTAGTATATTATGGTAATTCAAAACATTGACCACGTAATCTTTTAACTGCTCTGATGTTTCACCAGTTAAGTCACCTAGCAGAAGTAATTTTACTTGCTAAGTAATTTTCTCCATCAAAATATCTTACCATTAAGAGCACAACTTTAATTTCTCGATGATTCGACGAATCGATTGTGATGCTAACGAAATTTGCTTTTCGAAGGTCAATTTCTAATTGGGATTGAGCCTCTTGAGCTAAAACATTTTTTACAATCGCCTCAGTCTTGGTTCGAACTGCAGCAAATTTAGGTTCAAACATGCTTATCATTAGTTTTGATGTGCAGTCTGAGGATTTGAAACTTTGCAAATGCTTAATTGTATAGTAAGCAAAAAGTACCTTTCTTGGCAGCAATCAACATATTTTCAGATCTTTTTTTAACAAAGGTTTGCAATTTGCTGCTCTTCGAGTTCGCTTTACCAGCCAACATGTGTTTTTTCTTTTACAAATGTTGTTTGATATTACTGCGACCACTGTTAGAAATATCAACATCACTTTTACAAATTTGGCAAATCACAATATGCGGTGAAACATTTGATTTTTGTTTCATAAAAGGATACTCTGATGACATGATGAAATTTTTCCACACAGCACAAAATAATATAGAAAACGAGAAAAACTGCCGAAATTTAAGACAAAAGGTTAATAGACTAATCAACAGTGAGCGCACAAGTAACAAATAAACATAAACATACCACGAGATATATATTTTTACTAAATAAATAAGATAATAAGATCTTGCTGCGAAATGAAATCGACAGTGATGGGAGGGAGATGGGCGTATCGGTACTAAACTAAACTAGACGATGACGCAGCGACGAGAGTCACTCCTGTGACTCCTGAGCCGATCGATTGCTGCTAAAGATAGGAGATTCTGATTCTTCCGCAAAAGATCGATTCTTGAATCAATTCGAACCATAATTATATTTTGTTTGGACAAAAAGTAGGACTTAATTTTGTGTAAATAAGAAAAAGAGTACATTTAGGTGTACTTCATAAATTTTAAAGTACAATAGGACAGCATTTGAAAAGAAAGTACTGTCCTACTAAAAAAAGTACATATGGTCACCCTAGGTATACATAAAAATCCGAGCTGTGAATCTGGTTACTATAATTTAAAGGAATTATTTAAGTCTTTACAGAAACATGATATTTCGAAAGATCATTCATACAGCCAGATTAAATCATACAAACTTCTGTAGGAGAGCCGCAAGATCTCGGTTAGAACACATAAGAAATGACGATATTAGGAGACAAATGGGAGTACAAAGGAATTTAATAGAAGACATAGAAAAACAGCAACATTGATGCATGGATGTTAATCAACCACTTTGTTTGATAAAGCTATATATAGATAATCATCTGATATAACTACTTAAGAGATACTTGTTGTTCTAAGACGTACTTAGACATAAACATATTGATAACAAACATATGAGAGTAACATCTCTATTTAGATCAAACTGCCAATGTCAAAGTACGAAAATAATTTACTAAGCAGGACTCTGTACGAAAACGGTACCGAACCATCTCGTACAGAGGGTTAATTGCGTTCTGGAAAACCAAGAGGTAATATTAAGAGTATTTCTCAATACAAAGGGGGCATTCGAGAACACCTACAAGGCAATTACAAGGCCGATTATTTAAAAAAGAATAGACGCAACAAGCTGCAAAATAGATAGACAGCATACTATGAGGAGCCATGTGATATATGTAACGCTACTAGGGGATAGTGTCAGCACAAGCAGCCAGAGACAGAAAAGTGTTATGCAGTAGTGACCTTGGTTTATAACTCAAATCAATATTATTTCCCTACTATGTGGTTTCTGTTTTTCATTCTATGGACCATAAAGAAAAAAATTAGTGACTAACTAGAAAGATTTGAGATATGGATTTGCAGAAGAATATTAAAAAATATAAGTTGGGTACACATAATACATGTGCAGGGAAGAATGAAACAGAAAAGAAAGCAATGAATACAATTAGGACCAGAAAGTTGCAATATTTAGTAGTCATGTGATTAGAATAGACGAGCATTTGTTACTTCAGATGTATAATACAAGAAGAAAGGAGCTCCAGTATTAAAAACGAAAATAGCTGTGATGATTTCCAATCACCTAAAATGTAACAATGCATAAAGAAGGCACTTTATAGATAAGATCTTTCAGGTTAGACTGCAGAAACATCTACCAGACCACATAAACCCAATGAAATCTAAGTGCTTATCTAAATTGAATTTTAAAACAAAAAGATGCCCCTTAATTATTTTCTCTAATCATATAATATAATTTTTATGGTATATATTAAGCAAATAAGGGTATTTATATCGGTACTTTTATTCATATCTTAAAACACTACTTATCAGTACAATAATCAGTACAAGACGTGATAAAGTTTCAGATCAGTTTTAACACTCAAATGCAAACATTAACTTAAATGCTTATCTATAACGCATATTAATGATTGGATTTTAAAACAAAAAGATGTATTTTTGTTAACAATATTGTGATATAAAGTGTATTAAACAAACAATCAGATTTATATAAATTCTTCTGACCATATCACAACTTTTTAAAGCGCAAAATTCATGGAAAATATGTCAGTTGATGGAACGCACAAGCTTTTATTTCACAAAATTGATTAAAAATACCCATAAAAATATAACTTATGTATTAACCCCACTTACAACTGGTAAATGTATCAAGCAAATATTCAATGAAATAAAGCAATGGAGAACAAGTTCATTAAATTCTTTAAAGTGCCCCCCGAAAAACTATCATGAGAGTACACGACATGGCTGCGAAGGACCAAGGTTATCACTAAGCGAAACCCTTGACTAATAAATGAAGCGCAGATATCATTTAAAAAGTTTATTAAAAAATGCTCCTAGAATGTAAAGCAAAATACATAATGCCATCAACGAAAAAGACAGGAATAAAATGGATATCATGGGCTTCAGCGAAATGTGCTGAACCAATTTGTAAAAAAAAAAAATTTTGTTAATATCCTTTATAAAAGGTATATAAAATTGCCTCAAACGGGCTATCACAAACACATTGCAAAACGTTTTCGGATTAAACAATCCATCATCAGTGCAAACCTGAAAGTATATAACCACTTTAATTAAAAAGAACGTTAAATGAAAATGTTGACAAAGGTTAGAGCAAAATGTGGTTAATACTTACGGTTGTACATTAACCACATTTTGCTCTAACCTTTGTCAACATTTTCATTTAACGTTCTTTTTAATTAAAGTGGTTATATACTTTCAGGTTTGCACTGATGATGGATTGTTTAATCCGAAAACGTTTTGCAATGTGTTTGTGATAGCCCGTTTGAGGCAATTTTATATACCTTTTATAAAGGATTTTAACAAAATTTTTTTGTGATATATGGTATACAGCCAGCTACAGGAACTTAGTTTCCTCATGGAATTTGTAAAACATAACACAAATGAACATCAAATATAATGGTTTGACAAAACATGGCTTAGAAATAATTCTAAGTAAACACACAGACAAAAACGTCACTTTTACTCTTAGTTACTAAGTTTAAGAGAACGAAATAAGAGAGGAGACTAACTAATCACATTTGCAATGGAAAAAGAGTTAGTAATCACTAACATATTTCTCAAATTACCACAAATAAGATTATATACATCACTTGAAAATGAATCAGACACACCTTAGTAAATCAGATTTACTACATTATCAATAAAAGATTTGGAAATTCCAAACAATCTGTAAAAACACAAGATAATGTGTAGAATATAGTAGCAAATGAATGAGAGTATTTTTGATTTGTATTTTTTTTTGATGGCATTTGGTTAGGTGACCTTTTTTTTAGAAACATCTTGGTCTCGCAATAATCCATTAATAACAGTACTGCGAAACTGTTTTATTTTAGATTAAAAGCTTTAGTTTAGATAAGTTTAATAATTCATAGATGGGGCATGCTTTATGACTGACTATGATGTAGCATTTAATACATTATATAATATATGAAGCCACCACTTTTTACTGTGAGTCTATCTTATAACTTAATAGCTTCTGGTCAAATGTATCTATATACAATATATATATATATATATATATATATATATATATATATATATATATATATATATATATATATATATATATATATATATATATATATTGTAATTTATGTTTTCATTGTAATCAACTACAGAATGAGGACAAGGTATTTGACAGGTCCTGGTGAACCACTAATATTGTGTTCAAGTCTCTCCAAGATATATTTGGAAGAGCTATAGCCTGGATGCTGTGTTCTTCAGGTTCTCGTAGGTACATTGTTGAAAAAAATTCCAAATAAGGGATGTTTCAGATGATCAGTGATTCATTAGGGACACACATTTTTCTATTGAGTCAGCCTTCTCTACCTTTTCCTATTCTCATCAAGAAACACTATCATTTATATTTGTTTATTTTTATCTTGATCATTTGAATGCATCTTTGTCTAGCATTTTTTTAACAAACACCTAATCTGTGATATTTTATTTTTTGTTCCTTAATCTAAGTAACAATATAGACAGCATATATACAATGTAATAAAGAATAGCACAAGGGCAGGCAGTACACTGTTATCTGTTAAGGGTTACCTTGAATGAAGAAAGTATGAATACCTTTGTATGAGGCAATTTGGACTCTCGTCATAGATGTGAAGATAGTTTCTTTCTATTTGACAAGGAATGCGAGAAGGTTGAACAATGGGGAAAGAAGAGAACCTAAGAAACCACTGGGGCATATTGTTTGAGATGGCAGCCAAGAGTAAGAAAACAGAGCAGAAATAATATTGGCCACTGGAGGGAATATATCGACAGAAGGTATGGTACATTGGAAGAGGTAATTTTACAGAAATTGAGCTAATTGGATGAAAATGAGTACAATATCGATGTCTGTAAAAGTTTATGGTTGCTGGGTATGATAAGGTATTCCAAAGACAAAGTGGAAGGCGTTGGTAAAATGATGTTGCTACTCAGAGAAAGTAATGCATGATATGGAGACAATGGATGATACTAAACCAGAGAATACACTGGCCAGAAAGTTAAGTAAGAAGAAAATTAAAGTTAAAAATAATGCATACATAAGGAGATAAAGAAAATATGTGTGAAGTAATGCCTACCTGGTGTTCAGAATCAGTTGATGATCTCTGATAGACAACGAACCATACAGGTAACCAAGTAAGGTAAGAACAGTGTTTGTAGATAATATTGTATTTGTATGGCGATCAATTTGGCCAAAAGTATGGAAGACAGAAAAGCTTGTTATGATTCATAAGGAATAAAAAGGATCACATCTATACTATACATCAATACATTTTTTGTTAAGACCAATGACAAATATGTTTGAAGACTTTTTAAAAAACTTAGTTATCAAGTATGTATTCATTAAATGAAAGGTTTTTATATTATTGAACAAAATTACTAAGGAAGAGAAAATAGTCTGGGCTAAATAATGTATCTAAGACATGATGTTGCAATTAAAAATTAAACTTGGACTGAGTCTGTGTAGTTTGACCTTGCACATGGATGTAAGAACATTATTATAAATACTCCCATTAGGCACTTTGTTTTAGCTAGTCTCGGTCTGTAAATATCACTACTGATAATTTAAATCAAAAAGCATACTCACCAATTGGAAAAACGGGTGTTTCTTTAGATTTCCTGAGAAGTTTGTCGGATTGACTTTCTTCTTCATAGTAAATTCTAGGAGGTTCGTTCATTGTGGCTAAAATAAAATGTATGCGTATATATCTATATTTAAAACTCAATTTTAAATCTTAGATAATTAGTATATAGATGGTGCAATCAACAAAAAAATTACTCATAATGATTACTTACTAACTGACATGGTTGCGATTTATTGGATTGTGTAGAAAACGTGCAAAACAAAGGAATTAATAAAAATATGGTACAAAACTATGACAGCTACTTAACTAGTCCTAACAAACCTTAATTTCAATAAAACGCGTTATCTAGAATTAACTTTTAAACCTTAACCTTGTCGAGTGGAATCTTCCTTATAACAAGGTTTGCCAAAATGAGAAGGAGTGGGGGTGGAATCCCATGATTCGTTTTCACAGACGTCATGTATTGCGTAATCAAGGTCGTGGCATATACATGCTTGGATTTTTCCTAAAGATGGGAATAATCACCAGTTCCGAGATGACGTTCCAAGATCCTTTTAACGAGTTACTCAGTTACTGCAATAATAAAATAGTTATTTTATAACGGATATTCATTAGACTGTCCAAAAGAGGAGATTTTTAGAATCTATAAATAATAATATAATCTATCAAATAGTATAGAGCTTTACCAATATAACCGTTGTTATTCAATAATTTCTTTTCGATGTTCTTTTCAGCATAGTATTCAATATATGCGTGTGTACTGGTATGATCAGTTTATATAAGCATGTAAACTGCCTGATATTTTTCAAATAATAAAAAATATAGTTGCTTATTTAGAAATTTTATTGTAAATTATTGTTTTGGTTACTAATACATAATATAGTTAAAATAGTTCCGTGACGCTCGCCTCAGCATTTTACTATAGAGAAAAAAGTAATACAACGCTAGTATAGAAGCTTCGCTTCAAAAATATACAGTTGCAATTTCTTCCTCATTGCATTGCTTGTATACATTAGAGGTATCGAAACTATCTATTTTAGTTCCTAATCCATTTTCTCCATGCTTTGAGCACAGAACAGAAAACAACGCTTTTAGATCCTTTGTCGAATTATTCATTTCTTCTAAACTTTTACTTCTTTTTTGCTCTCAATTCTTCTATGGTATTTTTTCAACTTTTGCTTGGTCTGCATATTATTCTCTTGTGTAATCTTTTAGCGTCTCTACCAAATTCTTCAGCAACTTACTTTTGTTCAGTTCATATATTCTTGTTCAGTTATTATTTTAATATCTCATTTTTTTGGATCCATGTTACAACCAATTATGTGTCTATTTTCTTCTTTTTTCTTCACGTTATTTAAGTAATATTTTGACCATTATATCATTGTCCAAGTTTTAACCACACTTCATCTATATCTTCTATTTCAAACTTAATAACATTTGTTTAATCATTGTTAATTGCACAAAATATATCTGTTTATCTTTCTTCATTTTAAACATGCCATTTCCAGAGTTTAACAACTTTTCTTTTTTCTCGCTGTATTATTTTTTGATTAGATCCTTCTTTTGTAACTCGTTTACTATCTATAGAGCTATACTACCTATATTATGTTTTCAGGTATTTCTTTAGATCTATTGAATATTATCTAGAGAATCTAGAGAAGACTGTCATCATATGAATGAACAGATGTTAGTGTTAAAATGAGGTACTTGACAGACTGGGCCAGATAATGTACAGCAGAAGGAAAGCGATACTTTTATGTAAAAGTAATATGGTGTTAGTAGTAAGAAACGTGCTAGTAATAGATATTTGCTTCGAGAACTCGCTCTATATTAGTGTCTGCCGATCCTCGGCATTATGAACCAATATAGCTGTATCATCTGCATATCGTAAGTTGATATTGTGCTCTCACCATTGATTTTTATTTCCTCTCTTTTTCCTCTGCTAGCTTTTCTAAACAACGTTTTAAAATACGTATTGAATAATGTTGGTGATTAATACAGCGTTGACGAACTCCCTGCTCTATTGGAAGTTCTTGTGAGATTTCATTCCCAATTTATACAAAATACTTTTGTTGTAGGTTCAAGTTTCTGATTGGGAGTAAATGTCTGCCGTCGATACCAGATTCCTTTAATATTTGAATTGTAATGTTGAATTTTGTTAAATTCTTTCTGGAAATCAATAAAACATGCGTAGAAATCGCTATTTACATCCTGAACTCTTTGTACCAAAATATGTAATGGAAACAATGGTTTTCGCGTTTCGAGTCCGATTCTAAATTTGACATTACTAATGTTTTTCGTTTAAGTTTTCTATATATGCGAGAATGAATCACATCAAGAATAATTTTAAGTATATGCATTAAGCTTATAATCCTGTAATCGGAGCATTAGGAAGAAGAATGAAGCTGGAAACTAAACAGTCCCTAGGAAATTTATTGGTTTGATAAGTAAATTTGTTAAGAGTTTGAGTTATCCATCTTTAAATAGTTTTAGAATTTCGGACTGTGTGTTATTTGGGCTCCGTGATTTATTGATCTTAAGTCGTTTTATTGCATTTGTTACTCGCTGACAGTTCTTTCTGGTTCTGAACATCCAATAATATAGGTTTTTGCTATTGATCTTCTTTAGCATAACTCAATATCCTCCTCGGACCCCAGGTATCATATGACACTACGGTTTAACAAATTACTTTTCGCATTCGACGGCAAACGCAGTTATTGTACCCGTAAGTGTCACCCGTGTTAAGCGTCATCCGGTAATATATATTCTTTATCTATGTTAAGCATCTACTATGCGTAAAAAAATGTGCCATGGCATACTTCTCGTTCTCGATTGAAATGAGTTAAAAGTTTTAGTCAGACTTTTGTTGTAAGTAAATACGTCATGCCAGACACTAAAAAAATCATCAATAATAAAAGTAAGTACATAATATTTAGCATGTTTCTGTGTACGATCAGTGCATTTTAATGTTAAAATTGAAATTGTGATAAATTGATGATAGATACAATAGTTCTTTGGCCCTAAACACAAGGTATCATTGGTGATATCTTGGGTCCTAAATGGTAGTGTATTTTAAAATATATTTTTTTTATTTTTAGGGTCGCTGACTGCGACTGAACTTCAAGAAATCGCAGATAATGTGAATTTAGATGACTGTGATTTGGATCTTTTTCCTGACAGTGATGATGATGGAGATGAATGGAATGAACCTAGAAATCTGGATGACAATGAAATAATTATTCAAAGTGAGGAAGAAAGAAGTGACAATCACGCTGAAATCAGTGACATATCAAAACGAAGATTCGGATGATGACATGCTCTTGGCAACCCGACTTTTAAAGGAGAGTAAACACGGCAAATTCTATTCCTAAAAAAGACAGGAAAGAATGGAAGAGAACACATTTTACACCACAATTTGCCCAATATCAACGACTACTTCAATAAATACATCGACAACAATTTTGTCGATGTATTTTTCGATGTTTCGACGTTTGTCAAATGTGCCCGTTGCAAGTTGTTTTTATGTTGTAGTGTCAATAGAAATTGTTTTACTAAATTTCATCAATAAAAATAATAAGTGAATATTAATTTTTTTTATTGTCAGTACAGACCCAAAGTATCTATCTATAGTAATACTACAATTTTTGAAAAAACCAAAAGGGTTTTTTTATTTTTTGTTTTTTATGATTAGTAATCCCAAATTGTAACATTCTTTTGATTGGCAACAAAAAAATCACTGCAATTCATGTTTGGGCTCGAGGAGGATATGATTTGAGATCTTAAGGAACATCGCCCTTCCTGGAAATCTCCAATTCTTACCCTCTCAAAAGCTCTTTTCAAGCCTATCGAACGCATATATATATACCGGTTTATTATAATCTAGAGAGATTTTTCTAATATCTACCTTATTATGAAAATTATATTCGCGGAGATCTTCTGATCCAAAATCCCTGTTGTTTTTCTAGAATAATTTGCTTTTTATGTTTAAAGAACGTGTTAGTTATTCTTAGCTTGTAAGTGGGTGACTAATCTAATCTTGTATATAGTATATATATTTATATCGTATTTATAAATATATAAGTAATTAGTAATTTTGTCAGTATTTCCAGAAATAACAGCGAAGCTGTTAACAGTGCCTGTATAAGAATATAGATACCACCTCTACCGTTATGGATACCGTTAGGTAATGGATTGATCTTTGAACAAAAGTCAATAATTAAATGATAATTTATTGGTTTCTTCCTACATACATTTTAAGAACTGATTCTGAACGAATTCTGAACCAATAATACATCGTGAGAGCGCATGTCTGATTTAGAGATGTTTCTAATTTTATACTCGCAAAGATCGCAATAATTTAATATTGGCATTTTTTGGGGGCGTCTGGTTTTGATTATTATGTCGCACATTTTATTTTGCATGATTCTAAACAGTCTAAACTGTAAACATTCTAAATTTTTCTTTTAAATAGGTCTATTCTTTGAAACTAAAAGTTTGTCAATTTACTATTTTTTTAGACAGTTTTTATTTTTTTATGATTTTCTAATATCAATATCATTATTAATTTTTCGTTACTATTGGAATTGTTTAATCAATGAAAACAATGGGTATAAAATTGTGATAGATATATAAGTAACATTAAATTTAACATTTTTCGCATTTTTTAATTAAAAAAATGTACCTAATTGGTACGTTTCATTTAAATAAAGGATTAAAAAATTTAAAAGCATTCTCGGTCCATCATCAGCCATATTTAAATATTTGCACGGTCTAAAAACCTTCAATTACAAATTTAAATATAATTTTGAATGCAAAACCAAAAGGTTTCTGAACCGGATTGTCAGTTGTTTTGCAAATGGTCAATATACAATAAACAAATAAATCGTATGTACAAAAGTTTTTATTTTTACAATAATGACAGCCAATATTTCAAACTAATTATATAAAAAAAAACTATTCTTTCTGTAAATTTAAATTAAATTAAACAGTTAAATTTAAATTCAGTTTGATTTGCTGTGGAGTAGGCATGTGATCGAAATAAAAAAGAAGATATTAGCACACATACGTGTTAAGTTGGACACATATCATTCTAGGTTAAGTAGAAGTAAGACAACTGTTATTAAGGTGGTAAAAAAGTTCATAGAAAAATAAAAAACAAATTTCACATTTGTCCTCACTTAAAAAATATTTTTATAGCTGCCACAAATAGGTTCTAATACCAAATATTAGATCCTACTAATATAAAAGTAATCTAGTCTTTATTCTTTATAATTAATTATGGATTATCAGGAAGAGCAAAAAAATGAAATTGAAGCTTTAGAATCAATTTATTATGGAGATTTTGAAATACTCTCATCTGAACCTCTACATAAATTTTCGATACCAATAAAAACAGAAGAATTTGAACCTGAAACCGATAATGGTTTGAGTTGTGATCTTGTAATTACATACACTCCAAAGTATCCCGAAGAAGCACCAATAATTGAACTAGAAAATTTTGAAAACTTTGATGATGAATACGAACAGTTACTTTTAGATTATCTTAATGAACAAATTGAGGAAAACTTAGGTATGGTTATGGTATTTACTTTAGTTTCTAGTGCACAGGAATGGTTAAATGTTAAATGGGAGGAAATTAAAAAAGAAAAGGATGAACTGGTAGCAAGGCGACTTAAAGAGGAGGAAGAGGCAGAATTAAAACGATTTGAAGGAACTGAAGTAACAGTGGAGACATTTATGAAGTGGAAGAAGCTGTTTGAAGATGAGTTAGGTAAGCAAGAATATCGCTAACTTATTTATACTAAATTAGTACAAAACTATTAGGTGGTTTATATACCTATAAGTTAGGTTTTTTAAAAACCTTTTTTTTATCTTTGTACCTAATTATTTATGCTTATTAAGATAAGGGAAGAGCCTCCCCATTAAATATCATTGAATATTTCTATAAATACAGTAAACAAAAGTTCTATAAGCTAATTTGCTGGCGGGAGCAAGGGGCTTCTATTGGTATGGTGAGGTCTTCTCCAGTGACAAGACCACTTTAAATGCTTTTCAGGTCAGCTGGCCAGTTCCTTTTGAGTCTCTTATTGGCTTGGTGTTCTAGTAGAGGTTGGAATAAGGGGTTACTATGTGATTCCAGTGCTTCATGGTGCTTCATGCTGTATTTAGTGATTACATACATAAGAACGGGATTCTTAGATCTTCTTGAAGTGTTAGCTTTGACACATACTAAGGTGAATCAGCTATCATTCAGAGTTCGATTCCATATGTTCAGATAGGTTTTATGAAGGTTTAGTATACAAGGATTTTGTTTTCAAGGCTCAGTTTTGATTTCCTGCCTACTAACCAGTTTAGATCTTTCATTCTTAGGTCAATTTGTTTCCCCTTCTTAAGAATATGTTCTTTCCAGGTGAGTTTTGAGTCAAGATGTATTCCTAGGTATTTAGTGCTAGGGGATTGGGGAAGTGAAACTGGGGGATGCGGGTTTCTTCTCAAGGTAAAAGTCACTTGGACTGATTTTGTTTCATTCAGATAATATTCCTGGGCTTAAATATTTTTATAGGGGTATTGTACTAGTTACAATATTCTGTCTTCTTCTTCTTTAAGTTCCATCTTCTATTGAAGGTTGGAAATCATCATGGCTATGCGGACTCTGTTGACTGCCGCTCTAAAAAGTTCTGCACTACTGCATTCAAACCATTCCCTCAAGTTCTTAAGCCAGGACATTCTTCGTCTTCCCACATTTCGCTTTCCTTGGAATGTGCCCTGCATAATAAGTTGTAATAATGCATATTTTTGCCCTCTCATCACATGTCCCAAGTACTCAAGTTTTCGTCTTTTAATAGTTAATATTATTTCTGCCTCATTTCCTATCCTTCTAGTTACTTCCATGTTTGACATTCTTTGAATCCATGATATTCGTAGGATTCTTCTCTAACACCAAAATTCAAAGGCGGCCAACTTATTCAGATGAACTTGTTTTAGTGTCCAAGCTTCCAGACCATAAAGAAGAGTAGAGAACACGTAACATTGAAGCATTCTCAGGCGTAGTTCTAACCTTATATCCCGACAACAAAGAAACTTTTTAACTTTAATAAATGATGTATGTGCTATTTCAATACATGTCTTAATTTCTTTGGTTTGATCTACATCTGATGTTATCCATGTTCCTAAGTATTTATAGTTATTAACACTCTCAATTGCGGTATCTTCAATAGTCAATTGGATATTTGCATGTGCAGATTTAGTCATGATCATGCATTTAGTTTTCTTTAAATTTATCTTCAGTCCGTACTCATGACAGAGCGTTCATTAAGGCGTTGCATTACGTTCTGTAAATCATTGTTGTAAATATTCTGTAGTATACTAAATTTTTAACTGTAAGTAAAACAATGGCACAACTTTTCTATGTAAGGTTTTGGTGTAGATAAACCAGTGGAAAGATTTTTTCTGCTAAAGAAACTTGCAAAAGCATTAACAATTTATAAGAAGGATCTGATTGACTCTGATATTATGTGGAAATGGAACTAAGCAAGATGATCAAGATCTGGTATTATACTCTGTGCCAAAGTTCTCATCCCCTAAAAAACAAAATGGAAAATTTTCTTTCTGTTTCCTGGCAACAATGATGCAGATACTTCAATGATAACTGTATTGTTTACTAAATAGTCTTGAGGATGTTTCATTCCTAAAGTGAAGAATTAGAGGATGGTTATACTTGGTATACTTGGTCATCCTCAGGCCAGCTTGACCAATAATAAAAACATTCAGGAGATTTTTTGTGTCACCTAACCCAATTACAATACCTTAGTCAATTAACTAGAATTAGAATAATCATTGATTTGAAACCCTATAAACGTTTTAAACCCTTAAATGTCATAAAAGTTTTGTCACAAAATATTTATCAGATTTTTTTTTAACGAAGAAATTTATTTAAACACTAACTAGTTATCATAACATTTAACTCAATACTTAACTAAACTATACTATCGAATTATGTGGAGTGGCCCATTCTGATCTACTGGATGTAAATTTCTTAACTAAGGTCAAAGCTAAGTATCAGTTTTCTAGAAAACTACAGACCAAAACTAAATGTGATCTAGTTTTTCTCTATAAACTACTTGACCATATCACTGACTGTTCTGATGGGGAAATCCCGTAAATAAATAAACAAATATAGTTATGTGTCTTTCTGATGTTCCTTGAGTTAATGCCTATGCTGCCTAAATATTGTGGTGTGACACCTGATTGTGGTCCTGTACTTTAGTGAGTCCAAAATTATCTTTGCACCGTCGAATGTTCCACGGACCGTTTCTATCGATTTTTTCGCCACTAGTAATCTTCTGTAATTTCGTGACATGGCGCGGATTCGGCCCCTGTCATTTCGCTGGCTATTTTTAGAACTGATGTTCTTATTATATAAGCCGCCGAGGCGGCTTTTGATTATCAGTATGAATAAAATTAGTTAAACCACATTCTGCTTTACTTAATCTCTGAACCCACAGAAAAACAACAAAATTTATATTCTTCACACTTTTTTACATATCTTAAATATAGCTTTAGGTCCTCTTGTTCTTCTCCTATTCTCAGATACTCTGTTTTTGTCTGTTTATCATCAAAACCCCATACTCTTCCTTAAGCTTTTGTAAAATTAACCTGATAATCACTGTTCATCCACATCATATACACTTTTTTCTCCAGCCTTCCAATGTCTCTTCTATGTATATTTTGAATAGAATAGGCGATAAGCAACATCCCTGTTTAAGACTTCTCACGTTCAGCGGTTCCGAAACGTTTTGGCTCGTCTTTATTGTACCTTGCGTTTTTTTATACCCTGCGCTGGAATAAGTGTTACCCCAACCCTCTATTAGCTAGCACGTAACCAAAACGCTAGGACAGGTCAATTTTTAAAATAATCATAGTATATTGTAGCATCATTGTTTCGAAACTTACGCGATCCGTCTTCAGGTGACAGCCATAAATTTGATTTTTATAATCGGAAAGTAAATCATGTGACACCTCATTTAAAAGCTTATATAAAACTTATAAAAAAATATTTATCGACACTATTTCAAATGGTGAACCTTACCTTTATATGTCGGAGACCGAGATAACGCTGACAATCAATGATATAATTACAAATCATCCGCAAGAGTTCCCTCAAAACGTCAGCATAACTGTCAAAAATTTCAGCATAAAGCAGCTACGACCCACTATGCTGTCAGGGTGCGAAATTAACTAGATGTTTTTCCGGCAAGATGGATTGGCCGACAGTAACATATAGAGTGGCCGTAGAGTTATAGAGTATCAAACACAACAAGATACAATTGACCAACTACATCGAAGAATGATCTCAGCATGCCGTACTATTGATCAAATGATGTTGCAAAAATTAGAAAGAAACAAGAAATATATTGAATTACTTCCAAGAAGTAAATGGGAAACATTTTGAACACCTTTTACATTAAAATAAGCTTTAGCTTCTAATTAATCTGTAATTTGGTTATTTAGTATTATTTGTCGCTTGCAGGTCGTTACGTATCTTGAATATATAATTTATACTTTTTAAAAAATATTTTTTACTTCTATTTGAAACAAAATCTCTTCTGTCATCTAACAAAAATTCATTAAATTGTTGCAAGGTAAGTACTATGTATTAAAATTCTTTCTCACATATTTTAAATTTTGTAAATTTTTGAACCAAACTATTTACATTTTTGAAATCAGTATTTCAAAAACTTTTAAATGATATGTCGCATGTTGTATTTTCCCATTAAAAAAAAATAAAATTTTTAACTGTCACCTGAAGAGGGATTGCGTAAAGTTCTAAACACTGTTGCTATAATTTACTACGATTATTTTAAAAATCGACCAGTCCGAGCGTTTTGCTTACGTGCTAAAAATAAATAATAATAGCGGGGGGAGGGTAAAATTTTTATTCCAGTACATGGTATATATTATAAATTGCCCGAACATACACTTTTACATAGCTTCTTCAAGGGCACGGTATAGTAAGGATTTTTCAGATCTATAAATATAAGATGATATGTATATTTTGATTTTTACATTCTTCTATCTGTTGAAGATTAAATATATCCATGCACGATCTTTCTGCTCGAAAACCAGTTTTGTTCCTCTATTTTATCATACTCAGATTCAAGTTTATTCTTTATTAAATTGGGTACAATCTCCCTATTGAATTGGTAATTCCCATAAATATTTTTTTTGTAGATCAGTCTTATATATGATATGTTCCCGTCTGATGTGATGTGGTCGCCCTTAATAAGGCATACATTACATAAATCTGCTAACATTTCTACTAGAATGACTAGTCCATATTTATTTTTTCCACTTCTTCTATTGATCTGATTTCGCCTTTTTCTCGTTTAAATTAACTTACTTATATCCTATGTTAATAGTGCCCTGTAGTGTTCTTTCCACTCTTTACTACTTATGAATTCTATGTTTCCATCTTTTCTTTCTTTTCTCAGATTTTTTATGGTCTTCCACGCTTCTGAAATCATTGTTCCTCCTAGACATCTCTTTTTTTACTTTTTGCTACCACTATGTAACTTCATACCTGTCTATTTTTTTAGTCTTCAGTAACTAGATACATTTGATAAGCTTTCTTTTTTCCCTCCATTAATTCTTTTATTTCTTCTGACCAAAATTCAGAGATTTATTTCTGAAATAAATGTTTATCAAGTATCAGTTTACCCTACAACTGTAAAACCCTTTTTATTTGTTTTTTTTTTTGCGTATGTATGTATAGTCAAATATTAAATTGTTTTAGGTATTACTAAGAAAAGGGAGTTACTAGAAAAAGAAGGAAAGAAACTCACAGGACGAGAATTATTCATGACTGACAACACCCTTAATGAATCAGATCTTAAGTTCTTGGATGAAGGGGATGCGGTGAAGGTGGATGAATCGTTATTCCAAGACTTGGATGATTTGGATATAGACGATGATGAAGATGATGAGGACTTTGACCCTGATAACTACCATAGCGACTCTTCTCAATGAATAAATTATTTTGTACTTTTATCTGTTAATATTTTTTAATACAGTTATGTTATACATAGAACAATCTCAAAATTTTACCTGAGCAACAAACTCGCCCCTTATTATGCCTAAAAACTATTTATTTATGGCATCTCCGATGTGGTTTAATATCTCCTGAGTAAAAATCACTGTTATGTGAATATGAATTGTTGTCCAAATACAATTTTTAAATAAGTATTAAGTATTAAACAATGATATATTTTTAAATAATATTTTAATAGTAATTTGTGATTTGGAAGTTGAAAATAATAAAACAATTACAGTCTAACCTGCCACATCCGGACTTCCCCATATCCGGACAGTTTCCGGATCTCCCCATATCCGGACAGTTCGCGGAATATATTTTTCGAAGATATGAAAGGCTCTGCACCTATGTAGTTCTCTACGAATGGGTGTATTTCTAGCGTGGTATGTGACCTTGAATGACTCTCTCTACCGTTTTGACCTCCGACTGTGGGGCTGTGTTTTCTCTCAGTCTTTGTTTCTTTGTTTGCTATTGAGCAGTAAAAGTTGTTTAACGTGAAATTTTTAAGATTCGTACCTACTGGACATTTTGATCGTTGTTTGTTGGTTGTTTGTCCATCGCTTTTGTGGTAATATGGCCGAGAAAAGGAAGAAAAATGTGACAATGGAAGAAAAGTTTCGTGAGTTGAAGAGGCTAGAAGCTGGTGAAACGGCTAAGAAGATAGCTGTTGAGATGAGAGTAGGGACTAGCACTGTGAGTGATTGGAAACAATCTAGAAACAAAATTGAAAAATGGTGTTCATCAGGCCTCAACAACTGGGATAAAGAAACTAAAAATGATAACGCTCCTAACATCCATATTAATGAGTATTTGTATTTTTGATTTACCCAAAGGAGGGAGCAGGGATTACCAATCTCAGGGCCTATATTAAAAGAAAAAGCCTTACACTTCAACAAAGAAATAGGTGATAATTATTTCAAGGCAAGAGAAGCGTGGTTGGACCGTTTGAAAAATAGCTACGATGTGCGGAAGGTACAGATATGTGGTGAGAAACTGTCTGCTGATCCAGAAGTTGTTGAAGTCTTCAAAAAGACCTTGCACAGCTTACTAGAAGAAGGAATTACCGGAGACCAGCTTTACAATTGTGACGAAACAGGTCTCAGTTATAAAATGCTGTCGACCTACGCTCTCAAAACAAGAAGACAGTGCACCAGGATTCAAGAAGAAAAAGGAAAGATTGAGTATTTTAGTCTGCAGCAACTCTACAGGATCTCACAAACTCCCTCTAGGATTTATCGGAAAGTAAAAAAACCTAGGGCTTTCAAAAACTTTTTCTTCCCTGTCGGTTTGGTACCGTTATCAAAAGAGTGCTTGGATGACCAGTCTACTATTCAAAAAGTGGTTTCACAATTAATTTGTACCAAGGGCTTTGAAAAACATTTAGCAAAAACTAATCTACCGAGGAAGGCAGTCCTGCTGTTGGACATCGCCTCCTTTCATCCCGACCCAGAAGAACTAACAGATGGCAAAATAAAGTGTCTTTTTGCTCCCAACTGTGACATCCCGCTGTCAGCCTATGGACCAAGGTGTTATTGAATCTATAAAACGTGTCTATCGATGAAAGTTACTGACGGCATTCATTGTTGGAATGGATGAAGGAGAAAACGTTACAGAGTCTAAAAAAGTGGATGTGGTAATGTGGGTGGCACAAGCATGGGATGACATAAAATCAACAACAATGGTAAGGTCACGGAGGAAGCTGTTAGACCACAAAGCATCTGATGAGTGTACGCGAGAAAAACCAATAGTGACGCAAGGAAAGTACCAATAAAACTTTCAACGAAGAAAAGATCGCTGAACTTGCGAAGAACCTGCCGGGATGTGAAAAAATGAAGGAAGACGATGTTAACAAGTGGTTGAGTGCAGACGAACAGAACAAATTAACAGACGGCTAAATATTGAACATGGTGTGCCAGAATGATGATATAAACTCAGACAACGAAGGGGATGAAAGCACTGACAAAAATCCGGTCGCAATGAGGCACTCCGAAGCATTCAAAGTCGTTTGCTAAAAAAGAATGAGAGACATTCGATACTTCAAAAAACGTGTACAAAGTGGAAAGCAGCAAAAAATAACCAATTTTTCAAAAACTAATATGTAAGTTGTGTAACCTTTTGTTTTTAGTATGTAGCATAGGGGAGAATGGGTTACAGTGAACCACTTTTTATTTGGAGTGGTGTAACTCAGGAAAAAATATGCATATATGTCTGAAATTTGGATGATGAATGCTATAAGGTACGAACTTCTGCTCTCATAAGTGAAACATGATATAACCAGATGTTTGGTACTAGTTAAAATATATATTTTTCAAAGCGTCACTTGGTTCAGTGTGCCCCCGTCCTTGTGAACAGTGAACCAGGCTATGGGTAACAATGAACCAAATGGTGGTACAGAGAATCAGCAGGTTTCTTGGAGAAAAGAAAACGCATGATATAGCAAAACCTTTGATAACTCACTACTAGTACAAACTAGCGTATATCTATTTGAGTAAAATTTAATTTGAATGAATAGAATGACTGTTGTCGTTTAGTATTCCCACAAATAGTTGGTTTTGGTAATATCAATTTTACGTCTGACAGTGCAACCGGAGATACGTCTAAAACGTCTGGCAAACGGAATGTGTTTTCCATTTTATAGTTTCTTCTTAAAAAACTTACTTCTACTTCTTGTTCCTTGGCCTCTTGTAATACCTTAGCAACGTAATAGACTTTACCATTCTTCCCATTGAATTCAACCAACACATAGTCTCCTTCACTGGGTAATTTTTCTAATGGATTAAAAGAGTCGGAGGTCATAATATTCTCCTCATCACCGCTTTCATAATAGTCTTCTACCTCAGAATGAACACTGAACGTATCTTCTTCATCTGTTGTATCTTCTGGTTCTTGAAACACTTTTTTCTTTATGGGATGCGCTTTCTTCTTTCTCTGCTTTTCTGCTTCGCGCTCCTCAATTTCCATTTTTTCTGGGGTGTCCGTGGCTATCATAGATTTACCCTTTCGTCTTGGTTTTCTGGTATTTTTTCTCGGCCCAGCCTTTGGCAGCCCTCGAAATTGATCCGGAGTTACAAATTCCAAAGATATTTCAGCCTCAGAGTCAGGAGTTCTACTTCTACTATGTTCGGCTCCGACTGCCAGTGGATTTTCTGAATTGAAGATTTGGCCATCTGGAGTATTCCCATTATTTTCAGTAATGGGCCTGTTAGTAACTTCACTTGGCAAGAAGTCTATGTCGGTAAAAACATTTCTATCGTACGGGAAGATGCCGGTATTCTTAAAGGAACTACAAATATTTGACGGAGTCATTGCCTTCATATGTGCATCCCCAACGCAAGCAGCTACCTCATAAATTGTTAGAGGTTTTCCTGGATTCCGCATCATCCAACTGTCTACAGCTGCATTGTAAGCAGTTTTGAAAGGTTTATAAAGGCAAACGTCTAAGGGTTGCATCTTTCCGGTAGAATGAGGCGGAACTGTTAATATTGTCACACCATTTTCCTTTGCCAATTCAATGGCTTTTATGCAAATATGAGCTTCAAAGTTGTCCATTATCAGTAAGCTGGGGTTTTCTTTGCTAGTGTTTGAGAATTTAATAAAGTGTTCCATCGTGTCTACAAATAGTGTGCTATTCATCCACCCAGACTGTGTCGCCAATCCTAACGTTCCGGTGGGAGCCCCATTTGTCATGTGATGCTTAAAATGGACACGAGGAAAAATCATGACTGGTGGTAAAAAATTGCCGGAAGCATTGACGATACAACAGGTTGTTACTAATGTTCCCTTTTCACCACTAGTGACTTTGCTGACCTGTTTTTGTCCTTTCGCTGCGAGCACCTTTTGAGATTTTTGCACGGTCAGGGAACTAGTTTCGTCAAGATTATATATCCTAGTCCCATCAGCAAATTCGGGCTTACGTAACATAACTTCTTGTAACTTATCATAAAATATGTTCACATTATGTCGGTTAAATGACGTAGCTCGGGACAGGCTACATCCTTCAGGTGTCCTAAGGCTTAACCGGGGATGTCGCTTTCTAAAATTGTATAGCCATTCCATGCCAGCAAGCTTTCGATCATTCCATTTTTCAGGAATTTTGACGTTGTTGACTATTGCCATTTCGTAGGCCAGCTGGCGACATTCCAGCAGTGTTAACCCGTAAAACATTTGGCTACATTTTACAATATAATTGGCCAGTGCTTCTTCCTGGATGGCTGTGAAAATTTTATTCACTTCATAATTAGGAGTTAGCCGTATTGGTTCATCTGTATTTTTAAATTTTTGCCAATATCTTCTAACAGTCGGATAAGGAATCCCTTTAAGTTTTGCCACACTTCTTATGCTTTGATTTTCTCTCGATATGAGGTCTAAAGCACTTCGCATCTGCTCTTCACTGTGCATGCCAATGTTTGTTTTTCTAACTCGGTTGCGTGGCATTTTGAATCTGAAACAATAAATAAACGTAATCATAAACCAAATTATGATTAATGAAATTAAATGCATACATTCTAAGGGCCGGTTGTTCGAACGCTATTCAAAAATGATCATTACCAAATATTTAATTACTGTCACCAACTGTCAATGTCAATTTTTATTGGGTTGCTGAAAACATAATCGATTACCATTATGAAATTAGTTAATCAATTATGTTAATAATTGTTATGTTAATTGATTCACTAATCTCATAATTGTACTCAATTTATTATGTTTTCAGCAACCCAATTAAAGTTGACATTGACAGTTGGTGACAGTAATTAAATATTTGATAATAATCATTGTTGATTAGCGTTCGAACAACCGGCCTTGTATAACATTTGCACAGTAAACCATTATGGGTTACAGTGAACCAGGTTCAGTGTAACCCATTCGTCAATGGTTCGCTGTTACCCACCGCCACCTATTTAACTAAAAAATTTATTTAAACAAAAATAAACTACATTGATTTGAAAGACAAGATAAACAGTATGTACAAAGACCTATTAAGTAGCTTGGAACTATAATTGATCTGAATTTACCGCCAGGCTTGGAACAAAACAAATAAATACAACAATGTGAAAAAAAGCATTCGACTTACCGTTCAGCAGATATCGAAATAAACATCTACACACTATGTTAGCTTGATGCGAACTAAAGTAGTAAGGTGTCGCGTAAAACCAGCAGATATTTGAAGAATAGAGTTGGGCGATAAAGTGCATAGGCAAAGAGTGGGGGCTGCTGGTTCACTGTGTAACATGGTTCACTGTGACCCAAGTTCCCCTATAGTGTGTACGTACTAGTGTAGTACGTACACACTATATTTGCACTATATAAAGCGATTTGGTGGTTAAAAATGAAGACAAAAAGGTAATTAAAAAAACAGTGGGAGTCAAGGTGGCAAAATTGTACATTAGTTTGCATTCTTCTTGTTCTTCCTTCTAGTATGTAGGCTTTAAAGCCTGTTTCTTCTTCAATATTAGCCTCCTAAATTGTTTAAATTATTGCACCATTTTTTTCTTGGTCTGCCAATACTTCAACTACAATATGCTATTCATACTATCCTATCCTCTGACATTCTACTAATGTGTTCGTTTCACTCCTGTTTCCGTCTTTTCACCCATCTATTTATGTCTTCTATATTGCTTGCTCTTCTTATGTTTTTGCTTCTCTTCCTATCAAACAGACTTCCCTGATATTCGTTGAAATATTTTCATCTTTGTTGTTTCTATTAGTCGTCTCGTTTATTATGTGTCAGCTCTTGTCTCCGCCGCGCCGTGTATGTTAATATAGGTCTAATTGCTGCTTTATAGATTCTTGTTTTTGTGTCTTGTCTTATGTGTTTGTTCTTCCAGATTTTGTCATTAAGAGATATAAAGCTTGGCATACTTCTGGAACTATGAGACAAATGGAAGAGTAGTGCACCCTGAATAAATAAATTAAACTAGTATGGGAGTCACCAGTCGCCAAAAACCGAAGAACGATTGCTATTCTTGTTGAGATTGGTATTGCGTTTCTCATGTTTGTATCTTTCTTCTCTATTCTTGGCCCTATCATATTTATTAATAGTTCAAAATAATTTTTGACATTCTCGTAAAATGAAACAAATAATTGTCTAGCATTATTTCCCTAATTAAATTACTCATTGTTTCGCGTTTACTTGAAAAAGGGCGTATCCACATTTTTTGTCTTTTATTTTTTTATGTATTATGGCACGATTAAGGACGCAGCAACTTGTACAATGTCGAACATCTTTATTTTTGACTTCGTTTCTTCAATACTTTAAGGGTACTTTTCGTCTAAAACGGAAATATAATGCAACAAGCGTGACTGGAAATATTGCAGTAAATATTTTTTATTATTGTTGTCAGGCCATACGTAAATATTTCTGTTTTCACAAATATCGCTGAGCAATATTTCCACTAAATATTGTCGAAAATATGCAATTTGAGTGGCCCGTCTAAATGCATCTTGAGTTTTTATAGAGGTATTAAAAATTATTGGTACTTCTTATACAATTAATGATAATGAATTTTCTTATGTCAAAACAATAAAAGACAACGGCGTTTTGTACAACATATAAATAATGTAACAGTAAATTCATTAAAACCTTAAGGTTTTATCATTCGCAACTGTTTGAGACTATCTGTTTGGGCTTTAAAAACAGTTTATTATCCTTTGGTCGTATCTAAATTACCTAGAATACGCATCTATTGTATGGTCTTCACAGAAACGAATTCATTCTACTACTATTAGAGAGATTGCAGAACAACTGATAAACTAGTATTTGTGTTTAAATTGAAGGGTTTATTGCACTATGACAGGCCACATTTGTTCATGTTCTGGATATTTGCATTAATCTATTATAGAAATATAATGCTAAGCCACAAAGTAAGTAGTTCCGCAATCAAATCACAGATGGCAGTACAGGAACCGAATCATTATATTGCACAGTGGTGTTTCTGTGAACTATTTTATGCAGATAGTGACAAGCCACTTTCTAATATGGTCTCTGCCTACTCGCCTTTGACAACCTGTGACGATATAAACGGTGTTTTTTGTGAAAATATGGAGCAACCTAGATAGCACAAATAGCAATAATGATGGACATATTGATCCACCATTACATGATAGTGATCAAGATCCAAATTATGATCCAGATTCAACGGTAAGCGTTTTTTTAAGTATTTCTTATCATATTCTACCTTTTAAATATTTTAATAACTATTTAACGACAATTTTCCGTTTGTATTGTGCGAATTTGCAAAAATAATAAGAATGGCAATAACCATTATTATAATAAGTTATTATGGTTTTAACTTATGTTTGTAGTACATTTTTCTTTGTTAACCTTATCATGTAGAATTTAGTGTGGCTTGTCATTATATAGCACATTGAAAATAATCTTTTTTTTTTCAGGACGATTCGGAAAATGTTTCGTGTGAGAATATTTCCAAAGGAAATAATCTAGAAAACGTTATCATATATACCAAAAACGGAAATAATTAAGATTTATTATTTATATAAACGCTGATTAAAATAGAAGCAGCAAAAAATTGAGAGTAATGACGAATTAACAGTTTCTTTGACGACAAATTTAAATGTTTACAAAGCACGGATAAAAGCAATGC
Source organism: Diabrotica balteata (assembly GCA_918026665.1). Classification (NCBI taxonomy): domain Eukaryota; kingdom Metazoa; phylum Arthropoda; class Insecta; order Coleoptera; family Chrysomelidae; genus Diabrotica; species Diabrotica balteata. The sequence continues at coordinate 128,057,688 of OU898279.1, forward strand.
AGGACTTGCTAAAAACGGAAACTGCTGATGCAAAACCCAATGATAAAAAATTAGTTATAGAAAAATATGGCTTTATAATGTTGGTTTACATGAGTGTGGTTCGGGAATAGGATATATGTTTGTATGGTCGGAAGACACAGCTAAAAGAGGTACTGATGAAATTGGAAGTGCTGTTTTAAAGTTTTTATCTAATAAGTCAGGCATTAAGGCTTATCCTCGAAAATCTTAATGGTTAAATTTAGTTTGATCTCTATTTCAAAAATATCTTTCTTTACGAAAACAAAATCCATTCACGAAGAATATTCTAAACGTCATCTTGTACTAGAGTTGAGCTTTATACCTACTTACAACCGGGACACCCACCCATTGTGGTGAAAAGTCTTGGGTCTATACAATAAAGTGAGCGGGCGGTCTTCTATTCAGTGCGGTTATGGGTTAATTAGAATAATACGAGTATACCAGAGTAATATTATTTATTGAATAATTAATTCACAACTTGGCGAAGGTACATACAGGTAACAAATAATCGTCCTGTAAATCATAACAATCAAATCAAAGACAAACTTTTATAAAATTTTATTACAAAATAATGTATAACAAGATATTTTGAGGTCACAGTATTGCTGAATTCGTTTTTTATGTCTATTTTCTTTTGTTTTTTTGTTACTTTTTTTACTGACAAATTATCTTTTAACATATATTACAGTTTGATGATAAATATTCTGAAAAGGAAAATGTTGAGATGTGGCGAATAAAAACATTCATGAAATTAAAATGAAAGGATTTACGTCTATTAGTGGTGCGATTTATCAAATTAGTACTTGAAGCCCAAATCGCGGTTGGAATATGTGCATCAGTTTTCAAATATTTATTATTTACTATATAATTTCTAAATTGAACCACTTTCACTTCTTTAGGTAACAATGTATCTGTTTTGACAACTAAACAGGTAATTAGACAAAATAATAGGTATTATTAATTCCAAAACAGGAGTTTAAAGAATTAAAAGGAGGTAGTCCGGGTCCAGTTGAACGGTCAAGCTTATTCCAGTGAAAGCAATAAGGATGATTATTTTTCATTTTGGCTCAGCTGACATGCTCTCTCTAGCACTACAACCCATGAAATTGTGGTAAAAAGCATGCTTTTATTTACACGGTTGTGAAACGAGACGATTAACAGAGACATCGAAGAAAGATATGTCGCCGAACTGGATGTAATAAAGTATGAGAATACAGTATGAGAAGGTACAGTCATGGATGGCATGTAACGAAAAAACCCCAATGGTACGGACATGTCCAATGAATGAAAGACAGTAGACTCTCGAAACAAGTACCTGTATGAACACCTACAGGAATCCAGAAGAGAGGACTACCTTAGAAAACACGGATGGAAGGAATAAGAAACTCAATGAGCTCGAAAGAACTTAAAGAACAATAGAACAACCGAATTGAATAAAAAATGGACGTCGGAAGCCGTTTTATAGGGATTATATCATATTATAGGTACATTATTATTATATCATTATATATATATATATATATATATATATATATATATATATATATATATATATATATGTATATATATGTATAGTAAACTCTTAAATATTGGGGAAATCTGCAAAATCTTTTTCCTATATATATATATATATATATATATATATATATATATATATATATTATATAATATAATTATATACACGATATTGAAGGAGGTTACAACATAGACAATCAACAAAATCTATATCGTCAATATATATATATATATATATATATATATATATATATATATATATTTATATAATATAATTATATACACGATATTGAAGGAGGTTACAACATAGACAATCAACAAAATCTATATCGTCAACTACACAGTGAAGACCCAACAATTATAGAAGTGTCAAATGCCGTCCTAAAATTCAAAGACAATAAAGCCCCAGGAATCGATTAAATATAAATCTGCATATAAAATATTCGGAAATGTATTGTTTGAAAGACTTAAACATTTTACAAAGGATACTGTTGGTCAATATCAATGCGGATTTACTGCTGCAAAATCAACTATACATCAAATTCGAGCACATGGACAGATTCTAGAAAAGTCACCAGAATATAACATAGATACACACTATCTCTTCGTTGACTTCAAAGCAGCCTATGACAGTGTTAAAAGAACTGCATTATATAATACAATGATAGACTTTGGTTGGGATCCCACCGAGTTAGTTAAGTTGACCCAACTAACAATGCAAAACATAAGCTCGTCCGTCATAATTAAAGGAGAAAACTCTACGTGCTTTGACGTTTTGACGTTCATGATGGTCTAAGACAGGGGAGGCGCTTGCTTGCTTGGAAAAGGCAACCAGAAAATTAAATATTAGAATGAATGTAACTATTTTTAATAGAACCATGAGAGACGTGGTGTAGTGTTTTACAAGGTTTGCAGACGCGGCAAGTGAATGAGGACTTTCCAACAGAGAATTCAAATTAACAACCATACCTTTAAGCAAGTCAAAGAATTCACATATCTTGGGTCGCTCGTAAACGCAACAAACCCGACAAGCTACAAAATAAAAAGACGCATAGCAATAGCAAAGAGAACTGTTCACGGTCTCCAAAAAATTTAAAAAATAAAAATATAAATCGTGCAGTAAAGCTCGATATATACAAGAACTTAATAAGACTGGTTTTGATATATGGGACTGAAACGCGGATCTTATCTCAAAATGATAAAAGACTTCTTGGTATTTTTGAGAGAACAATTTTTAGAAAGATTTTTCGGGCCGTAAATGAAAATGGGCTATGGCGTCGAAGATACAACTTTGAACTATATAAGGTATACACCGATCCAGATATTGTGAAATTCGTTAAAATGCAGAAACTTAGATGGGCTGCACTATTTAAACTCCATGGATTTGTAAATTCTTCCTAGCCACCATTTGAACTACATTTTTGAAAATTCTTAACCTGAAAATTTTTAACAAAAAATACAAATTCCATTCTATAAAATGGCGTCAATGAGGTTCCTTAATTATTATAATCAAATTAGCTGTGAATTTACAAAAAAACATAGCTAACTTTGGCCCAAATTAACTTGGGCCAAATATTTTTATTTAAAAATTCGGGTGAAAATACTAGCTTTTCGAATGTAAAAAAAGATTTTTTTCTAAGGACAATGTTTTTATAGTTATTCTGAATGTTTATAAACTACATAATTTCAAAAATTTGGCATCAGGATTTTTGACCATAATAAATCATTTTTTTATCTTTTTTTAATACATATTGATAGATAAGTCTTTTGCTTTCATTTGTCACCCACAGCATTACCTTATCTTTATTATTTTCTCTAGGTCTCTAGGATAAACAAATGCAATAACTTTTAAACTAATTAATATATCGGTCCCAAATTTTGAGGGTTTGTTAAGTACCCCAATACTCAACTTTGGGTTGAACTCCAAAGTTTAAAGTTCAAGTTTACTAAAAGTTTTTAAAAAATATCAATTGTCACTTATTTTGCAGTTTGCGAAGCAACAAATTGACTTTCGGCATTTTGAAGCTTTGTCAATATTCTAAAAAATAAAATTTTGTAATTTTATGTCAAGTATTTAGCTTTTTAATGGAGTGCAAAAGATCGAAAAAATTGAGTTTTTTTGCATTAAATTGTTGATAATTAAAAAACGGCTCCGAACTTTAGGCAGGAAACAGGTAGGTTTTCTTCTTATAGGTTACAATAAATAAAAAAGTTGTTAGCTAATTGAATTATTGAGTGTCGCGAGAAAATCCTTATTACCCTGGACTAATATGACAAGCAAGTGACGAAACAAACCCAATGTCACCTAAACTTTTTAATACGGTGCTAGAACATGCTTTTAAGAATTTGGATTGGATGACAAAGGGAATAAAAATAGATGGAGAATATCTAAACAACTTACGTTTCGCCGATGATATACTTATAATAGCTGAAGATCTAGGTATGGCAAGAGAGATGGTACAGGAACTCGTTGTGGCTACAGAAAATGTAGGTTTAAATATAAATATCTCGAAAACAAAAATCATGACCAATTTGGTGCCCAACCAGAACATCAGTATTGGTGGGAAAGAATTAGAACTTGTAGATAGATATAAATACCTGGGACATGAAATTATGATTGGCAGAGATAACCAGACTCATGAACTGAAGAGAAGAGTCGGCCTTGGGTGGACAGCACTTGGAAAACTGAGAGAAACTTTTAAAAGTGAGCTGCCCACATGCCTAAAGAGAAAGGTATTTGATTAGCGCGTCCTCCCAGTCTTGACGTACTGAGCAGAAACACTTACCTTAACAAAAGCAGCAGCTACCAAACTGAGAGTCACGCAGAGAAGAATGGAGCGGTCCATGTTAGGAATAACTCTCCGAGACAGAATAACAAACGAAGACATCAGGAGAAAAACCGGAGTGACTGACATCATCGAGAAGATAGCCAGATGGAGATGGGCAGGACACATAGCCAGAATGACAGATGGGCGATGGACAAAGAGGTTATTGGAATGGAGGCCAAGGGAAGACAAGAGAAGCGTCGGTCGAGCACCTACAAGATGGACTGACGATTTAAGAAGACTCAATAAAAACTGGATAAGAGCGGCGCAAGATAGACGGGGTTGGAAACATGAGGAAGAGGCCTATGTTCAGCAGTGGACTCTTGAGGCTGGATGATGATGACTGGTTTGTCAAAAGTCGGAATAAGCCCTAATAATGTTATTCAACATTATTTATGAACCTCCCCCGAGAGGGTGTATACTTCTTACCTACCTGTCGGCGAGAATACAGAAGCTATCGACAAGCACAGTCTGTGCTGACCGAGAGAAAGAGTTACATTTAGCAGAACTTTGAGATTTTTAAAAAAGTTTATACCAAATAGCTGCTTTGTGTTGCACCTTATGTTAAAAATAAAAACAGATTCGGAAAGTGGGTCAAATTCTGTAGTGCCCTATTTAAAAAAAAATACGTTTATTTTAACCAAAAATATTGTTTAAACAATTTATTAATTTACAACCAAACTAGTTCTAGTGCACTAGAACTTTTTAAGACCTTTCATATAAAAAAGAATCATCTCGATATCTGCCATAGTTTTTGCGTTATTTGATATAAACTTTTACATTGGAATTTAGCTATGCCCAGAATCGGGAGGAACGGCGTTAATGAACTAGTGTTGTTCACTGACAACTGGTGTTTTTCACTGACAACTGGTGTTGTTCACTGACAACTGTCCGGGACAAAATAAAAACTGGACGTTAATGGTCTTGTGGTTGCAAATGGCTAAAGAAAGGAAATTTATAGAAATTACCCACCACTTCCAGGTTAGCGACCACACGCATTTACCATCAGATCGAGACTTTGCTTTCATAGAAAAATACCATCGGAAATATACTCCATTATTATATTTTTTCATTAGACTGGTATGATACTATTCTTCTTCTTCTTCTTAGTCGTTAACCTGATGCAGGTATCGTGATATCATGAAGCTGTTAGGTAATTTTTCCAATGTTCCTCCACGTTTTTCTATCTTCTGCCAATCTAGCACATTCTGACAATGAAGCGCCAATGGTAGCAACAATATGGTCCGTGTATCGTGTAGGAGATCTACCTCTACTTCTTTTGCCTTCTACTTTTCCCTGGATGGTAAGTTTTGATGATACTATTAAAAATCGAATAAAAAATTTGAGGTCACAATAATGGAACAAAATCAGTATACTACAACAGAATGCCAAAAGAGCGACCAAAACTGACGACGGTAATAAACTTGATTTTTCAGGGCTGTTTTCATTTATGTTCGACATTAATACTCCCAATGCTTGTTTTATTAATTAATAAAACGTACTTCATAATATTTATTAAGTACGCTGTTAATGGTACATACCAGGAAGTTAATTTGTTAAAAAAGGAAGGCCGTCACCCCTAACGCTCGATTCGTTAATACGTAAATGAAAAGAGCCTGTCAAAATTTCGAAAAAAAAAAGACAGCATAAAAACTGTATTGCTGTATATACCTCCCCTACATCATCATTATTATGAACCTCTGCAGCCTGACCAAAATAAAGAAGACGGTGAAGCAGAATTGCTGGAGTAACATTCTAGTTGGTTCATGTATATCAAAAAGTGTTTTTTTTTTATTTTTGTCATAGTATGACAAACCACATGTTAATTATGTGTATGTAAGCAATTACAGACATTGATTGTTACACTGTACCTTGACATATATTTTTTTTGTAATGAGGGTAATCCCTTATATTAATAAATAAAAACATATTATGTAGGTAAAATGCAATGTGGATATCTTACTTGTAATAATATACATTTTTATAGTGTTTTAAATTAGATTTTTTAATTGCACGGAATGTTTTAAAATTGTATTCATCGATACCGCTACTGTATTATGTGTATTAAAAAAATGATTTGCATGTATTTATTAACAAATAAGCTACATGCAACTCGGCGCCACATCGTAATTACACATGCACGAGATTATTTTTATCAAATATTAGATCGAAAATTCCATGAAAAAATATTAGAAGCGGCAACGCTTCTCGCAAACTAGCAGACAGGTTGATATTTCAAAGTGACCTGCGCTATGTCCAGAGCCTACTGTGTATTATGGGTAGCATAACAATTGACAGTGGTGCGCGACAGGCCCTAGATTCGACGTTCCGTTCTGTCTGTGCATTTTTACTCCAAAGATCGAATAGTAGAATTTAGAAACTTCACGAGTGATTATGGCAGTTCCGCTCGCTTGTACGCGATTCAGCGATAATTATGACCTTAAGGAAGAACTAGGAAAGTAAGTACAACATATTTCATTTATATACGTCGATTTTTTGAGTGATTTCGAGCGCAAATGGACGGAGCTCTCGTTCATGAAAAACCGATCGGGAAGCTAATACACCAAAATAAACTAGCTTTCACCAGCGACGATTGTGTGCGTTTTAACCTCGTAAAGATATTACGATACCTTAATCAAAGCGGTTTCGTTGAAAAATTGTTGTCGGCTTGAATATCTGCATTGCCATTGAGAAAATCAATATTCCGGAGGCTCAGCCCTGTGCAGTATGACAGGTGGTTGTCTCTACGATACAAAAAATTAGGTTACTAGTAGAAATTACGCCAAAATATTACGATTTCATACAAAACTTTTTGGATATTAAATATATAAGGGAATTATCTTAAAACCGGCGCCTAGCGGGTATTGATCTGTCACTTTTAGCTCGGATTTGTTGTGTAATATACCCTTACAAAGGGCTCATTTTACTTCATTAAAATAATTCAACCGTATCTGTTTTATGTTTTGCTGGTGTGTTTTTAAATCACCTTTCAAATTTACATATTATATATAATAAGATTTACTCAAATTATAACGCGCAAATGTTGCGTCTTTCCTATCTTCAAATTGTTTTTGTTTCTGCCCATCCACATTAATTATGAATAAAATTTGTAAATTAAAATACGTCAAACGAACATTTTAATAAATTACTAATATCATATTTAGCGCGTTTAGAGATAGTCCAATTTGGTAATTGGAAATATTTTAAAAACTAACCTGTTATTTTAGTAATAAAATACTTTTCTATTAAAAAGTAAAAATATGAATTGCGCTTACCAATTAGGTACATATTAAACCTGCGGTTTTTGATATTATTCTTAAATCTGCGGTTTTACTTTTATCGCTTTAGTTATATAGACGTCATTTTTGTCCTGTATCAGTCTTCAGCACTTGCATTGATGAATTTAATTTTAACCTACTTTTACTATAAAAAATAATTTTTTATAAAGGGCTACATTTCGTATCTTCTGATTAAAACTCACCATCTCCTCATAAGCGTAGCTGGTCGACGTCTCTGGTCGGAAAACGCGAATCGGGTATCGTGTGAAATACCGTAAACCGGGGTTACTATCATCATCATCATCAGTAGGTCGACAACCCTTTCTGGGTCCTTTCTTGTTCTAGGATTTTCCCCCATTCTGTTCTGTTCCTTGCTTTGTTTTTCCAGTTGGTAATCTTAAGTGTTTTCAGACCTTGTTCCATTTGTTCCATTTATCTAAGCTTGGGTCTTCCCTTTGACCTTCTCCCTACTGGTGTTTGCCTCATTATATTTTTTGGCGTTTCAGTCTCCAACATCCGTTCAACATGGCCCATCCAGCGCAGACGTCCGATCTTTATGGATGTTATGATCTCGGGTTCATTTTATGGTGTGTATAGTTCAAAGTTATATCTTTTGCGCCATATGTCATTTTCCTTTACCCCCTTATATATGTGTCTAAGGATTTTTCGTTCAAATGTACCCAATAGGTTCTCATCGCTTTTCGGCAGTGTCCATGTCTCTGATCCATATACAAGGACCGGTTTTATCAGGGTCTTGTATATTTTGTATTTGGTTTTTCTTGTGATGTTGTTAGATCTTAGATGTTTAATTAGTTCATTATATGTTTTATTAGCGATATGTATTCTCTTAACTTCTTCACTGATATTGTTATCTGCGGTAACTAATGAACCTAGATATGTAAAACTTTTCATGCTTTCGATGTTATAGTCTCGTATTGTCAGATTCTCTGGGATTCTTTGGCCTGTCGATTTACTGGCCTTCATGTATTTGCTTTTTATTTCGTTAATGTTTAGGCCACTGTTTTGTGCCGCTCTTTATATCGCATTAAATGCTTCTATCATCTTTCTTTCGCTTCTAGCTATGATATCAACATCATTTGCAAATGCCAATATTTGTACACTTTTTGTTATTATTGTTCCTCTGGTGTTTACCTTCTACTCCCTAATTATTTTCTCTAATGTGATGCTGAATAGAATACAGGGATAGGGTCTCCCCCTGTCGTAGGCCCGTTCTCACATGGACTGTATCTGTTAGTTTGTTTTGAATTAGAATTTTGATTTGTACTTTAAGTGTTTCTTTTACTATATCAATGAGTTGAGTTGGAATATTAAACTCTTTCAGTGCATGGATCAGAAATTCTCGATGGAGACTATCATAGGCACTCTTAAAGTCAATGAAAAGATGATGTGTGGCTATATTAAATTCACTAGTCCTTTCCAAGATTTGCCTCAAGACAAAGATCTGAAATATTGTGGACTTCTGCCTGCGGAAATCACAACTATTTCTTCCGCATATGGTCTCAATCGGTCATACACAATATTTTACAGTATTTTGTATGCCACAGTCAGTAGCGTTATTGCCCGGTAGTTTTTGCATTGAAGCTGATCTCTCTTTTTATGTAGTGGGATAATTACTCCGGTGTTCCAGTATTGTGGCAGTTGTTTATTATTCCATATGTTCACTATTAGTTCGTGTATCGCATTCAATAGGGAGTCTCCATCTTCCTTTATTAATTCTGCGCTAATGTTGTCTAATTCAGGTGACTTGTTGTTTTTCAGTCTCTGGTCGGAAAGCGCAAATCGGGTATCGTGTGAAATACCGTAAACTGGGGTAACTTTGCTCTGTTTTTAAAGGTCTCTGAAGAATTTTCAACAAAATGTTTATAAAATTGAGAGATATCTTTATTTACTTGTACAGAATACTTTAAACAATTATGGTTTAAATACTTTAAGCTCAAAAATAACGAATTATTGATATTTTTTTTTATTTGAAATGTGGAGCAAAATTTCCGATAGCCAAAGGTTACTTTGCCCTACTTAATAAAATAACGTCTAATCGCTAGTTTTTCCATCACTGGTGCAGTGTTAAGCACACATTTTGTTTAATGTTCCCCATCTCACAAAATAAATTAAAAAAACACGAAAAAAAATATTTTTTTAGAATTTATTGCAGAAAACTAAAACATGTTTTGGATTATATCAATAAATTAAAAAAAAAATGATAAGGTACCTCATAAAGTGTAACTAGATGTACCTTTCAAAAACTTAAGAACTGGGAATGCAAAAATATTCAACGAAAAACAGTTTTTTAAAACTTAAAACTTAATAAGGTTTTAGAAACAAATACCTAATATGTGTATTTAATATAGCGTTGTACCAAAATGTGCAATTGCATATTTAGTCACTGTACGAATAAGCCAGCTCAGGTACAGAAAAGATACCCCTTTTTGTTACTTTTGGGAGGTTTAATAGATCCAAAAACATCGGACCAAGAGTATGTAAGTCGATCATTCTTTGGAGGCCACTTCCACTTTTTTTGCGATTTTTGCATTGCATTAATTATAACTTCGTCAGTGTTAAAGGAAACAATTTGTCCAGGATAGACTTGTCATTTGAAAGAAAAGATCACAAAATATCCAACTTCTCTTACTACCTTATCAAAACGGAAATCATTTGTTTGATAGTATTTATCTTCTACAAAATTTATGAATTCTCTTTTTTTCTCTTGCTCTTTTTCAATTTCATCGAAGTTAAGCTCGTTCGATGAATCATCATTTAAACTAAGTTGCCCTTTTTCCTAAAAGTAGAAGATTCTGGCACCTGCTCGTGATTTGCTGTATTGGAGGTCGTAGGTTCCTCAATTGATTCATCAACGCACACACTTTTTCCAGGAGGAATGTTTTTCTTTCTGCGATTCTTTGTAGTATTAGTTGACAAAGATCTTCGTGTTTCAAGTATTTGAAGAAATGCGGATTCTACAATATCTGTGTTGTTTGAACTTCTAGATATACGGGTTAAAACTTCCTTAACATTCAAAGGAAATATCCCACATTTGCGAAAACCGGATATCAAATTATCTTTGAAGGTTGGTGCAATAATTTCCATAAATTTTACTAACAGTGATAGGAAGTTCTGTTCCTGAATATTTGTATTTTTAATGCCTTCTTTCTTCTCTGAGTTAAGTTTGTGCTATTGGGGGGTAAAAAATTAGGCTTACTTGGTTTTCTCGACATAATTTGAGAATTTGACATAATTTGAACTGTCAAATGAGAAGAAGGATTGTCGCATATTAGAATTTTTTTCCTTTTAATTTTCTTACCCTAATTTGAAGCTCCAGCCAATCAGTAAATATATTGCTATCAAACCACCCAGAAGAACTAGCGTTATATCTACATTCTCTTGGCCCATTTTCTGTCCACGTAGTCCATATCTTGCTGACTCGATAAACAATATATGGAGGCAATTTCCCAAGCCGCATTTCCTGAAAACATGACGGAAATTGATGTCTTCAATGCATTTTGAATTAATTCAGAATACTTGCAATCTTTCTTCACGAGTACCCTCTTTTTTCCTGGATCATCCGTAAGGTTTGTTTCGTCAAAATTCCATATATTCCTTGAAGGAACCTCTAATTTTCGGTCGTTAAATTTTCAAAGTAGCTCCTTATCATTGTCTCATTTACTCTAGCTCTAGTACGCTGGATGCTCAGCTAAGCGTCGGAATATACTTGAATATCTGTTAATAAACGATTTGGCCCATTCTAGACCAGGCAAATTATTCTGGAAAATCCAAACTTCCCTACCACATCTGTCCAAATAATCTTTAATAATGTGACGCAATTCTGTTGTATCTACAGGAAAGCCAAACTGTCCCAATGCAACAATACATTGAACAAAATCTTTTTCTTGTAATGAAAATATGAGCTGTTTTCCAGGTTTCCTTAGGTATCTTCCTTTAAGTTTATTTAAAATTGTTCTTCTTGATAAGTTGTACTTTTTCTCTGCTTCTCGGTGTGAAATTTCTTCTGCATTTATTGCATTTAAACACTCCTGCAATGTCTCTGCATTGTAGTCTGCATATCTTCTTGATCCAAGCCTTCTAGTGTAGTTTCTTGGCATGTCTGAAACAAAACAGAAGATTACTTTCTTATAATATATTGATTTTGGATATGAATATTTTTATTTTAAAACATCATTACCCATAAAAATTTACTCAAAAGCTGATAAATAATTAACAAAGAAAATTCACACATATTTTGGGATTACTTTACCTCGGAGCAAAGTAGACCCAAAAACGTGTTTCGGGGTTACTTTGCTCCAGTCTCATGGAGCAAAGTAACCTTAACAATGATGTTTTTCTACACAACTTATTAAAAAAATCACGCATTATTTATTCTGAAAGTAATGTCAGATACTGAAGATACTTAAAGCGAATTGTACAGAGATGCAAAAGAGCGACATAGACATACAATATGAAAATATCAACATCTAAGACCAAATCTCCAGTGCTGCAAGGTAGTCTAAACGATAAAGACTCAAAATTTGAGCATTTGGGCGTAAAAATCTAGAGATATGGAAATATCAAAGAAAGTGTATGGAAACAAGCAAATGTCGTGGCTTTTGTTTCAGAATACCTGAGCAAAGTCATATGGAGGAGATTGATAAAGATATCAGATTAGATGAGAAAGTACGCATGTATAAATTATGTAGAAGACCAACACTGATATCATCATCATCATCCAGCCCCATTTTCACATCCATTGTTGTATATAGGCTTCCTCCAAACGTCTCCAGTTCTCTCTATCTTTAGCTGCTGCAATCCAGTTTGTTTCTATTCTCCATAGGTCGTCGGTCCATCGGGTGGGTGGTCTGCCTCGACTTCGCTTGTCGGCTCTTGGTCTCCACTCCAATAATCTCTTCGTCCATCTTCCGTATTCCATACCTCTACTTTTGTTTATTGATTCGCAGTATAATATCGTCTACGCCAGTTCGTCGGCGTATCTCCTCATTTCTCACGCGATATTTCACGGTCAGGCCCAGCATTGATCTCTCCATTCGCCTTTGTGTTACCCTCAGTTTTTCGGCAGTAGCTTTCGTTAAAGTTAGGGTCTCTGCTCCATAGGTCAAGACTGGTAAGATGCATTGGTTAAATGCCTTTCTTTTCAGGTGAATTGGGATATTTGTTTTAAAAATGTCTCTCATCCTTCCATATGCCGCCCATCCCAACGTGATTCGCCTATTTAGCTCGCAGGTTTGGTTTTTCTGCGACCTGCGACCTGCGAACCTGCGAACACTGATATACGCTACAGAAATTAGATCCAATACAGTGGGCACAAAACTAATATTTAGAAATGAGTACCTACCTTGAGGTCAATAGCTGGGAAAATTCTACAAGACAGAATAACATCCTGGATGTTAAAATTATTTATTATTTTATTTGGTAATTAGAGACTATCCAGAATAACATCATCATCATCATCATTTTGGCTTTACAACCCTGCGTGGGTCCTAGCTTCCTCTCCAGTCGTCCCTATCCATCGCCTTTCTCCGCCAAACACGTATTTCCATATTTCTCATGTCTTCATCGATGTTATTAAGTAACCGTGTTCTGGATCTTCCGTTTCTTCTCTGACCAATAGGTCTATCAAGGAGCGTTTTTCTAGCTGGGTCATTTTGTTCCATCCGCACTACATGAACTATCCACATCAGACGTCCTATCTTAATATGTCCAATAAAAATACTCTTTCCTGAACAATTACTTTTGTGGTACACGATGCTTTTGTTTATCAGTTCCTCGTTTAAGAAACGACATTTGAAAATGCAACTTACGATTTTGAAACAAGCCTTGCAAAATAGCAAAATACTTTGCCTTTATTTAGCTTTAACTCGGGACCTCGGGACACACTTTATCCAAGCACTTTTTTCAATGATAGACATATTTAAATTTAATATATACCAAAAACTTCAAAAAACTAAACATGGTACAAACGTTTACTTTAAAGAAATGTTTGCCGGAAACTGACAAAATAATTAGACCCTTAAAAGCAGGCAGGTATTTACGACTTGCTATGCTAATAAAATAACATTTTTCTTGAAAACTCCATATTCTATGCACTTTGCATATATTCTGCTCTTTAGCCATAAGAAATTTTTAAACGTTAATGTTGTTATTATTGTTATACTTACATAGATTTATTGATCTACAATGAAGAAATTACTAATTTGGTTAAAACATCGAGACACAGAACACTATTTTGAAATAAAATACGTTTTTGCGTAAACTTGCATTACTTGGTTATACCAGTGGCTCACCTAGCATTTTCCTGGTGGGGGGTTAATTGGGCACCGAAATTTTTTTATGCTACCTTAGTTTTGAGTCCTTAAAATTTGTGTTTTAGTTTAATTTAAAGTACTAAAGATAGCAGGATCAAAGATTCAGGTATCTGTTATCTTGCCTACCAACTAAAATCATCCCTTCCTACTTGTGCGCAGTTGACTGTCGCACGTACCGTACTCAGAAAGTGGGATATCGCTGTAAGGCTGACGACATTTTTAGAACGCTCCCTTCTCTTATGTAGATCTTATCTCTGTCGTTGATCCGGTTGGTGCTTCTCTTCTTTTCCTTTCTGTTAAATTACTGGTCGGATGTAATTGTGAACACTATTCTATTCCTCATTACTTCCCGCCATCTTCACGATCATCTCTCTCGCAATCACAGGGTTCCTATATATTTCTCTATACATTCTCCATTTCTTCTTCCTCATTGTACATCTATGACCCTCCAGCATTGTGTAAGTAGCAGTATCGGAATATTCGCAGTATAGACATTTATAAAAACAGACAATCTACCCAGTTCCTTAGGCTCGAGATCAGCATCTTGGTCCACTGGGCAATATCTTACGCGCTGTTCCACTCTTCTTACAATCTTTTCCTTTCTTCTTTTTTTATGGCTGTTGTCAAATGCTCCCTTCTCTCATAGCGATGTCTCATTTCTATTGCTAATACTTACAGATGAAGACAACCCGTGATAGTCCACGAAGTTGCCACAGATACAGTCCTGTAAGTGCTCGCTACTTGCTACCGACTTGTTCTGTCTACTTTTATCATGAGCCTAATATTAGGTATCTATCCTTCTCCTCCTAAGTGCATCTCTGTTCAGGTTGGCGATCAATATGGCAAATTTCTCTCTATTCTGGTCTTGATGAATTAATTCATTTCCTCTTGTGTGGGTCCAATCTCTGATGTTTATTAGCCAAGATTTTTTCTTTCGTCCTATGCCCATTTTGCCTTCAATCTTGTCTTGCCTAATAGCTGGAGCTGCTCAAATTCCCTATGGCGCATTATGTGTCCTAGATATGACATCTTTCTAATTTTGATAGTATTGATAGTACTTCTTCATTCATAGTTCTGCTGGCCCAGCTTATTCTTAACATTCGGCGGTACATCCACATTTAAATCTAGTAATAGAGACCACACATAACACTTTAGTGCTCTCAATCTTATTGAGACTGATAGCTTGGCGTTACAGAACATTTTACGCGTTTTCATGAAACCAGATCTTGTTATTTCAATGCGTCTTCTAATTTCTTTTGGGTGGTCTACTTGACTATTTAGTTCTCTGCCCAGGTATATGAAGCTTTGACAACTCTAAAGGGTGATACCATTTATTTGTATGTTAGGTATAACTTGTTCATGGGAGTTTTTGTGGAATACCAGAATTTTGGTTTTGCAAAAGTTTATGTCCAAGCCCAGCCTGTGACTTTCTTCTGATAATATGTTCATCAATATTTTTAGTTGGTCTTCTGTTTCTGCTAATACTACGGTGTCATCGGCATATCTTATATTGTTAATGATGATTCCATTGACTCTGGCACCTTCAGGGCGATTTTCAAGTGAAGCTCCAATTATATGTTCGGCATATACATTAAATCAGCGGTTCTCAATCTTTTTTGGTGACGGAACCTTTTTGAAAAGCGAAGTACTTGACGGAACCCTACAATAAAACAGTAGTTTTTAAAAGTGTATTCTTTATTAATAAGCATAATAAAAGTACAATGTAACAGTTACTTAATACTTTCTTATATAACAAGTTTAATAATAGAAGATTATTAAATATGAAAACTTTAACTAATGGGAGGTATGAAACTGTTTTTTATTTTTCATCAATTGGTTAATATCAGGTTTGATAGAGGACATTTGAAGTCTTATATCAGGTTCGGCGTCTAGTCTATTGTGGTATTTTGTTTTCGTGGCTGCATATGTTAAGAATCTGGCTTCGCACAAATATGTTGTTGGGAACAAAAGAAGAATTTTCAGAGCCATTTTGGCAAGCATTGGATATTCATCACGTACTCTGCACCAAAAATCGTTGAAAGGCGTCGTTTTAAACAGTGACTCCATACATGTGTCTGATGACATTTCTAAAAGAGATTCATATATCTCGTTTGACATACTTTGACATTGTAAATCCATGTTTTCGGATTTATTTTTTGTGTTCTGTTATGTTCTTCTGGAACATACTTCTCAAAAGATGCACGCATCGAAGTGAGATATTTGATCAATTCTTCAAATACATCATCTTGGAACATTTCGTCGTTATCGATAAAAAACTCAATGAGTTTCTTTTGAAGGCAGTTATTTTGTTACAGGCCTGAAACACTGTTGTCCGTTTGTAACATAAGAAACACTTGTAACTCGGATCTAAGTTCAAATAGCCTTGTTAAAGTTTTACCCCGAGACAGCCATCGCACTTCTTTATGGAGCAGCAGTGTTTTATGTTTGCTGCCATAATCTTCACACAATAATGAGAACAATCGAGATTTTATCGTGATTTGATAAAATTAATTATTTTTACCGCTTTATCCATAACCAATTTTAGATTTGACGGCATTTGCTTCATCGCAAGTGCTTGTCTAAGCAGGATACAATGGCTGGAACTACAATTAGTAGCTTTATTTTTTATTCATGACACTAGTCCTGCTGTATTACCTGTCATCGACTTCTGTACAAATGTCAATGCAATCGTTCCAACTTAGATTATTATCCTCAAAGAATATATTTATTTTATTAAAAATTTCCTCTCCGGTTATGTTTGTGGGCAGCGGTGAACACAAAGGCATGTCTTGTTCAAAAGAACTTTTATATGGATATCTCACGATTACCAGCAATATAGCTAGACTAGCGACATCAGTAGACTCATCTATTTTCAATGCGAATCGTGTTTTTTGTAGACGTGTAACTAGTTCTTGTTTGGTGTAGCTTGTCAAATCATGAATTTGCCGTGAAACAGTATCGTTAAAAAGCGGCACAGTAGAAAGCTGCTTTCCAGATTTTTCATCGAGCATACATTTTGTTATGTCACACACATGGTTTTATTAAATTCTCAGCGATAGTGTGCGCTTCACCTGCTTGTGCAATGCGATAGCTAACTAAATATGATGCCTCTGTGGCTTTTTCATTAATAGTTTGAGTTACATGCATTATAGTTTTTTGAGTTTCCAATAACTGTTCTTTTTTACGTAGAAAAAATTTTTTATTCTTACCTTTAGACTCGGTGTGTACAGTTTCTAAATGTCGGCGCAACTTGGTAGGTACCGACAGTTTACTACATAGGATGCACAGACGTGAGCCGTTGCAATCAACAAATCCGGAACTGATATATGATTCATCATACGTCCTTTTTTTCACCTTCGAAATCGTGGAACTTGACGTCGTTGCATAATCGTCTTGATCGGTAATTGACGAATACTCTGCGCTTACTGCTTCCGAACATTCGCTTTCTGTAGAAGATGTTGCATTACGTTAAACAACTTTAAGCTAATGTTCCATTCTTCCAATCGTGCTACGCCGCATCAGAAAAGTCGACCAGAGAGACGTGTTTTAATTTTTTTTTCTAAATTCTCGCGGAACCCCTACAGGTGTATCGCGGAACCCTAGGGTTCCGCGGAACACACTTTGAGTATCGCTGCATTAAATAATAGGGGGGACAAAATGCACCCTTGACGCACTCCTCGTTCTATGTTGATGTACTTGGTGTTTCCGTTCTCTGTTCGAATGCATCCTATGTGGTTTTTTAGGTATCTATACCTAAATATAATGAAAAATATTAAGTTCCATTTTCTTACTATTCTTTGTATATTTTTTTACTTTATATACTCTGGGGAATTTTAACCCCAAAACCCCTCCTGGGTGCGCCACTGTCTTATACCATGTATAAATAATCCTACAACTAATCCTCCAAACCAGCCATGTGAAATAGTAGAAATAAAAAAAGAATATTAAGAAAGAAAATAAACTTACCTTTTGATGCAAAGTGAATATTTCTTATCCACCTTGATTTAGTGCCTTCAAAGGCAATTATTTAAATGCAGATTACCTTTATCGCATTAAATTTTACTTAAAATTTCACGTAAGTTACGTATTTTCTATGCTAATTCCTGTTTTTACGAGTGAAAAGATAAATATAATATTTCTAAAACAAAAGCTCGGCAGCTAGTTGCCATTTTATACGGCCATATCTCATCAACTTTGTCAGATAAAATCTAATTACTGCCATGCAACGACCTCTGCCCTATATTTGTTGGAATTTTAAAACGGAAAATTGTCCAGAAATAAATGCAACTACAATTTACGATTGTAGAAATAAAGGTAAATTATTAAAAAAATTAATCTTTTGGAGAAAAATAAATTGAAGAGTAGTAGGTACAGTTGCGGTCACGGAATAGTTTACACCTTACTTTTTATATATTGTAATCAGAGAACATACGGTCCGTCCCAAACCCTTTTTTCAGTGCGTCACTAAATGTGACGTCATATAGGATTTTAAGAATGTCGAAAATTATTGCTTGACATTTTAGTTAAATCTGACAGTTGCAGGAACGTAATCGACTAAATGTGAAAAGGTTACTTTTTTAAATAGGTATGTAGTCTTTGTTCTTTCTCGGTATATCTCGGCATATTTAAAATATTTTTATGACAATAAATACAAAATTAAATTTTCACTGTAAAATGTCTGAAAATACTAACCTGGAATGACAATTATCATTTTATCAGCTGACATTGTGAAAGTATTGTCATGATCAAGATAATCTGCGTCAAATTATATTTATGCGCATCATTGATTGGATATCTATTTAGCGTATTCTAAACTCCAACCAATTATACATCCGTAAGTGGAATTCGCTTTAATATGCAAATACTCGTGAACGATACATAATTTTCTATGTTTTATGTATAATAATCACAGACTCACGTCTTTTTGTGTCACTTCTAGCTTTATGCGTTAGAGAGAATTCGATCAACTATGACGCACTGAAAAAAGGGTTTGGGACGAACCGTACGAACACATTGTAATACCGTAAAATTGCAGTGTCGTACGGATTTGATAAATGTCAAAGTCAAAAAATTTCAAAACGTCAATGCTTTCGCGAGTGTTTAACAATAAAATAAAAGTATATTAAACTCTTCCAAAATGGTTAGAATACATTTGAATTATGCGCAAAAAGCAAGAGCAATTGCCAAACTCGAAGAAGGTTGGTAACTAAGGCAAGTTGCTGCTGATTTGAACGTGAGTCATATGTGCATATGGAAGATTAAACAAAGATGGGATAATTTTCACTCTATAGCACGGTTGGGCGGTTCAGGAGGGCAGAAGATTTCCACAGATCAACAGGATGAGATGTTAGTAGATTATTTGAGAGAATCTCCTTTTGCCACAGCTCAAAAGGCAAGAGAAGAGGCAGCGTTTCCAGGCAGTATTCGCACTGCACGTCGAAGAATTAAAGCAAGTAGACTGCTAAATTGTGTAGCTGCACGGAAACCTTTTTGACTGAGGATCACAAGAGGAGACGAGTTGAATTTTGTAATGAATTTATAAATCGCGATGAGAATTTTTGGTCTAGGGTTGTATTTTCCGATGAAAAAGTATTTCAGTCGTATAATAATGGTCGAATAAGAGTTTATAGGCCGAGAAATCATAGGTATGATGAACAGTATACGCATCATTTAAGAAATAGTGGAGGATTCTCTGTCAACGTATGGGATGGATAAGTGCCGAAGGCCCGGGCGTTTGTTATCATGTAGAGGAGAAGTTAACAGGATTATATTACAAACATATTATTGAGCACACAATGTTGCCATCGGTGATCCAGAGATTCCCCAACAACGACTTTATCTTCCAACATGACAATTGCCCGGTGCATACGAGTAGAATTGTTCGAGAATGGCTAGAAGAAACTGATGTTAATGTTCTTCCGTGGCCTTCCCGTAGTGCAGACTTTAACCCCGTCGAAAATGTGTGGGCAGAGTTAACAAAGAAACTAAATGAAAGAAACCTTAGACCACGGAATAGAATTGAATTATGGGAAGCAATTGAGCAGGCATGGGAAGAGCTTGTTAACTATAACATGAGGAGATTGGTGCTATCTATGAACAGAAAACTGCAAAATTGTATTGACAAGAATGGGGCTTCCACCAAATATTAATTATTATTTATCATTGTTTATCGTTATTTAATATAAAATAGATTTAAAATAAAATGCATATTAAAAAAAAGACTTCTTTATTTTCGTTATTAAGATCATAATCCATCTTATTCAAAAAACTGTTTTCTATATTTTTCATTTTGTAAAATATTTTGATATTTTAATTTTAATCTACCTATTCTAGCTAGTACACCACTGGCAACGTCACTTTGACGTAAAAGGTGCGTTTAAACCATCGAGCAATAAGACAAAAGAGGGAATGTAAAGGTAGTGGGGGTAAACATATTGATAGACAGGAAGTGCCATCTTGAGAGGCCACTTTAGACAAGGATAGACAGTCTCTTTCCTTGTTTAAGAAGTCAAATTTAGTTAGGTTATGTTATTGTTTGTCCCAACTGTCACATGAAATTTTATTTATATTGAAATCTTTTACCAATTGTGTCACTTTTTAGACTATTATAGTTAATATTTAATTAAAACTTTCTCGTCTGAAAAATATTTTATAGCTATTGTTAATAAGTGTTGTAAAATTTAAATTTAGCGCCTTTGCATTTCCGGATATGTCCGCCATCAGAGGCCACTTTTTTGGCCTCCTTTTCATAACGATTAGATTCCCTCTTTTATCTTTTTGCTCGATGGTTTAAACGAAGTAAAAATTTAAAAAATGGGCTCCTAGATACGTGAACCTGTAAACTATTCCGTGACCGCAACTGTACATTATTATAAAGATAAATATTTTACTTTTCAGCGCTTATTATAAAGGTATTAGTTTCTACTGCTTATGATGAATTTTAAGCAAAAAATAAAGATTTGTACAGCTTGTCTCAAATGTAGTGTCGAGAATTTCTCGAAACAGTAATGTCTAACTTAACGAAACAGTGGCGTTCCAAAAAATACTTGACTACTGATTGACAATAGGTCAAATTGTTGAAGATACATACAGTTGGTTTATAAAAAAACTGGACGACTCTTTAAGATTTGATCATTTTGAACAGTGTGTTTAATTGGTCTGACATTATGTTATATTTATTATGACAGACAAATAATAAAATAAACAAACAAACAACAAACAATTGATTACATAAATATGTTAATTCATAAATTGTAATAATTATTCAGCTCTCAATTTTGATATTATTTAGAATTCCTGCATTTTATAAAGAGTATATAAATGAGAGCTTTTACATAAAATAGGGTTGTTGGTATTATTTTTATTATTATTAAGAAATAAAAAAAGGCCTTAACTCAACAATATACTAAAGCAAGAATTGTAACCAGATTAAAAGATAACTGGGCCCTATCATAGGCAGCAAAACATTTTAACATAAGCACAATCACAGTTTTTCTATTAATAAAAAATGGAGGGAACAAGAAACTCTCTAAAGAAAGCGAGGGTCTGGAAGACCAAAACTATACTAAATTTAGGTATGTAAAAATAAAATTAATATGTTGTAATATCTCCATCAGCATTGATAACAGTTTGTAGCCTCCTTAGTTCCAGCGTCGTCTACACGTGACATAAAACATGCTTTGTTTTGGAATTTTTTCTGGAATGTTAGTTTAGGTTGGCAGCCTTGAAAAGTGGTTTACTGGAAAGCCAATAGGTAGCATCGTCTGCTAGTGTGAGTTTTTAGTTCATTCATTCGCATTTGACGACTGTGAAGGAGAAGTAAAAATGACAGACTGTCCCAACCGGCCAATTCCATGTTCAAGTTTCTATAAGTATTTTTTCTATTTTTTACTTATAAAATTTGCATTTAATGATTGAACACTTATCTTGAAGACTTGTTCTTTTCATCTGTAAATAATAGACAATTATCCTTCCGTCCATATTTTTCAAGCTGTTACCATGGAAACGTTTTTATCGTCTGACGGAGACATTGAGATTTTAGATATATTTTTTTACTTTGATTTGATTTACTTTGATTTGATTATTAAAATATACAATTAGAATTTTTTCTTTAATTCTGTGACATCCTGGTAACATTTTAAAGCGAATACTAATAAAAACTATTAGGCCGATTAGTTTTTTATATAAATATTTTTATATGCTATTTATATGTTAAACCTGATATACTTCTTGTTAACCAAGTTTACAGTTGGAAATCATAAACTAAATATGGTTGCAAGGAGTGGAAGATGTAAAATAGTTTTTTTCAGCAACTTTGATGATATCTATTATGGGATATTCTCGGATTAGGATATATGGGGCTCCAAAAACCAAAGCAGAGTGTGTAAGTAACCTCATGCGAAGGGATAAATATTTTTGTATACGAAAGAATCTGAAGGTTGTGTATGATGGTGACGTTACGGATGAACAAAAGAACACCAACAAGTTTTGGAAAATCGAACCACTGATCACGTCAGTTAAAACAGGTTGTTTGCTGAATCCGAAACCTCAAGTAATAGCTATAGACGAACAAATGATTTCTTTCTGGAGGCATTGTCTAGCCAGACAAGTAATCAAAATAAAGCCTAATCCATTTTGTTTTTTTCTTTTACCTGGAAAAAGCTGACTCTATAGGTGATGATGAAAGCCTTAAACTTCTAGATGTTGGTGTTAATGCTGTGTTGAAGCTTCTGTGTACGTTTCTTCCTGGCATTTCAGTTTATATAGATAGATATCTTAATTCTGAAGATCTTTTAGATTTAATACATTCAGAAAGATAAGCTACAGTTACTGGCACTTTAAAACAAATAAGAATACCCAAGAACTCCAACTGATTTGAAAAAAGAAGGTAGGGGGGCAATTTACGAGAGTATAAGATCAGACAAGAAGTGTCTTTTGTGAAATGGTTTGAGCCTTGCTGTCGATAAGTGTAGAGAGGATGATGTAAAATACAAAAAATATTCATTGAAGTCAACAGGCCTCTGGCAGTTAAGGTTTACAATGCCAATATGGGAGGCAGTTTACTTCTTAGACCGAATGGTAAGTTATTACAGATTACAGGAATTCTGCGCGAACTATGAAATGGACAGTCAGAGTTATCATGCATATGTTTGACTTCGCAATTTCAGCATCATGGATCAAATACTGACGAGATCAGCGACTTTTTGGAACCCATAGAGAAGATATTATGGATCTCTTCAGTTTTGAAGAAGAATATGCATATTTCCTGGCTCATGGTCATCAGGAAAGCTCGGAGGATAGTGATCCAGATTATGAGTGTTATTATGAGTGTGCCAACCAATGATCGACACTCACTTTGAAAAATGCGTGGATATGAAGGAAAAAAAACATTAAAGAGCATCAAATCAGTTGTTAAGGGGTTTCTTGGGAATCAAAAAATCTCAACTACAAAGAAGAAGTAAATGGCTTGGTAAGAAGTTTCCAAAACCTAGGTTGTCTTATGAATAAAACCAGTTTGTACCTTCTAATCAACGATTTTTTTATTGGTTTCGTCTTAATATTTTCATTTATTAAGCATAGCCACTATAGCAGACTTGTCTTTTTGTATAACAGTTAGATGGCGATTTGTGAAAAATCTGTACGTGATAGGGAAAAACCGATGGCAAATTGAGAATGAACACGGCAAACGAGTTCTAAAACAACTTTCACTTCTCAGTCATCGATTAATTTTTTTAAAATTGCAGCTCTGTGTTATTTATTTCTGCATATTTTTTGTTAGGGTGCTTAGCTTTTCGTATATCTCTGTTTGGTTTATAATTTGCCAACAAACTGTTAGTTTTTTGGCAAGTTATTACTATAAATTAATAGCAGTTGTATTAAAATAATATCGGTAAAATAATAGTAGTAATAAAACTATACTCTTAGTGTTATTATTCAAAAAAAGATGATCCTAATAATTATAAAAAAATCTGTTTAATAAATAGACAACTGCAAACTGTGTGTGAGGCTCAGATAAGAGAAGAACAATGTGGATTTAGGAAATATACGCTATAAAATAATAGCAGGTCTGTAATGTCGCACGGCAGTGAAAATGTAACAATCATAAAAAATACAACAGCAGAATTGAAGTGTCGATAATATCATTATTAGGAAGGGTTAAATATTGGATAATACTTGGCAGATTACGTAATGAAGAAATAAATAATGAATTTAAAGTCGAAATTATACAAAAAAATATAAGAAACTATTTTAGAGAAAAATGGGAACAATATTTAGCGAGCATAAATACATATAGCAACTTTAGACTATAACCAGCAGCCTTATCCTCCAGTAACCATCTTGAAAAAAGGGGGAAGGGGTTTTCGCGCTGTTCTCATAAAGTAGTAACCCTACAAAAGTTTTATCAGATAATTTTTTAGCAAATTACAGTTTACAACTTTATTTCTATTACTTCTAATCGTAAAATGGAAAATAAAAAAGTTATAAACCAAAATAACTAAAAATTTTCGAACAAATTTTCTCTGGGGTCCTTGGACCAAAATTGTTTATAATTTTTTTTGCTAATCTTATAAAAAAATGGCCTTAGAGCAATATCGTAGAGTGTTTTTTATAGAATAATTTTCACTACAATTTTTTTATAATTTTATTAATTTCTCTGTATTTTACAGCGCTCAGAAGTTTACCACTTCTTTCTTCTTGAATACTAGCCATCTTTGAATAATGAGTGCAAAAGGTTTTCACTCTATATCTCGTAAACTAACAATCCTACAGAAAATCTTATTAAAAATTATTTATTGCAAATTAAATTGTCTACAACTTCATTTTATCACTTTTAATCTTAAAATGGAAAATAAAAAATTTTGGAACAAATTTTATTTTGGGCCTTATAACTTTTTTTTTATATTTTTACAATAAAATTACATCAGAACAATATCAAAGAGTCCTCTTTATAGAACAATTTTCACTACAAATCTGTTTAATTTTATTAATTTCTCTGGACTTTATAGCGCTCCCAAGTTGGCCGGTTTCTTGAATACTCGCCATCTTGGAATAAGGGGTACAAAGGGTTTTCGCGCTATATCTCGTAAACTAACAACCCTACAGAAAATTGTATCAGACATTATATGTAAAAAATGAAATATTATCTATGAATTAATTTATTTTTATTAGTTTTTCTGGTAAAATGAAAAATACAAAAGTTATTAACAAAAATAATTAAAAAATTTTGAATAAATTTTCTTTTCAGCCTTAGTTATTTTACAATAAAATGACATTAGAGTTTTGCAACCAATTATTTCCACTACAAATTTGTATAATTGACAATTACATTAATTAAATTTACATTCATTTTTCTGGGTTTTACAGCGCTCCGAAGTTGACTGGTTTCTTGATTACTCGTAAAGAATACGATCAAAACTTAACATATATATATATATATATATATATATATATATATATATATATATATATAATATATATATATATATAAGAAATACTGGATATTATTGACTGTCGATATAAACAAACAACACAGTTTATTAGGGTTGCAGTCAGAAATATTGGCCGGGATGTTAAAAAAACATCCCGTGTTTATCTATACCGTGTAGTAACTGTAATAAAATTTACATAGGAGAATCATCTCGTAATTTTCACAGCAGGGTGATATCACATCGCAGTGACATAAAAACCAAAAAAAAAATCAATGCATGTGCATTGACAGAACATGCACTAACTCTAAAACATGAGTTCAAGTTCGATGATTCCTGTATTTTGGCAAAAGAAAAGAACCATTTAAAACGTGTTTTTTTGGAAATGTGTTTCATAAAATCTAGCACATCTTGTATCAATAAAAAGTCCGATATAGACAAATTAAGTAACATTTATTGTAAGTAATATTTGTTGTTTACTAGAAAAACACCAAAAATAAAATAAATATTTACCTGTACAAAAATTACACCTCTGTATAATATGTTGCATACCATTACGACAGGTTAAAAAAAAGTATAGCCACCTAAGAAAGGAATCTAGTATTTCTTGTAAAGAAAGATAACATCAATTTACACCTAATTACATATTAATAACACTGTTTTTTTTCTATCCATTCTCTGTATGAGTTAATATACACCAGTAAAACATGCCATCAATCAAGTTTTACTATTTTTTCCAACAAATATTTTTAAAATTTTATGATGTATTTTGTCCATAATTGTATATTTTAATGTGTGTGGTATATTTTGTGTTGTATATTTTAATATAAATGTTGAGTGTTCAATGCTTACAAAAATAATCTCAACGACTAGTAAGTTACACTGAAGAATTGTGATATTTTTTAAATATTTACATAATTGTCTTTTACAGTGTCTTGAAAAAGGAATAAAACCATTCCGAAAGCTCGACAAAAAGTCAAAAGAGTGTTTTTTTTAACATCCCGGCCAATATTTCTGACTGCAACCCTAATAAACTGTGTTGTTTGTATATATATATATATATAATATATATATATATATTATATATATATATATATATATTATATATATATATATATATATATATTAATGTGATATCAAGAATTTTAATTTTAAAGCTTTAGAAAAAATTAGAAAAGAAATTTAATCTTTGCAGATAAGTTAAATAGTAAACTTATAAATATTAGGGAAATCTGCAAGAAAAACTCTAATGTGTATCAATTGTTTCGCCGAACGTTTTCGCCAAAGAGAATTAATTTGGCTTCTTCAGGGCTGAAAGAGAATAAATTATAATTAGCTACCATATATTATCTAATAAAAAACATTTATCTTACCGTAAATTTTAGAAATGTCGAGTTAGGATGTTAAAAAACTTAGCTAGTAACAACATAGTGGTGTTTTTTGTTACTATGTGCAAAAAAGTTTTTTTTAAAGTTGGAAATGTATGGTAGCTTTGAACTTAAAACGCAAAGGTTTACCCAAGGTTAATCGAAAAACCCAATGTAACTATATTTTTTTTGTGTGTAATTGTCAGCGCTTGCCTTCTGAGAAAACAGAACCTCACATTCAAACTTTATAACAATCAAAAATTTAGTTATTGCCGACAATTCAAAGAATTACTTCCTTTAAATGTAGTTACATTGGGTTTTTCTATTAGTGACTATAAAATCAATCATAGATTTGTGCTCCATGAAGTGGTCAAATGTATATTGTGCAGTTCGTTAAAAGCACAGAGATTAGCCATAAGTTCTCCATTTGCATTGACATGGTTTTCATTAAATCTATATTTTACTCCTGGAATTATTTCATTTCCGACTCGTGCAATAAAGTCACCCATAAGAATTATCCCCGGGGGGGTTTGCAGTCCTCGGGGCTATAGATAGATATGACATTTTATTTTTGGTAGTCCATTGTGATGTTCATATGTATTATTCTTTTGTAGATATAACTTCTTCTTTATGTGCCGTCTTCTACCAAAGGTTGGCGACCATCAAACTATAGGTTTCTCTGTTTTGTGCCGCATGTATTATGTTCGCAGCTTCTGGTATTTGAAACCATTCTCTCAAGTTTCTCAGCCGGGATTTCTTCTTTCCGCCCATACCTCCTCTACCTTCAATCTTGCCTTCCACGATAAGCTGTAGCAGACTGTACTTATCATTACGGAACACATGGCCCAGGTTTGACGCTTTCCTTCTTTTAACAGTTGTTAACAATTCCACCTCTTTACCCATTCGTCTTAATACTTCTGTTTTGGTCACTCTGTCTTCCAAGGTATTCTCAGTATACGTCGATACAGCCACATTTCTAGACCCGCTAACTTCTTTATAGTCGCTGCCGTTAACGTCCACCCTTCTACTCCGTAAAGTAGTGTAAAGAGTACGTAGCATTTCGTGGCGCGCCATCGGAGCTTTACGCTTAGGTTGCGGCTGCTTAAGAGCTCTTTTTGATGAATTTGGATCTTCCTATTTCAATTCAGATCTTATTCTCTACGTCTTGGTCCCACTTATCATTTACTGTAGATCCCACATATTTAAATCGGTATACTCTTTCAATACGTTCGGCTTCAATATTCAGGTGATATGTTGAATGTTCTTTTTACTGATCACTATAAATTTAGTTTTCTTGGAGATATAACGGCAGTTATTTATGTTGTCTTTAAATTTATTATGGACAAAAATACCTACACCTGCTTGTGCTCGTTCTTCTTTCTTTACTCCACTGTATGCTAGAAAATACTGGTTATGGTTTCTTTGGCCTTTACCTTTCTTCTCGGTTTTTTCGATTGCACAAATGTCTATGTTTTATATATTCTATTCAGTTCTTATATTATCTCTTGGTCTTTGTTGTTGAAAGAAGTAATGTTTTATGTTGCTAATCTGATTGTGGACTTATTTTTCCGTCTCGTTTTCCTTTTATTTGCTTGGTTCGTCATCTTAGTTTACGTCTGATTTCGAGGCTTTATATCGTTTCTTTAAGTCTTGTTTTCTTTTACAATGGGTAGGGTGCTAATCTGGCCCATTAACCCTCCTCTTTTATCCGGGCTTGGGACCGGCTGTGGACATGAACGCGGCTTCTGAGCTAAATTCATGCAGGTTTGAAATGTCATTTTAATTTTAGAAAACTATTGTTAATATGATTTAAATGTATCTAAACTTTTGAATTTTTAAATAAGACATATTTTTTTATCCCTCAAATAATATCAAGATTAGTAAAATGTACCAATAAAATCTAAACTAAACCTACACATTTGCTAACGCTTTATCTGTCCGACTATTTAAATAATATGGGGAGCCAAAGATTATAACGATGTGTACATATTTATATCGAACTAGACTATATACAATAAATTGATCAACATTTAAAAACAGATAGAATATCCTGTATCCACGGCTTCAATATCGGCATATTCCTTTTTTAGAATTAAACTCAGTCTTTTCTCATCATATTTTCTATTAAAGCTGCAAAAATTGTCGAAAGTATTTTTGAATTGAATTTTATAAACGCGCTTTCTGTGAAATCCAGGGTTTTGATTTTACACAATATCCTGTATCCTTGAAAGCTATTCAGCTCTTCCCGGTATTCCCGGAGTCTCTCATGTACCTAATCAATAACGTTTTAACAGTCATAAAGTTGTAAGTTGAACGCTAAACATCATGCAAACAAGAATCCTGCGC
The DNA here is from genome assembly GCA_918026665.1 of Diabrotica balteata. Taxonomy (NCBI): domain Eukaryota; kingdom Metazoa; phylum Arthropoda; class Insecta; order Coleoptera; family Chrysomelidae; genus Diabrotica; species Diabrotica balteata. Next base: position 128,086,795 of record OU898279.1, read on the forward strand.
CCGATGAAATTTTAATATGAATGAGCGAAAAATGTGTTTCAATCTCAGAGAGCGATTTTAATACAATCAATTAAATTTTTCGTCAAAAGAGGAAAAATTACTAATGGTACATTAAACATTTCTTTTTATGTTTTATATTTAAATTTTTTACAAATATATTTTCAAGATTACGGTACATACCATACGGTTTTGCTGCTCGCTGGTTTACTTTTCTGATTATCATCATCGTTCTGGTTTGGGTTCTAGTCTCAACAATTTTCTTCCAGTCTTCCTTAGCTTATATCTTCTGCCAAATACATTCTTCCATGTTTCTCACATCTTCATCGATATTATCGATAAATCTTTCTCTGGGTCTCTTCTTCTCCGCAAAATATACCACTGAGTGTTTTTTTTTACTAGATCATTTTGCTCCATCGACATTAGGAGTACTTAATAAAACTAGATTTCCACAAAATAGAACAAGAGTGGATACACGTTGACAAATATATAAACATTTTTATCATAACAATAATGCTTGGTTATATGCAATATGTTGAGTCCTTGACTCACTTGTCATGTACATGATAGTGCTAACTCTTAAAACTAAAAAGATTCAATATAGAATTTTAACTTCCTTCTGCAGTTCTGTATTAGCTTAACTATGAAATTATTACATGAAAATATTACAACTCAACAACATTCAAAAGTTCCCTAAAACAGGTCAATTTAGCTTTTGACAATTACCTTGTAAAAATGTGAGCTTGTTGCTGATCAGACGGTACATACTTTAAAGAAATGAGTTCCTTTTCCAAAGAATCTGTAATAAAATAATGGATACCATCAATATGTTTGGTCCTTTTTGATTCCAACGTGCAAGCTATCTTAATACATGATTGGTTATCTTTCTCTCTAAATATCAATTTTAGGTTATTATTCACCTCAAGCAGAAATTTTGAATTTTGTGATAAAATAATCTGGCAGAAGTTATCTTTGTTATAATCTTTTTGCTGTCCTGAAATATTTTTTCAGTGAACTGTACTAGGGTCTTTTTTACTTTGGGCTTCTTGATTAGGCTTTTTGGGACACTGCAGAATGAAACTAAGCTGATCAAAGAAGTACTGCTTCCATAGCAAGACCCTCAGCAATTTCGTTATCAATAACCCTTTTATGCCCTGACAATAATTACAAAGGTCCTTTGTTATATATATTTTTTAATAAAGGTCTTCTTCTTTTTTAAGTTCCATCTTCCATTGAAGGTTAGAAACCATCATGGCTGTGCAGACCCTGTTAACCTCTGCTCTAAATAGTTTTACACTACCATTTCTCTTTCTTCGAATTTTGCCTTGCTAATAAGCTGCAATAATGAGTATCTTTGCCCTCTCCTAACATGGCCTAAGTTCTCAAGTTTTCTTCTGTTGATACTCAATATTATTTCAGCTTTATTTCCTATTTTTCTAGTAATTTCTGCGTTTGATATTCTTTGAGTCCATGATATTCGTAGAATTCTTCTGTAACGCCAAAATTCAAACGCAACCAATTTATTCAGATGCACTTCTTTTAATGTCCATGCTTTTAAGCCACAAAGAAGAGTAGTAAATACGTAACGACAACAAAGAACCTTTTTAAGCTTAACGAATGATGCACGTGTTATATCGATATATGTCTTAATTTCTTTGGTTTGGTCTACATTTGATGTTATCAATGTTTCTAAGTATTTGTATGTATCCACACTCTCAATTACAGTATCCTCAACACTCAATTGGATGTTTGCATTTGCTGATTTAGTCATGATCATGGATTTAGTTGTTTTCAAAATTATCCTTAGTCCGTATTCATGACAGCATTCATTAAGTCAATTACTATTTAACTGAGAATAAGCCACAATTAATTAATTGTGGCTTATTCCCAGTTAAATAGTAATTAATTTAAAATGCCATAAGAAAATAGCTTCAGAACAATATTTATTAAGTCGTTGCATTACGTTCTGTAAATCATTATTGTTATCCGTCATTACTACTGTATCGTCTGAAAAACGCAGGGTATACACAACTTATCAATTGATTACAGTGACTTCTCACTGTAGACATTATAGTGTAGCGGTGACAGCACGCAAGTATGGCTGAGTCCTCTCTGTATTTTGATATCTCGGGTATTCTGGTTGTCAACTCTGATCTTGAAAGGTTGATTCCAATATAGATTAGATATAATTTTCATATCACGACTGTTAATAGTTTTGCTTTTTAATATATCTACAAGCTTTTTATATTGCGCCTTACCAAATGCGTTTTTAAAATCTACAAAACATAAGTACATGTCCTGATTCTTATACTGCATCTCTGGGTCAGGACATTTAACCCTAACAAAGCGTCTTTTGTGCCCATACCGTTTCTTAAGCCAAATTGTATGTCACTAATTTCATATTCAAGAGTTTTAACAATTCTGCTGTGTATTGTTTACAAAAATGTTTTAGATATTGCCACAAAGGTAAATTACAGTTATTGTCTGAGGATTGTGGCAGTCTGATATATCAGATTTTAGAGTTCAACCATTACATCAATAACATCTTCAACAATGAGTTTTAATAATTCAATGGACACATCACCTGGTCCGGTAGCTGTGCTCTCTTTTTTGTTTTTGATGGCATATATAACTTCTTCCCATAATATTGGTGGTCTGGTATCCTTTGTGGTTTCTAATGAGAGTTTAGTAAATTGAGGTGTTTTTAGGCTATATCAAGCATAAAAATCTTCAAGGGGAATTAATAATAATTCCCCTTGAAGTATTCTATTAGTTCTGAGAACTATTGATCGTCTAGTGTTAAAACTATTAATCCTAGTATTATTTCTTAATGTATTTTATCTGTTACGTTCCGCACATTTTTTTAAAGATTATTTTTGTTTTATAACCAAACTTTAATCAGTAGTTTCAATTTAACTCATTCTGTCAATCAATACAATATCAGTAAGATATTTGTATAACGATTTTGAACTTGGCAACACCACATATTATCAGTGGTTTGTTTGCAAACATAACAGTTCCTGTTCTATAGGATGAGTATTATTTAATTTCATGGCCAAACACAAGCTTCTACGTATTTATAGTAGTAGTACATACATAAAATACCTTACAAAAAAGATTCATGAACATACTGATAATCTTTCATGCGCACTATTGTTTGCAAATATTATTTACGAAAAAAATATTACATTGATAAATCTCACAATATACTCAATCGTTTGAAATATAAATTAACCATGTTTATCACTATTGATTTCTGTCCCGCTCTAATTCCGTTTAATTTTAAGATGCAGAGAGTTACATTTGGCATACAATAATAAACGTAATGTAAGGCAACAGTATCATAATGATATAATATAATAGCAAATAATAACCCATTCTAACGCCCATGAAGATACTTCCAGGATGTAGGACCAATTCCCTGTATATCTTTGTAAGGGTAAAATTATCACCAGAGACTGGAAAATATGCACTAAAAATGTCTTAAGACATGCACGCAATATGCATTTTAAAACAGGCGGAATGTGTACAAATATTCATTTATAATACTTATTTTTATAAAAAAATTTAAGTTTAGGTTAAATGCAATGTGGTTTGAATTTAAACAAATTGTATTATTATTTCTTGATATACAGGGTGTCCCCGAAAATAGTGCGTTCCTTAAATGTGTAGTAGCCCAGGCTGTGGGGGGGGGGGTGGGGTGGGGGGAAAGGGTGTTTTACACTGTAATCAAGGAGTTTAATTATGTAATGTGGCCTAGATTATAAAGGGCAACCTTAGGAGCAATCCCCCAGTTCATTCAACAAAAAATTTTTGGTTATTGTTTATTTATGAGCGTTTATAGGTGCAAATACGTATTGTTTGAGTTTTTTTTTTATTTTTTGCCTTAATTGTTTTAATGGTTAATGTCTGTATACATTATAAAAGTATTCTAAAATACCTTTAATTTGAGCCGGTATATGTTCAATTTAATTTATTTATTATTGCAAAAATGAGGAATAAAAGTCAATATTAAAAAACGTAATATTGATTGCAAAATTGCTTTTTTTATTTCCAGTATTTCATTAAGGCCTATAAAATTACGAATCGAAATAGCCCTAGTAGACCTAGATATAATAATTCAATCGCATTTATGATACAGGTAAAATACCCCAAGATTGGCTGTAATCAATATTCATCCCACTACCAAAAAAGCCAAACCCACAACACTGCAATGAGTTCCGTCTGATAAGCCTTATGAGTCATGCAGTAAAAGTCCTACTAAAAATCGTACATAATCGTATCCATAGAAAATGCGAAACAATCATCGGAGACGATCAGTTTGGATTCAGAGCCGGCATGGGAACGAGAGAAGCCCTGTTCAATTTACTAGTTCTCGCCCAAAAATGCTACGACCAACAGAAAGATATATTTATATGCTTTATAGACTTCGAAAAAGCATTTGATAGAGTAAGACACGACCTACTATTAGAACGTTTGCAAGAAGTCGGTTTAGATGGAAAAGACATCAAATTCTTAAAAAAACTTGTACTGGAACCAAAAAGCCAGAGTTAGGATCGAAGGTTCCACATGGTTCACGCAGAAGTAGAAATTAGGAGGGGAGTTAGACAGGGATGTGTTCTCTCGCCTCTGCTGTTTAATCTTTACTCCGAGTTTCTATTTAAAGAAGCATTGGAGGATTCCAAGGATGGAGTCAAGGTGAATGGCGTAAATATCAACAGTATCAGATACGCCGATGATACAGTGTTAATTGCGGATTCCGACTCAGGTCTACAACGACTCATCGACAAGTCCAACTCGATCTGTGAGCAATTTGGTATGAAAATAAACATTAAAAAAACCAAAGTGATGTCAATCCGAAAAAACCAAACGTACCTCAACCTTGCACAATAAATGGGCACATCTTAGAACAGGTCAATAGATTTAAGTACCTGGGATGTTGGATCGATAGCAGCCTAAATCCTGATCAAGAAATAAGATCGAGAATAGAACAGGCTAGAAAATCTTTCGAAAAAATAAAAAAACTGCTTTGTGATTCTCGAATAAAACTCGAAATTCGACTACGTTTATCAAAATGCTACGTCTGGTCGACTCTTCTATATGCAGTTGAAATGTGGACCCTTAAAACATCAACCGTAAATAAATTGGAGGCCTTTGAAATGTGGATCTACCGGAGAATACTCAAAATTTCATGGACATCGCATACCTCAAACATAAAAGTGCTGCATAGAATAGGCAAGGAAAGAGAACTTTTTAACACAGTTAAAGTAAGAAAAACATCATGCCTAGGCCACAAACTGAGAAATAATAAGTACCAATATGCCCAACTTATAGTGAAAGGAAAAATCGAGGGAAAGAGAGGCCTAGGAAGGAAAAGACTATCATGGCTCAGAAACATCCGACAATGGACAGGGCTAAATTTTGAACAGCTAATAAGAACAGCTGAAGATAGAGAAGAGTTTAAAATTGTAGTAGCCAACCTCCATTGAGGAGAGGGCACTTTAAGAAGAAGAAGAAGAAGACCTAGATCGCTTAATTTGTTGCTGAGATACGTTAATTAGTTTATCCCACGACCTTCAACTTTGAATGCTCATAGGATTGCAAACAAAAAATGGTAGATGGCTAATTCTTGTTTCATTCTCTTCCCAAAGCCGTAAATTTTCATATTCTATTGAAAAATACTGAAAAAATTTTTTGAACCCGTTAAAAACACTTACATTCAGCTGGTAACAGTTACCAGCTGAAATCCGTTTAAAGAGGTCTACCCTCCGGACGCTGGTACTCACGTGAGGCATGGTTATATGTTGCCTGAAGTTAAATTTAATAAAATATTAAACATCATTCATTTTTAACAACAATATGCACATTTTTTGGTAACTTTAATTACTGTAAAGGGTTTTACCCTAATATTTTGGTGGCTCAGGCATGTTAACCTGCTTTTAACCTGATGATGGAATTATTATTTCGAAAACGTTTGTTATTTTGATGTAGCCCTTCTAAGGGTTTTTTGAATATACCTATTTACAAAGATTTAAAGCTCTTTTTGTGATACATGGTATACAGCCAGCTGCAGGAATTTATTTTCTTTGTGGATTTTTAGACTAAGAAACATTTAGGTTAATAATGTAATAAAATTAGCTACTTACCTTCTTCTTCTTAACGTGCCCTATCAAGTCCCCTTGACGTTGGCGATTAACATGGTGAAACTGTCTCTGTCTCGAGCTATTCTAAATAGTTGCTCAGTTTTCTTTATTCCTGTCCACACCCTGATATTCTTCAACCAAGAGGCCTGCTTTCTACCAATTCCTCTGCGTCCTTCGATTTTACCCATCATAATAAGTTGAAGAATATTATATCGGTCTCCCCTTACTACGTGTCCAAAATAGGCCATCTTTCTACATTTGATGTTATCAAGCAGCTCGCGAGCAGCATTTGCTCTTTCAAGGACTGCCACATTTGTCAGCATAGCCGTCCATGGAATTTTTAGTATACGTCTGTGCAGTCACATCTCGAAGGCCTCCAGACGATTAATCGTGGATATTTTTAATGTCCATGCTTCGACACCGTATAAGAGGACTGAACAAATATAGCATGCGCTTTCGAAGTTGAAGTTGCAAGTTATCATTACAGAAGAATGACCTCATTTTTAAAAATGTCGTGCGGGCTATCTCGATTCTACATTTTATCTCTTGATCTGGATAAGCTACTTACCATCAATTGTTTTTCTACAACTGCCATGTTTGTCACTTGCGATTAACAGGTTAACTAAGTTAAAATGTGCTCTCAGCAATACGGCATGCTGCTGTCAGATTCACTAGTATGTGCACTACGATAAACCGTTGGACTAAGCGCTGTAGATTTAGTTCTTGCCAAAAAAATATATAATACGTGATAATGATAATAAAATGATGTCCATTTAATTGGACATCAGATCTCAATAGGATATAATACTGTTGTTTTCGACGTTTTTCAATAATCGCCCTGTATCTCGCTTATGATGGGAGCTATTGATGATTTGATTAAAAAAATTCTTTACTTTAACGAAAAATGAAGTATGTAATGACATCTTAACTATTTTTTTTCTGCCGCCTCTGGTTTTCGGTATACCCTGCCAAACCTATCAATTTTGGACATCCTGTATACATCTTCATAATATACAATCATTCCATAATATATTTTTATTAGTTTATTAATGTTAACGAAGTTAAAATGTCAGATGGAATTAGAAGAATTTGTATTTAAGATTTAATACTTTACGACAAAAATGGCCGACTTTGTGCCCAGTGTTTTTCAAAACAGTATTAATTCGTTGAAGCCTAGTGTGAATAACAAGCTTTAATGATTTTTTGTTTAAACATGAGGAAGCATGTCCTATAAAAAGAGAAATTTAAAAAGAAAAAAACGTTTTGAAGCTTAAGCTACATATAAAAATCTCTTTTTAAATAATAATTTAACTTTACCTAATTAACAAAATGCGATCCACGTCAAAATCTTCTTTTATCCTCAAAGTTGTACCGAATTTACGATGTTGTTGTTGGCCCTTTCTGTTCCAATTTTTATACCTATGTTGAATTAAGCTCCCCTAAGCGAGCCTGCTGTGTGTTTTGGAATCATCTCATCTTTATTAATTGCTATCCCGGCAAGGAGTATTACTTTAGGGACTGTTTTCTTTCCCAAAAGCATTGTTGTGGAGATTATATGACATGTCTGATGAAATCACAAGGTTAGCAGGGAGAACGACTTGGAAAAGATGAGACAAATTGTTTGATAATTTAATAAAAAGTTTGGTAAATAACTTAAAAGTAAGTAAAGAAGGAAAATTCAATTACCATGTCTATTAAAATGACTTAACTTCTCTTAAAATAAAATGAAGCTTCTTATAATTTTAATAATAAGAAATATAACAAAAGAAAATAGACATAGAATATTTAAGAGCGTCATAAAAAGTGTAACAACTGGCAACCGAAATGGATTTTTGGAGATGTGCTGCTGGTAAATCAAGGTACGTAGAGTTAGGATTAATAGAATTCAAGAAATTATGAATATCAGGCATGCAGTAACCGAAGACATTAATACAAATCAACTAAGATGGAATTGTCACGTGCAGAGAATGAGCGAAGATCGGTTACCTAAACAAACACTACATTTGACACCACAAGGTTAAAGAAAAAGAGGAAGACCTATACTAAGTTAGACAGAAGGCATTGATAAAGACACCAGAGAAAGAAAAATAAACGTTTACATATACACTTACACAAAAAAACCCGAACAAATCCTTGAAGTTTATAACATAGTTTTTTCCATAATTTATTTATGTAGGTATTAATTATTGTCATTGGGCTAATTAAATAAATCAATCATCGCAATGTAATAACCGTATATAGTTTTTTTTTCTTCCAAATTTGAACAATATAATTATTATTTATTGAGTATATATTTATTTATATCAATTGTAAATAATATTTTTAAATTATTATTTAAATAATACAATGCAGTAAATATTAATATTAGTTAACTTAATTTTAAATTGCGCGGTGTTTAAAAACAATATACTATCGCAAAAATGCAAGTTTTTACCTGTTTAACAATCGCGCGCTCATACTTGATTTGTTATTACTTAAACGCTCATTAGGAAGACTATTGTTTAATGCCCATTAAAAGGGTATTATATTATTAATGTGTTATTAAAAAAATGTGAATGGATTTAAAATGTCTTTTTCCGTACCTCTTCTTAAATGAAAACTTACCGAAGAAAATTTAGTTTGTATTTTTTGTAATAACATCAACAATATTAAGTTAGTGCAAAAACCTAAAGTAGATTTTTACATAACAATACAAAATGCTGCTCTTCGGCGAAAAGACAGTGTGACTGAACAATTTAATTTAATCTAGCCAATATACCTTGTACTTCTGACGCACTTTACCAACACTTGTTAAGAGCTTTCGCTAAAACATATATTTGGCGAAATGCCATATATTCCCGCTATCAAACTCTCGATTTTACACAATATGGATATTATATGTCTGATAGTGGTGGGTTGGGAAACCGTGCAAATGCAAAAAGACTTGCAAAACTAATGCTTGCAACTGCAAGAAAAATCATGTCAACTGTGTACTATTATGTAGATGTGATTGAGATTTTTGTGAAAACAAAGATACTTTTACTGAATGATATTAGTGTGTTATTTAACAATCTTTTGTACAATTATTTTATGTAACTATTATTAGACTTTAGACGAAATTTATATTATAACTCAATTGATATAAATAAATATGTACTCAATAAATAATAATTATTTGTAAGTATATGTAAACTATGCATAAGCACGATAGAGGCACACGGTAGCGCGCGGCGCCGCGGCGGCTGAAAAATCGAGTGTAGGCGCATACTTAACAATTAAAAAATAACGGTCTAAATTAAAATAAGCCCCGATTACTCTTCAAAATCTTGAAGTTGAATGTTTAAACTTTAATTTAGACACTTGGTAACCTCAAAAATAATAATTTACATATGTGTATTCAAGCCTAAAAAATGCGTATTTTCGCGTTTTTCAGACTTTAAATCGCTTATAACTCGAAAACTATCATTTTTAGAGAAAAATCACAAGAAAATTTTTTTGTTTGAAATGGCCCAAAAAACCTAAAAAACGTTTTCCAGATTAAAAAAAATTATTTTTGGACTTTGTTTAAAAAAATTGTTTAAACAATTTCTGCCCAAAAATTTCGCCCGGCACCCATCAGATTTGTTTAAAGGGGACATTTTTGAATCGGAATCCGCGAAGAAACCGAATCAGAAACATTTTCCCAACGGGAGCGGCCTCACAGCCTGGACTACATTGTCATACATCTATCACCTTAATAAAAAAATTTCAATAAATAACACACATTTCAAAAATATATCTCTTGAATAAATATAAATAACTTTTAAATAATTAAATAATACAGAAAATCACTTTCATTTAACAAACAATCACATTACACCTATTTTCTACTACATTGGATAAAATCTATCTCCTTAAGAAACTTCCCCGTTGATTGTCAAACAGTTACAATAGTAAAAACTGAAGATCCCCATCATCAGCAATTACAGGATAGTTTGAGCTATGTTCTCCCAACCACTAATTAATCATATACCGGCATCATTTGATTAATTTTGTATCGACAGACCTGAAGATGCTTTGCTAATTGTAGAAAGCGAAACCGGTCATCTAGATAGTTAAATTAAACTGATTGTGAGTAAGTCTTATTTATTATTTCTTTTACCTATTTGAAATAAACTCACACAAGCAACACATTCATGATTTGAATTAAAAATCGATGGTATTGATGTGATGGTCTGGTATTGATGTGATGCGATGGAACTGCACATAGAAGCAAATTGGAACCTTATAAAAGAGTACACGACATTATCAAAAGACAATTTTCTGCAAATTCTTAGGTTCATTTTTAGCAACACAGGATGGGTTCCCCGATTAGTCCAAGCCTTGCAATTATTGTAACTGATCATTGATCATCTCTTAGATAATGTGATTACGCAATTACCTTTTAAATTACCGTTTATATATAAATATGTCAATGACATCATATGTGCAGTTATAAATATTGAAAATAGGTAACATTCACCTTAATAACAACTAACCTTAATAATTCATCTAAGAACTATCATTTTTTTAACGTTTCTTTTATTTTTTATTTTTATTTTTATTTTTACAACTAACTAACGCTTTTAAGACAATTTAATCTTGACATTCATTACAACCTTCAATGTCAGTTTTTATTTGTGAAATATTTTAATTTCTGTTAAGTGTTTTTTAAATGTATTTGTACGCCATTTTTATAATGTTAAAATTGTTTTACAGTGTACTCCTAATGAAGCTATCAAATAAATAGCGAAATATTGAGTTTATTAGAAAAAACAAAGATTTTTATTATATACCACTTTACCACCTGATGTTGTTGTTGTTTGTTTGTGGTTAAATGACTGCGGACACTAAATCCATTCGCCAATCTTACAATTTGTACTCATTTTTTCATTAGTCATTGTTTCCTATACAATCTTATACTAAATTCCTACTAATACTTATCCTACTATTACTACTATTGATCCCTAATATATAGTCAGTTTTTCCTATTAATTGTTTTTTAGTTATTTATATATAAGTATAATAAGTATAATAAGTGATGAGGTCCTTAGAGTTCCACAGTAAACTTTTCTGCAGCTATCTACTTAATTCAATAGCTACTTTACTGTGGACTGTCCAAGTTCCTCAATTTTTCTTTTTTTTTTTTATTTGTATTGTTTTTTTATTTGTTTCTTAGTTTTTTTTTATTTTTTTTTTGTTTTTTTTTATTTGTTTCTTTAATTTTTTTTTATTTTTTTTTATTTGTTTCTTTAATTTTTTTTTTATTTTTTTTTTACTTTTTTTATTATTTTTTTTAAAATTTTTTTTTTCTTTTTTTTTTCTTTTTTTTTCTAACAAATTACAAAGAAATACTTACTCTATATTTACAATTACAATTTGAGTTTAATATTTAAAACATGTTTATACAATAATCTATATAGAAATTCATTGTTTTCTAATGTTAATAAATAACTTAAATTAATGGGATGGTGGACATCGGTCAAAGAATATAGCGAATTTAAAAAATTATTAACCTTATTGGAAATAAGAGAACAGTCTAAAATTTTATGTTGTAGGTTACCCATCTGACCACAAGTACATTGTGGACTATCAGCTAGATTCATTTTAAACATATATGATGGTGTAAGACAGTGGTTAAATCTCATTCTGCATATAGTTCTTGTCATATCCTTTGTCGACTCCATTTTAGCAAACCAAGATTTATCCGTAATATGGTTTCTGATTGCTCTGTAATGCTTTCCTGTATTTATATTTTCATTAATATACCTTTCTTTCCATTCCTTCTTAAGCTCTTTGAATGTGTCTGATTCTCTATCTCTAGACGTACAAAGATAATCAGTTAATACTCCTTGTGTCACAGCATTTTTTGCCAATTCATCTACTATCTCATTTCCAGTGATTCCACAATGGCTTTTAATCCATGCCAACTTAACAGCTTTGCCTTGTTGCTGAAGTTCTATAATTTTATTTATTATATATAATTCAACGTAATTTACTTTTGATTTAGGATTTATAGCACTAATTTTACTTACAGCACTTTTGCTGTCACTATAAATTATAAACTTTGAATGATCTATATTAGATAAATATTTTAGTGCTTCCACTATCGCTATTAATTCAGCTGTGTATATACTCATGATGGAATTGAGTTTAAACATTTTACTGTTTTTATTATTGTCATCCCAGTATGCACATCCCACACCTTCGATACTTTTGGATGCATCTGTATATAGTACATAATAATCTTTGAACAATTGTGAACTGTCAGATATAAACATTAATTTTCTTAAAGATAAAGGTAAATTGCTGTAGTCCCTTAAGAAGTATACCTGAACTTTTTCTAGAGTATTAAAGTCAATATTGTAATTTGGGTTTATGTCATATTTATATAGTTGTTTATCATATATTGTCATTTTTGAATATAAATCTACTATATTTAGAGTTTTCTTTTTTATCCAATATTTTTCTGTTAAGTCTGCTATCAACAGCTGCTGTATTTTGAATATTAAACTTGACTTTTTCTCGTACAATCTTACTAAAAGTCTGATGCCAAGTTTTTTTCTTCTTATATCCATTGGCATTTCACAGCATTCGACTTGTAGGTTACAAATGGGTGTACTTCTTAGGGCTCCTATACACAATCTAAGGCATTTATTAACGATTTTGTCTATTTTGTTTAAATGACACTGTGATGCGTCACTGTATAATATTGATCCATAGTCGATTATAGCTCTTATATTATTTTTAAATAATAACAAAGAAATATTTGGATCTGCTCCCCATCGTAAGTGTGACACGAATCGAAGAAGATTTATTCCCTTTTCTGTTTTTTTAACTATATTGTCTATATGTTCTTTCCAGAGAAGCTGTCTATCAAGAGTAATGCCCAAATATTTAACATATTTTTGCACTGGATAGGAGACATTGTTTATTAAGATGTAGTTGGGTATCTCTTTTCGTTTTCTTGAAAAAATACATAATTTAGTTTTCGAATCAGAGATATTTAGTCCATGTAAATCACTCCATGTTTTAATATGATTGACTCCTTCTTCAATGGATTTGACTGCATTTTCTATTTTAATGTGTTCTTGATAAATGACTATATCATCTGCAAATTGTAAAATTCTTGTGGAGTTTAAATTTTTAACTAGATCAGCAGTGTAAATTAAATATAACAATGGGCTTAATATTCCTCCTTGAGGTAAACCATCCATCGCTAGCCTTGGACCAATTGTGTTACAATTTACCGATATATAAATTTTTCGACAGTTATATAGTTTTATTATTTTTTGGCAGAAACATTCGGGAAGACCTATTTGTGTCATTTTGTTGTACAGTATAGTTAAATTAACGTTGTCGTATGCTGATTCCACATCTAATAAAAGAGCAGTTACTGAAGAATTTGACGTAAACGCTAAATTTATATCTGTTACCAAGTGGCTCACTGCTTCCACAGTAGAATGATTTTTACGAAATCCAAATTGTGTTTGTGATAGTTTATTATTTTTTTCCAACCATCTTTCGAGCCTAAGTTTTATCATTCTTTCCAGTGTTTTTGTTATGCAGGAGCTTAATGAAATACCTCTATAAGATTCTGCCGAATCAGAATTTCGATTTGCTTTAAGTATGGGAATCACCCGGTACTCTCTCCAACTATCTGGAATATCTTCTGATTGCCATATTTGATTAAAAATTTTTAATAGTGTTTCTTTTCCTTTTTGATGTAAATTTGCCAACATAATATAATGTATATTATCTATTCCCGGAGACGTGTTTTTCTTGTTCTTAAGACTTATTTCTAATTCGTATAAACTAAATGGCAGTGAAAGTGGATGATTAGAGTTTTTACTTTCCATTACATTAATTTTTGAAAATATATTATCTGGACATAATTTTCTCAAAAACTCCTCAACCCATTCTCCTTCGGTCACTGGATTTATTTGTGGTTTAAAGATGTTTTGTAAACGTTTGACTTGATTCCACATATTTTTTATTGGTGTATTTTTGTTTAAATTTTCACAAAAAATTTTCCATGCGTTACGCTTACTTTTTAATATAACTTTTTTCGTTTCTGCTACACACTTATTATAATTTATATAATTTTGTATATTGGACTGTAACTTAAACTTGCGTAAAGCAAGTTGTTGTGCTTAAATAACCTTTTTACAATTGTCATTCCACCAAGTTTTCCTAAATCGTGGACTAGTCCCTGTTCTTTTCACCGGTATGCATATTTTACAATATTCGTTTAATTTATTTAAAAATTGTTGGTAATCTAAATTATTATCGCATTCCATGAAATTATCAGTGATAGAAGAGAACAGAGACCAGTCCGCTTTATTTATATTCCATTGGAATTTTGTGTTTACACATTCCGCTTTATTAACATTAATATTTGACTTTATAACAATAGCAAAATGATTTGATCCTAAAGTATTGTCCACAACATCCCAATCGAAACAATGACTAATATTTGCTGAGCATATTGTAAGGTCTATGGCCGATTTATTAATACTATTAGGTCTACGCACCAAAGTTTCTTTGCCGTTATTTAAAAGTACGAGATTACAGTCCTCAATAGCTTCTAACAGATTTTTTCCTATAGTGTCTACAGTACTACAACCCCAAACATAATTGTGGCTATTAAAATCACCACCAATTATAAAAGGCTTCTCCATACTATTAAAAAACTTTTTCCATTCATTTACCGTAATTTTGAGATTTGGTTTTACATAAATAGAATAAATGTTAATCTTTTTACCGGTTTTAATTTTTATTGATATGCTATTACACATTACGTCATTGATTTGATGAAAAGTAGGAGTATTATCAAAATTAATTTTTTTTTTCAATAGTATGGCCACACCACCATATCCGTCATCCCTATCATTCCTAAAGATATTATAACCAGTAAAGTTAATAAAGCTACTTTTCTTTAACCATGTTTCTGATATTAGTCCTATATCTATTTTATTGTCATATAAAATTTTTTCTAAATAACCCTTATTTGTTTTAATTGACCTTGCATTCCATTGAAGAAATGATATGCTAGCCATCACGATTTAATAATAATTGTAAAATATTGTTTTTCAGTAATTCTAACGTTTTTTCATCTAAATTGCGATTAATCTGATTTAAAGTTGTTGAAATAAAGTTTACTATAATTTCTCCTATATTACTTTGATTATCGTTTTGTATTTGTATTTTATTATGATAAATTGGGCTGTTAAAATTATAACAAGGCTGACTTTGTACTTTTGGAGTTTGCAAGATTTTTCTGTGCGCTTCCATTATCTCTCTGTCTACGTTACTAGAATTAATACTATTTGATCGTTTTCGTTTACAGATTGTATATTTATTGGAAGTACTTTCTTGCTCTTTACTTACTGTTGAATAATATTTTCTATATTTATTATTAGCTTCGTAATATGTTATATTTTCAGTATTCATAATCTTTTTAATATACTCCTGTTTTTCCCTTTCCGTACAATTTGCTCCCTTGTCAGTAGGGCTATGTTTTCCTTTGCACAATACACAAAATAGATTGTTAGGATTGGAACAATTTGATTTATTATGTTCTTCACCGCATCTTTCACACCTATCTTTTCCCCTACATTGAACACGTATATGCCCAAATTTCAAGCACTTTAAACATTGTAGCATTCTGGGTGTGTAATTTTCAACCTCGTATATCATTTTTTCTATTACTACGTTGGTAGGTATAGACTGACCTTTAAACGTTACTATTACAGTTCCAGTTTTTACATAGATAGTTGATCCATTTTCTTGTACCACTTTCCGCATTATTCTTTTTACATGTAAGACTTCAAACCTTATTCCAAACCTAGGTTGAATTAATGATAACAAATCATCCTCTTCTATCTCTTTATCTACAGATTTTATAACACCTTTTCTTTGGGTAAAAAACGTCGGAATATATGCCTCGTACTGTTTGCTTTTTAAATTATCAGATTCAATTAATTTATTAGCACTAGTAAAATTATTAAGCTCTACCTTAATTTTATTCCTACCAACTACCGTGATTTGTGTTATATTATTTTCAATTTCAGGTACTGAACGTAAAATTAATCGGGCCCTGCCTATCCTGTGTAATTTACCGATACTACCGTTTTTATTTTCTATATGTACTATGTATGGTGCACTATCTCCTAATTTATATCTATTATTTAATCTTAAATTTATAACTTTATTTAAATTTGGATTACCTGATCTATCTATTTTATTAAATTGTGTCAAAGCGTCGTTATTAAAATCAAATTGGTTACTTACCTCCTTAGTGCTAATTGTTTGGTTTTTTTCGTTTGTTACCTTATTTATTGTTATGTTGCTATTTTTTTTTTAATTCTTCAAATTCCATCGTCCTATCTTCTCCAAATTCTACATAAAATTTCGCTCTATCTGGAGGCTTCGGTGGAATTTCTTCCATGTCGTTTTTTTTTTATTAAACTACCTATACACGAAATATACCCTTTCTTCCAGACCACTAGTTTAATGTGTCTTTATCACTGCAAGTGATACTGTGAAAGTGAAGAAAAAACCTTTAAAATTGATATTTTTTGTAAGAGCTTCAAAATAATGCGCCTTTCGATTTGACGTTTATTTGACAGATGAACCACCTGATAATTCCTACGTATTTATAAATTATTTTTTGCTCGAAATATTCACTTTTATCATTGCGCCGAGCTTTCGAGCTTCTCTTTGATGTCTTCTTCAGGGCTTTTGAGGTCTAAGTCTCCCGAGCCCCCAGACACAGTGTGATTGGCGCGGGGAATAGCACAGTTGTTGGCGCGAACATTTATGATAGTAGGATTTTGATTGGCGGGTGGACCGGATCATATTTTCTTTATGAGAGGTCTCCATGACGAAAGTAACCGTATGCCGTCATCTTTTTATTGAGACAATTTGGCGTTTTTTCAATTTTTATGGTTTCTCGGACAATTCCTGGTCTCTCTTTGATTCCAGAACCATAGCCCCCCTCCGTTTCTATAAAACATGAATTATCGGGGAAGCCATAGAAATAGAAAAATTATTAAAATATTAAACTGTAATATATATTTTTCCTATGTTTAATTTCAACATAATTTGCTGGTCTTACAAAAAAACCCTATGCAGCTGAGATTTTTTGCATAAATGTTGTATGTGATACTCCCAAGTAAGTCTATGGTCAACAGGGGCGTGCGGTGAAATTTAAAACAAGGGAAGCAATTTATAAAAAAAAATGTAAAAACTCACCTGTATAATGGAATTCAATTCTTCTACCATTTTTCGCAAACTCGTCTATAACTTCATTGTAAGAAATTGGATATTGTGACATTTCTTTAACCAGATTGTTTTCAATTGCCAAAAGGGAAACATTAGAGAGTCGAACTTTTCCTGTCGAGTTTCTTAAGTAAGTCTTTACTCGTTTTAGTGTTAAAAAACTATATTCTATAGAGACACTAGTAGCTGGAATGGTCAGTACTAACTCACATAATTTCACTACCTCCGAATATGCTTTGTCCAAAGGAGTTGTTTTTAAAAACGTTAGTAACTCACTGGCATTATTTTTTGTGTCAATGTCCTCAGTTTAGTATAAAGCTGTTAGCTCAGAACACAATGAAATCAAATCAAAATATTGTCCATGAAGACGTATCAAAGATTTTATTTGGTTTTTAGGAAAATGTGTCTTTTAAATTAATATTGTTGTACAAGGATAACCAACCAGATTGAAGACCATTTGATCAGGTTACAGGCTTTGCGAGATCGCACTGTAACTGCATCAAAATTACAAATGAGGCTGCAAAAGACTCATGAAGTGTTTGTAAGTGGTCAAACTAATAAAAATAGACTGCATGAAATAAGGTTAAATGCTGAAAGACCTGTGAGAGTGCCTGTGCTATCCAAAGAAAATCGCCCTCATCGACTTCAGTGGGCACAAGAACACGCAAATTGGGTTTTTGAGTTAAATATGCACCAGATACAAAACGGACAAGAATTTCATTTCAATTTCAACGACAGCAAGGCTATATAATGGTATGGGGTGGTATCACACTAGGTGGAAGAACCAATCTCGTTTGTCTGAAAGGGTTTCTAAATGCAACACACTACTGCGATAATCGCAGTAGTAGTTGCAATCGCAATGCGACACTCTTGAACTTACTGTTGTACCCTTTGTACAACAAGCTGGTCCCCAATTTCAATTAATGCACCATAATAAGCGTCTTCATACTGCCAAGGTCGTGCAAATATTTCTCGGAGATAAGGAAATTTAGGTTTAACCATGGCCTGCACAATTGCCAAATTTAAACCCAATTGGGAATGTATGGGACATATTGGGCAGACGCATTTTAACAAAATCTTGCATTGATTACAAGACCGAAAATTAGAGAAATAACCTTGAATGACATAAATTTAGAAACAGTAAGGGATTGCATCTACCTGGAACAGATAATAAAAGATATCAAAGAAAATCAAACTACCGAAATTACCGGAAGAATAAGGTTAGCGTGGCCGGGAATTGGAAAACTGAGCTGGATCTTTAAATGCACTAAAATAGAACAATATTTGAATACCAGAATTTACAGTGTATCCTCCCTATATTCACAGACGTGGACACTCACCAAGTCTAATATGGATAAAATAGTAAAGGCACAAAGAGCGATGAAAAGATCAATGTTCAGGGTAAGACTTATAGACAAAAAAACAAACAAATGGGTAAGAAGCAAAACCAAAATAAAAGACGCAGGAGAACATGCTGCCAAATTAAAATGGAGCTTTTTAGGACACAATCCCCGACTGAAGGATAACAGATGGAATCACGAAATACAACAATATAGACCATGGTTAGGCAAAAGAAGCAGAGGAAGACCAAAAATGAGATGAACTAATGACATTAAGAAGATCGGAGGACACAACTGGAAGCAAGTGGCGCAAAATAGAAAACACTGGATTGATTTGAGGGAGGCCTATGTCCAAAGTTGGATTACTTAAGGCCGAAGAAGTAGAATTACAAGACAGCTGTTTGAGGACCTTTCAATGAAGTGGAACAGAACATAGTAGCAAGACATTGACCATCTGATCATGAGTTTGCCTTACAGATGTTGGACAGTAATTAACAACCGTGGAGGTCATACACTATACTAACTTAACCTAAACACTACTTTGTTGGAAGTTAAGGGGCAAAAAATTGTTTTTTAATTTTTTTTTGTTACCATTTTTTGACTTATGGAGTTCTCGTTTAATTTTCCTAAGAGGTGTTGCTATAATTCTAAGAAAAAATGTTTATTTTATATTCAAGACACTTGTTTATAACTTTTTATTAAAAATATTTGAAATAAATTATTTGAAATCCTTCTGTAATATCGCATTTTGTTTTTATCTCCTAGATTATTCTGAAGTGTGTATTTTGGGTTATATTGGAGAGAAAGAAGAGCCAAATGTTTCTATTTTGTCTAAATCATCTTAACAACGGAAACAAAAGCTTAGTCCTGACACAGTCTAAATTATTGCAGGTTAAAAAAAATAGACTACAGCCTAGATTTTTAAATGAATCGAGAAGATTCAAATAAAAACGAAATATAATTTTAAAAATAGCGTTATAGAGTGACGAAACTTTTACCAACACAAATAAAAATAGAAAACATCGATATCGGTTCGAAAAAATTGCCGTGACTGAAACATTTTTAAGTAAAATAACTACATTTTTTATGATAGCATTGGAATGTCAGGTAACGTGCGTTATTTAGCGAAGGGTAATTAAAAAAATATGATTCAGTCAAAATGTTAAAGGTCAAAATCAAATTTGTACATTTATAAAAAAACAGACAAAATCGTTTATCTTTTCCATATATGTTTTGTGATCTTCATTTTTATTTGTCAGATTAATTCCACTAAGTTCTAGAATTATTAGTGACATATATTAATAGTATATTACTTTATGAAGCGGAGAAGCATGACTTTTCTTAACGCGCCCGATATTACGCGCCGAACGAAGTAAGGCGCGTAATAGAGGGCAAGTCAAGAAAAGTCGCTTCTTTGCCGAATAAAGTATACTATTTTTTCTTCAAACGTAGCAATTTTCAACCATAAATAGTACAATTCATACGCTAATTTTACTCGAAAATAACTGTGACAACTATCAAAGTCGTCTAGATGTTAGAAATTAAAATAATTAAAGGTCGATTCAGACACATCAGTCACGTCTCGTCACCATCTCGTCACAGTGATTGCGCCGAATCGAACAATCCGTCATACAAAATATTCTTTAATACAAATATGATGCCGGCATTCACACTCATCAGTTGACGAACAGTTTGCCAGCTGTCAGATAGTTGATAGTTCTGTGACCAAACAGGACCGGTTCGGTACCGTGACTGTGACGTGACTGATGTGTCTGAATCGACCTTAAGTCGTCGGTGGGATTTGCGTCTCCCTGGTTACAGTTGTTTGACAGTTGTTTGCAATTATTAAAGACAGCTTATTGTTGTTCGCAAGCCGCCAACATCGGAAATGATTGCTGAAAGTTGTTCTCGACCATCAGTATCATCAACAATTACCAATGCGTATCAAGAGTTGGAAACATTTTTGCACGGTTTTAATTTTGAAAATGCCTCATTAACTAATTGTACTTTTAATATTACTATAAATAAAAATGATGTTTATTTGTTGTTAATGACATTTTTTTCGGATTGACATCACTTTGGTTTTTTAATGTTTATTTTCATACCAAATTGTTCACAGGTCGAGTTGGTCTTGTCGATGAGTCGTTGTAGACCTGAGTCGGAATCCGCAATTAACACTGTATCATCGGCGTATCTGATACTGTTGATATTTACGCCATTCACCTTGACTCCATCCTTGGAATCCTCCAATGCTTCTTTAAATAGAAACTCGGAGTAAAGATTAAACAGCAGAGGCGACAGAACACATCCCTGTCTAACTCCCCTCCTAATTTCTACTTCTGCGGATGTGGAACCTTCGATCCTAACTCTGGCTTTTTGGTTCCAGTACAAGTTTTTTAAGAATTTGATGTCTTTTCCATCTAAACCGACTTCTTGCAAACGTTCTAATAGTAGGTCGTGTCTTACTCTATCAAATGCTTTTTCGAAGTCTATAAAGCATATAAATATATCTTTCTGTTGGTCGTAGCATTTTTGGGCGAGAACTAGTAAACTGAACAGGGCTTCTCTCGTTCCCATGCCGGCTCTGAATCCAAACTGATCGTCTCCGATGATTGTTTCGCACTTTCTATAGATACGATTATGTACGATTTTTAGTAGGACTTTTACAGCATGACTCATAAGGCTTATCAGACGGAACTCATTGCAGTGTTGTGGGTTTGGCTTTTTTGGTAGTGGGATGAATATTGACTCCAGCCAATCTTGGGGTATTATACCTGTATCATAAATGCGATTGAATAAAAGGACAAATAATTCGATATTTTCTTCGCTGATTAATTTGATGTCAATCCGAAAAAACCAAAACGTACCTCAACCTTGCACAATAAATGGGCACATCTTAGAACAGGTCAATAGATTTAAGTACCTGGGATGTTGGATCGATAGCAGCCTAAATCCTGATCAAGAAATAAGATCGAGAATAGAACAGGCTAGAAAATCTTTCGAAAAAATAAAAAAACTGCTTTGTGATTCTCGAATAAAACTCGAAATTCGACTACGTTTATCAAAATGCTACGTCTGGTCGACTCTTCTATATGCAGTTGAAACGTGGACCCTTAAAACATCAACCGTAAATAAATTGGAGGCCTTTGAAATGTGGATCTACCGGAGAATACTCAAAATTTCATGGACATCGCATACCTCAAACGAAGAAGTGCTGCATAGAATAGGCAAGGAAAGAGAACTTTTTAACACAGTAAAAGTAAGAAAAACATCATACCTAGGCCACATACTGAGAAATAATAAGTACCAATATGCCCAACTTATAGTGAAAGGAAAAATCGAGGGAAAGAGAGGCCTAGGAAGGAAAAGACTATCATGGCTCAGAAACATCCGACAATGGACAGGGCTAAATTTTGAACAGCTAATAAGAACAGCTGAAGATAGAGAAGAGTTTAAAATTGTAGTAGCCAACCTCCATTGAGGAGAGGGCACTTTAAGAAGAAGAAGAATGACATTTGTATTGCTGCTTTGTGACATGTTTCATATTGTTGCCATGACAACATTTTTCCCTCCGCCGTAAAGAAATGGAAAAAAAACTGCTGCCGGCAGAGACATTAAACTTTGACAGGATCAAGTTAGATAAGTAATGTCATCATTATTTGACGTTTGAAGAAAAAAATTATTTTAGTATTGTCTTGACAAGAGGGCAGTCGAATATTTCTCAAAATTTACAAAGGATAGAAAAACTAGAAACTACGTATTTAAAATTTTTCAAAAATCTATCGAATGACAACAAACACGAAATTTTTTATGCAGATTTTGGATTGGTCATGAAAAAATAAGCAACTTTTATTCGAGACTTTTTCGAATTGTTGATAGGTGGCGCTATAATCGAAAAATAAAAACGATTTATCTTGATACCCTAGGACAGGGATGGGAAAACTTTTTCTTTTACGTGCCAATATTTACTAAAGAAAACTGAAGACGGGCCAAGCTGTTGCATTATTGGTTATGTTGTTTGTTGAAATAAAAATATTGAATTTTTGGAAACATTTTATTGTACAATATTACAAAATAAACGATTAAAATACAAAAGCAATCTCTTAACCAATCAAAGAATTCAAGTCCCAGACCTGACAATATCCCAACCATATTTCCTAAATCTTTACCTGTTGAAGGCAAGCAGTATCTACTATAATCGGTTCACAGTTTGTCGATAGCTCACTATAAGTTTAACCCTAATTAGAGAACTGAAACACAGAGAGGATAGGTAATACGATATAATAGTAAAAACCAACCTGAAACTGCCGGTTTAAGATGTTTTCGACTAACCCACCTTGTATCTGAGGAATACAATACAGCGATCAACCTTATAATCCGATTACGAAGGTATTTTGGTTACAGATGACCAACCAGTGTCGTAGAGTATATGATTGAAACATTTATTTGAACTAAATAAATATATTTTTTAAATTGTATTTTTGTCTTTTGTTTTTGTATTTTATTCAAAAATAAAAAGTTTCTTGCCATTTGTAAAAGATACATTTATTTAATTAGGAGAAAGGCACCAAATGTCGCCTGGCAAAATTTTCAATGTGTTCTAAATGTAGCCATTATTTTCGAATCCGGAGAAAACTAGTAAATATTTTTGAAAAATTTAAACGCAGAATGAAATAGTACATTATTACTGAGGGCAGAAAGTCCCTGAAAACTTCTACAATGTTTATTTTAATATGTTATGTAACAGGGGTAAAAATAAAAGAGAAAATATAGTATAATCTTTAATTGAAAATATTGCTTGCAAAAGAAACTTTTTATTTATTCTAATTAATATTTCATTCTGCCTTTAAATTTTTCAAAAATGCCTTTTAGTTTTCTTAGGATTTGAAAAAAAAAATGGATACATTTAAAACACATTGAACATTTTTACAGGCGACATTTTGCACCTTTCCCCTTTAATATCTTACCATTACAACTACTATTACTTACCTTATATAATAACGATTAGAAAACTATTCAAATTCAAAATAAATAGGATCAACTTCGGAATCCGAGTCGTCTTGAGGGTTAGTAATTAGCGGTTGTGTCTCTATGGTCGCATCAATTATGCTATCAAGATCCCACATTTTTTGTTCTTCTTCTATTACATGTCTTAATTCATTTTTCTAGTGTTGTTCTTTAATATGTTGTAAAGACTCGTATAACAATTCACGTACAGCTTGTATTTTATATGACGTATTTTTTCTAGCCACATAACTTTTCATTTGTGCCCAAATGAGTTCAATTGGATTTATTTCGCAGTGGTAGGGTGGAAGTCTAAGGACTGTGATGTTTTGCCTTTCCGCCATTTTGTCAACTACGTATTTCTTGAACTTAGATTTGTGTTGCCAAGCAATTTTTAAAAGTTCTGCTTTTACCATTCCATCTTTGTAAGGCAGATACTTATTCCGCAGCCAGTCAAGAATATCCTGTTTCTTCCAAGCAAACGTTTTAGAGCTAGTTTAATCCCTCTAAACCAAGTGTTAAATAACAATTCTATTGAATATATAAAATCTATTTACTTTCTTGACATGAAATGAGATAATCGTTTAACTTAAAAAGAACATGTGCATTTTCTTCGACAATCTACACAAAATTGACTAAATCTGTTAAGAAGTATAGCTCATAAGCAACGGGGCACGAACTTTTAAACGTTAATGACTTTATTCAGATCCCTAATTCGCTCCAAACTTGATTATGGGGCAGTCGCGTACAACTCGGCAAAAATTTCAATACTAAAAATTCTCGATCCAGTTAATAATTCCGCAATTAGGATAGCATTGGGGCACAAGCCCTATTAAGAGCATGTACTGTGAATCTGGGGAGCCTTCACTTTAGCTTTGAAGGGAATATTTAAACCTTTCGTATACTACAAGGGTGGTGGTGGGATACAAGGTAGGATTTTTCTTTTCAAGAATATTAGATCCATCATTCTATCATCGTATCAGCACAATTCTATACAATAACTTAGACATCACTGTACCTCCTATATACACTTACAAGTTCTGATAATCAAGTTAAATAGTCAACCCAAGTCCATCCACATTTATACTGATGGGTCAAAATCGAAAAATGGAGTGGGTGTTACATTTGTAACAACATTTAGAGAAAACTCTAAAAATGCGAATTCAGGAAGCCAATTTTCGTCAGACGTGATCTTAAAGCCATTTGCCTTCCTTTGTCAAAAAGTCCAAAATGTCCTTTCTTAAATTTGATACTCTCTCAAATGTGTTACGCGGCTTAATCATCTCACTTAAGTATGGTAGAGAAGATCAGAAAATTCGCTTTCGGTGGATTTTAAAAAGTCTTGGATTTGTCTATGCATCAAACCTCTTACTTCTCTACATCAAAACTTCTTATTTTGCCTTTCAACAAAAGACTTTCTCTATGCCTCTTTCATATGCTTATATTTTGCTGCTGAACAAAACAACAATCCAATATCAATACGTTATCGAAAAAAGGGAATATTAGTTTTATTGTTATGCGATTTATTTAAACACGCCAAATTTCAGCATTATTCGTTCAAGATATCTGATACATACGTTGCAAGTTAAATAAACACTTTTAAAACACTGGAAATGCAATGTCTGTTTGCTTTAAAGTTTTGACAGTAAAGGCAGGTTTCACGTATCCAGTAATTGGCACCAGTCGTACTGGTATGACAGCGCTGGTATAGTAGTGGAATCATGTAAACACTTTTTTACGCCAGTCCAGCGCTGTCTCGAATAGAGGGCTGGTCTATTTTTTATGCCAGTAGCCCTCGTCTGCGTCCTCTCTAACCTTGCGGTTATAGACACGTGTAAACACATCGTTCCAGTCACTGGCGTACCTGTAAAGAGTATAACAAACGACTGAGTTTACCAAGTAGAAACTGGCGTGCCAGTGAGACTGACACCAGCTACTGGTTACGCGTAAACGTGTCTTTAGAACGAAATTGTACTGCGTATGAACATGCCAAATTGCAATATCTCAGACATGTGATGAGAGGCAAAAGATACAACATCTGGAGACTCATAATTCAAGGAAAAATAGATGGTAGGAGAAGCGTAGGAAGAAGACGCGTTTCCTGGTTAAAGAACCTGAGAGAGTGGTTTGGTTGCAGCTCAAGGCAATTGTTCACAGCAGCTGACCCGAAGGTCAGAATAGCCATGATGATTGCCAACCTTCGTCGCGGAGATGGCGCTTAAAGAAGAAGATGAACATGCGATTTGAAGTAAAAGAAAACTCCGAATAAGACCAGTGCTAGCGCTAGCACGGAAGCGGGTTGATAGTGTGGTAGTGGCACACCCACACACTACGCAGGGCCCCTTTTCGTGGGCTAGAGATAGCCCACAGACCGTTATTTCCCCTAGCTGATCTAGAACGCGACTGTCTTTATTTGATCAGATCATAATATTAGATGTGGTGTAAAAGAATAAAATTTTAAAGAATTATATTTGATTAAATTACCACAAAATATTATTTATTTTAATTAGACAATAGTTATAGTCATTAGTACACAAAATACACTTATTCTATATGTGACGATAAACATATTTTAAAGGAAAGGCAGGCGATCAGCATTAAATTCATATCCTTATATGAAAGAAATGTCTTGGCTTTTTATGCACTTTTATTGTAACCTAAAATAAAAAGCCATAAGAAAATAAAACAATTGTTAAGGTAACGCTTCGTAGCATTAAAAGAATTTGATGGAATTCACTATAATGCAGCTGTCATGTGCGTAGCTGAAGAAAGTTGGCAAGGTACCTATATAATAAAATCTGATAAAAAGTAACAGCCCGAGAAAGAGTAGATATTTTACTAAATATAACACTGTGTTTGGTATGTAATTTTCTCCTTAATGTGCCATACCCATCTTTGTGCCATAGAGAAAGTTCTTCCTATGCTTTTTGGTACCGGGCTTGTTGAAATTTAACTTGGTCTTGACTCATTTTATAAACCGTATTACATAACACATATACGGATTTTCCGACACTTTAAGTTAACAGTAAAAGTATAGTAAATAACTAGTAAGTAAGTTTTTAACATTTCATGTATTAATTGTTAATGCAATAAAATAGTTTTAAATAGATCCTATCCTATCTTTTGTAAAGAGAGAACTCAAAACAAATTGACTGACCATGATACCTGCACCGCAACTTGGACAGCAATTAAATTGTAATGCAGAAAATCACGGCGAAATTAGATCCAGAATAGAGCAGGCTAGAGCTGCTTTTAGAAGGATGTCCAAGGTGTTATGTAACAGAGACCTAAAATTGGCATTAAGGATCCGCCTACTTCGCTGCTACGTGTTCTCGGTCTTACTTTATGCTGTCGAGTCCTGGACTGTGAATAAAATCGATCTAAATCGCCTTAAGGCTTTCGAAATGTGGTGCTATAGAAGAATTTTAAAAGTTTCCTGGGTAGAGAAGATTCGTAACTCCACAATACTTGAACATCTCAGCAAGACCACTGAGATCATAAAAAGCATCAAGCAGAGAAAGCTGGAATATTTCGGACATGTAATGAGAGGTCCCAAATATAGATTGCTACAAAATATCATGCAAGGAAAAATAGCAGGCAAACGCAGTCTAGGACGAAGAAGAACCTCATGGTTGAAGAACTTGCGAGATTGGTATGGTGTAGATACAAGCATGCTATTTAGGGTGGCAGTGAATAAAATTAAAATAGCTATGATGGTAACCAACGTTCTGAAAGGACATGGTACATGAAGAAGAAGATGATACCTGCAATGAACCTGGTTGATATGGTCCTGGTTGGTTGACATCTTGGTGCTGATATTAGCCGACAGGCAGAAATTCGGGATGAGATGACCCTGATAGTTTGGTCTGCGATGATCTTTATTGATATGGTCCTGGTTGATTGACACGGTCGGGTTGACATGGTTTATATGGTCACGGCTAACAGGTAGAACTTTGGGATGGGATGATCCTGGTAGGTTGGCCTGCGATCATCCTGGTAGATATGTTCCTGGTTGGTTAATATAGGGAGGTCCTAGTTGGTTGGCATAATACCACGGTTCAGGTTCATCGAGATGCTGAGACTTTTTAAGTTGCCCAGCACTGGCTTCCTCATTACCATCTTCGATGTTAATAGGCTTATTCAAAGTCGGTTGGTCAGTGAAGAACACAGAAAATCTTCTTCATTAAAAATGTTTCTATTGAATTCCCATATTCCTGTAGACTGAAATTCTTCCTGTACATTTGTTAGTGATATTGCTTTAGTTTGTTTTCTCTGTACTTGGGATGTCGTAAATTGCGACTATGTTGCCAGGATAGTATTTCATCCATCCATATACGGTATCATTGAAACGTCCAGTGGTTGAAATTTATTTGTTATGTGAGGTGAAGGGAGCGACAAGAGAGTAATGCCGTGCTCTGTACGATAGTCATAGACTTCGATATAAAGATGAGCACGGTGGTTGTCTAACAAAACTAAAATCGGTGACTCCTTTAAGCATCTTACTTTTTTACAAAATGTTTCATAAAAATCAAAAAGTTTGCCAACCACTTGGGTTAGCAGTGCCGCAACAACCAACTGGCCCAGCACGTACAAAGTGCTCCTTGTAAAAATTACGTGGAAAAACGAAAATGGGAGGAACTAAGTTACCCTGTGCATTAATAACAAGAACCATAATAACATTGGTCCCCTCTCAGCTGAAGTAACACTATCAACTCTTTTCTCGCCTTTTTTCCATAAGATTTTTACCGGGTTTTGAACATTCTCAGTCCCTGCCTCGTCTATATTCCAAATATCATTAGCTGCAAAATGCTTTCGTCTTAATACTAATTCTAGATTTTTAAAAAATACTCCGACATTGTGCTTGTTGAAACTTGTACTCCAACTTAAACTAGTAGCTTCAGGAACTCGAATAGACTCATTATTGTTACGCTGCATGAACTTTGTAAACCAATCATTACTGGTTTGTTTTGTTGCTACCCAATTCTCAGTCACTAGAACTTTGTTCGCTATAGCAAACTCAAAAGCTAAACTTTTCATTTCTTTTGGGCTTATACCATAAAATATTTTTGCTGCCTGAATAGCATATTTACAAAGCTCTTCTTCTTGTTGTTGTGAAAATATTATTCGCGGCCTTTTGTTACTAATTTTTACCCCTCCATCTGAGTTGGTTTGTTGTTTTTTCATATATCTGAGTAAGGATATCCGGTTAACACTATATTTTTTAGCTGCTTGTTTTCTCAGCACGTTCTAATTTCCTTTTATAATTTCTCACCATTATGTGTAACAAACCCATAAACATGCACTAAAACTCGTAGGGACATGTTGTGACACTGTCACAATGTGCCCCAAGCCTGTCGTTACAACTAGCCCCGCCGTACGCCATTTTACATAATACCAGTCTTACAGATTTCGACACATCGTATAGAAACCAAACTGTCTCTCATTACAGAGGAATAAACAAAAGCTATCTATAATAACTAAAATAAGTTTTTCACCTTTTGATTTGAAAGTGGAATAACAATTCATTTTACTTTTTTGCAACGAAATGACATAAAATGTTATAAAGTGAGACAGAAACGTATATCACCACAACCAAACTACACAAACAGACTGAGGCTATGCGGAAGAAGAGTTCTGAGAAACTGGGCGGTGCTGCTACATATGGTTTGTCTGTAAACTATTTGTCACAACATGGCTCTGTCACAACTAGCCCCGGTTTACCCTATTTATTAATTTTTTTGAAAAACTAATACAGAAATAAATTTTTGAGACTTACTATTTGATTTTGATAAAATCAGATATTTTACCACCTACTCTTTTTAGCTTTTTCATTACAGCTTAAAAATTCAATCTCAGTTGACACTGATATTATAACACTACCACTGGAAAAATGCATTGCGTTACAAGTATCAATGTACGCTACGCCCTTGCAGCTGCATTTTTCGATCTGCACATGCAAACTGAATGATCCTTTTCAGTTTGTGCTGAAAACCTTCTATGCATAGCGATAAAACAGGTTTTATTTAACGTGAGCAAAAAATTATAGATCTACAGAGATCCATTTTTCACGAAAACAAATTGAAAAATTTAATTGATATTCTTATTATTCTTTAAATTAATTTCACAGCCCATCCGAAATCGATTTTTAAATTGAGCCTTTATTTAAATGATAATTAAATTTTGACCTACTTTAGGGCTTTCTAAAAGGGCCACCACTCATTTGTGCCGCTAAATTCGATATTTCTCTCACAATTTATTGTATGTCAAGCTGAATTTATACCCAGCGATGTTATTTCTATTCCAGACATGGAACGTTTTAAATCAAAAAAGTCTTTGAAAGCGACGATAGAATCCTATTCAAAAAGATCGCAAAGAAAGGACGCTTCTTGTAATTTTGTACTTTGAAGTTATTTGCACGCATGGGATAACGTTCTAACGACGTTCATGAAACTAATTGTTGGAAATTTTAAGCAATTGATATAAACTGCTCTTTTTTGCAAACCGTGCTACAAATATGTTCTGTTTGAAAAATAAAAAACTGAGCTTAGCAATATTTCTCGATTCAAATAATTTTCATGGAAAGATGGAAAGAATAAAACTGCAACAGAAACAGCCACATTAGGTTTAAACGAACTTAAAGCTAGAAAAGACCAGGGGAAAGAAACTGACCTAACGCCTAAGTTAATCAATGGCATCCCTACGATTGTAAAAACCAGTCACCGAAAAAACCAATAAGAGGGAGATCTTTTTCACAGAAGTTAAGTGTCTACTACCAAAATCCTGGTGGCATTAGAACAAAAATCAAATGTTTAATATTCCCAGTTTTTGGATGTAACTATGATGTACTTGTGCGTATGATGGCAAGGTGTACTTGTGCCCATCGAACAGCGTTTTGTTGATCATCAGCTTACTGTTACTCCAACTGTAGAGTACCTTTTTATTAATCTTAGTATTCGTGGCAAAAATATTATCTTGGGTGTAACTTATAATCCATCAAGATCTGACATGAACATCAATTTGACCCACTGTACTACGATTGAAAATATTGTCACCAAGAACTCTACTTATTTGGAGATTATAATTATTTGCCTTTGGCTTGGACGACATGATAGTATTCGCTGACAGTTCTGAAACCCTCCAGGAGTTAATGAACATAATCACAGAGCTCAGTCAGAGATACGGACTTTCACTAAACACTAAGAAAACAAAATGCATGATGATCTCTAAGAAGGAACAGCAATTTGGACAAATCAGTGTAAACGGTCAATAAATAGAAAGAGTAAAAACATACAACTACCTTGGTACGAACGACAATGAAAATTGGGACCATTCCATAGAAATCAAATGTAGAATAGAGAAAGCAAGATCAAGTTATTCAAATGTCATGATTTATCAATGCCCATAAAAATCAGGCTACTACGATGTTACATCTTTCCTATACTGTTGTACGGAGTTGAGTTATGGACTCTCACAGATGCCACTAGCAAAAAAATTGAGGCTTTTGAAATGTGGCTTTAGCGTCGCATCCTGAAGATATCGTATACCGACCACGTTACTAATGAGGGTGTTCTGTTGAGAATAAAAACAGCCAAAATCGAATACCTCGGTCACATCATGAGGAACAGCGTAAGATATGGACTGCTGCAACTAATCTTGCAGGGAAAAGTAGAAGGAAAACGGGCACCAGGAAGGCGAAGGATTTCCTGGCTGAAAAATCTACGAACGTGGTTCAACACAACAACCACAAATCTTTTTAGAGCAGCAGTGTGCAAAGTGCAGATTGCCATGATAGTCGCCAACATCCGAAACGGATAGGCACTACAAGAAGAAGAAGCCTTTGGCTTTGTGGACTTCACCTGATGAAGATGGTTTACTAATGCACAGCCCTGTGGACTGTTCTGTTAATGTTATAAATGATTAATTCTCTTTTTTAGATTTAAAACAAGTATGGGGTAACACCCCATACATAACTCGTATTCTTAGATTTATAAAATTGTACTGATGCTGAATCAGTCAGTATATTTTTTTTCCTTTTTTTTGGATTTGAATTGCTTGATCCATTTAGCCACAATAGATAATAAATATTGTTTGCTACAATAATAAATATAAGGATATTATATGCATATGCGCATACACATTATTTCTCTATTAAATACTATGGTGAAGACTATAAATAGGAAGATAAATGGAAGAACATATACACAGAAAACAAAAAAAAGAGAGGCTCAAAAATATTGAAGAGTGCACCAAGAAAGTCTATCAATATGACAGAGATGAATTTATTGTGATATTCGCCCACCTCAAAAGACATGGCACCTATGAGTAGGATTATTAAATTAATTTTGTTAGGTTATGCAACCAGAATATTCTTGTTTCTGAATTTCTTTTTCATTGACCTTACGTTGAATTTGGTCCCAAGTAGACTGTTTCGTTGTTCATTACGCACTATATGGTCCAGGTATTCCAGTTTGCGATGTTTTATGGTTACGACTAGTTCGCGCTCTTTGACCATTAGGTGAAGAACTTCTTTTATCTGTCTATCCAGAAAAGCCTAACTTCTTCTTCTACGGCACTACAGCCCAAAATGAGCCTTGGCCTCCTTTATTTTTTGCCTCCACCCTTGTCTGTCTGTGGCTACTCTTCTCCATACACGGACTCCTAAAAGCGCTTGTGCGTCGCTGCTTACTGTGTCTTCCCAGCGCTTTCTTGGCTTTCCAACTGGTCTCTTTCCCTGCATTCTGGCGTTCAGTGCTCGTTTTGGTAGCCTATCCTCTCCCATTCGTATCACATGTCCGGCCCATTGCAATCTTTGTATTCTAATGAAGTTTGACGGGGGTGTTTCCTTATACAGTTGATAGAGCTCGTTGTTATATCGAATTCTGAAGATTCCGTTTTCCCTCACAGGTCCTAGTATTCTCCTCAGTACTTTTCTTTCGAATGTGTCGAGTTTGTTTTTGGATGTTTCTTTCAGGACCCATGCTTCGCTGCCATAACATGCTATTGGCCGAATTAAAGTTTTATATATTCTCATCTTTGTATTTCGGTGGACACTTTTAAACCGAAATATATGGGAGAGGGCAAAATAAGCTTTGTTTGCCTGCGTTATCCTTTTTCGTATTTCTCCATCCTCTGCTCCATCGGCATATATTCCTACTCCCAGGTATGTAAACTTTCCAACCGTTTCAATGTCATCTTCATGTATAATGTTTTGTGGGATTATATTTCTTCTCGTCTGTACCATTATTTTTGTTTTTTCTGTGTTAATTTCCAGACCTAGCCTTTTCGTTTGTGTTTTTAACTCTGCGTATGCTTCCTGTGCTCCTGTTGATGTTCTACTCATAATATTAATATCATCGGCGTAGGCAGCCAGTTGAACCGATTTATTGGTCAGTAGGTTTTCTCGTCCAGTTTGCATTTGCCTGACCGCATACTCCAGTGCCAGGTTAAACAATGTTGGTGCCAGCCCATCTCCCTGCTTTAGTCCCTGCGAGATTTTGAAAAAGTCTGTCCGGTTGTTTTGTATTCGTACACATGCCTGAGTTTCATCCATTGTGGCTTTAATGAGTCTAATTAGCTTATGTGGTATTGCTAATTCTGCCAATATATAGTATAGTCTGTCCCTTTTGACTGAATCGTATGCCTGTTTGAAGTCTACAAACACGTTGTGAACATCAATGTCGTGTTCCCACGATTTGCTCAAGACCTGCTTGACTGTAAATATTTGATCCATTGTCGATCTTCCCCGTCTGAAGCCCGTCTGATATTCTCCAATAAAATTTTCTGCTAGTGGTTGGAGTCGCTGGTTTATAATATACGTGAGGACTTTATACGCTGTACATAGTAGAGAAATTCCACGGTAGTTTTTGCATTGGAGTTTGTCTCCTTTTTTATAGATTGGGCATACTATACTTTTCTTCCATTCGTCGGGTATTTTCTCTTCTTGCCATATTTCTTTGATAAGTGCGTGGATATGACTTGATAGGTGGTTGCCACCTACCTTATACAGTTCTGCTGGAATCAGAAAAGCCTAACATGCCTCGATAACACCACATTTCAAAATGATGTTAATAATAAATAAAAATTTAAAACTTCTAAAATTGAAAGACAAATAAATAAGTAGACACAATGAAAAAAAAAAAAAAAAATAAATAAAAATAAAATAAAACAAACAGAATTAATATATTTTAAATGATAATGTTTGCTGTTATCAAATCATCCTTTATCTTTTATTGATTTCTATTATAAAGTGTTATGTACAAACTATTATTAAAAGGAAGTGTGTTAAATCTTACATGTGTTCGGATTTTATTGGCAACACTGATCCGATATTCTAAAAATATCCTTGTTATGTAAACCAAACAGGGGTGAGAGGTGGTAGAGAGAAGAGGCGATATTTTCTGAATACTTGTTCTTGTTATTGACCTATATTTCATCGGCACTGACAGGGAAAGCTTCGAAGAACTGACCCACCAATTATACAGCTATTTGCTTACGTTTCCTTTTCAACTTCATCCATAAACACGTGTACCAAGTGACTATTGTGTGGAGAATTGGACTGGCATGTATTTGTTTTGTTTTGTTGTAGAATACAATGATTATAGACCATTTAATAAGGTTTTCATTCGGTGAACAACAATACATATATTGTTTAAATGTATATTATGAAGTATTTTGTGTCATAAGCGTTTCTGGTAAATTTATTTAAAAATCTGTTTTTTACGGGTGTGGTTTTATTTTATATATAAACAGTGGCGGCTAGTAAGGATGGGCTGCGGGCGCCGCCATTACTATAAACATTATATACCAACAATTAATTGTATTTCATATTTTCGTACTTCATATTCACACTTTTCTGTTGAAACTTCATTGCCGTTTCTGTTGAAACTAAATACCATTACTGATATTCTTCTTAGGGTGCCTGTCCGTTCTGAACGTTGGCGATCATTCTGGCTATAATGATTTTATTCGTTGCTATACAAAATAGCTGTGTTGAGGTCTTTATATACCATGCTCTCAGGTTAGCAAGCCAGGATATTCTTCTTCGTCGTGGGGCTCTTTTTCCTTTAATTTTACCCTGCAAAATGGAGTAGCTCGTATCTACCTTGATTTCTCATTATATGTCCCAAGTACTCCAGCTTACGGCTCTTCACAATGTTGACCAAATCCGCGGTTGTGTTCATCCTCCGCAGTACTTCGTCATTGGTGACTTTGTCTGTCCATGGTATCTTCAGGATCCTTCTGTATAACCATAATTCAAAAGCCTGAAGTTTTGATATAGTTTCCACCTTCAATGTCCACGTTTCTACTTCATACAGAAGCACTGAGTATACGTAACATTTAAGGAGCCTTATTTTTGTTTTCAGGGTGAGGTCATGGCTTTTGAACATAGAGCTCATAGTCAAGAATGCACTTTTGGCCTTTCCGATACGACATTTAATCTCTTGGGTATTGTCCCACGACTCATTGATTATAGTTCTCAAGTAATTGTATTGTGAGAGACGTTCAATTCTCATTTGGTTCACATACAGATTTGCTCCAGTTATGTTTTGCTTGCTGATGATCATTAGCTTGGTTTTGCTGGTGTTTATATCCAGTCCAGTTTACACAGATGGAAAGAATACTGTGGACGACTGATGATGGAGGAAAGCACAGACGCCCCATCACAACAAGAAGATGCCAGTTTTGTGACGGAACCTGACATACTCAAAAGTGAAGGTGAAGCAATTATGAGGCAAAAAAGTCAAAAAGCTGCCGGTCCAGATAACATACCCATTGAAATGATTTGGGCCCTAGATGACGTTGGAGTGTATATAACACATCAAATTTGTCAAAGAGTGTGGGAGACAGGTAAATGGCCTGAGGACTGGACACAATCACTATATATTCCCATACATAAAAAGGGAGCGAAAGATTTATGTAGCAACTATCGCACAATTGCTCTAATTGCGCATTGCAGTAAGATACTCTACAACATAATTCTCGAGAGGATAAAGCCCTTTTTACTACCCGACATTGCGGAGGACCAAGCAGGTTTCGTCCCAGGACGTGGTACTAGAGAACAAATTTTAAACGTACGGCAGATTGTAGAAAAATCCAGAGAATTCAACATCACAACATATTTGTGCTTCATAGATTATAGTAAATCTTTCGATTTGGTCAACTGGAGTAAAATGTGGCAGGTTTTTTCTGAAATGGGAGTCCCTAATCATCTGATACTGCTAATTAAAAGCCTGTACAATAACAATTATGCCAGAGTTAGAATAAATGGAGAACTAACTGACAGTTTCAGGGTCACAAAGGGCGTGAGACAAGGCTGCATACTAAGCCCAATTTTATTTAACATCTATGGTGAATGGATAATGCGGTAAGCTACTGAGGACTGGAACGGTGGCATCATCATTGGCGGGAAGAAGATTTGCAACTTGAGATATGCAGATGATACTACTATCCTCGCTAGTTCTGAAATTGAATTGATTCACCTGCTACAACGGATAGAAGACGTAAGCTTAACGATGGGCCTTAAAATAAACAGGGATAAAACGAGAATCATGATAATTGACAGAGCTAACAACAATCAAAATCATCTGGTTAGGATAAACAATATCGCTGTTGTAGATAAATTTGTGTATCTGGGCTCATTAATAACCAACAAAGGAGGCTGTACTGAAGAAATAAAGCGGCGGTCAGCAATCGCAAAAAGCGCTATGGCAAAATTAACAAAAATTTGGAAAAGCCATGAAATTACTACCGATACAAAAATGAGACTAGTAAGAAGTCTAGTTTTTCCAGTTTTTACTTATGCATCGGAATGCTGGACCCTTACTGAGAAAGATAAAAAGAACATAGATATATTTGAGATGTACTGCTGGAGACGCATGCTGAGAATATCATGGGTGGCCCGAAGAACAAATGAATCCATACTGGTCCAGCTATACATAAAGAAAAGACTAAGAACACAAATAACAGAACAGATAATAAGCTATTTTGGACATGTGCTTCGAAGAAATGGTCTTGAAAAACTTACCATCCAGGGAAAAGTAGAAGGCAAAAGAAGTAGAGATAGATCTCCTACACGATACACGGACCATATTGTTGCTACCATTGGCGCTCCATTGTCAGAATGTGCTAGATTGGCAGAAGATAGAAAAACGTGGAGGAACATTGGAAAAATTACCTAACAGCTTCATGATATCACGATACCTGCATCAGGTTAACGACTAAGAAGAAGAAGAAGATATCCAGTCCATATGTTCTACTTGTTTCCGTTATTCTGTTCATTAAGTTTTGCAGCCCTTCTATGGTATTGGAAAACACTATTGTATCATCTGCATACCGCAGGTTATTGAGCTTGACTCCATTTATTGAGATGCCTTCATCAATATCTTTTAGGGCTTTTTATTCGTGCGCATTTTATTCTGGGCTGATTTCATAAAACCCGATAAAAGCATGTTCTTACCATGGAAACGACATGCAGGAACTATAATGTTTTCAAAGCTCATCGCTCTACAGACACGAAATTATTGCGAGGATATGGACGTTCAGAAAGCAGTCCCGAGACAAAACTTAACCAATCGTTCGATTGGTTAAGTTAAGAATATAAAGAGTATACCGAAATAAAAGGAAAGACAGTTAAGATTTGATTTCACGTATAATTCGTCTGTATATCCGCTTATACATATTTCATCCTAATAGGGAACTTGGGAAAAAGGATATTGTGGAATGCAATTTTAGATTCCCCATGTCTCTCATTACATATTTATTAACGTCTGTTTTGCCTTGCAATTCTTAGAAGGCACAGATTAAAGCAGAAATCTGAATTTGGTTTCGAAAATTAGTTTACGGATTTATTACCAGATGTCGCTATTGCGTCCATATCGAAGCCATTTAGTGTTGCGTCTACTATGACAGGAAAGATTGTTTTTACGTTCAGAGCGTTTGTGAATAGACGCTTCGAAGATCCCTTTTAGGGTGAAATACGTATAAGCAGATATACAGACGCACTATACATGAAATCAAATCTTAACTGTCTTTCCTTTTAAACTTTGATTCTTTGAGTTCGAAGACAAGGGTCGATAATTTTTTAAACCAAAAAAAAATCATAGTAGAATGAAACCTATTGGAAAAAGAAGAGAATATGCTAAAATTGGAAGAAAGAATAAATTAAACTACAAGTGCTATGAAAAAAAATTAAATAGCAAAGTTATAGGTAACAAAAATATCTACAACTTTTGTATTTACACAAACCTTTTTACACTTTTTTCACATAACCTCAAAATTTTTGTGGAAAATTCAAAAAACTAAGTTTTTGATTTTTTATTTTTATCTTAACAAAAAAAAAATTTACGAAATTTGGTGAAAACTTGCCTTAGTATGTATTAAATACACTGTAATTTTTTGGAATTGAAAAATTTATTTTTTTACCTGATATTGATTTAGTATCGAAAAAGCACCCAAATTTTCAATCGAAAATTCACGCGTCAACATATCAGCTTTTTTTAAAAAGTCGGTGGGCTTTTATTCGTTGAAATCTCTACTTTCCGATAGTGTGGTATCATCCACATCGACTACTTGGAAAAAGGAAAAACAATCAATGGTAAGTACTACGCAGCATTATTGGATCGATTCGATGCCGAATTGCATCGAAAACGGCCCGGTTTGAAACGCAAAAAAGTGGTCTTTCACAAAGACAATGCACTGGCTCACCGATCGGCCGTCACCATGGCAAAATTACACGAATTGGGCTAGGAATCGGTTGGACACCCACCGTATTCCCCAGGTCTTTCCCTCACCCCAGGACGCCGTTTCGAAACAATGATGAAGTCGTCGCTGAAACTTTTTGGCCTATTTTGGAGAACTCGAGCAAAAGTACTATTTGGATGGGATAAAAAAAAACATTGTCTTACTAAGTGTATCGAGTTAAAAGTGGACTATGTTGAGAAATAAATCGATTTAATACCAAAAAACTTGTTTTTTCTATCAAAGGCTAGTTTTATATCAATCCACCTTCGTAGGTTAGTAAATTGTATGTGCGCTCTCAGAATTGTACAAACGGTCAATAATCTGTCATTTCTTATACCAGCCTAATTGTAATAGTATAGAAAGCAACATATCTGCAAAGGATAAAGATGCTATATTAACTGTGCTCAAATTCTGTCTGGATCAGGACTTCTTCCAATTCAATCAAAAAATATATAAACAACCAACAGGTTTAGCAATGGGATCTCCATTATCACCTTTTCTAGCTGATATTTTCTTAGACAGCTTAGAACAGAAGTTTGTTAATAACAACAACAAAATAGTTTTTTGGTCAAGATATGTGGATAATTGTATAGCTCTCATACAGGGAACCCAAGATGATGCTTTACAGATTCTGGATGATCCCAATAACCTCCATCCTAACATGTCTTTTACTCTGGAACCAGAATCTGACAATAAGTTGAACTTCTTGGATATGACTATTTCCCGTAATAAAGATTCTTTAGAGTACAACATTTATAGAAAACCCACCCAAACAGATCACGTTATACATGGAACCCAACTCAACATAAAATGGCTGCTCCCAACAGTTACATTCATCGGTTACTTAAATTTCCTCTTTCTGATGATAATTTTAATACAGAACTTAATACTCTTAAGCAGATTGCTTTCAATAATGGCTATGATCCTAACATTATATACAAACTTCTAAATAGAGCTAAACTAAAAATTACAGAAAAGCTTGCATATTCATCACAGTTTTTTCAACCTAATGCTTCAGATACCATCAGATATTTTTCCTTTACTTATATTAGTAGCATTTCCAATAAAATATCTAAACTTTTTACTTCTACAATTAACATCAAAATTTCCTTTAAATCACATAACACTTTAGGTTCCTTCTTAATCAACACCAAAGATAGGATGAATACACTTGATAAAAGTGGTATTTACAAATTAAAATGTGATGATTGTGATGTCTCTTATGTAGGTAGAACCATCAGAAAGTTATCCACTAGAGTCTCTGAACATTTGAAAAGACCAAATGCTTCAAGTTTTGGTCAACACTTAGTATCCAGCAACCATAATTTCAACATCAATTCTGGTTCATCTATCTTACATGACATTAGTAGAAAGAAAAACTATCTTGAGTTGGATTTATTGGAAGATTTGGAGATTACAAGGGAAACAAATGAAAACTCTCACTGTCTTAATACTCAAATTAATTTAAATTGTACTAAATTTAATCCTATATTTAAAAACTTTATTACAGCTTCACCTCGTAGAAGACCCAGCTCGACTGTTTAGACTTCATGCACTGAGCATTTCAATATTAATTTTAAAGTTCTTCCATTGACTGTGGATTCAACTGAACTACTTGGATTATAACCCATTTATATATTTTGCTTTCAATTTTGATTTTAACTTTTAGTAATTTAACTGCATATTCAGATTTTTCTTTTTACACTACTGATAGTGCTTGGTGGACCATTTTATTGTAGTCAACCATCCACTGTCTAATATATTGTTTAGTCTTATCTTACATTCATACTTTATGTCAACTTCAATCGCTCTCAAACTAACATCCTAATTATTATAGACAGGTTTGAGTGTGAGATTTGGATTATTCAATCTACATAAAAATATACTAATTTTATATTTGATCAGTTGATTTCCTATTGTGGTGTCAGTTGGACCTTTGGTCAATATTTAGTTTCATAGAATTTTAAAAGGTGCAGATCACATAACTGCCCTTTACAAGCTGTCATTTGTCACTTGTCATCTCAACATTTCCGCTAGACCGGGAGCCCATTCTGTCTCCGGTTTCTGTATATCATGTAGCTTCTCCTTTAAAAATTTTAAAGTGTTTGTTTGTCTTTGTGTATTGTATTATTATGTCCAATTTTACTTTTATGACATTCTACTCATGTCGGATAGCCCACAACTGACGAAGTAAGTCTGTAAACGTTTATCACATAAAAACTTTTTTCAACCACAAACTTGGAGTTTTTTATCCAAGTGAATTATTTTCCTTCTTATTAAAAAACGTTTCTTGGCTTATTTCAGATGCCCCTGAAGATGATCTATTGATCGAAAGTACTTGGGCAAGATTTAATTAATCACTGTGTTCGATAGTTGCCTTGTATATTATCAAAGTTTAATTATTCGAACATTCAACCTTATATTGACTAATTGTAATATTTGAATTAGTGCGTTTCTGTTAAGTAAATGAGTCATGAAGAACCACGAATGCTAAAGATATCTCTAAAATATTTTCCAACGACAATAATTACTTTCCACTTCAAAAGCGACCCCAAATAATTTTATGCGAGGCGAAAATTTTTGGACGGTTTATGAAGGTAACTGACCTACAGCATTAAATCTAATTCCAGTATTTGAAATTCTCGAAATGAAGCAGATACATTTTCAGAAGTACGTAATAAAATTTCTGTATACAAATACATAAAAATTTATGTGCTGATACTGTGCAATTTCGATCTCTGGGTTTTTCTTTGGGGTATTTTTATGGTTGATATATACATCGGTTAAATTAGTGGCATATTGGGGATTGCAGATAACCACCAGAGTGTTTTGAAAAATACTATTTGAAGCGGTAGGAAATGGTTATTTCTACGTATAAGGGAATGACAAGTATACAAGGATTGTTCAATAGTCATCTGGTTTAATATCGAAGATGACGAAATTCGGATAAATCTTTTTTATCATTTCGAAAAAAGATCTGCCAATTAGTCAGTTTTTGAACGTAAGCTAAAGTAAACAGTTTGTTAACAAAAATTGTTTTGAATCTCAAAAGCCTGCCTTACTAAAGCTGCCATTTCTAAGAATTTTCTGATTAGTATAAATAAAAACTTTGCTGAGATCAGTAAAAGAGTTTTTACACGACATTTTCCGTTATCGACTTAATGAGTTTTTGAAACAAAGACAATAAAATTTTAATTAAACATTCATATCCAATTTATTTATTTATTTATTAACGAACGGGAGAACTATTTTTACAATTCAATTTCAAATGTAAATATAAAGAATCCAAAATAATTATGTCGAACAATAATGAAAACAATAAACAATAACAACATATAAATAACTATGTTATAAAAATGAATAAATTGGGAACAAAAATATGGAATCTAAAAATTTGCGACTGCAACTAGGATTAATATACAGGAAAATGTATTGGTTCATGAATAAAAAATCCAAACTAAGTCTACATAATAAACTATTACTGTATAAATGTGTTCTAAAGCCGGTTTGGACCTATGGTATACAGATATGGGGTACAGCATCTAATTCTCACTTACTGAAACTTCAACGTTTCCAATCTAAAGTTTTGAGACATATTACCAATGCACCGTGGTACGTGCCCAATTATGTTATACACCGAGATCTTCAGATCCAAAATATTAAAGACACCGTTGTCTCACTCAGTGGCACTTACAAAAATAGACTACTAAACCATCCAAATACACTTGCCCAAGACCTACTTAAGCGACCAAAGAGAGGAAGACTAAAACGACGTGATCCTCTAGACCTCTCTATACCTTTATATACATAAACGTATAATATATCATTTTATAGCTACAACTTATACTACAAATACCTACAACTTATAATTGTGTGTGTTGTTTTAATTTTAAATATTGCTATTTTTTTTTTAATATGTTAGTAAAATGTCTTTGTAAATTGTTATTTATATTTCAAATATTTATATATATTAGAAATTTATCTTAAGGATTTCTGTCACTGGACTGATCTCCCCTATGTTAATTACTTGATAAACATATTGATTATTGTTTTTTTTTTATTTGTAGAAACAGATTTCAATAAATAAAGGATGTAAAAAAAAAAAAAAGTTAAATGCTATGCTCAAAAAATGGCAAACAGATTTCTTAGAATGGAGACCAAATACTGTAAAGTTAAGCTTACCTGTTCTCGGACGCGACTAGTTCACGTTCGAGACGCATCGCCCCGCCCCTTATTTTTCCCGTTGGCCCCTCCCTGACCTGGAAATCCCTAATCGCTACTTCAGAAAGTATAAAATTAGGCGATTTTCAGGTCAATCAGTTCAGTCCTTCACGGGCTCTCCGAGAGCTTAGTGCTCTCGGGGCTCTGCTTTCCTTTTAGCTTTCCATACTCTGTGGCTGAGTATTATTTCTACTGTATTTTTGGTGTTTTATTTCGACCTATATATATTTGGTCATGTAAGAAATAACTTGCCTTTTTCAAGGCAAGACA
The DNA here is from genome assembly GCA_918026665.1 of Diabrotica balteata. Taxonomy (NCBI): domain Eukaryota; kingdom Metazoa; phylum Arthropoda; class Insecta; order Coleoptera; family Chrysomelidae; genus Diabrotica; species Diabrotica balteata. The sequence continues at coordinate 128,129,789 of OU898279.1, forward strand.
TCGAAGACAACAAACCTGATGTTTATTTCGACAACTATCATGTAAGATATTTGTCATGTAAGAAATCCCTCGTCTTTATTAAGCCGAGCCATCAGGAAACAAAACATTTTGAAGTCCATACCCTGAAAATGGACAAAAGTAGAGGAGCTCACGATGTTTTCGAAGCCCCTCTACAGAGCACACGGTGGTACAGAAGGTGACAAGACCCTTTTCATTTACCCCGAGGTGACATACCAATGCATTGTATACAAGCTTTGTCGAAATAATAGACTTCTTCTTCTTCAGATGAAAATCACTAATGGATGTTAGCGATCACATTTTCCATTAATTCTCTATTTCTTACAATAAGTATCAGATATTGTATGTCGTTAATCCCTGTCCATTGCCTTATGTTTCGGAGCCAGGACATTTTCTTGCGTCCCATTCCTCTCTTGCCTTCAATTTTACCCTCGATTATAAGTTGGAGGAACTGGTATTTTTCATTTCGCATGATGTGACCTAGATACGCCGTTTTCCTTTTCTTGATGGTTTCGAAAAGTTCTTGGCGTTCTTGGTTTCTTCTTTTAAGGACATCTATATTTGTGATTTTCGCTGTCCATGGTATTTTTAGGATACGGCGATAAAGCCACATTTCGAAAGCATCTAATCTGTTTATATCCCTCGTTTTAAGTGTCCAGCCCTCTACGCCATATAGCAGCACTGACCATACGTAGCACTTAGTAAACCATAAGCGTAGCATTGAGCTTGCTCAATGCGACATTTTACTTCCCTGTCCGATGCCCAGTCTTCAAAAAGCCACGATTCCAGGTATTTAAATTTACTCACTCTTTCGTATTCAGTGTTATGGTGGAGTTTTCAAGTGCATCTAAATTTCTGGAGATTATCATAAATTTGGTCTTTTTGGTATTAATCTCTAATCCCATTCGCTTACTGTATTCTCCGATTATAGTGACAAGTTGTTGAAGATCGACTATGTTGTCACAAATTAAGACACCATTATCAGCATATCATATGTTGTTGATCAATACTCCATTCACCTTGATTCCCATCTCTGCATCCTCCAAAGACTCTTGAAATATGGCTTCCGAATAAATGTTAAATAAAAGAGGGGAAAGCACACATCCCTGTCGAACGCCTCTTCTTATATGTACAGGTTTGGATAGAGAATTGTCTATTTTTAACCATGACCGTTTGATGCCAGTACAAGTTTTCAATGCATCTTATGTCTTTTTGGTCTATATCAACTTTCTGAACAAATCCTTCCTCTGATCGTAACAATTTTGGACCAGCACCTGTGTTGCTACTATTGCTTCTCGTGTTCCTAAACCTTGCCAAAACCCGAACTGGGAATCACTAATGTCCCATTCACATTTTTTGTATAATCTTTGATGTAGTATTTTTAAGAATATTTTTAAAGTATGACTCATCAGGCTAATGAGTCTGTGATCCTCACATCTTTTTGCATTGATTTCCTTGGGCAGCGGAATAAAGGTAGAGCGTAACCACTGTTGAGGATAGCAGCCAGTTTCATAAATTAAATTAAATATTTTGTGTAGTGCTGAAATTCCCCTTTCATCTAGTACTTTCAGTATTTCTGACGGGATTTCATCTGGTTCAGGTGCCTTATTGTTTTCTGAATTTAATATTGCCTTTTCTATCTCCTCTTTGGTGATTAAAGGGCCAGTCAGCTGGTCGTCTGTATAAACTTCGCTCATGGGTCTTTCGTCAAGGACACAATTTTCCTCCTGGATACAATTTTCCCATATATCAATTTTCTCCTTTTCACCCAGCACTATCTGGTTATCCTGATTAACTATGGTAGTTGGTCTTCGTTTTCTGTATATTCCAGCAGTCTCCTTAAGCTTTTTATGTAAATTACGGTCGTCGTGCTGTCGTTGTAAATGTTATGTATACAATGTAGATCTATACATTGTTGCTTAAGCCATTCATTTTTTGCTATTCTTATTTTTTGCTTTTATTTGCCTGTTAATGTTTTCATACATATTGCTGCCATCTTGGTCATTCTTGTGTCTTCGTCATTCTTCCATTAGTAATAGTATTTCTTCTGTCATCCATTTTTGCCTCCTGGTATTTCGTTTGTACCCTAAGTTGTTTTTCATGATGTCTGTTACAGCACTTGTAATCGTATTCCATGTTGGTGTTAGATCTTCGGTAATGTTTGTCGTCAATATTTGAATTTGTGCGTTTATTTCATTGCTTATTTCTGCTTTTATCATTGGGTCTTTCAGTTTATCCAGTGCTATCTGTTGTTGAGTTTGAGGCTTGAAATAATAGACAGATCCCTTGAATTACGCAAAAAGCCAAGCATTTGAAGAGCTTTACTAGTAATTGAATTATACTGGTGATTTAAAGCTACTTGTGAATCAAAGAAAACTCACAGTCCTTCATCAGCTTTACTCTCTTTAGTAACGTATTACAAAGCTGGTAATTAAAAACTATTGGAACTCTAAATCTAAAAAATGTAATACAGTAACATTTACCTATATTCAAATTTAGACCTTTAGCTATTGACCAATCCTGAAGAGTGGCTGTATTCATTTTTTTTATTTTTTTTTTATTTAAACATAGAGAATCCACATCAACCACCAAGGGTTATTAGTGGGGGGACATACACAGTAGTATAGTTTCATAAATTAAAGTTTATTATAAATGTTTATGTCTTTTAGAAACTGTAATAAATCAGAGATATTTGTTGTAAGCGCACTTCTCAGGTTTCCACGAATTCCTCCTGTATTCTTATTTAAATTAATACAGCCACCAACACTGTTTTCTCTTGCATATAACTTAAGATCATCTGGAAATAACAAAAATTTGGAAAACTGAAAATCTAAACCAATGTCGTTTATAAACAGATTGAAAATCAAGGGTCCAAGGTGAGATCCCTGAAGAACTTCAGAATGAGCTTACATGGGATTAGATAAATGGCTTTTATTTTAACTATCTGACTTCTGCTACTAAGGTAACTTGATAACCATAAGGTAAGCCATATTGAAAAGTTCATTCTGTCTAATTTCCTCATAATAGCAGAATGATTTATCCTACCAAAGACTTTATTGAAATCAGTATAAATAGCATTAATTTGACTATCACTCTCTATTGAATTAATTATATTATTTTGAGATAACAAGAGATTAGTTATGGTGGACCTACCAGTGACAAAGCCATGCTGTTCATTAATGAAAATATTTTTTCAATGGCAAGAAAGAATTTTGTCAAAAGTAGTTCAAGCAACTTGGGAATCACACTTATCTTGCTAATAAGTTAGGTGGCGCACCAGTTTTTATAAACACTCCTCCATTGAATTAACTGTTTGAATGTATTAAAGAGTTTGTTCTATTTCATAATAAGTCTTATATGTGGTTGATGTATTTATATATATATATATATATATATATATATATATATATATATATATATATATATATATATAATATATATATATATATAGCGAGTGTTTGCAACTTTAATTTTGTCGCTTCTCGCATCCCAATCGCCATAATTTCTTATCGGCCCAGTCTCCTTCTTGAAAACCTCTATTTTCCATTTCTATATGAATATTGAATATCCATTTCTTTCTTGGCCTTCCCTTTTATTTTTCTGTGTAGGTCTCCAGTTCCAAACCTTTCGTGGTACCCTTTCTTCGTTCATCCGTCTCAGGTGTCCATACCATTTTAATTGTTTTTCGGCTATCGTATCCATTATTGTGTTCTTTACTTTCATTCTCTCTCTTATGTTTTCATTTCTTATGTGGTCAAACAAAGTTAACCCGGAACATCTTCTCCAGTACATAATTTCCGTTGAGAGGAGTTTTTGTGACATATTCTTGTTAAAGACCCACACTTCTGACCCATACGTCAGCACCGGCTGAATCATATCCTGATATATATTTTTCTTTGTTTTCTTAGTTAAAGTTTTATTCCACAGGATCGGATGTAGTCTTTTTATCATGTTTTTTCCTTTTCCTATTTTTCTTGTTATATCTTTGTCGTCTCTCCCGTCTTCGCTTAGTGTAACTCCGAGATATTCGTACTGATCAACGTTTTTAATTAATCCGCTTTCTGTTTCCATGTCTTGACCGATGCCTCCTATATTCATGTATTGTGTCTTTTCGGTATTAACCTCTAATCCCCATTTTTCCCCAATCTGATGTATTTCAATTATTTTTTCCTGCAACAAATGTCGCATAGCTACTAGTTGGTTAAGTCACAACACCAGATAGATGCCTTGCGTTTTTTTACAATTTCTTTTTTGGAGCTCTTCATACATTTAGCATCCCTTATATCTGGGAGGATGATTTTCCAGGTAATTTACACATTAATACATATGGTGGTGACCGACCACGTAGGCGTTGCGAGTTTTGATTATTTTATACTGTTTGTCAGGTGAATTGGATTTGTTTTGGACTGTATTCGATTTTCCCCCCCTTGTGGAGGGGCTCCAACTAGGCAGTTTTTGCTAAAAGATGGAATTATGTTTTCACTCCATCGATAAATTGGTTATCGGCTTAGTAATTTATAGTTTTTCATCAATTTATAACTATATTTTTTTTGATATACTCGACCATATTTTTGTTTATATACCAGATTATCAAATTTATATGCTTACTAATAGGAGTATTAAAACAATTTGTGGTATTTCCTTAATAATTATTTTAACATTTAACAGAAACATTTTGTCCGGTTGTTGTATTTAAGTTTCTTAATGTCTTAATGCAGAATTAATTGCCATATGATAAAGATGATAAGGCAAATTTACTAATTACTTTAGTCGAGGCAATGAAGCACAAATATCGGCTCAACCTTCGAAAATCAACGCAGTAAGACGGAATGAGATGCAGTTTGGTGCATTAGATTTGCGAGACCGTCAGGAAATTTTGTGAACTAATGCGGTCATGAAGAAATGAAAAAATTGCATTTGGAAAATGCATTTTCCAGAGTTGCAAATTTAAAATATTTTAACTCGGCAAATATTGAATACAGTACGTTCCATTTTGCTCCACGTGAGTTTCGGGAGTCGCTGAACACGAATATCATGTCGGTTAAGGTCTCCGATGTACCTGTGCCCAAGGCGCAGGAGAATCTATCAATAATATCAGGTATGTGGCTGATAAATCGCAGAATCGGAGTCGGCTGAAGAATTGTAGGTTCTAATGGATAAGCTTGTAAGAGTGTAGACAAACTTTAAATATCAAAAAGACAAAATTCAGGACCATTGCAGAGACACAACAATAGAGAGGTTATGGATTGAGGGCGAACCCGTTTAAAATGTGGACAGATATACATACCTGGGATCAACCGAAGCCAAAATCAACGATTATATGCAGAAATCAAATCAAGAATAGCAAAAGACCGATCAACATTCAATAATATGAGAAACCTACTTTGCAGTAATGATCTGAGCCTGCAACTAAAAGTACGAATACTAGGAAATTGTGTATTTTCGGTGTTATTGTGTGTAATCGAGGCATGTATGAGTATGCTAAAAAGGACACAAGCAACAGCATAGAAACGTTTGAGATGTGGACTTATAGAAGAATCTTAAAGATAAGCTGATTGGATAAGGTTACTAAAAAAGACGTGTTCTAAGAATGAAAAAGGAAAATGAGGCTTTGTGTACAATTAAAATAAGAAAATTGCAGTATCTGGGTCATATCATGTGAGGAAAGAGATATTTGTTGCTGCAGATCTTTCTACAGGGAAAGATACTGCCTAGAAGAAGTAAAGGACGACGCCGTATGTACTGGCTAAATAATTTCAGACAATGCTGAAATTTCAACTCTGCTGAGTTTCACCTTTGATACTGTTTAAGCAGCAGTATCAAAGGTAAAGGTAGCTGCAATGATAGATAACCTTCATAAAGGAGATGGGACTGAAAGAAGAAGAAGAAAATTAGATCAGTGTTTTGGTCCACGCGTTTATTTCCTCTATACCACACGTCGTTCGTGTTTTCTCACTTCTTACTCTGTCTCTTAGAGTTTGGTTTATTATTTTTCGTGAGACTTTCATTTCTGTTGTTTCTAGCAGTCTTTGTGTTTTCGCCGTATCTGCACTTGTTTCCGCTGTGTACGTCATTATCGGTCTTATTATTGATTTATATATCCTGGTTTTCGTTTCCATTGTGAGGTATTTGTTTCTCCAGATTATGTTGTTGAGACATCCTGCTGCTCTGTTTGCCATGTTCTCTTGTTTTTGTACTTCTTCTTCCACTTTTCCTTAGCTTGACAGTTTTATACCATTAAAGACAATGAGGAGCGTATATATAAAAAATGTGAAGAACAATTAGACAATACACAGTTTGGATTTAGATGTGGAATGGGAACAAGAGAGGCACTGTGCGCAATGACGGTACTATTACAAAAATGCAGGGAATATAATAAAAACGTAGTCATATGTTATATAGATTTCCAAAAATCTTTTGATAGAGTCCAACATGGTAAACTCATACATGCATTGAAACACATACATCTAGATTCCAAGGATATCAATTTAATAAAAAATCTGTACTACAATAAAACAGCGGTCGTACGGGTGGAAGATAGTGAGACAAACCAGGTGGAAATTAAAAGAGGAGTCAGACAGGGATGTGTGCTGTCGCCACAATTATTTAATGTGTACTCCCAACTAATATTTCAGGAGGCACTATGGGAAAGAACTGAAGGTGTAAGGATTGGAGGGAGCATCATTAATAACATAAGATTTGCAGACGATACCGCAATCATGGCAGAGAATATAGACGATTTACAAACTCTCCTGGAAATCATTAACAGAGAAAGCAAAAAGATGGGACTAACAATGAATACAAATAAAACCAAATACATGGTGATCTCAAAAAACCCTGTTGACAACATACAACTGACATTGGAGGGTAAACCCCTAGAGAGAGTAGACAAATATAAATACCTCGGAGCAATTATAAACTCACAGTTAGATCAAAAGCAGGAGATAAAGGTCAGAATAGAAATAGCTCGAAAAGGCTTTATAAAATACAAGTCAATGTTTACAAATAAGAAATTGAGTATGGCCATCAGATTGAGGTTCGTCGAATGTTATGTTTGATCGCAACTACTATATGGGGTAGAAGCTTGGATTCTGAAAGCCCAATCTATAAAAAATTGAAGGCATTCGAAATGAGGCTATATAGGCGTATTTAGAAGATTCCTTGGACTGCAAAAGTCTCAAATAAGGCAGTGTTAAGACGAGTTGGACATGGCAGAAAGCTTATGAACACAATTAAAATAAGAAAAACATCGTATCTGGGCCACATACTCCGAAACGATAAATACTCTCTGCTACAAGTCATCATGCAAGGTACAGTACAGGGAAGAATAGGCTTGGGAAGAAAGAAGAAATCTTGGCTGAGGAATATCAGAGATTGGACTAACCTCAGTGTTGAACAGATATTTTACGTTACAAAAGATCGAGAAGCGTTTAAAGAAGTGATCGCCAACCTTCGTTAGAAGACGGCACAAGAAGAAGAAGAAAGACAATGACAGTTTTAAAATCAAGCTCATTAAATCTTAAACTTGGAAATGAAAGGGCTATTTTCTTTATCTTCGCAATCAAGTTGGTGTTTTTCTTTAAAACATAAGCTACTTTATTGAATTTCGTTATTGTGTTAGCATTTTAAATTATACAAGGCACCTGGTCAATTTTAGTTTGCTCTGATTTGATTCAAACTATCGATATTGGATAAATCATGATTTGCTACCTTCTATTCATCTTAAATTTACTAAAACTTAAAATCTAATATATATTTTATTCATTTTAGCTAGCATTTGTGTTAGTGTATGTGAAACAAAAATACAAAAAGGATTTTTCCAGAAAGAAGTCTAGTAAAGGAAATCCAAATAAAGCAGTTGATTTGGTCTAATTAAGTTAACAGTAAATACTTCCAAATATTGATCATTACGTGCTAACTTTCCTTTCATCTAACAAAATACGCCTTTAACCCATCAAATACAAACTTTTTCCACGTAGATATTTCAAAGAGTCGGTAAGTCTGATTACAATAATATGGCAGCTTCTTTGCTGCCCCGTTAGCTTTTATAACAAGGTTACTCTTCGACTGATTATAGAAAACGCAGACTTCAGCTGAAAAGTTACAGCTGGTTGGCGGTTAAAACGGGGAAACTAATTACGTTTCTGAAGTTTAAAGGAGTTACCGAACAGACGTTCAAAGCTTTACTCAACTGGGGGGAAATATTGGAAGAGATTAGCCGAAAGTTAAACGGCAACTATATTAGTTGGAATAAATGAAAAATGAGCTTAGGTGTCTCTGTTACTTTGAGCTCAATTACATACGCTTTTGTTAAAGTCAAATAAATGTCCGTGATACTTTTGGGAACATATCTGTATCTATAAAGTTTTACTTTTTATCTATGAGCTTTTTTTGGAATTAACGTCAAATGTAATTAAACGAATTTTATTTAACGTTTCGACTTTCAATGCGGCAAAATCCATTTTTTATAAATTTTAAGTAATAGTAATTTATGAATCAACCTGCGAAAGTGATATTATACGGGATGAGTCAAAAGTTTCCAGGACGACTCCTGGAATCCTGCGAATCACGTAAAATCATTATGGATCGTTTTACGTACAGTATTTTTTTCTGTAGCGTTTATTATGTTAAAAAGAATCTAAACCAGTATAAACCACCAATTCATACCTCTTTCTTGACTTAGATGGAAATAATTCATAAGTAGCCGTTTTGCAGCTTCACTAATCTCACGTGGAATCAATTCTGCGTCAATTTCACTGCTGATTTCCATTTTTTGAAATGGAGAAGCAAAAACAGTTTCGAATCTTATATGCCAAGCGCTTTCATAATACTTTGGTATCATAAATTATATTGAAAGTTTAGTTTTCAGGATGGCTGCAGAAAACAATTTTAATATTTTTTTCTACTATTATATATCTTTTAAAATAGAAGACTTTAAAAGTATCATGGCTGTACGCTTAAAAGTTCGTGACCATAGAATCTGAAACGACTTTAAAATAGTATTGTTAGTTTAGTATTATTATTTAGTAGTATATTTTTCAGATGCCTTCCTAAATCTTTATTTACTCCATAAAATGACATTGAACCTCTAAAAATCATGCGAACAAGCTGAATTTTGCCGAGAATATTGATTTTGAAACCCCAAAATAGATGCAAAAATGTTTACCACTTTTACCCCCAGGCTTCTCCCTAAAACCCGCCTAGTAAGGGAGTAAAAACGCAAAAAATCGATTTATCAAGAATCTGTATGCCGTAGAAAAATAAGCTTTAAATAAAAAATATAGCTAAGATAATTTTAAACAAAAATTTATAGTAGCAGTTTTTCGTACAATCAACCGTTTTCTCACAAACAACGCTTAAAGCAACCGTCGATTTTGAATGTCAGTTACGCGCGCGAAAACAATAAAGTTTGTATCAGCTCGACGGTAAAGTGTACTTTCGACAAAAATCGAGATGCATTTTAAAGGTAAGGACTTCAGCTTTCGTATGCAGATTTTGTACTGTGCCGCAGACCTCAGATTTTATAAAAGTGTTAAATAAATAAAAGTGGCACGCTTTTACCATTGTTTATGATTCTCATGAGATCAACACAACCTATTCCTTTCATTGACTGTCCACTCTGAAGTTTCGATAGTTAAAACCTAATCTTCACAACCTATAGCATGAAATTTTAGTTTTGAGTGTTGGCAATAGATGTGAGGCATTTGAAATATGCTTAAAAAACACTGGATTTAAGCTTTCACATAACAAACAATCTAAGACCTTTAAAACTTTTTTCTTCAATTACACAAGTACGTTTTTCAAAAGAATTAAACCTTTGCTATAAACTACACCTAAAACCGTCTTATTGGAGACACTTAGTTTTCACAAGCACTGCGCTTTAACAAGTAAAACGTTGACGAGTTTTTTGAGCTGTTAGAAAAATAATTAGAAGAAAAGAAATTTTCAGCTAATCAAATATTTAACGTCGATAAAAATGGTTTTAATGTAGTTCAATCAAAGTGTCTCCGATTAATTGCGTTTCGTGTACGAGCGCAAATAAAAATTATGTACCTTCTGTGCTTATATTCCCTCGCAAGAATGCCAGCGAATTGTTAAAGAAGGGAGCTCCAGCTGGAAGTATTTTTGCCTTCCATCCATCAGGGTGGATTCAAACCAAAATTTTCACGCAATGGTTCAATCACTTCATCGATTATGTAAAATCAAATGCCAAAAACCATATACTTCACACGGGCATTACTCGCACATGAGAAATCTAGATGTTATTATCGCTGCTAGGAAAAACCACGTAACTTTATTGTACTTACTGCCTCACACTACACACAAGATGCAACCGCTCGACAAATCCGAAATGGGGGCTTAGAAAATTTGCTGCAGTCAAGAAATTCGTAAATTTTTAAGGCAAAATAATCGCCCAATATTTCATTTTCACATCAGTGAACTCCTTGATAAAGCTTACTTGAAGATCCAAACTGGAGAAAGGGCAGTCAATAGATTTCGACAAAGAGGTATCTTTCCAGTAGAAATATTTGATGAAGGGGTATATGGACAAATAGATTTACCAAACCACAATTTTGACTACAATCCCAAACAAAAATGAACAGGAAGAGTCAATCGTATACAAAAAAGAAAGTTGGGTTTGACGGAAAGAAAAAGCCAACTGACGATGCAAAGCCTGGTTGCAGCAAAATGGATGTTGTGGCAGCTAGTTCAAGTTGTGTTAGGAAAAAAGCCAGAAAGGAATTGGTAGAAAACATCTTTGGATGATTTAAATAAAAGTATCCGACCCCTAGATCTCTTGACTGATAAAAAAGAATTCCCGAATATAGACAGTAACACAAAAGATCATGCAGAATGCCTTTTCTGCTCAGGACGTTTAATAGCGGATTTAAGGGGAGAAATGTGGGTACAGTGCCTAAGATGCGAGCTCCGGTCACACAAGTTATGCGTTGATGCGCACGATTGCGATATTTGCGATTTTTGTCGTTAGAAGAATATTTCATAGTGTACCATATTACCTTATTAGGTAGTTCATACTACACTACCCTGTTTTCGGTAAACAAAAATGTATTTTTTTTTCAACAACACAACATATATTTTTATGTATGTATTTTTTAAAGTTTGTTACAATTTTTTATACTTTGCTTACTTGTTACTACTGTGCTACTGTTATACTTTTTATATAATGTTGTAATACTTTTTGTTTTGAAATAATTCGATAACTAAAAATGGTATTCCATAATCCCTGACATTACTGTACATCTTTCTTTAAAAAATTTTAATATTTTTACCATTACTGTAGCAGTTTGCAATGTAACAGATATTGACTACCATCGTTGTAAATAATTATAATCTATAATTATGAGTTATAAAAATCTTACGGTGATGACAAATTTGACAGATATGAGCGTTTAGAACGTGGCGTCCCCTCCTGTCAGCTGCACAGATCGAATATGATTGACTGTCCAATGCCACTCACTTCAAAGGATTCTTTTAGACTTCACGTCAGTGATTACAGGTTCAATGTATATTTTATATAGGTATGTGTAAAATGATACCATTTTTGTATCACATATCCATCTTGTTTCGCTTATTCTCATTGTAGGGATCTTTAATCGGGAAATATTTCTTAATTTTCCGTTGTACGGTACGGATTAGTACATGTATCTTACTTTTCATTTCCTTATTTTGAGACTTTTGCGTATATTTAATAGTTAGTAATTGACACAGTTCCCTTCTGACATTTTATGCTTCTGTTCCTAGTATTTCGTAACATTCCAGATAGTTTGTGTAGTGTACAATTTAATGGAAAGAGTATTGCTTAGAAATCTACCCCATAACTTCTCTTCATTCTATACGTCCTGATAAATTTCTCTTATTTTTTAATTTAAAACTTCAACAGTAACAATATTAAACCTGAGTTCGTATTGCCTGTCTGTATTTCCATAAATAGTTCCATTTTGAAATCAAGATTCAAGAAAATCGTTAGCTACGATCTCTGCCATCAATAAATAAAAGGAATAAAAATCAAAATAAATGGTTCGCAACACAATCTAGTTGCAAAGGAAATTAACTACTTACCTTTAAATTGTATTTTCGGATATTTTCTCGGATTCTATTGAGAGCTCGTACGCGAAAATCGGTATTTACGTAGCTAATACGGAAGTATGGCTCTTCGTTTCGAGGTAATATCTTTAGGATTTGTTAGTTGCTTATAGTTTGAGATTGATCTTGCTATTTTGTTTTCAAAATACATCTTTAAATTTTAAATATAAATGATGGTCTAACTGTAGAAACTACAAAATATTTGCGTCATAAATAAATCTTGTAATCAAAAGCCTGTGGAAATTGCGAACATCGATTAGTTTTTCACATTTTCCGAAAACTAAATAATGTAATTTTATCAAATCAAAAAAGCAACAAAAACAAAACTCAAAGGAAAATATAAAACAAACAGTACGGTACAGCCATGTTCGAAAATGAGCAAATTAACTTGGAGAGGATCTACAGAAGCTATGCGACCAATTGTGGCAGTACTGTCAGAAGTCCCTGCATTCCTGGTGATATTGCAACATTCCACGGAGGAAGATAGAGCTACATGACGAAAGGATCACGCAGGAGCAATTTTACGAATTATGGCAATAATGTCAGAAGATCCTACATTGTAGAGCTACAACTACACCTTTGAGGATTCCACTCCTGAGGAAAGAAAGGTCAAAACGTTTTAAACAACAAAAAAGCATGCTAATGCAAAAATAATATAACATAGATAAGGAAAAAATCATTGGCAAAACTTAGAACTCAGTAGAAAACAAAATAGATGAAGGTGGAAAGCAACCGTTAATACGTATTTCTGAGTATTTGCGAGCAATTGTGGCGGTACTGTCAGAAGTCCCTGCATGCCAGCTTGGTGACTATTCAACAGTAGTTATGTAACACCAGCGAGATTTACCAATGATGATTTCCTTATCTATATTATACTAGTCTCGTCCTAATTAAACATTATTTTTTGTAATTGATGGATTCGACCGTTACTTATATAGGTCTCTATAGTCTCTAGGAATTTATAGTCCTCTAATGAAATAGGTTGAGGAGGGGAGAACTGTTTGTCTCAAGTTGGGTCATTCAGAATCTCAATAATCCAATAATAACAAATCCAATAATTTACATCTGAAATCTTACATCTTCTTGAAGTTTGCTATAAACCAGGACTACTTTGAATTTAATAATAAATATATACAAAATAACAGTGCGAGGACTTATAATGGGTAATCCTCTAAGCCCATTGCTATCAGATATTTTATGGATCATCTAGAGACAAAGATTTCAAAACATGCCGTATTCAAACAGTTTTTATATTGTGGAGATACGTAGACGATGTACTGGTATGTTTCAAGGAACTAACAGGCAACTCGACCAATTTTTATCATATATTAATTGACTTCATAGTCATATCTGAATTTACAATAGAAATAGAACAAATCAACGCATAACGTTTTTAGATTTAAAATTTAGCAGACTTCAAAACAAACATGACTTCTCCATATTTCACAAACCTACCCATACTGACACGACTATACACAATTCATCATCCATCCAACACAACATAAACTGGCAGCTTATCATAGTATGTTACATAGATTAACAGAAATTCCGATGTCAAAAGACAACTTTGAGACAGAATTAAATATAATTAAGCAAATAACAGTAAACAACGGATACAACGAACAAACAATTAATAAAATGTTAAATCAACAATTACACAAGACAGCCCTGAAATTAGTATTTCCACCACCAGAGAAAAAACCCAGTACCTTCTGCTCGATTACATATACAGGCAAAATAACAACAAAAATTGCCAAACACATAAAAAAGAAAGGAATAACACCAGCTTTCCGAACAAATAACAACCTAGGCAAATATATTAAAAATAAAAGAGCCAAAATAAAAAACACTTAAATAGTGGTGTGTACAAACTTCAATGTGGCGACTGCCCAAAAACTTACATCGGTCAAATTGGTAGAAACTTTGATAAACGAATAGCAGAACATAAAAGGGCTTTCAAGAATAGAAAAACAGATTCGACATACGCACTTCACCTTCTAGATCATAATCATTCTTTTAATGACAAATTTAAAATTCTTCACATTCAAAATAAAGGCCTTAAGCTATCTTTGTTAGAATCATGGAAATCAACAAATTAAAAAAACACAGATATAATTCTGAATGACCAACTTGAGACAAACAGTTCTCCCCTCCTCAACCTATTTCATTAGAGACTATAAATTTGTAAACCCAAGCCAAAAATAGATCACTTGAGAAAGGCTATTAGCCGAAACAGCTGTAGTGATAAGATTTAAAATAAATTTTGTGGAAGTTTGAAAACAAAGTTTTCAGTGTTTTATTGTTACATTATTTTTTTGTCTTTTAAATAGTTTTAGCTTTTCTTTCATCAGGAGTAAAATCCTCCGTGGCTGTATTAGTTGTAGCTTTAGAACGTAGGGTCTTCTGACATTATTGTCACAATTGCTAACATTGCTCCTGAGTGATCAATTCCTCAGGTAGCGGTAGCTTCCTCCGTGCTGTGTTGCAAAGTCACCAGGCTGGAATGTAGGGACTTTAACAGTACGGCCACAATTGGTCGCATGGTTTCTGTAGATCCTTTCCAACATTAATTTGACCCTTTTCTAACTTGGCTGCACCATAGTGATGACCAAATAGTCAGAAATACGGAATCACTATTTAAGAAAAGCGTCGAAACAAAATCTTCTCGCTAGTGCCTAGAATATACGTAGTAATCTTAATAAAATCAGAATCATCAAGGGAAACGTAATGGAGGAAGAAGAGACCGGTTTCCAAAAGGGCAAATTCAAAAAGATTATTGATAGTGTATTTATACTACAACCGGTAATAAAAATATGCAGAGATTTTACTAAAGATTTAATAAACAAAAAATTTTTTACATCCAATGTTGATTGCAATCTATTTCATTACAAATAATAAGCAATATTTATAATTTATGTACAATAACATAGTGGGAAGCCGCCCAGTGGCGGGTATCCAGGTGAGATATATCTCTAATATTATAAATTTGATCTATGACATAACAATTAATTTAAACTTAAATAAAGATTAAAATTAAATACAGAAAAATAACACTGACAAAAAAGTTTTAACAAATACCAGATTCATTTTTTTTAACAAAGAAAATAAAAGCGCGATCTATACGAAAAACTTTTTCCAAGAAGTATATAATCAATGTTCTAGTATTTAATAAAGAAATAGAAAAAGTATCTAATTAATGCAATTAAACTGATATGCCAATATCAAAAAATCATAATCATCAAGGCCTTTTATTCCTGATAAAATGTTTGCCGCTTTTACTTTGCTTTAGAGCTCTTTGATTCGCTTATTGCGGTGAATCAGTCCACATTCTTCTTGTGTATAGTCAAAGTTTTATAAATGACAAAAAGCAAACATTTCGATTTGTGCATAGGTACCTCTGAAAAGCTTAACCATCTCAGTTTCGCAGATGAAATTGTCCTCATCACAGATAATTTAAGAGAAGCCACAGATACGTTAAATAAATTGGACTTTGCATGTTCGAAGGTGCCCCTCAGTATCATCATCATCATCAATCAGCCAATCGCGTCCACTGCTGGACATAGGCCTCCCTCAGTTCTTTCCAGTGTTCTCTACACTGAGCCGCTTGTAGGCAGTTTCCCGCTACACGTTTTATATCATCAGTCCATCTAGTCGGTGGTCGTCCTCGGCTTCTTTTATAGTTTCTGGCCCTCCATTCCATAATACGTCTTGTCCACCGTCCATCTTGTGTTCTGGCTAAGTGCCCTGCCCAGTTCCACTTAAGCGTCGTGGTTCTTTCGATGACGTCTTGAACTCCTGATCTTTGCCTGATTTGTTGGTTTGTTATGTGGTCTCGAAGGCTCACGTTCAGCATTGCACGTTCCATGGCTCGTTGTGTAACTCTGAGTTTATTCGCAGATTTTTGCGTGAGTGTTAAAGTCTCTGCTCCATAAGTTTGTACAGGTAAAACACATTGGTTATAAACCTTTCGCTTGAGACATATGGGAATTGAACTTTTTAGAATATGGCTTGCAAATGCTGCCCATGTTAGGCCTATTCGCCTCTGTATTTCATGTGTTTGATTGTCTCTGCTTATTTTGATTTCGTGTCCCAGATATTTGTAAGTGTCTGTTTGTTGTATGGTATTATTGTCAATAGTTATATTTCCACTCATTACGAGATTTGTTATAAGTTTAGTTTTCTCAAAGTTTATCTTTAATCCTGCTCTTTCAGACAGACTTTTAAGCGAATGCATCATAGAAACTGTATCATGTAAATTATCTGCGATTAATACAACATCATCTGCAAATCTTAGGTGATTTAATCTTTCTCCATCTATATTGATGCCATATCTTGCCATTGAGTGCTCTTAAATATTGACTCTAGAGCTGCCGTGAACAATTTTGGTGAAATATTGTCTCCTTGTCTAACTCCTCGACCTAAGCTGAATTTTTCTGTGTCTTCGTGTAGTCGTATACTTGATGTAGCGTTCTCGTAGATGTTTTTGATTAGTGTCGTGTACCTGTAATCTATTCGGCTTTGATTTAGGGCTTCCAGTATTGTTTCAAACTCTACAGAATCAAAAGCCTTCTCGTAATCGACAAATACAAGAACCAGTGGTATGTTGTACTCGATGCACTTTTCTATTAAGATCTTTATGGTATGCAAATGGTCATTTGTGCCATATCCTGTCCTGAAGCCTGCCTGTTCTTTGGGCTGATAGAAATCAAGTTTAGGTGTTAGCCTCTTTGTTATGATTTTTATAAAGAGTTTGTACATATGTGTCAAGAGGCTGATGGGTCTATAATTTTCTAATTTAGTAATATCGCATTTTTTGTGTAACAAGACTATTACTGCATTGTTCCAGTCTTTTGGAATCGTACGCGCATGTAAGCATTTATTAAACAGTTCGCTTACTGATTTTAATAAATTTCTCCTCCTGCTTTTATTGCCTCGATAACGAGTCCATCATCACCAGGCGATCGATGGTTCTTCATTTCCTTTAAAGCTGCTCTTACTTCTGATACAGTAATGGGTAAAAGTATTTCCGATCCCTGATTTATGAGAGTCTTCACTCGTGTCGGGAAATTGTCTTGTGGTCTTTGGCTGGTATAGAGGTCTTTATAAAACTCTCTGGTTATTTTCAGAATGTTTTTGTTTATCTGTTGTTGCCTTTCCGTCTTTATCCCTCAGCTTGTATATTTCTTTTTTACTTTGTGTGAGTTTTCTTTTCATCCTCTCTTTTCATTCCCTCATTTTCCTTTCATTCCAGTCCCTCAGTATGAACTTGACTAAAACTTAGTTTATGACAAATATGGTCCCCAATAACCATTTGACTATTTAAGAAAAAGTGGTAGAACTGGTGGAGAAATATACGTATTTCTTCGTTTTCTTCTTCTTCTTCGTTTTATATAGACACGACCCTGTCTGTTTTTCAATGTGCCTCCAGTAAGACGGCAAGAGACGGGAACCATCTCTTGCCGTCTTTACTACTGTATTTGTTGTCATTCGGCTTATATGATCGTTCCATTCTAGTCTTCTATTTTTTACCCAGTTTTTGATGTTCTCCACCTTGCATCTATGTCGTATATCTGTACTTCTAGCTCTGTCCCATAGTGTCTTACCATCAATTTTTCATCTCTGCTGTTTCTAACATCCTTTTTGTCCTCTGTGTGAGGTCTTGTTTCTGCCGCGTACGTCATTATTGGTCTGATGACTGTTTTGTAAATTCTGCCTTTCGTTTCTTTCGCGATATTTTTATTTCTTCATATTGTTTTATTTAGGCAGCCTGCGACTCTGTTTGCTCTATTCACTTGATCTTCCACTTCGGTTTCGAGCTTTCCGTAGCTAGATAATGTGATGCCTAGATATTTAAACTCCATCACTTGTTCTATTATCTGACCATCCAGCTCCAATTTACATCTTATTAAATTTGCTGTTGTAACTGTGCATTTTGTCTTTTTTGGGGAAATTAACATGTTACATTTTCTGGCGGTTATATTAAATTGGTGCAGCATACGTTGTAAATCATCTTCACTTTAAGAGTCGTCTGCATAGCAAATTATTTTAAGTTGTTTTTCTCCCATTTGGTATCCTTTTTTAGTTCTTACTTTTTTTTATTATTTTATCCATAATCAGGTTGAACAATAGAGGACTTAGGGAATCTCCCTGTCTTATCCCATTGCCATTCAATAGGGTCGGTTAGTTCTTCTTCTACTTTTACTTTTATTGTGTTGTTTTGGTAGATATTTTCGATCGTTTTGACTATTCCTAGAGGTATCTCTCTTGCAAACAGTAAGTATATATACGTATTTGGGTCATGAAATAAGAATAAGCAGGGATAACCAAACATGCGAAATCCAAAAAGAATTACTTTAGCGTGGGCAGCCTTTGGAAAACTGCGAGACATACTTAGGGCAAACATACCAATAAGCCTCAAAAGAAAAGTATTTGACCAATGTGTATTACCGCTCATGACCTATAGAGCGGAAACTATGACTCTAACCAAGACTATGGCTTCGAAATTGAAGTGGCACAGAGACGAATGGAACGGTCTATACTGAATAAGAAAGGAAGATCGGCGAAGAAGGACGAGTATTGCTAATGTTGTGGAACGCATAGCGGAACTAAATTGGAACTGGGCAGGCCATCTAGCAAGAATGCATGACTCACGATGGACGAGCAAAATTACAAATTGGAGGCCAAGAGCAGACAAACGTAGTAGAGGAAGACCACCTACACGTTGGGCTGACGACATCAGGCGTGTAACCAAAAATTGGCTACAAAGAGCACAAAATCGCAAAGAACGGAGGAGTTTAAGGGAGGCCTATGTCCAGCAGTGGACATAGAACTTTTTAGATGATAAATGTAATAAAACAGTATATGATAAAAAATAAGCTTTAACTGCATAGTGTTGTATTTCTACAACAAAAATATTTTAGTACATCATATTTTCTAAATAACAAAGTTCGGTATTTCTGTGTAATAAAACGTTATCTACTTACCTTACACTATTCTCTGATATTTATTTCAAACTTTAAATGACACAATAAACAATTGAAATTGCAACTCGGAAGTAATGATTTTTTGAGGTTAGATATAACTGTTAAATGTCAACTCGGCTCATTAATTTGTAAAATGAGCTTGCCGATATTGCTCAGCCATGAATGGGCGATGTTGTACGAATACCTCACCATGCAATAAAGCATGTCATCGTAAACGCACAGAATAATATAAACTGTAATTCGCTATGTTGTACTTTTGCAACAGTATGCATTAAAGGGTTAATGAAAAAACTTACAATGATATCAAACAGGGCTGTTGTATGTGACCACCTCTTTTTAATATAAACGTAGACATAATACTTCACTAATGAAAATCATTGATGAAGAAATTTATTTTACTAAATTTTGCACTTTTTTTAAATTTGTTTATTTCAAATAAAAATAAAAAACGTTGAAAATATTCAATATACTTATTCATAATTTTATTTTCATTAAATCTGTTTTAACATCAATTTCTTAAATATACGTTGAAAATATATATCCGTGATAAAAGATGTTTTTGTGAAATAAATCACCATTACATAAATAAACTATTTCATTATACTTTACAATTTAAGTATCTCAATAACCACCCACTTGTCCCACATGCTATTTTGTTTTTATTTAGTTTCCAATAATGTATAGAGAGGTCCGTAATCGGATCTTAATACGGTTCCAAATGAATCAGTAAAGTAGTTGTTCTAAGGTTATGTTATCCTTAATATTGAGAAATTTCCAAATTGATTAAATATCTCAAGATCTCTATAGATTTTTCTATATGTATGTAACATATTTTATTTAAAATAAAAAATATTAACAATCCACAACACATATCAAATAAAATGTGACATAAACATAAATCAACAATTTTATTATAGCAAAGTCCTTGGAAATACAAAAGTTGTATTTCTATTTATATTTTTAATACATGAGGGAATAATACAACAACAAAAAGATGTCTTCTTCTACTTGTGCCAAATTTTAACGAAGGTTGCCGATCAGTTCTTTAAACGCTTCCCCATCTTTTGCAATGAGAAATATCTGTTGTATACTGAGGTTATTCCACGCTGATATTACTCAGCCCAAATTTCCTTTTTCTTTTTCGCCTTTTCTTCAATCTAACCTTCCTTACGTTGCATGTAAGAGAGATTATGTATCATTTTGAAGTATGTGCTCCTGTTATGATGTTTTTTTTTGTTTTTAACTGTCTTCAGATGCTTTCTATTATGTCCAATGCTACTTATAGCTTCTTAATTTGTGATTTTAGCCGCTCAAGAATTTTAAGAATACGTCTGTAGAGCCACATTTCGAATCCCTCTAAATTTTTTATGGATTAGGATTTCAATGTCCAAGTTTCTATCACATATAGCAGCTGCGAGCAAACATAGCATTCCACTACAACCGCAATTTAATGATCAAACTTAATTTCTTATTGGTGAACATTGAGTTGTTTTCGGGCTATTTCTATTCTGACTCTCCAAGTGAGTTTAATATTTTACACGCGACAGTGTCAGTTGAACGTTGTCGATAGGGGCTATTATAAGTACAATATATTTGGTCAATTGAGGTTATCGTCGGATTTTAGATTGTACCGCCTCAATCTATACACCTCTAGTTGTTTCTCATAGTGTTTCCTAAAATATTTGTTACGAGTAGATATTAAACAATTGTGGCTATAGTACACATCCCTGCCTGACTCTTCTTGACTTCCTATCTGCTTTGCCTATCTGTCTCACTGTCTTCTACCCTTACTACAGCTGTTTTGATTTGTAGTACAGATCAGAAATATGTATTCATAGACAAAAACACAGACCATAAAGAAAAATACAGTTGCAACTAGAAATTTTAAAAACGAAAATATTAAAAAAATATAAAGTTCAAAAATTATGTTGCCTCTTCCATAGACCCTGTTAGTTATCCTCCTTCATATATGGTCCCCAATACTTTTCTTTAAAGATTACTCTGCATATTTCATCTTTCGTCTTTATTGTCTATGCTCCCAATTCATACGTGAGTATTGGGTTTTATTATACTTTTCCAAAACTTCCAGTTAAGGGTTAATCCACACTAGCAGCGATTCGCGACAGATATCTCACAATTTATCGTAATCTGTACGTTACTTATTTTTAGATCTACGTAAAATTTTAATCTGTCTTTTTAGGTTTACAATTTTCGGATTCGTATACAATTATTATTTATAGATAATATTTTTAGCTTTTAGTTCCAACTATCAGTATTTTTTTGTGAAAAAAAAAACTATACTTTCTGGTATTATTCCCAAATTTTTCATGTATTAGTAAAGCTATGTGTTTTTTTGCTTTATCCTTAGGACTCCTTTGTAAACTAGGAGAGATGATTGTCTAAGCCACTATTGTTTTTTTTCCGGTTCTTCTTGGTTTCTTTTATTGTACGAATTATGTTTAATTGAATTATCTTTTATGTTCTTGACATTTCTTTAGCTCCCCTGTTCAGTAATTTAATGGTATAGGTATATTCTGATAACATTAATTTTAAATTCCTTTATTTTTGCTTTTTGCGAAGTACGATTGCATAGTAAAATGACATTTTTTTTAATCTTCGAGATCATCAACTCAAAGAGATCTTGTTGTCACTTTTTATCATAAAAAGCCTTAGAGGTGTTTAAGCATAATCCCACGGATGGTAGCTTTGCACCATAACCCGCTTTAGTAAGTGCGTCAACCAAATCCTCGAACCGGCAGCTATTCTTTTACTGAGTAGGATTACCATCGCAACGACGAGATATTACTAGGGCAAACTGTACTTATTATTTCAATATACAGGAGGATATTTTGGATGTTCTTCTTAGTAATCACATATATTTAGTTTTCTTTCTGTTATTCTTAAGTAAAAATTAGTTGCCTTTAGTATTTACTCTATTAATCATAATTTGTGAATCTATTATGCTGTCGGCCAGTATAACAGTATTATCTGCATATCGAAGATTACTTATTAGTACTCCATTAATGTACACTGTACACAGAACAAATATTTCTAGAGGCACTGGAAGAATACAACAAGGGCATCAAGATTAATGGCGTACCAATAAGTAACTTTCGATATGCAGATGATACTGTTATACTGGCCGATATGATCCAATATTTACAGATGATGCTAAATAGAGTAGGTAAATAACAACTGGCAAACCGATTTGGACTGAAAGATCAATAGAAAAAAACTAAATATTATGTGATCAGTAAAAAAGAACATTTAACATATCGACCTGAATATTGAAAGAGTACACCCGATTTAAATATCTGGGATAATACAGTAAATGATAAGTGGGACCCAGACCTAGAGATTAAGATCCGAATTGAAATAGCAAGATCCAAATTCATCAAAATGAGAAAGCTCTTAATATGTAACCTAAGCATTAACCTCCGATGGCGTCCCCACGAAATGCTACGTACTCTCCTACGCTACTTTACGGATTAGAAGGGTGGACGTTAACAGCAGCGACTATAAAGAAGTTAGCGGCTCAGCTAAAAGCGGCAGTATCGACGCATACTGGAAATACTTGGACAGACAGAGTGAACCAACACAGAGGTATTAAAACGAATGGGTAAAGAGGTGGAATTGTTAACAATGTTAAAAGGAGAAAAGCTAGTCATACCTGGCCATGTGTTCCGTAATAAATAAGTAACAGTCTGCTACAGCTTATCGTGGAAGGCAAAATTGAAAGTAGAAGAGGTTTGAATAGAAAGAAAAATCCTGGCTGAGAAACTTGAGAAATGGTTTCAAATACCAAAGCTGCGAACATAATACATAGCGCACAAAACAGAAAAACCTATCGTTTGATGGTCGCCAACCTTCGGTAGAAACGGCACATAAAGAAGAAGACTCCATTAATCTTAATACCTTCAATTGTACTCTTCCAGTGCCTCTACAAATATATGTTCTGTGTATAGTTTGAATAACAGTGGCGAAAAAAAATGCAGCCCTTTGTACATTTTTCTTATTAACATGGCCCATATAATTTTTGTGTATTTGGTTGAATTGAATTTGTTTCTTATTTTTCATCCATTTATATCATGCATTTTCTATATTTGGGCGTATTAATTCTTAAACTATCTTTCTTTCGAATATTTTTATTTTTTCTTCATCTGTGGCAATGAGAATGGGTGCCTCAGAAATACAAATTTCCGTTACAATTAGGGTTTCTCCTACTTTTTTTTTATCTGTTTTTCTCTATATCTTTTTTCTAAACTTCTTTTACTAAACATTCTGTCGTGCTATGTATACCATATATAGAAACATCTTGTACAAACTAATTTGTATAGAATAGCACATCTCTAACAGATTAATACAATTTTTACTTCAAACAACGCACCAAACATGTTCCCAACTATAAATTTTACAATGTTTATTGTTATTATTCCACATCAATATTTTTTCGCTATTAACCAAAATACAAAAACGATGTCCACATGTTTTGAATTGAATCTGCGCTTTTTGTCTTATTTTGGAACCAGGATGTTATATGACCTAGTTTTTCTTGCTCATCTGTTGTTTATTAACACAACTCACGAAGTTCATAATCTAATCGGTTTAAAATTAGTGTTTGTGATTATTTTTAGGTTACAATTGAAGTAGGAGTTGTCTGAATATAAATATCTATAGAATGCGTGCCGCAGTTTAGATGCCGATAGTAAATTTTAGTATATTATTTATCATAGACTGTTTTTAATATAGATACCTTTATCAGTACAATACAATAATTAACATTTGATTAATTTTATTAATTACTATTACTTGTTTTAATCCTTTATTTACATATTTTCGCAATAATTCAATATAGTAAGATTTAAAAGAATTATGTAAAAAAAACGAAAATAAATTTTTTTTACCTGTGTCTTGTTCTTCTTTACTGTTCTGTTTTGTTTATTACATGCTCGGTCCATGATATCTTTAGGATTCTTCTATACAATCACAGTTCCAATTCCTCCAACTTTTTAGTAGTCGACGCGTTCAGTGTCCATGCTTCTATCCCGTAAAGCAGAGTTGCGTCTGTATAATTTCAGTTCTCTTGCACAAAGTACCTTTCTCACTTTATCGAAGTTTGTTCGTGCTTTCTCTATTCCAACTTTGATTTCTTTGGAATAATCGTTTGTGTGAATAATTATTATGCCAAGATAATTATAATTATAGTTTTCAACTTGTTTTAAAGTTTTACTGTTAATTGTCAGGCTTTCATCATTATTTTGGGTTTTTGATATTCTCATAAATTTAGTTTTCTTGATGTTTATTGATAATCCATATTCTTCTCCATACTCAACTATCTTGTTCATTAGCTTTTGGAGGTCTTGTAGGTTGTCTGCTATT
Organism: Diabrotica balteata; assembly: GCA_918026665.1. Lineage (NCBI taxonomy): Eukaryota > Metazoa > Arthropoda > Insecta > Coleoptera > Chrysomelidae > Diabrotica > Diabrotica balteata. The sequence goes on from OU898279.1 coordinate 128,154,274, forward strand.
ATAATAGTATCGTCCGCATATCTAATGTTGTTAATTGGTGTTCCATTGACCTTGATCCCTGCTGTTTTTCCCTTAAGAACTCTTTTTATAATTTCTTCAGAGTATGCATTGATTAGTAGTGGTAAAAATACACACCGCTGTCGCACTCCTCTTTTAACTTCGAATTCTTCTGATGTGTGTTCATTAATGCATATGTGTGCCTCCTGTTTATAATATAGATTTCGAATATAATTCGAAGGTCATTGTATTGTAATTGTTTTGCTTTGAGGACGTCCATTAGCTCTTTGTGGCAGACTTTGTCGAAAGCTTTTTTGTAGTCTATGAAACAGACGTACATATCTCGGTTCACATCCAAGCCTCTCTGGATTAGTACGTTGAATGCAAAGAGAGCTTCACGGGTACCTATGCCTCTATGGAATCAAAATTGGGTTTTTTCAATATCCAAATCAAGTATTTGGTAAATGCGTTTAGGATGATCTTTAAAAACATTTTAAGTGTGTGAGACATCAGGCTTATGGTGCTGTGGTCGGTTCATTCTTTAGCATTTTTCTTTTCTGAGAGACAAATAAATGTTGAAGTCAACCATTACTTGTGCAATTACTTAAAATAATGTTTTCTCGTGAACAGATATATACATCGTCATTTTATGACTTTAAAATTATTGAAGGTAGCTTGAAATTTGTTTACTATCAGATGTTATATAAAAAATGATCATGACTCAATATCACTTATATTTTCAATAATTTCTTCAAGTTCGTCAGACCTTAACACTTTTTTCGCTGTTTTATGTTTTTATTGTATGTTATGCAAACACAAGTGCCACTATTGAATAAATGATCTCCAGTAGATAAAACCGTCACGTCAGATGAAAATTTTCTTAAAAGTACCAAAAATTGCGTCCATTTATTGGCGAAGTGCCAAACTGTCCCGCCAGAATTTACCCACAAACTGAACAGATCGATAATAAGCATTTAATCTTGATGTACGTACGCGCCAAATAGAATCATCACATATTCTGCGCCCATATATGAACCTAGTTTGTGAGTAAATACTAAATGTGTACCACTTATGGTATACGTGAAGAGAAGATACAAAAGAATATTTGACAAGTAGTTAAAGTGTTAAAACTTCAATATTAAGCTATTTTTCAGTAATGTAATAAAATTCATAAATCAGTTCATTCAAAGTCAAATCTAATCATCGAAAATAGGATATGTTGTGATAGAAAAAACAGGCAGGGCATTTTATCATATCTCCTTTGTGCTTGGTCCGATTAGAGAGTGTGATACGTTAAATGAAAAGGACGGATATCACGAATCTATTAAGATAGAAAAAACAAACAAACTATCTACAAAAAGGGCAGTACACAGTGTCTTTATTATTAATAAACGCATAGTTTAAAATGGTAACGACAATGATGTCAACAAACTTCATTCACAGTTACAAATTTTTTAATTCTGAACAGAAAATCACTAACCTTTCCTTCGTCGATTGTATTTGGACGATACCCAAAATCGTCCACGCTCCACAACAATGTGATCTGCCGCTATTCACTTCGGCTTTCATCTTTTCGCATCTGCAATCCTCCTGCAGCGACAATACGAAACACCTGACTCAATTCTCCAACAATCAACACTTAAAATTTAATTCTCAGCTCAAACACTCAGCTACTTCTCAATGACACAAAGACCTCTTTCTGTCAACTTGATGCCGCCAAACTATTTCCTACGTATTCCAGAAACTGCCCACTTTAGATCCAAGGATATCTTTTCATCGATTTGTAATCTCCTTCCTCAATTCTCCTAACTTTCTTTCACAATGCTGATATCCAAACTCACGAACACACCCTCTATCGAGACGCAACCTTTCCTTTCGATGATCAGATGACAACTGACACTTTCTCTCATACATCGACTATCAATTCTCCCATTAAAAAAAACTGTCCAATCAAAAAGCTTTATTTTGTTTACAATCATTAAGAAAAAACCCCATTACTGTTTCCAGAGAAACTAAAATTTTGGTTAATTACAATATCTTAATTCTAGAGCAAATACTAACAATGAAAAAATTATAATGAGTATGGGCTTTCTAATTCTATAAAAAAGATTTTACCTGCGAGTGTTTAAAAATCAGTTGTTGACAGGCAAAACTTTCTGTTAATCTAACCTTATCTTAATCTAATACATAAATTTTGTTTACCAGGATGTCTTGAACATTTATTTAAATGGTCTATTTATTGTTTTATTTTTCTCTTTGGCTGAGAAGAAGGACAATATATATATATATATATATATATATATATATATATATATATATATATATATATTATATATATATATATATATATATATATATATATATATATATATATATATGTGCTTTCCAGACGTAAGCATACCAGAGACGTACTGGTTTTATTGCTGAAGAAGTTCGTGGAATATTAAAAAAATTTCATTTACAAGGAATTGAGTATAAAAATATGTATCAAATATAAAATATGTAAAATAGAGATGATATATAAAATACAGGCCTTTAACTATTGAGTGGTGCCAATTTTAATTCTTAATTTTTATAAATAAATCAGCTGGGAGTTTTTAAACAAATTGTGCTTCACTTCTGCAAACTCCACTTCTATTGGTCGTAGAAAACTTTTTTTTTTTTGGAAATCGTTGTCTTAACTTTAGTTGTAAGAATCAATTAAGTTAAAAATATGTGAAATACTCGTATATAGGGAGCACTGTAGTTTAATTAATTTATAACGCAAAAGTAGGGGCGACCCTTAAGGGGTTGAAAATTTTTTTGAGCGAACCTTAAGATATTATAATCGACCAAGAAGAGGATCCATTTAGAAACAAAAGTTCTAGCTCTGCAAAATTTATAGAAATTGAAGAATTTTTATAAACAATAAAGCGTATCTCGTGACCGATTGGATGTTACGAAGTCTCATTCGATTTGCAATTAAAAGAGCTACAATATAAAGCCTTTTGCATTTATTTTACCTTAAAACATTAATTTGATTCAATAACAATAAAAATAGTCAAAAAATACCGCTTTTTGCAACTTAAAAGTGGCATAACAAAATGATAACCAACAATTTTGGAGTTCCACGCACTTGTAGGTAACTCCAGACAATGTCATACATAAAACTATGGATTGTTGGAACAGTAAGCGATGCTTAACTCACAGTCAGTTAGACGCCGCGCACGTTCGTCAAAATCAAAGAAATGGTTCTCTATGATAACAGTTTGTAAGGTTCTGCTTAGTTTTGCGCTCTGCAGAGCAATAGCAGTGTACGTTAACAGGACAGGACGGTGCGCGCTGGAATCAATTGCGATTTGATTAAGACGCAAACGTTCAGCTGAGCTCACAGCGTATAAATCTATACCGAAATTATAATTGTATTTTTATATAGTTATTATTATTGTTATAATTAAGTGATGTCTTCTGTTGTAGGGTTTTTTAGTAATACCTTCCCTTATATATTGTAGGAGTTCAAAATAAATCCCTGGAAAGTCTAAAATATTCTCGAAATTTTTCCTCGCTTTGAAAGAATATTCTTCCGACTGCTTATTTAAAAGCACCTTCTGTATTACGACATAAAAAATTTCGTTTACATTTTTATTTCTTTTATTTACATATGGCATTCTCAACTCTTCTTCTTCCTCCTCTTCTTGGAGTATCAACTCATTGCGTTAAGTTTGCGAGAATTCATTTTTCTAAACGTACAACCTTGTAAGAGATTAAACCTGTAACTAATTTTGAAACTTGTTTTGAGCGCGACAGAATATATGAGTATGTGAACTAATTTAACAAACCGACTTAACCAAAACTGCCGTGAGTCGAGTACAACAGATTCTGTTCTACGTGTATGCCGTGCGCTGCGCACTGTTCTAAGAAACCGTAGCTTAACGCTGTGCTCATTTCAAAAATTCTCTAATTAATGCAAGTTGTTTTCTCTACAGCTTGGGCTATGTATCATTTCTTGTCTTTTTCTTCAATGTTCAAAGTTGAAAAACAGCATACATGAAAATCGATTAAATAAAAAAATATTACAAACTATATTACAGTGGCGGCCATAGCTCAACAGCTAAGATATTGGCATCTTGCATCTAAGCAAGAGCGTTTGAGTTCGATTCTTGGCACCAACAACAGAATTTTCATTTCTAAAATGATAAAGAGCTGTTCCCGTGCTTCGAAGGGCACGTAAAATCAGCAGCGTACTGGCCTAGTGTACATTGACATAAGTTACCTGGAGCAGGGTTAAAGAAGCAATTGATACCGGAACAATCCGAAAGGATCTCCCCAGCTAAAATAAAATATGATATTATTATTTTTATATTACTAAATTACAAATAGAAATGTTGGACAAGGACCCCCTTGTAAAAATGGAGCCCAGTTTGACGCTGAAACAGGCAAAAATGTCTAATCACTGAAATTAAGAAGAAGAAGACATTATAAGTTAAATAAGTCTAATGAAAAGTGACCGTATTTGAATAATATTAAATGATACAAAAGTTGCTGGTATCCAATAACTTCAACGTTGATACGATGAACGTCAATACAGAATATTCTACTTTGGTACATTTATCAAAATTTTCCACCGCTGTTAACAATTCGATAAATATTTTATTATTATCGATCTTCGTCCAACTAATCTCTCGCGACTTCTCCACCGATGCGCCTTTCCATTTTTCTCTCGACGGTTGACGTCGTTGCAATCCTTTTAGTTTGATTGGTTTCGTGTATTTACTTCCTCGCGGATCGCAATTAATGTTGTGTTCGTTTGTTTGAGCTGGTCTTTTAATCACAGCCAGTTCCAAAATAAATACAAAAATTAATTTTTGATTATTTTTCTGGACACTAATGAATGTTATAGATTGGAATACTGTTTGTTCTGGGAAATGGAATAAATTTGTTTTTATTTAAATTTATTCTTGTTTGCCTACAAATTTAGTCAAAATTTCTAGCTAGTTTATAAAGTTTAATTACAAATGTATCAACATTATTGAAAAAACTATAACACAGTATAAACCATCGATTTAAAAAAAAATTAAGAACAAATTATTAACGAAATAGTATTTTGAGTTATATTGACGACAGTATTTACTATATTTAATGTTTTATAGAGCTGTTTACCTCTAACAGATACCAAATGCTCCTTTATTTCCGTTGAAGTCCCTACTTCAACGTCCTACCTATTTTTTTTTTCTTTATATCTGTCTCTGGATGCTGTTGTATTAAGGAATAGTACATATGCGAAATTAGTAAAATAATTTCAGAGTTTTAGGAGTGTATCTTAAGTGTGGTTCAAAATAATTAGGAGAGGTAATTAAATGTCATGCAGAGAAAATGTAAAAGGTAAAAGGTAAACATGTAAATGAATTTATGAGCAGAAATTCAACTTTAAATAGATAAAAGATGTAGAGAAAACAATACCGTCTCCATTATTTAGAAGTGAAGACTGACATGACAGAACGGAGTTGCCGACTGACAATGTATATTGTCGACATGGAGTAGGTCACAGACATCACAGATATTTTATATGTCTAAGGCATATAATAGACTGTGATAGAATATGAGAAATGTACAAAGACTTAAGCGCCAACACAGAGAGTTAACAAATGAATAAAATCAACAGAAATTGGATTAAATTATTATTTAAAGAAAAATATCAATGTGACGTTTATAACATTACAACATTTCTTCTGACTTCCTACGTTCCCTGCACTCAAATTGAATGTATTAAATACTTACAGTCTAGACTAGCAGTTCTCAACCTTTTAGCACTGGCGCCCCCTTTGAACACTGAAGATAGCTCATGCCTCCCCTCCAGTTAATAATTGGTTGGTTCAAGTTATAACAGTGAAATTGTGAAACTGACGATGCTAACTCTACGTTAGCAAAAGCTGGGATGCAAAATAAAAATCCAGATATATTTAAATACACAAGTTTATTTGATGAAAAAGAATAATCAAAAAATAAAATACGCATATAAAGTTGAATGTGTATTGAGTGTTTTTGCACTTTTAATGAGAGGGTTGACATTGTCTGTTCTTGACAAGTTTCTCGGTGTTCGGTTGAAATTGTGTTAGAACACACCTCAAGTCACTTTCAACGTCCAGCCTTGAACGGAATTTTGATTTTATATACCCCAATGCAGAAAAACCAGATTCGAAAACATCTCTGGATGAAAATTGGAGTAATAACTTCGCAGATACTAAAGCCACTTCTGGGTAAACAGGAAAGTAGGTTAACCAAAATTCTCCCAAGTCCACGTTTGCAGAATCTGCTTTTGCTTGTGAATCACATTTAAGATAAATTGCCTGCTCTTGAAGGTTAACTAAAAGAATGTCAACTTCGATACGAAAAGGATCTCTTGTCAATTTAAATTCCCAGTTTTCCAAGCTAACATCTGGAAAGTAATTTCGAATTTGATTTTTTAGTTCTTCCAAATGCCGTGATGTGACGTCTTTCAAATCCTAAACTAGATGTTGTAGAAGGTTTTGAATATCATCGAAGAGGTCGTTCAGTTTAGGAAAAGAGGAAAAGTTTGGCTTGGAAATGTGAAGGCGGCGTTACCAAAGCGATATTTTTTTGCATATAAAGAACACATTAATTCACATTAATTGCATCATAAGTGTTTAAGAGGTTTTTACGGCCTTGAAGTTTCAGATTCAGGACATTAGGTGTCTCAAAAAAGTCAGACAAATAAACCAAGTAAAAGATATTTTTATGATCTGTAAATCTTCTTGTTTTGAAATCATTAACAAAATTTTAACTTCTGACTTTAAATTGAATAATCTTGCAAGCATATTTCCTTTGGATAACCACCGGACTTCTGTGTGAAACAGGAGGCTTTCCTGATCACTATTCAGTTATTGACATGGTGCCTATAAGAGCCTAGTGTTTAATGCGCTGGATTTGATGTGGTTAACTATTTTAATTGCTGACTTTAATGTGGTCTTGAGAGGTTTAGGTAAAGTCTGACTAGCTAAAGTTTGTCTGTAAATAATGCAGTGAAAACCAATTCTCCTAGGGTTCTTCTTTTTTGCCAATTTGCAAAAAAAAAACATAAATCTTCAGAATTTGTTCCTGCTTCATCAGAACTTTATGTATCGTTTTTTATTTTCGAAATCTGGATCATTGTCATAATTATCACTTGAAAAGTCATCATCCGATGCATCTGAATTATTGAGCAACTCTAATAATTCCTCCTCTGATAATGCTGAAAATAAAAACTGTAGTCAACAAATGTCCTATATACTTCATCTAATTTACTTACCGTTGCACGTCATTATCATTGGCAGAGATCGAAGTTGACATAGTTGCCAAAGTATAAGAAAATCCTGACTCCATTTTAAATCAAATAGGTCACATAATTATTGCACCATCTCTTTACAACGACTATTTAAATTCTTACGTAACATTTTTTAAATAAGACACACTAATTTTGTTCTAAAAGAACAGATTTTATTAAATAGGTAAAAATCTAAAACAAGAGGTATTCACTTTAAAATTCAAAATAATAAAGTATAAAAAGTGTCAACATCGCAACTATCAAATAAGTGTTACCAATTTATGTCAAAATATCACCTTCGTTCCATTACAGTTACAGGGTGTTCCGAATAAATGTTCTTTATAAAAACGCTTTATAATGCATTTATACAAATTAAATGAAACATATTATTGCGTATATCTTAAAGTTAACATTAATAGAAATCTTTAAATATTATTTCTACGCGTATATAGTAAAATATGTCTAGGGGCTATAATGCCAGTGTACTCGGTTAAGTGATTCTAAAAAAGAACACACCTACCGCCTAAATATTTCGTGTTGGTATTGTAGCGTTTTTTACTTAAGGTGTACATAAAAGATTTCTGTAGTACGCTCCTGTTGTTTTTACCAAAGAAAACAATCGAAATAATATTTCAAGTTTTTTTGACGAGATTTTTAAATGCGTATTAACGCTGGAAATATGTTTTTATCTCTGTGTTGCAATGTTAGGTGAAATAACAAGTTTTGTTTTGTCGCCAAAGAGATATTATGTTAAATGAAGTCCCTCTAATATTCCGGTTAGAATAATCAATAATGCGTATATTTCTACCGATTCAAAAGTAAATATAGATGTTTTTTGTCTGTGTTTAGATTCAAATATCGAACCTTTTGTTACAAGTCAGGTAAAACTCAAGTTTAAAATACGCACGTATTTTGTTAATTTGTATTATGTAAATTTATGATGCCCCCTGATAAAAAAAAGGTTTTATTTGTTTTCTTCGTTTAAAAACGGAATAAACTTGAATTCCCCTAATATTAAAGTTGTTTTTCGTTATTAGACGAGGATCAAAAAAAAAAGAATATCTGTTTGTTTAGGCAATAAAGGAACATTTAAAAGTTGTTTTTTTTGTCGATAAGAAGAGGGAATATTTGTTTTGGTTTTAAGTGGGTCGGCGACAGGCTGCAAGACGGAAGGGAAATTTTTGGCTAGATTCTTGTAAAATGTAACGAAGCAAGAAAGTCGACTGAGAGATTTCAAACAGGGCAGACATGTTACAATAGAGTCGACTTAGAGATTTCAAACAGGGCAGACATGTGACGAAAGAGTCGACTGAGATATTTCAAACAGGGCAGACATGTGACAATAGAGTCGACGGAGAGATTTCAAACAGGGCAGACATGTGACAATAGAGTCGACGATTAGATTTGAAGCAGAGCAGACGTGCTACAATGTGAGTCCAAGAACCTATTTGAAATGGTGGTAGACGCTTTTTGCGGATGTGAAATGTTGGGCCATTTTTGAATCAAAGAGGATTCATTTCTTTTGAAATGTCTTAGGACCGGTCAATGAGAATACTATCAGATTTGAATAAATACCGGAAGATTCTAAGAAGTATGATATAGGATGTCCCCGTAGTCGGCTTATTTCTTCCAAGTTCCTGTTCCAATCGTTTTGTCCTGGAGTGTAGAACTAGTTCCTGATGGTTGCTGCCTTCCAGTTTTGAAAGTTTTGTCCGAGTAGCTTCCCCAGAGATGTAAAGTTTCAAAGTGTTTGTATAAAAAAAAAACATTAAGGTAACAATTCAATATCTTAATTTTTCAAAGTAAAGACAGATATTTTTTGGCTAAAGTAATAATTGCTTTCCTTCTTTGTCATCAAAATTAAATGTGATACCTGACAGCAAGCTTAATTTGTTTTTTTGTTATGACAATTTTAATTTGATTATTATGTAGAAACAATATTTCATATATAAGGTTAAATTTATATGTTTTCATTAACAAAGATCCTTAATTTTTGATAATCTAATTGGCCATAATATAGTAAACAAAGAACATGTAAGTTTTTGTTATTTGTATTATGTTATATGATATGTTTCTTTTATAATATGTATTTTTGATCTGTTTTTTTTGAGACAAAAATAAATGTTTAATTTGTTTCTCTGATATATTTTAAGTTTTATTTGAAAAAGATATTTATTTTCTATATTTTTGATGTTATACAATTATTTCCCTAGTTACAACTAGTTGTTGTAATAGGTATAATTGGGCACCTCAAGTGGCGCCCTATATTAAATTTCTTGAGGTGTTTCCGTTTATTTTCATTCTGTTTGTCCAATAGATTCGTATAAGTACCTTTTATTTCCTTTTTTTGTAGTTGCCCCAATCCAACCCCCAATATCTTCAACTTATCCACGACCCAGTTCTCCAACAACCAACTGAGTGTCGTATGCACTTGTTTCGATTATTTTGTTTGCCCAATCTTGTCCCCCATATTCTTACCCTGTGGTAAGCAAAATAGTCGTTACAGTATTATGTGACCTTACGGACTATGACGCGGATGACGTGCAACGGTAAGTAAATTAGATGAAGTATACGAAGTACATAAAAAAATGTTAATGTGAGTGTTTGACACCGTATGCCTACATAAAGGATATAAACATTTTATCTGTTATTACTCATTATTTGTTTATTTTTTGAAAAACTATACTGTTTACATTAATTTGCAATCTTTTAAGAACACAGTGAATAAAAAATGTGCTGCAAATAATTTATGATTAAATAAATATTTGAAGATAGTACTTACCCTTTTTTCTTTAAACACGCTCACTACAACTGCTTTGTGCCATTGTCGCAAAACAAATAAAATTATGCACGTGCTGTTGGTTTCGTAGTTTCAAAATGTTCCAATAGAGTGCCACACAGGGATATAAACTTTAGGAGGCGCTACGAGAATTCAAATGTTATGTTCTACCAATAGTACATTTGCGGTCAGAAGGTTAAACTTGAAGCTATTGGGCAATTACTAAATGCCTCAATATTAAAAATTTTTTGTATGACACTTGGCAAAAGCTAGAAGACATATAGAAGTGGAAGAAAAATTTTGGAAACTTTTAGTTAAAATCTCTAGGTTTGCTCATTTGCATTTTAAGTTGTCCTGTGTAAAGACTGTTTTAATATTCTGTCATATAAAATCTATGCTGTCTTATATTTCCGAATTGGGTATATAGATAATTCATGTATAGCTTAGTTCTTTTGATAGTTTTCCTACATTGTTAATTAAAGTTTTCTGAGTAACTTTATTTTGCATTTTTTTATAGATAAAAAAGTTCAGTCGCCGTTTAATGTAAACAACGAAAACATGAAGATATCTTTAATATAAATATAGCAAACAGGGCGAGTTGAAGTCAATTAACGTTACTCACCGACCAAAAACTGACTCACCTAACCAACGCTTAACGTTTCCGGTTTCATTAGGGGAATGTAGACTGTGACCCATGACCTATATATCCAGTGCGGGAGACTCCAATCTGTACTTATTAATGATAGGTACAAATGATTAATGGTGTTCATCTCCAATCTCGAAAGCCTTACTCGAGCTTTCCACAATATTAAATTGCAACATTATAGGTACGCCTATTTATATTCATTGACTTTCGGAAGAGGTTCTCGAATGGATATGAGATCGGATCACATCCAATTTTTCATTGAGTTTAAACTGTATAAATGGCAATTAATAAATGGGATGTCATCGACGGCTTTATATAGACGCTGATAAAATATTTTCCGGTATAAAATCTTTATAACTGTCAGTGTTTGAATACCCCACTTAAAATTTTGCCATTGAAATAGTAGTTATTGTTGTTTTATAGTTTTTTTGCAGTTTTTATACAATTATAAAAGAATAGGAACAAATTGGCTAATAATAAAGAATTATCCGTGATGAAATATTATAAGTAAAGTTAAAAATTGATACATGAATGGAAAGGCTTCATCTTGATACATTAAAAAAAAAAACAAATGACATGTTCAACAATGTACAAATTAAGATTTATTTATATTTTTGTTATACATAAACAATAGAACTGTTCATATTATGCCCAAAAACAAATAAATTATATAAATGACCTAGTAGCATATAATAAAATTAACATGTATTAACATGCATATAATAAAATTAACAAACAGACAATGTACAGTAGCTTAACAATCTTTCTTGCCGGTCCCAAGCCCGGATAAAGGAGGAGGGTTAAGCGGAAGGCCAACGACCTGCCCTTATAAAAAAAGTCTGTTATGAAAACTGCAAGGAGGCTATCTATCTATCTATCTAATCAGCCTTAAACGCCCACTCTTGGGCATAGGCCTCCCCTGTTAATCTCCATTGGTCTCTATTTTGGGCGATCTGCATCCAGTCCTTTCCTGCCATTCTCTTAAGGTCGTCAGTCCATCTCATCTGTGGTCTTCCTCTTTTTCTTTTCTTTCTCCATGGTCTCCAGTGTAGAATTCGCTTATTCCATCTTTCATCTTTTTGCCGGTGAGTGTGACCGGCGAAGTTCCATTTAAGTTTTGTAACCTGTCTTGATACATCGTTCACCTTTGTTTTTTTCTCTAATCCATGAGTTTCTTTTCCTATCTTTAAGACCGATACCCAGCATCTGTCTTTTCATTGCTCTTTGTGTTTTGGATATCCTGTCGATGTTCTCCTTTGTGAAAGTCCATGTTTGTGAGTCATATGTGATAACTGGTAAAATGCACTGATTGAATACTTTCGTTCGCATATATTGAAAGAACTTTTTATTTTTTAGAATATATGATAGTTTACCAAATGAGGCAGGCCTATGCTAGTCTAGTTCTTCTTTTTATTTCTTCTGTTTGATTGTCCCTGTTCAGCTTTATTATCTGTCCTAGGTATATATGTATTCTGCCACCTGCTCTAATTTATTCTGTTTGACTACTATTTCTAATTGATCTTCTTGGTTTGTCATAGTCTTGGCTTTACTATAGTTCATCTCTAGACCTACCTCTCTCGCTTTTCTATCTAGTTCCTCAACCATCTTCTGTAACTCTTCCTTCTTATCTGTTATCAGGACTATATCGTCTGCATATCTCAAGTGGTTCAAGAGCTCTCCATTTATTCTTATTCCGTATGTATCCCATTATAATTTTTTAAATATGTCTTCCATAGCCTGATTGAACAATTTTGGTGATATTGTATCTCCCTGACTGATTCCTCTTTCGAATTTTATTGGTTCTGTAGCGTGTTCGTTCGTCAGTTTTATTGTGGTACTCGCATTTTTCTATATGTTTGTTATTAGGTCCGTGTACCTGTAATCAATTCTGCCGTTCTGTAGTGAGTTTTTGATGGCCCAATGTTCTATGCTATGGATGCCATGTATAATGGGATTTGATACTCGTTCGACTTTTCAATCAGTATTTTTACTGTTAGCAGATGGTCGCCAGTACTAAAACCCTTTCTGAATCCCGCTTGTTCTCTTGCTTGGTGTTCGTCAAGCTTAGTTGTTAGTCTATTTGTCATGATCTTCATTAGTAGTTTAAATACAACACTTAGTAATCTTATAGGTTTATAATTTTCTAAATTCTTTCGGTCACCATTTTTGAACATTAACAGTGTCTCCGCGTCGTTCCAGCTATCGGGTATTTCTTTTGTGGTCAATATTTTGTTCATGAGGATATATAGGACTTCTGTAGTTGTTTTCCCTCCTCTCTTCAGCATCTCTGCAGTTATTCCATCTTTTCCAGGTGATTTATGGTTTTTTAATTCTTGAATTGCTTTCTTGATTTCTGTTTTACTTATTTCTGGTTGTAGGTCAGAGTTTATATTCTTTATTTTTGTGTTTAATTGTTTAAGAATTTCTTGCTGTGATTTATGTCTTGTTCTGTATAGGTGCGTATAATATTCTTGTGTCAACTTTATTATTTGTTTCATATCATTAATGGTTGTTCCTTCGCTGTTTGTCATTTCATTTTTCTGAGTTTTACTGAGTCGTTGTTTTAAGCATTTCATATTTTTGTTCTGCTGGATAACTCTTTCAATCTTTGCTTCCTACGTTTTTCTTCTGGTTTCTTTTATGTTTTTTCTAATTGTTTAATTGATTTCATTATATTCTACTGTATTTCTTTTGCCCTGTTCAAGTAGGCTTCTTCTTGTCTTCATCAGGTTTTCTACTTTTTCTGAGATATAATTGTCCTTTTTTGTCGTCGATTTTGCAATTCTTTCCCCGGTCTGTAGCAATGTAGTTGTTAGTATTTCATTTATTTCGTTTATTTCTTTATTTATTAAGTCGGTTGTATTTGGGGTGCATTTTTTTATTTCTTCTTGGTACTTTTCTTCGTTTTGGCTCAGTTTCTCCATATCTAGTTTTTGTACGTTTTTGATTTTCTTTCTGGTTTCAAATTGGCTGTTAATTTGTATCTTAGCCTTCACCATTCGGTGATCGCTGCCTGTTGTGAAACGGTTTAGCACTGTGACATCCTTGATTACGTATTTTTGTGTTGATAATATGTAGTCGATCTCGTTATTAGTTTCGGTGTCAGGGCTTATCCAGGTCCATTTTCTCTGTGGCTTCTTGTTGAAAAAGGAGTTCATGGCGTAAAGTTTCCTTTCCACAATGTAGTTCATCAGGGTTGTCCCTTTTTCGTTTCGTACGCCATATCCATATTTTCCTATTTTTGTTTCTTCTTCATTTAGTCTTTGTCCTAGCTTGGCGTTGAAATCTCCCATCACAATTGTTAGTCGGGTCTTTTCTTCATCCAATGCTTTTGATATTTCTTCATAGAATGTTTCAATGTCTTCATCTGAGTATGTACTGGTTGGTGCGTATATCTGAATTAGTTTCAAAGTTGTTCTTTTAAATTTAATTATCATATATGCCACTCTATCTGATATTCCTTTGATAGTTTGTACATGTTTACCAATATTCCTTTGATAGTTTGTACATGTTTACCAATTTTTTTATTGATTATAAATCATACTCCGTTTTTTGTATCGTCTGGGTTGCCCTTGGAGTACAGTATATTACCAGATATTAGTTGAATTCTGTTTTCTCCTTTTCTTCTTATCTCTGTTAGCCCGATTATGTCCCATAATATCTTGGATATTTCCTCCTCTGGCTCATGTACCTTTATGTCGTCGCTCATTGATCTTATGTTGTATGTTCCAATGTTCAATTTTGTCGAATATCTGCCTCCCCCAGAATCCTTGAGACTGACCGTTTTCGCGGTGTGGGAGTCTGAGCTATTTACTCTACTTACCTGGGGTATTTTTCCATTTGTTTTGTAACTCAACAGCCGCCCTTTCTGGGACAGACGCTACGGTGATCTAATTTTATACTAACCCTAAAATCCGGTTAGTATAAAATTATATCGACTATAATTTATTATAGTCTATATATAATTGAGTAAAATTGTTTTATATTGACTATATGAAATAATAAAACCCCGCGTTAACGTTGTCATTCCTTTCTAAAGTACATAATCAATAGCCTATAAAAAGTGCTTCGAAAATTAGTTGAAACGCACTCAAATATTCTTCATGGAAAATATTAAATCAATTATTCTCGATGATAAACATTTATTTTAATTCTGTATCGAAACCTTAGTGTTAAATCTCGTACATTAGTAATATTTTGAGGCGATGTTTCTGTATGATATATATCCACCATTTAAAGTTTATTGGCTCTCGATATAATTAATAAAAAAAATTACTCTTCATTAGAAAAAAATAATGATAGTTCTAATCATCAATAGCTGTTTATTACCATACAAATGGATTTTGATGTCAATCAACTAATGGATATAGATATTAGAAGGAAATTGTTTATTTTCATTCATGACACAATATTATAATACAATAACAAACGATAATTTTTAGACCGAATCAAGGTTATGGAGTATCGATTGGGGAGGTATATTGATAGAAGGTTGTGTGAATAAAAGATAAAAGCTTTTATGTGACCTGTTCATTTTATAGAGACAATATTTTAAAGCCGATAGAATGAAGGAACTAGACAATGATTCGGTATAAAAAACACGAAGCAGTTGGAGCATTTAGGTCAACAGTGGAGTTTTTTTGGATTTTGGTTACGCCATGAATAAAATATTTTTTAATACAACGGATGATCTAATTTGGAAATAAAGGATATAAATTATTTTACCGTAATAGCTCCAGTGAAGTTTTGATTATAAATATTTTAAATTTTATATGAAGGTTAAAATAAGTTTCAATTTCCACTTTGGAAATCGTTCTCAAAATACAAATATTAATAAATTAAACAAATTTTGTTTTTTGTTACTTGGTGAAAAATTCTTTTAATAATTTCATTTTATCTGACTCATTTATATTGACAATTCGGACATACATTATACATTTTAAGGTAGACGACTTTAAAATGATATTGCCAATATTGATAAGTTGCGTTCCTGGGACGACTTCACTTATAAGATAGTTCATTCGATTACATGAAATCAACTTTAACTTGAGAATATCTGTCAGAAAAAAGAAAAAAGATTTCCGAAGTGGAAATTGAAACGTCAATAAACTTATTTTAACCTTCAATTGTGGCTTAATCCCAATAAAATAGTATCTCATTTAAAATGCCACAAGCAAAAGTTTTTAATTTGACTTGTAAATAAAATGTTTTGATTATGGCTTTAATTTAATATTAAGCGTAAAATGTTTGATGTAAAATCCAATTAGTTTGTTATTTTGTCAAATCATATTATTAATTATTTTGCTGACATATGTATCTTATTTAACATTTTGTTAACTATTAACTTTAGTTGTAGGTATTTCATACCAAAATTCAGAAAAATTAATGTTTTTGTCTATTTTTCCTTCGTTGCCTGGAGTAACTGCGTTAAATCAGAATTATGCAGCATTATCTCGAAAACTGTGGAGTTTTAAAGTTATTAACACGTAAGCCTTTTTTTTAAATAATGTATCTTTAATATTTTTTATCACAAATACCGGCAAATAACTTCACTTTAACTTTATCACAAATAACTTCAAGAGCAAAAAAGTTAAATGTAAAGGCTATATCGGATACATCAAACAGTATCCGATGTTTGAAGTATCCGATGTTTTGGTAAGCGGAGAACATCGGATACTATTTGAAGAAACGCATATGCTGAATAAAACATCACAGTACTACCCACGATTGTATCGGGAAGAGAGGGAAATATATAAGAACGCAAATAATTTTAATCGGATAGAAGAAGGACTAAAAATCAAAAAAACATGGATACCAATATTAAAATCCACAAACAAGTTTCCCGCAAAACACGAAGAAAGAAAAGCTCAAACGACAACACGCCCCCTCACGCCGAAACCAGAAGAGGGGAGGCGAGTAGGAAGTATAAATACAGTCCTCTCTCTATAACGATATGCAAGGGACCGGGAATTTTCATCGTTATAAGGAGAGATCGTTATACAGAAAGAGACAAAATTCGGTACCTTAATATTAATAATACTATAGTAAATAACCCATTTTAATTTAAAAAATGTAGCAAAACGTGTATAAATGAATTAACGCTGTATTTTACACTACATAGATTTATTAAAGAATAATACAAGCAATACGATATAAAAAAATGAATGTACAATTAAAACATGTGTACAGTACAATAAAAAACTAATATGCTACTGTAAAATATATTTTGCCCTCATTACCAATAAAAGTCTGTCACCTTGGTCTGTTTCCTTTTCCCTTTCCACAGAACTGACCTGACCTTGTCCTACAGACGCATAGAATCATCCACAGCACTCATATCGTCTTCCTGGTGGATGAAGAATAAATGCAGTACTTTTGCCACACTCAATGCCTACTAAGGGGTCGGAGCTAGTTCTGGCTCTGCTTCCACTTCTGGGTCACTGTTTTCTTCTTCTTCTGCACGAACTGTAGGATGTCCTTTTCAGAAAGTCCAGATATTTTTGCTACATTTTCATCAAATTATTCAAAATCTGTTAGCTCTTCCGGTCCGTAGGTGATAGTAAGTTCAAACTGTCTGTGTCCTGTTTGTATCCTGCGTGTTTGAAGGAATGTTTTATTGTATTGCTCGTTACCTCGTCCCATTATTTACTAATCACTAGGATGGCGTCAAGAATGTTTTGTTTAAGATTGCCATTGTTCTCAACCAATACCATCAAAAGTCTTCTCCTGTAATGGCTTTTCAAACTCTTGATGACACTTTGGTCCATCGGCTGGATTTCAAGGACACTCGTTGTGTTTGCTGGCAGAAAACAAAGTTCAATGTTTTGAGGGTCGTACAGTATAGGATGAGCAGGACTATTGTCTACAAACAGAAGAATTTTTTTCCTTTTAAGCTTGATATCCCACTTTCTTATCGCTTCTTCAAAAGTATTTGAAGTCATCCACGCACTCTTGTTTGCTTTATAGGTTACAGGTAGATTTTTTATGTTTTTAAAGCAACGTGGATTTTTTAACTTCCCTATCACTAACAATTTTCGCTTCACCGAACCTGTCATGTTAGCGGTCACTAAAATTGTAATGCATTCCTTAGAAAGCTTTCCACCAACTATTCCGATTTAAATTTTGAAGTTCTGTTTGGTGTCATTTTAAAAAACAATCCAGTCTCATCAGCATTGAAAATGTCGTCTGACGCATAACGTGCCTTTAGTTCAGACCACACGTTTTGTAGCCAATCATCCGTTACGTTTTTGTTAATATCGCGAGCCTCTCAGCTGATTTGCCCGTAGTTGATCTTGTGCCACAGCTTCTTCCACTTGCTCGGCCAACCCTCAGATGCCTTAAAATTTGCAATTTCAAGATCAGTTGCAAAAGATTCAGCTTTTGTCCTGACCACAGGCCCAGAAAGTGGAATATGGTTCATTCGCTGCTACTGAAACCACTGAAGCATAGCGCGATCTAAATCTTCGTACTGAGGTTTCCGCAACGTCTTCCTGCTACCGCCCTACATCTCCGCTTCAAGCCTCTTTTTTCTGTCCTTCCGCATCGTAGCCACAGTTGACTAAGGGGTACGGCAAACGACATCCGAATGCTTTTCACCTTACGCTTTTTCGAAAACATGTTGACTGTTGACACACTGAGACACAACTCAAACTGGAAACGAAAAGTCGTCAATAGATGACATCTATGTGATAGTTAGGCACGCCGCCCGAATAATAAAAGCGAGTCACTTAACCCTTTCATAAGAATGAGTAGAATGGGTGGCCGCATTCCTTAAGCGCAAATTAAAACAACTGCTGGACAACGACCTTGCCACTCATGACTCAGGTAGTCTGAACTTTAAACACAATAACACATTTGTCATCGACTATTGAACGCTGAAAAGTCATCGCTATAAAGAGAGAACGATATCCGTATATAGAAAGAATTAATACATTGTCCTTGTGGCGAACCAACTATTTGTCTACTATTTGTCATCGTTATAGAGGAATTGTCATCGCTATAGAGGAATTATCGTTATATAGGGAATCGTTATAAAGAGAGACTACTGTATGTCCTCCGTAGTAGCGGCGTCAGTTTAGCAGCGTTTAGCAACAGCCTAATAAGTATTGTAAAAATTGTTTTATAAATATATAAAATATAAATTAAAAAAATTTATAAATTTTATAAATTTATTGTATAAAAGCAAAATAAAATGTTTATGAAATAAAATATTTGGTTACAAAAATATTTATTATTATGAAATTGTTATAAAATAGGTTATTTACATTAACATTGTAAACATTCAATTACCCATCACTATTCTCATCTATGACTGATTCAACATCAGATGTAAAAATTTCTGATAGAATTTTTGTTGGTCTTGTGATTCTCGATTTATATCTTGAATTACTGAAATAATATATGACTGCGGCCCTATGAGAACACAAACCCACAGTGTGTAACCGATTTGGACAGTCACATGCGTGGCGCAAAACACCACCATATCCGATTGAATCAGGATATCCACCATACTCAATGTAGCATTTATAGATCTTACTGCTTGTATGCCTGGATCTTATCAGTACTGTAATAATATTTGGTTTCATTGTAATATACTTCAAATTGATGTTATTACTATCATCCATCAACTCAGCCAAATAGCAAATCGTTTGACCTAACTGGTAGGTTCCTGAAAAAAAAAATTGAGGTCCCTTTCAGTCATCTCTGAAAAGCTAATGATTTCTTATTATGCCAGCTTAGTCATTGTAGTAGGACGTATTGACCACCTGGCTGTCTCAGTTTCTAATGCTAACGTATTCTCACCTTGATTAGATTTTAACATTCTTTCGATTATTATATCCTGTAACCCATCATCATTTTGATCACTATTCAAACGCTAAAACTCAAATTCTTGATCTTGTGATAACAAAACAATATATAATTACATGCTCTAACAGAGGCTAGGGTAGCGCCTTATACTTACTGCAATTGATATTAGTAAGTAAGAACAATTTAACTTTCACAAATCAACCTCTGACGATATCTCAAAATTCACATCTACTATAATGCACAATAGTAAATGCGTCACTCTTCGTTTCCTTAATGAATCTATAAATTACTCGATCGATACAAAATATTGATACATATCGCACTTTGAAAATTTGAGTTCTAGGATATCGTAACTGATAACGGTGTGATAACTAATATACTCGATTCTTTCGATACTTTTCCATGTGATTGATAGTATCCTCAATAATATTGCAACGGATTTTAGAAGAAGAGGATTATTTGATAATAAGACTAAGACAGTCAAAGCAATACGAAGAAGATGGGTGCGCGAAGGCGACACTATCAATAAGGCAAAAGCAGTGACAACAGAAGTAATGTCTGCAACACGCATACTTCCATTGTCGTTGTCATGGTTACTTCTTTCGTCTTAGTGTCGTCTTCGTAACCATCGTGTCTCGAGTACGATATGCGCGCCTATAGGATATATGGCAATTATAATATTCAACTCTAAACTTCGGTTTGACCAATTTCTTCGAGAATTTCAATACGACTCAAGATTTTCGATATTAGCTCGCAACGGATTTTAGGACAAAGGGATGATATATCCCCTAGGCGTGCTTTATCACTATCTAGTAACTTATTTATTTTGATAAACGTTTGGGACTAGACTATAATGTAAGTAATATGCATTGTCAGCTAAAACTTGCGCACAAAAAGTGATATAAAATAAAAAACAATTAGCAAATAACAAAAACAAATGTAAAATGATAAAAAACGTGGTCTTTCGAATTTTATCTTCAATAAAGAGTTAAATTCTTTTACAATGAAATTAGATAATATGGAAGAAAAAAATGTTGAATTAATAATTGAGGTTGGTAATAAACAAATGATGAGTTTTGAGGGTATGTACAAATAAATGAGTAAAAACACGATTTTTTTAATTTTTGGATGCTTTCCGCTTAGAAATTGAAAATACTGCCTTAACCACTTAAAAGAACAAAAAAATACATAAAAAATTACTGTTTAAAAGTTAGCCAAAAATTATTAACATAACCTAAAAAATTATTAAAAATTTCAATGATTTTTTCTGAGCGCAATTTTCAATATAAAAATTTGAAAAAAATCAGGCTATTTTGTATACAAAAGATACACCTTTATGAATTTTTTAGATTTTTTAAAGCAAAATTTTGTCCACAACAAAATAAAGTTTAAAAAAGCTTGTTTTTTAGATTTAAAAGGTTCTATGGGCTCTGGGAAACTAAAAATTTGTATGAAGTTATGTTTTTATATGCTTTATTGAAAGCATAAGTCGCGTTGCTCATCGGTGCGGGGGCACTTTTGACCATCTTATCCCGCTATAGCCTTTAAGCCACATATGTGGCATATGCGGCGCACTCTCTTAGGTAAATCAAAGTATGCATCAAATTATAATACTTCTTGTTCAAAAGTACTCAGTCGTAAATTTTTATACATAAATGTTCACAAACATGAAAGTTATAGCAAAAAACAAAATTTTAAATTTCCACTTTAACACCCTGTATCTTTCTTAATATCATCATTTTATTAAAGCAATTTCGCTTAAATTAATATTTTAAAGTGTAGAATTTACTGTTTTTATTTGCACAATTACTTAAGGATCACCCTGTATATAATATGTATATAACGTTGCAACGTTTTAAGTTATATCCTAAGTCAGGAATATTTTACCACAGCCTTAAAACGAATATTGATGCTTTTAGTCTTTTATAAATATAAAACTCCACGAAGTTTGTAATAATATATTCTAGTTTCACCAGATAACAAAAGCAATTTGGCTACCATTATATTTGATACTAATCTACGACATAACGCAGTTAAAATGTGTTATGATAAGAGATAATGTGATAGTGAAACGATTTTTACATTAATTTATCGTTGTGGAAAAGTGAAAATACCTTTAATTAATTTGCGAAGTAGCTCTAATACTTAATATGTAATAAACACGTATACAGATATATTGATGATTGCATATTATCATATTATAGAGTTTTTATGATGAGGATATTTATTAAGATTTAGTATAGTTAGAAATTTCATTCAAGTAGATTAGTAATGGGCTGCGGAACTCAAGATCCGGCAGGGGAAGGAATACACAATCAAACCACAGGGCTTCCCAGGTCGCTAGCCAGCGAAATCCCTGTGAGGAAAACATCACTAGACATACGATGAAAATGAAGAATCCATACAAAGTGGCTACATGGAATGTAACAACCTTATATGAAGCCGGTAAGTTGAGAAATCTACGCTCTGAAATGGACAGATTAAACATTACTATTATGGGGGCGAGTGAAACAAGATGGCCAAACAAAGGGAATTTCAGTGCAAATGGTTACGCCGTTTATTTTTCTGGAAATCAAGACCATATGCATCGAAATGTAGTAGCAATAATTATCAAACAGCATATTAATAAGTATGTCACTAACTTTATCCCAATATCAGACAGAGTAATTTTAATACAGCTGAATGCTAAACCTGTAAATATAAATATCATCCAAGTTTATGCTCCCACTGCTGACGCAGATGAGCAGAATATTGAAGAATTCTACCATCAAATAGAAGAAGTGCTAAAAATAACAAAGAAACACGAAGCAATAATAATTATGGGTGACTTTAACGCTAAAGTTGGACAGAAGGTGACGCAGGGCATCACCGGAAAGTTTGGCTTGGGAGAGAGAAATCAAAGAGGTGAACGGTTAATAGAATTCTGCCAAGAAAATGACTTCGCCATTACAAATACCTGGTTTCAACTTCCAGAAAGGCGTCTTTACACGTGGAAATCCCCTCAAGATGGACATCAAGGCAGAATAGTACGGAATCAAATAGACTACATCCTAATAAACCACCGATTTCGAAATAATATTAAAGAGGTAAAAACTTACCCCGGCGCTGACATAAACTCAAATCACAATTTACTCTGCTCCAAAATACAAATTAAATTGAAGAAATTAACAAAGCCAACTAAGCCTTGTAAGATATATCTCGACCCTCTGAAAAACCCTCAAACGCGCGAACACATATCACAGCAAATAAATAGTAAAATACACAGAATATCAAATATACCAAACGAAAACAGAACCATTAACGAATGCTGGTATGCCATTCAAAACTCGATTTTAGAGAACGTACAAGAGTCTTTGAAAACACCTACCATGTTGGCAAAAAATGAGTGGATGACACAAGAAATTCTAGATTTGATGGAAGTTCGACGGCAACACAAAAATAGAAATATTATCGAATATCGTGAAATTAATAAACGCATAAAAAGAAAAATTAAGCAAGCCAAAGAATCCTGGCTTGAGAATTTATGTAAAGAAATAGAAGACCTCCAAAAAAGCATGACAGCTTCAACCTGCATAAGAAACTTAAATATACTGCCGGAATTAGAAAACAGAAAAATGCCCACATACTTAAAAGCGCGGACGGAAAAATTTGTGATCACGAACAACAGTGTAAAGAATGGGAGAGATACATCACTGACCTTTTTGACGATGCTTCTAGAGAAAATGATCCAAATACTGCCTGTGACAACCAGTTGGACAGAGGTCCCAATATACTGAATTCGGAAGTCGAAAAGGCAATACAGCAAGCCAAAAACAATAAAGCACCTGGACCAGATCAAATCCCTGCCGAACTACTTAAACTTTTGGATGAGGAAAGCATTGCCTGCTTAACCACTTTCTTCAACAAAAATTACAAAGGAAAAATACCAGATGATTGGTTAGAGTCACTATTTATAACATTACCAAAGAAAAGCAGGCCCACCAACTGCAGCGATTTTAGACTAATCAGTTTGATGAGTCACACACTGAAGATACTCTTACGAATTATACAAAACCGAGTATTCCTTCTATGCAAAAGTAAGATGGGTGATAAGCAATTTGGATTTAGAAACGGTCTAGGAACTAGAGAGGCACTATTCTGTATGCGCGTTCTATTACAAAAAAGTTGTGAATTCCGAAAGAATGTTTATGTTTGTTTCATCGACTTCGAGAAGGCGTTCGACAGAGTCCAACACAATACACTTTTCGACTGCCTACGGGCAGCAGGACTTGACCACTATGATATAAGACTGCTGAAATACTTATATTACAATCAAGTAGCCTCTATCCAAATTGGAGACAGTCCCACTGAAAAAATACCCATCAAACGTGGAGTACGGCAGGGTTGTGTTTTGTCACCCACTTTTTTTAATCTGTACTCTGAAGAAATCTTTAGGGAGGCTTTGGATGACAGACAAGAGGGAGTAAGACTAGGTGGAGAAGTAATCAACAATATTAGATACGCTGACGATACAGCCATTTTTGCAGAAAGTTTACAAGATCTCCAGACATTACTAAATCTAGTCAGTGAAGCAAGTTATCGGAGAGGTCTAAAAATCAACATTTCAAAGACAAAGTGGATGGCAGTTGGAAAGATCCATATAGATCAAGGTCTGCTTTCTCTTAATGGAGAAGAGATAGAAAGAGTAAATCACTTCAAATACCTTGGCAGCTGGTTAAATGTAAATTGTGACTCTGATGAAGAGATAATATCCAGGATAGAAATATCACGTAAGGCTTTTATGACCTGGAAACCAGTTTTATGCAACAGAAACCTGTCAATGAATATTCGTAAGAAGGTCCTGAAATGTTATGTGTGGTCGATCCTATTGTATGGTTATGAGACATGGACGTTAAAAACCACAATGCTAAACAAGTTAGAAGCATTCGAATTGTGGTGCTATAGACGAATCCTAAAGATATCGTGGGTTTCGCACACTTCCAATGAAGATGTTCTTCAAATGATAAATTCAGAACGTCTGCTCATAAACACCATAAAGAGGAGAAAAACAGAATACTTCGGCCATATAATTAGAGGACCTAAATACCATTTACTTCGCCTTATAATACAAGGAAAAGTGGACGGAAAGAGATGGATTGGTCGAAAGAAACTTTCATGGCTGCGTAATATTAGACAATGGTGTGGTTCCACAGTAGAAGAATTATTTTGCGCAGCAGCCGACAGAGAAAGGTTTCAGGAAATTGTAAACATGATGACGGCCAACGTCTGAATACGGACACGGCACCCAAAGAAGAAGAAGATTAGTAATGAAAAATACCAATTATAGAAATTATACTAAGATTATACAAATATTTGCAAATTCTCTATTCAATTTCACTACGTTGGACAAGAATAAAATCTTACTTGGCGGTTTCTTTGTAAATTACGGGTAGTGGATGGACATGCATGGACGAGGCGGCCCTCGTCCACAGCCTCGCACTACTAGGTGCCTCGCTTACTGCTCCGCACTAAAAGAGGCATCGTGACGGCTTGGTGAGAACTTTTAACTTAACTACATTCAAAGATTACTACCATTAAATTGACGAAATACGATATATATTCTTAAAGATAACTGGTCTATGACACCGGTTAAGTCTCTGTAAATTTTGTGAATGTGATTGAGATTACAATCATGTGATCGTGTACTGATCCAAACAGCTCTTCATAAAACGATAGGTATATATTTACTTTTACAACTAATGTTAAGAAAAAAACACTTGCTTAAACAACTTTTCAAAATGTGAGCACTGAAAAATAACTACAGGGTTTCCCAATAGGGACGTCCTGTTTTTGAAATGTCTTAGCGGCCATTTTGAAAATGATGGAACTGTCACTTTTTGACGTTTGTATTTAATATATATATAGATATATATATATAAATATATATATATATATATAAATATATATATATATATATATATATATATATATATATATATATATATATATATATATATATATATATATATATATATATATATCCGGTTTTTTTAGGCGTTACGCCTGTCCGGTAGGGATCTATGGAGGAGTATCACCCAAGCCCTTATCTCTTGCCGTACTGCTCCACCATAGGCCGATCAGATCCCAGCATATCCTAGTCTAAGCCGCAGATTCATCTAGAATTTTAAACTGCTGCGTTAGACTTTTTGTTTTCTGTACACCGAGCTTGGGCTCGATCCCACATCCAGTAAACCATTCGACAGTGAAGCGAATGAGAGGCAGCCGCACAGCCCGCTGAGCTATCTGACCGACTGTATTTAGTATACTCTAACAAATTACCATGGCAAGATATACGCTTGAACAACGTTTGGAAATTATCCTAAAATTTTATGCTAATAATCGTTCTTTTGTGAATACCTATCGTGCGTTACGTGAAAGTTATGGACCAAATGATCGTCCTGATGTGCGTGTAATTCGTCGAATCGTGGAAAAGTTTGAACGTGAATTTACTTTGCAGGATACGAAACCACCAACTAGACGCCGAAATGCAAGAACTCAGGACAATATTGCTGCTGTAATAGCCAGTGTAGCGGAGAATGCAAATGTGTCCGTAAATCGTCGTTCTCAGGAACTTGGACTCGCCAGAATGACAACTTGGCGAATTCTGAGAAAAGATTTAGGCCTACACCCTTACAAGATTGTTCTGACTCAAGAACTGAAGCCACTTGACCATCATAAGCGTCGTTTGTTCGCTGATTGGGCTCTAGACAAACTCGAAAATGATGGCGATTTTTTCAAAAAAATAATCTTTTCCGATGAAGCTCATTTTTTGTTAAACGGCTTTGTGAATAATCAAAATTGTCGTTTTTGGAGTGAAAATAATCCACATGAGATTCTTGAGAAACCTTGCATCCAGAAAAAGTCACTGTGTGGTGTGGTTTATGGCATGGTGGCATCATCGGACCTTATTTTTTCGAACATGGTGTAACAGTTAACGGTGAAAGGTATCGAACGATGATTACGGATTTTTTGTGGCCTCAGTTGGATGAAATGGATTTGGATGGCATGTTTTTTCAACAGGACGGTGCCATATGTCACACTACTGCCCCAACCATTGATTTATTGAAGGAAAAGTTCCCGTAAACATTGATTTGTCTTGATGCCAGAGATCCCAGGAGAATTCAGCAACTTCGACCAGATGCTTGGCCTCCAAAAAGCTGCGATTTAACACCATTGGATTATTTTTTATGGGGCTATCTTAAGTCATTGGTCTATGTGAATAAACCACAATCCATTGAAGACTTGAAGAGGAATATAGAGTACACCATTCGTGAGATTAATGCGGATATTTTGCATAAAGTGACCGAAAATTGGGTTCATCGGATTCGCTCCTGCAAACGTAGTAGAGGGGGACATTTGAATGATGTGTTATTCAGAACATAATTGTTATCTATTATATTTTGCAATAAACTTTTCTTTTTTTGATTTACAGCAATTTTTACCGTTTCGTTAAAAAAAAACATCAGGACATTCTTATTGGGAGACCTTATATTTGCATTTTTTGATGATTTTAGAATGTAAAATGGTTCTGAGATTTTTTTCTTGTGGCTTGTCGAAGTTTGATAAGTAAATCTCATGAAATCCGTGGTGCCATCACCGGTATGCAGAGAATTTAAAAATTGTTTTGGATAATTTACGGCTTTCGCTTCATTATTATTATTGTTGACTGATTTAAAAGATATCAGATCACCTAGTAACAATTGTTAAATCTAGAAGTTAATTTCGTTAACATCAATAATTTTCGCCACCAAAATTGCTCGCTCAATGAACTAATTATAATTCAAGTAATTATTCAGTGAAGCGGGGAAGACATTTATAATTCATTTATGTTTGGTCTCAACAAAAATGCAGAAATTATATAGAAGTTTGATGCATTGTCTATTTGAATGCAGTTTTATTTTACCTTTTACAATATTTAGCAAATGTTCGCACACCCATTTTTGAATCAACAACTGTAAGTTGCCTACATTTGGCGCAACTCATCGACTGTAAATTATCATAAATTACGATTAAATAAAAATTAATGTGGAAAATTTTATGAATTTAGTATACTCAATTAGATTTTAACATTTTTTAATATTCTCAGTAGTTTTAAAATATAAGTTTATTTATAATTCGTTCATTATACATATATTCTTTATTAATTCATTCATTAAATTTATAATTATTAAAATGTATTGGATGAATGCGCAAACTTATATTTTTAACTTTATTGCGGAGAAAATGTTGAAAAATCGTTTTTATTGTAAATAAACAAAGTTGAACATTTTAAAATTATTTTTAATTCTAATCATACATAATTCTCTCAAACAAATATATTTTACCCCCGAGTAAAAATCACATTTTTTTAAAGACTTCATATAAAACTAATAAAAGTTGATATCTGGTGGTATATGGTATAGATCAGTATGTTATAACTGTATGTATGGGACAATAAAACTGCTTTTACTATTTTCCTTACAATTTCATTATTTTTTCTCGAGTTTATGTGAAACGAAAAAAGTAAAGAAAAAACTACCACTGTAGTAGAGTCTTAATAAATCATTTTGAATAAGGGTATAATGTAACTGTTTGTATGAGAAAATGAAACCGTTGTTTCTACTATTCTCAGTAGTAATATCCCTAGGACATTGATAACAGACGAGATAATTTCATGACAATCGAAAGCTCGTTCCTTGGTAACAGCACGAAGCCGAAGGTTACCAAGCAACGAGCTTGAGAAATTTGTCATGAAATTATGAGGCATTCATCAATGTCCGAGGGATATTCGGCGGATAATTTTTCGAAAAAAAAATCATAACTCAACATAACGAAACATTTATTTATTAAAAGTACAGTTAGTGAAAGTACAATTATTAAAATTTCGATCGTGTTGTCATAGGGACTGAAAATTGCACTGAATGCAATTATCAGTCTAATGTTGACATTAATGTTGACATGATTGGGTGAAATTGTTCCACATGACACAAAATGACGAAATTTGAATGGTTGTTAGAACAGTCGAAAAATTATCAATAGTAATATTCCTAGACTCTCTTCGGGAAAGGAAACATCGTAAGATACATAAAAGCCAATAGATTAAGATGGGCAGACCACGTGGTACGGAGTGATGATGACAGACTTATTAGCAATGTGTTTTGGGAAAGACCAGATGGTAGAAGATCGACAGGAAGGCCTAGAAAAAGGTGGAAAGACGCAGTCAGGGAAGACCTGGAGAAGATGGAAGTAAGGCCATGGGAAATAATAGCACAGGATCGGAATCAATGAAAGGCAATAGTAAACGCGGCAAAAACTCACGAAGAGTTGTAAAAGCCAATGATGATGAAAATCCCTAGGACATTGATAACAGACGAGATAATTTCATGACAATCAAAAGCTCGTTCCTTGGTACCTGTTACCAAGCAACGAGCTTGAGAAATTTGTCATGAAATTGTGAGGCATTCATCAATGTCCGAGGGATATTCGGCGGATAATTTTTCGAAAAAAAAAATCATAACTCAACATAACGAAACATTTATTAATTAAAAGTACAGTTAGTAAAAGTACAATTATTAAAATTTAAGTTAACATTAGATTCGTTGCTGTTCTCTACTATAGAAGATCTATTACCACGCATAATATTTATAATCTTGTTGTGGTGTTTTTGATCGAGATTCAAGTATGGTTTTATAGAATTCTGATTGCCATGACCAGTAATTTTTAGCAATTATTGTTCTACACCACTTTTTGCTAATTCGCTAACAGCAGTTGATTTATTCGAGTGATTTGTTATCTTTTTCTCCTTTACATTTTTTCTTTGATTAGCGCATTTATACTTTGAACATTCTCATTGTCGAAACGTGACATTTTGAAATTTATTTGGATGAAGTTGTCAAACTCGATCGTGTTGTCATAGGGATTGAAAATTGAACTGAATGCAATTCGCTGTGAGTTTCGCCGGTAGCGCTCTCTCGCGGTTTGAAACTTGTACTTTTCTTGTAAAATCAGTGTAAATGAAATATGACAAAACGAGAAAAATAGATATTTATTTAAAAATACAAAATAATGAACTGAAATATTATGGTAAACTGATTAATAAACTAATACACAGAATTAATAGTAAAAGTAATTACGCCTTGTTATTTTATTCATTATAATTATAATATTTAAGATATAAGTTCTTGCGACTGGATTACTACTTACGCAAGAGGTCATTGAGAAAAAGAAGAAGTTTATATGAAAATATTTAATGGTTAAAGCAAATATTTAAGGTTATAGACGCTTAAAACGTCTATATTCTGGTTACCTTTACCTCTGTAACGTTGTAATTCTTGTTTTTATTTTACATTTTTATTCTGTTTTTGATCAGTTATTTTTTGTCTGCGTAGGCCTTAGTGCTTAGATATCAATTTGTTTTAATTCTTCTTCTTCTTCTTTCGTTTTATGGCCTCCACCTCTTAAATTTGTTTTAATTTTATCAAAATGGATATTAAACATTATACTGGTTTTAAGTCTATATCACACGATATCCCATTTCAACCAGCTACACCAAAAAAGGGAAAAGGTTTAGTTGATGCAGGGCATGTACGCAATGTTTCGGAATATAATAGCTTTTTAATTTTACACCATACAAATATCATGTTTGCATTATAGGTTATTTACTTATTTTTCTCGTTGATAGCAATAATCCATTTTTCTCTTTGAACTATTTTATGCTTGGCAACAGGAAATGAATAAAATTTACAATGACTGTTGTATCCAGTATTTTTACATGTATCATATATTTTTCTTCTTGAAAAATCCATATTCGCCATTATTTGAATGTTTACAAGTTAAATGCACAAAACTGCCACTAACAGCGTTGGTGAAAACTGTCAAATCCCCTCTACTCATCGGCTCACAGCGAATTATCAGTCTAATGTTGACATGATTGGGTGAAATTGTTCCACATGACATAAAATGACGAAATTTGAATGGTTGTTAGAACAGTCGAAAAATTATCTTTGTAATTTCATCATATTTTCTCACCTAGTAGACCTTCCTAGGACTTTAAATAATTATGTCAAAACCAAAATAAGCCTAAGCGATTCAGTATTTGTCTATTTATTATAAAAATGTTAAAAAAGATAAAATGACGTTTGTTAAACGACATTTAATGATATTTTATATAACTATAACTATAAAATGACGTTTAACAAACGGATTAAATGAACTAAAACTGTAGAGGTGAAGTAGTATAAAACGTTGCATTTACAATTAATAAATGCACAGGCCACGTGCACAGACTGCATAACGAGAGACTTGTAAAACTGGTATGGGAGGAGATTTCCATAGGCAAAAGACCACTTGGACGTCCCAGAATGCGATGGGGAGATAACATCCAAGTAGATCTCCGGAAAATGAACATTCCAATTGACCCCAAGTTCGTGGAAGAGCGAACAAATTG
Source organism: Diabrotica balteata (assembly GCA_918026665.1). Classification (NCBI taxonomy): domain Eukaryota; kingdom Metazoa; phylum Arthropoda; class Insecta; order Coleoptera; family Chrysomelidae; genus Diabrotica; species Diabrotica balteata. The sequence goes on from OU898279.1 coordinate 128,185,268, forward strand.
GAAAAAAGTTGTACAGTCATCCAAGACCCACCCAGGGTTGTAGCGCTACGTGATGATGATGATGATGAATTAAAAAAATAAGGGTCATTCATCGAGATAAAAAATATCCTATCTCCTAAGTTGCACCAAAAAATAGCAAATTTCTCAAAATTTTATTGCAATCGGTTTATTAATGGTTTTTAAATATTAGCTTGGACAAACAACATGACACGATATTTTAATATATAAAGATAGGATTAAGCCACATTTGATTGTAATAAAAGTTAAATTTTATATTGATTCTTTGAAGTTTCGATTTCCACTCCTGAAATCGTTTTAAAAAAGATTATTTTAAAATAGTGAGTTCTTCCTAAAACCAAAAAGTTGTTAAGCGGTTGACGGGCTTTTAAATCTAGATTTGTACGACCATCTGACCTCATTATTTGGTTCTTTTGTCCTTGCCTGGGGGTCGGCTTCTAAAATTATTTTGCAAATTGTTCCGCAAAGAAAAAACCTTCCGTTTTGATTTCAAGATTTTTGTTCTGCAGTATACTCCACATTTTAGATAAAATATAATGTTAGTTATCTGCGGTTGTGACTTCTTCATTTTCCCGAAATCGTGTTTGTTTTCATTTTATGCAAGATCTATAAATGATTTTCGCCGCTTTATACACTTGGGGTGAGATTAGAGCTTCATCTAGCAGTTTTGGGGTTGTAATCGAAGAGCCTGTTACATTTGTATCTTGTACAAATTAAAATCCTCTATACTATTTATTTTAGAATAACTATTCTAGTCATTCTACTTCATAAAAAAGGAGACGCCGCAAATATAGAAAACTACCGACCAATAAGCTTATTGTCACACCTTTACAAACTACTAACCCGAATAATAACAAATAGATTGACAGCTAAACTAGATGCATACCAACCAGTGGAGCAAGCAGGCTTTCGTAAGGGTTTTAGCACTATCGATCACTTGCAAACAATTCGGACCATTATTGAAAAAACAATAGATTACAACATACCACTACATCTGGCATTTGTCGATTATCACAAAGTATTCGACAGTATCGAGAAATGGGCTTTCTTAACAGCATTGGACGACGCCAGAGTAAATTCAAGATATGCTGCCCTCCTTAAGAATATATACGATGATGCTACTTTTCACGTAAAAATAGATGATGATCTGGAAACTATGAAAATAGACCTTGGCAAAGGTGTGAGACAGGGCGACACCATCTCACCTAAGTTATTTACTTTGGCATTAGAAAATGTTTTCAAACAACTAAATTTTGCTGAAAATGGATTAAAAATAGATGGAGTATATCTTAACCATTTGCGTTTTGCAGACGACATAGTACTAATAAGCACAGATATCCATGAACTAAAATCAATGCTACAAGATTTAAATCACAAATCGAATGAAATAGGATTAAAAATGAATCTCGACAAAACAAAGATATTAAGCAACAGCCTAGAAAACATCACGATAAATAATATCAATATGAAAAAGATAGAACAATATATATATCTAGGACATGCAATTAAAACGAAAAGAAAAATCAAACCCTAGAAATTAAAAGAAGGACACAATTATCATGGGCTGCTTTTGGCAAGTTGAGCTTCATTTTAAAAGACAGAAAAATCCCAATTCACTTGAAAAAAAAAACTTATGGATTGGAAACTATGGCAATAACAAGGAAAATGGCAGAAAAATTAAGAGTAACTCAACGGACCATGGAGAGGGCCATGTTAAATATAAGCCTCAGAGACAAAATTCCTAACACCGAAATACGTCGAAGAACTAAAGTAACCGACATCATGGGAAAAATAGCTACATTGAGACGGCAATGGGAAGCACATGTAGCAAGACAAGACACCAACAGATGGTCTCATAAAGTGACATTCTGGAGACCTCGAGAAACAAAAAGAAGCGTGGGAAGACCTAAAAAGAGATGGATAGACGATATAACTGCTGTAGCTGGAAAGCAGTGGATGAGAATTGCAAAAGATAGGGAAGCGTGGAAGCATATGGAGGAAGCCTATGTCTAACATTGGATAAATGAAGGCTGAAGAAGAAGAACATTTATTCTAGAAAATTTACCTATATGCAATGTGTCATTCTTTTAGATTATAATTCTCATAAGCTAGTAAAGAATAATTTTCTCAATACACTGTATTTAATCTTAAAACCACCATGAAATTAGGACTTATTTTTTTTTATTTAATTCAAGCTTTAGTTTGAAAAAGGTTCGGTGGAAGTGGATCGAAAACGCCTAACTGGGAAGAAATGGATTAAATAAAAAATATTTAGCAATTGAAAAAGCTTCTTTGTAAATAACATTATTCGAAAAAACTAAAAATTATTGTTTTATGAGTTCGATTCGGGGCCAATTGAATGAAGCTGCTTTTCTTAAATATTTCTAATATACAATTTAATTTTTATAAGAATTACTATATCCACAAAATTTATTTTAAATCTTATCACTACAGCTGTTTCGGCTGATTGCCTTTCTCAAGTGATCTATTTTTGGCTTGGGTTTACAAATTTATAGTCAATTTTATAGTCAATAAGTATCTATAGATACAACTTTTAGAGAAAGGATTTAAACACAACTTGTCCCAACATAATAATGAGAGAACTTTAGAATATTTAGGTGTAGAATGTGAAGTAGCGTTAAACAAAACTGCTAACAATATTGAAAAAAGTATAATTGCCAAATCTATTATAGATGTGTATAGCGAAACTAAGAAATCCTGTTACAAAGAGAATAAAACAGCAATTTCAATTAAAAATAAATCAATAGAAAACAACATTGTGTTTACAAAAGCAGACAAAGGTAACACTACTATTGCTATAGATAAAACAGAATATAATAACAAAACAATAGAATTCTTAAATAATCAAAATATTGAAACTTTACACCACAGTATAAAGAGGTTCCAAGAGGTGGAACCTCTTTATACTGTGCTTTACACAAAGATCCGACCGAAAAATATCAAAAACAAATTAAGCTATCGTTAGGAAATTCAAAAGCAATACTAAATCCAATAGAACAGAAATACCTCAATATCATGAACCCACAGCCTCCTAAATTATACTCTTTCATTAAAGTACACAAACCGGATCACCCAATAAGACCTGTAGTTTCTTTTTATACAGCTCCGTCATATAAACTTTCAAAAAAACTGATAGAGATTATTTTAGAACACACTAAATTTTCACCTAAATTTACCATAAAAAATACAATAGAACTAGTTAATAAAATACAATATTTTCAATTACCTAACAACTCCAGATTAATTTCATTTGACGTAAAAAATCTTTTTCCTAGTATCCCTCCTACAGAAACTTTTATTCTAGTAAAAAACCTTTTAGACCAAAATAGTACAAATCCAATAATTACATCTGAAATTTTACATCTTCTTGAAGTTTGCATAAACCAGGACTACTTTGAATTTAATAATAAAATATATACAAATAACAGTGCAGGACTTATAATGGGTAATCCTCTAAGCCCATTGCTATCAGATATTTTTATGGATCATCTAGAGACAAAGATTTCAAAACATCCCGTATTCAAACAGTTTTTATATTGGTGGAGATACGTAGACGACGTACTGGTATGTTTCACAGGAACTAACAGGCAACTCGACCAATTTTTATCGTATATTAATTCACTTCATAGTGATATTGAATTTGCAATAGAAACAGAACAAAATCAATCCATAAATTTTTTAGATTTAAAAATTAGCAGACTTTAAAACAAACATGACTTCTCTATATTTCATAAACCTACCCATACTAACACGACTATACACAATTCATCATCCCATCCAACACAACATAAACTGGCAGCTTATCATAGTATGTTACATAGATTAACAGAAATTCCGATGTCAAAATACAACTTTGAGACAGAATTAAATATAATTAAGCAAATAGCAGTAAACAACGGATACAACGAACAAACAATTAATAAAATGTTAAATCAAAAACTACACAAGAAAGCCCTGAAATTAGTATTTCCACCATCAGAGAAAAAAGCCAGTACCTTCTGCTCGATTACATATACAGGCAAAATAACAACAGAAATTGCCAAACACATAAAAAAGAAAGGAATAACACCAGCTTTCCAAACAAATAACAACGTAGACAAATATATTAAAAATAACAAGAACCAAAATAAAAAACACTTAAATAGTGGTGTGTACAAACTTCAATGTGGCGACTGCCCAAAAACTTACATCGGTTAAACTGGTAGAAACTTTGATAAACGAATAGCAGAACATAAAAGGGCTTTCAAGAATAGAAAAACAGATTCGACATACGCACTTCACCTTCTAGATCATAATCATTCTTTTAATGACAAATTTAAAATTCTTTACATTCAAAATAAAGGCCTTAAGCTATCTTTGTTAGAATGTATGGAAATCAACAAATTAAAAAACACAGATATAATTCTGAATGGCCAACTTGAGACAAACAGTTCTCCCCTCCTCAACCTATTTCATTAGAGACTATGAATTTGTAAACCCAAGCCAAAAATAGATCACTTGAGAAGGCAATCAGCAGAAACAGCTGTAGTGATAATAGTTAAAATAAATTTTTGTGGAAGTTTGAAAACAAAGTTTTCAGTGTTTTATTGTTACATAAAATGAATTTCCATCAAGTAACGGTCGAATCCATCAATTACTATATCATTAAATAAGACAGTTTTTTATTCTAAAAATTCAGACGGTCCAAATTTTGTTAAAAAGTGTCATTCTATTATGTAAACTCCCTGAATGAATCGAATAGTATGGATTTTGGCTCCAACTAGTAGCATACCACACCCGTAATGAATAGATATTCGAGCAATTGATAATTTGGCAATCCTTTACGAGCTTTAAATAAATTTTTATTGTCTGGCAATATTTTTTTCGATTTAAAAATTATAAGAAGACTATTTCACAAATCCAATATACGAACGTTTTACTGCTTATACATGTATGGTTAGAAACACATATCATAAACATAACAACGTGGAAACTTCGTTAAATAGAAAACTTTAGTGGCCAATAAGACTCGTCTAAACTTTCACTTTTAACGCTATATTCACACAACCGATTTTAAAAGGCCAGTATAAAATCGGCCGATATTTTATTGGTAACAGGTGCTTGCAGACTTACCGGATTTTTACCGTTTAAACAATCAGTTGCTTGGTCTTCGTAACGCGAGTTTATTAAATATTAATGAATTCTAAACCAGTTGTTGCTACGTGTTTATTGTACCGTTCTTTTAAGCACTGTAGGATTAAGCGCAAGTGGTAGATTCATGCTATCAATCAAAGCAAAGAACACACATGAACATTCTACACTCTTTAAAGAACAAATTCGTGATGGTGTTAATTAATACTCACTACCAAAACTACTTTAATACGCATGTGTGTGTATGCTGTCGATTTCTTTAGTACCTACAATTTAACCGAGCATTCTACTGGAATGGCCGGTAAAAAACTGATGCATCTACAAGCCTGTATTTAGTCACCTATGCCACTACTTTCCGGTACTGCCGGCGATGCAGTGGCAGTGGCCGGCTACTGATCGGCATTTTACCGGCCTCGATCAGCGGCCGTCCAAAATTGGTACGTGTGCAATTCACCTAAGGTTAGCGCTCTGGCACTACATTAAAATTTGTGTTTTGTCCACCAATATCAAAGATATTTATTTGGTTTTTCGGTTAAAATTTTTATAATGAAGTTAAAATATGATCACTTGAGCTGAATCCGTTTCTGAATTTTGATTGCTTCTTTGCTTTATAGTTATCTAATTTTGATGATAATCTATTTTTAGTTTTTTAGTTAGTAGTTTATACATACCATTTAGCAGAGACTGTGGTTCGTTAGATCTTTTCTGTCCCCTTTTATGCATAATAATATTACTAGTTTGTTCTGGTTGTTTTGTCTGTTTTACTTGCTAAGAATTGTATTTATTACGATATATAGAATCTTTAATTAAGCGTTTGCTATTTTTAAATTTAAATATAACAAAATATGTATCAAATAACGTTGAAATTTTGTATTCGTTTGAAAGGCCTGTCTATGCTATTATGTGTGGAATATAATGTGGGAAAAGTGTGGATTTTCTATGACTTTAGTGCACAAATCAGTAATGTGTGATTGATTTGCATATACCTGTAACGTAAGAAAACTTTACAAGAACGAGTCAGACGGGGTCAAATCGCATGATTTCGGTGGTCATTTCACATAACCTTCACGTGCAATGACCGTTATTTTCCTGAACTATTTAGATGTCTTGATGTTTTAATGTTAAGTCTGATTCCCATTCTTTCCTAAGCTATATTAGATGTTTTTAATATCTTTCATAAAATTGTGAAATTGTGATCTACTTAGTTCTACTTTAATTGATTGTTTTCTCTGTCTCTCGTTTTATATATTTTTTATTTGTTTAGAGTTAGTAAACAGCTTGCCAAATTATCAATAAAACTATCGAATAATGTCTACTAAGCGTTGTGTGTGGTACCTTTTGCCAAGTCGAATCAAAATATATCATTCTGTTTGATTCATTTAGAATGTTTACATAACACAACGACATTTTTTAGTCGAACTGTAACAGCCTTTCAGCTACTTTTCACACAAAAAATGATCGTGTGGTATGTGGAATGCCAAGTTTGAATCTGTAAAATGTGAGCATTGCTATAAATATCAACCTTGATCATACAAGAAAACATACAAGGAATAAGTATAACCGATTTAATTAATGATTTAATGAATATCACTATTATCTTACATTAATATTCATTCATAAAGTGTTTTTATATCTGCAATTGTGGTCAATTTTCATTATTAAAATGCAATAGCAAATTTCCACACGACAAACAGCTGTATAACGGATAATAGATTTAAAAAAATTGGGTGGTCCACTCTCACCTCTATACAGGGTGGTCCCTAAGTAAATGTACAAAAAGAAACACTTGATTCTACACTTTAAAATATTATGATATAAGCCAACTTGCTTTAATAAAATGTTGGTATTAAGAAAGATACAGGGTGTTAAATTGAAAATTTAAAATTTTATTTTTCGCTATACATTTGATGTTTGTAAACATTAACGTATAAAAATTCACAATTTGGTGTTCTTAAGTATGAGAAATTATAATTTGATACACATTTTGATGAAGCTGACAAAGATCGCCAGATATACCACATATGTGTCATAAATTTGCGCATAACTTATTTGCTCTACAATTTAGCGTTATTTTTGTTAAAAAATATTAAAGGAACACATTTTAACACAAAAAAAGGAAGATTTGTTAATAACTTCAAAATTTAATAGTTTCCGAGATAATCGCATTTTATAAATTAATTGGATAATAATTTTCTTGATTGTAATATTTGTGCGATAAAGCACTGAATACCTGTGGATAAGCATAATTAATAGATTATACTTATAAAAACAAATCAAAAATAGTAATGCTTTGTTGAAGCGAAGTTTCTTCTTTTTTAGGTGCCGTGTCCGTATTCAGACGTTGGTCTGAGGTTTACAATTTCCCTTTTCTATCGCTTCTTAAGTTTCTATACTGGCGTTGTATAATTTTTTCTCTATCATAAAATGCTGAGGCGAGCATCACGGAAGAAGCTTCATGAGACGGCGTCATGAGTAGCGTCACGAAATAACAGCCTTTACATCGATGCTTCAATTCGTTTCTAGTTATCATATTTTTTTAACGTTAGTTGTTAATAAATCGCTTTCAAGTTATAATCATTGTCAATAATTTTATTTTTAAATATTCTATTTATTGTATATAATAACGTAATTTACTATCAAAGTAACGATCAAATATCAACGTTATATTTTATTGATAATTTAATAGTTAGTGTTACTTTAACGAGCCTGTCGGAAGTAAACAATGTATATGCTTTGTTGATAGGGAAGCAGATGGCGCTACTAGCAAACATAATAATTTATTGAAATATTTTAATATAATATACTTTGTTTTAAATATAAATAATAAATAAATAATAAAATTTCTTTATTAAATTTAAAACATAATATTTAAATTTTAAAAATGTGGAAAACATAGTACGAAGTTTCGCGCCAGTCTACAATACCAGCTACTTTACCCATCACCCTTTTTTAAGCCAGTTGTAATGTCATCATTAGAGAACCCCAATGCATTACGGGGCATTTTAACATAGTAGCCTGATGACACGAATGCTTTTGATAACTAAAGTTGTTTTGATTTATCAGTGTTTTTTGTAATATATTATTGTTATTTATTGTCAGCAACACTTTAACTTGCGTGCAGCGAAAAGGAAATATTTTAAAAGTTATCAAACAGGCTGCCACCTAATTACCAAATCTTTAAACATCTATTTCGGAAATTAGGCGAAAGTGGTTTATTTTGTCCTAAATGTGACAGCTTATGCCGACCGAAAATAAATCAATATGTCTGATTAAGATCTCCATCGTTAGGAATCAGCAGAACTTTAGTTTTAAAAATCCAATACCATGATCATTTTGACCCTTAACATTTTATACCTGTGGAAAATCTATTACCAGCAGATTTACCTTTAAGATTCAGATTTGCAAATTATATCCGAAATAGACACAATCTTGACCACTCTTTGTGGTCTTGCGGATCTTGATCATCCTCATGTCAAGAGAGAAATGCTTTTCCAACATGAATTTAAAATAAACGGTGCGGAATCATTCTTAATCATTGTTTAGGGCCAGTTTAAGAGAGTTACCTCGTAATTCGAATGGTGAGAACTATTTACATTTTTTAGAAAATGATTTTATTGATTTGTTAGAAGAATTGCCATTTAACATAAGGTAAATTATGTGGTTTATGCGAGATGGTACACCACCACATTAAACGAGGGAAGTGAGAACATAATTTTAAATACCACCTTTCCTGAACATTAAACGTCGCCCAGAATTTAATCCTTTCGATTTTGGTGTAACACAATGAAACAGCATGTCTAATGCACAACCAACTTTGCGAAGAAATAAATACTGCAGTAGTTTCTTTTGAACCAACCATGCTACTTATTTAATAGGAGACGATCTTTTTATGGAACGTATTGATAACTGCAATAAAAAAATGGTGGACATATCGAACACTTACTTTGACAAAAGTTTTAATGTTATTTAGTTCAACTATTTCTTAATATGGTTTGTAAATAAAATGTTTTGATTATGACTTCAATTTAATATAAAATTTAAAATGTTTGATGTAAAATCCTATTATCGTATTATTTTGTCAATTCCTATTTTTATTTATTCTGCTGATTTATTTATTTTCTTTAATATTTCGTTAACTATTAACTTTTTAAAGTTAAAAATGTTTTATACCAAAATTATCTCAAAAACTGTTGAGTTAGCTCAAATTTATATCAGGTAGGTATCATATGTAGCGCCCTCTATAAACTACAATAATGTTTTCATTAAATTCTAATTCCTTATACGTAATAGCATTCAGTTGTTTTTTTTTTTTTACAAAAATGTTCACAAACAGGAAAGTTTGTGCGAAAAATAGAATTTTATATTTCCATTTTAACACCCTGTATTTTTCTTAGTATCAACATTTTATTAAAGCAAGTTGACTAAAATCATAACATTTCAAAGTGTGGAATCTACAGTTCCTTTTTGTACAATTACTTAAGGATCATCCTGTATAATCTGCCGTTCCATCGTCGAGGTCTATGTTTCGCGTTGCGCGTCTGATTCATTTGTTCCAAGATCATCTTGGTCTATCTTGGTTAAGTCCAATCTCGGCTGAGATCTGTTGGAGTTAAATGAAAGATCCTTGGTTGCCTTTGTTCTTCCAGTATTCGTCAGTGTTTTTTTCTGTCCAAGTAGATAATTCTACTGATATTGTCTAAAAATAACAATGCAGTATTATTGTTAATGGTGATTCTAGTAAAACGATTTTTGGAGTTGTTCGATGTTAGTTCAAGTCGGAGTGCAGAAACGTTGTTTAATCTCCTGTTGAATTATCTTCATAGATCTGATTATAAATCAAATCTCATTAGTAACTCACTATGTTGATGAAGCTTGTCTTTCTAGTATTTGAAGGTGCAACTGTATTTCTGAGTGCGGAATTTGTTTGAAACAGTTGGTACAATGCCGGCATTCTTTCACAATTCTCCTAAGCGAACTCAGGTTTTTAAAGTAATTGTGAAGAGAATTGGACATTAATTCCAAGATATTTAGAATACTGCATGGCCAGTGGGATTCTCTAAAACAAGCTTTCCAACAAATTATATACTTTTTAACTTTGCCCTCCTGGTGGTCAGTTTTAATGCTATCTTTGGTCATACAGATATGTTATTTGATGTGCTACAGGAGAAATCTTTCGACATAATCTTTTGTAATGCAAGATAAGAAATACGAGTAAACATAGTGAAGAAGAATTCAGAAAATTTTTCGACATAGCTGCATTAAGAGCAACTGTTCCTACTGAACATAATGATAAACGTAAATGAATAATAGCCACACAAGAAGATATTTTAGATAGGTTTACTATTTCAAGAGGATAAAAACTTACCTGCCCAATACAATGAGCCAAAATAGACTTATTTGTATCAAGACTAAACTTATCAAAAAATTTCCATAGAACAGGATCTACTGAATAAATTGATAAATACCCACTCGTTTTAAGAAGACATTACCGACAAATTTACAAGTCTTAGGGATAGGAGAATCAACCTTATACTTAAGAAGTAACCATCTCGTAAGTCAGGTCGTGACCTAAATGACCAATGGGAGGTCACGTGGTCGATAAACCTGGCCCATTAGAAAGATATGCAGAGACAGCTTTGCGTCAGCTTTCTCTGTTGCACTGGAGAAACGGACCTGTATTGCAGTGCGTAGTCTAGTTTGTCTGTAGACAGGACAAAATTTACTTCACCGCCACTGCGTGAATTAATAAAAGACTGTATATCCTAGTACAGAGTTTCCCAAACTTATCTAAACTGCGACCTTTTTGCTAAAAAATTTGTTCGCGACCCCCCAATTTCCCCCCACTCATTTATTCAATATTATTTGACAGAAATAGCGTGCCTAATTTACAATTATCTGATGGTTTCTCAAATTTAATTTTACTTTACTGTTTAAGTTTAAATCAAAAACAATCATTTTATTTTAATACAATTATTTTAATGATTGCGATCTGTCCCACTAGTAATTAGTAGTAGATACTTCTGCCAGAATAGCATTTACAATAAAAATAAATAATAAGAAGTCGACTGCACATTGTACACCGCGACATATTAGCTTGTGTCTACATCGCAAAACTCTTCGTTTTGGCGTTATATAAGCGGCGATGCGCAACGAAACCTCAGTTCGAATCCAAACAGCCCATGGTGGCGAACGCGGTGTTGAGTAATGAGTAAATATTTTACGACTTATGTATTCCCGTTTACGTATTTACGTCTACGATAAATTATAAATTATGGATAAGTTTTTAAAAAGAAGTGCAGTACCATCTACGTCTGAAAGTGGCAGTAGCAGCAATAAAAAGAAAAACATATTCTATATTGATGAATATCTTAAATATGGTTTTACTGTTATTTCCAATAAACCACAATGTGTTATTTGTGGACAAGTCTTGTCAAAAGAAAGCATGAAGCCATCAAAGTTACTTCGACATTTAAATAGCAAACACCCAGATAAAAAAGACAAGCCCGTAGAATTCTTTGAAAGAAAGCTGAGCGTCCTTCACAAGCAGCAAAACAGTTTTCCCTTGGCAACCACTACTAATGAAAAAGCATTATTAGCAAGTTATAAAGTTGCTTATCGTGTTGCCAAAACTAGTAATCCGCACACAATTGCTGAAAATCTGATTTTTCCAGCAGCTGCTGAAATTGTACATTATAATGGTGGGGAAAGAGAGGCTGCAAAATTAAATACAATATCTCTGTCAAATAATACCATCCAAAGAAGAATTAGTGATATGGCAGAATATATTCAAGCGCAAGTTTTGGAAAATCTTAATAAATGCACGTACTTCTCTCTTCAAATGGACGAATCCAAGCCATGGAAAATACAGTTACTTTGTAATAACAGGTTCCATCGTTCCGGTGACAGACAGGTAATAGGTTCCTGTAACCTATTACTTTTGTCGTCTATTACCCAAGCTGCAAGCAGCTTCATTCCGCTAGGCTTGCTAAAGTTTCTTGTAGTAATCATAATATCTTTTTCAATAAACGAATACTTTCTACTGTTTATAGTTTATCTTTGTTTCAACCGTGAGTGACATTCTGCATACATTTGATGGTTGATAAAAATAAACATTAAACATATACATCTGACAGAGGCTTAAAAATAGATGATTCAACTACTATACTATAAATTATAAATCATATAAACATAGTCTCCGTCTTAATAATCGTATATGCTTATGGTGGTATTCCCAGCTATTTAAGTGGCAAAACACAAAGCTCATCATAAATTCGGTGACAATGATCATCCTATCCTGTTACCGATTGAAAGAACGATTCCCATCGTTCGATGGTATACGTCAACATATCGAATACTGATTCGAATACCAACGTTATAGTCAGACTGTGACAAAAGTAATAGGCAGTTTGCTGTAACCTATTATTGAGAAAACGAATACTTGTTGGTAATAGTGTTATTTATCCGAATACGTTATATAACGCCCACAGATATATCTAACTGTGCCCAAATTATTACGTTTGTAAGATATGAAACAAATAATGGTATTCAAGAAGATATTTTATTTTGTTCCCCATTGGAGACCAATACCACTGGAAAATGTTTACTCGACACTTTTGTGAGACGTACAAGTAAATATGATTTGACCGAAAATTATGAGTATTGCTATATGCACAGATGGCGCTAAAGCTATGACAGGACATAAATCTGGTCTTGTCGTCAAATTACAAGAAATAATGCCTAATGCCAAATGGAGACATGGTTTTTTACATCGAGAAGCTCGTGCGTCCAAAGCTTTACCTCCTGAAATGGACTGTTTTTATGAAAACCATCATTAAAGTTGTAAAGAACTCGGACCAATTTTGGACCGAAAAGATGCAGGAATACCCCCAGTTGGCGAGTGAAGCTGTAAAATGTTTGGTTCCATTTGTAACATCATATTTGTGTGAGTTAAGTTTCTCGTCTATGGCTGCCATTAAAACAAGAGTTAGAAATCGTCTCGTACTTGAAAATGATATAATTGTGTGTGTCTCAAATACACCGCCTAGATTTGAAAGATTAGTTTCACAGAAACAGTCGCATAGCTCTCATTAAGATTATAATATTTCACTTTGTTTTACTCTTGTATTTTTACGGACTTTAATATTTAGTTTTATATTTCGTCTGATAATTAATTGTTAATTTCTATTTACGGCGTTGTTAAAATAAAAATACATGATGTAACAAAGTGGTGATTTTGTCTTATTTTGGAAATGTTCGGCGACCCCCCTAGTACCTCATGGCGACCCCCCAGGGTGTCGCGACCCCCACTTTGGGAAACACTGTCCTAGTATATAGACTGAGTAAAGAACATAGTAATCATAAATTATTTAAAAAAATCATAAAACTCTTTTAAGAAATCAGCTCCTGAATCAGTTATTTTACGCCTAAAATTGTAAAGTACAATATTGTAGGCTACCCCTGATTAAAAATCGAAAGAGAACCACTGGCTGGTGCGGTATGCGCTAGACTCCAAAAAATGTGAAATTTTTTTTATTTTATTAAATTGCACAAACATACTTAAATTTGTTTTTTGTGTGTTGTTACTGTTTACCCACTAATACCTTGTTATAGTAGTTAATGGGAATTATTGCCTAAAAAAAATTAAAATCTTTACCTTATCTCACTCGGTTCCACCTATACTGCAATAAAAGATTTTTGCAGAAAATTTTAACTATTTTTCGAAAAATGTACAAAAGAGAAAGGATTGCGTACTTAAACTCTTATTTATTTTACCAATACGTATTGCAGTTTAAAGTCATAACATCGATAACTCTAAATCCCCAATATAAGTCAAACACCGGAAAAGCCAAAGTTTTTTCATCAGTTATTTATTTGCTAAACTTTTTCAAAACTTTCGTAATTATTTCCGACGGCGCAGCTTATTCGCGCCAAAAAAGAAAATTAATTTTTTTGATTTACAATCAAATGTGTCTCGCAGAAAAAGTTTTCGTAATCCCCAAAGCAATTTTTTCGCACATATTTTGAGCGATGCTAAAAGGGTTTGAAAATTTCCTTCGCCACTTAATCCTAAGTTAATAAGCAATTATAAAAGATGAAATCAAAAGAAAAATATGCAAATAAAGTTCTGTAAAGAATTGTTTTTTAATTTATTATTATATTAAAGCTAAGCTTTTATACTGCCGTTGTATTAATTTTTCTCTATGGTAACATGCAGAGCAGATCGTCATGACGCGGCATAGCAGATCGTCACGGCACGAAATAGTTAAAAAAGTTAGTTTACTTGACAAGGCAAGTATTATACAACATTAAACCCATTATACAACATGTAAACATTTTATTTAAATATAAAACAACACTATCTATTTCTTTTATTTATATTATATTAGTGCAAAATATTTGATAATTTTTATTAGGGTACTGGATTACAATGGAATAGTGGTTGATATTGATAGTGACAGATGAAATGCCAGTTAAAGGTCGATTCAGACATATCAGTCCCGTCACAGTCCCGACGCCGAACCGGTCCTGTTTGGTCACAGAACTATCAACTATCTGACAGCTGACAAACTGTTCGTCGCCTGATGAATGTGAATGCCGGCGCCATATTTCTATTAAAGAATATTTTGTATGACGGATTGTTCGATTCGGCGCCAGGATTGTGACGAGACGTGACTGATGTGTCTGAATCGACCTTTCAAGTGCCGCAGTATTAATTAAAAAAAAAATAATACACTCTGGGCCAAAATTAACCGGCCACCTTAAAAATGGGCAATTTTTGATTTCTTATATATCCTAAACCTGTTGTCGATTTAAGTGATTTTTTTTAATATGTTATAGCCTGATTCCTTGACAATATCTTTATAATAATATTGTTGCTAAACAGATTAAATTTCATTGCATACCGGGTGTATAAATCAAATTGTGTTTTTTTCTTAAAGTTTGCATCATCCTCTGGAATATTCTAGCATTTGTAGAATACTGAAATTAAATCGTAACTTTCTATCCAACATAAGCGATTGATTCGCTTATGTTGGATAAGACAAAAGTTAGGTTATTTAACAACTAGACATGTGTTCCAAAAATGAACATATTGTTTTAAAATATAAAATAAAAATGTAATTCTTTGACTTTTGACTTTTTTCTAGTGTAGAATAACTAGAACAGTCACCTTATCAATTTTGAACACGACACCCCACTGAGTGGCGTCTGATCCTGTTAAATATTTTCACACCTAAATAAAATAGGGGTAACATTCCTGTTCACGCATTATGTAATGTTTTGTCAGTTCAGTAAGTTCAGTTCAAGTTGACACATGGCCATCGAGTCATCTCATCGAGTAGTTAAAAACTCGAAATTCACATATTAAATATTTCTCTTCGCCGAGATCGGACATTTTCTCATACTGGTGTTTTTTCTTTTACGTGTTATAAAGAAAGAGTACATTTGATATTGTATAGTAAGTTACGGCCGTGTTGGGCCTCTCTATTCTTAAAAAATTTAATTATAAATCGATAAACTCAAAAGTGATTTTATTTCTCTGGAGCTATAATTGCTCACATTAAGAATCCTTATCCTTCAACGGTCACTGAAGAACCAAATCTATGCAGATGCATCCATTCACAAGTCCTTTGAAGTAAGGCTTGGAATCCAAAGATTTCCAACTCTAGTAATGTAGGTAGCCAGTTATAGGGCTCCCTCAACATGTTTTTTATCAATTTTTATCTCCGCAGAAGAAAAGAAGTCACTTGTTACAGTAATAATCAAATGAATAAAATCTTCGAAGAAAATTCAAATTAACAATATTTTGGAAATCAAAGTCTAATTAAAAAAAAATTGGATATTAATATTGGGTGTTGCCGCCTCTAGCCCTTAGGACTTCCTGGAGCGGGTTTGGCAATCCATTCGTGATATCCTGGATATCAGATTGGGGGATATTGTGCCACTACTCTACCGCAGCTGTCTTCAGCTCTTTAAAGGATGCAGGGGCTGGTACTCTTGCTTTTACCCGTCTTTTGAAGGTTGTCCCAGATATGGACTGTGTGCTGGCCATGGTAGAACTTTAATCCTGACCTCATTAAGGTACTCACGGGTAGATCTTGCTATATGGCAACGTGCATCATCATGCATTAGTCTGAAGTTAACACTAATGAATGGTCCAAAAGGCATGACATAGTCTTGGAGAACTTCTTGCACGTATACTTGGGCATTCACACTGCCTCTACCGAACACAACAAGATCAGTACGCGCTTCGTAAGAAATACCTCCCCAAATCATTATTGACCCTCCTCGGTAAGCTACTGTTTTCGGTTGTAGCGCATGCAGCGAACATTTCATTTTGACGCCTATAGACACGTTGGCGTCCATCTGGACCTTTTAGGCCTATTCTGCTCTCATCTGAGAACAGTAAATTCTTTCATTCCGCCATAGTCCAGTTAACATATTCTCGGGCAAAATTACGTCTAGCCCTACGGTGTGGTGGGAGCAATTGTGGTGCGCGAGCTGGCCGTAAAGCCCCCGAGTTTATTTCTGACAGTATTCTTCTAATCGTTTGTCTACTCACATTAACGTTTCTCGCCTCAAAAAGAGACCTAAGAGCTCCAGGAGCGGTGCAAAAGCGATTTCTCAATACTTTAGTGACAATAAAGCGGTCATCTCGAACTGAAGTGCATCGTTTTCGGCCTTGACCTGGCCTGCGGTTGTACGATCCTGTCTCCCGAAATCGTCTGATGGTATCTTGTACCGTAGTTCTGGGTACATCGAATATACCAGCCATATGATGTTGACTGTAACCAGCATCAACTAAAGCCCTAGCAGCATCAGTTGGAACGAGTGGCATTTTTAAAATCACAAACAATGAATAAGCACTAAAGTTTTAACTTAAACAATATTCGCTCACAATGATATAAAATTACAATTTTAATTGTTAATTTTAATTACAAATGGTTCAAGAATTGTTATTAGCACGGAAACAGATTTGCAACAATACCGTACAACGACTATATGTCAAAAATCCTTCAATGACACAACTTTAGGAAACAAACTGTCACAGCCGTTACAACGATTATATATCAAAAATCCTTCAATGAAACAAATTTAGCAACCATATTATTATAACGATATTGTCAAGGAATAAGGCTATACCATATTAAAAAAATCACTTAAATCGGACAAAAGACATAAAAAATTACCCATTTTTAGGGTGGCCGGTTAATTTTGGCCCAGAGTGTAAATAAATAATAAAACTACTTTATTCGATTTTAAAAATATTATTTATTATTATTATTGAGTTAATGCCTCGACAACTAAGATCATTGGCATGGTACAGCCAGGTACCTAGTGTAGTGTGTGTGTGTGTGTGTGAGTGTAGAGTAATTGTCTTGATACTTAGCAAAGTCGACGTCATTGTCTTTGCTAAGAGACGCTAATTGTATCCGAACGTCTGCGGTCCCTCCGGTGAGTACCGATCGCACAAGGATAGAAATTATTTTCATTTAATAATTTTTAATAAACAAAAATTTCTCCACCTAGATGAGATTCGAACTCACGAACTTTAGTTTTAAAGGTAGGCGCTCTTATCACTGAGCCACAGAGGGGATAAAATATTATTTAAATTTTGAATATACAGAAAACATAGTATGAAGCTTCGCGTTAATCGGCATTGCCGCCTGCTGTACCACTTTTTTTTTTAATTTTTTGCTTGATGATATTTAATTCTGTCAAATAGCAGTAAACAACGGATACAAAGAACAAACAATTAATACAATGTTAAATTAAAAACTACACAAGAAAGCCCTTAAATTAGTATTTCCACCACCAGAAAAAAAACCCAGTACCTTCTGCTCGATTACATATACAGGCAAAATATCAACTAAAATAGCCAAACATATAAAAAAGAAAGGAATAACACCAGCTTTTCGAACAAATAACAACCTAGGCAAATATATCAAAAACAACAAGAGCCAAAATAAAAAACACTTACACAGTGGTGTGTACAAACTTAAATGTGGCGACTACCCAAAAACTTACATCGGTCAAACTGGTAGAAACTGCAATAAACGAATAGCAGAACATAAAAGGGCTTTTAATAATAGAAAAACAGATTCTACATACGCACTTCACCTTCTAGATCACAATCATTCTTTTAATGACGAATTTAAAATTCTTCACATTCAAAATAAAGACCTTAAGCTATCCTTGTTAGAATCTATGGAAATCAACAAATTAAAAAACACAGATATAATTCTAAATGATCAACTTGAGACAAACAGTTCTCCCCTCCTCAATCTATTTCGTTAGAGACTATAAAATGTAAACGCATGCCAAAAATAGATCACTTGAGAAAGACAATCAGCCGAAACAGCTGTAGTGATAAGTTAAAATAAATTTTGTGGAAGTTTGAAAACAAAGTTTTCAATGTTTTATTGTTACATAAAATGAATTTCCATCAAGTTACGGTCGAATCCATCAATTATATATATAATGTTTACAAATAATCGATCCTTAGGTTATTGCTCATACCTAGCTCCCTGTAAAAATGATCGAATAGTGTATATTCACACTGTATATTCATGTGAATACTGAAAAAATATATGTAAATCATCGTAAACACTGTACGTCATTAAAACAGATGCCGATTTCTGATAATTCCATGTAACATGCTTGTAATATAACCGACTACAATGTTGCCGTTAATTGATTTAGATACCTCTCCAATTTTCATCTGAAAAGTTGCTGATAAAAACATGTGTGGCTTATCTCTATGAAACTCATTTGCAACAACAATGGGATCGCGATGTGGGATATTTGCAAACGAGCGTATCACAGGAGCGTAGTAGCTAAATGAAACAATATACATTTTACATATTCTTACAAGTATTAGGGAACTGACACATTATTTCGAAGTGTAGTGTCGTTTGTTTGAAATCAGATATGATTTATTAACTCCTCTAACCGTTAGGTTAAGCGAATTTATTTTTTAAGCACAAATAATATGAAATTAATGTGTATATCCTTATAAAAGTAAATTATAAAATGAAATCCAGACAAGCGACTAAATAGATTGCTGCGCCGTAGATATTTTGCTCATTCAAGAGGATAACACGAGGAGTAAAAAACCTGATTATATCTCGAAATATAATTTAAGCATTCCAAAAAAAGTGGAGTATGCCAAAATATGGAGTTGCCGAAGCGGTACAAGTTGCCCAAAACCAACTAAACGTCATACACTTTATGGAAGATAAAGAAAATCCACAAGGAAATTAAATTCCTGCAGCTGGCTGTTTACCATGTATCACAAAAAAGAGGTTAAATCTTTGTAATTAGATATATTTAAAAAAACCCCCAGAAGGGCTACATCAAATTAACGGACGTTTTCGAAATAATAATTCCATCATCAGGTTAAAAGCCTAAAATAAGTATGAACCATTTAATTAAAGCAAACGTGATTGAAATTTTGACTAAGATTAAAAAAGCAAAATGGTTATACTTTCAGGTTAACATGCCTGAGCCACCAAAATATTAGGGTAAAACCCTTTAATAAGAGAATATTTTTATGGTCATAGAAACCTGGAAATGATACAGATAGCGGAGTGCGCATTTGCAGATGACCTCGTCGTATTTGGAAGAAACGAGGACGCACTTAAGAGAAACCTATAAATATGGAAAGATAAACTTGAAAAACGTAATCTGAGAATTAATGAAAGTAAAACCAAGGTCATGGTATGTGGGAAAACAGACCAACATACAAACATTAAAATCAATAACCATACTTTAGAACAAGTCGAAATCTTCAAATACCTGGGAGTGCAACTAGAGAGTAGGGGTACACAAGAAGCAGAGATAAACAATCGAATAGCAAACGCTTCCCGGATATACCACGCAATGGCAAGCAACAAGAAGAATTGGAGGAAGTTTGTATATAAAACCTAAAAAGAGACTTTACACCCAACACCTCAGGGTAGAAGGGTTACTGATTATATATATATATATATATATATATATATATATATATATATATATATATATTATATATATATATATATATAAACTGTGTACAATATGTTTCCTAATGTTTCTAGGTATATATTAGTATGCACTCTAAGGTAACAAAGTCTGCACTCTTTTCTATTGAGAATATTTTTTAATTATATATAACAAGTAAGGCAAGAGTATGCTATATATATATATATATATATATATATATATGTATTATATGAAGAAACAATAGTCAAAGTAGCAACTCACGTTAGTTTTGTTCTAACGCGAGCTCAAGAATCGCAGACTAAAGCTAAATGGTATAGATAGGTAATTACCTTTTGATGACTGTATTGCTAATGTATGTTTACAACAGATAATATAAGCTGTTGATACAGTTATGGTAAACTGAGAAGCAAATAAAGATATTGCTTGTCATATTGGCCAATATCTATATTAATGTAAACAGTGGGGGACACTTTATATCAACGGATGAACATTTATATTCTAATAGAATTGTTCGATGTGAATGTACCTTACTGGAGTTGTTAAACTGTTTGTATTATTTGCAATAAACGACATGAGCGATTGCAATCTTCCCACCTCGCCAAAACAGAAAATACACAATTTGGTTATGAATGAGGCCAGTTAACTTTGATAATTACATTAAATATGGAAATTGCCATGTAACACAGAAAGAAAAATATAATGTCGTGACTGGCGAATATTCTGTTAATTTGATAGCCAATTAATTAATATGCGCGGCATGTATTGGAACGATAATTATCAAATTAGCAATAATTCCGTGAGTTGGTTTACCTCAAATACGGTAATAATGATATTATACGTTATAATTACATTTATTAGTAGTTAAAGTGATCGAAAGTGCCAAAAAAAATATAACTAGTTTTATCTGTATATTTACCTAGGTATTTCTTGCTTTATAGTAAAGTAATACACTTCAACGCAATATTCTTCTTTAAAGGCGCGTTTTCACGGGTCGATTTGAGTTGAATTATTTGGATCGTTCGACCATTATTCGATCTGTGCCGAAAGCAAAAAGGTTTACACGACAGTCGATGAATGTTGAATTAATTGTAGTCCAAAAAGGCGGTAGTCAATGCACGATTGTATGTTGTGTTCTAAAATTTTTGATTTTATTTTTCAATTCATTTTCAGACATTTCGAGTTTATTCATATGTTGTAGAATTGCTTGCAATGCTGCTCGCCTCGCTTGAGATTACGATAAAGCTCGATTTGTGGATACCATAATACATCATAATTTTGATAAGCATCCAAAAATCTTTTTCCCAAAATTACAGCTTGTCGCACTAAAAACAACTTCATACACGCTAGAAGTACTCTACTCAGCTTTCGGCACGTTGTGTTTCTGATCAACGAGGTGTTTACACATTCGATTCCAGTCGTTCGACATCGATAGTGTCGACATGATAGTTTTGATAGGCGACAATCGCCTATCAAAAGTAGACAGTCTTTCTACTTCCGTCGAATCGACTCACTCCGTCGGACGGCCAAGTCGATTGATGGTTTACATAATATACAATTTGCTTTCTATTTAATAATCGATCTAAATCGTTCAATCCAGATCGACCCGTGAAAACGCGCCTGTAAGATGATTATCCACTATTGATATTAGCGACTATTTATTTTTTACTGATGTTCTACATAGTCTAGCGGTAGATAAAGAACAAACCATTTTCTAATATTATCGAGCCAGGAAATTCTTTGTCTGCTCGGACCTTTTCTGCTTTTTTTTTTTATATCGGCAATCACTATACTCAAGTTACTAATGTCAGTTCTCTTATCGATGGCATTTGGTTGTTTAAATATGTAACACATTCCAAGAAACTGTCTTTTAGTGAAATTTATTTCATTGCAAAGAATTTTAACCTCTTCATAATTTACTTTATGTTTAGTGGTGATAGCCATATAGGATATATTCCCCAATTTTTTACGCAAAATCAAGGTCGGAGGTTCATTTTAAACAAGTACACTTTTTTAGTTATTAACATTTATTGGAGATGAAGAATTCTTAGGGTTTTTACAGTTTTCCAGGCAAAAAATTAGTGAAGCAACTTTCATGAATCGCCATTTTAACGCTTTAAATGTGTTTTATCAAATACTTACCTACAAATACGTTCAAAATACTTCACTTTTGACTGGAACACGAAACTCTTTGAAATGGTGCTTTTTGGAGGACCCTTAAGCTAGCGGGGACAAATGAGCGGAATTTAATTTAAACTACGTAATATTGTTTCACCCATTTTCTCTAATTTATTACCACCCTAATAATTTTTCACTACCCAACCAACCTTAAGGGGAGCGATTCTGCTGGCTTAAGATTCAAGCTAGCAGAATTCAGAAAAAAAGCTTTTTGCCGATGACATATTTTTCTATCCATTTTTCACCACCTTTTCAAGGGGAGAGATATTGCAGGCTTACGGAAAATAGAAGAAGAATTAAAAAAAATATATACCGCAGAGCTCTTCTAGATTTTTATGAATTTATTACCTCCTTAGTAATTTTTCACCCGTTAACTACCCCTTATGAAAAGTCAATAATTCTGTTAGATTAAAATTAAATTAAAAAAGGAAAAAATTCTTTTTTTTTCAATTTCACTCTCCTCTACTTATAACTGAAATAAAAAAGTCTTTTTTAAATGTTTACTAAACTTTAACCAAACTGATAATCTTGCAACCTTAAACCAATCTTATTTGGAAACGTTCCTGCTAGCTTAATATTCGAGCCAGCGGAATTAATAAAAAGAATTTTTGAAATCCAAGTACATAGTACCACAGTGCTCTGATAGGCTTTTACGAATTTATTACCTCCCTAGTAATTTTTAACCCTCAACTAACCCATGTGGAAAGTCAACAATTCTTAGTTTAAATTTAAGTTGATGAAAAATCCATTTTTACAATATTACTGTATTTTATCAATCAATTTATGGCGAAATTTTTTTTATATTCCACTTTACTCTATTTTACTGTATTCTAGCTAATTCAAATAAAAATTTTGAAATACCGCATGATTTTGCTCGATTTTTTCTCATTTTTGGCCTCTATACTATAAAAGGTATTTTTAATAATATTTTTGTATTGTACTTTTACTTTAACCTTTTACTATTTTTTGCTATATTCATATTAATCACCTAACACACTGGGCATAAATTCCGCACTTTACATTCTAATTTTGGAGGCGTAAAGTCGTACTTTTTCGTCCGGTAAAAAAATGCACGTTTTCACATTTCAAGAGTTCTAAAACTCAACTATAAACGTGATCGTGCGTAGATAAATGTGCACTGGTGTTTACTATTAAAAATTACTCAAAAACTATTGTACTCAGCATAAAACACACATCACACTCAGAGACAGTACACAGGCGGTATATTTGCAATTTATTGCCAAAGTTAAATAATAGTGAAGGTATCAATCATGGACGTATAAATAAAGATAGTGATAACTAAAGTTAGTGATAGCATATACGTCCATGGTATCAATCCAAAATCCGATTAAGATTGCAGCCCAGCTCACACTCCTTGATTGGCGGTACACTCGCTCAAGTGTAAGGATGTATCCAATAAATACAAATCTTTTAATCTTTTAACAATAAGTTGCGCAAGGTGTCCCGACCCTCCTTTACAATTAGGTAATTAACCCATTAGCGCCCACTGTACTCATTTAAGTACAGCTGCTATTTTGACATACTAGTGCCATCTACAATAAAATAGTTGCCATTCTTAGTAATTACAGGAAACTAAATACCCCTAAGACGACAACTTTAACAGATTTCGTTGAATGATTTAGCTTGGTTGGTTAGTTTTGATTTATTGTTTATGAGGTCAACACGTGAGTTGCTATTTTCTCGACATCGACGTTATAAATTTACAGTAACTTTCTTTCATTTACTTCTTTTTACGATTAAATGGTTTACGTTAGTTTATAATACATTTACGTTTACGTTAGTTTAGTAAAGTGCTTAGGTGATTAATTAATCATAATTTTAATTATAACGTGATTTATTTGTTGTTAAAATTAGGTGTACTCATGTGAGTACAATGGGCGTATGGGAGTATGTTTGATATTTTGCAATTTTGTTACAGATATGGCATCTGTAGACGATTTTGAGAGTATTTGTGTTCGAAATTTTTATGGAAAGAGGTACGAAGGTTTACCTTCTGCTTTAGAAGATATTCGTGCTTCTAATTCACGGTATGAAGTGGATGTGGTTATTATTCCTCCGGACCCAGATATGCTTACTGATGAGGAAGACATTGAGGATGATAACCTTATAGAAGGAAATTTGACACTACCTAAAGATGTAGGAGAAATTGAAGTTCATTGCTCTTCAGATGAAGACGAAGACTTAGGAATGTACCTTTGGCACTGCGGTTAAAAAAAGTACGAGAACAAAAGAGTTTAGGTCCTCAATAGACAAAAACTTGTACAAATAATAGTATGATAGGAACATCGGGGTGAAGTGAGCGGTTTGAAATCGTTAAACATGAATTAAAAGATATTTGAAAAATTATTCACTGACGACATATTTGATAACATAGTTACACAAACTAATTTATATTCTTCTACACGTTTAATACAAACGTTTTTAGGTGTATTATTACTAACAGGATATCAGCAACTACCCAGTGAAAGAATGTACTGGAGTCTTTCCGAAGATTTAAATGTACCGTTTGTGTGTGCATCTATGTCTAGACAATACAGTATTACCAGCACATGATAAAATGGCAAAAGTTCGACCTCCGCTAACAAAGCTGAATCAGAATTACAGACAGTGGGGTATTTTTCATGAACATTTATGTGTTGATGAATCTATGGTTAAATTTTTTGGGAGACATACCAGTAAACAATTTATAAAAAGTAAACCTATTAGATTCGGCTACAAAAATTGGTTGTTATGTAGTGCCAATGGTTATTGTTATGCCGTAGATACTTATTGTGGAGCCAAAAATATTGATAAAAAAAATAGCATATCATTAAGATCACAAGTAGTTCTGGATATGGTAGACCACATCGCTTGCCCATCTGACCATACATTATTTTTTGATAACTTTTTTACAAGTTACGATTTGGTAGAAAAATTAAAAAAATAGTAATTAGAGCTACTGGAACTGTAAGAGACAATAGAACAAAAAAATGTCCCCTATCAAATATGAAACAACTAAAAAACCAAGACAGAGGTTATTTTGAACATCAATATGACAAGTCTCGAGGTATATTATTTATTAGATGGAAAGATAATAACATAGTCACTATGGCTACAAATTACGTCTCTATGGAGCCTGTAGCACAAGTAAAACGATGGTCAACCGCTGCTAAGGCCAAAGTGGATGTTTCTCAACCTGCTTTATATAAAAATTATAATAAGTCCATGGGTGGTGTCGACTTACATGATCAGCAACTAAACAGTTACCGCATTGGAATAAGAGGGAAAAAATGGTGGTGGGTGCTTTTTACTAATCTTATAAACATGACTGTTGTAAATAGTTGGAGATTGTATCAGCTGGCTAAAGGTTAACAAACTAGTCTTCTTGATTTTCAAAGAGTACTTGTACGACATTATTAAGGTTGTAATGCTAAATAAATGTATATGAAATCCAGACCTTCCGGAAATACTCTGCCTACCGTTAGAAAACATAAAGCAGGTCACATTCCAAAAAAACTTATTAAACAATTAAGGTGTGCTCAGTGTCATCAAAGAGCCAGATGGAGTTGTGAAAAGTGTAATATAACCCTTTGTATTGAGAGAGACTGTTTCAAAATTTTTCATTTCAATTAATTTTTTGTTAAGTACATTATCTATTAAGTCGCTGTAGTGCCCAGTGTACTCATTTGGGTACATATCTATATCTAAGTAATTCTGTTTTTTTCAAATACATTTGAAGTTTTGTTACAAATCATATTACCAATAAATATCTAATGCAAAATATATTAATTCTTAAAATAAGATACCGTGGGCGCTAATGGGTTAATATAAGAAATATAATAAAATTATTTCAATTCGAATATTTCTTACTTAGTAATTATTTTGTAAAATATAACAATTCCATTGTTTTTACTAAAACTCAACTTAATTTACTCCATAATGGGTAAAAAAATATTCCATCGGCAAAAAGTTTTTTTTTTGAATTCTGCTAGATTGAACCTTAAGCCAGCAGAATGGCTCCCATTAAGGGTGGTTTGGTGGTGAAAAATAATTAGGGTGGTAATAAATTAGTGAAAAATGGGTGAACAAATATAACGTAGGTTAAATTGGATTCCGCTCATTTGTCCGCGCTAGCTTAAGGGTCCTGATTTTTGGCCCTAAATTGTCAATAATTTAAAAATTTGGTTATCGAGGTACATATGATCTGTCAGATACCTGGTCAAGTCAAGTTCCCACCAGGGTACTTTTATAACTTATTTCTCTGGACACTTATACAATCATGAAATTCCGATTGCATCGTTGAGCAAAGCTAATCAATTATAGACACTCTTATTATAAAATATTAGACAAAAGAATTTTTCGTATTATTAAATAATAGAATTAAAATAAATATATATAAAAAATCATTTGTAAAATGTTCCATATTCTTTTTAATAATTTTAGTTTCGACGATTCAACACTTTTTTTGCGCCACAAAGAGGTACTGCTACTTCATTTGATTAAAATTCAAATCAAATTTTTCGAGTAGTGTTTGCCAGGACAAAACCGTTCCACATATGGATCTTTGTAATAATATTCTGAACTCGTATCGATCTCGGTTCTGCGGCAAAAGCGACCCGGAATATTTGAATTGTCTCCAGAATTAAATGGTCTTAAATAGATACAAACGTATTGTCCAGTAGCGGATTAAGATCTTTAGAAGATATGAGATAAAAATTCATCTTTGATATGCTAATTTGATGAGAAAAAGTCTGTTTAGACAATCAAAACGATTTTCTCAAAGAATACTTTACGATTGCGATACGATTTTAGTGAAAAACTAATTTAAAAAGAAAGAAATCCAAATCAGAATTAAATGCTGTATTTATATGGGATTAAACCAGAATTGATTGTAATGAAAATTAAATTTTACATTTGTTTTTGACGTGTTGATTTCTATTTGGAAAATCCAATGTCCATCAAATGTCAAAACTCTTTATAATTCCATATAATGTAAAAATCTCACATTGTAACAATTTATAATTGCTTATATGGGGACTTGAAGGCGGGACTGAACGAATCACTGGGTTTTGAGATAGGGTAAGCAAATAAATTGAAACGTTTACTAACGGCTACTCGTGTTTTGTTAAAGAACCTGGCCGTGGATAAGGATTCCTTAATTTGGGGGGACTGGTAGAACCAACTACGAAAAAGAAATCAAAACATACTTCGGAGATTCCAGGGTAACAATAAACAAGAAGGTTCCTAAACTACTTAAAATTAGGACGTCCTTTAAAAAATTCCTTGTCGCCTAGAAAGAAAAGTTTTTCTTTCCTAAAAAAATTAAAGGGTGAATATTTGTTTAAAAGAAGTAATTTTTAAACTTCTGGTTTAAAGAAAAAAATTACATTATTTTTATTTGACATTTACAACAGTTATTACAAAAAATATATTTAAATTAACAAACAATACATTGATTTGCACTTTCTGACAAAACAAAATTAAAACTATGGTTATGTACCAACTGACAGAAAAGGATTTACTAACTGTCATATGTCAAAATGAACTTAAAAACTTTTCTAAACTATTAATTAATTACCAAAAGTTAACTTTATTTAAAAGAAACTAAAATATGGCAATTAGCTGATATATAAAACTTTTATGTATCTTAAAAACATTTATTTATAAACTTTAACTTTAAATTGACATAAGGGCAAATCTGTTTTAAAAAAAGTTTGTTACCTTAGATTTGAGCTCAGACGCTATTATCAAATCCCTTGTTACAGGAAACAGCTTAACGCAAACGGTGATTGACTTACTTTACAAAGATTGCCACATAACTTTTCGAGCTCAAATCCCCTTCTTCTTACCAAAACTCATGGAATTAAGCGAAACTGTCGGTTTTTAAAACTCGAACGATGACTTTTCGTTCAGACCCTGCATTGTTTTCCTTGAGCTATCGAATTCCCGATGACGGCGATGACCAATTCTGATTTAAACAGTGAAAGTGCTCGCCTCTTACGAAGTCGGACTTCTACAATGAAAGCGTCTGCTTCTTACGGCGTCCAATATCCAGTCGGAATAAATATCAAAAGAAAGACCAATTTGTCCATTATAAACAGACTCGAAATGTTTATATTATTAATCTCAGAGATTCAAAAATATTAATAATCTTTTTCGGTTTTTTGTGATATACTTTTTATAATTCTCTTTTTCTTTATCTATATGCGGGGTTAGCTTCCCTAATTACATTTCTTTACAAAGTTTATGTCTTGGGTTCATATTAATATTAATACCCTTTACCGACATGTTCTGCCTAAGTGTCTCCCACCAGGTCTCCATTTTATCCCGGAAATCCACAGATCAGAAATTCTACGTATTGGGTGATAGATGTCTCGACGTTGAATGTGACCAAACCATCTTAACCTATGCTCTCTCATTTTGGCATCAATTGGGTCCAGCTTTAAACTTCCCCTAATATATTCATTCTAAATTTTATTTTATCCCCTTTTGTCACTCATTTTCATCTATGCCACATGCATCCGTTAGGGATTTTTCTGTCACACAACACAACACACCACTCGCTTTCTTTCAATGTATCCATTCAATAACCCAAGCTATAAGGACGAAAACGTGCAATAATTAGTGAATTTTTGAGATCAACACAGCGTAACGAAGGGCAGTGCCTGGAGTAACCTCCAAATGTTTTCAGCTCCAAACTGTTGGATATAATTCTTTTATGATACTTTTAAGGTGCAAAAACAGTTTTTTTATTGTTTTTATTTTTCGTATATTAAATAAGTATTTTAGGGTAAAATGAGTACAGTATTATGAAAGTATGTTATAGAATAGAAATATTCTTTTGCATGCCTAATTCCTATAGAAACAAAAACAATTCATCTCTTTTATATCTTATAGAAAGAATATTAATCAGAACCATGCTAAAGTTGTCATCACTAAGATAATTTGAGGTTTCTAGTTCCACATAACACTCCATATTATTTAAAAATTTCGTTTTAAAAATTTAGTTTCGGTGACTTTCCCTTGATTTTTGTAGGTGAATCATTCTTTCCGAAGTGAGAAAGGACCTAAAAGCAGTAAGATCAGCTTCCATCTCAGATGGACCAATTCCATAGGCATCGTTAAATTCAAGAAGGATTTTTCGTAGATCCTGTCTTATGATTCATTTTGTCTCTACTGCTTAGACTACATCCCCAATTCTACTGCATGCATCTCCATCACTTACATACACTTAGCCTTTGTTTAATATTATAAGGCCTTTGATTTAGTAGAAATGTGGACCGTATTCGAAGCAATGGATAATGCGAGGATATACAAGAGATATAAATACCTGCTAAAACATATATGTATATAAAAATTCTACATTAGAGATTAAGATTTAGAGATTTCTCTGAAGTTATTCACTTTTACTCTAGATTACGTTTTTAAGCAGCTTAACTTGGACTACAATGATTTAAATATTAAACGATAGTGTCATAATTAGCACCGGACTTAACCAGCTATAAGAAATAGTTGCAGAATTAAGAAATGTTTTAGAAAGAATAGGCTTAAAAATGAATCTAACAAAGACAAAAATTCTTACTTTGGAGAAAATACCAGTTACTATGAGAAAAAGTGATAGAAAAGGTGAGAAAATATATTAACTTGGGTCATCTAATACATTTATGCAGAGAAAACCAACACGTGGATCGAAGAATCCACATGACATGGGCTGCTGTAAAGACAATTGCGTTGACCATAAAAGTAGCTAACAAAATGAGAGTAACACAGCGCGCTGTGAAACGACTTATGCTAGGAATTACTTTTAAAGAGCTAAAGTCCACAATGAGACGAACTAGCTAGAAGACGAGCTAAAAGAACAAAAGTAGAGGGCGTAATTCAAAGTGCTGCTTCGTTGAAGTGGTCTTGGGTAGGACATGTTATCAGACAAGATGATACCTGCTGGACTAAAAGCATCGTACAGTGGAGACTTAGGTTAAATAAATGAAGTGCTGGATGGTGTCAAAGAAAAGGCGGGGGAAGACCATGGCACCATATGACAAGAAACAAATTAAAATGAAGACGCCAAGGTAACACTCACGTACAAGTGTGGACAGTCAAGGGCTGTTGAAAGAGACTGCTTTAGACTAAATCTGCCTTTAAATTTGATCATTTTTGCGTCAATCTGAGATGTCTTTATATAGCATTCTTAATCGATGATTAAAATGATGTTAAACTCGGTTTCATCGTTCTTGGCGTGTGCCTGAAATAAGCTACTACGGAATTTTTAATATTCGTGTCTCTCTGATACACAGATGCGTAATTCAATTGTGCGAGTCACGTTTGTCATGGTAAAGTGCGATGAGAAGGGAATGAAGAGACCACTCACGGCTCCCAGTATTGTAGCAATAACAGGAGGTAAACGAATCGAGCTTAGACAAGGAAAGACAGATGAAACAACTTATTGCAAGTGTTTTTACACGCACACGCCAAGAAAGATGAAAACGTCTATACCTTAATTTAGAATATGTTCTAGATTAACCCAAAAGCTACCATAAATTTAGAAGAAATTTTTTTGAAATGTAATGTTTGAAAGAAAGTACTATGGTTTTGTTCTTCTTTTTTTTTGTTTGTCAGCGGAACTTTATTTAGGCACAGATAAGGCTTTGAGAAAAGACATATATTTCTGAATGTTAGGTAAAAAATTCTTACACTCACAATCCGCAATAGGCTGAAAGTTGAAAAAAATAATGGCCTACTGGTTTTTCTATTTACAAACTTTTACAGCATCTTCAGAGCCTTAAGAAACTAAGGTTATCAGTACAACTCTATTAATAATACAGTATCTATAAGAATTGTACTAATATCCTTAGTTTCTTGAGGGCCTGAAGATGTTGTAAAAGTTTGTAAACAGCGAAACCGGTAGCCCATTCTCTTTTTAACTTTAATAAAATCTATTACGGATTTTGAGTATAAGACTTATTTTCCTAACATTCATGAATATGTGCTTACACCAGCAACTCTTTTATCAAATATATTTCTATTGAAGTTAGCATTAGATCTACGGTCGGCAACAGGTGGACCGCGGTCCGAATCCGGACCGCGAGAGGTTGAACTGCGGACCGAACTGCGGAATATCGATTGTTGAGTCAATCAAGTTTAAAATAAATCTGGCGTTAATTTTCAAATAGGAAGTGAAATGATAAATAAACATAACAACAATTATGTATAAGTGATGAAATATTGTTTTATAATAATATTGTATGTTTACAATAACTGAAATATAAATCTGTGGAATTCTGTTCAAAATCTGGAAACTTTTAAAACACAATTTGGGGAAATAAAATTTATGAGCCTGGTAACGCTGTTGCCTACTGACTGAGAGGCGCTTACTAGTTGGTCTGTGACATGCACGTATACTACCGTTAATTTCTTTTGTGATTTTCTTTTGTTTTATAAAACACATTTTTGTACCTACGTTAAAATGGATCCGAAAAGAAGCAGAGTGGACAGTGAAAATAGAAAGTTTCTGACAGAACGGACGGAACAATATTGTTTTACACTACCTGATAGGCCGCAAGCGGTTCCGGTGTGCCTTGTATGCAATAAAACTGTCGCCTTAGTTAAAACTGGAAATTTGAAGCGACACTAGGAAACAACTCATCAGCAGTTCCAAAAAAACTTTCCTCTTGTCAGTCAGGCGCGTAAAGAAAAACTTCCGGTATAATATCTTAATTCTTACGAAAAAAGCACAAAGATCCTAGTTCGCTGCATGAGCGGCCAAGAAACATCCACAGAGGCAGCGTTACGTGTGTGCTGGATACTTAATAAACACCAAAAACCATTTTCTGATTCTGAGATAGTGAAGGAATATATGCTAGTAGTAGCTAACTCACCTTTTAAATAAAAAAAAGATGTTGCCTCAGCAATTCAAAGCAACTCATTGTCAGCGCGAAGTAATACACGAAGAACGGAAACTTTAGCTACGGATATTAAAAACTTTCTTCTTAATCTTTTGCAAAGGGCACCTTGCTACGCCATAGCACTTGACGAATCATGTGACAATGTTGATGATGAACAAATGTTTATTTTTATAAGATTTTTTGATATTGAGTATCAGATTTTTAGGGAAGAGTTGCTAGCAATATTGCCGCTGAAAGGTAACACTCGAGGAGAAGATTTATTCAAGGTTATTGATGAATTAATTTCTAAATCTAACATCAGTTATAATAAAATGATTTCGCTTTCTACTCATGGGGCCCCAGCAATGATTGGCAAAGAAAAAGGTGTAGTAAAGAGGATCAGGGATAAAAATTCAAATTTAATAACATATCAGTGCATAATACACCAGGCAGTCCTTTGTGGAAAACTTAGTGCTAGACTTAAAGAAGTCATTAACAGTTTAGTGAAGTTAATTAATTTTATGAGATCTCATTCTGCTCTTCAAATAACATGTGATCTCCATCCTACAAAATAGAGATACGAAGGGAGCCCGGGGCACATTTTGAGTATATAACAAACAGGCGCAACATGCTGGTTGTGGCTTTTCTAAAAAATACTTTAAAATATTTGAATGCGCTTAACACAGAGTTACAAGAAAATGGAAAATTAGTATGTGATCTGATACAAAGCGTGTCTGCTTTTCATAGATATTGCACAACAAGAATTCGTTACTTTTACAACTATTCTTGAATATAAATTTGTATATAAAATTTCTGTGCGATCTTAGGAACGAATTTGCTTCAAGATTCCAAGACTTTGCATAGGTCAGCAAACTATCTTCATTCCTAAAATCACCATTTCAAGTTGATGCAGCGGCAGAATGCATATGGGTCTGCTAAGCCACAAAAGCATTATTTCAAATGGAGATTACTGAATTACAAGAAGGTTTTTTCTTGTACGTTTATAAATCGGTATACGCCGAAGAATTTTGGGCCAAACATGTACCAACAAAATATAAAAATTGCAGACAACTTGCAATAAATTTTGCCACTATGTTTGGCTCAACGTATATGTGCGGAACGTCTTTCTCAAAAATGAATTTTTTGAAAAACAAATATTATTCCCGATCAACGGACCCCCACATCGAAGATACACTTCGAATTTGTTGTTCGACTCGAGAACCAGACCACAAACAACTAGCTCCAGACCGTCGGTGCAATTTTTCGCATTCATTTAAGGTCTTTTGTTTTATCATTAAGAATGTACCAAAATAATATACATCTTGTCATTAAATGTTATCATTTGTTTTATTTTCTGGACCTTATTCAAATTTTCTTCTAGTATCCGGACCCCACATAAAATTACCTGCCGACCCCTGCATTAGATAGTCGATCTCAACAGGAACTATTTTTATGGCACAAATTCAACAAATTCCGGGTTCACGAATGTTTTTTTTATTCGAAGTAGCTGTATTAACTGCCAATTTTTCTACAAATTTTTCTGAAGGCACTTGGAATCACTTCAAATTTGTTTTGTCATCTGAGTTACTATATCCATAATAAGAAAACTTTATTGGTCTAGTAGACAAACTAGTACAAAATTGTTCCAATCCAAAGCATTTTAAATAGGTCTAAAAACAATAAAACACTGAAAACTTTGTTTTCAAACTTCCACAAAATTTATTTTAACTATTATCACTACAGCTGTTTCGGCTGATAGCCTTTCTCAAGTGATCTATTTTTGGCATGGCATCACTTGAGAAAGGCTATCAGCCGAAACAGCTGTAGTGATAATAGTTAAAATAAATTTTGTGGAAGTTTGAAAACAAAGTTTTCAGTGTTTTATTGTTACATAAAATGAATTTCCATCAAGTAACGGTCGAATCCATCAAGGTCTAAAAACATTCAGTGCTATGGAAATATGTCTTGGGACGTGTCCTAACAATATAAAAAGGATTAACCTAGATCCTATCGCAAAGCCGTAGAGTAAGCACCCATAATTTAATATTGATCTGGTTTCTGGAAGTTCTCTGATTTTGAAATTTATTTTTGGATAGAATTTAAAGTACTCTTCAAAATTTTATACTGCTTGGTTGTTGTCATAATTTTATCAACACGTTTGGATGTTGGATATAATAATGTACAACAGAATAGAATAACTTGATTAATGCTTTATATTTTATTACCTTAACTTAGAAATGTATATAAAAAGATGCAAGATGCAATCTCATTGAATTTGCTTGTGATTTTATTGCAAAATAATAGCTTAATTTAAAATAATATAAAAATACTCAGGGCGCCCCTGGAATTGTTTCACTTATAATATACATGAGAATAAAACAAACAGCAGTTTAAATTTCCTATCTATTCCATTCCATGTTTCATGCATGGTTCCAATGTCGCTAGATCGAGCACACAACATGCAGTTTGTTCAACTTTTCATTACAGCTCTCTTTGACACAAAAAGTTTATCTGAAAAGTGCGATTTTGATCTGTATATTAAATTGAGTTTAAAATAAAAAAACTGCGATTTAGGGGATATGGAATATAGGAATGAGTTAATTAGTTTTTTTTATAAATAAGGTCTAATATGTATGTATTTAAGATTTATAGATTCATCTATGTTTATCAAAAACTTTTACACCACTTAGAACTTACATTTCGATTAGTTACGTTTGTTTAGATCTAAGATAAAATTGATCTTAGATTGTAATTAAAATTCTCACGTCTTCAATTTAAAAAATTAGTGAACTCTAAAATGGTATGGGCACAAGAGATGCTTTGTTAAGCTTGAATGTGCTGGCCTAGCGATGCATGGATATGAATCAGGACATGTATTTATGTTCTGTAGATTTTGAAAAGGCATTTGACAAGGTTCAACATAAAAAGCTTGTAGAAATATTAAAATGCAAAAATATTGACAATCGTGATATGAAAATTATATCTAATCTATATTGGAATCAAACTCCCAAGGTTTAACCACTTGAGTTAACAACAAGAACACCCGAGACATAAAAGGGGGGACATACAGAGGGGAATCTGCCAGGGCTGCGTGTTGTCACCAGTACTCTTCAATGTCTACAGTGAAGCCGTATTTAAAAAGTGCTCTTAGATTCAATAAAAGGTATATCTATCGATGGAGAACTTGTGTTTTGCGGACGATACAGTAATAATTACGGATAACAACAATGATTTACAGAACGTAATGCAACGACTTAATGAATGATATCATGAATACGGACAAATGATGATTTTGAAAAAAACTAAATGCGTGATCATGACTATAATTCGTCTACCGAACAGACGGAGTAATAAAAATGCGTGATCTGCACGTGATTGTTGAAAAGCGACAGTCAAATTACTTACTTCGCAGAAGTTGTATCGGTCAGTTATCGGCATTGCATACAAGGGCGTACGTTAAGGTATTTTGAAGAAATATTGTGCTGTGTATTGTGTTATTGTGTTAATTGTATTTATTTTATATGTTAAGACTTATATTGTGTATTGTACATTTTTGTGTTTTGTAAAGAAATTAGGTAAGTACATATACTAATACAGATATTGGTCAAAAAACTATTGTGGATGTAATCACGCAGTATAAAAATGTATAAATTATTTCTGAACCTGAGAATATATATTAAAAAACAAGTTAGTCAAAGCGTAAAAATAATTTGTAAAATAAATATCTATATCACTGCCTTATTTTAGATATGGATAACCAACAGCAAAATAATGCGCAAGTTGAACAATTCGTTCCAGAATCTCCACCCAGAAAACGAAGACGAACACATTTATCGGTGTCAGAGAAAGAAACAATTTTAAATATTTTTAAAACTGATAGACAAACTCGTCCAAACACGAATCAGACAGAATCTGTGAATTTTGTTTCAAGTGCAGCGGGTAAGATGTTAAGTTTTTTTATTTTTTTTTATTATATTGTAGTTATTTTCATATATACTATTTCATATATTGTTATACTTTATTGCGTATTTGTTCTAGGGGTAGCAGTGAGCACAGTTTTTAAAGTGTTGGCGGAATATAGACAAACTCGTGTTTTTTCTCCTCCAAAAAAATATCATAGGACAAGAAAAATATTAGATAATATTTCAGATGCTACTAAAACATCAATTCGGAGGCAAATTCATGAGTTTTTTTTTAGAAATGAACTTCCAACACTAAATAAAATGTTGACTGAAATTAATAACGACGACAATTTGCCAAATTTCAAACGAGCAACATTTGCTAAATTGGTTAAGGAAATTAACTTTCAGTAAGTAAAAATGTGTTACAAATGAATTACAATATCAATTACATAACGTTTTTTGTTTTAGTTTTATAACCAGAAAAAAGAATAGCATCTTAACAGAAAAAGATGAAATAATCTCCTGGAGACGTAGGTATCTACGCGAAATCAAAAAGTTGAGAGAGGAAGGGCGGAAGATTTATTATCTAGACGAAACCTGGGTAAATGCAGGTCAAACTACTAGCAAAATATGGGTGGATGAAAATATTAAAAATCCCAGACAAGCCTTTTTGGAGGGTCTGTCAACTGGGTTAAAATCTCCCTCTGGTAAAGGTAAACGTCTAATTATATTACATATTGGATCAGAGGATGGATTTGTAGCAAATAATGGTTTGTTGGTCTTTGAATCAAAAAAGGATGGCGATTACCATGCAGATATGAATGCTGAGGTGTTCGAAAACTGGTTCAGAAATATTTTGCCACAATTAGCAAAAAACTCTGTAATAGTTATGGACAACGCTTCGTACCACAGTAGACGTATTGATAAATCCCCTACATCAGCTACAAAAAAGGCAGAAATACAAGCATGGTTGAATAGACACGGCATAGCCTTTACGGAAGATATGGTTAAAGCCGAATTGCTAACATTAGTAAAGGCCAATAAACCAGCTGACCGATATGTTACAGACGAAATGGCTGCAAGAAAAGAACATTATGTTTTACGTTTGCCACCTTACCATTGTGAGTTTAACCCAATTGAGTTGATCTGGGCCCAAATCAAGGGAGAAGTGGCAAGAAACAACACCTCTTTTAAAATTGCTGATGTCAAACAGTGTTTTTATGAAGCAGTGCAAAATGTAACAGCACATAATTGGCAGAAGGCAATTGAGCACGTTAAAAAAGAGGAATCAAAAATGTGGGAAACTGATAGAATAATGGAAATCACCGTCGAACCATTAATTATTAATCTTAATGATGATTCCGAAACTTCCACTTCCGACAGCGAATAAAATTCCTTAAAATCGCAATCAATTGAGACCAAACATTCTTGCCCTTTGACAAGTGAAGAAATGGAGATCGCACTTAAAGACGTTTCACCGGAAAAAGACCTAGGTTTCGACGGCATCCACTCCGAATGCATACTCAATTGCATTCAGAATCCCACGGGAATTTAAACGTTCAAAATTCATAGCAATACTAGAACCAAAAAAACCAGTTGATCACCCAAAAAACTATCGACCAATTTCTTATAATATAAATCTTATAGTATAAACTACTTGAAAGATTAATGTTTAAAAGAATCAGCCCAATGATCTGCAGCTTTCAACACAGTCTGACCAGAAGGAATGATTTATAGACTCTTACGTACTCTGCCTTGCAAATTCACCGCTAGACTAATAGAACATCACCGTCAAAGTATTTCAAGTAACTATGGGATTCGAAATAAGCACCCCCAGAAAACTCAAAAATAGTCTACCGCAAGGCTCGTTACTCGAAATATTGTTTTATAGCCTTTATATCGCAGACATACCGATAACATCAACAAAGTTTAGCTATGCTGATGACTGGGCTTTATTAACACCAACAAAATCACAAAAGAAGCTGAAGAGATTCTGACGGAAGACCTAGCGATTATAGGACATTATTTTCAAAAATGGAGACTTCGCCCCAATGACTCTAAAACTGAGGTAACTTACTTTCACCTAAACAACAATCTGAAGTCAAGAACACTACTTAACGTTCTTTTGATAACACATGACTCAACCACAATAAACATCCAAAATACCTAGACGTAGTTTTGGACAGAACGGAAAGCTTTAGAGAACATTTAAGTATAGTTGCTAAGAAGCTAAAAACCAAAAATAACATAATTCAGAAGCTCTGCGGCACAAAATGGAGGCATCGGTATCTAGACTCAGGCTTAGCTATTGTTTATTCTCTAGCTGAATATTGCATACCAATATGGATCAACAGTACTGATGTTCAAAGGATTGATATCCAGCTCACCCAAACCTACACCAACCCATTTAGTATCAATGCTGAGCGACATTACACCATTACACCTTCGCCGACTCAATCTGCTGACCAAAGTATATAACAAGATCCTTAGCAACACGGCGCTGCCGATTCACAACTATATAAAAGATGCAAACCAAGGTCGACTGCCCTCCAGAAAATCTCCAATACAAACCGCAGAATTAGCTGCAGCTACCGAGTTCAACATGACCACCAAATGAATCTATGAATGGTCGGAACCTGAACCAAATACAGTTATACCTTTCATCACGGGGACACCTCCTGAATTTGACCTATCACGTAAGACCTGGTGCACACTTTAAAGCATCAGTGGTGCAAGCTACCATTACGTACACATTTAAGTTTACATGTGTATAATGTCCACATTGCCTAAAGTTAGCCTATAGTATTTTGATTGCCATTTCTCCCCATTTGTTAAAGACACTTCCAGGTTTTATTGTTTACTTTTTAAGGAACTTCTATTATTTTTGTATTGCATTAAAAATTTTTAAGTTATAGTGTCAGATTGAGGTTATATTTTAAAGTTATATTTTAAAATTGTATTGTCCACTTCTACGCCAAATGCTAGAAATTGTTTAAAATTAACACTATATATATTTCCCGTACAGTCAAGCTTGCGTTATTTACATTTTAGCGGTATCTCAAGCTTTTATAACGCTCCCAAATCATCCTATTGAAATTTACGGTTTTTTTTTCATTACAATGTACATAACATGTTGTTATAAAATCGTTTATTTCAATTTTTGTCTGTATAATAACTTTTTATTTTATTTTTCTGGTACGTCACTGGTTCAATGCGAACGTATTCGTATAATAGGTTTCTTCCCAACAAGTGGCCGAACCGTCCAAAACTATGAACGAATAGTCGACCAGCGCAGTAAGGAGGATAGCACTAATGACAGTATTATTGTTCTCTCACTGACCAACTGTTTGCCACGAATTCTGACTAGTTTGACAGTTTGTAGGAATGATTATAATATTTCATGAGTTTACATGGTATTCACGTGATAACTCCGTCTGTTGGGTAGACAGGGTATAAATCAGCAGTTGCAAACATCCAATTGATTTGTTAAACTGTTTGTTCGGGATGTTAGGACGTTGTCTTCTGAGATTATTTCTCGACGTTTCGCCAACACTAGAGGTTGGAATCTTCTGGAGATGTTACTGCTTCGCTTGTAAGCTGAAACTGACGCCGCGTTGAACTACGGAGGCCATATTTATATTTTCTACTCGCCTCCCCTCCACTGGTTTCTTCGTGAGGGGGCATGTCGTTGTTTGTAGCTTTTCTTTTATTGTGATTTGCGGGAAGGGTGTTTGTGGATTTTAATATTGGTATCCATGTTTTGTTAATTTTTAGTCCTTCTTCTATCCGATTAAAGTTATTTGGATGCTTATATATGTCCACCGCTTCCCGATACAACTGTGGGTAGTACTGTGATGTTTTATCCAGCATCTCATTTCTTCAAACAGTATTCGATGTTCTCCGCTTCCCAAAGCGTGTTCGGCAACTGCAGATTTGTTGATATATCCTAAACGACAGTGGTTTTTATGTTCGTTTATCCTTGTGTTTATGTGTCTTTTTGTGGTACCCACATATACCATTCCACATGTGCATGGTATTCGGTATACTCTGGCCGTTGCTATTGGGTCGCGTTTGTCCTTCACCGACCATACACAGTCCTTGATTTTTTTTTTCAACGCTTTGCCTATACATGCTGTTTCTTCGTCCTTTCTTCTAGAAACGTTTTTAATCACTTTATGTATTTCTCTTCCGGTATAACCATTAGAGGTGAGCGCTCTTTCAATATGAAGAAGTTCACTTTGCAGATGCTCAATCAGGAACTCATATCATCATCTAGGCCAAAAATAAGGTATCATCAAAACTCTGGCGGAGAGAGCGAAGAGAATTTGTGAACCACACCATCTTCAGTTATCGTGGTTATAACCGGTAGCCATTCTCTCTCCTGTTCTCGACCAAAATGTAGCTTCACCTATTTTTAAATAATTTTAAACTGTTTTTCCTCGTGTAGTGTAGTGTTATGTACAATTTTATGTTTATAACATTCTGTGATTGTTGGATAAGCCAAAATTGACGAAATGCTTCTGAAGATGCTCTAGGAATCGAAAGTACTTGGGCAAGATTTAATTAATAAAACTGTGCTCGATATCTGCATTTTATTTGATCAAAGTTTAATAATTAATTATCAAAGGTTAATTTTATATAAAAGAAACAAAAATATAACAATGAGCTAATCCTTAAAACTTTTATTTATTTATAAACTTTTTATATTGACATGAGAGCAAATCTTAGTATATTAACAAAAAAAGTTTATTTCCATAAAATTAACAAAACTACTTGCCATACTGGCCAATTATTTCACTTGTAAATTATTAAAAAAAGTTTGTTACCTTAGATTTGAACAAAAAAACATTGTGTCACAAACTTCAAGCAATCAAAACCTGACCTTTGGAAGACACAAAATGGAGGCAGGAGAAATACTGGGAGAAATCAAATCAAATACCAAAACTGGACTTCAGGTTATCCTGGATGATAATAATATGTGATTCTTCAAACTCGGCTGCTTATTTTCCACTTAAAACCATGTCGGCCTACTTAGCCCTTCGACTCTGTTATCAAATCCCTAGTCATAGAATACAGCTTACAACAAACAGTGATTAATTCACATTACAAAGATTGCCACATGGCATTTTGAGCAAGAGGTGATTTACCTTCTTCTCACCAAAATTCATGGAATTAAGCAAAACTAACAATTTTTCAAAAACTTCTGAAATTGATGGTGTCAAAATTATCAATTCGTCGGATCTATCTGCTGCAACGCCTTGGATACGAAATTGAACCTTAAAAGTGCTGGATCTTCAAATTTTTGTGGAAACTTATTTAAGGTAAAATGCAATTAGGCGACGTCAAATTTAAAAATTACGCCATTAATATTTGTTTTCAGATGATTCGGCAAAAACAATTATATACCGCATCAGCCAGGGGCGTATCAAATAAATTTTAATATAAGGCAAAGACAGGTAATATTTGATTTCACGTTTAATGCCTCTGTATATTCGCTTATACGTATTTCATCCTAACAGAACATCTCAGCTTAGAGCGACTTTTACAGAAACGGAAGAAGAAAAAAAAATAGGAG
This sequence comes from Diabrotica balteata, assembly GCA_918026665.1. NCBI lineage: Eukaryota > Metazoa > Arthropoda > Insecta > Coleoptera > Chrysomelidae > Diabrotica > Diabrotica balteata. The sequence continues at coordinate 128,226,952 of OU898279.1, forward strand.
TACGAGTTTAGACTCAACAAGTTGGAACTTATTACAGAAAATGACAATGTAGAATAAACATGGAGCATAATTTAAAATATTGTAAGTAGTAGCAGATGGAATTATCAAGAAATAACAAAGAGGTTAAGAATTGCAAAGAAAAACCAAAGAACAAACAGGAATGGAGCAAGATTGTAAACCAAACCATAAGTCTACTTAGCTCTAAGGGCTAATATAATATTATTAAGCTAAATATATAAAGTTTTATTAAGACAGTCTAAAAAGAAACTTTTTTTAAAACACTTTCGAGAAAAAAACCTTTATGGGGACGACTTTTTTGACAGATCTACAAATTAATAATACAGGTTTTTTATTGGGATGATCTAAAAGTTTTAAAATGTAAAAAGCATTTAACAAAAAAATTGTTGTCCACTATTATTTATAATATTAATGGACAAGGTATTTAAGAACACAAGAAAAGGGTAAAAAATCTACAAAAATCATAGTGTATAACAAAGTCAACATAACCGACAGTAGACATACAAAATTATTTAAACATATTCCATGACATTCCAACAAGTTATACGATTTTGCTCTCAAATATATAACCTACTTTTTGACACCAAACCGTAGTGGTAAACTCAACTCAAACCGCCACCAGGTAAACAAGTATTTGATAACGTATTCAAAGCATATACATTTTAAATAGGAGTCGCTCCAACTTCGCTCTTTCCGACTGTTTGGGAGTCGAAACTGTTGCATAAGCCATCGCGTTGTATATATGAAAATTTCATTAAAAGATTAAAAGGTTTCGAGGAGAATGAAAAAGTTCTCTCGAAAGCTTTTCTCTTTTAATTATAATTTAAACTTACAATTAACAAGATTAGACAAGTACAAAAGGCAGTTTAATTAAGAAAACGGGTAGATTGTTACAGAATGCCACGCAAAAGTAACAAGGTCGCTTAGAATGAGTTAAGTCACATACAATGTACGTAGAAAAACGCAATGCCCATAATAATATATCATGCGAAATAAGAAAATATTATATGCGATTAATTTTATTTTAAATTTAATTTAATAAATTTAAAAATCCAAAAGGATCACGTTCAAAACGATTTCGGACTAATCAGTCCATCTTCATTGCACTTTTTAGTACTTGCAAAAAAACCTCAAAACCAAACAGTCTTCTTCTTCTTCAGATGCAAATCCACTAATGGTTGTTAGCGATCACATTTTCCATTAATTCTCTATTTCTTGCAATATGTATCAGATATTGTATGTCGTTAATCCCTGTCCATTGCCTTGTTTCGGAGCCAGGACATTTTCTTGCGTCCCATTCCTCTCTTGCCTTCAATTTTACCCTCGATTATAAGTTGGACGAACTGGTATTTTTCATTTCGCATGATGTGACCTAGATACGCCGTTTTCCTTTTCTTGATGGTTTCGAAAAGTTGGCGTTCTTGGTTTATTCTTTTAAGGACATCTATATTTGTGATTTTCGCTGTCCATGGTATTTTTAGGATACGGCGATAAAGCCACATTTCGAAAGCTTCTAATCTGTTTATATCCCTCGTTTTGAGTGTCCAGCCCTCTACGCCATATAGCACTAACCATACGTAGCACTTAGTAAACCTTAGTCTCAGTTGAAGATCAAACTCTGAACAAGTCAGTACTTTCTTGAATTTTACGAAAGCTTGTCGAGCTTGCTCAATGCGACATTTTACTTCCCTGTCCGATGCCCAGTCTTCAAAAAGACACGATCCCAGGTATTTAAATTTACTCACTTTCAATGGACTTAGTATTCAGTGTTATGGTGGAGTTTTCAAGTGCATCTAAGTTTCTGGAGATGATCATAAATTTGGTCTTTTTGGTATTAATCTCTAATCCCATTCTCTTACTGTATTCTCCGATTATAGTGACAAGTTGTTGAATATCGACTATGTTGTCACAAATTAAGACACCATCATCAGCATATCGTATGTTGTTGATCAATACTCCATTCACCTTGATTCCCATCTCTGCATCCTCCAAAGACTCTTGAAGTATGGCTTCCGAATAAATGTTTAATAAAAGAGGGGAAAGCACACATCCCTGTCGAACGCCTCTTCTTATATGTATGGGTTTGGATATAGAATTGTCTATTTTTAACTGTGCCGTTTGATGCCAGTACAAGTTTTCAATGCATCTTATGTCTTTTTGGTCTATATCAACTTTCTTGAGAATCTGCATTAACTTGTGGTGTTGGACACGATCAAACGCTTTTTGGTAATCTAAAAAGCATAGGAACACATCCTTCCTCTGATCGTAACAATTTTGGACCAGCACCTGTGTTGCTACTATTGCTTCTCGTGTTCCTAAACCTTGCCTCTACCCGAACTGGGAATCACTGATGTCCCATTCACATTTTTTGTATAATCTTTGATGTAGTATTTTTAAGAATATCTTTAAAGTGTGACTCATCAGGCTAATGAGTCTGTGATCCTCACATCTTTTTGCATTGACTTTCTTGGGCAGGGGAATTAAGGTAGAGCGTAACCACTGTTGGGGATAGCAGCCAGATACATAAATTAAATTAAATATTTTGTGTAGTGCTGAAATTCCCCTTTCATTTAGTATTTTGAGTATTTCTGACGGGATTTCATCTGGTCCAGGTGCCTTATTGTTTTTTGAATTTAATATTGCCTTTTCTATCTCCTCTTTGGTGATTGAAGGACCAGTCAGCTGGTCATCTGTATAAACTTCACTCATAGGTCTTTGGTCATGGAAGAGCTCCTGGATATAATTTTCTTATATATCAATTTTCTCCTTTTCACCCAGCACTATCTGGTTATCCTGATTAACTATGGTAGTTGGATTAAAATGAATTAAACCACACATGAAACTGTTAAATTATCTGGCAATATACCGATGGACTTAGATTGCCAACAGAAAAGATAAGTCCCTACTCGAAAGAGTTTTCTATATCCGAACTGTCTTCTCTTCTTCTTACTGTGCCTGTCCGTTCCGAACGTTGGCGATCATTCTGGCTATGATGATTTTGTTGGTTGCTATACAAAATAGCTGTGTTGAGGTCTTTCTATACCATGCTCTCAGGTTAGCAAGCCAGGATATTCTTCTTTGTCCTGGGGCTCTTTTTCCTTCAATTTTACCCTGCAAAATGCATTGGAGTAGCTCGTATCTGCCTTGATTTCTCATTATATGTCCCAAGTACTCCAGCTTACAGCTCTTTACAATGTTGACCAAATTTGCGGTTGTGTTCATCCTCCGCAATACTTCTTCATTGGTGACTTTGTCTGTCCATGGTATCTTCAGGATTCTTCTGTATAACCAAAATTCAAACGCCTGAAGTTTTGATAGAGTTTCCGCCTTCAATATCCACGTTTCTACTCCATACAGAAGCACTGAGTACACGTAACATTTAAGGAGCCTTATTTTTGTTTTCAGAGTGAGGTCATGGCTTTTGAACATAGAGCTCATAGTCAAGAATGCACTTTTGGCCTTTTCGATGCGACATTTAATCTCTTGGGTATTGTCCCACGACTCATTGATTATAGTTCCTAAGTAATTGTATTGTGAGACACGTTCAATTCTCATTTGGTTCACATACATATTTGCTCCAGTTATGTTTTGCTTGCTGATGATCATTAGCTTGGTTTTGCTGGTGTTTATATCCAGTCCATATGTTCTACTTGTTTCTGTTATTTTGTTCATTAAGTTTTGTAGCTCTTCTATGGTATTGGAAAACACTATTGTATCATTTGCATACCGCAGGTTATTAAGCTTGACTCCATTTATTGAGATGCCTTCATCAATATCTTTTAGGGCCTCTTCAAAAATGTGCTCCGAGTACAGATTGAATATCAGTGGTGAAATTATACACCCCTGTCTCACTCCTCTTAAGATTTTGACCTGTTCTGTATATTCTCCATCTATTCTGAGTACCGCTGATTGATTCCAATACAAATTAGCTATAATTTTTAAGTATCTTCCCTCAATCCCTGTCCTCTTCAGCACTTTCATCATTTGTTTATGCCTGACTCTATCAAAAGCCTTCTTGTGGTCAATCAGGCATGCAAAAACATTACAGCTGACATCACTACATTTCTGAAACAAGATCTGCACGCTAAATAAAGCTTCCCTCGTATCAACGGCGTTCACAAATCCAAACTGATTGGGCGCAATTTGTTCCTCGCATTTCCGGTAAATTCTTTTGTGGATGACCTTTAAAAACAGCTTCAGCAGATAGCTCATTACGCTTATTGTCCTATAATCTTCACAAACTTTTGCTCCTGGTTTTTTGGGCAATGGTACGAACTCCGATTTGAGCCACTCTACTAGTATTTTTCCAGCCTTGTATATTTCATTATTTTCCTTGAGATGTTTTTATCCCACAGTACACTCTTCAGTAAGGATATGCCTTTCCTTACCTTGTATTTCGTTCTTTAATGGCTGCATCTAATTTTACGTCCTGAGTGATCTTTACTCCTAGGTATTTGTAGTCGTCATATAGTTTGACCTCTTGATTTTCCTTTAAGACAAGGTTATATTGAGTAATTGAGTATGTATTTCACGTAATTTCACGTTTCAAGTAATTTGACTAAACTAAGCAGAAACAGAAACTAAATAATCAGGTATAAATGAGTTTGCAAACTAAAAATAACTAGAGAATTTACTAAACTAAGCAGAAATAGAAACTAAATCTTGAGTTATAAACGCTTTTTCGAAGTAAAAACAAGTAGAGAATTGACAAAAGTCAACTTTTTTGACAAATAACCAAAGGCGGACGTTAGAATTTTTATTAATTAAATGTCAAATCCTAAATCCAAACAAATAAGTATGATTAAATAGGTATATTAAAATAATTGTAGTTTCGCATTTAATTAATAGATATTCTACCGTTCGTCTCTGGTTAATTGTTGAAAAAGCTGACGTTGACGTAAAAACAATTAGAGAATTAAAAAACGTCAATTTTTGACAAGAAACCAGAGGCGGAGGTTATAATATTTATTAAATAAATGCGAAACTACAATTTTAGTATTTATTTAATTTATTCATTAAATGAGCTTAAACTCGACTTAAATTAGCATGGTTGAATAGATATTTTTAATAACTTTCAAACCAGGTATCACTTGCCATAACGTTGTAACGCCATCTGTCACTATTACATCACTTGTTATACTCGGTTCGCTAATCCCACTCCGAACTGTCTAGTGATTTTAGTAATTATGTTTTTACGAAATTAGTTACTTTTTGACAGACCAGAAGTGGCTGGAAATTACTATACAACCAAGCACATGTGCTCATAGCGCATTTCATTAGAATATTTCGTCGACCTCTTTTGCAAACTTATACTATGACTTAAAAATTTATAGCATGTATAAAGAAAGTTTCTATTATGTATAAAAAATATATTTTATAAAAAAGTTTAGTAATTTAGTTTATATCGTTAGGTTGCGCCAAATAAAGGCAACCAACTTAAACTTTTTGTTAGCATTTAGCTGGAGTTTCTTGAGAATATATTTAATAAACGTTTAATATTTTCTAGTTAATTAATTTATTTGTTTAAAGTGTTGATAATAATACTGAATAAGCAATATTTCAAATGATATATAATCACAAGGCGTACTTAATATTGTGTTATATAATCCTCATAATAAAGTACGTTAGATAAAAAATATAATATTCATATTATAATTAAAAAATATTATTCATCAAAAATATAATTCAAAAATATCATAATATTCTATTATTCCTATCAGAAACTAGTTTTGGACGACCCGGATTTTACCTTTTTATCTAACGTACCTACTTTATTATGAGGATTATAATAACACAATATTAAGTACGTTTTGTGATTAAATATCATTTAAAATATTGCTTATTCAGCATTATTGTCATCACTTTTAAAAAATACTAAATTAACTGGAAAATATTACGTTTATTACGAAAATAAAACGTTTATTAAAAATATTCTCAAGAAACTTTAGCGAAAAGTTTAAGTTGGTTGCCTTCATTTGGAGCAACTTAACAATATAAACTAAATTACTGTAACCTTTTTATAAAATATATTTTTTTATATATAATATATATTTTATATATAATGGAAACTTTATACATGCAATTTTTAAGCGAATTAAATTTTTGACGCCATGTCAAACTGAACTGGATGTTAACTGAAATGTTTTTGTTATTAAGAACATATTTACATAATTTCATAAATATATTTTAGTGATCAATCTACGCCGAATCAGCAAATAATTAAAAAAAATGGTTGGTGTTTTGAATAAATCTTTGTGGTGCAGTTTGATTACCTTGTAATTTAACAGTATCCTTACTCATCTAAAAATATTAACTTTTAAAGAACATTTATCATATTTATTTAAGAAAAACTTACCAACGCATTATATGATAGAACAAATGGAAAACTTTGACTTTCCCTAATAACAAAATTCAAAATAGAACTATAACTAAATAAACTAAATAGAATTAACAAAGAATTAAACAAAAATAATAGAACAATAAAACTATATTAGCTAAAATAAACAACGCGAATAATACAAATATTTACTACAATATAATATTAAATTGTAACAACTCAAATATTATATTTTAAATATAAAGGAAAAATTTGATGGGTTTAGTATACACTTCCACTATTTAGAATAATTCTTCTTTTTTCAAAGAAAGAAGTCTGCAATAGTAGTATAATTGAGCTATTAATACTGAAAAGTAGGAATTGTTGTGTTGTAGGTTTCCGACAATGAATCTGTCAAAATATGCCCGAGCTAAGCGAATGGAGTATATGACCAGTTAAGAAGCAATGGCGTATAGTATATTAAGAAGCCTACGTCTATTTATTATCACTCTCCAAGTTTCACTATTATAAGTATGATCGTTCAAAAGATACGAGGGGGAAACCGGCCTTTTAACTAGCACTGTATAATAAAAACAGCTTTCTTAAAGAAACGTTTCCAGAACAATATCTTATGATTTTGTTTTGCATTTTGTATTAAATTTCATAGGCAGAGATTCACTTTAAATGAAATATGCTGTAAGCTCAAAAATATTTTTTACCATGAACTTCTTGACTAATCAGTGTCGTTTACTTCTTTAAATTAATTTTTTAAATCTAATCCTTATTTTTCCTTAATAAGCGAAAAAAACTAAATGAACGAAGTAACCAAGAACGAAAATTTTCGATGCAATTACGGCAACTGTCCTGTTTTAATAGGGTTTCGAGATTATCGTTCTAGTTTCAGTAGAATGAAGAGCAGTATAACAACCAATAATCAGCTTTTCTTTTCAAGAAAATCCAGTAAAATGGCAACAAAGTTTAACTAAACTTTCGCCAGGCCGTTTGAATTGGATTTATTTTTGAAAGTTGGATAATCCAACAAAGTACAATGCGGGCAACATGTGAGTATGAGTTTTTAAAGTGACTGCTTGAGAGAACAAAATGGAGTATATTCACTTTGTACAGTGGATTATAAAGAAGTATAACAAAAATGGCTAGATCAACAGTTCTCTGTAATGGCTTGTTTCATACACTACGAGAAACTCTTTGATCATGTCAATCATAGTAAACTTCTGACTTCTCGAAAATATGAAATTATGTAGAATAGACATTAATATAAAAATATAATAACGAGTAAAAAAGGTGCTTTTAGTGGACATTAAGTAATATGGAAAATGTAACTAAACATCCGAGAGGACCATAAAATATAAAATCGTGGATATGCTTTGCTTCATTTATTTAATATCGTCCGAACCACTAGGATTGTAGGACACAATTAACACATAAAGGGTGTTTTTATTAGAGGTATAGAACTTTGAAACGGAATAAAACAAAGACGATTTTTTTTAATTGGCATGGAATTAATTTTATTCGAATGAGAATCTTTCGGCATTGTAATTTAAATATAATTTGAAAATATTACAAAGGCTGGCTCTGAAGTAGTCTAATCTGTTTGTACAATTTTCGATGACTTTTTGCAACATTCACTTATGAAAATCAGGACCAACGGCAATCTCGTTGTGTACCATTCACCGCATCTACGTATTGCTAGATAATCGTCTAGCGTTAATTTTTGCACGGGTTGGATTTTGTAAGCATGCAAATCGAAAGGATCTTTCCTCAAAATCCTCCATAAAGTGGATGCACACATATCGAACTGCTGCACACGATGACCGACGTCTCTGTAAATGTGTAAAATCATTTTGAGTAAACGTGGTGCGAAAACGTTCTATGGTTAATCAAATTAAGTGTATATCGGGATTTAATTAAGTATCAGATAAGTAACCCAATTCAGTTTAAAAATTTAAAATCCTTTTAATAACATTAATAATTGCTTATTGCTAAACGCGATTGTTTGTTTATGACATTGAAAATATCCATGTAACTGGAACACGCGCTGACCTAGTAAAATTTGCAGTGTAATCAAAAGCTTATTAAATAATGTGTACAAATTATATTAGTAAAACATTATTATATAAACAAGAGCACGTGAGTTAAATCGCGGGAGTAGATCATTATTATTAAGAATTAAGAATGAAGAGTCAACAGTTGAAGCTAGTGTTGTCATCTGTCAACTGGGTACTCTCTCTATTATTGTACTTAGATAACTAATAAAGTAATTATGAGTATCCAGTGGGTTCGAGTTAAGCAACCACATAAAGGGGGTAAACTACCACTAGGTAACATGTGAGCAAATATTATAAGAATATTCAACATTATTATAACTCTGGCGAACTGTTATGTTGATCATAAAATGGAGGTAGTGCTTGCTACGTATTTAGAATACAACTATAATTTTCAAAAGATCTTTGCACAATTTAAAAGCGATGTTCATTCGTTAAATCTATTTATGCTGAAATGCCAAACCAAACTTAACATAAATCACTTGACAGCTGTAAAATAGCGTTACTAACATTTCTATACCTCTAAAAAACACCGTTTACAAAGGTTACAATATTAAATGCATAAATTTTAATTTAAATGTCTTTTATACCTATAGCTGTTAAAAACTTTATGATATTGCTCTGAAGCTGTTTTCTTGTGACATTTTTAAATAATTATTCTTTTAATGGGAATAGCCCACAATTGAAGGTTAAAATTAAGTTTATTGACGTTTCAATCTCCACTTCGGAAATCGTTCTCAAAATACAAACATTAATGTTGGTATTTTGAGAACGAGAACGAAGTAGAGATTGAAACGTCAACAAATTTATTTAAAATCTTCAATTGTGGCTTATTCCCATTTAAATATTAAACGGTATGATGTTGTTTAGATTTTGATTGTCTCTAAGAAGCTCGGATAGGTCATTGGGAAAGTTGAGTTTACTTCTCGTTTCCTGAAATATTTGACATTCGGTGAAAATATGTTTTACTGTAATGTATGACACTGGTTGCACTATGGTGGGTTGTATCTTCTGATTCGGTAAAGGTCTGTATATCGGGTGTGACCTAGTCTACTATTATAGTTTTCCAAATATAGCTGAAAGTGTGAAAATGCGTGACGACCATGATGCATATTCGTCAAACGACGGACCTCGCACTCGCACTGACGGTCCAGAACGTTTGTATGTGCGTTCTCACTTCATTGTTAGCGCAGGCAATGGGAATTTCACACTTTCAGCTATATTTAGTGAACTATAACTATGTTTTTTAAACACAATTTAAAATTACTTGACACTATTTTATTTAGTTAAACATGCCCATCACTTGCTGCTGCCTTATGTGCTATGCAGTCCACAACCTCGGTACCTTCTACTTTAATTATGAGATATACCCCGATTAATACCGCGTATCTATTTTCCTTTGCAACATTGTGAAGTTCTCTGTAAATGTCTTTGTAGACAGGGTTGCTGAAGTATATATTTTGAATGTAATAAAGGGCAATCATTGAGTCAGTTATGATTGTGTAATTTCTCTGATCCATTTCGTTAAGGAATTTTAGAGCTTAGGGGATTGCATAAAGTTTTGCATTTAAAATAGTTCTTCCTCGTACGGTGCCTATCCATTCTGGATGTTGGCGATTAGCATGGCTGTCCTAACTCTGCTTGTAGCTATTCGGAATAGTTTAGTTGTATACGTATTGAATTACATTCCCAGGTTTCGAATCTAATATATTTTTCTTCTCCTTGGTCCCTTTCCAAATACCTTGCCCTGAAGAATGTATAAGTTGCAACAGGTCATAGTTGCAACTTATACATTCTTCGCATGGGTCGCAAAACCCATTTGTTCATGCGAATACAATGTTATTTAGTGTGCAATTAAATGGATACCTTACAATAGTTACATATTAAGCACTAACTAAATAAATACACAAAAACATAGGTTATAGCAAGTGTTAAGTACAAATAAATGTTCAACTATGGAGCAAATGGTCATTCAGTTTTTTTTTGAAAATATTGGCAGATGGAGCATCTATGATCTCAGCCGGAAGGCTATTCGATATCGAGAACACTCGATTACAGAGAAAAAATTGTTGAGTTGTTAAAAAAGTTTCCTTTTTAAACTTAAGTTTGTGGACACGAAGACGACTGTCATTGTGGACGTTGTTCAAATGCAGTGAGATTGGCCATATTCAGTCTTTCTGTATCCGTAGGTCTTGAGCGACCAAAAGACATCCTAGTGCACTGCCACTGTACGTTTTCGAGAATATTACGATCGTGTACTAATACCGGACACCAAACAATTCCGCAATATTCCATAACTGGACAAACGTACAGTTTATACATATGAACTAAGCTCAGAAATGACACTTTCGCAAACGTTTTATTTAGTATATATAATTTACTGTTAGCTTTTTTAGAAATATGCAAAATATGTTCCGACCAACTTATATTGTTATTAATTATAACACCTAGATCATTATGTGATTTCACTGTTTTTAACACAAGCCCATTAATAGAGTAAGGAAGACACGGGTTATTATTACCCATGTAAAGAACTACAAATTTGTCCACATTAAGAGGCAGCATCCAAGTAGAGCACCATTCCGATATGCAATCAGGGTCATCTTGTAGTAACTGGAAATTTTCGGAGGGATCGGAAAATAGCTTTGTGTCATCTGTATAGAAAGCTTTGTTGCATTTAATGTAAAATTATACATCATTTGAGTATGCTATGAATAAAAGTGGGCCCAAAACTGATCCTTGCGGTACCCCACTTAAAACCGTTCTCTCAACTGAGAAAGAGTCCCCAACTCTAACACAAAACTTTCTATCTGTTAAATATGAATCGATCCATTTCAGTAATTGACCACGGATACCAAGGTGTTCCAATTTATTTAATAGTCTTGGCTTTGGAACTCGATCAAAAGCTTTAGCAAAATCGAGGTAAATAATGTCTACCGGGACTTTTCTGTCTAATGCTCTTGACCATTCATTGACACACCAGAGAAGATTCGTCATGGTAGAACGTCCTTTGAAAAAACTATGCTGCTGTTCTGGTATAACTAGTTAATTTTTCAGAAAATCCGAAATTGTCTCGGCAATAATAGATTCCATTATTTTAGATATTATATGTGTTAAGCTGATAGGACGATAGTTATTAGGATCCAATTTATTCCATTTTTTAAAAATCGGTGTTACAGATGCGGTTTTCCATATAGTAGCCAAAATATGTGTGGTGAATGATAAGGACATAATCACATATAGTGGGTAAACTAAAGCATCAGAACATTTCTTTAAAAATAAAGAAGATATTAAGTCGAGACCAGAAGACGAATTATTTTTTAGGCTTTGAAGATGATGTTTAACTTTTTCAAGAGTAATGATTATATTTTTAAGGGAAGTAGTAGTAGTAAGGAAGTAGCTTGTTCTACTAACTCAGCACAAAGTACTCTTACATTTTCCCTTTTCTCCAGTACTTCTCTAATGTAAGGCTCCCAAAATCCAAATTCTTAGTGGACGTTATCTGGCTTTAAGGTTTTCCTATCAGGTAGGAAAAGTCTATTTTAGTTTTAATACTTGAACTGTAATTGGAGGTCCTGTAATGTATTCTGTAGTACTAGTGGTAGTACTATAATATTTCTATCATCTGCGAAGGTGTATTTGACGCACTTTTTCAGTTATTTTCATTATAAGATAATTATTATAAGATAAATTTAATCTCTAGGGGCATTAGTATTCTAAAATTTTCCATTTTCTGTACATAATTTTAGTAAATAACCGATTTTGTTGTTACCTTATATGACAGAATTGTTCTTTTAAATATACGTAGATATTTCTATAATATTTACAGTCATCAAGTATGTATTTACAATTTCCCTATTTTTATGCTGTCTTATGCTTTATTTCACAGAAATATTTCTAAAATAATGTCACAACTTAGATGAGGATGTCCGGTTCCCGTAAATACTTTCACAGGTATTTTATTAAACTGATTAAGTAAACGTGTTTGTATAAATTGGAAAACCTCGATAAGAACGTACACAAACACTTGTAATTCTTGAAAGTGATTCCGAAAATATTAGACACCGATATTTATAGAAGTCATGTTTGAAATAGCATAGACTATTTCTACAGAAATGCGACCCGTAGTCTATTTTTAGCGAACTCACCCAATTATTTGTTACATCTCTCAAGTATCGTGAATAATGATAATGCTATTACGATTGGTAATTTATAGTATTTCAAACGTATGTTTTCGTTAACTGTGTTGATTTGTTGTTTTTTTTACATCCTAACTACACACTTGTACAAGGCGACTTCTTTGTATTTATAATATGGTTATGCATTAAAAAACCATTGGTCCCAATGTATTTACAATTAAGTGTCGTGACGTGAAAAAAAGTCGTTACCAGAGTCTGTCAAACCCACGTGTTTAACAAAATATATCCCATTGCATTTGGAATAAAAAGAACACATTTTTTTCCTTTGCTGTTCTTCCTTATTTATATTTATATTTTTTGTTACTAAAACTTTTGTAACAATTTCTATAACTAATTCTAATATTGAATTTATTATGCTCAGGTCTGAAGGAGAAGCAACTGAATTATTATTAATATTTCCTTTATAGTTAATACTGTCTAATATTCCTCCCGTAGGTAATTGAGATCTAGGGGAAGCTATAATTTCATGATGTAAAATTAATGTTGGATCTGGACTATTTGGTCTCTGTCTTTTAAATGTTCTAGAACTTGTACTATTTAAATTATTGTAAAATATGTTATTTGTTGACATTTGGTGAAATGAATTTGATGGGAGCTGGGTAGGTGTATAATTATTGGGATTTAATGGAGGGAAAGTTTTGAGGCAGGAAATGTTTGTAGTTTGTTCCGTATTAATGGGTTGTTACTTTTGCATATAACAATATATGCGAACGAAAGTATTCAACCAGTGCATTTTACCAGTTATCACATATGACTCACAAACATGGACTTTCACAAAGGAGAACATCGACAGGATATCCAAAACACAAAGAGCAATGGAAAGACAGATGCTGGGTATCGGTCTTAAAGACAAGAAAAGAAACTCATGGATCAGAGAAAAATCAAAGGTGAACGATATATGAAGACAGGTTGCAAAACTTATGGAACTTCGCCGGTCACACTCTCCGGCAAAAAGATAAAAGATGGAATAAGCGAATTCTACACTGGAGACCATGGGGAAAGAAAAGAAAAAGAAGAAGACCACAGATGAGATGGACTGACGATCTTAAGAGAACGGCAGGAAAGGACTGGATGCAGATCGCCCAAAATAGAGACCAATGGAGATTAACAGGGGAGGCCTATGCCCAAGAGTGGGCGTTTAAGGCTGATTGGATAGATAGATAGATACTTTTGCATAGAAGTTTCTGGGGAACTGTCTGTTGGCGTCTTAATAACTAATATTACTGGAAGACATAGCGTCTTTTACAAGTTTTTGACGTTGCAATTCCTGACACGCGCTCAAATTTGTAGTAAAATGATTCCCCGAACAATTAAAACATTTTGGAGATATATCGGTCGTTTTACACTCTTTTGAGTTGTGTGATTCCTGACATTTATCGCACCTATCCCTGCTCTTACACTGTCCCTCTGTATGTCCAAATCTAAGACAATTAAAGCATAGTAGCACCTTTTGTTTATATGACTCGAATTTATTTAGTACCTTGTTGATTGTTACATATTTTGGTAGTACCTGTGACCTAAAACTAACTACACATGTTTTCATTGGAATATATTGAGTTCCGTTTTCATCTACTTGGCTCCTATTTAATTTTTTGACTTGAATGACTTCAAATTTACAGTGTAAATCGTACATGTTGATTCTGCGTTTAACATACTCTACTGAAAATTCTGTGGAAATATCTCTTATTACGCCCTGTCTACCTACAAGAAACTTAGGAATGCATATGTCTAAATTATTCTTTGTAAATATTGCTTCATTTTTTTTAGATATGATATAGTTGGCCGATTTATAATCTTTAAATTTTATACATATTTTATTTCTCCCTACTGCGTCAATGCTCACAATTTTTTCATCAATTTCTTAAAAATTTGTGTTAATAATGTCACCTATTCTTAAAGCGTTTAACCTGCCTTTAAAATCGGATGAATTATTTTCCAAATACACGTAATGAGGTCCCAAGTCGTTTTGTCGGTAAAGAAATTCCTCCCTTTTTGTTCCTACTTCTTTGTTTATGGTATTTGTTATTGAAGTGTGTACATTAGCAAAGTTATTATCGATAATGGGTTTATTATTAACAAGTTTTGTGGTACTGATCTGTATAACCGGAACCAGGTTTTGAAATCCTAACAGCTCCTCCTTTGAAGATGATGAACGTTCTGTATCCATTTGGGTTTCTAAAACATTGTTTTCGGAGGCATCGCCTCAAAAGAAAGCCTTTACTACATGGAAAAGAAAATGCTAAGACATGGGAATACCGGTACTAAACGAATACATATATACGTTAAGCATTGCAGACAATCAAGTAGTGATTGCACAAGACCAAGAAGACCTTAGTTATACGATAAAGAAACTACAAAAAGAATATACCAGTGCTGGTCTAGATATTATCCTTGCAAAACAGGGTACCTGTTTTCAAGAGAAGAAGACATAAAAGATCTACAGATTATCGACAAATCTTGATTAAGAATCATTAGGAATCATAAAGGAAAGAATAATTGAAACTATTTGGCATTTATAATCACGAAAAAAGCAACAACGGAGGAAGAAATTAAGCAAAAATTAGGACAAACAAGAACAGCAATCCGACAACTTAACTCAGTATGGTGGGATAGACACAAAAATATGAAAACAAAAACACAGATTTATAAAACATTAGTGCAAAGTGTTATGACATATGGGGCTGAAAATTGGATTATAAACAAGGAAAACAGTAAGATAGTAGCAACAAAGATTAAATGCCTGCGATGATGCTACAGAGTAACAGGAATGGATAGGAGAAGTAATGACGAAATAAAACAAAGAACATGAATAGAAACAGACATACTCACATATATAGAACAAAAAAGACTAAAGCGGTATGGACATGTAAGAAAACCTAGCGGCCGCAGATGGATAAAGAGAATAACCCCATAGGAAGGACGCCATAAGTAAGAGAGGCCTAAACGATGGAGAATGGGACAACAGAGAGAGATGGAAGCGGTTGAGCGAGAGAAGGCTGTATCCCTGAATATTCTTGGATTTGACTGAACGCAACCCGCTATACACATTACGCACTACGTGTGGTCTAACTTTTACAACCATACTCTAGCCAACAGGTATATTTTTTACAAAATTTTGAAATGTTTAATTCTTAGAACAATATTAACATTTGTTTTTAATAGGTATAAATTTCAGCACCCTACAAATAGTTTCTCATAACTTTTGATGTAAAGTAATTAGAGAGGCAGGAATTCAAAATTTTACGTGTTTCCTTTGACCCGTTTGACCCGGTACCTGTATCATATTTGTGGATAAATAAATTAACTTATTTACATGATAGGTTTGAATTTTTCAGTTGGTTTTTCTTACATTATTTTGTCTATATTTATTCTGAAACAAACAAACTTTCAAACTTTATTGGAAGCCAAACACTCAAGTTATTAAATTTTGACAGCAACCTCCGCTTTAAAAGTTGAAACAGTAATAAAAAAATTGTTTGCGTATTTATATTGGACTATTCTCTTAAATTATTACAAAACTGAAATATATCTATCAACTTTCAAACAATCTTTAAGTGTCTTTATATTTGTACTTATATATCTTATATTTTTTAAATGGCAACTATTAATTTTTTTTATTGTTTCAGAGGTGCATTTTCAGTAGTGAGACGATGTGTTCAGAAA
Source organism: Diabrotica balteata (assembly GCA_918026665.1). Classification (NCBI taxonomy): domain Eukaryota; kingdom Metazoa; phylum Arthropoda; class Insecta; order Coleoptera; family Chrysomelidae; genus Diabrotica; species Diabrotica balteata. The sequence goes on from OU898279.1 coordinate 128,243,211, forward strand.
TCTACAGGTTCGGAGTTCGCAGCAAAAATTATAAATACAAAAAAATTATCAGCTAGAGGTAAGTTAGTTTTATTTAATATTTAAAATAATCGTTAACGGTTTTCTAAAGATTTTATTCATTGTATCTCGACGTGCTATAACATATCGAGTTCCAAAATTATTGTACGAAATTAATATATTACATAACGAGAGTTGTAAGAAGCTTATTACATGCGAGTAAAAAAGTTGCGCGCGAACCGCGTAGCGGCGAGCTTAGTAATTTTACAAGCATGTAATAAGCTTACAACTCAAGTTGTGTACTATACTTTTTCTACCATTATTTTTGTTTATAAAAATAAAAATTAAATTACCACTATATTTACACTGACAGATTAATAATTTTTAACCTGTCAAAACAACGCCTGTTAATTCGTTTCCATGGTAACTCGACCAACTGACTTACAAGGCTTATGTGATATTACACATTTTTATAGAACTGAAGCGTAATTTTTTTTATTACGTGCTAGTCATTACGTGTCAGTATCTGTTATGATGCATTTACTTAGCATCCAAATAGTAGGTAATATACAATTTACTAGTAAGAGAGTAGAAAAAGTAATTTTTCTACTCTCTTACTAGTAAATTGTATATTACCTACTATTTGGATGCTAAGTAAATGCATCATAACAGATACTGACACGTAATGACTAGCACGTAATAAAAAAAATTACGCTTCAGTTTTATAAAAATGTGTAATATCACATAAGCCTCGTAAGTCAGTTGGTCGAGTTACCATGGAAACGAATTAACAGACGTTATTTTGACAGATTAAAAATTATTAATCTGTCAGTGTAAATATAGTGGTAATTTAATTTTTCTTTTTATAAACGAAAATAATAGTAGAAAAAGTATAGTACACAACTTGAGTTGTAAGCTTATTACATGCTTGTAAAATTACTGCGCTCGCCGCTACGCGGCTCGCGCGCAACTTTTTTACTCGCATGTAATAAGCTTCTTACAACTCTCGTTATGTAATATACTATTACGTAATAGGTTCCGAAAGTGATATTTTACGAGACGAATAGGAAGTTTCCAGGGCGAGCCGTAGGCGAGTCCTGAAATCCTGCAGTCTAGTCAAATTACTTTTGGATCGTGTTACGTACAAATTTTTTTCTGCAGCCGTTTTGTATGTTAAAAAGAATATATGGATAAACTTTACTTATGAACTTTTATTAAACACTTTAAAGTTACTCTTGCTCCCAAGGCTTGATGGCTTCAAGATATTAGATTTTTCTATTAGATATGCAAGGATAACTTCGTCATTTATCGTTTGTACATTTTTATCATATCATATCATTTCTTGGAATTGAAAAATGAAAAACTGGGCGAAAACAAACGAATCTTAAATGACAAGCGTTGTCATAATAAAATACAAAGTTGATGTTATTGTCAAAGTCGTTACCTAGCTACCCAAAATCGTCCTGAAAGTGAAAAAATTAGTCCTGAAAGTAGCTACCTTCGGTACGAGTTATGTAAAATGGTACTTTTGATTGAATAGATCATACCGAAAGTTTTATTTTCGGGACGGCTGCAGAAAAAGATATTTATATTATATAAAATTTACCATAGGTATATAAAAAGATCTTTGAGCAAAATTCTGGAATTCTGCATAACGTATGTTCTAAAAGTTTTGGTAAAGCATTCATTGGCTGTAAGTTTAACACAAACAGAATAATATGAAGTTGACTTTGGAAACAGACGTTTGTTTACTTTGTTTACTACCAGTTGAGATTTATTTATTTTAAAGTTTTCTTAAAAATCCGTTAATTAATTTTCATTTTCGAAACCAAATTCAGAATGTTGCTTTAATTTGTGCCTTCTCAGAATTGCAAGGCAAAACAGACGTTGATATAGATGTTATTAGAGACATGGGGAATCTAAAAATTGCATTCCACAACATATTTCCTCAACTAAGCAAAAATCCTTATCGAATTGGTTTCTAGTACTCGTACAGAGTATATCGGAATAACAGTTTCTGTGTATCCGCTTATACGTATTTCGCCCTAAAAGGGCTCTTCGGAACGGCTATTTACAGTCGCGCTGAACATGAAAATAAATCTCTTCTGTCTTAGAAAGCAACTCTAACATGGATTCAAACGTTTTGCACTATGTGGCATGTGACGCAATTGTATGACTTCTTGATATATCAAGATTCTTCTACCGAGGCCAATCCCCAAGAGAAAGAAGCTTACGGGCAGGATGCTGCAGTAGTTCTGAAATTGTGTGAGCGAAAAAAAAATAACGTCAGATTATTTTTTGACAACTATTTTTCAAATTTACAATCTATATTTAATGAGTAGCTTCTTCTATAAGAGAGATCCATAGAAGAAGGACTTGGAAGAGCCCCGATGGTAAGACAAAAAATGAGATCGACTTCACCATCACTGACAAAAAACATATAATCAAAGATGTTACAGTCTTAAATCAATTTTCGGTTGTAAGCGATTATAGAATGGTCCGAGCAACTGTAGAAATCAATATTAAGCAAAAAAGACTGAAGATGATAAAAAGTAAAAAATTGAAACCTTGGATGCACCCAACGAATGAACTTGACTTTCAAAAATATATCACCAGTAACTTACTCAGAAATACAACAAGAGAAGACGTAAATATCCTAAACGAAGAAATAGTAGATACATTACCACAAGCTCAGGACAAATTTGGCTCCAAACATGGAAAAGAACAAAAAATTAGTAAAGAAACGAAACAAAAAATGGAAGTTCGTAGAATGCTGAGAAGCCAAGGAAATGTTGACTCACAAGATATAAACAGCATCAATAAAGAAATCTCTAAAGCCATCAGACGGGATATTAGAAAATACAACAAAGAGAAAATTATAAAAACTATAGAAGACAACAAAAGCATGAAAGCATTGAGGAGAAAAATGGATTATGGCAAAAAAGAAATCTTCCAACTTAAAGACAAAAATTGAAATATTATCTCAGATAGACCAAGCATATTACATATAGTGGAAAGTTTCTATGAAACATTATATAAAAGTCAAGTTACTCCAGAGCTCATCGAACAACCAATACAAAAGGTACATAATGTAGGAACGGAGGATATACCAGATATATCACGAGAGGAAATTCAACATGCCCTCAAAAATATGAAAAATAATAGACCTCCGGGGGGATCGGGAAGAAGTCATTGGGACAATTAAACTAGGAGGTCCACTTTTGATGTCCTGAATCCAAACACTTTTTATTCTATGTCTGCATAGCGGAAACATTCCAAGTAAATGGAAGAATTCGGTTACGATCCTCCTTCACAAAAAAGGGGATAAATTAGATCTCGAAAACTATAGGCCAATCAGTTTGCTTAACTACCTATACAAGCTCTTTACTCGAATACTGACAAACAGATTAGAAGTAAAACTCGATTTCTATCATTCAGAAGAACAGTCAGGATTTCGAGCGGGACACGGAACAAACGACCATTTGCAATGCCTGAAAACTCTAGTTGAAAAGTCTATCGAATATAAAAGACCCCTTGCTCTTATCTTTGTAGACTGCCACAAAGCATTTGACACAGTCGAAACAGTTGCTATCCTAAAAGCACTATCAGAATGCAGAATAGATCACAGGTATGCAAATATTATTCAAAATATATACGAAAATGCAAAAACAACTGTTAACGTTCATTGCATGACTGAGAAGATAAAAATTGGCAGAGGGGTGCGGCAGGGAGATACCTTGTCGCCAAAACTATTTATAACAGCTATGGAGTACGCATTTAAATGGCTAGAGTGGGAACCAAAGGGTATTAGCATCGATGGAAAGATATTCAATCATCTCAGATATGCCGATGAAATAGTTATCATAACAGTCAACTTAGAAGAACCCAGAGTTATGCTACAACAACTACTGCAAATAACCCAGAAAGTCGGTTTAAAGATAAACTATGGAAAAACAAAAATGATGACCAACCTCGTCCCCAATGAGCTAATAGAAATCGAAAAGTCGCCCATAGAACTTGTGGAAAAATATGTGTATTTGGGTCACGAAATAAGGTTAACGCGAGATAACCAAACATGCGAGCTTCTCAGAAGAATAAGTTCGGGTTGGGCTGCATTCGGAAAAATGAGAGACGTATTTAAAACAAATATACCGATTCATTTAAAAAGAATAGCTTTTAATCAGTGCGTTCTCCTCCTGCGTGCCAGTCCTCACATACGGAGCAGAAACCTTAACTCTCACAAAAACATCAGCCGAAAAATTGAGGACACAACGAAAGATGGAGATATCAATGCTTGTAATAAGCTTAAGAGATAGAATAAGAAACGAGGAAGTTCGTAAACGAACCGGAGTGGAAGGCATTATCGAACATATTACAAGGCAAAAATGGAGATGGGCTGGACATGTTGCAACCACGGGCTGACAAGCGAAGCCGAGGAAGACCCCCAACGCGATGGACCGACGACCTCAAAATAATCGTGACCAATTGGATAGCAGAGGCTCAGAACAGAAGCAGATGGATAAATCTAGAGGAGGCCTATGTTCAACAATGGACAACTCAGGGCCGATTGATGATGATGATGAATTGTTCAAATTATAATCTCCTTTAAACTATGAAGTGTAAGCACATTTATGTATCATGCACTGCTTAAATAGGCATATTTAAAAATCCGCCAGTTTTAAGAGATCTTGAAATGAAAAGACAAGGTCATGATACTGGCCAGGAACTTCTAAGTGAAGACGGAGAGTTCATCCTTACGAATTGGTTTGACAACAAGGCGGTTGTAATTACCTCAGACTATATGAGTGTGGGCCAGTGTAGATGATATGATAAGGTGGCGAAAGAGTACGTTAACATTCCACGACCAAAAGGAATAAAACATTACAACGAACATATGGGAGGTGTCAATAAAATTAATTTTTTGATTACTCTCTACCGGACTTTCATTCGAAGTCGCAAGTGGACACTTCGACTTTGTACTCTGTGCACACTGTGCCTGGCTTGGATATAGGTCAAAAACAATGGGACACCGTCTACAAGCAGAGAACAACAAGAACAAGCACCCGTAGATGATGTTCGATTGAATCGATATTTTCCAATTTTTGATGACAAAAGTTTTGCATGTTGCTGCGAATTTTTTTCATGTTTTCATGTAAGAAATAAACTCATATAAAATGTGAACAATGTAATATTCACCCATGTATTGTTAAAGACCAGAATTGTTTTAAATTAAATCATATTTAACAGAAGCTTTTGTGTAATTATTTCCCAAAGAAATATAAAAATATAAATATTTATTAAATGGCCAACTATATGGCCTAGGAGACAAATTCGTTAAACTTCCCGTGCTCGAATTGGTATCACTAAAGTGTTATGATCATTTCGGCCTATCCCAGCCATCGTCAGACACTTGGGCTGATACAAATTCAAACTCGGAAAGTAAAACGAATGTCTCCCAATCTTCACTACCGTGTAGTTAGCTTATAAAGGCGCCCTCTATTTTGAAGGCCGTGAACGAAACGATATGAATAATCGTTTTCTGTATCCTTTATGCTATGCCCTAATAGAGGGCGCCTTTATAAGCTAACTACACGGTAGTGAAGATTGGGAGACATTCGTTTTACTTTCCGAGTTTGAATTTGTATCAGCCCAAGTGTCTGACGATGGCTGGGATAGGCCGAAATGATCATAACACTTTAGTGATACCAATTCGAGCACGGGAAGTTTAACGAATTTGTCTCCTAGGCCATATAGTTGGCCATTTAATACATACAGCGATAGCGGCTTTCGCTAAAAGATTTAATTCTTTACACATTTCGCATAGCATAAAGGATACAGAAAACGATTATTCATATCGTTTCGTTCACGGCCTTCAAAATAGAGGGCGCCTTTATAAGCTAACTACACGGTAGTGAAGATTGGGAGACATTCGTTTTACTTTCCGAGTTTGAATTTGTATCAGCCCAAGTGTCTGACGATGGCTGGGATAGGCCGAAATGATCATAACACTTTAGTGATACCAATTCGAGCACGGGAAGTTTAACGAATTTGTCTCCTAGGCCATATAGTTGGCCATTTAATACATACAGCGATAGCGGCTTTCGCTAAAAGATTTAATTCTTTACACATTTCGCATAGCATAAAGGATACAGAAAACGATTATTCATATCGTTTCGTTCACGGCCTTCAAAATAGAGGGCGCCTTTATAAGCTAACTACACGGTAGTGAAGATTGGGAGACATTCGTTTTACTTTCCGAGTTTGAATTTGTATCAGCCCAAGTGTCTGACGATGGCTGGGATAGGCCGAAATGATCATAACACTTTAGTGATACCAATTCGAGCACGGGAAGTTTAACGAATTTGTCTCCTAGGCCATATAGTTGGCCATTTAATACATACAGCGATAGCGGCTTTCGCTAAAAGATTTAATTCTTTACACATTTCGCATAGCATAAAGGATACAGAAAACGATTATTCATATCGTTTCGTTCACGGCCTTCAAAATAGAGGGCGCCTTTATAAGCTAACTACACGGTAGTGAAGATTGGGAGACATTCGTTTTACTTTCCGAGTTTGAATTTGTATCAGCCCAAGTGTCTGACGATGGCTGGGATAGGCCGAAATGATCATAACACTTTAGTGATACCAATTCGAGCACGGGAGTTTAACGAATTTGTCTCCTAGGCCATATAGTTGGCCATTTAATACATACAGCGATAGCGGCTTTCGCTAAAAGATTTAATTCTTTACACATTTCGCATAGCATAAAGGATACAGAAAACGATTATTCATATCGTTTCGTTCACGGCCTTCAAAATAGAGGGCGCCTTTATAAGCTAACTACACGGTAGTGAAGATTGGGAGACATTCGTTTTACTTTCCGAGTTTGAATTTGTATCAGCCCAAGTGTCTGACGATGGCTGGGATAGGCCGAAATGATCATAACACTTTAGTGATACCAATTCGAGCACGGGAAGTTTAACGAATTTGTCTCCTAGGCCATATAGTTGGCCATTTAATACATACAGCGATAGCGGCTTTCGCTAAAAGATTTAATTCTTTACACATTTCGCATAGCATAAAGGATACAGAAAACGATTATTCATATCGTTTCGTTCACGGCCTTCAAAATAGAGGGCGCCTTTATAAGCTAACTACACGGTAGTGAAGATTGGGAGACATTCGTTTTACTTTCCGAGTTTGAATTTGTATCAGCCCAAGTGTCTGACGATGGCTGGGATAGGCCGAAATGATCATAACACTTTAGTGATACCAATTCGAGCACGGGAGTTTAACGAATTTGTCTCCTAGGCCATATAGTTGGCCATTTAATACATACAGCGATAGCGGCTTTCGCTAAAAGATTTAATTCTTTACACATTTCGCATAGCATAAAGGATACAGAAAACGATTATTCATATCGTTTCGTTCACGGCCTTCAAAATAGAGGGCGCCTTTATAAGCTAACTACACGGTAGTGAAGATTGGGAGACATTCGTTTTACTTTCCGAGTTTGAATTTGTATCAGCCCAAGTGTCTGACGATGGCTGGGATAGGCCGAAATGATCATAACACTTTAGTGATACCAATTCGAGCACGGGAAGTTTAACGAATTTGTCTCCTAGGCCATATAGTTGGCCATTTAATACATACAGCGATAGCGGCTTTCGCTAAAAGATTTAATTCTTTACACATTTCGCATAGCATAAAGGATACAGAAAACGATTATTCATATCGTTTCGTTCACGGCCTTCAAAATAGAGGGCGCCTTTATAAGCTAACTACACGGTAGTGAAGATTGGGAGACATTCGTTTTACTTTCCGAGTTTGAATTTGTATCAGCCCAAGTGTCTGACGATGGCTGGGATAGGCCGAAATGATCATAACACTTTAGTGATACCAATTCGAGCACGGGAGTTTAACGAATTTGTCTCCTAGGCCATATAGTTGGCCATTTAATACATACAGCGATAGCGGCTTTCGCTAAAAGATTTAATTCTTTACACATTTCGCATAGCATAAAGGATACAGAAAACGATTATTCATATCGTTTCGTTCACGGCCTTCAAAATAGAGGGCGCCTTTATAAGCTAACTACACGGTAGTGAAGATTGGGAGACATTCGTTTTACTTTCCGAGTTTGAATTTGTATCAGCCCAAGTGTCTGACGATGGCTGGGATAGGCCGAAATGATCATAACACTTTAGTGATACCAATTCGAGCACGGGAAGTTTAACGAATTTGTCTCCTAGGCCATATAGTTGGCCATTTAATACATACAGCGATAGCGGCTTTCGCTAAAAGATTTAATTCTTTACACATTTCGCATAGCATAAAGGATACAGAAAACGATTATTCATATCGTTTCGTTCACGGCCTTCAAAATAGAGGGCGCCTTTATAAGCTAACTACACGGTAGTGAAGATTGGGAGACATTCGTTTTACTTTCCGAGTTTGAATTTGTATCAGCCCAAGTGTCTGACGATGGCTGGGATAGGCCGAAATGATCATAACACTTTAGTGATACCAATTCGAGCACGGGAAGTTTAACGAATTTGTCTCCTAGGCCATATAGTTGGCCATTTAATACATACAGCGATAGCGGCTTTCGCTAAAAGATTTAATTCTTTACATATAAATATTTGATCAAATATTTACCCGTTAAAAATTGTACCGTTGGGTTCCAGTGTACACTGTGACTTAGGCTTTCGAACAAAACGTAAAAAAATTACAAAAAAATAATAATACTAATGTGCTAAAACCAGATTTTTTATGATCGCAAAAAAAATCAGGAACGAAAGGGTTAATGTATATAAATGGAATCCTTGTGTACGTTAATTCGTTAATACCCCTGCATGGATTGTATGTTGATACTGATTGACTCAATACCTATTTCATACTAATCAATTCCTATCCAGATTTTATGTTTTAAAGTCTGGCAACACGGACTACATTTAGCCTTGTATGTCTACAACAAATCACTGAAGTTAACGTATCCGCAGGGAAATCGCATATAATCCCAAAAGGTTTGTCGAATTTGGGCCAATTATGGTCAGTTGAATTCGGTTTTGGTAATAGAACTTTTTAGGGCCTACTTTCATTGTTAAATGATTGGCGGAATATCTTTTTCCGAATCTTGTTAGGGCTCGTTCGTGCCTCGGATATATTATCTTTTTTGTTTCAACCTTATATCTATGAGTCTCCTTGGATTCTAATTAATTTTCTGATAAGTGAAAGGGATAGCTGACTTTTTCTATCAGAGTAAATCATCATTTAAATCGAGATAACAGCTAGTCAGACTATATTTGATAACAAAATAGTCAGAAAATAATCTAATATAGTGGAAAATTATGCAGTTTAATCTATATACAATAAGGAAGTGAAAAACTTCTATCAGAAAAAAATATTGATTATTATGACAAAAACAAAAAAAAATACAATACAATACAATACAATACAATACAATAGATATTCTTGTCCTGCAAGAAAGGAAACAACTGGGAAATAAAACAATAAAAATAGGAAAGAGTACACTCTTTAAGAGTGGGGAACCAAGAGATATTTTGGAGTAGGATTCATCGTGTCGGTGAAAGTAAACAAAGCAGTTATAAATTTTCAACCAATACAAGACAAATTTTTTTTTTTTTTGGGAGTTGAGAATCTTCAAAAGACCGTCAGGGAAGGTGTCCCTAGTGTGTCGGATTCAGTTCGACACGCTGTACCGCGTGCCGAGACCACCTACCGACTCACCTCCTCTTCCTCCAGCCGGCAGGTCTGGAACCCAAGATGGAACCAACCCTAAGATGTCAGTCGGCAGTTACGAATAACTCCAGTCGTTCATACCTTCATCTATTCACTCTTTCTCATCCACCCATTTATCTATACTTAGTCTCATTCAAATCCAGTCATTTCTTACTTTCATCTAGACACACCTACTCATCCACCCATTCATTCTAACATTTAGATGGGGCAGTCTGTGTAGGTCGGATGTAAAAGGTCCTTCGCTGATGACTGTCCCCAGACGAAACATGACATAGTTTAGAGTAATAGAGAAAGAAAAAAAGAAATAGAAAGAGAGAAAGAGGAGGAAGGATGAAATGAAAGATAGAAAAGAAGCCAAAGAACGAGGAAAGAAAAGATAGAGAACATTAACAGGAAAATGAAATTGAAAGTAAAATTGTTTAGCAAACAATAGCGTATAAATAAAATAAAATCAAGAATAAAACAACGATAAAGTAAATAAATATATAAAACTATGGTAAAATAAATAAATAAGTAAAACCACGTAAAAATAAAATTGGATAAATTAAAATTAGACAGTCAGTGTGGTTTGGGTGTATAGGGTCCTCTCCCCACTGGCTGCCTTTTACGACACAAGACACGTTAAAAAATAAATATACGGTTATCCTATCTGCAGTCGCCTCTCTTTTTCTTCTTTATGCTTTATTGTCTGTGTGACAAAAGCAATGATCAGGTCGAAGTCATGCTTGCTGTCGATAGCTTTATCAATTAGCTCGCGAGGCTCGCCTAGGGGGAATCTTAGGCCCAGCTGCAGCTCGGTGCGCCCCACGTGATATGCGGGGCATACGAACACGACATGCTGCGCGTCATCCATTACGCCGTACTCAGGACATAGATCGTTCTCGGTTTTCCCATACGATAGGTGTATTTCCTGAACGATACATGTCCTGTCAAGAACTGTGTGAAGTAATAGTTGACGCGCCGATGTCGACACCTGTACCACCTCACTGCGTCCGGGATCAGGGATCTCGTCCAGTCAGTCTTTCCGATTTCGGCTGCCCATTCCTTCTGCCACGTCTCTAGACTTGTAGCTCTTTCCTGTGGCCCTGAACCTATCGCTCCGTTGCCCCTTTGGTACATTCTGGCTCTCTCCCTGGCCAAGATATGCACCGGTACAGAACCGGCCACCACCTGTAAGGCAATGGTTGATACAGTCCTGTACGCACTGCACACCCTGATCAGGGGTTTCCTCTGAGCCCTAATAAGCATGTCTTTGTACTTTTTCATCCGAAGGACCTCGTGCCACACTGGGGCCCCGTATAGTATTATGGACAGTATTGATTGAAGCAATACTGTCCTCTTTTGGGATCCGGGTCCCCCGATGTTGGGCATTTACTTGTTCAGTGTTAAGGTCCTTTCTTCCGCCCTCCGACATGCTTCTTGCACATGCTGTCCGAAAGAGAGTCTGTCATCGAAGGTTATTCCTAAGTACCTGACTGTCCTTTGGGGTCTTATTTCTGAGTCTTGATATGCGAATATTATATCGTTTCTTTTTCGTGGTCTCCTCAAGATTATTGCTTCTGACTTATCTACTGCTAGTTTCAGGTCGTTCTTCTCTATCCACGACGCGGTCGTTCTTATCGCATTAAGACAAAATATTTTACTTGAGAGTAACGATATAAAGATAATAATTGGTACAGAAATACGATATAAAGATAATAATTGGTGACATTGATGCGAAAGTCGGAAAAGAGGAAATATATAGAAGAATAACAGGGGGATGAAGTTTACATAAGGAATTAAATGAAAATGGGGAAAAGCTAATAGAATTTACTACAGAGAACAAAATGAAAATAGCTAGCACAAGGTTTGATCATAAAGACATTCATAAGATAACATGGACTTCCCCTGATGGAAAAATAAAAAATCAGATAGATCATGTCCTAACTGAAAGCAAATACTCGTTTGCAGGAGTTACAGAGGGGCAGATACCAACAGTGACTATACACTATTAAAAGCAAAATTAAAACAAGTAAACAATTAAAGCGCCTTTAAGAAAAGCAGGTTGTAAACAGAATAGTGGAAGAAATAAATAAAAAACTAGAGAATCTAGTCATACAGGATATAGATAAAGAGTAGCAGATCATACAGATAGCCACGTCGGAAGCAGCGGAAAAGTATATAGGAAGAGACCATATAAAAAGACGGCAAGACTGTTTTGATGAAGAATGTAGAAATGATTTCGCAAGAAGAAACACAAAACTACAAACGGATAGAGAAGATACCCAAAATGCGATCGAAAACTATGTGGCAAGAAGAAGGGAAGTGAAAAGAATTTGCAGAAAAAAGAAAAGAGAACAGCTAGAAAAGCAATTGTAAAACATAGAAGATGCCTACATAAACAAAAAGGTAAAACATTTCTACCAAGAAGTTAAGAAATCCAGAGAAACTACAAGGAACAATTCACAGTATTGCAGAAACAAAAAAGGCTTACTTCTAGGTGAAACAACAAAAAAAAAATAAACAGATGGGCGGAATATTTCGAAGATCTACAGACCAACAAGAGGAACTTGAGGGAAATGAGATTTAGCAAGAAGTGGGACATGCGAGGGACCAACCTTGAATGAAGTCAAAGAAATTTCCATATACCTTGCTTTTCTTGATTTAAAGTTAGGACATATTTGCTAGCTTCTTCATCAAATTTTGAACATTTTTCGAAGTTCTATTCTTGAACGTGTCAGAAATACCAAGTCATCTTCGAAACTAATTTGAAAGACTTCCTTCTATCACGACATTAAGAAATATAGAGTCTTAGGTCTTTTTAGGGCATACGCCCCTTTTTGTTTTTAATATATAGATTTCACCCAAAAATAGATAATTTCAACATAACAGTTTGATCGGTTACTGTTATTCCCTGTCTGAAGATAGTCTGTTATTTTCCTATTATTTTTATTTCTTAGGTTTTTATTTAAAAAAATGATAAAAGAATTGCCAATGAGAGTCCATAATACATAGAAGATTGGTCAATACTCATAACCTTAAGAAGTTTTTTTATTGTTGTTAAATATTTATGATACCGATTTCGAGGCTTACAATATATATAAAAATAAAATTAAAAATAGCAATAAAAACATTGATTGCCCTTACTTGTATTTACATTTCAAAATTTAATATCTCATTTTTTCTTTCCGTTGTGCCGCTCTTGCACTATCTTCTTCTGGAGTTTTTCCTTTCGAAATCCTGGACTTCTCTGGATGGTGTCTTCGTCTTCGTCTTTAGGTACTTGTTTTCAGCATCGTACCTACTTCCCTTACAACATATGCCCCATCATCAGGCTACAGTACAACTTTTTAATATTTTAAAAATTTTTAAACTGTTTGTCCTTGTGTAGTGTAGTGTAATGTACAATTTTATGTTTATGACATTCTATGATTGTTGGATAGGCCAAAATTGACGAAATGCCCCTGAAGATGCTCTAGGAAGCGAAAGTACTTGGGCAAGATTTAATTAATAAAACTATGCTCTATATCTGCCTTTCATTTTATCATAAGTTCATTTTTTCGATCATTCAACCTTATATCAATTTATTAAAATTTTCAATATAAGGTTGAATGTTCGAATAAATGAACTTTGATGGTACACAAGGCAAATATCGAACACAGTAGTTAATCAAATCTTGCCCAAGTACTTTCGATCACAAGATCATCCTCAGGGGCATCTGAAATAAGCCAAGAAACGTTTTTTTAAAAAAAGGAAAATTAATTCACTTGGATAAAAACTCCAACTCCTAGTACTGTGTACTAAAGGTAACAGGTAAAGGTTGTGTACTACAACCTTCTAGACAATTGCAACATATCTGCAAAGGATAAAGAGGAATTCTGTCTTGATCAGGACTTCTTTCAATTCAACCAAAAGATATATAAGCAACCAACAGGTTTAGCAATGGGATCTCCATTATCACCTTTTCTAGCTGATATTTTCTTAGACAGCTTAGAACAGAAGTTTGTTAACAACAACAACAAAATAGTTTTTTGGTCAAGATATGTGGATGATTGTATAGCTCTCATTCAGTGAACCCAAGATGATGCTCTACAGATTCTGGATGATCTTAATAACCTCCGTCCTAACATCTCTTTTACTCTGGAACCAGAATCTGACAATAAGTTGAACTTCTTGGATATGACTATATCCCGTAACAAAGATTCTTTAGAGTACAACATTTATAGAAAACCCACCCAAACAGATCACGCTATACATGGAACGTCTAATCCCCCAACTCAACATAAAATGGCTGCTTTCAACAGTTACATTCATCGATTACTTAAATTTCCTCTTTCTGATGATAATTTTAATACAGAACTCAATACTCTTAAGCAGATTGCTGTCAATAATGGCTATGATCCTAATATCATATACAAACTTCTAAATAGAGCTAAACTAAAAATTGCAGAAAAGCTTGCATATTCATCACAGTCTTTTCAACCTAATGTTTCAGATAACATCAGATATTTCTCCTTCACTTATATTAGCAGCATTTCCAATAAAATATCTAAACTTTTTACTTCTACAATTGATAATATCAAAATCTCCTTTAAATCACATAACACTTTAGGTTCCTTCTTAATCAATACCAAAGATAGGATGAATACACTTGATAAAAGTGGTATTTACAAATTAAAATGTGATGATTGTGATGCCTCTTATGTAGATAGAACCATCAGAAAGTTATCCACTAGAGTCTCTGAACATTTGAAAAGACCAAACTCTTCAAGTTTTGGTCAACACTTAGTATTCAGCAACCACAATTTTAACATCAATTCTGGTTCATCTATCTTACATGACATTAGTAGAAAGAAAAACTATCTTGAGTTGGATTTATTGGAAGATTTGGAGATTACAAGGGAAACAAATAAAAACTCTCACTGTCTTAATACTCAAATTAATTTAAATTGTACTAAATTTAATCCTATATTTAAAAATTTTATTACAGCTCCATCTCATAGAGGGCCCAGCTCGACTGTTTAGACTTCATGTACTGAGTATTTACATATTAATTTGAAAGTTCTTCCATTGACTGTGGATTCAACTGAACTACTTGGATTATAACCCATTTATATATTTTGCTTTTAATTTTGATTTTAATTTTTAGCAATTCAACTGAATATTCAGATTTTCTTTTTACAGTACTGATAGCGCTTAGTGGACCATTTTATTGTAGTCAACTATCCACTGTCTAATATATTGTTTAGTCTATTTCTTACATTCATACTTTATGTCAACTTCAATTGCTCTCAAACTAACATCCTAATTATTATAGACAGGTTTGAGTGTGAGATCTGGATTATTCAATCTACATAAAAATATTCGATATAATTTTATATTTCATCAGTTGATTTCCTATAGTGGTGTCAGTTTGACCTTTGGTCAATACTTAGTTTCATAGAATTTTGAAAGGCGCAGGTCACTTATCTATTGTAACTGCCCTTCACAAGCTGTCATTTGTCACATGTCATCTCAATATTTCTGCCAGGCTGGTAGCCATTCTGTCTCCAGCTTCTATATAAAATGTAGCTTCTCCATTTCTTAAATTTTAAAGTGTTTGTTTGTCTTTGTTTAGTGTATTTGTTATGTCCCAATTTACATTTATAACATTCTATTACTGCTGGATAGGCCACAACTGACGAAGTAAGTCTATAAACGTTAATCACTTAAAAAACTTTTTTCAACTATAAACTTGGAGTTTTTATCCAAGTGAATTAATTTTCCTTTTTAAAAAAAAACGTTTCTTGGCTTATTTCAGATGCCCCTGAGGATGATCTTGTGATCGAAAGTACTTGGGCAAGATTTGATTAACTACTGTGTTCGATATTTGCCTTGTGTACCATCAAAGTTTATTAAAATTTTGTTCTTCATCAGAGTCAAGTCATTCAATAGTAAATTAAAAAGAAATATAGAGCATTACTACTACATGAAAGTGTAAGTCTAGTTGCATATCCGTTGAGGGTTTTTCTATTTTATAAAAAGAAAATTTAGGTACTAACGCCTAATCTAGCCAGTTAGTCGAGGTGTCTATAATCAAACACACCAACAAGAGAAAAATATGAAGAATTTTAATATTGCTTAGTTAAAATAGAAGTATTTCAAATATAATTATTTTACCTCAAAATTATACATATTGCATTCAATTATCATTAAAACCCTTGTTTTCGATTGTTCTAAGACATTCGTATTATATGCAATCAGTAAATTAGGTCACTAGTAAATAGCTTTATGATAATGTAGGGTTTGATTATAGACTACATAGTGTAATCAGAGTCAATACCTGCAAACTAGAGGATAAATTAGTGGTAGTAGAGGAAAATGGATCGATATTTGAGTTCACAAATGTGCAAGGTTTTCATATATTAATATCAACATACCGTACAGCGTTGAAAATATTTCAAATTTCGACTAAATATTTCATAAATATTAAAATTTAAACCAATGGCTGGATATAGAATACAGGGAACTAATCAATAAGGATGACCTCGAAAACTTCAAAATGTTAATATATAAATTAGTAGATATTACCGGCGATAGTTTTATTCAGTGTATTATCTTTTGTTACTATATCTAAAAATTATTATTATGTTCTTACTATGTGAATGTTTTGGCACAAGATCGCAGTCAATGGAGACAGCAGACTAATAATATTTAGGGTGTCACTACGCCCTGACAAGGGCTAAAGGATTGAGGAGGAGGATGTGAATGTTATGACAAACATTTCTTAGATAACCAAATGATAAAGTTTTATTCAATATAAATACTAATGATTTATTTTTGATGACTGCAGCTTCGGGTCCTGTGGGTGTGTTTACCTTGTCTAATCTACGGCGCTTTCTTGGTGGAGATGGTGTACCGAACAACTGCTGAAACCTCCAAAGAAATAGTTACGCCTCGTTTTCTGACGCCATTTTCAGCCCAAGCCTCTCTGGTGTTCCTAGTTGGCTCACGTCTGCTGGTCTTTCTAGAATGTCTTTCAAAATTGACTTATGACTGAATTAAACTATGCTTTTGACATTTGTCTCAGTATTGTTAGGTCTTGTAGTTGTCTTCTAGGGACTGAAATTTCCTGAGTTAATATGTAGGGTTCACATTCTTTGGAAAGCTTGATTTTTACGATCTTTCGGGTCAGTTCTCCACGATCTCTGGAAAAGTCTGTTAGCCTTGATCACAATTCTTTGACGGTTCCTTTGGAATCTAAGCCGACCCTTTCAGATTCGTGCTGTAATTTATCTTTAAACAGGCGATATATTCACGACTTAGGACACTGATATAAGTGCGCTGCCGTTGCCTTAACAGCGCCGCGTTAGTGTCTGCCCAACCAGACAATAATTGTGGTTCATACAATTTACTCCATGGTAGTGCCATTCTCCGGTTGGACCGACGGTAACGCAGCGGTGCTAAGGCGACGACATTAGGATTCGTATAACAGGGTCCTCAACTGTCTTCGTACCAGTAAGTATATGTCTATCGTTGCTAGATGAAGCGGCATTTTATTTTTGCTCGTGCGTCACTTTGACCTGACCGGTAGCTCTAGTAGACATCAAACTTAACAAATAAAAATATATTCAAATATAATAATAAACAAAATAATATTGACTTCTAAACAATATGTAAAACAAAAAGACGAATCCTCTTAAGTAAACCAAATGGACTTCGGACCTCGACGCTGTTGTCAGTAAACAGAAATAAATGTTGGCGGTGTTCGGTTGGATAAGGTGAAGGAAGGTCTTTAGTCAATACACAAAGATCGGGAAGCGGTCTATCAATACTCGACTGCAGGAACGGGAAGAACAGAGTAGAAGTTCTTGCCAGATTAATACTCCAGATCGAACTTAGTTCTCATCGCTCTGTACAGAATTTTATATGTTCTACCGATGTTCCATTTCCTGCTCGCATCTGTGGTAATGGTCAGTTGTTGATTGGAGTGCATGCACACATAGAGCGTCTTCTTCTTCTTCTTCTTCGTCTAGCCATTCACGTCCACATTTGAACATAAGCATCTTCAAGTCTTCCTTTCCATTGTTTTTTATTGTACGCTACTTGTAGCCAATTTTTCCCGGCAGTGCTTTTCAGATCATCTGTCCATCTCATAGGAGGTCTGCCTCTGGGTCTTTTGTGTTGGTATGGTCTACAGGTTAAAATTGATCTATGGCATTTGTTTAGATCGCTCCTAGCTACATGTCCAGCGTATTCCCATTTCAACTTTAATGATTTTTGCACCACATCGGTGACTTTGGTTTTCTGCCTTATCCATGTGTTTGTTTTCTTGTCCTTAAGTGATATACCTAGCACTGCTCTTTCCATCGCGTGTTGAGTGACTCTAAGTATATTCATATTCTTTTTTGTGATTGTCCATGTCTGTGCCGCATAAGTTAATATCGGAATAATGCATGCATCAAAAACTGATGGAGCTAAAATGTCAACAACAATTCGTTCCCATGATGTCCCGGTGATGTATTGTTCGAATTTTTCCCCAAGTCTCATTTTGAGCCCCTTCTTGGATGTACACCGGTCACATCCTTTGCACCAGTCTTCTACATTTTGCCGACAATTAACTCAATAATACCTATCACGGACTCTAGCTAGAGTCCTATTGATCGTAAAATGCCCACCTGAGCTGCTATCAAGGATTTCTATAAGCACGTTCCTAACACATGACCTTAGGAGAACATTTTGGGATACTTCTTGTTCCACCTGGATTCTCCCATTTACGAGTGATGATGTCATTTCGCAGACACCAGAAGTCCCACTGAAGCCAACAGCCCTTCACTGCTTGCCCATATTTGGCAATCTTCTACCACTACGGCTTAGTTTGGTTGTCCAGAAACTCACTGACTACCTATAGATATGAATCTTTTTTCTGCTCACGGTCTACTGTCAGCTCACAGACAGCTTTAGAACTATGTTGTTGCGTACAGTTAATGGAAACTGAATAAAAATGAGATAAGACAGATATGAGTGGTAAGAACTTAGTCAAGTCTACGCTCAGCAGTGAACAATTTAGGTTTTTAGGTAGATAATGATTTTTTCTGAAAACTGAACTATTATTAATTTCGAATAAAATTAATATAATGAACATTTTTTTCTAGATTTTCAAAAATTGGAAAGGGAGGCAAGGATATGTAGGAAACTTCAGCATCCAAATATAGGTAAGTCAGTCAATATTCTCGAATAACTTGCATAATCACACGCATACTAAACGTTACCTCTATCTCATCAATCATCAGCTTTTTTGATAGCTATACATCATTCTGTTTTGACACACACTACTATAATAATGAATGTCATAGTCCGAGCAAATTTTAATGTATTTTTTTGTCTTTAATTGTAAATATAGTTACCAATCCCGAGGTTCTCAAGCATTTAGGTAATCGTTCTTTTTTTATTATTTGATTGTTTTTTCATTATTCACGTTAGATATACATGCCTTGCATGATGTTAGAGGTTCACAATTTTTTCTAAGCTTCTTTATAGTTGATATGTAATGAGTAATGACAATATTAAGGTGTACTTCAGCAAATTGTTAAACATTATGTTGAGATTATTTATATATTCTCGTAATTATCTATGTTTATAGGTATTTAGCTTTAAATTGTATATAGATAATGTTCCACAGATATTATTTTGACTGATGTACCAGAGTTGCAACATTTGAAAATGGTAAAAAGTGAAAAAAAAAATATTACCACAAAAATATTAAACACGAAGAAAATACAACAAAAGTTAAAGAAAACATAATTGACGGGTTATCTGAGCTTCTGACCTGGGAAGTGGAAGAGAGTGAGCTTGTAAAGGTACAAAATGATTGATCACCATTTTCGGTAAAACTATAAGTTCTAGGAAAAAACCCAAATAGCAAAGGTATAGGTATTAACGAGATCTACATCTTTTGTATTAAAACTTTTTTACACAACCTCATAATTTATGCGTAACATTCAAATACCCAAGGTGTTGGTTTTTTATTTTTTTTATCTTTCACAAATGTTTTGTTTAATTTGGTGAAAACCTACCTTTTCATGTCCCAAATACACTGCTATTTTTTTATTTAAAATATTTATTTTTCCCCTTATTTGGATTTAATATTGAAAAAGAATCGTAATTTGAAATTCGAAAATTCTGTTTCATTTCTTAAAAATAACATTCTTGTACATTGTACAACAATTTACGGTAGACACAATAATACAAACTAAATTATCAAGCTCTTTATTAGAACTGATTATAAGAGTTTTAGAAGCGTTTCAGTCACTTACTAATAAAGGTAAATAATTTTTTTTGGATTAAGGCTCATTATGGAATTAATGGAAATGAAATAGTGGATAGACTAGCAAAGGATGCTACCGCAACAGGGGAAACGATAGAAGCACCATTAATGACAGTAACTGATCTTCGACAATGGTTTTAGAAAAAACAAATGGAACAGTGGTAACAGGAATATAACATCTCATTGAAAGGTATAAGATTTCATGATATCCAACCAAACATTAATAGAAAACCGTGGTTTCACGGTATTACAAATCGGCACTTCATTAAGACCCTAAACAGAGCAAGGAACAAACAAACATCCATTCATGGTTTATATCGACCCCACAAAAATAAACTAAGGTTGGTCAATTCTTAAACCTGCACTTGCAGAGAGTTGGGTACATTAGAACATGTGATTTTCGATTGTGCAAACTTCTAGATGTTAAACCAAATGTTACACAAAAATCTAAAAACAGTAGGAGCTATTCTCTCCACCAATTTAAATGCCATTCTATGTACATGTAATATAAATTTCTAGAAAAATTGTTTATAACCATCTAAAAAATATGAAAATTGATATTAAAAAAAAACAAAAAAAAATTAATGAAAAACACATTAAAAAAGAATAAGAATAAAATAATTATACATAAACATATTCGTTACCACCTTCCCTTTCAATCGATACCTTGCACGTTGTTGTACGTTGTGTGGTTTAGACGTTACAAGTTTAGTGCCCTTTTGATAATGCCGCCATCTTTGTTTGTTAACGTATTCGTTACTCCTCCCCTTTCCGACGATATCACACACGTCACGATCGGACGAGTCTTCGCGCCTCCACAACGAAAAGATAAAAAAATGACCAGAATGGACTATAACGATTTCTTATGTGATTTAACATGGGGAAATATCCCGAACCGGTGCTGCCCTTTTACCAATAAAAAAAGATTAAAAAAATAGATACAAAAAAATACATATATGAAAAACAAAACACAAAGAGGGCCTAAACATCTGAGGTGTTAAATCGTTTATCGTTTAGCAAATTTTGAGCTGGCCAATTGGTCTAAACCAAGATCATTAATCTAAACAAATAGACACACTTACACCAATTTATTTAGAATACCTAATATAAATGACACCTATAATCTTCAAAACTGAAAATACTACTGTTCTAAACTGTTAAAAGCATCTGCTTATATATTTTTTCTGACGTTCCAACTTCACTACAAATTTCATGAATTTTTGATGGCATCTTGAATTTTCCCGAACTTCTTAGTTTGTTTCGTCAAGGGACTGTTTCTATATTATAGTTATTCTCCTCGAATAACTGGACTATCAGGGATCGATTGAAGCCACCAGGATGGATCAGTTTCATGGTTTAGAGCTACTCTCTCGATATGAACTACCTTGAGATTACTTTTAACTGAAAACTGGATGCGGTAGATTGGATAATTTATTTTCTGTAGGACTGTGTAAAAGTTTAAAGCTTTAAACTTTTACGATCAGATTCGTAAACTTTTTCCAACTTTTTTTTTCAAATTTTCGATGTACGTCAGGGATGAAAGTTCCCCTTGGCAGGGAAACAATCTTCCGAAAATAAGATTTTGAAGAAGCTTCATTTATCTTCCAGTGATTATCATTGATGGAGAATAACCAGTTGATTTAGGTTCCGAACTTCTATAGGCTAACACGAATAGAGGTAATAAAGTATTTCAATATTTTTGATTATTAACGACAAACATTGAAAGGTATTGACAAACAGTTCTATTTTGTCTTTCAACCATTCCGTCTGATTATGGATGGAAAGGCGTAGTGTAAGTTTGCTTAATACCCAAGATTTTCATTAATTATTGCCATAGTTCTGATTCAAAATTTCATCCTTAATCAGAATGTAACTCTAAAGGAATTCCATATCTTGATACGACGTGTGTTATGAATGTTTCTGCTACTATAGTCGCTTCTTGATTATGAAGGGGTTCAATTTTGGGTAAGTAACTTGTTATCTCCTTTTCATCAAAAGTGGACAGAGAATATCCACTGTGAGATATTGTACCATTTTACTACGACTTCCTGTCCTAGAAATCTTTTTACCATTACATAAATCGCATTTCTTACACCAATTTTCTACATCTCGGCGGCAATTGATCCAGTAAAATCTATCTCGAACTCTGGCCAGTGTTCTTTTGACACCAAAATATTTCACAGAAAGGCTGCTATGAAGTTCATGGTGATTTTGGCAGTATCACTTGTTGAACTTTATGTACTCCACCAGAACTCTCCCACTTCCGATATAATAGACCATTGTAACGATATAGAGATTCCCATTGATCCCAGTACACCTTTATAGTTCCACTGTATTTGGTTATTTCCTTCCAAGTAGGTCTTACTTCATTTTTGAGCCATGCTCGTATGACTCTTCAGTCATTATCTTTCTTTTAACTCTTTTTAACGTTTTTCAAGGAAGCCTGTTCTTCATCCTGTTTAACTGTGGTCCTCTGGAGACTTACATTTTCGGTTACATTCTCTTTTTTCAAGGTGACATCGATTCCGTAAAATTGACACCTGCTTTCTTAATTTTTTTATTTCATTTTTACTAATCTCTAGTTACTCCTTAAAACGTACAACTTCAAATTCCAGAGTATCTTTTTCACTTCGTGGAAAATTGATTTCTTGGAGACATATATGTACTAGTATTTCTAGCAGGACTATGTGACTGCTTCTAAATGTCGGTGGGATCTTCTGACCTCATTATTTGGTTTGTCTGTCCTTGCCTGAGAATGGCTTCTGCAATTAATTTTGAGATTTTTGTTAAATATTCTGCATTATGCTTAATATCTGGGATAAAATTGGTTGTTGGTTACCTGCGGTTTTGACTTTTTCATTTTCTTGAAATTGCTTTTAATTTTGGGCTAGATCTGAAAATCATCGAAAGCGAAAACATTAGAAGGGCATGCAATATAGAAGACATAAATGGATGGGTGACAAAACGAAAATAGGAGTGGAACGAACACATCAATAGAACGACAGAGGATAGAATAGTACGAATAGCACGAGATAAGTCACCAAATGAACGAAGAAGTATTGACAGACCAAGAAAAAGATGGTGCAACAATTTAAACAATTTAGGAGGCTAATACTAAAAAGAAACATGCTTTAAAGCCTACATACAAGAAGGAAGAATAAGAAGAAAAAGTGGCATATGTCATTTACCGGAAAAATGAGGTTGGTACTGTGCAAACTGTAAATGGTATTCATTTTCGGAACAAAAATAGTTTTGATTAAATTTTGTGAAAAAAAAAATGGTGGAAACTAAAACAAAAAATAGAAAACTTGGTTATTCGAATTTTTTGCAAAAATTTGGAGGTTATATACAAAAGTTGTAGATCTTCTTATTACCTATTTCTATGGCATTTAAGTTTTTTCATAGGACCTGTAGTTTTGTCGAAAATCATGATAAACCAATTTTCAATTTTTACCCTTGAAAACTCACCCCTGCACTTCTCGCCCTCAGATTGCCAGTAAATTATTTTTTCGGTAATTTTTATTATATTTTCTTCCCTTTTCAATTGGTTCCTAACCTGTTCCTATTTTTATTAGTCTCCAAAATTATCGGCGCTGGCCTAATAGAAATAAATGGTTTTTAATCACCGAATGCCATTCTTTTTGATAGGAAAGACCAAGACACACGTCATTGAACTCGTATTTATAACAATAAATTTACTAACATTGTTGCCACTTTTTCTGTATAAAATTTAGTTTCAGTTTAACTTTGATCACAAATTACGCAATAATTTGAACTGTTTGGTGTGATCAAATAGAATTTAAAAAGTTCTTTATTTGATTAACTATACCTGAAACTTTTTGGGTGAAGTGATAAGAAAGGTTTAAAAGATAATTAAAGAATTAAAAATTATTAACACAATTTAATATTAAAAATACTACAAAATCTCTGTATCACGCGTAAATTTATTAATTATTATTTTGATACAAGACCTTAACGAACTGAAAATGGATATATCAAGATATAGGACACTCCTGGCCATTAATTAGCATGATAAAAAGAAGAAGTTATAGGATTGAATGGCATGTATCAAACGTAGGTCATGGTATAAAATATAAAAGTGCATAATTTTATAACACATTTTAAAATCTCGTCATATTATTACAAGATTTATTGAAAGATTACAGTTATATGTCAAACCTAAAATGGCATAATACTCCAGTCGTCAGAGACGGAAATGCCCCTTAACATCTAAAAATCATACAAACAAGCTCAATTTTGCTGAGCGTATTAATTTTGGAACTCGAAAAAATATGCAAAAAAGTTTACCACTTCCTCCGACCTCCGGTCTTTCCCCTAAAAGAAATAAAATCAATTTAGCAAAAATCTGTACACCGTAGAAGGGGGAAGCCTTGGGGTAAAAGTGGTAAATTTTTTTGCAGCTTTTTGGGGTCTGAAAAATAATATTCTCTGCAAAATTCAGCTTATTCGTATGATTTTTAGGGGTCAACTCTCTGACGACTGGATTATAAACAAATTAAGCGTATATAATCATAAAATACAGTCGACTGTCGTAAATTTGAATCTCGAGGGACTCTTAAAATATTACGAATTATTGAGTCTTTGAAATATCAATTGGTTCGAAATTTGTGAGAGAAAATAAAATAAAAAGAGAAAAAAAAATAAAACTTAAAATTACTAAATGTTGATAAATTATTATTTGCTGTTGGTTTCTTTTGACGGTGGACTTAGGTTAAACACAGACAGAGCGGCGTGCGCCGCGTCGGCGACCGCGGCGGTGTTAAAAGCGGTCTCTCGTCTATGGTACTTATGTTGTGCAAAACAGACGAGCCGTCGTTCGTCAACTCGACGCGTCAGCCGCCGCACGGCCTATGCTGAGTATCATGCGCTTTCGGCGGTTTTATGACTTCCGGCGGCACATCAGTAATAGATATCTCGTGCGTCAACACAGACGTGTGACTGTTTTGCAGCGGTTTTATTTGGTTACTTTTGTGAGTGTTTGCCAAATGTTGTGTATATTATGGAAGCTGTAGACATCGATAAATTAATTAACGAAATTCTCACACGGCCAGCAATTTGGGATATGCGCTCAGAAAATTATTCGAATAAAATAAAGAAAAAAACAAACTTGGGAAGAGGTTATCCACAGTTTTATTTTAAAAGATGCTTTTCTGGGCCATCTTTAATTTCGTCAACTAGGTAAACGTGAAAACGTTCCTTTGTTTTCATTAATTTACTATAGAATGTATCCATTACCTGCGTTTCATCTTCTTCTTTGATTTAATATGAAGTAAACTTGCTTTTATTAGAAAAAACAAATCGTCGTCACTTTCACTAGATGATTCTAGAGACATCATTATACCATTCTACTTCCAAAACTCGACTAAATTTGACAACACCGAATACAATGGCAAAGCTACTGCCGCTGTTAAACCGCCTCATGTGTTTTAAGCCACGCGGCAGCCGACGAGGCGCAGGCGCGGCGCAAACCGCCCTCTCTGTGTTTAACCTTAGTCCATTAACCGAAAATTATTATTTATTAACTGCTATTCTATAACGATGACAAAAGTTTAGAGCCACATTCGTGTACAAATTCGTATCAATCATATTGATAATGGAAATTAATCAATCTTTCGAAAGAGTTTCGAAAATCTCAGTCTGCTCAATTATTTTTTTTAAGAGAAAAAGTGCCTGAAATGCTTCTTCATCACTTTGGTTTTGTAAACAGAAGGTTTATCAAATAAGGTATCGAATAAGGATCTTGTTTCCTTAACTAACACATCTGCCAAAGATTTTGATGTATCGTACTCATCTTCATCGTTACTTTTTTCATTCGTATCTTCATCTTCTTTCGTTCAAAGTCAGAAAAACTTACATCGCTGATGTCAACTTATGGTTCTATTCTTCATGGTTCTTCTGTATCTTCATCATTCGTATTTGAAGATTTTCCTGATCTTCTTTTAAGAAACCGGATTTTTTTAAGCAGTGGAGAATTGTTAGGAGTGTTATACCTATCCATGCCTTTTCAATCAATAAAATAGCTGTCAGAATGGTGATATTTGCAGACAGTTGCTTGTCGAGAGATTCTATAACGAGCTTAACAATTTCTTTTCGATAGAACGTCTTAAAATTATAGATGATCCCGTGATCCAATGGTTGCAATTTGAAAGTTGTATTTGGACAATATAGAAGGACTGTTGTGGACAGTGCAATTGTCTAAAAATAGTAAAATTTTCCGCTTTTGCGGTTTCATGTCCCCATTAACCGTTAAAAGACAATTGTTAAAAAGTTGTGTAGTCATCCAAGCTTTTTTGTTAGCATAATAATCCTTAGGAAACGATTTCACACGTTTAAAACATCGTGGTTTCATTGCTTTTCCTATAACTAAGTTTCATCAGTATTAAAAATGTCTCATGCATCATAGTTTTCAATCAAGGTGTTTAATTTACCGTGCCAATCTAAGCAAACTGTATCAACACTTCTACTTTCCCCACAAACTCCATTTCTCTTTTTGAAATTTGTAAGCCACCCTTCACTTGCTGTAAAGTTTTTGATCCTTAGAGTAGACATGAATTCTTTTACTTTGTCCTTCAACAAGTTTCCGTTAATAGACACTCTTTGTCCTCTACACTGTCTTAGTCAAATGACCAGACTTTCTTCCAGACGAGGAAATTCAACTTTAGTAGTTCTTTTCCGTACTTCAGCAGTTTGAGCAGCATTCATTTTCTTCTTGTGCTTTATTATAGGCGAGAGAGTACTCAGAGGAATCTTAAATTATTTTGCAACATCACTTTTCTTCTCACCTTCCTCTATATGTTGGATTAACTTCTTCTTTCCAACAATCGTCAAACATTTATACTTTCATGGGTTCATGACTAACAAAATTTTAATCTGTATACCAACGAAAGAGTAACAGTAACTGATAACTAAACAAACCAATTTGTGAGAAGTGTGAGTCAAATATGTTCTTCGCGTGCCATATCAGAATTCTTCCGCAATCTTCTGCAATATGGAATAATTGTCCTGCATTTGATATCTGAGTCTATTCACGAATGTTTTTTTAAACAAGAAACTTTTTTTCTTTCAACACCTCTATGGCCTCTATTTTACCTTTAAGGATCAGTTGTAATATTTTATATCGATTTCCCCTTACTATATGTGTCCCAGATAAGACATTTTTCGATCTTTACCAGTCTTTATCAGTTCTCTATCTTTGTTGACGCTCCTTAGTACTTCTTCATTAGTTTACCTTGCTGTCCAAGGTATCTTTAGCATTCATCTATGAATCCACATTTCCAATGCTTCAATTTTGTTCATGATCGATACTTTTAGCGTCCACACTTTTGCAATATACAAAAGTACGGACCAAACCTTAACCATTCTTTGCCTTAGTTCTAAACTGAGATGATTATTGCAAAGAAATGACTTTATTTTCATAAAAGTAGTTTTAGTCATTATGACGTGGAAGACGGCCTGAAAACAATGAACATAAGACAATGGAGAAGAAGGACACAAGAAGAGAGATCTGAATGGAAGGACATAGCCAGACAGGCAAAGACCCATCCAGGGTTATGATGCCAAAAGAAGAAGAAGAAGTTTTAGTCATTGCTATTCTACGTTTTATTTCTATATCTGGATCTAGTTGGTCCGTTATCACAGTTCAAAATATGTCATTTTGTGAATTTTCTCAACTTGAACTCCGTTTAATTGAAGCTTTCCATCGGGATGTGGGTCACGTCTAAACACTAAAAATTTAGTTTTGTCCAAGTATATTTTAATTCCCATTTCTTCTCCTATCTCGTGAATACGATTAAGCAGATTTTGGAGACCTTCAATATTATTTGACAGAATTACTGTATCGTCTGCATATCTAATCACATTAAGTAGTTTTCCGTTGATTTTTATTCCATATGGTTATCTTTCAAGTGACTTTTTAAATAACTGATATGAGTAAACATTGAACAATGTTGGCGACAAAATGCAACCTTGTCTAATTCTTCGTTGTATGGAGATTTCGTCGGTGTACTTATCTCCAATTTTTCGATAGCAGTTTAATTCCAGTACAAATTTTTAATGACACGAATATCCTTGTTATCTCTTCTGATATTTTTCAGTATTTGCATCAATTTTACATGCTGTACTTTATCGAATGTTTTTTCGAAGTACACGAAACATGCAAATACATCTTTTCTTTGGTCACGACATTTTTGTAATAGGATGTTAAGCGCAAAAATTGCCTCCCTGGTTCCCATAGCATTTCTAAAACCAAATTGGGTATCTTTGAGATCTTCTTCGCGTCTAATCCTTTTGTGTAGTATTCTTAGGAAAATTTTAAGAGTGTCGTTCATTAGGCTAATTAATCGATATTCTGAGCATTTTGCCCCCTTGTATTTTTTAGGTATTGTGACAAAGATGGATTTGAACCAATCTGTGGAATTACTCCGGTGTTATATATTGAATTAAAAAGTCTTATTACTACTTTTATGTTATCATCCTCTATTAGTTTCAGCAACTCAGTTGGTGTATCATCTAGACCACAAGCTTTTCTAGCTATTTATGCTTTTTTAGCATTATTTATAGCATGTTTTACTTCGCATTTCATAATTTATGGGCCGTCAGTACAGTTTTGGTAAAATTCGTCAATATTATTCCTGTCATGTTCAAACAACTTTGATATATACAGCTCCCATTCTTTTGTTATTTCGTGCTCTTTTACAATAATTTTATTATAATTATTGTCAACCAGTACAGAGGGAATTCGTTTTTTAAATATGTTACTGATTTCTTTTAGTTTTTTTGTGCACAGTAAATAAGTCGTGTTTAAATATTACATCCTCCATTTGGCTTATTTGATCTCCATTTTTATTCTTCGCTGCAGGTGTCTATATTCTGTTGTATTAGATTTTATCAGTCGAAGTTGTTCCATTAATTTCAAAATGTCGTCTGTCATCCATTTATTTTTCTTAAGTTTTTTCTGTAATCATTGTTTGTGGAGATTTCGTTAACTTGGTTTTTAAATTCACTCCATAGTTCTTCTGGATCTTCTAGTTGTTCTTCGATGTTTTTTATTCTATTGTTAAATTCCTGTTTAATGTTATACTTTATGTTTATATCGTCAAAGTTAAGTACACTGGTTTTTGGTTTTTGTAACTGAATTCGTTTTAACCTTAGTTTAATGTCTGCTACAAGTGGTTAATTATCAGATCCAATATCTGCCCCAGAAAATGTAGTGACATTTTTGACGGCATTTCAGAAACGCCCATTTACAAGTATATAGTCTATTTGATTTCTTGAGGACTCAGAGTTATTGCCATCATCAAATGGGGATTTCCAAGTGTATAGTCATCCCTTGGGTAGTTTATAACAGGTTTTTGCAATGATCATATCATTTTCTTTACAAGATTCTTCTCTGTCCTCGATCGTTAGTTTGTCCTTGACCATAAGGACCTACAGTCTGACCTCGTCGACCTTCCCCAATTTTTGCATTGAAGTCGCCTATAATATATAAAATTTCGTGTTTATTAAGTTTCTGTAAGGTCTTGAATCTGATCATACAACTTCTCGACTTCATCGTCATATTTTCTATCTGCAATCAGGTCATAGATTTGTAGTATGTTAGTTTTAAATGGATGAGTATTTATTTGGAGTAATATTATTCTATCAGAGACTGGTACAAAATTGGTTACATATTTACTCAGTTCTGATGTTACTAATATACCTACACCATTTTTGTGATGCGGGTCTGCTGTGCTGTTACCGGAATAATATAATACACTTCCGTGCTTTTTACATGATCCTGACTCTGGTCATCTCATTGCGCTGATTCCCAGTAGGACTATTTTCATTATTTTCATTTCTTGAATTGCGTTGTCAAGTTTTCCAGCCGCAAATATGTAGTTAAATTAATCATAAAAAAAACAAAGGCGCGTTGATACATACAATCTTTCCGCCTCTTTCTCTCTGCAACTTCGAAGTGTCGAGTGTTAGACGCCGATGAGTTCGGATTAACGCGTCGTTTTGTATATAGCAATGATTTTTTTCGTTCGAATTACCAAGTGCATAAAAATGTATTGATTTAGTTCGAAATATAACAAGATTTTGTAGGAAACTCGTGATAACTTATATAGAGGAATTATATAGAGGTTCGAATTATCGCAGGTTTGAATTAACGCTAGTCGACTGTAGCATTATTAATAAGAGATAACGTGAACAAAGCAGTCAAAAAATAAGAAAAAAAAGCTGGTAATTAAGATTGAAGCAAGAAGCAGTTTTAACAAAATAATGTTGCCTCAAAAGAAATTAGAAGAAATTCAACAAAGCATGCATGCTTGGGTTTATTCTATGTTATATACTTCTATATGTCGTTTTATTCTGTGATACCACATTGTAATTGAATTCCTCACAATTTATATATTTATAATCATAGATTTTTGCACAATCCACATTTGACACAATGATTTTATGTTATGTTTTTTAACACAAAGGTTTTATATTTATTTTTGTACAAATATTTACTCTACCGTCCCAATATTTTTTATTTAAATAACGAGACGCATAAAGAAAAGGTTTGATATATTAATATTATCGTCTGAAAAATTAAGAAAATTAGGCTCGTTAATGACATAAAAGCGTTAAATAGTTTAATATTAAAATTTTAAAAAGAAAATTCCATAGTTTTAAAACAATTTACTATCAAGTAAAAATTCTTGAATAAAATGTACCTAACTATAAAATTTATTAAAAATGAATCAAATTAAAATATCTCAGAAGCAATATTATGTAGGAAGTTTTTTTGTATTCATTATGTGACTGCTTCTGCAATATTATTATACCATGGTGATTAAGGAAAACATTATAGTCTCTCTATAGGATTTCTTCAAGGTAACATCAGAAATGACAAAATATTTTCCGGGTTATAATAATGATATGCGTGATGTAATACCAATCAGTTATCATTACTGACGCATTAAATATTCTGAAGTCGTAAAAGCTAAAAACTCAAAATTTGATATTAACACTCAACAATATTAACTTCTTAAAAAAACTTTTTTATCAATTCTAATCAATCATCACTTTGACGAAGTGACGAAGTCAAAATCCTTGGAGGAGTTTAAGCAGAAGAGCTTTTTATTCCCAAAGGAACAAAACTTTTCACGGTTTATGCTACTCGGGTTTTGAGAACCTTATAAGCCGCCAAGATATTTCCCCTGTGTTTAGATTCACCTTCAGCAAAAAATTTAACTCGGTATATGTCACAAAATTTAAAGAGCTTAACGGGAGGTTTATGTGACAGCCATTGATTGTAAATAAAAAAGGTAACCGCTCAATGCAAATTTCGAAGGATTTAGCATGAAATAAAAATATAAGTAACTAGTTATAATCTATTTACGATAATTAATTATTTAATGTCATTTACGATTTGACTGATCATGTTTTAATAGGATATTGCACTAAATAGAAAATAAATGGCATATAAATTCTCTTTACAATGAAGTAAGCAGTGTGATGCGTCATTTAGCCATCATGCAGCAGGTGGGACTACAGATTTCCTTATTTTTCACGTTGAAAAACTTACGACACTGTTTCAAAGAAATACGTTTATTCATAACTTTAGCTACATACTAATTATTTATACAATGAAAGAATGGAGAAAGGAGAGTATTTTTGAAGTGTGTAAACAGTTTTTTTTTCTAGTTATGCGCTGTCAGCTTACAAAGCCATCTTCAGAGTTATGCTATATATTAGAACAACGATAAATAACTAATTTAAAGTTTACAATGTTTTACTTACGTCAAATATTTTAAATATCACTACTAGGAGAGATTTAATTTGGTAAAAACAGTTAGATATCTCATTTGTACAGTCTTTTTGTGGTTTTTCAATTGAAAATTTGTAATGGAACCAGCGTAAAACGAAAATTTCCTGTAATCTTTTACTGAACGAGTCTCTCCTTAGACTGATACGGCATACCTGTTCCCAGTAGCAATAATGCATTGGTTAGTGATCAGTGTAGCAGTGTCTGGGGGTTCGGGAGACTAAGACCTCGAAAATCTTGAAGAAGACATCAAAGAGGATATCGAAAGCTCGGCGCAATAAGAATCGACGCAGTTCACCCCGGAAGACTGTTGAGTTTAAAAATAATTCTTGTAATAGTAGTAATCTTAGCTCTATGTTTAATTTTACTAACCGCTGAAAAAATCTTTCAGAGTCATATATATATATATATATATATATATATATATATATATATATATATATATATATATATATATATATATATATATATATATATATATATATATATATATATATATATATTCGTTTTCAATTCGTCGTCGTTAAGTTCTGAAAATTTATCCTGAATTTCCACATGATCAATTTGGTTCGATTTCCTGGTGGAAGATGTTTTCCATGTGCCCTTTTATATACAGTGTGGAAACCACTTATTGAATATAATTGTTTGTGTTCTTATTATAGATAATAATTAAAAACTCTGGAACACGTTAACTTTTAAATTTAAATGTGCGCTTTTTAAACATAAGTTTAAATGTACAGGGTGATCCACGCAAGTCTGGCATAGTCCATAATCCTTATTTTTAATGAAACACCCTGTATATTTTTATGTTTTTAAAATACTTTTAACAACCTAATTTCAATGAACTATATCATGTAGCGTCTATAATGAATAATACAAGGTGAAATTTTGAAATTAATAATTTATCACGCGTTATGGTATTATTTTAAATAAGCTAAATACAGACAATAGACTTCTACTCGTAGGTGTCAGTACACTGTATATTGGGGAAAATTTCTGTTTAGTAACCGTGTTAACATTTTTTGTCGTGAATAGGTAAAAACTGTATAGATAGTCTGCCAATTAAACTAACTCGGTAAATAATGCAGATTGTTATCAATCAGTTGACATGTTGTTGACAATTTACATTAAAATAGTAAATTCTTAGAAGAATTCTGCAAGAAATTAAAAACTAATTGCTTGCAGAATTAAAAATGAAATATTTATTTAGGCCCACCGAATTGAGATTTTAATGATGATCGGTTACGGGGAGAATTGTAGAAGTCAAGTAGCAAACTTATTTAATCAGAGGTATCCTCAGTTACCTAATATTTCACAAGGTACTGTGTCTAAAATTTACGCACAATTCAGAGAACTTGGACATATCAAACCATTAAAAAGAAAATCGAATTTCATTGAAGATGAAGTGAAAGTGGATATTTTGCTAAGTGTCGCAGAGAATCCAACGTCAAGTTCATGTTAAATTGCACGTCAAAATAATGTGAGTCACACAACTGTCCTAAGGTGTCTCCATGTAGAAAACTTCATCCATATAAATTGACATTTGTGCAGGAGCTAACACAATTATTTTTTCTGATGAATCAACGCTTACATTGAATGGAGAGGTAAACTGACAAAAATGTAGATATTGGTCAGCGGAGAAATTTCATTGCATGCGTGAGACACACACTCAATATCCTCAAAAGTTGAATGTTTGGTCAGGTATTATAGGAGATCATATTATTGGTCGTATATTTATAGATGATAATTTGACAGCGGAAAAATATTTAAGCATGCTAACAGACGATGTTCTTCCTTAGTTGGCTAACTTGGCTATCCCAATCCAATAGATCCGACTCTACCGCATGAAACTGTCTGGTTCCAGCAGGACGGTGCAACAAACCATTATGCTTTAATGGTGAGAAATTACTTAAATGAAATCTTCTTCAATAAGTGGATTTGATGAAAGGGACTATTGAGTGGCCAGCTAGGTCGCCAGATCTTCGCCTTTGGATTTTTTGTGGGGTTATCTCAAGAATAAAGTATATACAACACAATCAACTAGGTATCATTGAAGACCTCAAAAAGAAAGGATAACTACAGAAATACGGAATATTTCACCTCAAACTTTAAACAAAGTTCGAAACGAGTTTTATAGGACACTGTGTTATTGGCAACAACAAGGTGGAGAACATGTTGAGCATTTATTTTATTGTAATCCAATCAATTACCTCGGGTATTCTATGAATTCATTGTCTTGAACAAAATACCTAATTTCAAACTTTCACCTTAGACTATTCATAATAGACCCTACATGATATAGTTCGTTGAAATCAGGTTGTTAAGTAGCTTTTAAAAACATGAAAATATACAGGGTGTTTCATTTAAAATACAGATTATGCACTATGCCAGACTTGCATTGATCACCCTGTACATTCAAATTTATGTCTAAAAAGCGTACATTTAAATTTAAAAGTTAAGGTATCCCAACGTTTTTTATTATTTCCTAAAATAAGGAAACAAACAATTTTATTCCATAAGTGGTTTCCACACTGTATATATGAAAAGATATATATATATATATATATATATATATATATATATATATCTTTTCACTTAAAATGGGTACTCATTATCTTCATTTCCCTTTCTATGGCTAGTGAGATTAGCCTTTGTCTATTATCATTGCTTTTTTCATTTATTCTTTCTTTATCAATGCTTACTTTCGCTTCCTGTGATTTTCTTGTACACCTCTTTTCTTCTCACCTTTGCATTTGTATCTCATATAATTATTATCAGTATGTCTCGTCTCGGTACATTATCCAAAACGGTTTATATTTCCTCGTAGACAGCATCTTTAGTTCTTCCTCATTTTCCTCTGTGGGTGCGTGAATATTTATAATACATATGTCTCTTCTCAGTCGTATGGCACGTAGTCTATCGGATTTTGCTATAAATACAGTTACTTCATCTTTTAGTGTGTTGTTAACCAAAAATCCCACTTGAAATCTCCAACTTTGGCCCATTTACCACTAGATATAGGTATTTCTTGCACAGCAATAATATCTATTTTATATCTATTTAGTTCTCTAATTACAATTTTCATTGTTTCCGCTTCATATATCCCCCTAAGATTTCAAGTGGCTATATTAACTAGGTTTACATCATTTCTATTTTTTTCTATTTTTCTAGTACTCTTCTCATATCCATAATCATTGCTGGGTCAGTAGTCACAAAAACATTCTCCTCTCTTTCCTCTTCTACTTTTTTCTTTATCTTTTTCACTAAAATCAAATATAAAAAACATAAATTCGACAAAACTAAACTACTATCAACAAACACACAAATCTGTAATTTTCTGGAACAATCCAGGAATTTATCATAATCTGAAAGGATTGCAAAAACCATAATGATAATAGAAATGATGATCATCAATAATCTTTGATTCGGTTAAACCAACGTAAACTTTTTATCACTTGAGTCTTTTATATTACACGGATGAATGACGTAAAGAAAAAAACCAAAACAAAAACAATAAACAGGATATCAGTCTCTCTAGAAACTTAACAGCTTAATAACAAGTTTCGTGAACGGTTGTATACAATGTAATAAAGTTATTTCATTATGTTTTATGTTCCTACAAAGAAGTTAGTTTCTATTTATAAAGCTTATAAGATGTATTCGAGGCTTAACATTTAATCGTATAGTCCTGACGGTAATTAAATAGAGGAAATGTTTCTAGTTGCCGTAAGCTTTATTAAATGTTGGTATTTAATTTTGAAGTTTTAGGTTTTTTGTGGAGTGGTGGTAACGTTTGCTCAAAATATAGAACTTGTTGCTTGGATCGTTTACACGAAATATGTGATAAAATAAATGGAAAGCAATATGGTGTTGATTATGAAGCTAATGTTTCTTTACATTATAATAATATGGTCTTCACGATTGGCAGTCGTTTGTACCAGTGGCGGCTCGTGGCTTGAGAGACGAGGTCGGCAAGGTATTTTTTGTCTCCTCAGATAGGTGTATAGTACATCCACTAATAATTTTCCAACATAAATATGCCTCACTCTGATTTCAAAGAGACCGCCTTTCAAATCAAGGTTGTCAGACATATTTCCTAAAATTCCTAAGGTTATATTTAAAAAATATTCTCTATTCTCTATTCGTTATTATTCAATTGCTAGTCAACGAACGACACTCTTAAAAAATAATATGAACATATTCTCAAAAAATATATCTATATAAATTAATTAACTAGGTACTAATATTTCCATGGACTCTTCACTAATGAATTAAAGCAACTGTGAACTTTGTATATATAACTTATACTCTAAGTAATTTTCGAATATCGGCAACATTGTAGTCTGGACAGAATTTCGAGGTGATTTCGATGTTCGGTCTATATCGACGTTGCCATGTTGGTGAATTTAGCGGTAATACTCTTATAGATATAATGATCGACTTTTAAGAAATCAGACAACTTTTAAGAATCCAAGTTCTGAAAAACGGTTTCAAGAATTGTATTATTTTTTTCCAAATTTTATTGATTTTATACCTTACCTGGAAACATGAAAAATTGCAGATATATTAATTATGGTATTAAAGTTACATTCAATAATTTTAAACTTGGCAACAGCGAAGCGCATCGCAATAAATCTTGATGGAACACCTGTTTGTCTGGCTATATGACACCCTAAATAGTTCATTTTGCAAGCAGCTATCAGAGGCGGATAATAAGGTAAGTAATATTATATTTTTCTAGGATGGCATTTTGGAGACCATTTGATACGAATGATCAAGATGCATCAACTTCTGTGTTATCAATAGATAATGACAATTATGTTAATGACAGCCCCGAATTAAAAAATAAAGATTTGCACGTACAATCCCAAAGAATAGTTTTAAATATGTATGAGTGTTTGAAAAAAGAAAATATTTTGATGGCTGATAATGCAATTGTTTCGAGAATTCATGTATTAACAAAAATCGGGTATAAGACGATATATACAATTATTAAATTAGGCATTGTTACAGATCATTCCTTAAAACGAAAGCGACCAAATAAAAAATTGGGTAGGATTGACACTGCTGCAAAAGACGTTATTCAGCGAACAGTTTACAATTTTTACAAAGAAAATAGAGTGCCTACTTTAGAACTGATTCGTGAAAAATTG
The DNA here is from genome assembly GCA_918026665.1 of Diabrotica balteata. NCBI lineage: Eukaryota > Metazoa > Arthropoda > Insecta > Coleoptera > Chrysomelidae > Diabrotica > Diabrotica balteata. The sequence continues at coordinate 128,280,225 of OU898279.1, forward strand.
AGAGATTTCCCTGAATATAATTATACATCTTTGGAAACACTGCGCGAGATTTTGATAAGTTGTGGATTTAAATATAAGAAATTAGATAATCGAATGGTAATAATGGAATCTCGGCGTATTGTTGAACTTCGACGAGAGTATTTGAGTAAAATAAAACAGTATCGTAATTCAAACAGAAACATAATCTATTTAGATGAAACCTGGTTCGATACGCATGATGTTGTCAAGTACGGCTGGGTTGACAACACAAACAAGTGTGCATTAAATACACCCTGTTCACGAGGAAAACGTGTTATTATTCTTCATGCCGGAAGCAAAGATGGTTTTGTATCTAATGCATTGCTATTGTCGGCCAAAAATATAACAAAGTCTTCTGCCGATTATCACGAAGATATGACAGCCGATTTATTTGAAAAGTGGTTTGTTGAACAACTCTTGCCCAATATTCCGCCGAATTCAGTGATTGTTATGGATAATGCGTCGTATCATTCCCGCATATTAAATAAAATACCTAATAATAACACGAAAAAGGACGAAATTTTAAAATTTATGGAACTTAAAAATATCACTGTTCCTAAAAAGATTCCAGTAAAAAAAGAATTTTATTGACACCATTTGCAGCAGGCACGGCCATACTCTTTTGCGATTACCTCCATACTATTGCATTTTTAATCCAATTGAAATGGTTTGGGGTACCGTAAAAAAACGATTGCGAAAATATAATCAGTCACCAACATTAAGCGCAGTGGCCATTGAGAATATTCGAGAAGTAATTAGTGGCATTAATAGCGATGTGTGGAAAAGTTGCGAAGCTCATGTTGTAAAAATAGAAAATGAATATCCTGTTTTACCGGCAATAGCACCAATAGTTATACAACCTGGGAACGATTCGACTTCAGAAGACTCTGACGATTCTTTTTAGTCCTTCTAATTAATTTCTTTACAGCTATCGCGATGCATCTTGAACACTAGTATTCATTATTATACAGTGTGTCGCATTTAAGATGAAGACACCTCTATATATCAGCTATCAAAATACATACAGATTAGAAATTTTGCAGTCATACATGTTGATAGTGCACATATTTTTAAGATAGTTAGTTATCTGAAATTTAAATTTTAAACGCGGCTTACTGCGAATCCACAAACAGGGTAAATTTTCGATATTTTGCTTCGCGTTAGAGAAATCGGAAAAACTTATTTGGAAAAGTTATTCCACTTATTGTAACCGCACATTCCAAAATTCATGACAAAATTCGCAATTTTAGTTTTTCAGTATTATTTGTAATCTCGATCCTAAATCTACAATTGGCTGTCTAAAGATGCATCTCGGGACAGCCAACTGTCCGTTTTAGAATCCTGACTACAATTGAAGAGCTTATTTCCAAAGTGTCTTAAATCCATATAATGAAATCCATGAAATTACAGATTTTCATACAAATTTAACATACAAATTATACAATTTTACAATTTTCATATGCACTTTTAAATGGCAAATAAGAAGTTGTTTTGGTACATATAACTTTATTTTAGACTTGAAGAAATCTATAAAGTTTAAAAAAAGAAAATTAAAAAAATCGAAATTTTGGATTTAAGACACTGGAAATAAGCTCTTCAATTATTGAAAAAAGTAAAAGTGCGAATTTTGACATAAAACTTTGTTATGTGGGGTTATAATAATATTTGGAACATCTTTTCCAAATAACTTTTTCCGATATCTCTAACTCGAAGCAAAATATTGAAGATTCACCCTGTTTGTGCATTAACAGTAGGCCGTGTTTAAAAATTAAATTTCAGTTGATTATCTTAAAAAATGTGAATTGACAACCTGTATGACTGTGCAAAATTTCAAATTGGTATTTATTCTAATAGCCGAAATATAGGGGTATCTTCATCTTAAATGCGACACACTGTATAGAGTCAGAACAAAAAAAAACAAAAAACAAAAAAAAATATAAAAACAAAAAAAAAAAAAATAATAAAAACAAAATGAAAAAAAAACTAACTTTATATTCTTACTAACATACCTAACCCTTTCCTTTCCTGGCAAGGAAGGCTCATACCTCCTCGTGGTCCTTGCTGGACAGACAATATTTTGAGATTTTCTGTCCTTGCTGGATAGACAATCTTTTAAAATTTTCTGACAGAATGAACCATTATTTACAGATAATTGTAAAAAAATATTATGGTTTATGTAAAAACTAAATAATAAGTCCAATATTCTTATAAATCACTAAAATTAACAAGCTTTAATTTGAAAGAATTAATTTGTTATTTATTAGATGTTGTGAGCCCGCTCACATTTGAAAAAAAAAACTGATTCTGTCCTTTGAAGATTCCTATTCAAAAATACCGCGTTTAAACAAATCGAAGGTTGAAGGGTGCCGGACATTTTTGCCGGAAACAATTCAAATTCAAAAGATCTCCTTTTTCTGCTACGGAAAATATTACCCCAATTTCTCACCAAAATCAATGTCGAGACTTTAGTTTAAATACTCTTGAATCTCAAAAATACTCATTTACATATTTTTCAAGCCTCGAAAATGCATATTAGGTATCGCATTTTTCGGATTTTAAATCGCCTATATCTCCAAAACTATTAACTTTTGAGAAAAATGACATAGATCTTATTTAGAGTCACCCAAAAACCTAAAAAATATTTTTTGGAGCACAAAAGGTGATATTTTGAATTTGTTTAAAAAATTGTTCTGTAAAAAAAATTTTCCTGAATATAATTATGTAAAAATTAATAAAAATTATGATTTTTCTTGAAATATGCGTTTGATGAACTGATCCCTTTTCTTAATTTCCACGCCAATGGTCGGCATTTGCATCAAAGAAGCTCAAAAGCCGCCACTTGGAAAATTGACTTTGGAAAAAGTATAATAAAGACTTAAATAATCATAGAAGGTTTTTTTTTTAAATTTAGAACCTAAACATGTTTATAAATTAATTATTCTAGTTTACGTTGTTTGAAAGTAGCAAAATGGGTTATAACGTCATCGTAAAATTTATTAGAGTTTGGGAGAGACTTTAAAAGTTTTTTTTTTCAATTGACATTTGAGACAAGCTTTACTTTCGGTCTTGTTTCATGGTGTTTCGACAAAACATTTTGATTCTTTTGAGATAAGAGAAATCTCGTTCATTTGAGGCAGAAGTTGGTGGTAATGAGAGAATTATAAAATTATACATATCTTGTAACTTATCTCACCTTTCGAAAATATTTCGATTAGCATTAAAACTTTTAATTCATTTTTTATTTTGTTAAAGAATGATGGATAATTTTTAATTAACCTGTCTTATATATATCTTAGAAATTCTTTGGCGTAACTTTTAAATTTTGAATCGTCAAAGAGGTCAAAAAATTGCAAAACTTCAAAATTCGAAAAACGAGTATCTATTTGCATAATAATAGTTTCCAAAATTTTAAAAGATACTCCTTTTTCGAGATCTGTTTCTGTGTCATGCCTTTGTCTTTTTTTTTGGGGGGGTTCGGAAATATCAAGCGAATCCAAAACGTCGCTGCCTACTGGAAATTACTATCATTACGAAAATCTCTGAGATTTTGCACTAGTTTTGTTATTCTATTTTTGGAATAAATACTGTCAGTTAACCGATTTTGAACAACATTGAATATTAAATCGGTTTGGGTAAACACTTTCCTAAAAATATTTAAAAGTATGTTAAAAGAGTAATCATTTAATAAAGTTTTCAAACCTATTGCTTCACGGATCGAGATATCATCACTTTCAAAATCGTCGCATTCAATAATAAAATCAAAAACTTTCAAAAGCTGTTCACGAAAATCTGCTACAGTGAAAACTAACCGAGATTTAAAATTCCATCACGTCTGACAAACTGTTAGAATTGTTTTCGAAACAAACTTTTCTAAAACATTAGTCTGTTTAGGCGAACTTGAGAAAAATGAAGCAAATCCGCTTAAACTGCCAAAAAAAGACGACATTCTTTAATTTTTTTACATGTATCCTGCAAAACTAAATTCATTCTATGCGCATGACAGTGAATAAATAAAGCTTGCGGTGCAATAGTTTTAACTTTTGCCCGGAGACCATTCAATTCACTAGACATCACGGCAGCGCCGTCATAATTTTGCCCTATCAATTTATTTTTGATATTAAAAAATTTTTATCTGTCCGTTAAAACACAAAAAATTTATTCTGCCTTATAGCTTTTATTCACCTCTATAAAATCGAAAAAGCTCTCATAAATATTACCACCTAACGCGTATCGAACAACAATTGATAATTGTGAATGGCATGATATGTCGGTAGTTTCATCTACTTCTAGTGAAAAGCAAATGGTTTCATAAATCTCAGATTCAATAACGTTACTTAAAATATAACTAATTGATTCTATTAATTCATTCTGGATTGTTTTAGATACACCGCTAAATGTCTTCAAATCAGAAAGTAAATTAGAAAATTCCAAATCGTATTTCTTAAACATCTTTATTACTTCTCTATAATTGCCTTGATTTAACGAATGCTCCGATTCATCGTGTCCCCTAAATATTAATTCCTGACAACTTAAAAAAATTACAATATTAATTAAATAACGTAAAACTGCTTGATTATTTTTTACAGTTTCGCTTTAATAGCATTTTCACTTTGGGCATTATCTAACGAAACATAAATATATTGTTTTTCAAATAAATCTAATTTAATCTGGCTGTATGTATTATCTTTCAAAATATCATGTTTATGTAAAGCCCTAAATAATTCCTTTAAATTATCGTAACCAGATTCACACCACGGATTTTGATGCACCTATTTGTCGAAAATAAAATGCAAGGCCAACAGAAAAGTTTGTTTTTTATTTCACTCCCGGTAAGCCATGAGTACTTTCTATACCAATTAGCTGAAAATGATCTATCACTTTCCCTTCCCCCTCTGTACTAATATTTATAAGCCGGGTCATTTTAGGCAAAGAACGCCCCATATTTTTAATAACAATTTGTTTTTGGTATGGAATAGATCAAAACCCATTTTGCAAAATATTATTTACAATATCAGATTTATCAGTACTTACAGTTTCTCCCATGGCTTGCATTTTTTAGGTTAATTTACCTGAATTTGTTTAGACATTTATTAAAAATAACATTCAATCCCGCGCCCGTAATGTACAGTTCGCGACCAATCACCAATCCAAATGAAACATCGGCAAATTTAAATTTGCCGTACTTGGTAATTAAGTTCATATGGAAAGAAATGTATATTTGGTTGCTGATCAACCAATATTCCGTTGATTTTTACAAGTAAATCGGTTAAGGTTGGTATCGGCTTGCCGAAAAAACAAAACGTGTCTTTTTAAGAATTCACAGGCGGATGGATGTCTCCGATATCGGATCATCAATTTGAAAGTGTCCACGCAGGGATCACTTAACGCTCAGATTGGACGAATCCTTTTAAAAACCATGAATAAAATTTAGTCTGGTCGAATTCTTTTAAAAACCATGAATAAAATTTAGTCTTTATTATCTCACAGATATTTTTTTATTTCACAAAAACAAATGACATCAACTGATTACCTGCCACAATTATTTATTGAAATACTGATTAAATTAAATATTAAAAAAATCTATAATATCTATAAAGGTGTGTTAATTTGAAATTTTTTTGAAATTGAAACGTCAATAAACGTATTTTTATCTTTAATTGTGGCTTATTCCCAGTTTAATAGTAATTAATTTACAATGCCACAAGAAAATAGCTTCAGAACAATATAAAGGTGTGGGTCGGCACTGCCGACCCTGACCGGCCGCCACTGACCTCTTGTTGTCGGTTCGCTCAAATCTGCAAAGGTCCAATTTAGGAGTCGGTTCAATATAGGCAACCATACTCTATCAATATTAACAAATTTATTTAATGTGCAGAATGTAACGAGTACATTGTAAATCTACAGTTTAATAAAAAAACGTTTGAGGGGAGTGTATGTTCAACAGTACCTAGACGCAACGGTCTTCAGGATATATAGTTACGAGTGACGCATTTGTAAAAAAATATTTGCATTTAAATATTTTCTTGTCATAACTAAATTAACTTATTATCGTAACTAACTCAACAAATATTTCTATATTGTTTTATTTTATTTTAAATAACCTTGATCCTCTAAATTGACAAAAATTTCTAATTTGCAATTTAACAGAAATCGATCCAAAATAAGAACTTGCTAATGTGATTCGTCCAAATTGCTATACACCCAAAACTTGCTATTAGTCAAATCAATTCCAGACAGGTTTTTTACTCGACTTATCAGTGAAATTAGTTTTAAGGTCTTTCATTTTTATTGGTGAAGCAATAATTTTGGGTACGACTGTGTATTACTGGTCATACCACCAACGAATAGCTGCTGAATGTATTGTTTTTTTAAAGGTGTGTCAGTAATTAAGCTGAAATATTATTTGATAAAACAATAAACCAATAAAAAAACAACGTGTCTACAAGGCGTGTAATTTACTTTTTCTACTCTCTTACTAGTAAATTGTATATTACCTACTATTTGGATGCTAAGTAAATGCATCATAACAGATACTGACACGTAATGACTAGCACGTAATAAAAAAAATTACGCTTCAGTTCTATAAAAATGTGTAATATCACATAAGCCTCGTAAGTCAGTTGGTCGAGTTACCATGGAAACGAATTAACAGACGTTATTTTGACAGATTAAAAATTATTAATCTGTCATTGTCAATATAGTGGTAATTTAATTTTAATTTTTATAAACGAAAATAATGGTAGAAAAAGTATAGTACACAACTTGAGTTGTAAGCTTATTACATGCTTGTAAAATTACTGCGCTCGCCGCTACGCGGCTCGCGCGCAACTTTTTTACTCGCATGTAATAAGCTTCTTACAACTCTCGTTATGTAATATACTATTACTTGCTTTATACTTACTTTACAGTTAGAAATATGAAAATTTTTTTTAATGAATGATATATTGTTGGTTTACAGACAATATACAGTAAGTAAAAATATGCACGTCTGTATAGTTGGGCTTAAAAAATTATATATTAAATTTCATTTTGAACAAACTAGCTTTATAATGAATTAGATATTATTATACAGGGTGAGTTTTTCGTGCGACATAGGTCGATAATTCCATTGTGGTACAAGATACCCAAAAAACTTATTTAGAAAAATTGGTGGTATAAAACGTGGTATAGAAAAAATACAATGGGACACCCTATATATTTTTTCATATTTATATTCCTCTCATAATTCTTGTCCTTATTGGGCTTTGTATTACGATATAGTGTATTTAACAAGGTACGACCATTTTTATTTTGAAATCCCTATGAAATCACCACCTTTTATATAAATAAGTAATGCATCAACAATTATTTATTTTATACAATAAGGCAAACAATATGTTGCAGTTTTGAAATTAAGTTTAACTGAAAAATCATTGACTAAAATTTGTATACAGGGTGAACAACAAAACAAAATTACCATTTTCTCAATTTTTTTAAATGGATCACCCTGTATTTTATTTTATAGAAATATTGTATTTATTGTATTATGTTATATATTATTGTATTATGTTAACAAAAAAAGTAAAACATCTTATTATGGACTTCAAACCAATAAGTCCAAGAATATGTTACCTAAGAATAAGAGGTAAGTTTTTTAACATCAGTCTCATAAATGTACATGCCCCAACCGAAGACAAAGAAGAGGATGTCAAAGATCAATTCTATGAGGAAGTAGAGACCATCTACGATAGATGTCCCAGAAACGACATCAAGATCATAATTGGAGATCTTAATGCAAAAATAGGGAAAGAAAATATATATAGTCCATACATCGGAAAATGCAGCGCTCATGACGTCACTAACGACAATGGAAATAGAATAATAGGATTTGCAGCATCCAAGGGCATGGTCGTTGGAAGTACCTACTTCCCCCATAAGAATATCCATAAAGTAACATGGACGTCGCCTGATGGTACAACCAAAAATCAAATAGATCACATCCTAATAGAAACCAGGCACTTCTCTAATCTAATGGATGTACGTACTTATCGTGGAGCTAATATAGATTCAGACCACTTCTTAGTAGGCGCAAAAATATGAGCAAGAATCTCAAATGCAAAAAAAGAAAAGGGTAAGAAAAGTACTCGCTACAATTTAAAACTCTTGAAAGAGCCCCGTGCACTAGAAAGGTATCAAAATTACCTTGAACATGAAAGCACAACAGATGAGAATTTAACAGCTAGCGAGCAATGGGATATATGTAGAAGAACAATTAAGGAAGCGGCAAACAACGTCCTAGGACCAGAAGAATCCACTCCACGCAACAGTTGGTTCGACGATGAATGTGAAGATATCACTAAAAGAAAAAATTATGCATATAAACTTATGCAACAAAGAAGAACACGGGATAAGGAGCAAATGTACAAAGATCTTAGGAAGGAGGAAAAACGCATACATCGAAGGAAAAAGCGGACCTTCGAAAACCAGATTATGCAAGAGCTTCAATCATTAAAGGGGCAAAATGAAACTAGAAAGTTCTATAATATCCTAAATAAGACAAGAAAAGAATTTAAACCACGGCTGACGATGTGTAGAGACAAAAATGGACATATAGTTAGTACCGCTGACGCAGTACAAAGCAGATGGGTTGAGCACTTCAAAGAACTACTTGGTACCGAAGTGGAAAATGATGCGCCACCCCAAAGACCAAGAAATAACACTCACGTAGAACCTCCTTCAATATTTGAAGTGAAAGACGCAATCACACGACTCAAAAATAGCAAGTCCCCAGGAGTGGATTGTATCCCCGCAGAGCTCATCAAACATGGAGGTAACAGCATTATGCACCAAATTCACAACATAATAGTCAAAGTCTGGAAAGAAGAACAAATGCCAGAGGAATGGTGCACTGGAATCATATGTCCACTACACAAAAAGGGAGATTTGTTGGAATGTAAAAATTATAGGGGTATAACTCTTCTGAATACAATGTACAAAATATTCTCCAACACCCTGTACAGCCGTTTAAGTACGTACGTGGAAGAAATCCTTGGTGAGTATCAAAGCGGTTTTAGGCCAGGTAGGTCAACAATTGACCAGATTTTTGTGCTACGTCAAATCTTAGAAAAAACCAATGAATTTAATATTGACACGTTCCATCTCTTTGTGGACTTTAAGTCAGCGTATGATAGCGTCCTAAGAGGTAAACTATACGAAGCCATGAATGAACTTAACATTCCCCATAAATTAATAAGGCTCGTAAAAACAACTATGAGTAAAGTGATCTGCAGAGTGCAAATACAAGGCGATATGTCACAAGCGTTTGAAACATATGCAGGGTTACGGCAGGGAGACGCGCTGGCGTGCCTTCTCTTTAATATAGTGTTAGAAAAGACTATAAGAGATGCCGAGTTACACAATAGGATAACAATCTTTAATAAATCAACGCAGATTATGGCGTACGCTGACGATTTGGATTTGATTGCACGTACTACACGAGGACTTAAAGAGATGACTTCCACCTTCTTGACAGCCGCACAAAATATGGGCCTTAAAATAAACGAGGAAAAAACCAAAATGCTAGCATCTATTCCAAATAACAGAGATAGAGCTAGAAACGCCGAACAAAACTTCAGTATAGACCAATATAATTTTGAGGTAGTAAATAAGTTTACATATTTGGGTTCTCTCATAACAAACGATAATGACACATCTGAAGAAGTTAAACGGAGGGTACTGCTAGCAAACAAATGTTATTTTGGACTAAGCAAGCAGCTAAAAAACAGAAACTTAAGCCAGAAAACCAAACTAATAATCCTATATCGAACACTCATCCTACCAGTGCTGACATATGGGTCAGAAACATGGACCATCTTCAAAACAGACGCAAATCTTCTGCTCGTCTTCGAAAGGAAGATACTAAGAAGAATAATGGGCGCATTCTGTGAGAATGGTATTTGGAGAAGGCGATATAATTTCGAATTGTACGAGAAATATAAAAAAATAGTAAATGGTAGAGATGTAATATCCTTCATAAAAATAGACAGGCTTAGATGGGCTGGACATGTGTCAAGAGCAAATGAAAATTACCCACCCAGACGAACTCGATTATCGGTCCCAGTGGGAAATAGGAGTAGAGGCAGACCACGACTGAGATGGAGGGACGGTGTGGACGAGGACGCAAGGAAAATCGGCGCGGCAAATTGGCAACGGTTGGCGATGAACAGAAACGACTGGCGAAATAGACTGGGGAAGGTCAAGGCTCAACTAGAGCTGTAGCACCACTGATGATGATGATGATTGTATTTATTATACTTTTTTTATATTTTTTGATCCCCTTGCCCATACCTAAACTCATTATTTTCCGAGATATTTTTAGTTTTCTTCAAATTTCGTAATACATTCAATTTTTGTAAGTAAACATTTTTTTTTATTTTAACATATAATCAACCACGCAGGGTTATTAGTGGAGTAACATACACAAGAATTCATTTTATTTACATTAAATAGACGTATATAAACGTAAATCTTTTAAATAATTTATTACATGGTCAGTGTTTATGGTTAATGTGGTTTTGATGTCATCAGAGATTCCATATTTTCTTCTTGCTTCTTCGTGGTACTGGCAGTCAATCAGAATATGCTTCACCGTCAATGGGAGAGAACAGTTTCTGCAGATTGGAGAAGATTCTTTGTTGATTAAGAATTTATGGGTCAGTGCAGTGTGTCCAATTCTTAGTCAGTTAACTATGACTTGGTCCCTTCTATCGGATGGATTATTCAAGATGGTCTTCACAAGGGGATAAATCTCATATAGTTTGGTTCCTGAATCTTTCCAGTAGTCTTGCCATATGTTCATACAGTGGTCTTTAATTAGGTTCTTGAGATCGGAGTATGGGTAATTTCTTGATTTGTTTGTGTATTGTGAGTTTATTCGACTTGTGTTTGCTAGGCTATCCACTTTCTCATTTCCAGCTATTCCTACATGCGACGGTACACAGATAAATGCTACCTCTTTTCGATTTGATTGAATTATATTTATCTCATTTTTTATAGCCCGAAATATTGGATTTGTAGGGTATATTTGTTTTACACCTAATAGAGCATTTAATGAGTCAGTGATGATGACACATTTATTCTCCCTATGCGTTTTGAAGAAAATTAAGGCTTCCAAAATGGCTGTGGCCTATATATGGATATAGTATGAGAAGTATATTTACAATAGTATGCAGCAGCTTGTCCATCATGAGCTTTAGAGGCATCACTGAAAATTTGGAGATAATTAGGATAATGAGATATCACTTCGGAGTACAAGTGTTTAATGAAAATCGGATTTGTAGTTGATTTGGGGTATTTTATGAGGTATTGAAAAATAGGGATTGTTTGATGCATAGTAATAAAAATTATGCCGATTCACCGTTCCATTTTTGTGAAATATAGCCTCATCTTCAAAAAGCACATTATAAAAAAAATGATCTCTTTACACTTACTGCTGAGACCATTGACAAAAAGCTAATCTGTGTTGATAATCATCGACTGTCAATTTTTGATGTAACTGTATGCGGTAAGGATGCAGTTTATGTTTACGAAGGATTTTTGCCGCCGAAGTTTGACTGTCATGTTGACGTGAAATCACAAGTGTTGATGTGGGATCTTCAGTAGTAGTTATCACTACATCATATTCCTTTTCTTCAGAGAACAGTTCTGGTTCTCTTATTTTTCAACTTATATACAACTGACCCAGTGCGAACAAAACGATCCATTAATCTTTCAAAAGCTCTTGCATTTGGCTTCTTTCGTTCAGGATATCGCTCGTGATATATTCTGAATGCAAGTAAGCAATTTCTCGAACTTTCTCCCAATACCCAGATCATATATGTTAACTCTTCTATAAAAATATTCATTCTTAACAATAAAGACCAGCCACACAGACCGCTTAAAAAGGTAAGAATAGGAAAACTGTTATTTCCAAAGCCAATCGTATACGGTTTAATAATTTGAAAACTGTCATTTTTTCAAAGCCTACTATTTTTCCTTTGTAACTTACCCAATCGGCAGTTAGAAATGTTTTATTAAAAATTTCTGGCTTAGAATACTGTTGATATTATCTACAATCTATAAATTGTTACATCAAATGTATATTGTTTTGTTTTTTTGTTTTATGTAAGTTATTTATTGAATAAAAATAATCTTGTTATACGATCTTGTTTTGGAATTAAAAAAAGACGTGCAAAGATATGGCAATAATTTTATTTTTGCATGAAAGCCTGTACCTTAATCTACTTTCCTAGATAATTTCCGTGAGTATTGAGGCACTTGTCAGAACGTGGCACCAGTTTTTGAATACCCTCCTGATAAAATTCTGCCGCCTGACTTGTTAACCACTGCATCACAAATGTTTTGACTTGCTGACCGCCCAGGTGTTTCTTCAGGTGCAGGAACAAATGGTAGTCGCTGGGCGCCAGATCAGGGCTGTATCGTGGATGATCTAGAGTTTCCCATTTAAATGATTTGATGAGATCTTTGGTCTGATTAGCCACATGTGGACGGGCATTGTCATGCAACAAAACGATAACCTTACTCAACTTGCCACGTCTTTTGTTCTGGATTGCACGACGCAGATTTTTCAACGTCTCACAATAAGACGCTGCATTGATCGTCTCATTACGAGGCAGAAACTCCACTAGCAATACTCCTTTTCTGTCCCAAAAAACTATGCACATGATTTTCCGGGCAGAAATTGTTTGCCTCAACTTAACTTTTTTGGGTGATGATGAATGTCGCCATTCCATGGATTGTTGTTTCGATTCTGGTGTGACGTAGACCACCCACGTTTCGTCACCAGTAACAATTTGGTCTGAAAAATATTCACCTTCACTGTGGTACTGCTCAAGGAAAGTCAATGCACTGCCTAAACGTTGGGATTTGTGCAAATCCGTCAACATTTTTGGAACCCAACGTGAACACAATTTCCGGTAATTCATGTTCTCGGTAACAATGCGATACAAAACACTACGAGAATACTGAGGAAAGCAGTCGGACAATGATGAAAGTGTAAAATGTCTGTTTTCTCTCACCTTTTCGTCCACTTTCTGCACCAAATTTTCATTAACGACCGAAGGACGCCCACTCCGTTTTTCATCATGCACATTTGTGCGGCCATCTTTAAATGCTTTCACCCATTTCCTTACCATTCCATCACTCATAATGTTTTGTCCGTAAACTCACCATGATGAGTTTTAGCACATTTAGCACTAAGAAATCGTATAACAGCCCGTACTTCACAATCAGCGTGGCTCACGATTGTTGGAGACATCTTAAACACTGGAGTAAACAAGTATACAATGAAGAATCAGACTGTAATGGCGTCAGTGCGTAGACAAGAGATGTAGGTAACCAGCGCTCATGCGCGGAACGCCGACCGTAGCGCTGCGGCGGCGGAATCGCAAAATGGTACTTACTTAAAAAACATGCCTCGTATTATTATACAAAACATATTATCTTGCACGAATTTTAGGAATCTTGTATTTCATTAAGGAAATATGATATTTTTATAATATCATATTTATTGATACATGTATTGCATATTATTATGGTTTAAATTTTTTGTTAGGTACTTATTGGATAAAAATAATTTTGTTATAATATTATTACTAATACTCAATACTTACTTCTACTTACAAAAATTAAATGTATTTCCGAAATTTGACGAAAACTAAAAGTATCTCGGAAAATAATGGGTTTAGGTATAGGGAATGGTATAAAAAATAAATCAGTATAATACAATATTTCTAAACAACAAGAAAATATAGGGTGAACCATTAAACAAAATGAGAAAATCGTAATTTTGTTTTGAAGTTCACCCTGTATACAAATGTTTGTCAATGATTTAAATTAAACTTAATTTAAAAACTACAATATATTGTGTACTTTATTATAATAAAATAAATAATAATTGTTTATGAATTACTTCTTTATATACTTGGTGTTGATTTCATAGGGATTTCTAAATAAAAATGGTCGTAACTTGTTAAATACTCTGTATAGTAATGCAAAACTCAATGCTTTAAAAACAAGAGTTGTGAAAAGAATACAAATTTGAAATAATATATAGGGTGTCCTATTTAAAAAAATTATATGTTTGCTATACCACATATTTTCCATTAATTACTATTTAACTGGGAATAAGCCACAATAGCTTCAGAACAATACATATTTTCCAAGTATGGAAAATATCATTTTATACAATAATGAAATTATCGACAGATGTTGTACTAAAAACTCATCCCGTATATGTTTTTTAATCTTTAACTATATTTACATTTATATGAAGTTTGTCAAAGACGTACTATAGACAACAAAGTGGTTTAAAATTTTAATCCTAGTCAAAATTTTAAACCACATTTGTTTCAACTAAATGGTTTATACTTATTTTAGGCAATTTTAAACCTGATGATAAAATGTTTAATTCCGAAAACATTTGTTTTTTTGATGTAGCCCTTTTAAGGGTTATTAAATATACCAATTTACGAAGATTAACCTCTTTTTTGTAATACGTGATATACAGCCAGCTACAGGAATTGTTTTCCTTGTGGATTTTTTTTAACAAAGTTTTTGTTATCTTTTCCGTCACTGAGTGTTACCCCTCTGTCGATAGGCTTTCATTTTAATCGAGAGCTTATCTTTACTTTATTTTGGCCACTTGCTAGCAGGATAAGGAGTTGGTTGAGAGTAATAAGGTTCTAAGTAGATTTTACCATATCTCTGAGACCTTACGGCTTTTATGTGAAACCACCGCCTTAGTAAATTTGCTGTCCTGACCATGCATTTTGACTTTTTTGGTGAAATTATCTTGTTAAATTTTCTTGCATTTATGTTAAATTGGTGATATATCGATGTATATTTTTTTGCCGTCTCTATTTCTTTTTGATGTAAAACTCATTGTATGAGTTTTTTACAGAATACAACTCATTATTATGAGCATACAGCCTCAGTTTGCGTTCACAGTCGGATATATTCCCCCTCAAGGTTATTCTATTTATTTATACTTTTATATTTATATAGAACATCGAATTGTACAAGCACGAAGAGCTATAGCGTTAGAGATGCCACTTTGGAACAGGATCTGTTCTTTTCGAAACAGGTTTTTATTTGGAACATGTTGGAACAGATATTGATTAATAAGGTTTCCTGTTCCAATATAACAGTTTTTTATCACACAACAGACCAGTGTATTTACAATTACTTCAGAGACCGGTGTTGCATTGCTCTGCTTTTATATGGTTGTTGCAGTTCCAGTGGAGTGGAAAGTATGTGCATGCACATAAACCATGATTGTAAACTATGAATTGTCGACTCGCCACAAAACTTCAAACTTTCAAAATATACAACCACAAATACAATGGTCTATTGTTAATGCAACAACCTTTCTGGAACAAATCGAACCGGTACTGAAACAATCCATAACACAGTGTTAGACTTGGAACAGTTTGGAACTGAAGCAGTTTTTTTTAAACAGATAATTTTTGGAACTGAAACAGGTTATAACAATTGTTGAAAAATTAGGCTGATGTAATATAAAAGTTATAAAAACTTACCAGAAAGTAAGATTCATAGCATATAAAACACAACGTTAAATAACATAATGTGATCTGAATTACTGAATGCATTAAAACTTAAAAATTTTAAAATAACTTAAAAATTAAAGAACATGTTACAAAGTTTAGAAAGTAAAAAATAAGACATGTTTGACAAAAAACAGTCATCTTCGCAGGTTTGAATTCAGTCACATCTCACGAACAGAAAGAGGTAGTAGGAGGAACTATTGTTGTTTAAATAGTTCGATGTAACTACAAAAAAAAAACTTTCATCGAACTATTTATAACACAGTAATTTTCATTGTAGACCTTGATAAAGGTGGCAAACAACCACCGAAAGCTCGGATTTCAGAATAAATAGTACGCCTTAGCAAAGCTCTATTTTTTATTGACTACCACACCCAAAAAGAAAAAAGTATTTACATATTTTTTCCAAACTAGTCAAAAAATTTTGGACTACCTTATATATATATATATATATATATATATATATATATATATATATATATATATATATATATATACATATATATATTTATATTTATTTAAACCCAATTCGTCGAGATTGACCAGCGGATGGGAAGTCTACCTTGGCTGTGTTTATTATTCCTTGTTTCTTGTTTCCACTCCAGAATCTTTTTTCTCCGTCGTCCATAAAGAAATCTTGTAACATGTTGCACCCATCTCCATTTCATTATTGTAATGCACTTGAGAACAACGTCCACCTTTTTCTTTCAAAGTATCTCTTCGTTTCTTACTCTATTTCTCAGTGGTAGGCCAACCATTGAGCGCTCTGTTTACTAAACCAAAAATATACAATTATTAAGTGTTACTAAATTTACTTTAATATTATGGTGTACTAGAAAATAAAATCATTACTCATTGTATATTAACTTTTTAGGTGCAATTTCATCTCTATTTAGCATTAGCTAGTTGCATCCTACATACCAGATTATACGTTATACTGTTATTTTAATTATTTAGTTTGTACCTTAGTGTAATACTTGTTAATAAGTGTTGTAACAAATATAGAAGTATAGAAATTTGTTGTTTTTAAATATTGTACAATTTTACTGTATATACACATATATAGCTTTTATATAAACAAGCTTTTAACAGGACATAAAATGATAATTTCGCGTACATTATGAATTGGATGAAAAGTTAGAGAAACAATTTATTATACGAAGGTTTTCATTAAAACGAAGAAGAAAAAGGAATAATTTAGGAAACTTCTTAATTAATATCCTTTAAAGTTACCTTCATATGTATTTGTTGATATCCTTTTAGGATAACTGTATATGTATTTGTAATTTTTAACGAGTTCTCTTTTGTTTTTAAATGCATATTTACAATCTACTTAAAAACAGTACACTGAGTAACTGGTAAATACGATGACAATATTGACTTGATTTGGGTACCGTCCAGCAACAGTTCTCCCTTTTCACCTATGTAACCATATCTTCTAGCCAAGACCTCTTCAGTCTTCGTTCCTCCAATAATGACCGATATAATTCACTGATAATCTGGTTGTGATGCATTGAATTACGAATTTAGACCTTGTTGGCGTGAAGTAATATGACATCTTTTACGATTGGTGCTCCTATCTATCTATCTATCTATCTATCTATCTAATTAGCCTTCTTCGGTCCATCTTTGGACATAGACCTCTCCAATCCTTTTCCATTCTTCTCTGTCTGTTGCTAAAGTCATCCACCTAGAGCCCATGTGCTTCTTGATATCATCTGCCCATCTCATTTGGGGCCTTCCTCTGCTTCGTTTATATTCTCACGCTCTCCAACTTATAAGAATTTTGTTCCATCGGTCTTCTTTTTGTCTTATATTGTGTCCGACAAATCTCCATTTTAATTTTGCAACTTCTTGTCTAACATCTCTCACTTTTGTTTTCTCTCTTATCCACTCGTTTCTCTCTTTATCAATTAGTCTTATGTGCAACATTTGTCTTTCCATTGCTCTTTGGGTTTTTATGATTTTGTCCATGTTTGCTTTTATAAATGTTCGCGTTTGGGAACCATAAGTAAGAACAGGGAGTACTCATTGATTGTATACTTTGGTCTTAAGATGCTGTGGATATCTTTTGTTTTTAAGAATGTAGCTTAGTTTGCCAAATGCCTCCCATGCCAGTCTAACTCGTCTCTTTATCTCTGCTGTTTGGTTCTCTTTGTTAAGTTTTATAGTTTGACTAAGATATATATAATCCTGAACTTGTTCTATTTCATCTTAGGTTGGTGCTCCTAGGTAATTGTAAATGGTTGAATTGCTCACATACCAAGGGGCGTTAGCTATCATACGCAATGTTTTTGATTGGAATTTCTGCAAAATTTTTGTGTTTGAAGGCTTGCTACACCCTTAGAGCTCTACGCCGTAAGTTCATATTGGTTTTAGTATGACTTTGTAAAGTAATATTTCGTTCTCCAATGACAGTTGTGACTTTCTGCCAAATAAACAATTCATTTGTTTCAATTTTATATTGAGCAGAGTTTTTTTGGCGTTAATGTGATGCTTCCAGGTGAGCTTTTGGTCCAAATGCAAACCAATATATTTCACAACATCTCTTGTAGGAAGGCGGGCATTGTTTGGAATAACTTGTATACAATTGCGTCTTTTTTAATTTTCCATTTTGTGAAGCAATTCTCTAATGTATGCAAGTAATTTTGCAGCTTTTCAGATGCTATAGCTGGGTCTTTCTTTGAAACTTAAGGGGCTGTACCATCGGTAAAAGTCACCACTATGACGTCATCTGTAATAGGTATGTCAGCAGTAGAGATTGGGTACAGGAAAACACCGAGATCACTTTCCTGAGAAACTCCGGATTGGATTGAGTGATAGGTTAAGAAATCATTATTGGTTTTTACTTGGGACAAACGTTTGTTAATATAGGACTTCACGATAAGGTACATATCGCTAGATACTAAAGATTTTAATTTATATAGCAAACCGTTGTGCCAGACTTTGTCAAAATTCTGCTGAATATCGAGAAATAGTGAGGCACACATAGTCTTTTCTTCGAAACTTTTCTTGATTTTAATTACTACCTTTTATATAACACTGGTGGATTGTTGAATATTTTTGACGAAAACCAAACTGATGTTCGGGTATTAAGTTCTTAAATGGTACAGCTTTGCTTATTATATTTAGCAGGTGTCTTTCAAATATCATGGACATCAAGGGTAACAAGCTTATCAGACGATAGGAAGAAGATCCTGTAGGTAATTTACCTAGTATTCCAATCATTATAATTTGAGCATATTTCCACTGGATTGGAAAAAGGCTTAACTGTATCATTCTATTTTAGATAATAGTAAGCACGAGAACTGCTTTCCTGGGTAAATATTTTAGGATTCTACCATCGATTAAATCGAACCATAAGGCTCTGTGAGAGTTGGTACTCATTATTATTCTGCGAACCTCGAATGGGAAGAATTATTTTTATTAGAAGTGATAGTTGGTAGGGTGCATCTAAATAGTTCGCTATCATTATCATTTATGTTTTGACCTAAATTTGGAGTAAATGTATTTTCTAAACATTTTGCTAATACATTAGCTTTTTCATTGTCAGTCTGCGCCCAACTTCTATGAGGTTTTCTTATTGGAGGAATTGGTAGTGTCGGTTTCTTAAATTTTTTAGTTGCTCTCCATATAGAGTAGTCATCTGGATTATATAAATTGTTAATATAGAAATTGAAAGTGTCATTACGAGCTTGATTTAGCGCTGACGTTAGCTGGTGTGTTAGTTTATTAGCTGTGTCTTTTCGGGTCGATTTCGGGACCTTTGCCATTCTGCATGCGCTATCCATTTTTTGGTTAGAATTTGTTTGATATGTATTAGCACATCGTTGTCTTTAGAATTACTCTTTTTCCTTATAGAAGTAGATTCCCAACCAGCGTTTTGTATTACAGCCGTTAGCTTTTGTACTGCTAACTGTAGCTTATCAGATTCTTTTATTCGGTGATCTACCGTTATAATCTGGATAATAGTATTTTATGATTTCTCCCAGTTTATTTTTTTTGTTGGATAGTCTTAATGGCTGTTGATTGTATATTATAGTTGTGCTTAATATTATTATTATGGTGCTATGGTCAGAACTTAAGTCAAAACTAGGCTCTATTTTTGAATGTATCTTAAGTAAACCTTTAAATATTATTTAAAGCCAGTACGTTGGTTGATGTGTAGATAAGAAGAATAAATTGTTTTTTTATAATATCGATGTAGGTTTCTACCTTACATTGTAGTTAGTCGTTATTCCCATAGAGTATTTTTGGTATTCTAATTGTCTGCTACCAGAAAGTGTGAACCAAACATTTGGAAGAAGCTATCGTATTCATCAACTAGAATATTATGTCTAGAAAGTAAATAAATAGCTGCGACAATCAATGGCTGATTAAAGTGATCAGAATTTTCGGTGTGGAATAAATGTTTAAAATATGTGTAACAGATGATCTGATTATGGGTAAATATAGCATATGAGTTGATAAAACTAGTATACGATGACATACTGTTAGATCATTTTAATGCTTTATATATGACAGTAATAATAAGGGATTGCCTTGTATCAACATTTATATTATAACAAAAATAAACTAACACAAAAGACTGTCATGAACATCGTACTATAGCACTAATATTTTATAATGTGAAGTTATTTTTAAAATATATTACAATAGAATCTATAGAGGCTTGAAAGTTGAAATTATTTCTGTTCTGATTGTATTACACAACGATGCCTTAATGTGAATAAAAAAAATATAATTGTTTGATAGATTTCCAAAAAGGCTTTCAATAAAGTATGACACTACGAGATCTCCACTTTCTCTTGCTATAAACCAATTTATTTAAAGCCAATATTTAAAGTAAATACTGAGCGAAGATGTAGGTGTTTGTCCTTACACCTTTGTCCTGGTGGCTTTGTTTCGCGCACCAGTAATAGGTCGCTGGTTTTTTCCCTTGGGGAACAAGGTTTTTCCTTAGGGAAATAGGTTCACTTTATATATATATTTCTTTGAAGGACCACCCAGAAAACTGGGAAAAATGAAGATTCGAAAAGAACGTTTGAACAAATATATTTAAACAAATACAATGTATTTTAAACGCCGCTAACTTGCATATGATACACACTTGTCGGTGATACAATATTGACACGAACTATATTGACTGGTTTAAAACACTAATATGCCGCTGGGGCGAGTAGAGCCTGACGCTCCTTCAGTGCTGGAATTTGAACTGATACTGATGGATTTTAACTGCGAACTCATGTCCACTCTCTTCCCTCAATCACAAACATTCCAAAATCTCCCCCCTGACCCCTCGACGTATTAAAAGATATGTTTATTTTTCAAATACCTTTAACTTTCAAACCATTGATAAAAACTACCTGATAAGGGTATTTGTCTCAACTTGCGGAATTTTGGAATGCGTCAGAGGGTAATTTGGAAAATACTAATCCTTTCATTGTTATAATTCTATGAAGGTTTTAGAAACTTGAGTAGAAAGTTATTTAAATGCAAGATAACGGCGCTTTACAGATTATTAATTATTACAAAGAAATTTTATATATCTAAACTAATATACAGTATGATACAAAAATAAACTAAATAATATGATACAAAACTAGACTAAAAATATTAAATATTGTTGTTACGCAACATAGTCCCCCCGTTGATGTGACCTACATCTAAATGAGTATGGGGTAAAGGACATACTTTAACAACAGATCTTATAAATGTTCCGTCTTTAGTTCTTAGTTTTACAGTTCTAACCCTGCCGTCTTTACCTGGCAGTGTTTCGATTACTCTTGCCAGTGGCCATTTTAGAGGAGGAGCGTTATCATCGATTAGGAGTACAAGATCATTGACTTTAATGTTTTCTTGGGGCAGAAACCATTTGGGCTTATTTTGGAGGCGATTTAAATAATCCCTAGACCAACATTTCCAGAAATGCTGCTGAATTTTGCTGCATTTCTGCCACAGTGATAAACTATTTTCGGATTTTGTCGAGATATCTTTTTCTGGATAGGAAGTCATGCTGCTTCCAATGAGAAAATGAGCGGGGGTTAGAAAAGAAAAATCATTTGGACTGTCTGACAATGGACAGAGGGGTCGTGAATTTAAAACAGCTTCTATTTGAGCCAAAATAGTGGTTAATTCCTCAAATGTAAAAATATTATTGCCCATCATCCTTACTAAATGATACTTGCAGCTTTTTATGGCTGCTTCCCAAATTCCACCCTGATGTGGAGATCTAGGTGCAATGAACTTCCACTCAATTAATGTTGAGGCTGCGAATTCTTTTATGGTAGGTAGAACATCCGTTCCCATAAAAAAGTCATAAAGCTCTTTTAACTGATTACGAGCTCCAGGAAAGTTGGACGCATTGTCCGAATAAATGGTTTTAGGAATACCTCTGCGTGAAATGAATCTTTTTAACGTTAGTAGGAATGCTTCGGTGCTAAGACTGGACACTAGCTCTATATGGACTGCCTTAGTAACGAGGCATACGAATACTGCTATATAAGCCTTACAAATGGGAGCACGTCGCAGTTTTGAAGATTTTATTTGAAATGGGCCCCCGTAGTCGATGCCGACATTTGTGAATGGTCGAGAGACCTGAAACCGTTCTTTGGGTAGATCGGCCATTATTTGATGAGCTGGTCTTGCGTTAAATCTGTAACAGTTCTTACATTTGTAGATGATCCTCTTGATTTCTCTTAGTCCATCAAGAGGCCAATAAGTGAGTCTAATATTTGACAATGTATTTTGAGGGCCTGTGTGCAATAGGCGAATGTGTTCTCTTTCAAGTAACGATCTAACTACCTGGCATTTTGTAGGAAGAAGAAGTGGAAATTTTTGATTATACGAAACATTTGCATTGCGAAGTCGTCCACCAACTCTTATTAAATCAGATGCGTCTATAAATGGATTCAATTTTAAGATAGCCTTATTTTTTATTGTTTTTTGATGCTTTAAGTCTTTAAATTCTGATTGAAAGAATGTTAGTTGAATGATTTTAACTATTCTCTGCTCGGCTTCTATTAATTCGGAAGCCGAAAGTACACCATTTCTTTTGTTTTCTTTATTTTTAAGATTGTAAATATACCTATTGCAATATGCAATTACTCTTTGTAACCGAGTGAAAGATGAGAATTTACAAAAAGTTGTATATAGAGTAGGTTTCGAATTATTTACAGCGTGTAAAGTGGCTTTTATTTCAGGGATATCTGTTATATTAATATTTGGAACAAATTCGTTAAATTTAGTGGTTGCGTTCATTAGAAAATGGGGCCCATGCCACCATAATGTATTGTCTACCAGCAGGGCTGGTGTGGTACCGCGAGACAGAATATCTGCTGGGTTATCTTTAGAACTTACGTGATTCCATAAATAAGTTCGCGTTAACTCCTGTATTTGAGTTATACGGTTTGCTACGAAGATTGACCAACGAGAAGGGTGAGAATTTATCCATGCAAGTACAATTTGGGAGTCTGTCCAGAGCCTAACCGAAGCTATGGAAGAAACCTTTGGTGAAATAATAAGAAAGATATTTGAAATCAGGGTAGAAAGCAAAACAGCCCCTAATAATTCAAGTCTGGGTAGGGAAATGGTTTTTAGCGGAGCTACACGACTCTTTGAAGTAATTAAGTTGCATGAAACGATTCCATTTTCATGTAAAACCCGTAAATAAATACAAGCGCCATATGCCTTCATACTTGCATCGCAGAAACCATGGATTTCAATTCGAGAAATATTGAGCGGATTGAGCAGAGGTCTAGAGATTGTGAGTTTTGCAAGATCAGGAATGTGAGCTAGAAAATTCAACCATTCTGATGAAATTTCTCCTGTGAGTTTGTCATCCCAATTTAAGTTACATATCCAAATTTTTTGCATTAACAACTTGGCAGATACAGTAATCGGATTTATTAGACCAAGAGGATCAAAAATAGAAGAGATAATTGATAGAACTTCTCTTTTTGTGTATTTTGGTTCACTAGAAATGTCAGGAAGAGAGATAGAGAACATGTCAGACTGAGAATTCCAACATATTCCAAGAACTTTATTTGACGAATTGTCGGGTTTTATTACATAATTAGATTTTTGAGATTCAGAGGAAATAGAGTCGAGAAACTCGGAAGAATTAGAACTCCATTTATGGAGTGGTATCCCAGCGGAATTTAGACTCGTAGAAAGTTGCTTATAAGTCTTGTACAAAGTCTCGATATCATTTGCACCATGTAAAATATCATCTACATAACAAGAATTTTCTAGAGCATCAGCAGCTAATGGGTATTTTTCTTTATTTCGAACTGCCAACTCTTTAAGACACCTAGTACTTAAAAAACTAGCTGAGTTTGTGCCGTAGGTCACGGTCTGAAGTTCTAGACATTTTAATTCTTCTTGCGGGGAATTGCGCCACAGAATGTTTAGTAGAA
The DNA here is from genome assembly GCA_918026665.1 of Diabrotica balteata. Taxonomy (NCBI): domain Eukaryota; kingdom Metazoa; phylum Arthropoda; class Insecta; order Coleoptera; family Chrysomelidae; genus Diabrotica; species Diabrotica balteata. The sequence continues at coordinate 128,304,262 of OU898279.1, forward strand.
ATGTCTGTTTTGGGTTAATTCTTATTTGCCTAAACATCTTTTCGATGTCGGCGATAAGAGTATATTTGTAAATTCTAAAGCGAATTAGAATTTCAAACAAATCAGGTTGTACAGTATAACCTTTGAGCATAATATCGTTGAGAGACACATTTGAGGTTGATTTCATTGATCCATCAAATACAACCCTGAGTCGAGTAGTTAAGCTATCATGCTTGAAAACACAATGATGTGGGAGAAAAAACTTATGTTCGGACGATTCATTAAGCTTAGAAAGGGGAACGTATTTACAATGCCCTAAAGAAACATATTCTGATATGAATTCTGTGTACAGATGCCGTAACTCGTCTGATTTGTTAAGCCTTTTTTCAAGATTGAAAAAACGTCTTTTTGCCAAATGAAATGATTCACCTAATTTTTGATATTCATTAGGAGTCTTCAGAGGTAGGTCTACTTGAAATCTGCCACTAGGAAGAATTGTTAGTGAAGATTTGAATATGTCCTCAGCTCGCTGTTCTGAGGGAGTTAATGTTTTTGCATGAATAGAAGTGAGTGGTTTAGTCTCTTCTATTTCCCAAAAATTCTTTAAAAGAGAATCAAGATCAGCAGTTTGTACGTGTAACGAAATATTTGAATAATATGAGTGAGCATTGTTCTTTGAAGGAGTCGCGTTTGATCCTAACATTGTATAACGAGAGTATGGGATATTTCCACCTACAATATAACCCAAATGAGTGTTTTGAAGAATAGGAAGGTTGGGGCCTAATTTTATTAAGCCGTAAGTAACTAGGTCAAAATAAATATCAGCTCCTAAAAGCATGTCTACGTCTGACGGGGTACAGAAATGTGGGTCTGCAAGTTTTATATTTTTTGGTATTTTTAATAAATTTAAATCCAGCGCGACTTGTGGATGCTGGCACGTAATGCTTTCGAGGACAGCACAGGACAGATTAAAGTTTTTACCAGGATATGTGTTTGAATAGATTTTAAGGTCTACCATCTTGTTTGAAACAGAAGAAGTTTGAGCTATACCTGATATTTGAAGATTTCTGGTATAGGGTGAATAACAAATTCTTTTGGCTAACCTGTCTGTTATGAACGAAACTTGGCTACCAGAGTCTGTTAAACAACGAACAGAGATGGGATTGTTTTCAACATCGTAACAGTTACCAAAGCAGTTGCGAGTAAAATTTGCAGATTGTTCGAATATACAGAGTGGGACGAAATATTGCTCGGCCCTGGAAGATTTTGCGTATCTGGTAAACCTTGCGGAATTGCATTTGGAACAGAGTTGTTCTGCGAATTTGCATGAATATTCTCCGAAGTGAATTGAGACGAATGCTGATTTGGACGTTGATGACGTGAATTCCGAACAAATGGATTTTGGGCGGATTGACTTTCAGAATTCGATCTATACGAACTTTGCCGTGAAATATTTTCCGACGGGTGGGAAATGTGAAGCAAAGAGTGATGTCTTTTATTGCAGGTTTTGCAATTCGAAGATGAGGAACAAGAATTAGACATATGACCACTAGCAAGGCAATTGAGACAAAAACCTTTGTTTTTTACTTTTTGCATACGCTCTTGAGCGGACAAATTTAAAAATTGTTGGCAAGAGTATACTTTATGTGAGTTAGAATTGCATACGAAACATTTAAAAGATGTATCTCTATTATTTATAGAAATATAAAGAGACGGTTTTGATTTATAAACTGTTTTCTCTTCAAAGATCAAATTTTCCAATATTTTACATTTCTTTTCAATAAAATTCAAAAACTCATCTATTGTAGGAAGTTCGTTGAAATCTCTTTCGGATTCAAAGGATCGTTTCATATTAAAATCTAATTTTTGTGTGAATATATGAATTAAAATTAAATCTGCAAGATTGTCGGAGATATTTAAATTATTTAGCGCACTTAAATTCTTTTTTATGTGAGTTAAGAATTCTCGCAAGTTTTGAGCAGTATTTTTTGTTAATGAAGGAACGTTCAAAAGTTGTTTTAAATAAGTGTTAATTATTAAACATTTGTTTTCAAATCTATTCTTAAGTGTATCGAGCGCAACGGAAAAATTTGGGCCTACAACTTCCAAATTTTCAATTAGTTGTAGAGGCTCGTTCTTGAGAATTGATTTTAAATAAATTAGTTTTTCAATATCTGAAAGATTTAAATCATCAACGATAAGTTTGTTAAACATCTCGATAAAACTAGGCCAATTTGCTATATTTCCATCGAAATGTGGAATTTTTATTTCCGGTAGGCGGATATGATGGTTATTTGAATGATTTTGTTGAGCTGAGGTGCTCACAACAGAATTTACTGAAATTGTATCAATTTTATTCTTTAGAGCTGATTCTAAGGTTAAAAATCTGTCTTCTACGTCTGCCATGTCAACAGAAAATTCATCATCTATTATCTCTAATTCATTTTGAACCTCGAGATATTTGTCAAAAACTTTTGATAAATAGTCTTTTCTAGAAATTAGTTCATTTTTTGAAATATTAATTTTTTCATTTTCTTTAAGCCAATTCTCCAATCTAGTTATCGAAGCTTTACTACGACCTCTTGCTTTAACAAGGTCATCTTTTACTTTAACAATATCATCAACCGTTTTATTCATGATTAGCTAATTGAATTAGATAAATATTTAATGAGCGAGAAATATGTGAAAGAATTTGATCTTTAAATTGAAAAACAGAAGAATAATAATAAACACAGAGAGATAGCGAAAATATGAGAATTTACACTAAAAATCGAAAATATAAGTAAAAAGATATATGTATATCTTTATATATTACTTGGAATATAAGTAAAAAGATCTAATAATTATAAAAAGAATAGCGAAATAACGAAAATGTTCAAAAAGAGTTTATACGAGTAGTATACACTTCACAAATGTTACTAAAATTAAAAAACTTACAGTTTGTTGAGTGTGATGCTAGGCGTTAAATCAGCTACCAGGATGAAGTAGTCTGGAGGCGTCCTACTGGAAGACCCTGAAGATGCTGGGTTGATGTCTAACTTGAAGATGAGATGTGCGAAGATCTCTGATTCGAAGTTGAAATGTGAAGAAATCCGGTTCGAAGGAACATGAGCGTTGATGTAGGTGTTTGTCCTTACACCTTTGTCCTGATGGCTTTGTTTCGCGCACCAGTAATAGGTCGCTGGTTTTTTCCCTTGGGGAACAAGGTTTTTCCTTAGGGAAATAGGTTCACTTTATATATATATTTCTTTGAAGGACCACCCAGAAAACTGGGAAAAATGAAGATTCGAAAAGAACGTTTGAACAAATATATTTAAACAAATACAATGTATTTTAAACGCCGCTAACTTGCATATGATACACACTTGTCGGTGATACAATATTGACACGAACTATATTGACTGGTTTAAAACACTAATATGCCGCTGGGGCGAGTAGAGCCTGACGCTCCTTCAGTGCTGGAATTTGAACTGATACTGATGGATTTTAACTGCGAACTCATGTCCACTCTCTTCCCTCAATCACAAACATTCCAAAATCTCCCCCCTGACCCCTCGACGTATTAAAAGATATGTTTATTTTTCAAATACCTTTAACTTTCAAACCATTGATAAAAACTACCTGATAAGGGTATTTGTCTCAACTTGCGGAATTTTGGAATGCGTCAGAGGGTAATTTGGAAAATACTAATCCTTTCATTGTTATAATTCTATGAAGGTTTTAGAAACTTGAGTAGAAAGTTATTTAAATGCAAGATAACGGCGCTTTACAGATTATTAATTATTACAAAGAAATTTTATATATCTAAACTAATATACAGTATGATACAAAAATAAACTAAATAATATGATACAAAACTAGACTAAAAATATTAAATATTGTTGTTACGCAACAAATACGTCAAAAAACTTAGATAAAACCAAATTTATGATGATAAATAAGAAGTCCGGAAGGACGTCGGATTGTTGGTGAAGCAGTAAACTATTACAAATTTAAGGCCAAAAATACGCTATTTGAAGATCTGTCGTCTACCAGTAAAAACTAAAATAGAGATAGAGAAAGAGTGAGAGGGGGGGGGGAGAGGGAGAGAGGGAGAGGGAGATGAACGTTTTTGCTATTCCCTTGTTTTAAATTGGGAATATCAAAAAATGAAATATGAATTTCAAATGGTTCTTGTCCATGAATTTTAAAGTTTCTTTTTATAATTCGTATCTTCTTCTTCTTCTTCTGGTTCCTATCCATTTCGGATGTTGTAAATCATATTGGCATATAATGTTAATACCTTGCTCGCTGCGGCTCGAAACAGCTCCGTTAAGGTTTTCTTAAACCATGTTCTTAAATTCCGCAGCCATGTTTATTCTCCTTCTGCCGGGTCCTCGCTTAACTTTGACTTTACCTTACAATATAGACTGCAGCAGGGAATAACGGTTCTGATTTCTCATAACGTGTCCCACATATTGCAATTTTATGCGTTTGATCATAAATACAATCTCTGGTTCCTACTTCATTTTTCCTAGAACTTCCTTGTTCGTGATCCTTGCTGTCCATGATATTCTCAACATTCTTCTATAAAGCCACGTCTCAAATGCTTCAAGTTTTTTAATAGTGGTGTCTGTAAGCGTCCATGCCTCCGCCCGTACAACAATACAGAGAAAACATAGTATCTCAAATGTCTCATTTTTGTATATAGGAATATGTTGTGATATTTGAAGATGACTCTCATTTTGTTAAAGACCGTCTTTGCCTTTCCTATGCGGCACTTTATTTCCTGTACATTGCTCCACTGTTCGTTTATTATAGTTCCCAGGTAGCAATACTATTTTACTCGCTTTATCTTCGTCCTATTCATGTATAGATGAGCCCCGTTTATATTCTCCTTGCTGATAATCATTTGTTTCGTTTTGTGGGTATTAATGTTTAGTCCTTACTGTTGTCTGTACTCGTTTATTCTATCCATTAGCCTCTGAAGTCCCTCTAAACTATCTGCTATCACCATGGTGTCGTCGGCATTTCTAACATTGTTTACTCTTTCACCATTTAGAAGGATGCCTTCGTCTATTCCGTAAAGAGCCTCGTTAAAATTTTTCTCTGAGTACATATTAAATATCAACGGCGATAGGATACATCCCTGTCTAACTCCACGTAGTATTTTTATGTGATCTGTTTCTTCTCCATTAATTTTCATGTATGCGGTCTGATTCCATTAGAGTTCTGAAATTATTCTGAGGTCTTTGTCATCCAGGTCTGCCTCTTTTAAAATGTTTATCATCTTTTGATGTTAAACTATGTCAAATGCCTTTTTATAGTCGATCAAGCATGCGTATACGTCGCAGTTAACGTCCCTGCATCTTTAAATCAGTACCTGTACTCTGAAAAGTGCTTCTCTGGTACCCACTGCGTTAATGAAGCCGAACTGTCTGTCCGATATTTGTTCCTCGCACTTCTTATAAATTCTTTCATTGATGACTCTCAGAAACAGTTTCAACATGTGGCTCATTAGGCTGATTGTTCGATATTCTTTGCACTTTTAAGAGAAGCTGCAATTTTGCAGCTTTTTTTATTTTTCTTCTGATGTAAGCTTGCATTTTTTTATACTCATCTTTATTTCCTTTAATTAACCTTCTGCGTTCCATTAAGTAAAGGATTTCTGGAGTCATCCAAGATTTCTTCTTTGTTTCTTTGTTTGGTTTTAGCAGATGTTGTTTAGTTTTCTTAATTATTTCTTCGAATTGATTGATTTCTCGTTGGATGTTATTTTCTTCTTTTAATTGTTCAACTTGGTTGTTAATATATTCCCCCATTTGCTTTTTAACTTCTGGATGTTGCAGGGCTGTCATGTCGTAGTTAGGTCTAGACTTTTTCTTTATTGTCTTCAGTCTCACATCCATGATTCCCACTAAAGGTATGTGGTCAGATTCAATGTCCGCTCCTGGATATGTTCTGACATATTGTAAACTGTTTCTGAATTTGTTTCTACTAATTACTTATATTAAGAATATCCATTTGTATATATTTAATATATTTAATGTGAAATGTTTTTAGGATGATTTTTGTTGACAAAACGTAAGGATTGAAATTAAGGGAAGTTAGAGAATTTATTGTAAATTTAAGTGTTAGTGATCTATTCCTATACTTTTCAATAAAAATCGTTCTAACAATATCGTTCAAATTTTTTTTGTTGAAATTTGTTTAAGCAATTTACATGGGTAATTTAACAAAAAAAATATTATATAAATTCTTTTATTAATTTGAAATTTTCGATTTCGATTTCGAAATTTGTGATTCGGAATTTATTATGGCTCTAAAGGTTGTAAAATTTGCCGGTAAAAAGTTGCTATTTATATATCGATTAATTATCTTGGTATCGATATATTTTTTTGATAGTATCGATAATATTGATATCGATTCGAATAGAGTATTGCCAAATAAAGTTGGCAAGTAAATGTAAATGTAACATTGTAACCTATTGGGTATTGGGTACTGAATAAAAAAATCAAATAACCGATTTTTTGACCAGTTATAATCGCCAGATTAAATTCTGAGTAAATCAAACTGGTATAACCGAAAACAGGTGTTTTGTCAACTTCCGCTATCCATATGGAAGACCCTCACCTGCTATAACTAGAATATTCGTAATACCAAAAAAAATGGTGAATTCACCGTCGCCACTTTTTGTCATATGTTAAATACATTCAACCAATATTTGACGGGTTATATTTGAGATATTTTCATCATTAACTTTCCTGGTAATTTATTATTGTAGTGAATCATCACAGTCTGCAGTGTTCACATACGGTCTTTAACCACATAATCTAACATGTCAAGAAAATTGTTTTACTTATGTTTTCAACAGCTTTTTTGATGATTCTCTAAGTTTGTGTCTTACAACACAGGATACACCCATCGTTCAAAAAAATAAAAATGTACACTATTTTGATCATTATCACAATTTGTGTCTTACAACACGTATACCGGTCGTTCGAAGAAATGAAAATAAACACTATTTTAACTTTGAAAATAGAATTTTAAAATTTGGGTATAATAAAATAAGTGCGAAAAACTAAGAAAAACAGATACTTATAACAAAACTTACAAAGTGAATATCTTACTCCATCGTCAGGGACGAAAATGCCAATAAACCTCTAAAAATCATACGAGCAAGCTGAATTTTGCTGAGCATATTAATTTTGGGACCAAAAAAAATGCATAAAAGTTTACCACTTTTATTCCCGAGCTTTCCTCTAACCTCCCACCCCCTGAAGGGGGTAAAAACGCAATTTAAAACGTTAAAAACTTAGCTTAACTTAGTTTAACTTAGATTCTTGATTTACCAAGAATCTGTACACCCTAAAAAAATGTTTTAAATAAGAAACCTAGCTGAAATACTTTTAAACAGAAATGTTTATAAGCATTGTTTGTGTAGAATGAACCGTTCTTTTAGAAACAACGCTTGAAGTGATTCTCCGAACCATTTTGCATATCGCTTACGCACGCGAAATAAATGTTTAATAAAATTTGTATTAGCTCGACGGTAAAAATTAGATATCTTTTGATTTAAGTGATCTATCGACAAAGATTAAGATGCGATTTAAAGGTAAAGAGTTAAGATTTTGTATGCAGTTTTGTATTTTGCTGCAACTAATCTCAGATTTTATACAGGTTTTACATGAATAAACGTGGAGCGATTATTGCCATTTTGTAGGATTCTCACGAGATCAACATAATACATTCCTTTCATTGACTCTATGAAGTATGAAGACTATGAAGTTTCGATTACTAGACCATAACCTTTAAAACCTATAGCACGAAATTTTAGGTTTGAGTTTTGGCAACAAATGAGAGGCATTTGAAACATGTTTAAAAAACGCTGGATTTAAACTTTCACAGAACAAACGATGAAAAATATTTAAAACTTTTTTTTAATTACACTTGTACGTTTTTCAAAAAAACAAAACTTCTGCAATAAACTACATTCAAAACCGTCTTCTTAAATACATTTTCCTTGACGTGTGATCGTTTGTGATGTAAAACATTAAATTCTGCTTTTTTTGCTCATATTTCAAATGCCTTATATTCGTTACCATAACTTAAAATTAAAATTTAATGTCAAAGGTTTTAAAGATTGATCTTTAAAATTTTTACTACAACTGGTCACAACACCTTTATAAAAACTGAGTTTATTCTCAGCAAAATACAAAAAACTGCATACGAAAGCCACACTCTTTGCCTTTAAAAGGCATCTAGAATTTTGTTGATAGGACATTTGGATCAAAAGATATCGAATTTTTACCATCGAGCTGATACAAATTTTATTGAACATTGCAAACTGTAACTGACATGCAAAATTCACGGTTGCTTTAAACGTTATTTCTAAGAGAAAGGTTCATTCTACACAAAAAATGTTATAAATATTTTTATTTAAAATTATCTTAGCTACATTTTTTATTTGAAACATTTTTGTCTGGGGTGTACAGATTCTTGATAAATCGATTTTTTGCTTTTTTAGGGGGAAGCCCGAAGGCTTTTGTCACGGGATTAAAGTTTAACATTAGTGATTTATAGTATCAGCAATTGGTCTGTAGGAAATAAAACTCTATTTGTTCTATGTTACAATATTTCGTCACGATTTTGTGACTTCTTCAGGAGAAAACTGTAAATTTATTAAAATAATCATTATATGTAAACAAGGTGAATATTTCAATACTTACCACTAGAAGATTAAAAATTTTAATTTTGTGAACATATCTAGGTAAGTGTTTAAAATGTGCTTAATTTATGAGTTGACAGTACCCTAATCGATGGTAGAATGCGTCTATCACATTTCTCCATGATGGTCTAGAAACAATTCGAGATTCATCGATAATTCGTTGTCTTAGCTCTGCAAGACTTGCTGGTTAAGTTTTGGAAACTGAATTTTTCAAGTATCCTAATAAAAATAATCTTTATGATTGAAATCGGCTGAACTTGAAGGCCATTCAATTCTACCTTGTCTACCAATTTATCGTCCGGGAAATATCTTGTCTAAATTACGCCGAACATTTACACCAACTATCTTACGTTAAATTTTTTTCGATAAAAATGGCCCAATTGACTGAGTACCTACTATACCTGACGATACATTTAATTTTTGTGGTCTTTGAGTATGGTTTTCACGCATTCAGTGTGAATTTGCGCCACTCCAGTACCTTCAATTGTGTCGATTTATACTTCCACACAGTGTAAAGATTGCTTCATCGGAAAACATATTCTGTTAACGAAATTTTAATTATTTTCAATTTTATCCATCATTACCTCAGAAAAGTCTAATCTAACATTGAAGTCATCTTCACTTAATTCTTGCGATAAGTTTATTTTGTATGGTTTAAACTTATTTTTACGTAATATACGTAAGACTGAAGAACGACCTACATCATGTACTTGCGCAACCCTGCCTGAGGATGAATGTGGATCTTCAACAAAACTTTTCTCTTTCCATCTGTCTTTACCTTCTTCAGATTTCTCAAATCGCTTTACAGTTTTTTGTACCGTCGCCTTATGAATAGGAGAACGGTTTAGAGAACGGCATTTTAGAGAAGCAATTTAAATTGCAGAACTTTTTGAAACACAACTACTGTCACTTTTAGTTTATAATGTAAATCGTGAACAAGTGTCAATATCACAGCATTCTACATTTAAATATTTAAATTTATTAAAATCTACATATTTTGCACTGTTTTATGTATTTAAGACCTTCCAGACTACATACAATCATAAGTGTTACATATTTTTGAACTCGTATTGAATAGTTGAAGTCGTATGAAATTCACACTGAATGTGTGAAAACCATACGAGACCACAAAAATTAAATGTATGATCAGGTATAGTAGGTACTTAGTCAATTGGGTCATTTTTTATCGAAGGAAATTTAACGTCAGATAGTTGGTATAAATGTTCGGCGTTATTTAGATGAGATATTTTCCGTACGATAAATTGGTAGACAAGTTAGAATTGAATGGCCTCCACGTTCACCCGATTTCAATCCTAAAGATTATTTTTATTAGGGATACTTAAAAAATTCAGTTAACAAAACTTAATCATCCAAGTCTTGCAGAGCAAAGGCAACGAATTATCGATTAATCTCAAATAATTTCTAGACAATCATGGAGAAATGTGGTAAACGCATTCTACCATCGATTAGGGTACTGTCAACTCACAAATTGAACACATTTTGAATACTTAATAACGTAAATATTGTTAAAAAATTGTTTAATCTATCAATTGTTACGTTTTAATGTAGTTGAAAATAATTAGTATCAAAAAATTTATTGAAACAATTAGGCGTTAGCACACTTCTGTTTTATGTATTTAAGAACTTCCATACTATAAAAAATCATAAGTGTTACATATAGTTAAACTCGTATTGAATAGAAGATTCTAATAATGACTGAATATACAGGATGATGCAATTGAAAAACCAAAGTTACTAATAATATCAGAGAAACGGCAAATCTGGCAACATTGCAAATATCAAATATGGAATCTCCGTATCCCAAAATAGGTGTACCTCAAATTTTGTACAATTATAACTAGCAATTTACAAGATAATTGGCCGTTTCCAGACTTTTGGGCCACTCTGTATAGGTAAATGCACTATGCGTTATGCATTTAAAATTGATTTTTAAAAATAAGGAATAGTTAATTAACCCGTTAAAAGCTAAAAACTGTCTTTTATTTAATAAAATATCACACAATAAAATTAAGTTAAATTTGGTGTTGATTACTATAACCAACTGAATTTAACTTATAAAAACGCACTTCGAGTTAAATTTTTAAATCCCGTTAAAAACATTGACTAACTTATCCATAAAGCTCTCCAGTCATAACATGGTGTACTAAACTACCACGTTTACATAAATTTTAAGCTTTTGTGGGCTTTATACTGGCTTGATTATGATTTTATAGCTCTAATAAAAATGGCTATATATTCTTAAATACGTCGTTAAATATGAAAGTTTTGTAATAAACATATTTTTAGTAGCTTGGGTACTTGCGAAACTAAACCACTATTAGAATAATTGAGTGAAGTCCTTGTCGAAAGGAGCCACTTAAAGATGGCTTTAACTTTAATCCAGTAAGTATAAATTTCAGTTAATTCGAAACGAAACATTTTTACTATTTATTTATTTAGTAAAAATTATTTTTCTAATAACATTGCTCTACAAAAAAATTAAATGTTTTCTTTATAAAGGAATAAAACAAAAGAGATAAAACACAAATATTTTTGAAGCATGCTTCTATACTGGCGTTGTATGTTTTTCTTTAGTAAAATGCTGAGCCGAACGTCACGGAAAAAGCGCCATAAGAAGGCGTCGTCATGGGTAGCGACATAAAATAACGATTCGTGACATCGATTCACTACTCTCGATCAATTCGTTTATAGCCATCATATATTTACTCTAAGCAGGTTTAAATTAAAACCTACATGAAAAATAATTAAAAAAATATACACATTAAATAAGAAGTAAGCAATTAAAAACATATCTGCTACTAAAAGATTTGATCTCATGGATGACAGATAAGATCCTGAAACTAATGGACGAGAGAAGAGAAGCCAAAAATAACCCAGACAAATATAAAACCATAAATATATTAATAAGAATGAAAATCAGAGAAGCGAAAGAAAAAGAAGCAAGGGAAATATTCGAAGAAATTGAGTCTCACTATTGCAGTCAAAGTACGATAGTCACAATGTACATAAGAAAGTTAAAGAACTCGCATTGGGACTAAGACGAATGTAGAAAGGAAATATAACTAATTCTGACGAAAACATCATCTTAGACAAACAGAGTAAAATAAGAACGCGGAAAAAATATCTAGAAAAACTATTTGAAGACCAAAGAAATGAGTCAGATAAAATTAAATTATTAGAATAATTTTTCACTATGTAACAAAAAACAAAATTTGTTCAATTTACTGTTTGTATTTTGAGAATTATTTCCGAAGTGGAAATCGAAACGCCAATAAACGTATTTTTATCTTTAATTGTGGCTTATTCCCAGTTAAATAATAATTAATGTATAAATTGTGTATTGACAAAACCAATTTTAAAGTAAGCTATTTCTCTGAAATAGAAATTAGGCTTTTTCAAAATCATGGTAAACACAATTTGACCTTTTGATTGGACGGTCGTTTTTTGAGTGGGAATTTGTGAGCCGATCAGGAGAACCGGAGAAGTTTGTTATAATTTGGTCATCGAAGGAAACAGTCGTTTGTCTCAAGACAGGGTGTGGTTCGTGAGTTGAATACCGGCATTGTGGAAAAGATTGAATAGTTTTGCAGAAGGAGATAACAAGTAGATTAAAAGAGGTCCTTGTATCTACCGTGGGCATTTTGTGAAGATTTGTGAAAGTAGTTTTATGGCATCAAGTTGACAAAAGGAGGTCTTTGTGTCATTAATAAGTAGCTGAGTTTTTGGAGAAGTGAATCGGGTGTTTTTGGTTAGTGCAGCAGGTTTGCAGAGACGTTAGGAAGGAGCCGAGGTGCCAAAAAGGAGAGATCACATCGTTGGGGAGACTGAACTTTTCTGGGTATGTTCCATCATATAACTCAATAAGAAAATAAGCTGTAAGTGTTTTATACAATTGAAATTAATATCTGTGAAGGATCTATGTTGACATCATGGTTATTAGCATTCAAATTTAAGAACTGAGGTTTTGTTAGACTAATCAAAAGTTAAAAGTTTTGTTGTTGTTTGTTTCAAATAAAGAAAAATTTAAGTAAAATTGGTTTTCACTTAATATGAAGGTATGTAGATTTAAAACCTTATTATTATAAAAATTTCATTTATTGTCTTGTATGCTGATTGATAAGATAACGGCAGAATTTGATAATTGTTTTATTCGTTCATATAAAATAAAGAAACGTAATTTTTTTGTAATATAATATTTTCTTTTATTATTATCCTTCTTCTCTATCCCGATAAAGGACAACTAGAAAATCTTTGAATCCATCGAAACAGGTAATATAAGGAATTTTATTTTACATTTGATAACAAATAAGTTATATTTTTTTATTGGCTAAATAAACTAAGATCAAAGTCAAAATAAACAATCTTAATATATATATATATATATATATATATATATATATATATATATATAATATATATATATATATATATATATATATCTTTTGTTTCCGACTTACTGCTGGTGTAGAAATTCTAATTCTGTCAGCTAATGCTTGGTCTCTTGCACAAACTGGTATTATGTAAAAATCATTAAATATTTTTCTTTGGTTTTAATTCTAGTAACTTACATCGAGTGTGGTAATCTCTCTGAAACTCTTTTCAATAACATATTCAATATTTTTTGTAATACTAAATATTTCCACATTTTCTGATGTTTCAATGGGGAATAATTCTAAAACAGGAATTTTAATATCTCCGTCTTCTATTGTGATTGGAAGATTCTCTATGTCAAGAACCTGATTGTCTTCAAATTTATACCTATTTTCACATTCAAAATAGAAATCTTGTTCTTTAACTTCCTTATGATGATTGTCTACTTCAGTCAAAATAGTACTAGGCTTAGACCTATCCTGTAACATGTGCATAATAATTAATTTAATGTATTGATTGTTAGCTCTGTTATAAGGAAAATATATTTTTTTAATCATAATACAAAATAGAGAAATTTCCCATTTTATTTTAATATAAGAAAAGAAAAAGTACAAACAAGACAGAAATCAGACTAACCTCAAAATTCTCTGATTGAGAAGGAATTCCGTCTTCCTTGACTGCCAAAGAAACTAACAGTTTTGTCCTACTACTCACACTAATCTTGTTTTTAGAACCTACAGTCAGGATAGTTTTTACTCTTTGCACAATTCAGTCACTAACTTGCATTTGAAAAAATACAATCAAAATCAAAACAGTAGTTGAATAGAAAAATAACTACTGTGACAGATGTTAAAATAGGGCAAGTTTATTGATTAGCTGATAAAATGGCAATTTCTAACATTAACTGAAGATGACAAAATATGATAAATCACCTTATCAAGTTGTGCCATCTGTTTAAACTAGAAATATATCATCAGACAAAGCCAAAATTCTCGATAAGATAATAGTTACTGCCATCCGCTCTTAACTTACAAATTAAACTTGCAAAAGTAAACAAAAACTAGTAAAAATACTTATCTAATTTTGCTATCTTACCATGACTGGATTAAGTTAAAACGAATGTCAAAATGTTGTTATGTATCTACTTAACTGCTTTTGACATGTTTGGAATTAGAGGAAAATCACATATCACGTTTGGACCAGGGCTATATTTATGTTATTTACAAAGATTCAACTTCATATTTAACTTCAAAGATTCACATTTTACCATCTGTTAGATCTCCTGTTTTTGAATATGTCCATATGGATTACTATGATATTAAACATGTCCATATGCATAACTATGATAAGTCACATTTGGCCAAAATTATCATGTCATCTAGTTACAGATTTTGGATCTACAGTCATGGACGTATAAACACAGATGGACTCAGTTATTTACATAAAATTGTGAAGTCAAAATTATTTGAATAGCTCACATTCTCAGCACCATCAACTGTTGTCACGTTTTGTTTTAAAATTTCTTATTCGCGAGTCGCTGAAAATATTACTCCGTATTTTATGCTCTACAGGTGCTATCAAACCAAAATAATAATTTATTGGTTAGATTAATATATTTAATTTTAATCAAAATATAAAATGTGCACATAGTGTGCATTATTATTTAATAATAACGTATAATTTAGATATCAATCAATTATTTTATATGTAGAAGCACTGAAAACTATGTATAAATGGCAACGGTTGTTTACATTTCTCTGTCTACGTCAAACTTCAAATGCTGTTCCATGTTTGTTTATTTTTTAGTAAAAGTTGTTTTTCGATATTTTGGCTGTATTTTGAGTGATATTTTTGAAAAGTGAAATAAAATAAACGAGCTATTTACATCCCGATCTCTCATTTCATTTGTAAGTACATAAAATTTACATTATTTAAGATGAGGAAATGAGGAAGCGTGTTTGTTTATATTTTAATAGGCGTACCATTGGGTTTATTCATGTTCATTCATGTATTAAATAAGATATAAGTTCATGAAATTAGTAGACATTTTTAAATTGTAAGTAGACATCATCTGATTAAAAAAGATCTATTTAGTACCTTTTTAATTTAATATTTCTCATGAATGCAAATAAATTAGTGAAATGAATAAAACTCATTTATTTTTCTATGTAGGTTTTCAAATAATATTGACGATCGAACTATTTTGGTAGCAAATTTAGGAGAAAACATAAAGATTTTTTATTGTAGCATTATTTTGATACCTATTAAAAATTAACTTGAATTCAACTCGTGTTTTTTTTAAATTCTTTGAACGTGTTTTTATACATTATTACTACTTCCAATTTTTAAAATCTGAATAATTACCCGCGAGTAAAAATTCAAGCACGCTTATGCTCATTGCGGAAGCATCACATTCTATCGATGCTTCAAAACATTGTGTGTTAAAGGTATCTTATTGCTGTGTCCATCTATGTTTATACGTCCATGTCTACAGTGCAATATGTCAAACCTAAAAAGTTTTTAACTTCAATTAACATTCTAAACGCTATCTAGCCATATAAACGTAATACAAATTATTGTTCGCTACTATTGTTTGGCTAATAGCCAATTTGGCTGATGCGATTTTGTTAATAAAAAAAGACTTACAACAAATATGTGGAGCCCAAGAATTGTCTGGGTCCTCTACCTTAATATACATCTTACATGCAATGATAAACAGTTTTTACAACAAGAGAGGAGTTACATCTCTGTGATAGAAATGTTATTTCACCACTTATATAACAACAGAAATTGTTCACTGAATTGACACACTTCCGTGTAGCATCTTGTATTTCACACAGGCAAAGTGTTGAAATGAAACAAGAAATGTCACATTACAGCATAAACTATCACAAAAACTTCCATAAACTTTGAACTAATCTCTACGTAAACAATATGAAATCAGTTATGATGGTTATAAACTACTAACATCTGAAAAACGTTTTGTTTTGTCGTTTGGCAGGTGTGCCAACTTCCGAAAACTAAATTTTACACAAACTTAAAACATGTGTTGCTAAGAGTCAACATATAACTTTATCTTTTAATCAAGAGCTATATAAAAAATTTGATGTTTAATAGTTTTAGTGGGCAAAACATATATAGGAATTATTTTTCTATTAATATAAACACATACTTAGTAGGGCAATGAAATAATTATATAAAAACGTATTAATAAATTGTATTTCTACTTTAGAAATAACGTTTGGATTCCTGTACTACCAGTAAAAAGTAAAGAGAGGCATGCAATCGATACGAAATAATTAATTTTAAATATTTATAGAAACGTCAAAGACATTTCGTGATTCGATTTCGATTCGACGTCACGTGGCTGTTGCCGTTGTAATATCTGTCAATGTCTACATGTAGGGGCAGAACGTGGAAGATCGTATGAAGTCAAATAATGGGAAATAATATTGTAGGCGTTTTATAATAACTGTACACGAGTTTATATATTAATCATATTCTCTTTTAAATGCTCTTTTATATATTTACAGAGACATTTTCAGCAGAAATATTCGTATCTATATTATTTTCGCTGTGAAAATAGTTTTTAACACATTATATACTTTTTTTTATTTTATACTTAGTTTGGAAATGCCTTATAGCACAATTTTATGGTTCTTCTTCTTCTTTAAGTTCCATCTTCTATCGAAGGTTGGAAATCATCATGGCTCTATGAACGGTGTTCGTATATTTTGTGTGGCTGCTTGTGACTAAAGCTTCATATTTTAAATTTGGAGCTTTAGCTCCATAAAGCTATTAGCTAAATATTAGCTAATAGCTAATAACTATTAAGCATATTAGCTAAAAAACGCCCCTATTAAACGGTAAAATGCCAGTTACACGAAAACTGGACTGTATATTGTTTTGAGTTACAGCCAACCGCAAAGCATTTCCAACAATTGATGAAATGTTATAAATTGTTATTGTAACTCCTGGATGAGTTTTTATCCAGCCATCCATATGATTGCTAATAAATTTTTTTAATGGCCCAAACACGGATCTGTCCAAAAGTTGCAGTCAATTAGGTCAATACGGAGGCAAGGTCAAGAGAACAATGCCTTTTTCCTTGCAATAATCTATTACCTCAAGCAACAAATGGGAATCGTGATTGTCCAGTATTAATAATACTAAACTTTCCTTAGAACATTGAATATTCTTATAAAAATGTTTCACATAAACTAACAATTTCACATTCTTTTCACATAAACTAAAAATTTCATCCATCCAGAAGGTTTGCCCGTTCCTATACATCCTGGTGATCCACTGTAAACAAAATGTTCTCGATAAGTTTTCGGCGAAAACATAAACATTGGCAGCACTGAGTATCCACTGGCATTCACTGCCAGACACACTATCACGAATATTCCTCGTTCCCCCGAAGTGATCGACCCACTTGCTTTACAACTTTTAATGCTATTATTTTTTCAGGTTTTTGAACTGTAGTTACCCCGGTTTCATCTAAGTTGTAAATATCGTTTGCTCCAAGATTGTGCCTATTTAATACATTGAAGAGTTTTTCAAAGAATAAATTTACATTGTACCTATTAAAGCTTGGGGCTCGCCCTAAGCTTGTAGCCTGAGGAGTACGGATGGATAACTCATTATAGTGTTTTAAAAAATGTGTTAGCCAGTCAATAGATGCAATCTCAAATGTGTTCCAGTTATCAGGAACAGTTACGTTATTTTTTAAAGCAAATTGAAAAGCAAGCTACTTAAAATCTTTTGGTGAAAAACCATAATATATCTTTGAACATTTAGTAACATAAGAAGCAAATTAATTTAAATAGGCAAAGAAATAATAACTAAGACTTACTCACAATCAATTTAATTTAACTATCAGACGACCGGATTCGCTTTCTACAATATGCAAAGCATCTTCAGGTCTCGATACAAAGTTAAATAAATGATGCCGGTACTCTATTAATTAATATTATAATTATTACTAGAGTAAATTATTCAATATGTCACTGTACTTAATAAACTATCAGTAGGAAGCGACCATAGACCAGTAAGAGCTAGAGTAACGATAAATCTGCAAAAAGAAAGAGCAAAGATGATAAACAGTTGCAAACGCATAGTTTGGAATTCACCAAATCATCCAGAAGCATACATAAAAAATATAGCCGAAACTTTACAGAGTAACCTTTAAGTATCGACGATCACAATAAATTATTAACAAACTCGGTTAGAAACGCACAACTCCAATTTTTGCAAGAAAAATGACAAAAAGTGAAAAGATTAGCAAAACTACAGAAGTTCTCATGGAAATACGACGAAACCTAACCGAGAACGAAAAGGGAAACAAAGAAGAATATAAAAAACTAAATAAAAGAATGTCAGCAGAAATTAGGAAAAGATGTAAGAAGATATAATACTAATGTAATTACTCAAACAGTAGAAGATAACAAAGGTTTAAAGATAATGATAAGAAAACTCACACAAAGTAAAAAAGAAATAGATAACTGAGAGATAAAGACGGAAAGGCAACAACAGATAAACAAAACATTCTGAAAATAACCAGAGAGTTTTATAATGACCTATATACCAGCCAAAGACCACAAGACAATTTCCCGACACGAGTAAAGACTCTCATAAATCAGGGATTGGAAATACTTTTACCCATTACTGTGTCAGAAGTAAGAGCAGCTTTAAAGGAAATGAAGAACCATCGATCGCCTGGTGATGATGGACTCGTTATCGAGGCAATAAAAGTAGGAGGAGAAATTTTATTAAAATCAGTAAGCGAACTGTTTAATAAATGCTTACATGCAGGTACGATTCAAAAAAAGACTGGAACAATGCAGTAATAGTCTTGTTACACAAAAAAGGCGATATTATTAAATTAGAAAATTATAGACCCATCACCCTATTGACACATATGTACAAACTCTTTATGAAAATCTTAACAAAGAGGCTAACACATAAACTTGATTTCTATTAGCCCAAAGAACAGGCAGGTTTCAGGGCAGGATATAGCACAAATGACCATAATGGCAAGATATGGGCATCAATATAGATGGAAAAAGATTAAATCATCTCAGATTTGCAGATGATGTTGTATTAATCACAGATAATTTACATGAAACAGTTTCTATGATGCATTCGCTTAAAAGTCTGTCTGAAAGAGCAGGATTAAAGATAAATTTTGAGAAAACTAAACTTATAACAAATCTCGTACTCTACAAAACAGACACTTACAAATATCTGGGACACGAAATCAAAATAAGCAGATACAATCAAACACATGAAATACAGAGACGAATAGGCCTAACATGGGCAGCATTTGGCAAATTAAGCCATATTCTAAAAAGTTCAATTCCCATGTGTTTCAAGCGAAAAAATGTGTTTTACCTATACAAACTTATGGAGCAGAGACTTTAATACTCACGCAAAAATCTGCGAATAAACTCAGAGTTACACAACGAGCCATGGAACGTGCAATGCTGAACGTGAGCCTTCGAGACCACATAACAAACCAACAAATCAGGCAAAGATCAGTAGTTCAAGACGTCATCGAAAGAACCACGACGCTTAAGTGGAACTGGGCAGGGCACTTAGCCAGAACACAAGATGGACGGTGGACAAAACGTATTATGGTATGGAGTCCCAGAAACTATAAAAGAAGCCGAGGATGACCACCGACTAGATGGACCGATGATATAAAACGTGTAGCGGAAAGCTGGCTACAAGCGGCCCAGTGTAGAGAACACTGGAAAGAACTCAGGGAGGCCTATGTCCAGGAGTGGACGCGATTGGCTGATTGATGACTATGACTGGACCATGACTAATGCACAGAGTTCTTAAGAAAAATTTAACCTCCTGGTATTATAGTTAGTAGACAAAACTCTTTTACAAACAAAAAAATAGTCTTGTAATAATCACTTCCTGTCGTAAAGCTTTTATCGATTTCATTTTAAATTTTTCTAATTAATGTTAATTGTCTGTATTGCTTTTATCAAGAAGAGACCGAATGCAACATTTATATACTCAAATAGCAAGTGATATCGCGAATTGTTGTGAGTCAAGCTCACATTTGACCGCTCACGGTTACGCTTAAACAGGTTACCTAGACTCACGACGGTTTACCCTTTCGTTACTCCCGTTAGATACCCCTTTATTTCACGTAATGAGCCCAACAGTAATTTCTTTTACGTAAATAACTTTTTTTATTACTAGGTGGGGAATCTGCATTCAGTCGCCGGAAATGAACGTTCCTAAAAAACACACCAGAACAATGTCGATCAGCTATTCCTTTAGTCGGAACTTCCTGCCCTCCGTAACTTCAAAGCAGCTAAGACTAGCAAAAACTCATCTCTCTTCTGGGCATAATTTTAAACTGATGGCCTTCCTTCGATCGATTCTCAAACACTCGTCATCACTCGTATCTCGCACTCATACGACCACTACATCTACCTCTGCCTACCCAGGCTTCACCTTCGCATTCTTCTTTGTATTTATTACCATCTATTATTGCCAATCTGTATGCACCTGCTTCAATCATCCATCACTGCCGTTTCCATCTCGCACCGTTTTCTTGCCTCTTGTTCCTTATTTTTCTATCGCTGGCGCGTACCATCTGCCGTTACTGCCTCCATTGCTGTCTCTTTCTTGCTGGCATTTACCCCTGTTTTATCAACTTCTCTACTCCCTCTAAGGTCACAGTTCTGTTTGGTCAATTCTAGCCAGTACTTTGTCTAGCTCTCACTTTTCTTCTTCTTCTTCTTCTATTTTTTTATGTACGTAAACACCTAAAGGAGCCACAGTGTGGTTAAACAGGTATAATTTAAATTTATTTATGTTATATTTATGTTTATTTATGTTATATAATAATAAATTTCCATTCAGTAATAAAATTTTCCTTTGCTCTATATCATAATTATTTTTATTTCATCATCATAAATTTTCATACAAAAATACCACAAGCTACTTGCATCTCATAACTTTTATCTCTCATAATGTAATTTCCTGACCACCGAACTATAATTCACATCGTTCTTGATGTTTTCTTAGTTACCGTCGACGACTATTGATTTTCCGCACACGAGGAAGTTTTCACGGTTAAAGTGTCAGGCCCGACTTTATATAGTTGATATTATTGACGCCAACTATACGAAATCAACGAAACAAAAAGAGATTGATCATTTCTTACAAAAAGTAAAAATAGATACGATGAGAAATGTGGATTTCTGTTCAACGAGCATTGTTCATTGAAAATTGTCAGGTTTGAGATAGACACAAAATGTGTTTAAGTATCGTTTATGCTTTTTCGTCCATGTATTTTTTCTTTCTGCTTTTATTTTTTTATTCTTAGTCTACTCTGCATAATATATAAATTATATTAATAGAATTTTTATTATATTTTACACATAAATTTAAAGGAAACCAAGAACATGTAGAACACATTTTACTTCTTTTGTTTGTTTGTTTTGTCTTCGTCTTATAGTTCTTTTTCTTCTTTTTTAAGGATTTTTTTTCTAAAATATTGCTTTTTTAAATCTCAATCTTAAATCCATACTTTGAATCAAGGACAGCTCAACGGAAAACGACTATGGCAACGAAAACTGACATTGAATTGTAAAACTTGGACAATACATGAATAAAAACAAAGACAGAAGACATTCTACAAGAAAATGAAAAACATAAGCTAGAATTTATTGCTGTATTTGAAACAACAACCTAGTCCATAAAGGACAAGGCACTCAGAACGTGAAAAATGCATTCATTTATAGATCAGAGAAGAACATCTAATAGAAAATAAAGGGAAAAGGAAAAGTGGGATGAATGACAATATATTGCAACTTAAAGAAAAAAGAAGACAATCAAAGAATAACACAAGAAAATTGGATAAAAACACAATGTGAGATAGAGTTGTTCGAACAAAGACACGATACATTTAATATGCACAAAAAGGTAAAACAAGCAGCTGGTCTTAAAAAATCTAACACAGCTAGCAAACTACAAGATCAACAGGGGAACAGCATCACAGACAAAAATCAAGAAATATGTATATGGACCAAATACATACAAGAACTCTGGATGATAATAGGTCCGAACGACCTCGGTCCTACAGATGTAATGACCACTTAAAAATCACATCAGATGAAGTGAAAAAAGCAATATTACAACTGTGAAATTCGTAGCGAATTCAATTTCTGGTACTCCAAACGAAGTAAAGAAATAAACAAAATGACGGTATTAGATTTTGATTCGATACAGAGCAGCGACAAGCCGCATATACGTATTTCGACCTCTTTAGGTCTCCTCAGTACGGTATAGCCACTACTACGAATTTTGGCCGTGATGAACGGCATTTGGAATGCAATTTTAGATTCCCTAGCCGAATTATTCATTAAGCTGTTTGCTTTGCAAGTTTTAGAAAGCACGGTGGCTGAGATTTGAACTCGATTTCGGCAGGTAGAAATCGTATGATTTCTCTTTTTGTTCTTAGATGGCGTAGTTACTTATGTACATAGTTATTTTTGATAACTATGGTCTACGACGGGAAAAGATTTTGTTTCGATACGGAGTAGTGGCTATACCGTACTGAGGAGACCTAAATAGGTCGAAATACGCATAATACTATGAATAACAAGATAGGATCTATCCATGGTACAATAAACTCTCATGGTAGAATCTTGCGCATGACATTTGACACTTTTGACAGCTGAGGTCAAGCGGGTGTGACGTAGCAAAAGTCCCTGTGAGCCATTATTTGTAATTGTATTACTATATTGTGTAGTGGATTTTTTTGCAAAACTCGTATTGTTCATCTGTTTTTAGCGATATTATTCTTTTTTTGGATAGTATATATGTGTTATAGTCTGTATAGACTGATTTAAGAACATTTACTCGTTTATTTGCTTTTGTGTATCTGTTTGTTTTTGTGAAATTTTGTAACTATTTCAAAATACGCTGTGCAGTTGCTACTTGTAATAGTGACAATAAAGATAAAACCTTAAGGTTTCATACGTTTCCTAAAGATAGTGTGGTCAGGAAACTGTGGATAATATCTTGTTGTAGAAAGGATAATTTTAAAAGGATTTTACTTGAATGATTAACTGAATACTTTCCTCTGGAGTGGTCCAAAATGCCAACTTGGTACCTACCTCTTCTCTTTGAAGTTTTTGTTGATGATGCTATCACATCATTGAGTGACTAAAGTCTTAGCATATGCACATGACATAAAATTATTTCGTATTATTCTAGACCATTCTGATTGTATTGGGTTACAGAAATTATTGGGCAGTTTTGCGAATTGGCGTGTTATTATCAAATTAACTAATTGTAAAAAATTTCAGGTGATCCTTGTGTATTGATCTCATGAGCCGATAGTATTTAATTATAATTAAAATAATAAATTAATGTAATATGTAATAAAGTTCCTTTAAAAATTTATTTTTATTTCCCAAAATACTTTAATACAAGTAAGTCCACCAGACATCCAATGAAGGTTCAATTATCATCGGTGGGTGTTTAGCAGCGTGACATTTGGACCAAACTAGGATGTGCTTAGTACTAACACGAACTTCTGTTGGATCTGTTAACTACTTCTTGTGTCCGTTGGACCCACTACTGTCATTAGGAAAACCCAAAGATCTAACAGCTGCAACATATACTTTTGAAGGAGTAAAAGATATATCTAGGCTCAAATCAACCAAAGTAATACAGTAACTGCAGAAATTAACAGACATATATATCTAGCAAATAGAACGTACTATGGATTAAAGAAACTTAACGTCGAACAGTCACGAAAAGAACGAAAATATTGATATGTATATAGAACTCTAATCAAGTTGGTCAGAAACGTGGATGATGACAAAAAGTGATGAAGAACGTTTGGGTTGTTTTGAATGTATAAATGGGACATTTATAAAGGCGTGCAGGGAAACGGATTATGACATAGACGCTACAATTTTGAGCCTAATATTGGTAGGTCTATAAAAATGAACATGCTGCGGTGGCTAGGCCACTAAGAGAGAATGAAATTGTGGTGATATGTATTCCATTTTGTAGAGTAGCGAAGACCCAAAACTCTTTTTATAAACTCTTTATATAATTTTTTTTTTGTATCTTTTTAAACAACTGAAATATGGAACTCTAGAGTAGCATTTGTTCAACCTGTATGTATAATAAACATAATTAAAACGTGTTTTATAAAGAATACCTATGTTAACAAAATAAAATAACAGTTTCAGAACCTCGCTAAAATATCTGTACCCAAAAATCAATAAAATTAAATTAGATACAACTTATTTTTTATGATTAAATATTATAAAAACACAACTTTATCATTTCCTTATAAGTACTATTAATAAATTAGCCAAATTATATTAAAAATTTAAAATTAAAAGTCTTTCCTATACAACTGCATTCAAATTTGCGCGAAGAGGGGATCTTGACTACGTCGTGCGCGAAGCGAACCGATTTTGGAACATTATGTGCCATACCATGTGAATTTTATTGTACCATGGGATCTATCCGTAGCACAAAATCGGTCGTGTTCGCGCATGCCGTCATTGGAGAGTAGAATTTGAATTCTTGTTAAAGTTAAATGGGATTTGTATGCATTCTGTGATGAAATTACTTGACGAAAATAAGTTAAGAGGTTCAATAATTACTATAATCGTACACAGGATATCTCCAAACGATTTATTAAAGATTATTTATTGACATATACAAAAAACTGACATTTCGAACGTGGAACTCTCCAATGACATCACGACTTATGCGCAATATCTTATCTTCTTATCATAGTATCATGGAAATACGTATATGCGGCTTGTCGCTGCTCTGTATCGAATCAAAATCTAATACCGTCATTTTGTTTATTTCTTTACTTCGTTTGGAGTACCAGGAGTTGAACTCACTACGAATTTTGGCCATGATGAACGGCATTTGGAATGCAAACTTAGATTCCCTTGCCGAATTATTCATCAAGCTGTTTGCTTTGCAAGTTTTAGAAAGCACGGTGGCTGTGATTTGAATTCGATTTCGCCAGGTAGAAATCGTATGATTTTTTTTTTCTTATTATAAGTGTATATTATTTATATAAATATATAATAACAATTATAAATTATTTCTTTTATTTACTTTTATAGGTTTTTCTTTTAACAAAATAATTCATTTTATTATAATTACACGTAATGAAGATATGTAGTTAATGAGTACAAATAATATTTTTGTAGTTTACCCTTCCTATTTTCCGTGGCGGTATTTTACGAGTAGAATCATTTTAACAGGTTATAACTTTTTACTTCTTCTTGGTACATACCATCTATAAAATGGATAAAAAAATTTAGATCTTTATTTATAACCTGCTCAATGATCAGCTTTTAATGTTTATAAATAATAGAAATATGATTTTAAAAAATGCTTTCTTGTTTCGTATCAGTCATAGAAGGTTTTGTTTTATTTTGGAAAGCGTGCTTTTTCATCAGCTTTTTATTGAGCCTACTAACAAGCGTGTGACAAAAAATGTAAAAGTTTAAACTTTTTTAAACTCTTTTTTAATCAAAAATTTAATAAAATGTTGCGGTATTTTTAATATACTTTAAAAATGTACCCTTATAAAATCGATTTCGATTTACAGAATACCTCTAGAGTGACTGCAGGGCAAGAACAGTTGTTTAAATGATCGCTTTCCAGAATAAACTAATTGAATAACTTACAAATTATTTGGTCAATCTATTTAAAATTAAGCACACTTTACTTACTAACTCATTAACTACTATTATTTTTAGTTATGTAACATGCCACAATAATCAAAGTTATTAACGTTCATAAATTACTGCAAAATCAATGGTTTTTACAACTGCCTTGGTGAATTCTGTATGTAATTTAATTTAGAAACTTGCAAATTAGAGAACGTTTTAAGATGTACATTTTGTATTTTATCCATTTTTCTCTAAACTGCTTAAGAAACGTTTTATAGCCAAAAAAATGACTATTTCACTTCTTAACATTATTTAAAACAAAAACAAAGCAAAATCATCTCTACATCTTCACGAATTTTTCATCAGCTACCCCTCATATGGCTTTCAAAATTTTCAAATGTCTGTATAAGATTTTTACATGAAATTAATGATTTTTTTCCCAGATAGATTGGCAAAATAGGCCAAAATTGAAAAATAATAATATTATTAGACCTAAATGCCAGAGACGGAAAAGGAAATTAACATAAGTAGTGGGCCCTTATGGTTAAAATAGATGAAATCATAATGAGATGAAATTATTAGACATCTGTTAACATAATCGACTTAAAATAATTAACAACTTCTCAGGCACAAAGATATACATACATACATAATATATGTTTACTATGTACAAACATAGTAAATTAAACAAATTTTGTTTTTTTTGTTACTTGGTGAATTTCTTTTTTAATAATTTAATTTTATCTGACTTATTCAT
Organism: Diabrotica balteata; assembly: GCA_918026665.1. Lineage (NCBI taxonomy): Eukaryota > Metazoa > Arthropoda > Insecta > Coleoptera > Chrysomelidae > Diabrotica > Diabrotica balteata. The sequence continues at coordinate 128,330,792 of OU898279.1, forward strand.
ATTGACAATTCAGACATACATTATACATTTTAAAGCAGACGACTTTAAAATGATATTGCTTATATTGTTGAGTTGCGCTCCTGGGACGACTTTACTTGTAAAATAGTTCATTCGATTACATGAAATCAACTTTAGCTTAAGAATATCAGTCAGAAAAAAATCATAGCATGTAGTTCGTCATTAAAAAGACAAACACATACTATGAGGACAGTAAAATTCTCCTGCTAGTGATTCCATAGTAAATTATGAGGAAAAAACCAGGAAAAAGACCTCATAATATTATACCGACATGGTAAGTATTTGGTCGTGCATTTAGTTTACTTTCAATAAACACCAAATATTGATTTTATATGTTTGTTATTTAAAAAACATCAATGATATATCCTCTATATGTTACTGACTTGCTAAAACTGGTATGTTCCTTTTAATAACGTTTTCTTTCAATATGGGTAACCAGATCCTACTACATTCTGCCGAAAAATTTGTGACACAATTGGTATCATTTAGCATAATTGGAGCCGCTTCTTTGATTTTTCTCTTTTTATCATCCGTTTCTTTTAGGACTATATTTGGATCATTCCATTGAACCCTATGTTCATTATCCCATGCGTGTTTACATATTTGAGATCTATAAATTCTCTATTTTTAATATAAGATTAATGTTCACTTATTCTAACATTTAATGGCTTTGACGATACCTTAATAAAACTGATCGCATTCACAAGGTATTTTATAAATGTATATTAGAGAAACCGATGGTAAAAAGGGAAAAATCAATCGAATTATGGCTAAATGAGACCAATTGTGTCGCAAATTCCTCGGCAGAATGTAGTAGGATCTGGTTACCTATATTAAAAGAGAAAGTTATTAAAAGGAAAATACCAGTATTAGTAAGTCAGTAACATATAGAGAATACATCATTTATATTTTTTAAATATTAAAAATATAAAATCATAATTTGGTGTTTATTAAAAGTAAACTAAATGCACGACCAAATACCCACCTTTTCCCTCCTAATTTACTATGAAATCACTAACAGGAAAATTTTACTGTCATCATGGCATGCTTTTGTCTTTTTAAAGACGAATTACATGCTATGATTTTTTACTGACAGATATTCTTAAGTTAAAGTTGATTTCATGCAATCGAATGAACTATCATACAAGTAAAGTCGTCCCAGGAACGTAACTCAACAATATTGGCAATATCATTTTAAAGTCGTCAACTTTGTATGTATGTCTGAACTGTCAATATGAATAAGTCAGATAAAATTAAATTGTTAGAAGAATTTTTTACCAAGTAACAAAAAAACAAAATTTGTTTAATTTACTGTGTTTGTATTTTGAGAACGATTTCCGAAGTGGAAATTGAAACGTCAATAAACTAACTTGTCACTAAAGTCTTTCAACTAACTTCTTCAAACTAAAGTTCTTCAAACTAAAGTCGTCAACTTTGTATGTATGTCTGAACTGTCAATATGAATAAGTCAGATAAAATTAAATTGTTAGAAGAATTTTTTACCAAGTAACAAAAAAACAAAATTTGTTTAATTTACTATGTTTGTATTTTGAAAACGATTTCCAAAGTGAAAATTGAAACGTCAATAAACTAACTTTAACCTGTAATTGTGGCTTATTCCCATTTAAATAGTAATTAAATAGGTAATATGGAATCAAAGCACTAGAAACTTAAGTACAATCATATGGAAACAAAAGACCAGGATACAATCGCATGACGTCATATAGTATATCCTGTTAAATTCTTCTAATGGTATACAAGTAATCCTCGTAGTTGGTTTTAGCTAGTATTTTTATGTTTGGTAATGGAAATAACATGCAAACAGTAACGTGGTCTATTTGACAACTATTATAAGCAGCTTTAGCATGGCCCTATATCATGTTGTAGTAACAGGAATTGTTTGCAAATTTGAGTCTATTTTCAAAAGCTAAAAACAAAAATACTTATAATTGGTCTTATTGTAACTAATACGACCGGTTTCGGGTTCTACAAATTCAGCTCATCATCAGGTCTAGGCTAATAAGTTACTTAACAGCTAAAAATAGGGGACGAAATGCCACAATTCTTATAGGCTGTTACAGTATAAATTGTGTCACTATTCAGCCTATAATGAATTATATTGTTATTTTCTTTTAATTTAAAAAATATTTCTGTCACCTTTATTCCCCTGCTTTCCGGTTGGTTTATTACACAGGGATATAAGGTTGTAACTGTTGAAAACTTCTGCGAATTTACATATTCGCTACCTGCGGAAGCACCCTATGGAGGATTAGGAATCCCTCACAAAATTCCTAGATCCAGAATAATAACTTCCGAACGGGATTTAAAATTGAATTACATTAACTTAAATTTATTGAGTATCAAATTTTTTTCATATTATATTCTACCACATTCTTAAAACAATGTTATATTGTACTGCTACCAATTAATTCAGTTTCTTACGCGGGAAAAAAGTTCAATCATTTATATTACTCTCCTTTTATGTGTTTTATCACCGAGATGAGACGAAAAATAATATATCACTTTATATTTCTGCTCCAGGCTTTCGCACGTACGAGTTTGTCTGAATTGAGCTTCTGGTTGAATTTATATGAAGTAATAGAAATTGAAAATGTGTCTAGATGGTATTTCAATCGATGGGATAAAATCATGAAGTATAGTAGCTAAATAAATTTCCCAAGAGACAGAAACACTATCCATATAAAAAGGCTTATTACCGATAAATTGACGCCACTGCGCATCCTATATTTGTCGAGTTTTTTAATAAATATCTGTATGTGATAGGTTAGGAGTGATTTATTCAAAAAAATATAATGTATATGTCCACAATCCACATATCACGCGAAATTTGAAATCCAAACGGTTGATTTTTCTGATATCGTTGCCCTGTAAAATAGTAATTGTAATGTAATTTTCCATTACTTCATATAATATCTCCCCCACACTCTTTAACGATATTTTAGAATATGTTTTGATATAATGGAAATTAAATAATAAAAAAAATAATGTACTTTATGGGATGTACGCATTTTCCTTATAACGGGAACTGAAATAGTTTTTATACAAGTCATTTATCATAAAAAATAATACGTTTATATTGGTTTTTTCACACATGCTCTTTATTAGAACCTTAATTCTAATGACTACACAGAAAATGTTTATATAACAATGGCCTATATAATAGATTATACAATCGGAAAAGGACAAGGCAAAGAAAATTCTTTGCGTGACAAAGAAGACAATAATTACATCTTGTTTATATCATCGTCCTACCATAACTATTTTTAGTATTTAATCAACGTTAAAGTATTAACGAAATAAGCTCTATCTCTAACTGGGTACCGACTGAGACTAATCATCGCCATCATCGCATCGTGAAATTCAAATACAATTAGTTAGTTATCATACTTTATTGTTAATAGTGTATCGAAGCAGACAATTGAACCATTAGACCCAAGAACAATTAAAGGAAATTCTTAATAATATGACAGATATTGAAGACGAAACAAATGAGATGTTGGAGAGTCATAGTGATTGGGATGAGCAACAAATTGAGGAGAACCAAGACGATACATGTCATGTTCAGAGGAAGATATGTCAAATGAGGAGGATGTGTTTTACGAAAACGTTGAAGATACCTTCATTGGCAAAAATAAATACAGCACATTGACAAAGATAAAACCTCTTTTTTCATGTCTAAGACAAAGTAACAAGACATAATATAAGAGTACCACCGAAATTAAAAGCAACTGCACGTCAAATAAAAACGGAAATTAATACGTTTTTACTATTATGAATATTAATATGGTTAATGAAATCCTAATATTTACTAATTTTTATATAAATGAATATAAAAATAGAACGCATTTGAGAGATAAGATATTGCAGGAATGTGAACAGGAGTGAGTATTTGGTCTTCTTCGACCTCCTCTATTTAATTGTTATAAGGCACGGCAATCACACAAATGTTCAAGCAGTTATAAGCTATAAACATTTCTTATTTATTGCACGTTCATTGAGATGATAAATACATAAGGGGTGACAGATGTAAAGTAGACCAGCTGTCGTTAAATCGTTTTTTATATAGATCGTATAAATTTATAAAAAAATTGTCAAAACTAATTAAATTTTTCAACGTATTATATACAGGGTGAGTCACGCTCAACGGAACGGGGCCTACCGGGGAAATGGCTAAAGATATTAAAAATTTCTTTTGTAGGAATACGTAGGTCAGCACCGGCTACAAATTAAAATTTGTGAGATATATACAGGGTGTCCAAATTTGGCGTAATGATATAAACTTATACTTTTTTAAATAGAATAACCTGTATTTCACTTTAATTTTAAATTCTACTGAACAAAATAATGTTACTTTATTCAACATTCCCTATAGCTATTTTTGACCGGTTTCGATTTATTTGGGTTTTTCTGAAAATCTACTATTCGCGAAATTAATTAATTACACAATATCGCATCAATTATAATTAACGCCTTTTTGTCAATTAATTTTCAAGTGTCCATGCTTTACATCAGAATAATTACCAATTGAAATTAATCTACAGAGTGTTCGCAATACGAAGTGTCAATGCTGTATAATAGTTTGTGTAATTACTTTCTTAACTTAAATGGGACACCCTGTATTTTACTTTAATTTTGAATTCTAATCAAAAAAATAATATTACTTTTTTAAACAATCCCTATACCTATCCTTTATAATTTTCGATTAATTTGGGTTTTTTGTGAAAATGCACTATTCTTGAAAGTAATTAATTACACTTTATTACATAAAGTTAAACAAAACACACTAGAAAAAAATTAATTTACATTAAATGTTCAAAATGGTGTCCATTTTCTTTAATACATAACCTCACTCTGTGTTCAAAATTTTGTTTTACTCTTCTTAGCATTTCTGGAGTAACTGTTGCAAACGCATTACGAATACGCGTTTTCATGTCTTCAGCGGTTGTAGGTGGAGTTTGATAAACCAAACTTTTAATATATCCCAAAAAAAAGTCCATTGATGTTAACCTTAGGGTTGCTCTAGGGGGCCAATTGACAGCACCACCCTACCTATCCACTTTCCGGGAAATATTCTGTCTAAATATTCTCTAACGTTACGCGTGTAATGTGCTGGAGCACCGTCTAGCTGCAGAAACATTGTTCTTCTAATATTTAAAGGGATATTTTGCAAAAGTATCCAAAAGTCTCTTCGTAGAAATCTTAAAAACTTTTGTCCATTTAAATGGCCATTAAAAAAATACGGTCCTATCACATGTTCTCCTATTATTCCACCATATACATTAAGGGACCATCGGTTTTGTCGATCAGTACATCTATATTCATGTTGATTTTCCGTATTATAATAGTGAAAGTTATGTCGGTTCACGAGTCCATTATTATGGAAAGTAGATTCATCAGTGAACAAAATTTTATCAAAAAAATGTTGATCTGCTCCCGTTTTGTCTAGAAACCATAAACAAAATTCTAACCTACGTTCAAAATCAGTTCCATACAAATGCTCATGCATTTGAATATGGTATGGGTGATATTGATATTTTTTAAGAATTCTGCATATACTAGTTTGGCTTACTTCAATCTCCCTGGCCATCGTCCTTGTACTTGTATTTGGATTTTCAATAACTGATTGAATAACTTCTAATTCGGTATTTTCATCTTCAGTTATCGGATTTATTAATTTTCGTTTAGTATAAACAACACTGCCAGTTTCACGAAACCTTGTTAAGACTCTGTCAAATACTTCTTTACGAGGATGACGTTTTAAGGGAAATCTCTCAGCATAGACTCTTGATGCTAACAAACTGTTTTGATCACATTCACCCAGTATTAAAATCATATTTACTCGGTCTTCAATTGAATAATCTGCCATTTCTATTTAATTGAAAGCAATACAGTTAATAGTTTGACAATTAGTTTGACAGCTAGGTACCTTTTGTTTTTTCATGGCATTCTTTATAATAACGAGCTATGTAATTAATGACATTTAATGTTCCAGGTAACATAATGCAAATAGATTTGAAGATACTAGATATTAATATAAAATTTTAGAATATATTTTATAATAGTTTGATTATAATTATTGTTACAACATTCAAATACAGGGTTTTTGTTTAAGTTAGAGTAGAACTTTATGTAATAAAGTGATAAAAATTAATTAATTTCAAGAATACATAGTGCATTTTCAAAAAACGCAAATAAATCGAAAATTCTCAAAGATAGGTATAGGGATTGTTTAATAAAGTAATATTATTTTTTTAATTAGAATTCAAAATTAAAGTAAAATATAGGGTGTCCTATTTAAGTTAAGAAAGTAATTATACAAAATATGGTACAGCATTGACACTTCAGATTGCGAACACTCTGAAGATTAGTTTTAAATGGTAATTATTCTGATGTAAAGCATGGACACATGACAATTAACTGACAAAAAGGCGTTAATTAAAATTCATGGGATATTGTGTAATTAATTAATTTCGCGAATAGTACATTTTCAGAAAAACCAAAATAAATCGAAACAGGTCAAAAATAGGTATAGAGAATGTTGAATAAAGTAACATTATTTTGTTCAGTAGAATTCAAAATTAAAGTCAAATATATGTTGTTCCATTTAAAAAAGTATAAGTTTATTTCATTACGCCTAATTGGGACACCCTGTATATATCTCACAAATTTTAATTTGTAGCCGGTACTGACCTACGTATTCCTACAAAAGGAATTTTTAATATCTTTAGCCATTTCCCCGGTAGGCTCCGTCCCGTTGAGCGTGACTCACCCTGTATATATATATATATATATATATATATATACATATATATCTCGTATATAAACAACAAGTATACAACAATTGATGTAACGCTTCAGAGGTAGGTGTAGCTAGATTCAATATATACCCAACAAACCTGCTAAGTACGGCATAAAAATATATGCGTTATATGAATCATTTTATACTGCCAATTTAGAGATACATTGCGATAAGGAGCCAAGTGGCCTACATGACGCATGAAATTCAGCCTTAGATGTTGTAAAGCGTCTAATAGACTCCATAGAAATGACGGGAAGAAACATAACAACCGATAATTTTATACCAGCATTCCGTTAGCTGGATATTTCTTGTAGAAGAAAGTTCCTTTGCTTGAATCGCTGAAGAAAAATATAGATATATAAAAATAAGACAAATTCCTCAAGAATTTCTTTCATACAAATCAAGAGCAGTTTAATCTAGCATATTTGCATTTCAAAAAGATTGTATGATTACCTCTTCTGGGCACCGTAAAAGTAAGTCAGTCATATTATTATTGTCTATGCACAACGAAAGTAAAGTTGATATGGATACTAAGAAACCACAGTTGCTTTTAGATTAGAAGCATACGAAAGGAGGGGTTGATAATGTGGATAAATTATGTTCATTATACAGTGTTTCGTGAACTACGAAAAGATGGCTGTGTGTTATATTTAATAATTTAATGAATGTTAGCGGCATAAGTGCTTTTGTTTTGCTACAAATTCTGAAAAATCACTCAAAATGAGATATTTTCTCAAAAAACTTGCAAATAACTTAATGAAAGAACACCTTCATACACGGTCACAATTCAAAACACTTCCACGTGACATAACCGAGTTCCTGTTCAGGATGTTTCCGAAACAACCAATTCCTCAGCAAGAAGACGAAAATCCTACTAAACGTGGTGGATACTGCAATTATTACAGTGAAAAAATTTATCTATAAAATGTACGTATACATCTATAAAATGTACAAAATGTAGTGCATCCACTTCTAAAGCACATTTTAAATCTTGTATGTACAAATTGTAATGATCACCTAAATTTAAGGTTTTTTATACACTTTAATAAAATTAGTCAAATTAATAAAGGCTTTTAAATTTTTAACAAAATAGACAACAATACAGCTAATAAATAATTAAAAAAGTGTCGAAAATAATAAGGAACTACATGCCAGCAAATTGCTGCTGCGCGCCCGATGTTGTAATTATTTAAGACGCGCCCGGCCGAAGGTTAATAAACGTATTTTGTTGAATATGTAATATGTAAGTTTATTAACGAGGGAAATAAGATTTCTCGTTTTATCTTGCTGTGCAATGAACTGCCAGCAATGAGGCTACACAAAAATCAATCACAATACTGCATGGAACTTAAATAATTGTTTACGAAGAGGATCTCACAGTTTTGAAAAAAAAGCAGACAAAAAGATTTAATAAAATCAATAAACAAGCTATATGAGGCGTTGAGAACCAGAGCGGACCATCCACATAAGAACTTCATTAGAGATAAATCCGTTTAAAAAATGTTCGATTTTTCATAATTTTTTTAATACTGATAAAATCATTTTAACAACGCTTAATTTTTGGTAAAATCATAAGAAAAGGTAAACCTTTGCTGCACCACTAAAAATATACCACAATGTGCACTAAAGAAGAAGTTTTTGTGGCTTGATCCACTCTGGCTTTAATAAAAGTTTTTGTTCTTCCGTAGTGGACCAAAACCAAAGACACATACTTTAATTTTAATATCATTTTATTACAAAATAAACACTTATGGCATAGATTAACTTAAAAAAATCATAATTTGTTAAAATATTACAAACTTGCATCAAAATTTTTATCAACTATGGGCAGTTCATCGTGCGCTCCTAATGAGCATTTTAAAGACTGAAAGAAGTTATGATAGATGGGTGGAATAAATTCGGTTAACTGTAAAAGATCTTTCTTTTTGGCGTCGGTTATACAATTTCCATTTGGGTACAACAGAGGTAACGGTCTTTGGAAATCTTCCATAACCACATTTCTTTTTTGAATGCTAAATTTTTGTACAGCATGACACTCACTGGTGCCATATTTAAAATATACAACAAATGGGTCTTCTTTTTTTATTATAATACAATGCATTTTTAGCCATTCTACTTTTGAGGATTCTAAACTTATTTTTCTGTTTGTAATAAGTTTTTCCAACCCCACGGTAGAGTAAAAGTTTTCTTTTTTCCATTAGGACTACTCTAAATGGATTTTTTTTCTTTGCTCCTAATACGACATCAATCCAGTTATTGGGAACGTAAATATTAGGAAAGAATTTTTTATTTTTTTCAATAAGTCCGAAGTCCCTATCACACGAGAGAAAAGAATGACCGCTAACCAAAAAATTATGTTGAATTTCTTTTACGACAAATTCTTGAGAATGGACAATATAGTTGCAAATTAAAGTCATTTTGATATTCCTGTTCTGGCCTCCGCAGCCATCAGAATACATTATAACTTTTTTGGTCTTTACATTATTTTTAATATAGTACATCAAACATGATCCCACCTCTTGGGCTCCACGAGATGCAATCGATTCATCCCATATAAACATGGTGGCTTCATTATTCTGCAAATTATGAACTCCTAGACAGAATGTCCATAATTGCCTCTTATAATAAGTTATGCCGGTAGAGATGACAGGTGTAGGTAGGGTTTTCATAAGATCAAAGGCGATAACTGTAACATCTTCCTTCGATGGAATTTTTGCATCCTGATCCATAGCATCTCGTGTTGTTGGGCTTTGCGCTGGTGAAGTTCTAGTTTCAAAGTTAATTCCTTCAGTTTTGTTTGATCTACTTCATATTTTATTTTATTTCCTAAAGAATCGCAAGTTTTGCAGGAGTCTACAATGGGCGGATGAAAATGTATATCAAATTTACTGTTAAATATATCACGAAACTTATGTTCTGACACGTAATTAACTGTTTTTTTCTTATATTCACTGTAAAGAATTCGAATGTTTAGCTCTGGACCAAGATATTTTCTGACTGTTTTATGCCTAGAGTAATGGGAAATATAGGTTGGAAAACTTTCAATGAACTTGCAAACATCATCAATTTTTTTCACAGGAGTTTTATTAGCAGGGGGATGGCGCCCTCGCTTATCCAATGGAACCATCAAGTCAGTTTTTTTCTTAAGAGTTCTATCAAGTTTACCGTCTGAAAACCATAAGAACCTTTTTAAATAAACTTTTACAGATTTTTACATCATTTCCTTGGTTATTGGGTAAATAATATTCTCTCGTAAGGCTTTTCGATTTATTAGTAGGAATAGGAATGCCACTGTTTTTAGGGGTGTAATGACGGGCAACTGGTTTAACTTTAATTTGAGAAAATATGTATCCAGTCTGTAAATCGAAATTTGCAAGCCCATAAAATTTATTATAAATCTCTTTTTGCATTTCTGGGCTAAATAATTTATAGCAATTTAATTTACAGCAATTGTTCACGTAACAAAATAGTTTAGCGGGAACAATGTGACCGTTTACATTAGTGTATTCCTTACCAGTAGCCCGCAAAAATTTTCTTTGATTTTTTTTCCATTGGTCCTCGTTCCTGATCCGCTTTCTTGATTTTGGTTTCTTTTCGTCCAACAAAGCTTCATCACCATTGTTAACCATTTCAGACTGGGCCTCCGCACCCACAAATGTCCTTAATTGTTGTTGCTTGCGTTTCACATTAGGCTCCGTGTTATCAAGACTGCTCTCGGACTCTACATCAGATGGCTCATATTCGTCAGAACTGCCATTATCTTGATAATTTGCGGGTTCACAATCACTATCTGAATTTTCATGTTCTAAAAGTGAGATTAGCGATAGTTAAATTCGAAATATTTACGAAAAAAAGCAGTAAGACTTACCTTCTATTTTTTGCCTTGTATGTACATACGAACAACTAGGTAATGCCATATTTTTCAAATTAAACTGCGTACCCAAAAATGTCCCTAATTTTTTCTGGTTGCGTTTGATATTAGGCTCCGTGTTATTAAGACTGCTCTCGGACTCTAAATCAGATGGCCCATATACGTCAGAACTGCCGTTATCTTGAGAATTTGGGGGTTCACAATCACTATCTGAATTTTCGTCATGTTCTAAAAGTAAGGTTAGCGATGGTTAAATTCGAAATATTAACGAATAAAAGCAGAGAATAACTTACCTTCTATTTTTTTGGATGTACGTACATACGAACAAGTAGGTAATGCCATACTTTTCAAATTAAACTATGTACCTAATGCTAAAATAGTCTAAATAATAATATACACAAAACCACGTGTAATTTATATCGAACCAAACAGTAAACAATAATCGAACTCACTGCCAGAGTGGACTAAGCCACATAATCCAGTATGGCATCGACAAATTATTAAAATCCACCGACTGGACCAAACTTTTCAGTAGTGGCATCTATTAAAGAATAGTAGTAGGTCGCTTAGTCCATTCTGGCTTTTAAAAATAAGCTTTCTGCTTATGAAAACACGTATATTGCATTTTTTAAGATTTTGTGGGATGGTCCGCTCTGGTTCTCAACGCCTCATATATTCAAGCAATAGCTTAGAGCAAGAAGCTAATATTAGTTATCTATCTATCTATCTATCTATCTATCTATCTATCTATCTATCTATCTATCTATACAGCCCTTGCTGTCCAATTTTGGACGTAGGCTCCTCTTTCTTATTCCACGCCTCTCTATTGTAGGCAGTTTGTATCCACTTCGGGCCTGCGTGTTTCTTCAAGTCATCTGACCATCTCATTTGTGGCCTTCCTGTTTATTATTATTAATAGAATTTTATTATTTAGAATATTAGCCATAAATGAAAGAAAAACCAAATACACAAGATTAAAAGGAATAACAGAAAAGGAATTTTTAATAGTTAAAAATTACAAATTTGAAGAAGCAGTTTACTGTAACTACGTAATAGCTTTAATAAGGATGAGACTTATGGACAGAATATCGTCGTACGGTTGGTATCCTCCGAGTTATTTGGAGTTTCAGAATGATCGTGGAGTTATGTGTCCTTGACTTAAACTCAGCAGGAATCTCATCGGAGGCTCTGTAATTGTTAGTAAGTTAGAATAGTTAGAAATTATTCTTGAAAGGTCTCCTAAAGACCTTTATTTATTTTTACCGAATGGTTTGGCGAAGAAGTTACTTCAGCTCGGCCACCGATTGAGAAGTAATTTTAAGTCCACTCGGGCTTTTGTTTCCTCCTAACCGTCTGTGGTCTATTGGAATACTGTATCAATTCGACACAATCCGAAATAATTTTAAGACGACCTGTCTTTTCTCTATTTAGAGGATCGATGTCTCTCTGGCTACGGGGCGTTCCCTCCGAGCTATTAGATGGCTTTTGCGAGGTAATTACAGTTCTGCTGCCAGACTTTTTTTCACCTCGGTAAAAGATAATCGAACAGTCAGCAACCGCCAGTTCCTAAACTTCTTATAGGCTTGAATAATGTTGTAGCCGTAAGGCTTCGTATCTATTCTTAAGTCTTTATTAATTATAATTTATTGTTTTTATTATTTATCAAAGGTTCTATATTTATAACACTTACAATTTATTTTAAAGTTTATTTATACTAATAATTTATCTTACACTGATAATTACATAATTTATTTATACGACGATACATTTAAAACGCGGCGCGCTAAATAGTCTTCTTACTGATTACCCACAATGAAAGTCCCGTTATATATACCAATACAACTGTTAGACTAGAACACCGTCGAAGGTTCGATGACCTTCTCGGCTAGGAAGAAAAATCCCACAACGGCGAATGATCTCGAACTGGTTTAGAGTGTAAACATGTTCTTAGAAGGGTCGGGCCGCCGGTTGGTTCTTGTTTTTTATTCGATTCCCTTCTGGAGAGTTCGAATCGTTAGTATATAACCTAGAAAAATACTTGAATGAATAAGAAGATTACTAATAAATATGTTTACGGTTTGTTTCAGGATTTATCGTAACACTATTAAAACACTAAAGAGCTTTTGGAACCTCCTTTGAACCGAAGTCTTCTTAGTTCGATGAAATTTTTACTCGGGAGAGAAATAAAATGCAGAAAGTTGAAAAAGACTGCGCACAGCCAACCAGGTCGTGATGGGTATCAAGTTGTAGACTGACTTGATTCCGATCGGGAGATGCGCTGCTTTTTAATGCGTTTCTTAATTGCATCTCCGCAGCGATCTTCCGTCGGACGGTGAATACCAACTTAATAATAAAACACTTTGTTATTGGCCAGCCACAGTGACAATCTTCTACAATACATGAGAGAATTCAGAAGAGTAATACAGCTTTTAGAAGAAACAAATAATCAGTTAAAACCAAACATATTAGTTTGCAAACAAAAAACGAAATATACAAGACCTCAGTCCGACAAGTAGTCACTTACGAATGAAAACCACAATACGACAAACATGGTGAGAGAATCTAAGAACATTAGAAGGAGAAATAATGAGATCAATATCAGGACCAAAAATGACGTGTATAGGATGTATAGGATGTGCTTATATGACAAAGGACGTATAAGCAAAAAAAAGGAGATCATAGACAAAATGGACAGATAACCTAAAAATTCTGGCAGGTTCAAGATAGAGTAGTAGCGAAGGTCCCATATTGGAAGTCTCAAGTCTAATGGATATGTAGATCTATAAACATTTTTTCGATCATCTGCCAGTATTTTTATATTGCGTATATTAAAAAACGTTTAATAAAAATAATTATACAAGTTTAATATACCATTTAACTCATAATTTCTGACTTTTTATATTGCGTATATTAAAAAACGTTTAATAAAAATAATTATACAAGTTTAATATACCATTTAACTCATAATTTCTGACTTTAGTTAATAAATATGCTTTTTCCACATTCCATTTGATGTGGTGTAATTAATAAAAGCAGCAAATTAATAAATACAGCGAAAACAGACGAAATTTTACCCTTACAGTATTTACATAAACTGGAGCTCCTTTGAATTAACTGATAATTTATTTATGAATAACAACTCGGGTCTTTTCGAAGAATATCATTTTTGGTACTTGTTATTTAATTGTTTTTGGAAGATATTTTGTTAGCATTTAAATGTAATGTGAATATTTTGGTATAATTTATGTAAAGAAATAAATGTTTCAATAAAAATATAACTAGAGTATTGTAAGTTTTACACTATTCTCAGATATTAATTATTATTTAACTGGGAATAAGCCACAATTAAAGATAAAACTACGTTTATTGACGTTTCAATTTCCACTTCGGAAATCGTTCTCCGATTCTACGGGTAGAGATTTGCTCCCCGGCTCTGGAACTCAATTAAACAATGTATGTTACCTGAAGTCATATTTATATTGTCCTGAAGCTATTTTCTTGTGGCATTGTGAATTAATTACTATTAAACTGGGAATAAGCCACAATTAAAGATAAAAATACGTTTATTGACGTTTCAATTTCCACTTCGGAAATCGTTCTCAAAATACAAACAGTAAATTAAACAAATTTTGTTTTCTGTTACATAGTGAAAAATTCTTGTAATAATATAATTTTATCTGACTCATTTATATTGACAATTCAGACATACATTATGCATTTTAAAGTAGACGACTTTAAAATGATATTGCCAATATTGTTGAGTTGCGCTCCTGGGACGACTTTACTTATAAGATAGTTCATTCGATTACATGAAATCAACTTTAACTTGAGAATATTCGTCAGAAAAAAATCATAGCATGTAATTCGTCTTTAAAAAGACAAACACATGACATGATGACAGTAAAATTCTTCTGTAAGTGAGAGCGCCCACCAAACTGGCGTTACCCGTGGCAAGTAGCAAGAAGCACGCGTCTAGCATGTTACTTATAATGTAACCACTGAAAACGACAGATTCAACGCACACCAAAATGACAGTGACGTCATTCGATCTAATCATTCGTTTGCATTGGTTACATTTTATGTAACATGCTAGACGCATGCTACTTGCTGTTTGCCACGTGCCACGCCACTTTGATGGGCGCTCGCCCTTAGTGATTCCATAGTAAATTATGAGGGAAAAACCAGGAAAAAAACCTCATAATACTATCCCGACATTGTAAGTATTTGTTCGTGAATTTAGTTTACCTTCAACAAACATTTTAAATTTAAAATTAACAAAAGATCCAACAAAGCCATTGGAAAACAAAATATATAGAAAAAATCAAAAGACTGATATTTTTTTTTTGTACACACTTATGACAAGTCGAAAGAAAATGTAAAAAAGTATTTTTGAAGTGTGTATATTTTAGGCAATTCCTAGCTGAGCGCTTTCGGCTTTACAAAGCCATCATCAGAGCTATGCTACAATAAAATGTTCTTATAAGTACTAATTGGTAAAGATTATAATTTTTAACTTACGTCAATTTTTTAAATACCACTACAAAGGAGAGATCTTATTTCCTTATATTTCAAAATTATGATTTTTTTAGTTGTTGAAATTCTTAAAACATATAAAAAACATATAAAAAGCCGACACTGGACTTCACAAACACGTTAAAAAAATTGAAAAAAATTTTTTGTCATGGTACGGGTGTAAGAACTCGACCATTATTTGATCTGAGGAGGTAGCCAGAATAGAACTAATGAAATCAAATGTCGGTCCTTTTAAACGATTTTTCAAAAGTGACAGTTGACAAATGTCATATATAATTTTGTAAGAATTTAAAAAACAATCTCTCTCTCTCTCCCTCTCTCTCTCTCCCTCTCTCTATTTCCTATATATGACCCTATAATTCAAATGTAGTCCTAAAAAAACGGATGGTAAAAAAAGAAAAATCAAAGAAGCGGCTCTAATTATGCTAAATGAAGCCAATTGTGTCGCAAATTCCTCGGCAAATCTGGTTACCAATATTGAAAGAGGAAGTTATTAATAAGAAAATACCAGTATTAGTAAGTCAGTAACATATAGAGGATACATCATTTATGTTTTTTAAATAACGTAACATATAAAATCAGAATTTTGATGTTTGTTGAAGGTAAACTAAATTCACGAACAAATACTTACAATGTCGGGATAGTATTATGAGGTTTTTTTTCCTGGTTTTTCCCTCATAATTTACTATGGAATCACTAACAGGAGAATTTTACTGTCATCATTTCATGTGTTTGTCTTTTTAAAGACGAATTAGTCAGAGTCAGATAAAATTAAATTATTAGAAAAATTTTTTACTATGTAACAAAAAACAAAATTTGTTTAATTTACTGTTTGTATTTTGAGAACGATTTCCGAAGTGGAAATTGAAACGTCAATAAACGTATTTTTATCTTTAATTGTGGCTTATTCCCAGTTTAATAGTAATTAAGTCATATTTAATTTAATACTGAAGATCACAGTTTTTTAACAACAAGATCTATAATCTTTTATAACTATATGTAATTTAAAGGGTTTTTACCCATGTATTTTGGTGGCTCAGGCATTTTAACCTAGCAATTTTAAACCTGATGATGGACTGTTTAGTCCAAAAACGTTTGTTTTTTTTAATGTAGCCCTTTTAAGGGTTTGTTAATTAAATATACCCACTTACGAAGACTAACCTCTTTTTTGTGATACGTGGTTTACACGTGGATACAGCCAGCTACAGGAATTGTTTTCCTTGTGGATTTTGGTATATTGTCGGTTTTAGGACGAGTGTTCTTACAATTCTGATATATATATATATATATATATATATATATATATATATATATATATATATATATATATATATATTATATATATATATATAAGCCCTTATCTCTTGCCGTACTGCTCTACCATAGGCCGATCAGATACCAGGATATTCTAGACTAAGCCGCAGATTTACATGTTAGGCAAGCTTGGTTATCTAATGAAAGAAAAATCCTGTATGTCGTTTCCTCTTGTGTAATAAGAAAAGAATCAGGTAAGGGCTGGTTATTTAGTGAAGATATGTATATTTGGCGTCTAAAACTCAAAATAAGATGGAATTGTGGTGTTATGTGCCTATTCTTAGGAATATTAAAGGTGATAGAGCATTTAATCCATGCGATTTTAATGCAGTAATTAGGGCCGAGTGTGGGATTGAGGGACAGGCATTGGACAATACTAATCGCTAACTGGGGCTAATAAGTCTACGAGCTTGTAAGAGCTGCTGACCTATTTGAATTTTTTCATTTCTGTTTATAAAATCCTCAGCTAGTTTTCGTTTGCTAAATAAATACATACCCTATTATTTGATAATTTTAAACAAAAGATGATCTTGGTTGGTTGTATCAGACGACTCAAAGCGGACAAGTAATTATCTAGTTTGGTATTTTCAACTGAATCAAAAATAATTGCTTGTTTTCTTGATGGAAATATATTGGATTGTGGGGTTTAATTGGTTACGAAAGAATATGTAGGTGATCCATTAAATTGATATGATGAGGAGCTGTTTGGTTTATTATTAGTTAGAGGAATTTCAGGTTGAATAGAACTATCCATTTTTAATTATCATTAGTAAGGAGTACCAATGATAATTAAGGACGGTTCTGGCAAACAACCTTCTTAGTATGTAGTGGAACAGGTTTGTTACCTGTTAATAAATTATTATTATAATAATTACTAAATACCTGCCCTAGATTTTGTAGGTTATCCGAAATAATATTTGATAATATGTATTAAACCTGTTATAATGTTTAAAGTAACTTACTATCTCTATTGTATTTATTTTTGTTATTTCACTGCTGGATCATTATTAACGAAAATATTTTTAGTATTTCACTAGTTTTTAAATTAATTTTAAGAGCTCGATTTTAAAACACGTATTAGCTACTATGTTCAGAGTCGAATCCTTAATAATTTAATTTAAGATAAGTGATGGATTCGGCCGTTACTTGATAGAAGTTCAATTTATCTAAGAATAAAACCCAAAATAAAAATAAAACAATATATGAATAAAACACCTTATTTCATAAACCTCCTTATATTGACACAATTATCAGTGATTGCTCGTGGCTTTAGAGACAAGGTCTGCCGAGGTTTTTTTGGCTCTTTAGATAGGTATACCGTCTAATAAAAAGACTTCAATCATCATGGAAATTTTTTGTTTTTTTTTGTTTTTTCCTATAAATTTAGAACCTAAACATGTTTATACATACATTTTTTTTTGTCTACGTTGTTTGGAAGTAGCAAAATGGGTTATAACGTCGTCGTAAAATTTTTTGTTTTGGAGTTTTGGAGAGATTTTAAAAGTTTTTTTTCTATTGACATTTGAGACAAGCTTGACATTCTCTCTTGTTTCTGGTGTCTCGACCATACGTTTTAATTCTTTTGAGACAAGAGAAATATCGTTCATTTGAGGCAGAAGTTGGTGGTAATGAGATAATTAATGACAATGATTTGTTAATTTCGGTATCAGTTTGTTGTAATGAATTGCCGTATATAAAATTATACATATCTTGTAACTTATCCGACCTTTCGAAAATATTTGGATCAGCATATAAAACTTTTAATTCATTTTCTAATTTTATTTTAAAAATATAAAGAATTATGAATAATTTTTAATTAACCTGTCTAATAAATATCTTGGAAATACTTTGGTGTAACTGAACCCCCAAAGAGGTCAAAAATTTGCAAATCTTCAAATTTCGAAAAACGAGTGTCTATTTGCATAGTAACAGTATTTAAAATTTCAAAATATACTCGTTTCTCAAGATCTGTTTCTCTCTTATGCCATTGTCTTTTTTTGGGGGGTTTGGAAATATCAAGCGAGTCCAAAACGTCACTGCGTATATACTGAAAAATAATATAATTACAAAAATCTCTGAGATTTTGCACCAGTTTTGTTATTCTAGTTTTGGAATAAATAATGTCAGTTAACTGATTGTGAACAACATTGAATATCAGTTTGGTAAACACTTTCTTAAAAATATTTAAAAGTATGTTCAAAGAGTAATCATTTAATAAAGTTTTTAAACCGATTGCTTCACGGATCGAGATATCATCACTTTTAAAATCGTCGCATTCAATAATCAAAAACTTCCAAAAAGTTGTTAACGAAAATTTTCTAAGTGAAAACTAACCGAGATTTAAAATTCCATCGTGTCTGAAAAACTGTTGGCATTTTTTTCGAAACAAACTGTTCTAAAACATTAGTCCGTTTAGGCGAGCTTGGGGAAAATGAAGCAAATCCGCTTAAGCCGGCAAAAAAAGACGATATTCTTTAATTTCTTTAAATGTATCCTGCAAAACTAAATTCATTCTATGCGCAGAACAATGAGTAAATAAAGCTTGCGGTGCAATAGTTTTAACTTTCGCTTGGAGACCATTCAATTCACCAGACATCACGACAGCGCCGTCATAACCCGTACCGTCTACTCATGTATATATATATATATATATATATATATATATATATATATATATATATATATATATATATATACCAGTGTATAAACGTTTATGCAGTTGCTGACTTTTCACCATCACTGTATATAAATTTCATGAACGCCTTTAAATATTTTACAAGTAGTTTTCGCATCCATATTGAAACATGCTATTTTTCACTTATTTTTATTAAATTACATGTTGTGCAACCTTATTACACAGTTTTTTCCTAGGTACAGCTTTTAAATACAAATTTTATGCTATTATTCAATTTGCATGTTTCCGTTTTGTTGTTGTTTCTCTTGATATTTAACGGAGTTTTTTCTTTGTGTTTCAGTGAGATTACACGACAGTATCCAGGAAGAAAATTTCCATTATTTAGTGTTTGACTTGTAAGTATACATTATGCTATAATGTGCATGACTATTTTTATCTGATTTTACACACTTGTTTCCTGTAATGACTGTAGGAATTCAGTTAAACCGTGGGGGTGACCGGAGTGAAATTATGTTTTTCTTGTAATATTACTTTGCTCACAATAATTAGTAAAATATAGACATCTACCTTTTAACACGGTTGGACGGCGACTTATTAGTTACTGTTCCTGCTAGTCAGGAATAATAATTAAAATTACTAGTCCGGTAAACGCAATATATCGATATAAGTAGATACCTCGGAAAGAGGCGACAAAAGAGCAGATTTTGTAAGATCTGCGAGTACCATTCCAGTCGTTAATGGACGTATAATTTTTAATATTTATTTGTACCTTTCAAATTGGTACTCGTCTACAAATTCATACAAGAATAATGCCAAACTACACTTCTTACACGCTATTAAACAATTTCATTTTTGTTTGTTTGCTGTTTTTTAAACGCTCTTTATGGACTACTGCATCCAACAAAACCGAGATTAACTACGATTAACTAACTCACTGAACAAATATTGCCAAATAGCATTTCGGGTTTAAATTCACCTCTTAACTCGTGAAATTAAGCAAAAAATTTGCTGGTTTTGAAAACTATATGAGAGATCTTATCTGTCCTGAACCCAAACTGCTTCGCCCAACTGCTATGACAAAAATAATAATAACGAATAACGAATTTGAAGAAAATCAAGACTAAACAATGAATTCAACTGCTTTGGCGGTATAAATAAAACATAAACGGAAGGATTAATGTTTATTTGATACGCAAAATATCCTAAAGCGAAATCAAGAATAAAGAATAGTTATTAGTGTTTTTATAAACAAGACTAAAAATGTTTATATTATCTATCTCAACGACGCAAAAATATTGGAAATATTTTTCGGTGTTTTAACATATACGAGGTAAATCGAAATGCTACAACTTAGGTGTCTCATTATGAAAGAGGTTTAATAAAACTCTCTCCAGAATTATGTGTCCAAATCCACAGCTCAAATTTTGGGCTGTGGTCCAAAGGCTCCAAATTTGAAATGCTACGTATCACATTTGCATTTAATAAATATTTCTTTATAATAAATGAGTGACATACGTATAATATGTGTTATTAAAATTAGTAGTAGTTTTTGTGGATAGGCGGCGTTAGGGTTTTCATTACGCAAACACAGACAGAATAAGCAAACTATAATATTGATTCCTTCACGCCAGGCTATGTCGAAAGCTACTGGCAGATCTATAAAACCAGCAGAACTTTTTTAGAAGAAATGTACTAGCCAGGTTTTTATCTATTTTCCGTAATTAAGTATAGATTCTGATTTCAAGGTTTTTAAATGTTTCTGTCTCCTGTGTGTTTTATTACTGGTCGTTTTTGTTGTCTAGATGTCAGAGATTTGACCTCTATGAATCATACGAACCAGCTGACTTTTGCTGAGAATCAGTGATTCATGTTGCCGAAACGCGCCGTGGTTAAGAAAAAAAAAATATAGAGAATTTAGGTTTTGTAAATAAAACACGAAATATAGAAAACGCTCTCTATATTTCGATACAGTACAACTGCTTTCGAGATTATATCGAGGCCAATTCACATTCGAGAGTACCAAAAGATCTCATCCGGTTGTTGAACTGCACTAAACTGATTCCATGTACTTCGTCAGAATGTAAACAAGTTAGTTTTATCAACAAGATAATGCGAACTAGTCTCTTAACCAGACATGTTTCAAGCCTTTACAACATAAATAAAGATTCATTAAAGAAAATTAATATGTTCAGATATTGTAATTTTACTTACAATATGAAAGACTCCTTTGTATCTTAAACACTACCTTTCATTCCTATGTTATATTGCCATGTAAATAATAAAACTGGTTTATTATAATTGTGTGGTTTAATTTAACAATAAATGGTTAGGTTTGTGTCTCAAAAACATTTAGATTAGGCTGATGTTGTTTTCTTTTCTCACAATTAAAATAAAATAAAAAAGCAACAATTCCAGAATTTAAATATTTTTGCAATAAGCAAATGCATATACATTTTAAAATATCCAGACGTAACTTTTATTAAAAAAAACAGAGTAATATTTTACTTGTAAAAAAGTTAAGGAAAGTGCCTTTCGGCACTGCTAATTTTGCCATGACACCACTGCTGGGAATGTCAATTTTAGGACTCCACAAAATATTGGCCGGTCGTGGTAGAATTTCCATTGTTAGAGCCCATAATATGAAATTTTGAGATTTGGAAACAAATATGAGGTATTTTACATGAAAACACAGATTTTAAACTTTCACTATACAAACAATTGCACGTCGAGGGAAATGCCTCCGTGAAGATGGTATTGGGTACAATTTGTAGCTGAAGTTGTTTAGTTTTAGAAAACGTATTTGTTTAATAAAAAAAAGCAGTTTCTTAGGCATATTTCATATGCCTCACATTTGTTGCCAAAACTCAAAAACTCAAATTTTATGCTATAAATTTCAAAAATTAGACTCTAAAAATGGAAGTTCCGTACTGACTGGTAAATGAAAGTGATAAATTTTATCCATCTCGTAAAAATAGTAAAAAATAACAAAAACGCGCAACGTTTATTTATTCAACACCTTTATAAAAAAATCACTTTATTTGCGGCAAAATAAAAAGAAATTATATGAAAACTGCACTCTTTACCTTTAAAATGCAATTTGATTTTTGTCGATATGACATTCTGATCAAAAGATATCGAATTTTTACCGTCGAATTGATACAAATTTTATTTATAATTGATTTCGCGCGAGTGTAACTGACATTCAAAACGGCGGGTCCCTTCAAGCGTTGTTTCTGAGAGAACGGTTGATTCTACATAAAAAGTGCTAATAAACATTTTTGTTCAAAATTATCTCAGCTAAATATTTTGAAACTTTTTTTCTACAGTGTACATTATTGGTAAATTACAGTTACATTATTGGTAAATCGTTTTTTTTTTCATTTCCCCCTCCCCTGCATGAGGGATTATAGAAAGAAGCCCAGAGGTAGTAGTGGTAAACTTTTTTCGATCCCAAAATTGATATTCTCAGCAAAATTCAGGTTCTTCGTCAGTGATATTTTCGTCTCTGACAACTGGAGTATTGATGTAACAATATGAGATATCACTGAGTTTGAGTTTATAGCTACCGTAGAACGGGATTACTTTGCACCAAATGTGCAAAAGTATATTTTCTGTAAACCTACGCTCAATTTTGTTTATATATTTGTACTACCTCTAGAGCAAATAGTAAATTAAACAAATTTTGTTTTTTTGTTACATGTTACATTTCTAGAGCACATAGGCAACATCGCAATACGTGAGTAAGACGCGCGCGATTGTCTCTGCGGTCGCCAGCTATCTATCAACAACGGGCGTAAGCAAAATCATACTGTGAAGACTGTGAAGACAGTCCCAGCGGACACAAATTGATAAGTACACGTCTAATGGCATATACCTCAATCGATTACGATTTTTAGTTGTTAAAATAACAGTTTTAAACCAGGATATCAATAATAACAACAAAAAAAACATTGTTTACATGTGTACCTAACACGTGAAATTAGGTATACTTTGCACCGCCAATTTGCAAGTGGTGCAAAGTATCCCCAAGAGTAAAAGTTTAATAGGAAAATGGTTTTTAGGAAATGCCTAGACATTATAAAAGGAAACTTGGATTTCGCAAGTATGCAGACTACTCAGAAGAATATTTGAAAGCCTGTCTGTTAGCAATAAAAGATGACATGAGTCCAAGATTGCCGCAGAATCCTTTAAAATTCCAAGAACTATTTTTTACAAATTAAAAGGAGTACACGCTGGAAAACCTGGATATCCACCAATATTCTCTTATGACGAGGAAAGGTGCTTCGTACAATACATTCATAGCCTCAGTGATGCTGGAATTTCTGTTACTGGAATGGAATTACGACAAATAATCAAGACTCATTTAAATCGCCAATGAAAAAAAATAAATAACTCGCTTTACGGATAATACTCCTAATATGGATTGGGTCAAATCATTTTCAAGTCCTCATAAGGACCTTCCTGCAAGGATAGTCTCAAACATAAAAAGAAGTAGAGCAGCACTCAATGCAGAGCAAATGGTTGAATACATACAAAATTTAAAACAAACATTAACTGGTGTGGAGCCACATGCCATTTTTAATTAGGACGAGATGAACTTAACAGATGATCCCGGACAAAAAAAGGTATTAACTAAACGTGGGGTTAAATATCCTTAACAAATTTGTAAACTCTTCAAAAAGTAGGTGTACAAAAAGGGTGTACATATGTGGGAAATTATTAGTATAATTTCCGTGTATGTGGACTGTATTATATAGGGCTGGTTCAATAAAATTAGGATATGTAATAAAAGGTATACAGACAATAGCAAATTAAATTTATAGAAAGTCTTACCAATATTTTTTCTGCTCCACACTCTCACGGTTGTTTCCAGTCTTCACTCGTGGTTATTCTTCACCCGCAAAATCTGTCCGATGCACCGGTTTTCGAACACGTGTTTCGCAAATATATCACGATATAGAGCACACTTTGTCTGTACACGATTTAATACAGTATTTTCGATATTTCTCGCGTAACTAAAGCGGGAAAGAGGTAATTACGATAGAAAAACAGCCAAGATAGATGCTGTTCTTCTTGATAAGCGAAGAGAGAGAGAGAATGAAAGAGAGAGAGCGTCTGGCTCTAGCGATGGCCAAACTAAGAGAGTTCTGATCCTTATCGACAGCTGATAATCAAGAGAGTGTCTTTCTTCTTTGCTATCTTGAAACTGTCTGTATTTCTTAAGAGAGGGGGTTGAACTGTAAGTAGGAAGGGTTATTAAGGGTTGGACTAGGATAATGATTGTACTATTGTGATATAAGGATAGTTAATAATACAGCGAAAAAAGACATGATTTTTCGCATGTGAGAAAATTGAACAGTAGGATTTCTCTTATGAAGTGTGAAAATGAAGCTGGTGAGCTACTACCTCCTTATGTGATGTACAAATCCAAGCATTTCTGGGACAACTGGACTGAAAATGGCCCCTCCGGTACGCGTTATGCAAATACTGCATCTGGTTGGTTCAAATCACGGACATTTGCAAATTGGTTAAACACTATTCTATTGCCCAGGCTTAAAAAAATTCAGGGAAAGAAAGTCGTTTTATTTGTCTTCTCATATTAATGTTGAAGTCCTGAATTTCTGTCGAAAACACGACATTCGTCTATATATTTGCCTCTAAATAGCACCCACGTTACACAACCACAAGATGTTGCACTATTTGACCCAATGAAAAAGGCCTGGAGGGAAATTTTATCCGAATATAAAGAAACTCATGTGGGAGTAGATCAAAATTACTTGAAAAACAACATTTTCCAACGCTTTTACGATCATTAATCGAAAAAATACAAAAGAATAGCGATGAGATATTAAATTCGGGATTTAGCAAATGTGGTATCGTTCCTTGTGATATAACACCACTCTTGGAGTAGTTAAAAATAACTTAGCAATCTAGTGTGATAACTGATAGTCATACAATATATAAATAATAAATCAAGTTCGTCAGATATCGAAAACTTTTGGCACACAAATGGGAAAACACAAATCGAATACTATTCGATATTTAGAAGATAAAAGAAAGGAAGTCACCCAGTTTAAGACACGTGGGAAGAAAAAGAAAATAAACGTTCCAGCAGGACAAAGTATTGCCCATTCTGAAATTAGTTTAGAAGATCTAACTGAAGCATCTACTTCCACACTTCATTAAGCTGTTGGCCAGAAGTCGTAGATAATTCAGAGAACGATATTGCTTTGGACATCAGATGCTGAAATAAATGAGCGGCAAGAGATGGAAGAAGAAAGCGAATTTAATGGAAAACTCGCCTCAGGTTCTCTTGGAACAAATATTGCCGAAAAAGTAAAAAACTCTGCATTGGATCATGTTAAAAAAATATTGGTGAGTACGTTTTTTTTGTCTATGAAGATCATGTTTACCGTGGAGTCATAAGAGTAATAGAAAATGACGGAGCGATGATCAACACCATGTTAAAATCATTAAAGTTTTGGAAATGTCCAGAAAGACGCAACGAAATATGGTATTTGTGGGACAATGTAATTGACGCCATAAATCCTTCCAAGAAAATTTCCAGACGAAGATTTTACATTGTTCCAGAATGCGACAAATTGTGGTGGGATTAGATTCAAACTTTGTATTTTCACTATCGCACTTATAATAAAGTTTGTTCATTTAAAATCTAGCAATCTTCTTTCTTGTTGGGCTTCTTTCATAAATGTAGATAGGTTTATATTAAAAAAACTGCGCCGACCAACATTTTTTTACATTTAAATGGTGCAAAGTTTAAAATTAGATATGATTACTATGCACCAGCAAGCATTTCATAGCCAAATATTATTAAAATATCAAGTGGTGCAAAGTATGACTCTTCTAGGGTATACTTTGCACCACTAATAAAATTAGGATAATGCCTTAATTAAACAATATAACTAAAAAACAGCTATAATAAGAGTTATATTACGACCTGTTGAATAGATCTTTATAATAAAAAGTTCAGATCTTCTTTCGAGTAATGTTATATTCACTCTAAGAAAATGAAACTAAAAACTATGATGCAAAGTAACCCCGTTTTAGAGTACTGAAAATTTTTTCTACTATATATTCTATTTGATAATTTCTCCAAAAGTGTCCCTAAACATCCATGAATAAACTTTTTTGTAAATAATACACAAAGTAAATTAACTTTGCATTCCTTTTTGTCCGTACCTCGTATCTAAAGAATTTAATCAATTGTAGCTTAGCTATGTTAGCACTTCAACCATAAGAGCTTATAAGTAGATTTTTTACAGTATATTAAATTTAATAACATCCTCCTTCAAATATTTACCCTGGCAGTATAAGTAATTCCGACACGTCCCTTCATCAAATAAAAAAGTAATTTACGGCACCTAAAAACAAACAAAGTAGGTAAAATTGGCCTTTAAGAGAAGAGCAACCAGTCAGCCAGAGGTCTCCCGTTCCTGCTGACGATGTTAAACGGAGCGTTTTAACACGTTTCCCATTAGGAAACAATGGGATAACGGAAGGACGTAACATTTAGCGGAAGACTGAGGTGTTAAATTGAAGGATATCGAATACATCCTTTGAGAAGGAAAGGAGAGTTTGTTGGATGGATGCGATAAAATCTGATTTTATTTTCTTCCTTTCGAATGATTGATATACGTTGAAGTATATATTTACACTAAAACCGTAAAGTTTGCACTAAAATAAGTACATTAAATTTTTTTAATTGGGGTTTCTGTTTTTTGTGTATCATTTAAATAAAATTAAGCAAAAGAAACATATTTTTTTTTACATAAAGCCGGAGGAACGGGATTTGTTAGTATTTACTGTCCAGCGTGGTATAGTTTGACAAATCTTCTTCTTCTTCTTTTTATATAAACATAACTCTGTTTTTTTTCAATGTGCCTCCAGTAAGTTGTCGTTCCATCATTTTTGTGGTCTTCCTACTGATCGTCTTTCTATTGGGGAACGGTCTCTTGCCGTCTTTACTACTCTATTTTGGCTTATATGATCGTTCCATTCAACTTTTGTATTTCTTACCCAGTTCTTGATGTTCTCCACCTTGCATCTACTTCGTATATCTGTACTTCTAGCTCTGTCCCATAGTGTATTCCTATAAATTTTTTAAGTGCTTCTATCTCTGCTGTTTCTAACATCCTTTTTGTCCTCTCTGTATCAGGTCTTGTTTCTGCCGCGTATGTGAATATTGGTCTGATGACTGTTTTGTAAATTCTGCCTTTTGTTTCTTTCCCGCTATTTGTATTTCTCCATATTGTTTCATTTAGGCAGCCTGCGGCTCTGTTTGCTCTATTCACTTGATCTTCCTTTTCGGTTT
Source organism: Diabrotica balteata (assembly GCA_918026665.1). Taxonomy (NCBI): domain Eukaryota; kingdom Metazoa; phylum Arthropoda; class Insecta; order Coleoptera; family Chrysomelidae; genus Diabrotica; species Diabrotica balteata. Next base: position 128,358,315 of record OU898279.1, read on the forward strand.
CGAGCTTTCCGTAGCTAGATAATGTGATGCCTAGATATTTAAACTCCATCACTTGTTCTATTATCTGACCTTTGAGCTCCAATTTACATCTTAGTAAATTTGCTATGTAGCCATGCTTTTTTTTTGGGAAATTAACATGTTAAATTTTCTGGTGGTTATATTAAATTGGTGCAGCATATGTTGTAAATCATCTTCACCTTGAGAGAGTAGTATTGTGTCATATGTATAGCAGATTATTTTAAGTTGTTTTTCTCCCATTTGGTATCATGAAACATCAACATTAGTCACACGATCCACCCATGAAATTCTTCGTTTCACTTTGCTGTGTCTAATTATATGTAAATATTACTATAGTGTTTCCATTATATCGGAAAAGGAGTACGACTGTAAATCCAATATATATAAGGATCACTCAGACGAGTGGTGGGTTCTTATATCGGTCTCAAGGTGGAGAAATAAAAGACAAAGTTGATAGGCTACTTTATCTATTTTGAAGACGTTTCGCTTTCGTATTCTGAAAGCATCATCAGTTCATCTGAAAAGTACAATATGAGAACCACACAATCATGGAAACGATGTTATAATTGTTACCTTAAAAAGACATGTAGCAGTCAAAGTTATTTACAATTATATGAATAAAACTCAAGTAAATGGACATTATACGGTGATATTGTATAAACAATCAAATAACTAACAACATATAGCAACTTATAAAAAATTAGCACAGCAACTGACCATGTGGTCTAAAGTAAATGAAATATTATTTAATCTTAACTAGTGAAAAAGAACCAAGAAAATCATAGATATACTTCCAACTATTTAATAATTATTAAGCTAATATTATTAAGTTAAAATCAAAGCCACGTTTACAACAAATTAGAAATATGCCCACAATGTTCCAATCTTTTAAGAGGCAGATCTCCAAGTTTTGTGTTTGGTGCTAGCTCAACCTCAAATGGTCATTCCTATCACTCGTATCGCAGTGTGAGAGGTAGTTTTTGTTCCAGTGGGGGAAATTTTATTTATTCCGATTCTAAACTCAGGAGTTTTAGTGCAATTTTTTTGTGAAACCAAGGAAGGAAGAGCCTTTTTTCTTTATCCAAAAAGACTAGGATCCCCCGAAGCGGCGTCCGTATTTCAAATAGCTAGAGGTCTTTCTTGTTTTTTTTTGTTTGCCCATTTGTCTAGGAGATTTATGTAAGTACCCTCTTTTTGTTTTATTTTTGTAGTGTCCCCAATCCGACCCCTTCGCATTCAACTTATTCACGGCTCCAGCTCTCCAATTAAGCCCTGAGTGCCGTTCGCAACAGTTTCGATTTGTTTTGGTTGCCCTATCTCCACCCCAATAGTTTCTGTACCGAGTTTTCAAACCCCAATACCTTATATGGTAGGCATAGTGGTATGCTCGTAGTGATAATTCAAGATAAAAAATAAAATAAAAATGTTAGTTGTCATATTCACAAAAATATATGCAAAATATATGTGAAATATATTTAAAAAGGAGTTTTAAAAAATACCACTACTTTTAGTGTAGGAATTAATTCAAAATCCATTTCTGTCTACATCCAATAATGCTAAATTTGCTAAAAAAAACTAAACGTTGGTGTTACGAATTGTACCGTTACGAATATATATATAACTACGGACTGTCGATGTTATGAAGTATTACCGTTACGAAACAACTTATCAAAAGCTAACACATTTTTTTAAATGATATTTTTCCCTAAAAGTTTATACTTCTATAAAATACACTTCGATAATGGTTCCAACGTAAACATATCCTACTTTTTCGATTTCTATATCGACAATTTGTCAAGACGACATAAATTAAATGATCCCAGTGAAGGGAAACATACACTAGGTAAATATGTTTACCGGAAGAATAAATAAGGGCCCACACAACTGCTTTATTCGAAAAATTCATTTTCTCTTAATAGAATGGTGGAAGAGCCCTTGCCCTTCGAAAACAGGATGGTGGAACGAAGATTTTATTAAGAGATCCTTGATTTGTTTGTACGGTTCCAGATATATATTGTATTTTAGCAAATATTGTATATAATAAAGTGAGAAATATAGAGAAATATGTTTGTTTTTGATATTAAAATTTATGATAATGAAGATTTAATAAAAAGTACAATTACTTAAGTATAAGTTGTCAAATATAGCTTGAGATTTGCGTAGAAAACTAAGTAAGAACGCATTCGGAAAAAAAGAGATGTATAATGTGCACTTTCCTCACCTCGTTCGTACACTCTGTGCAACAAGTTTTAAAAGTATGACCTTAATTTGTAAAAAATTTCCAAATTAAGTAGGAGTTGTAGAAAAAAATAAGTATGTATCTGTAGAATGGTTTATGATAAAAACATTTCGGTAATTATTGTATAACAATAAAATTATATCGATTAAATATGAAGTGATATTGACGTTTGCTCTAATTATTTTTCTTTTAAATCATAATTTCTTTGGAAATAATGTAACTTAACTACAAAAGAAACTTAAAATAATTTATTTTTTAATACGCCACAAAAGACGAGATTAAAGTTAAAGCTCAAAAGGTTCGTTTTATATCTCGGAACTGCTATCTTCCAGAAAATCCACCCTATCATTGTCACTATCTTTTTGTAAATGTCTTATTAATTTATCTATAATTAAATCTAGAGCGTTTTCTTTTTCCATTAAATAACGCTCAAATGCAATAACGTATTCGCAATATTTTTTCCACTTCTGTTGGGAAAGTTTGGAGGAAAATTCATTACAATATTTATCAACATTTTAAAATTTAAAGTCCACTATTTTATCTTCCACATATCGTTTTAGAACAGCACACTGTAATTAAAATGCAAAAAAAGACGTTTGGATGCAGAAACAGCGGTTGCGGAGTTACGAGTAATTTTGTCGTAAGGTTGACGGTGTAACTTCGACTGTTGTCTCTTGGTCACACACACGGGTTCTAATTGGGTCAGAATGACGACTTAAAATTTTACCATCAGGGGTTTGAACTTTGTAGCTTAACGGTCCAGTGGTTTCAATTATTTTGAAAGGAAACCACTTTTGACCACCTGGAGCAAATGACCTTGCAAATACAGTCTCATTTTCTTGGAAACATCTGGGTACTGTTTTGTAAGAATCTTTCATCTCTCGCTTAGAAAACATCTCTTTTCTAAAGTCGGTCTATAAACGATCAAATAATGAGCCCAATTTTCGCCCCATTAATATTTTTGATGGGCATCTCCCTGTTGTATAATGGGGTGTAATGTGCTGAGTAAGGAGATAGCGTGTTTATTTTAGTTTCTTCATTACTATCTGTCACTTTTTTTAGTGCATTTTTTAGCTTTTGTACCATGCGTTCCTTCTCTTTTTATGGTACCTATCCATTACGGATGTTCGACACTATCATGGCTATTCTGACTTTGTTGACTGCTGCCCTGAAAAGTCCGGTAGTAGTTAAGTTAAACCATTTTCGCAGGTGATGCAGCCAGGATATTCTTCTTCGTCCTGGACCTCTTTTCCCATGCACTTTACCTTGAAGTGCGGTCCGAAGTAGGTCATATCGTTGTTCATTGTGCATTATATGGCCCAGGTATTCCCGTTTGCAACGTTTTATGGTTACGACTAGTTCGCGCTCTTTACCCATTCTATGAAGTACTTCTTCGTTGGTAACTCTGTCTATCCAGGAAATCCTCAACATGCGTCTATAGCACCACATCTCAAATGCTTCGAGTCTTTTCAGTGATGCTTCAGTTAAGGTCCATGACTCCAATCCATATAAAAGAACGGAGAATACGTAGCATTTTAGTAAACGAACTTTTATTTTCAATTTTATATCGTGGCTGTTAAAGATTTTTTTTATTTTGACGAAAGCTGATCTTGCCTTCTCGATCCTTATCTTAATTTATGTCGATGGGATCCACTGTTCATTTAAGTTTGCACCCAAATAACAAAAGTTAATAATTTGTGTTATAGGTTATTGGTTAACTAGTAATTGACCAGGTGGTATCCTATTTTTGCTTATAACCATGTATTTGGTTTTTTTTTATGTTAAAATCAAGCCCAAGCCTGCTGCTTACTTCTGCCACCCTGAAGACAAGTGTTCGCAGACTTTCAAGACTGTCTGCAAAATTGACAGTGATCATGCGTTTCGCTTGCCCATTACTACTTGGATGGTACGGTGCAACAAATGCTTGGCTTGCAAAAGGTTTTTCATTAAAAAATCTTGAAACTCGGCTGACGTAAAACAAGTTCCGTTATCTGATACTACGACATCTGAGATGCCATGAGTGGCAAATAAATCACGTAATACATTTATAGTCACAACACTAGAGGTATTTGGAACGATTTTAACCTCTAACTACTTCGAGTACGAGTCTATGATAATCGGAAACATTTTGCTTTTACAAGGACCGGCAATGTGGCAATCTGCTCAGAGCATCTGCATTCTGAATTTTTGAACTTGGTACGTAACATAATTCGTAATCATAAGCAGATAACATAACATCTAAGCATTCTGGGTGACATTTCTGGAACATTTTTTTTTTTCGGAATAAAAATACCCAACAATGGTTTATGATCCGTTCTTATGCCTATTTTCCTGCCATATACATATTCATTAAATTTTTTAATGCCCGATATTATAGCCAGTGCTTCTTTGTCGATTTGGGAGAAATGGCTATGGTACGCCACTGGATATTCACGTCCTTTATCATCACGTTGACTAAGCACACAACCTTTCCCGTAAGGGCTGGAATTACACGTCAAAAATAAATCTTTTTGTTCACTGTAATGTCCTAACACAGGTTCTTTCGCTAAAATTTCTTTTAATAAATCGAAAGCTTTTTGTTCCATGAAACGCCAATGCTAGAGTACGTCCTTTCGGAGCAGTGCATGTAACGGATTCGCAATTGTTGCCTTGTCCTTTAGAAAAACATGATAAAAATTTAAAAGTCCAAGAAAAGCTTGCAACTCGGTTTTATTGGTTGGCGTAGGCGCATTAGTTATGGCCGCGACTTTGTTTTAGTGGGGCGTAAACCATCTTCACTAATTTGAAAACCAAGAAACTCTATAGTTTTTGTTCGAAAAAACGAACTTGTGGATCTTGGCCTGCTCTAAGATTCGTCGCCATTCTGTTCGGTTTTTGGCAACATGTTGCCATCTTCTGATTTTTAATATTCGTAAGTCGGTTTCTACTCCATCTAACCACCTAATTCGCGGTCGGCCTTTGCTTTTTTTTTCCTACAGGTGTTCCTATGGTTAGCTTTTTAGCAATGGTATTTTCTGGCATTCGTATTATGTGTCCAGCCCATCTAAGTCGCTGTGTTTTAATGAACGTTATCACATCTGGCTCATCAAAGAGCTGATACAATTCAAAATTATATCTTCTACGCCACTGGCCTTGGTCGTTTACAGCTCCAAATATTTTGCGGAGTATTTTACGCTCAAATATTCCCAAAAGTCTTTCATCTTTCTGCGTTAGAGTCCATGTTTCTGCTCCATATGTGAGGACCGGCCTCAGCAATGTTTTTTATATAATAATTTTAGTTTTTCTTTGAATGTTTCTTGAGTGGAAATGCTTTTGGAGTCCATAGTATGCCCTATTTGTAAGATTTATTCGTCTTTTGATTTCTTCGCTTGTTTTATTGGTAGCAGTCTATAGCGACCCAAGGTATGTGAAGTTGTCAATACGTCCAAAGGTATGACTTCCAAAGACTGTTTCTCGTTCCTCATTTGCTATCGGATCCTTTGTAACCAACATGTACTTGGTTTTGTCTTCGTTGATGACTAGACCGACCTGTTTCGCCGCTGTTTCCAATTCTAGAAGATATTGCTCAACATCTCGCTTGCTACGCCCTACTATGTCAATGTTAGCATATGCTAAGACTTGTATCGATCTATTGTAAATAGTACCGCCATCCCTAATTTGTGTATCTATTCGTGTAAATAATAAATCCCATATACAACAGTATAGGAAATACGACCGACTTTAATTATCACTGCAAAATGTAATGCAAATAACAATATACATAAATTAAACCATCGTCGCGTCTGTCGTCCTGAGTTTCTTCCCAGCTGATTGTGACGTAACCGCACTACATGGTTGCCAATACATCATACTACCTTTTAGTGAAAGAATTACATAAATTATATAAAACACAAATACAATGTTTTTGGATCACTTAAGTGACGGAACGTTACAACATACCGTCACATAAATTTTCTAGTTAGTTTTTTAACTAGTAAAATATCTTAAGCATACTGTTATGGACATATTGATATTAATGGAGATGGTTAGTTTGGAAAAGACACAGTTTACTGGCTAATCTGATGCCATGGCTAAACAGATGATGAAGCTTTGCCACAACAGTGTTGTTATTTTTGATACTAAAACGAGTCAATATGAAGTTCAGTAGTTGCAGCAGTAAAAGGTTCATCGCTAGTCTGAATCTCAATGGACGAATCTCCTTGGTTTCCGGTAATAGGCCCCAGTTAATTGTAATATTTGCGATTTCGATATAGTTTTGTTCTGGCATTTAAAAATAAATTTTAGCCTTCCAACTTTTCATTATAGGTCATAATATTATCATCCGAAGTAAGAAAACGACACGGATACCACATACTATGCTATGTCGATGATGCAGTACTAATTGCTGATAACGAAGATGACCTACAAAGGCAGCTCCACACCTTCAATATCACAGCAAACAAACTTAGTATGAGAATATCAGTAGAAAAAACTAAATGTGTAGTGATCAGCAAAGAACCGCGTAGATGCAAACTAGAAATAGACGGCAAAATTGTAGAACAAGTAATGAAATTCAATTACCTACGAGTAGAGATTACTAGTGACAGGGATATAAGAACAGCATCAAATAAAAGCATCAAACGCGGCAAGAGTAAGTGGTGGCTTCTAAGAAACTATATGGAGAAACAAATATCTGACTACGGAAAGCAAAATGAAAGTATACAAGACAACAGTAAGACCAATCCTAACATATGCACCGGAGACAAGGACCGATACAAGAAAAACGAATTAACAAGTCAACAATATCGAAATGAAAATATTAAGTTCAATAGCGGGCATATCATTATAGACTAGGCGGCATCTGTAGAAATTCAGACCATAATGGAAATTTTCGAGGGAAGCTATTTTTTTGCTGGAATCCCTTCAGGATATGCCCAGTATCGATAATCACGATATGCGCCAGTCGCAAACCCTGTGCTAAATTTGAAGGTCAAAGTTGGCATACATTTGCCGTGTAACCATAAGTGATAGAGGGCTCGTTTTTAAACAAGTAACCTCGTCTTGTCAAATACTTTTTATATGAAAAGTTTTACGTAATGCGCTTTATGGCAATATCCATAAAAAAGACAAATAAAAAACCGTTTTCGCGTAATATGTCGCTCGGAATGCATGAGAGGTGGTGGTGAGGGACATTCACTTCAAATGTGAATCGGCGAGTATCAAGTATATATTAGCCTCAGATAACAAGCCAGTTTTTATAATTGCAGAGGATATTGATGTTCTGGTAATATTTTTACAAAAAGTAACTGAAAATAAAAATATTTTTTTCTGGAAACCTAGCAAAGGAAAATAATCGGAAGAAATTTATTACTACAACTCTTTCAATAATGCACTTAAAATAAGTGAATCTACGAAATATTCGTTAAAAAATTTAGTGGGCTTTTTACACGCATTTTCTGGTTGTGATACAACCTCTGCATTTTTTTATCAAGGAAAAAGCAAAATTGTTAAATTGGTTTCAACAAATAATTATATATGGCAAGAAGCAACCATTTTTAATGAAAAAAGTGCAACTAAGGAAGAAATTAAACGCAGCGGATGCAAAATTATATCGGCCTTGTATATGGGCCACTCAAAGTGCGATTTTACATTGAATAAAATTCGCTACTTGTGCTTTAAAAAAGGTTGCAAAAATAAAAATTTTCAATTGTCCATGCTGCCACCTACACAATCTGCAGCTGAGCAACACTCGCTTCGTGTATATTTCCAAGTACAGCAGTGGCTTGGAAATAACCTGAATGCTACTGAGTGACGGTGGGAACTAACTCAAAATGGTCTTGAGCCAATACAAACTGAGCAAGTATTACTACCTGACTCATTATTCAGAAATATTAGTTGCAAATGTAAAAAACTTTGTACAAAAACATGCAGTTGTATCAAACATGGTCTCAAATGTTCTGACTATTGTCTTCACTGCAATGGTCAAACATGTAAAAATATTGATCACAATAAAATATTGGAAGAAGTTGAACGAGATATGGATATGGAATCGATGGATTCCTTAGATTTTTTGGAGGCACAAGATATAGCTACAGATGAAGGAGAAGAAACATTAAATTTACAGATCGAGAATGAAGATATTGAAATGGAAAATGAAGGTTTTGAGGAATAAATAAAACCTGAAGATTCCAGAAAAAGAAAAAGACTAAAAAAAATTATTGAAGATTGAGTCAAAATAAAGATTATTTATGAAAAGAAAATTTTTGTTTCATTCGCCTTTGTTTTAACAATTTAAATTATTTATTAACAATTTATAAATATATATTTGTTTACTAAAAGTAACAATTTACTTCAATGTATAAATTGCAAGCTCAAAAAAAAAACAATTTCGAGCATTACACAGCAGTATAATAACACGTCAATATATAATATACACGTCACTTTCGAATCAAAATATATTCTCAAATCAAATAATGTCATTATTATGATAAAACTGCAGAAATAAATTATTTTTAATGCTAATTATTTTAAAATGTTTGATTTTTACAAAAAAAAAATTTCCTTCGTTTTAACAATTCAAATTATTTATTAACAATTTATAAATACATATTTGTTTACTAAAAGTAACAATTTACTTTAGAAGCCCTTACAGATTTTGGAGCACTTTACTTTTGTTTATATTTCAAAACCCGAAATTAAACAAAGTGATGGTCCCCTACTTGATACTCGCTGATTCACATTTGAAGTGAATGTCCCTCACCACCACCTCTCATGGATTCCGAGCGACATTTTACGCGAAAACGGTTTTTTATTTGTCTTTTTTATGGATGTTGCCATGAAGCTCATTACGTAAAACTTTTCATATAAAAAGTATTTGGCAAGACGAGGGTATTTGTTTAAAAACGAGCCCTCTATCACTTATGGTTACACGGCAAATGTATACCAACTTTGACCTTCAATATCTCGGCAACCAGTAAGCCGAATGTATCTTTTTGTTTCTTAAAAGAAGCGTCTTTTAATGTTCTTTAAGTGTATACATTTTGAAATTGATATGTTTAAAGCTCGTAAAGTTATTTAATTTGTTTATAAGCCTAAAAAATGTTTATAATTTTAAAAAAATGTATAGGCTTTCCTAGTAAACCGATTTGAATTTTACAAAAAGCGTTTAAAAGTGTGAGACTTCTTTTATATGTAAAAAAAATTGCAACTATCTGAAGGCCTTATTTAGGGCCTACTATGAATTTGAAAATTTGCGATTTTTTTCCAGTAGGCTGGATTGCAAAATTATTATGCAAAACCTATCTGACCGATCTTAACAAAATTTAGCACACGTTTTAAACATATTAAAAAGTTTTTCTAGGCGGAATATGGAACTTGTAAGTCAAGTTTGGAAAGTCGAAAACATTTAAAGGATTAACTTCATTTTTTTGTACTTTTTTTTCTAATTATTGCTATTTTTTCAACAATAACCATTAAATTTTCAATTTCTAGCTAACAAAATATTGTGTAAAATTTAATAACGAAACTTTTAACTACTTATAATTTTTTCTCTAAGATCAATATTTTTCGAATTATATATGAAAATAGGAGCAAAAAATGAGAAATTTTCAATTGTTTTCAGATTTTGTTAAATAAAAAATTTAGCACAGGGTTTGCGACTGGCGCATATCGTGATTATCGATACTGGGCATATCCTGAAGGGATTCCAGCAAAAAAATAGCTTCCCTCGAAAATTTCCAATCCAAAACAGATCCCGCCTAGACTATTAAGAGACAGACAAACCAACAGAAGTATACGCGAACAATGAAAAATTCAAAATATTAACAGGTGGATAAGAACAAGAAAAAAAACTGGAACGAACATGTAAACCGAATGGGACCAGATAGATTAGCAAACATCTGTAAAAATAACAAACCGTATATCAAAAGACCCCTTGGACGGCCGCCAAAAAGGTAGAAAGTCAACAACGACTGAAACAGAATAAGGGACAGACAAACAGGAGTAATCCTGGTCGCACGAAGAAGAAGAAGATATTATTATCGACTTAATATATTTTTAGTATATTTATAAAACTGTTTTGTAGCACTGAATCAAAGGCTTTCTTGTCATAGTGAAGCATTTTAAATTAGGTGATTATTTTCGGAAATTTCTATACATAGACATGCCTACAAACACTAGTTAATTATTTATTGTTAACGACATTTACATCTATTTTTAGGAACTATTTTTAGAAATTGAGGGTGGAAAAATCATCAAAATTTATCAACAGATGGTTATTGTCCATTGTGGTGATTCACTTTAACCAATTTACTGTTACAAAGTTACTTATAAAAACATTCATTTTTTATTGCCATTTTTCTATGGACACACATACATACACAGTTTTTTATATATATATTTTTTTTTTCATAAGAACAATTTTGAAATTTTAAACTTAACCATTAAGATGGTGGCCATTTTTAAACTTTGTCCGAAATGAGAAGTTTTAATGTATTTGGATAATTTTTATTAACGGGCTTAAGGCCTAAATATGAAGGATAGAAACAATTTTACCAGATACATTTTCAGAGAAAAAACAATTATTACATTTTTAACAAAATGTATTTAAAACAAAGACATTATATCACTTATAAAATTTATTTTGTCACATTCGAAATGCTTTTACAAAATTTAATGTAAATAATATTGAAATTTAAATGAACCTGTTATTGTCGGTCAACTTCCGTAACTATATAAAATTTCTTTTTATTTTCTAAAGAAATTTAATTTCGAGACCTCAACAATTTGGCTTTAAGTTAAATGCTTTTTGTAAACCACTTTATGTTGACTGTGACTTCTTACCCTCCAGTGAACTTTTAGCATTAAATGGGAAATCTTGTAGCAAGTCAAGTAATTCTCGTTGTGCTTGAAAATTACTTGATATATTTGGCGCCATGAATTTCTTTTCACAGCGTTAACGTTTTTGGCGTGCCAAATTTGGTTTGTCTGGATTTGTCTACAAATGTACGAGTGCGTGTAGATGACAAATATTTTGGTTAAAGTATGTAGATGTTCCTTTAATATTTATATTATAGGTATTATATGATACTTTCTCAGAAGGCGTTTCAAATAATGAATCAACGTTTTTTTTATAGTAAAACGTATAACTATTACTAATAATGTTACTATTTATCAAGCAATTAAACACTGAAAACTTTTGTTTTCAACATTTCTAAAAATTTAATTTTAAATTATTATTACTACAGCTGTTTCGACAGAGTGACTTTCGCAAGTGAGCTATTTTTGTTACGCGTCTAACACTTTATAATCTTTAACTAAATAAGTTACGGAGGGAAGAACGGTTTGTCTTAATAAGTTGGTCATTCAAAATTATATTTATATTTTTTAAATTTAATAATTTCCATAGATTCTAATAATGATAGCTTAAGCCTTCATTTTGAATGAGAAGATTTCGAAATTGGTTATTAAAAGAATTATTGTGATCTAGAAAGTGTAATGCGTGATTAGAACATCTATAATAATATATCTATATCTATATCTATATCTATATATATATATATATATATATATATATATATATATATATACATATATATATATATATATATATATATATATATATATATATATATATATATATCTATATTAATTAAATATGTCTTTAATAAGTGTAATATTTGGTAGTCTGTTTGTTTACTCATAGGTATTTCTGTCAAACCTTTTTTTAACTGGGTGAGACACATTTATACTTTATATAATATATTTTTAAAGATAAAATGGAAAATTGCACTAAATCCTCACAAGACACAGGCCGTTATGTACAGACACAGAATAAGGAGACCAGACAGGGAAATCACTATAGAAAACACCCCTGTAGAATGGACGAACGAGGCCAAATACCTCGGAGTCATTTTAGACAGAAAGCTCACTTTCACGGAACACGTAAAACAAACTGTCTACAAATCAAAAGCACTAAGAAGTCAACTCTCTTCGCTAATCGGCAGAAAGAGCAAACTTCGCTTTAAGACAAAAATGAGGGTAGCTAATAGTATAATACTACCCTCCCTAACATATGCATCTGCCGCATGGGGACACACATGTCAAACGAATAGGAAGAAAATCCAAACAACACAAAACTGGATAATCAGAGAAGCACTGAACCTACCTCAATACGTTCCACTGAGGTATTTATTCAGGGACTCTGGACAGAAAAGAATCCTAAGGACAATGGACGAAAGAGCAAACACCATTTTCAATGGTCTCGTAAATCATCCAAGCAGGACATTAAGAGAGTTGACAAACTACGACATAAACACTAGAACGGTACATAAACGGCCAAAGCAACAACTTATTGGATATAGAGAAGAAGGATAAATGAAGAAAGAGATAGACACAGAGCCGACTACAGAGTATATTAGACAGTGAGCACCAAAAAAATATAGTATATAAGAACAATATACACCGGGGTGTGTGCAAGCACTATACACCCGGGAATGCACACCCCACCACACGCACACTTAGGTTAGATTAGGCTTAGATTAGAATAGGGAAAACAAAAAACACAAAAAACATATACACGGAGTGTGTGAGAGCGTTATACACTTGGGAATGCACACTCCATAGTTAAGGTCCATAGTTAAAGTATTAGCATAGATAGACTTAGTTTAAAAAAAAACAAAAATCGCTCACTGTCTAATTAATGTCATGTCATCTTCAAGATAAACAAGAACACCCGTTACATCACAAAAATTTACATAACATAAAATAAGAATGTATAAAAGGCCCGTCAGGCACTCTATACCAGCCAGCAGGCACAGGCCCTTCAGGCAGATCAAATATTGATCAAACGCGGACTCTGAGCATTGAGGTCATGTGCGGCAAGCATGGGCTCGGTGGCCAGGACTCACTTCTCGAACACCCAGCCGGCGAGGAGAACAAAATTTTTATTTTGTCAAATCGGCGACTGAGTGAACGAGCACACACATTCTTTTCCAGACAGAGAGCTGTCGGTCTAGACCGATGGCTCTCTGTCTGGAACACACGCTCTTTTTAGGGACATGAGTCCCGAAGTAAAGCTAGAGTAACTTCTATAGAGTCAGTAAAGTTAAATAGGGAGAAAAGCCGACATGTGTGCTACCCCTACAGTTAGGTGGCCTAACCACAGTCATTAAAAACAGAAGGTGTCTCATTACCCAAGACACCTTACGTAACATTCAGATCATAAGCCTCCTCACGTAAGTCACACGCTGAGGAGGGGTGGAGGAAAAGCCTGGGGGTCAGATAGGTACCACCTCAACTAGTGAGGTGTAACCGGTTTGATTTTCGGACATGTGGATCCCACTCTTACAGTGGTATACACATGTCCCTAGGGGTAGGGTTGATCGCCTCGCGTGATTGTGTGTGTGTGTATTTTTAAAGAATTTTGTTTTAAGGCCGGTTTTCACGCTACATTTTATTGTACGTTTTGTTGGCTAGGACAAATCCTATATATTAAAACGTGGCATGTAAACAGCAAAACGTACTACTTGTCGAATCGTAATAAAATCCAAGGTCAGATCGCAGAAATGATGGGAGAAGCAAAGTTTTGCTAGAACTGATAGGAAAAAACGTTACGTGAAAATATATGTTTAGACAAATCGTCCGATCTTGACTCAGTTGACGACTATATCCACTGCAGTTCATTTTATTTTTCCCAAAAAAAGCCTAATAATGTCAGATTTGCGGCAATGCACCCACGATTTTCTTTAAAGGCTGGACAAAAATTGGATTCCATCACCACCAGTGATACGTTTGACACATATGGAAAACACATCGCAGATCGTCTACGCCAAAAGAAACCGGGCCAAGTAAAATTCGCCCAAAAACTTATTAGTGACGTACTATTCGAAGGAGAGATGGAATCTCTTAATGCAAACTGCAAGTTGAAAGTTACAGGACAGGGAGAAGTACCGTCAGTAACATCATCTATGGGGAATCCTATCCACCTCATTATGGACAAACAAGTTGGCCTCAGTTTTTACAACCCCAACAACAAGTTGCGCACCAACCTGGTATGGAACAACTTGCACACCTACCTGGCATAAGTACTAAGCAGTACTGACAGAAATAGGAAGGCCAGTTACCACTTCTTCGTTAGTCGATTACGTCACAACTTTTCTAATTCCAGTCGCTAATTGAAATTTTTCTTAAAAGTAACATTTTTTTTGAATTAAAATAGTTTCTTATGTAATGTTTAGTAAAGTTTTTTTAAGCCTTTAAATGGAAAAAATTCTTACATTTTATTTTATTCTTTTTTGGTGTTCAAATTAAAGAAACAAATTTTTTTAAACCTCTACCTATTTGTAACTAATAAACAAATAAATCTTCAAAGGTATTTTTAAAAAACCTCCTTCCTTTCTATATTTAAAAATAATAATTATTATGCACTTACTTTTAAGTAGTTCTGTTTTAAAACCAAGTAGATTGCATTACAGGTTTCAGTAATTACTTGAGGCTGCGTCCTGTTGCAAGATATCTGAGAGTTGCTGTGAGTCTTTCATAGGGTGTAATGGTAATAATTTTATCATGCAGGTGTCTTGTTTCAATATGTATAGTGTTACAAACTTTAGCAATTGACAATAATTGAGGTGTCCATTCGCAAATAATTGCGTCAGTCATCTGGTTTGCCTCTCAGTTCTTTTAGTAACGAGGCGTGGGAATGCTGGCTTCTTTTCAGAAGCCACTTTCTTGGCCATCTTGTCTTTTCCCTCTTTATCACCTTTTTCCTCAGTCGTAGTATCGTTATAGATAAAAAAATAAAGGAAAGCAGCCGTGTTTCCTCCTTAATAAAAAAAAACAAATTTCACAGAACTCAAGAATCTAAATTAAAAATGAGGTAGAAAACGGTAGGGAAAACGTACGTTTTATATGACCCACAAAACGTACAAAAAAACGTAGCGTGAAAATCGGCCTTTAAATACACTTAATACTGCATCTACCTATTTCTTCTTAATTCTTATTCTGCTAAATAATGTGGCGACTGCATATAGTAACGGTTGATGGATTCTACCGAGTATTATATGTGTTTTGCTTTATGTTTAGATTCCGCGAACGGGTAATAATTTAATACGGCCTTTGAGTACAGATATTCCTCTTGATCATTCGCTTCTAACGTTAAGATATACCATCAAGCTTTCCAGACTATGTCTCCTTGTAGTCTCGTGGCCAATATCTAGCTTTGATGTTAAAATCGATTTATGCTGAGTCGTTCGTGCAGTGCTCTATTAAATTGTATACAACATTCTACAATAGATCCAGATCTCAAAGGCATTTTTAATGTTCAAGGTATTTTCAATGAAATATTTCTAACATAAATATTTAGAGTTTTGGGGTTAAACGTGGACAAATTTATAATAACCTTTATTTCAGTGAGGAATCGACTTCATCAGAGTTTAAGCTCCAAAAACAAAGAACAAATTAAAAAAAACAACACAATAAGAACAAAGTATACACAACAACACACATTATTTTAAAATTCTTATTAAAACAGGTATTCAAAAATATAATCAAACAATTACTGACACATATTAAAAATAGGGGATATTCAAATATTGTGACAACGTCAAATAAATGTTGAAACATTCGATTTACGGATAGACAAACTAGAATAACAGGTGTAAGTCAAATAAATAAATCGATGGCTTAATCTGCAAACAAGCTAACTCCACTTTTTTCGAAAATCGTTTTATTTGTTTATTGCTTTCTTTACCCAGCTATCTATCAGTTAACAAACCGATAACTCCTAATTTTTATCGTAAAGCTTTCAAATAGCCCGCCCAAAAACAAGCTACCTCCGTGCATAAGACTCCCACTACGGTAAAAGCGCCAACTGCGTTTTGCGCCAACCGTTAGAAAGTAGTAGTTAAATCGTGGAATCGTGCCCATGTGGTTGTTATCACGTTACCTTATCAAACGTGTTTTAAGTGTATTTAATAAAGACAAATTGTTAAAAATTATTCAAGGTACGTAAGTTTCTTTTGTAAGCTAAAAATTTTAATATGTAATTAAATAAAATCTTTTAAAAATCGATCAAACAGTCTGTTTTGGAGTTAGCTGATTTACAGGGAAATGAATTTAATAAGTTGAACCATTTGAATGGAGTTAACTTTTTTGTGGCTTCATTAATTTTCAAAGATGTTAAATATATTTTTTAATTTATTAGTCCTATTGCATACAAATGGTAATTTATAGGTAAAATGAACAACTTAAAATATATGTACACTTTTATTCCAAACAAACTTTATTAATAAAATATTAACTGGCCATTTTAAATAGGAAAGTGTCTAGAAAAAGTTTATCAGCCTATTCATTATATAAAATTATTAATTCTCGGACATACAATTAAATTTATAATTTAGTTTAAATTACAAACAGAAATTTTAATGGGTGGGTATTTATATAACATGTTTTTTGCAGATGTCGCGTTCGGACAAAATTTTAAAATTAGCAAGAGAAAAGTGGGAAATCGAGTCAGACTTTGATGAACCTATGATAACTGACTTAACTGCAATTTGCGACATGCCTATAATATTTCTAGATAACAGGGTGGACAATCCTTTCCCTAATAAATTGGATGTAATAAATTCTCCCCTACGAGCAACTTACCTACCGGAAGTTTTTGAAGGCAGAACAGAAAATGAACTCATTAATGTAGAATCACAAGAAAATATATTAAGCATTCTTCCTGAACCAGACAATTTAGGCCTACTACATTCACCAGATATTTCCTTTCTTCAACCAAGCAATAGTATGGGAAATTTTATTGTGTCGTTTCCTGTTGAAGCCAGTGAGCCAATTATAGAACAACCAAATCTTTCACCAGTTAAAGTACAACCAGTAAGCTGTTTAGGTGCCACAATTACTAAAATGCAGTTAAGTAATGAAAAGCATGTAGGTAAACCCTTGGTATCCTACTCTGACAGCGATTACACTGATTCTGACTATTCCTTAGGCGAGCCAGAGAACCAGAAAGTAAAAAGGAGAAAGAGATGCCAGGTAAATGCGAAACAATGGCTTGATCGCTGCAATGCTAAAAAAAGAGAAAAAGGTCAAGACTATTTTGGTAGAAAAAAACAAGATAACAAGTGGGACAACAAAGTGCCAAGAATTGCAAGAAAAATGAAAGCTCGTTGTTCATGTTCGTCGCTAAATGGTGTTCTTAAATGTCCCAAAATATCAGATGAAGCCAGGAAACAAATATTTGATAGTTTTTGGCTATTAAACTGGGGAGAAAAGAAAATTTATGTTGACGGCCTTGTAAAAATGATACCCACCAATAGACCAAGAGGTAGAAAAGACACATCATTATCAAGAAGATCGCATTCAATGTACTATCATCTAAAATTTAATGATAACTTATTTCGGGTCTGCAAAACCATGTTTTTAAATACGCTGGACATAGGCAAAACGGCTGTTTGGAACTGGAAACAGTGCTCAAAAGAAAACTTTGCAGTTTCAAGAGAAAGCAATCACTCCGCTACCGAAATAGCCGCTACAAAAAAGGTTCGAAATAATCCATTTCAAAATCAGGTTGATTCCTTAAAAACATACCTTAATAGGTTACCTAAAATGGAATCACATTACTGTCGTAAGGACACGTCGAAATATTATCTCTTACCCGAATGGACATCGAAAAAGTCGCTTTATGATTATTATGTTTCGGACTGGTGTTCTACAAACAACGTATTGCCTGTATCAGTGGCAAAATTTAATAACACTTTAGATACGGAAAACATATCATTATTTCATCCAAAAAAAGACGCATGCGAAAAATGCATGTCATATAAATTGGGTTTTGTATCTGAAGAGGAATACAAGAAACACACAACAAGAAAAGAGCAGGCTCGTGCTGAAAAAGAAAAGGATAAAAACCGAGAAGATTACGTATTTGCAGTTGATGTTCAGGCTCTGCTATCAGCACCAAAATCTAATGTATCATCACTGTATTACAAATCTAAACTTAATGTGCATAATTTTTGTGCATTGGATTTAAAAACTAAGGAAGCATACTGCTTTTTATGGAATGAGACAGAAGGTGGAGTTTCCGCTGAAGAATTTGCTTCTGTGATTTCATACTTTCTTATAGATAAAGTTCTACCACAAATCTTGGACACCAGAGACAAAAAAGTAGTGATTTACAGCGACGGATGCGCAGCGCAAAATCGAAACGTTACGGCCTCAAATGCTTTGATAAATGTGGCGATGACCAGAAACATCGTTATTGAACAGAAGTACCTTGAAGTAGGCCACACACAGATGGAGGTAGATTCTATGCATGCCTCCATCGAAAAAAAACTTCGAAATAAGATTATTAATATACCTGCTGAATACATTGGTATTTGCCGAAGTGCTCGTAAAAATCCAAAACCATACAACGTTGAATATTTAGAACATTCGTTCTTTAAGTCGTTTGATGATGTCAAATTTCTTAAATCCATTCGACCTGGAAAAATGAAGGGGGATCTCAAGGTAAATTTTTTTTTTCACCTTTGATAGGTAGGGTAGTAAATATTTAAAAATTTTTTTAAAGGTTAATGAAATCAGGGCCCTGAAATATACGGCAAATGGTGACGTGTTTTATAAAGTAAATTTTGAAGAAGAATGGAAGTTACTTCCCCAACGGCGTGAAAAAATGACTAATCCAAAGGAGTTTGCTCAGCTGCCGAACTTGCATTCTGATAGATTGCCACTAACCATCAGAAAGTTCCAAGATCTTCAAGACCTAAAAATCTGCATCCCAACTGATTATCATTCCTACTACAACAATCTACCTCATAAATAAATATTTTTTTAACAATCTAATTTTTTATACTGTAATATTTTATCTACCTCATAAATAAATCTTTTTTAAATAATCTAATTTTTTATACCTACTCTAATATTTTATTTTTTCTTGATATTTTTGAATTTAAGTTCTTTGCTTTGTTTTAAAAGATGTGCAAAAATCGGGCTAACTCCTTTTTTTAATTTCTTACTTAATATGTAAAAAAGCTAACTCCTTTTATGGCGCAAAAAAGAAGTTTTAGGTCAAACAAATTCATTTTTGATTAATTATTATTAACACCAAGCATCAAAAGAAAGAATTAAGATTGAATACTTAACCGTAAGTATAATTATTCATGAACTAAACAGTTTTATGTTCCTCCTGAAAAATTTGTCAAAATGGAGTTAGCTTTTCTGCAGATTAAGCCATCGAAATGTTATTATAAAAACAATGTTGATAAGACAATGCAATAAAAAAAGACAACGTTTTAATAATAATGATGAAATAGTTTGATATTAAGGTAATTAAAAAATCTAAACTATATCACTCACATACATGACCGGCAATTTTTTGATTCCTAAAATATTTTGTTTTAAAAGAAACGTGTAAATTAAGGTTAAATTTTTAACATTCTTTTTGTAATTAATGGAATTTTTGGCATTGTAGATATAACACATCTTAAGGATTTTACTAGTGTAAAACCTTTTGTTTAATTTTTTACTAGTTTGGCCAATATATATTAAACCACATGTTTGAACTTTGTATAGTGTATTTTTATGTATGAGAGAGTAATAAAACAATAAATTATGTATGCAAATCCCTAAACTGTTGATACGGGTGACTCAATGAAAAACAGATATTTGTCAACAAGTTTACAGAAGTATATAGGAAGACAATTTTAAATTGAATATGACCACCAGGTATAAAGGTTGGAGCAGAATAGAATACAATAGTTGTGAGGGTTACTAATCCCTAAATAAGGTTGCCAGTGTCGGAGTGATGGAGGTTAACAGGTACTAATGAATTTGCAAGAAATGTAAGATGTTTATTTTATTGGTTATATATAACCAATAAAAGTTTAATAAGTACCTAACTATTTGCAAAATAAAGTTTAATTCTTTAGATAAAATAAAACGTTTTATTTTATCTGAAATGAGTGCATTCCACGAAGTAAGGGTTTCAACAATCAAACATTTAATTCTTTAATTCCAGGAATCTACGACAGTAATTGACTAGATGATTACCTTCTAAACTTATTCCACAGAAAATGTGATAGTGGGTTTTTCCATTTTGTAGGAAGGTCCAAGTGGCGTATTCAAAATTCTTAACAATTCACTAAAAGTAGGTACTTCAGTTGCAAGGTGCAGTTTATTGTGTATACTACTGTTATGGAAAATTTGAAAGTGCCGTGTAAACGCCGAAAAATTGGTCCTTTAACAGTTAATGAAAAAACATTAATATTTAATTGTTTTAAATCATTTACAGACAAACGTTTATGTGAAAGTGTTGATGAGACCGTTGAGTTAGTTAGCAGTATACTTGGTGTTGGGAAATCTACGATTTACAGAGTTATTAAAGAAGAGAAATGTGGTAGTTTTCAAATGCCTCGTAATGCTCCAGGGAAACCAAAATTTTAAATAGAATATCATTTTAAAGAAGGACTTCGACGGAAAGTGCATGAATTCTTCTTTAGACAAGAATTTCCAACATTGGATAAAGTTCTTGTCTCAGTTCGAGATGATAAGGATTACCCAGAAATGAGTCGAAGTACGTTATGAAAACTTTTAAAAGAAATAGGCTTCCGCTGGAAAAAGAATCCCAGAAAGTCTATTTTATTAGAAAGAAGCGATATTGTCATATAGAGAAGACATTTTCTAAGAACCGTAAAGGAAATGAGAAACCAAAAAAGAAAAATATTTTATCTTGATGAAACATGATTCAACGAGGGTCATACACAAAATAAATTTTGGCAGGATGAAACTGTTACAAGTCAAAGGCACGCTTTTGTAAATAACTTATCTACTGGTTTAAACCCACCATCAGGAAAGGGACGCAGGCTGATAATAGTACACATTGGCAGTTCAGACGGTTTTGTTGAAGGTGGTTTATTAACTTTTGAATCAACTCGTACCGGTGACCACCATGAAGACATGAACGCTGATGTCTTTCAAGAATGGTTCGAACAAATGATAGATCTTCTTCCTAAGAACTGTGTAATAGTAATGGATAATGCAAGTTATCACTCCAGACTTATAGAAGGACTGCCCACAACAAAGTGGTTAAAAAAAGACTTGCAGAATTGGCTGAGTTCAAAAAATATTACGTACCATCCCGGATCTATAAGAAAGGAACTTTATTCGTTGTGTGCCCTTCATAAAGAAAAATTTAAAACATACGAAATTGATGAAATTGCCAAAAATCGTGGAATGACAGTACTTAGATCCCCACTATATCATTGTGAATTAAACCCGGTTGAACTGGTATGGGCACAGATAAAGAGTGAAGTTTCAAGAAAAAATACCACTTTTAAAATTCATGATGTTAAACAGTTGTTTTTGGAGGCCGTAAAAAATGTAAAACCTGAAAACTGGGAAAAGGCAGTAAATCACACTATTTAAGAATAGGAAAAAATGTGGAAGCTGGACAATATTACTGATAAAATGATCGAGCCAGTTATTATAAATCTTGGTTCTGAAAGTTCATCTTCTGAATCTGATTTGGATTTGTAACAAGTAGCTGTAAGTTTTATATTAATATTTTTATTCATCTATTTAACATACCTTAGACGGTTTTAAAAACTCCTTTTCTCTTTTGTAATTTTTAAAAATTAAAAAAAATGTGAATTTTTTAAAACCCTTTTTAATGTAGGCCAGTCAGTTTTAATATAGTGTGTGATAAAAGAGGTCACTTTTGTTTACATACACATAACACTTTATAACACTGAAATAATTCATTTATTTTTTACAATTATTCAAAATAATTTTTCAATTAATCTTGAGCACGCCCATGGAGTGGTCGGAGGTACCAGTTAAAATTATGCTAATTACTCTCTCGTTCATAAAAATAATCTATAGGGTAGGAGTATTTTTTTTTGTGTTTTGGCTTGGACAATTGTCATTCAGCCAGTCTCAATCAAGATAAGTTTATTAATGTAGTGTGTGTGTGTGTGTTTGTGTGTGTAGAGTAATTGTCTTGATACTTAGCAAAGTCGACGTCATTGTCTTTGCTAAGAGACGCTAATTGTATCCGAACGTCTGCGGTCCCTCCGGTGTGTACCGATCACACAAGAATAGAAATTATTTTCATTTATTAATTTTTTTAATAAACGAAAATTTCCACCCAGGTGGGATTCGAACTCACGACCTGTAGGTTTAAAGGCAGGCGCTCTTACCACTGAGCCACAGAGGGGGTTTAGGGTAGGAGTAAGATCTTTTAATCAGGACATAATATAATATTTAAGTAAGCTATAGCTACCGAAAAAGCTGAAGCTTTTTTCACTTGTTGTCTTTTAGTTTTTGATTTTTTTTTTTTTTTTATTTAAACAATTTCTTTTTTCTATTGTCCTTGATCTTTGTCTTTTTCTCGTTCCTCTACTTTGCCTCTGCTTAACTATTTCAATCTTGTTTTGCTCTTTTCTTCCACCGCTAATTTACACTCATTGTCAAACCACTTATTTTTTCTTTCATTTTGCATTTTGCCAAATCACTTTCTCTGCTGTTTTGTTTATTCCACTGTTTTTACTTATTTTACAAATCTTCTTTCTACTTCTTTATCTTTTAATTTATCTACGTCTCATCTTCTCTGTGCTTTTCGTATTTCATTTTTCGTTGTTTTTATTTAACATTTTGTAATCACTAGCATATAGTCCGAATCGATGTTGGCCCTCCTGTAAGATCTAACGTTATTTATTGTGTACGTCTTTGTGTTTATATCTCGTGATACTTATATCCATGTTTATTGCCGCTGCTAAATTACATAGTTTTTCTCCAATATTGTTTCGTGTGTTATGTATTGAGTTTTCACCTGCAACCTCTCTAAAGCAATTTTATTTACCTATTTGGGCGTTGAAATATCTTATATTGATGTTTGTATTTTGAGAACGATTTCCGAAGTGGAAATTGAAACGTCAATAAACGTACTTTACCCTTTAATTTTGTCTTATTTCCATTTAAATAGTAATTAATTTAAAATGCCAGAAGAAAATAGCTTCAGAACAATATTACAAATAATTGATGCAAAAGGCAGTACCCTTGCCAGTATATTGGCAATATCCCTAACTTTTGCCGTGTAGTATATTTATTCCACATTTTACTAATCAAATATATGTAATGTATGTAAAATATGGTAATGTAATGAACCTATGTATAATCTATATTAATAACGTATAATAATAAATTTCCGTAATAATTAATGATATTGCCAATTATTATAAAACAATAAAATTACTTAATAATTTGTTTTGTTAAATTATTACCGATATATTTTATTATTTATCCAAAAGCAATAATAACAAACACGGTTAAATATAGTTTCATGCATCATTGATTATTTTGAACAAAAAATATACACAAAACACTGTACACTAAATATACACCAAACAATCCTTTTAACACGTTGAATGCCGTAATGTATCTAATGTAAATGATTTTCGGGGCCGAGGATATCTTTTACTCAAAACATATTTATATGTCATCAATATTCCATAAATAAACATGTCAGTCAACTTGTCGGTCGTAGTCGATTATTATAGCTTTATATTACAAGTATTTAGTCTATTTCGCATCATTGTCTAAATAAGTGCAATAAATTGTGCATCTAAAATGGGCGAATATGAAAAAAAAAAAAAAGAAATGACAATGGAGCAGCGATTCTTCGTCAGACGAGATACTTGCTCGAGATACGAGTTCTAGTAATTTACAGTGGAGTGCAATCACAGGTAACAATTTGAAAACATTTTCGCTTCTTGCTAATAATTAAAAAAATAAACTCTGATATTGCGGAACTTATGCGAGAGACAAAAACCAATAGATTTCTTTTACCTCTTTGTGGATGACAGTTTTCTTACTATGATGGTCAACGAGACACCCAAAAAGCTGAGAAAGCACTTTTACTTAATGCTCGAATAAAAAAGTGGAAATATACGAATATAGATGAAATAAAAATATTTTTGGCATTACAAATTTGGATTGGGCTTGTTCAAATGCCAAAACTATCTTCTTATTGGTCTTCTAATATGCTATACTTTAATGAAATAAAACAAGGCATGTTAAGAAACAGATTTGAACTTTTTCTGAATATTTGGCATTTTACTGATAATGAAAATTCGCATATTTCCACAAAACTGTATAAGATAAAGCCGCTCATAAATCACATCCGACAAAAATTTCAAAACTCTATAACGCCGTCTGATAACATTTGTATAGATGAAACTTTAGTTCCCTTTCGTGGTCGGCTATCTTTCCTACAATCTATCAAAAGTAAACGGCATAAGTTTGGTGTAAAATTCTTTAAATTGTGTATAGAAGATGGATACACTTATAACTTTAAGATCTATTGTGGTACCGAAAAAACTAATAGTGTACTTAGTGTTCCCAGTTCGGTTGTTTTAGGACTATGTGACGTACTTCTTGACTGCGGTCGTACTGTATTTGTTGACAACTATTAGACTAGTATTGAACTAGCACATAAATTATGAGAACGACAAACACACCTTGTTGGAACCTTGCGAAGAAATCGCAAAAAATATTATTGAAAAAAAGCTAAAAAGGGGCAGGTAATTGGTGCTGAAAGTGTCTCAGTTGTAGTAATAAAGTGGTGTGATAAACGCGAGGTTCTGATGTCAACAAACATGCGGAAATAATGCTACCAGTAACATTAAAAAATGAAACCGTGAAAGAAAAGCCCAAAGTTGTCATCGACTACAATAAAAACAAAAGTTTCATAGATTTATCCGGCCAAATAAAGGCTTATGCTTCCTGTCTTAGAAGAACTGACGGACTGTAATATTATCATAACTCAGTTCAGAGAAGAAATAGCAAAAGATTTACTGCAAATAAAACCAAGGGAAAGGTCTTCGTCTGGGGAAAAGCATATTTTGGAAGAAGTAGAAACAAAGAATTGTCGCAGATGCGTATTTTGCTATAAGAATTTGTCCGAAGAGTTCAACAGAAAGTACGCGACTTCCAAAGCAACGCAAATTAGATGGAAATGTGTTCAATGTGACAAATTCTATTGTGTAAGTTGTTTCACAAATGTCCAGAATTGTACTCTACAGGCGTTTTGTAAAACTAATGTGTCTATTACCTTTTATTTACCATATTATCTAGAGTCCATATTGGTGTAAAAGGGCAGAAATGAACAACCATAATTTTAGGCAATATCGAGTACGTTTTATTACTTGCGGGGTCGTGCTAATCAAAAATATTTGTTGAGAGGGCTACTAACTTCAAACTTCCATATACATATGTACTTATCATTACAGCGCGAATCACCTACGAGCGGCGGTGCCCACAGTATAAAAATCCATGCGAAGCAAAGGTGCATTTCAATTCAGAGCAATTTTTTTTCGGGTGTCGTACATCCAGAATGTCTATGTTTTTTACAATTTATCCCCATAGGATATTTAGGTAATTGTTTCACCTTTTTTGTGTTATTATCCTAGTTCTTGTAGATTTGGTCTCTATATAATAATTCTGTACTCGATCTGCTATCCTGTCATCTTGCGATATGTCCCGCAGACTTTCACTTTAGTTTTATTATTTAATAATGTTCCTATATATAAGAACGAGTTTATTATAGTGGCTTTTTCTTACGCCCTAGTTTCCAACGCTTGCGCTCTTTCCAGTCATCTACTTAGACCTCCATCTTAAATCGTAATGTCTACATCGTCGATAATTCATTCTTTCAAGATGATCATACCATTTTAGCCTTTTGTAGTCTATATTTTCCAGGATGTCTATGCCTATACGGTCTCTGATTTTAGTATTCCTTTCTATATCTGTTCAAGAGAATTGGCAACATCTACGCCAACAATTCATTGCCCTTACTGATATTGCCCCTTACTATCACTATTTTTGATTTGAGTATCTTCTACTTATAAGCACTTCCTTCATCTCCCACCACTACATACTTTGTTCTTGATGGATTTATTATTGATAAACTGCAATTAGTATACTATTCATCTATTTTTCTTAGCATATATCTTGAAATTCTGTGTTTTGGTGCAATGTATTCAACGCCTGTGAAGCCACTTCGGATTGAGGCACTAGAACCACCATTATTTTTAAGGAGGGAATTATTTGCAGAAAAAACTATTATTAAGTATTTTTTATACAAAATAGCCTTATTAAATAACCACGATTTAATTATCACGTACTGGTAAAAAAACCTCCTCCATTATGTGTGGATTTTAGAAATAGAAGTATTTATAATAGTGCTTTAAAAAGACCTATTTGAGTCGAAAAATCTGAATTATTTGACTTGTTGGTACCACTAGAAATTAATATTCCTGTATACAATGAAAATTTGTTGATAATTAAAAATATATTAAGCGCCTGCAAATCAAATCTGTCAGATTTTCTGGAAATATATACAGATGCATCAAAACAAAATAATGGTACGTGATGTGCATTCTATATACCATCAACAAACGTTCAACAAAAATTCAAACTAAATAATAATACTTCAATTTTTGCTGCAGAAGCGATTGGTATTATTAAAGCCTGCGATTATATCGAAAAAAAAAACGTTAAAAAAATACCCTTTTTGAGTGACTCCTTATCTGTTCTTAAATGCATCGCTAACCCAATTAATGTGATGGCTACTGATACAAATCCTTTTATTGGAGAATTAAAAGTAAGAATTCGTAAATTAAAAAAAAAGTCAATACGAATTAAAATTCTCTTGGGTAAAAGCTCCTATAGGACTTCGTGGCAATAAAGTTGCAAACTACTTAGCCAAGAAAGCGTTACAACTGGACATCAACAACAATTTAGGTGCTCAAAAATATTGATATCCAAGAGTAATTTTAAGGCAAAATGAGAATTGCATTGGAAAAACTGTTGCTCTAATAACCTCACACGATACACACTATTACATCCAAGTATTCCGACAGTTTTATGGTACCAAGATTATAATTTTACAAGAAATCATATTGTGACCATTTGTATGCCGAAATTCGGACATGCAAGTTTCCCTTAACACATATAAAATCGGTTTAGTCAACACCGAATTTTGTGAAACTTTCAATGTGGTTTGCAACTTGGATCACATTTTTTATGCTCGTACTAAATTTGAAATACAAAGACGGAAACTTTAGAAATTATTTCAAAAATTATACCCCCTTTCAATCTACTTTATTTGATCATTAAATATGTACAAGGTATATAAAATTATTCTGAAGTTTATTAAAATGTGTAACTTAAAACTTTAATGTAGGTGTTAAGCTCGTACCACTGTTGAATCGCCAAATATTTTTCCTTTTTGCCTATATCTACACTTTCTGTCTGTGAGTCACCTTGAATGACCCCGAGAATAAGGTGCGAGAAGTAACCCTTGTTCCTCTCCCATTGTAGTTTTTCTTTTAATTTACAGAATAGTAGTGTATTTAGTTTAGTTAGAAAAGGAAACATATGTGTAATATATTTATGTTTGAAATTGATCATGTCAGTATAGAAAACCTCATTCCTTGTATAGTAATCATATAAAAGCGTAGAATAAAATTATTAATTTTACCTTTCTTCTTGACACCTGTTAATACCTAGATACATTAAAATGTGTAAAAATGTACGAGTATTTTTTAAATGTCTTTTTGTTCCAGGGTTACGGGTGGTGAATTATTTGAAGACATAGTAGCAAGAGAATTTTATTCAGAAGCAGATGCTTCACACTGTATACAACAAATTTTAGAATCAGTCAACCATTGTCACCAAAATGGTGTAGTACATAGAGATCTTAAGGTAAGGTACACTTTTATAGGACCATTATCTTAAAAAACGCTTTTTTTACATAATAAGAATAATAGCAGGGGTACTTGTCGTGGAACAAAAACTGAATCCTGGTAGTAGATATAAAATACAAATCTATGAAAATGGTCAATCCTAATTTAGTTTAGGGTCGCTGCCTGGGGATCGCTAGGATACGTCTGGAGCCGGCGCTGGACGTGGCAGCATGCGGAGTCGGTGGCCAACAGGACCTCCACCCGCTGAAGATGCTGTACTAGAATATTAGCCGGCGCTAAGTCAAGCGGGACGACCGAGGCAGCACATGAAATGAACTGTATCTATAAATGAAAATATTTTGCGCTTGTATTACACGGTGGCGAACTCGGTCGAGAAACGATAGGATATCGACAACATCTGTATGCCGAATTTTGCAAGGAGTACCCAGAGATTCAAGTATCTGAACAGCGAATAGCAGATGAGTACCGGGTAAATAGTCTTATCCCAGAGACTAGACGTGATACAATCAAAAGCGAAGTCAAACGGGTAATTGATAACCAAGAGCTAGTTGAAGATCAAATCCCTAATGAGCAGACTCCTGAGCTTTTCATGCAAGAAACTCAACCTGTTAATACGCAGCAGGACAACAACGAATTGCACGATAGCCTGATAAGTTAAATGGCACGTGCCGCTTAAGAGTTTAATGGAACAAACCTACTTAGCAGACCAACGCTACCAAAAATAAACGCTTGTAAGAAACTAGTGCGCTGTTACAAATTGTGAATACTGAAGTTCTAACCAATTATATCGTGGAAGCTTATACATTAGAATATTTGCATATGCTGATTTACTGTGCAAGAACAGCAATGTTATGGACATTAAGATCACAACACGACGGGATACTGATATTGGAAGTACTAAAAATAGAATTGCACCCTGGGAAAAACAACTGCTGAGGAAAATTGAAATATCGCGAAGGGATATTGGACAAATTACGCAAAAACACTCATCTTCATATCTTCATAACTTTTTAAATGACAAGAATATATAAATAAATCATTTAAATTATCTTTCACAGTTGTTTTTGGAATATCCAGTTACATTTTTCAATTAATGATTCTTCTTGCTCTAGAAACATCAGATAGTATTTGGTTCTAACCAAACCTAAATGTGTTTCTATAAAGGGGCGTACAGACTAGCACACGCATGCGGTGAGAAGCCACGCATATGCGTGCGTACTCAAACCATTCGCGCTCAGAGCATTCGTTGCAATTATAAATCACCGCATATGTATGCGTGCTCAAGGCGCTTCATCCATTCGTGAAAACAATGTCTAAGGAACTGCTTATGGTTAGTGCCGTGTTTGTGGTTATTAGTTCATTAAAAAAGAAAAAACAAAAAAAATAGGCGATGGTGTACGACGCATTTATTTAAAAGAAGAACCCTACAAATGAAGTCCGATTTACTAGTAGATTTGGCGTTAGAACCTAATACTGGACAAATTCAAAATTTTACACGTATGTCAGTAGCAGACTTTTAAATAATATAGGCCCCGTAATAAAGAAAAACGACACAGTCTTAAGAAAAGCCATACCTGTTAAGGAACGTTTACTGATAACATAATGTAGGGTGTTCTTCATACAAATCTATTAATTGCAAACATTGTTCATTTGATCACTCCATTTTACATATAAATCAATAAAATAAATAAAACTCAATAAATCCTAACTTGTCTTACAAGTTAGGATTTATTGAGCAACAAATCCCCACGCTATCCGTCTAAACTGAGCGCGAACGCACACGTATGTTTCTTTGATATGTGCGAAAAAACCGACACCACTCTGAGTGGTCAAGTGAGAAGAGAGAGAGACAAGTCATTCGCGATAAGCAACGCAAGCGGCGAGAGGTTACGAAAGCGCCGTCCACACTTGCACACGTATGTGTATTCGTGGCTGCTCACCGCATGCGTTTGTAGGTCTGTACGCGCCTTAATACTTAAGCCGAGACTAATGGCGAACCAGTCCATTGTTTTGCTATCTCACAAATGAAAAATATTTAGGAAAATGGCTGCAATGTGTGGTTGCGTGTAATATTGCATAAATACTAT
The DNA here is from genome assembly GCA_918026665.1 of Diabrotica balteata. Taxonomy (NCBI): domain Eukaryota; kingdom Metazoa; phylum Arthropoda; class Insecta; order Coleoptera; family Chrysomelidae; genus Diabrotica; species Diabrotica balteata. The sequence goes on from OU898279.1 coordinate 128,388,398, forward strand.
TATTGCTACATCATATGCTGCAGGTGCCCCCTGCATTTCTATCACATTGTCGATGTAACTTCGAACGGACGTTGAACGTACCTGGATTATTACAAGATTTCCTTTTGCAATTATTCGATCCCAAACCATTATAGAACTATCATTTAACCTTTAAGTATTCTGATTTTCCTAGATTATCGTTAGATTGGTTTTTATTTAAATTGTATCTATTTAAATTTTTAGCTTCTTAATAAAAACCCCAAGTTAATTCATGATTCTCTTCGTTTCAGCCTGAAAACTTATTATTAGCTAGCAAACAGAAAGGAGCGGCGGTAAAATTAGCAGATTTCGGATTAGCAATAGAAGTTCAGGGCGAACAACAGGCATGGTTTGGCTTCGCAGGAACGCCGGGATACTTATCACCGGAGGTACTCAAAAAGGAACCGTATGGAAAACCAGTAGATATTTGGGCGTGTGGTGTCATTTTGTACATTCTGCTCGTAGGTTACCCACCTTTTTGGGACGAAGATCAACATCGGTTATACGCACAAATAAAAGCAGGAGCTTATGATGTAAGTAATAGTAATATTAATAATAATCTTTAATGAGTTCTTAAATTACCAACGTGTTTTTATGAATGCTCACTTAGATTCATGAATCTATTTTCTTCTGCTGCGGTATTTTTGCCCTTTCTGTTGTACTACGAAGATAACTTTTGTTTGCTCTCTTCTTGTTCTTACTTTCTACTGAGGATTCTGCTGGCTTAACCGTTGTATGAACTCATTGTTTACCTTGTTTTTACCTGGTTTAAGGATTGCATTTAGCAGCATTTTAGTCCAGCCGGATTTTTGTAAGATTGGCCTGAATCCAGCTGGATCCAGCGTGTATTCAACAAAATGTGGAATTAAAATAAAAACACGATTTTAATGCTTTTTTGTCCATTTGTTATTTAAGCTTTTTAATACAAACCAATAAAATAAAAACTCAAAATAAAAATTATCTTAGGTGTATATAATCAAATAAAGACGTATAATCAGTCGCAATTCGCAATCAATCTTACCTCTCTTTAACTTAAAATGGCTAGGACAAATGCCACAACTATCATGAGATTAAAAAAAAACTCGTACTCAGTAAGCCGTGGAAGTGAAACATAGGACTTTGCTTGTGTCGGCTAAGAATTGTCACGAATGAAATTTTATCCAAATGAACTTATCTGTTGTATGAGTAGTTCATTTGAAGCAAATTTCATTGATGGCAATTTTGAGCTGGCACAAGTTGAGTAATATGTTTTTCTTCCATGGCTTACTGAGGACGAGTTGTTTTGGATATCATGACAAAAATAAGTCTGTATTCTAAATTTCTAAACAACAGAAACATGAATTATTTAATTTTTTGGAAGTGATACCTTAAAAAACATATTTTATCTATCTACAGGAACTGAGTTTCCTAGCGGATTATATTTTATCTGTCGTCTTATCGCCTAAACTACTTTGCACAGATCTGCACATATAGCCGGTTGCGGAGAAAGCCCTTTCGGCCTCTACGATGGTCGGTTTTAAGGTCATCAAATAGTCATACACCATGGAAAAATTATCGGCTTTAACTCCTTCGGTCTCATAAACGGTCATTTCATTTTTCAAAATCTTTTCGTAATTTTTTTGAGAACCAGTTTTTTTTGGTTATAAAAGTTTTCTTTCTCTCGTTTCAGTTCAATCTCAAGTTCAGTTCAGATAGGATTACCTGGCATATCTTCTATCCATTATATCCTCTTGCACTGTTTCCACAATCACTTGTTTATTTATAAGACTTAACAAATTTGTCTCTTGTCGCATTGCATTCTTTTTTGGCATGGGGAAAAACCAGGGTTGTTTAGTCCTTCGTCATACTTTTTTGGATTCTGTAAGTACACTAATGTACCTGTAATTTCTCTAAGTAACTTTTTGTATTTTCATGAGTAGGTCGCTGTAACGGGGAATCAATTCAACAATAGTCGCCGATGTTGGTTTAATTGTTACTTCCAATCCTTCATTCATTTCTGTCTCTATATCTTCTTTGTCGTCTTCATATTCATCAGTGTCGTCTATTGCTTCTTGCCTTTGAGGTTTCTTTTTATACAGCACGTCTACTACAGACAAATGAATTCCATGTGCATAGCAAGGCATGAGCTTGCCAGCTTTCATCATAACAGATGCGCCGTCGGTTGTAATATTAATGGTGTCGGATTCAATCATTAAACCAAAAATTTTCAACCGTTCTGCCACTAATTCAATGCAGTGTTCGGCAGTGCACGAGCCGTGAATTCTAATCAAACCTAGATTAAAATGTTCTGCATTATGCAAGTTGAGATTTATGTATCTGTGATTTTTTGGAAGGTCCATTCATCGAAGCTCAACGAAAATCTTTTTCCTTTTTGTTTTAAATTAGTAAAATATTTTATAAGATTTGCTTGGACTTTCTCTACATACCTGTAAATTATCGCTCTTATAGTGTTCGGAGAAGTTCGTAATTGGTAACGAGGTTGCTTTCGGGGCATTGGGAGCTGGTATAATGTTGCTGGTGCTGGAACTTGAAAAAGAGTCGTTGTGTATCTTTTTCAGATGTTCTTTTAAGCCTGTTGTTGAGCGGTTGCTAATCAATAATTTGTTTGAGCATAAAGAGCATCTTGCACTTCGCCCATCATCTAGTTTTGTGAAAAAGTCCGATAATTCTTTTTATCATTTTCAAGAGACATTTTAATTAATATTGGAGTAACTGGAGCAACATTAAATTTGAAAAAAAAAACAAGATGTAGGTATAACACGTCCAGATAAAGAAACAAACTGTAAATGGTAACGCTATATGAACGTGAACGTGAATGAGAAAACAAGAACGCCCGATATATGTGTGAGCTTTATTCTTAGTGTGAGCGAAAAAGCATGACCACCTGCAGCCCTTTATATAGACTGTGTCTTTATCTGGACGAGTTATTTTTGTTGAATGTTTTGATTAAAAAAAAACTAGGGGCAACATAGGTCGTGAGACTCGGTCGTTGAGTCGTGAGGTAAAAAAATTATATCTCAAAAATTAAAAATTATTTTTATTTGTAATTAAGATATATAGTACAAAGGATAGTACTTGAAGTACTTTGAAAAAAGAACTTCAGCCAAAAATATTCATTTTTGTTAATGCCAACAGCCTTTTTCTTGCGGTGGACATGATATCTAGGTCTAGCTTCATCTGAAATCAAAAAATTAAAAATTTTCTTTTTTCTTGTAGTTTGTACACCTGGCTAGTGAATAAACAAAAAATCTTCATTAGGTCGAGTCGTTTTTGTTTTTTACAAAAAAAAAACTTTGAAAATGAACAAAATTTGAAAAATGAGTAAAAATTGGGGTCGAAAATGTGTTTAAACTTGTGTAGAACCTTCAAATTTCGTTTTTTCTTTAATTGCTTCGTGTATTCACTAGCTCGAGCTATAAACTACAAGAAAATTTTTTACTTTTGGATTTCAGATGAAGCTAGACCTGGATATCATGTCCACCGCAAGAAAAAAGACTGTTGGTGAGAAATTGCTGTGAAATGGGCAAAAATAAACATTTTTGTAAAAGATTTCACTCGCACTGTGATAAGATCGGTATTGATAGTTAAGAAAGAAGTTATTCATTTAACTTACATAAATCATCACGTGTTGATTAGATAAATTTAGTTACCATTCAGTTTCCAAAGAACACAAACGGCAGTACAGCAGATTGAGAGAGGCACTTATTAAGCGTAAAACACTTTTACTGGCGAGGTCAGAAAGTCAATCAAAAATTAGACAAATAGAAGAGGTCTAAGAGTCAATGCCTACACATAAGGGTGCGTTCATAACGGAGACCATGGCATCGTATCCTCGCCTAGAGCATAGCACTGACGGTGAACGCTCGCAGAGAGGGCGATGCGATGTTGCAGTTCAATCGCACTTGTGGCACGTCCTACCTGCTAGCGCGATAGAATAGCAAGTTGCCGACTCACGGCTTTGAATAAAGAGACTAATGAGGACATGAAGTAACTTATTTCGAATTTAACACATTTGCGGATCCAGCATAGTTTGCTGGATCCAGCATATAACAAAAAACGCTGGATCCAGCTGGATTGCTGAATGCTGGATCCAGCAATTGAAATCTCTAATCTGATTATAGTAATTTTTTTGCTCTTCCTTTATTTCGGGATACTTATATTGTCCATTTTTGCTAATGTCCTCGATGTTTTAGTTTTGCATATTAAATCCTCCTGGTTTCGACATGCATTCTTTTCTTGATCATATTAAAAATGCGACATTTGTCCAATCCTAAATGCATGATACTTTTAATGGAAGTAGAGACTGAAATTTTTAGCAACAAATAAAATTTATGTATTATTTCTTACATAAAATTAATAAAGGCGTCAAATAATCGTGGCTCACTACTTTATTTTGTACAATCTGTATATATTTCAATAATATTTATTTCATATGCTATGTACTGCTGTCGAATAAATGTATTAAATACCATTAGTAATTTTTCTTGGTAGGCTTCATCCCTTTAAGGGCACTCTGTATATATTGTTTTTATAGGAAAATGGTTACAAAATATTAGTTATATACTTTATGGACAAACTTTGTTAATTAACTTTACTCCTAATCTTTCTAAGTGAATTAGCATTTCCCAGAATAAGCAACATGTTTGTTTGTTTTCCAGTATCCAAGTCCAGAATGGGACACTGTGACGCCGGAAGCGAAGAATCTCATCAACCAAATGTTGACTGTAAATCCTGGAAAAAGGATTACAGCAGCCGAAGCCCTTAAACATCCATGGATTTGCGTAAGTTTTATCATTTATCTTTTTTATTTTACATATTTTTTATTACTATTAAAATTTGTATTATATTTTATTATCAATCAAATAAAGAATAAAATTTGGTTGACATTCTTTGAATGATTCTTTAACAACACGCTGATAAGTTAAGACCAAAAGGGGAATGTATAACATGTTCTGACACAAATTAGGGAAAACTTGGATTAAACAGATAGACAAAACTGAATAAAGAAGAGATAACCCTAGGTTAAATTTTAGGACGAATATCAACCATAAGGATAAATATAAAGAATAACATACAGGACCGGCTTTACATTTTATTATCAAATATATCTTAGTTTGAGGCTAAAGTAATCGTTTAGTTTTCTATTTATATTGGATTTTTTTAATACTGTATGCCAGTTCTAAGTTCTTAAATGCACAATATTAAAATAACGCTCAAAAATAACAGAGAGGAATATAATATGGTTGACCACTGATGAGGACTAATTTACTTTTCTTAAGTTTACAACGTTCTATCCTCCTGAGATCTGACCTGATCCGTTTTGTTTTTTTTTTTATTAAATAATAAAATTCGTATGATTTTTAGTATAAAAACACTGTAAATTTTTAAAAATTTCTATTTTTTTGCTAAATGTGAAAAAAAACATGTTCATTCAAAAGGACATCAGGATCGCATCAATACAAAACTATTGTTAATGAAATTAAACTTTACAATTTCCGTTAAAAATAAAAATATGTCACATTGTAACTGTTTCTAGTTACTAGTGTTCTCAAAATCAGAATTTTCAGAAATCTTATCTTTAAAGAACAACAATCATAACAGTTTTATTAGTATCAATAAACTTGCTTATTTTATTAGCATCACCAAGTTGCTTATTTTATTAGCATCACCAAGTTGCTTATGGTCATCTCTGTATAGAATCCAAGAATTGTCAATAGCAAGGTCAAATTAGTGAAAAATGGTTTTAACTGTCAATTTATTACTTCTAGCTCCTATTCGATAATAACTGATAATCCAGTAAATCATTCCTCCCATGGATTCGTTGTACTTTTTAACAATGTTTGTTCTAGGTACCTCAACATATCGGGAGTCCTTTTTTTGAGCATCGCTTACATTCATCTTAAGTTTCTATTTGCAATGCAGTTTATACTAGCATAACTGATTTCATATCATACCATTGGACTATGTTAATTTTTCCATCAGAACTTACATCTTTCTTAGAAGAACCACGACCTAATCAACTCATCACCTTATCCGATGTTACATGAACTGCATTGGGTATTCTGGGTCTCAGTATTGTACCAGTTAAAAAATATTTTTGTTTAAAATGTACTCAACTAAAGGTAATGTGGTGAAATATCTATCAATGAATATATGTATTCCTTCTAATAATGTTGTAAATACCTTAATAATTGCGGATAGACCAACATCTAACTTCTTAACAACATCATCTTTCTGCAGAAATATATTTTTCCCTTGATCAATATCGAAGTTTGGAAGCGGCGCAGACAAAATTTTTAAATTCTTTTGGATTAGGTGTTCCTCGAGCAAATTGTTTCATGTTACACACGCCCGTAAAAGGTATCATTTGTGCGTCCACAGTAACCTCACTGTATCTTGGAAGTGTCAAGCAACCTCTTCGTATTCTTACAACTAAAGGGCGAATCTTAAATAATTTGTTAGCATTTTCTTGATCTTGAGGCACATCAGCGTCAATAACTACTTTTAAATTGCTTCTGATTTGAAAATATCTATCACGTGTCATGGCTTGTGCAATACTGTTTACTTTTGTTGTCTTAGCCCAAAACATTATATGTTGTAGATCGTTTAGACAGGACATTAGGATAGATATTCCAAAAAATTGTTTTACCTTAGTTAGAGTAACGTTCAAAGGTTTTTCTTTGTCTTTTGTAAATTTAATATTTGTACAATTACAAATATTATCAAATTCTAAATCATCAAAATACATACCGATACATACATACATACATACCTAAGAAAGCGGCAAATAAAAGTACAGTTAAAATAATGATATCAGAATATCTGGAATGAATAAACCGTGACGACTGGTAGAAATAAAAACTAGTCACAAATGTTCAAAGACTTACATGAACCTTCCAAGAAGAGATCCAAAGATCTACTAGATATGAATATAAACTGACAGAAAGTCCGAATTGCAGATATTGTCAGGCCGAAGACAAGAAGACAGAAAACTTTGTGTGCCACTGCCAGAGTTGGACAGGATAAGGCTCAATGCATTCGAACATTATCAACTGGAGCCATAGGTCTTCGTAGAAGTCTAATTAAATGCAATAATGGACTTTTTTCAAGAAGATGCCGGGGCGAAAGGACAACTTTAACCTAAAAGTGAGCCGCAATAGTTAACTAGCAACTGACCATTTTCCACTATCTTAAATTTTTATCATGTGTTGTTCAGACATAAGATAATTTTAATGCTGTTTTTTAATTTTGGGTTTTGAACCTTCTTCTGAGCTCGACCAATTAGCGGCTTAAGTTTTTGTTTTTTAATATTTCTTATGATTGTTGTAGCAGTGAACCTTAAGTTGCTATAAAAGAAGATAATCATGCTCATTTAACATCATTGGCCCCATCTTACACCTTTTGATCTATTTTAGGTAGAAGTTTGGTTAGTAGATACGCAATAATTATTTTTATCTAAATACTTACATCTACAGTTTGGATTAATGTGATTCCTGCGTTAAAGTCTACTCATTTATCCATATTATATCCATCTATAGCTAATATTATTGTACCGTAACCACGACGACAACATTTTTCTTTTGGGCCAATTTTCGGTCTACTGGACCCTCGTTTTTTAACCAATAAGCGACGAATGAAGGTGTCTTTTTTCCCAAAAGTCTTTTGGACTCAGGCAGATTTACTTTCTTTAGTTAGTTAGTTGTTCTTTAACATCCGATAAAGCTCTTATTTGGACCTGGTATTTTCAGGGCTCTTATATTAAGGTACTGTCAACCTTTTAAATAGCAAGTGTAAGTTCTGCCGAAGCTTCCTTACTATGCATCATAATTTTCTGCAGAATAATTTTACATGTAATAGACCGTAAAAAGTTTTTTCTTTCTCTGGTTATATGAGATCTGGTACCTACATTTGAGATATGCTGAAGATTTTGTATTTTCCTCTGAATATATGTCAGAATATACACAAAAACGTATTTACAGCAACTAGAAAATATATTTAATGGTTCTGATTATAGAATCTTTTTTTACTGTACTCAATTTATTAGGAACTAGCAACCCCATACAAACGCAAATCTTCACGAATCTGCAAACGGCTGGTAAAGTGGTCAAACTGAAATCACTAAAAATAATATCCTTTTCTATTGAAATGTAGTTTTAGATATTATTTTTCACAGAGTCCACCGTGTTCACATAGATATTTCAACACAAAACCATATACTTAGAAGGCATGATACTATGGCTTCCAAGATAAAACCACTTCGCAATCGAATTTTGTACGTCGATGCGCATGATGTCACTTGGTGATAAAAGTTTATCTTTAATTTAATATTCTGAAATATATTTTATCTAAAAGTGCACACATTTATTTGTCAACGTACTGGATAAACGATAAAACAATACTAAATCTGACAAAACTCCATGCAAAACAGAACATTTCCGGTGATATTTGTCGCCAAGTGACGTCACACGTGCAAAAGAGAAGACTGATCGCGTGCGCGTGGGTTTATCTTTAGAAGTACATAGTATCATGCCTAGAAGGTATGAAAATCGTATGGTGTGAAAATGAATATGCAGAAAACTAAAGTGATGATCATCGATAGAATCAGACGCAACCAAGCAGAGATAAGAAACATGGCAGGTTACGAAATGGTCAGGCAATTTAATTACTTAGGCTCCGATATTACTATCTAACAATGGAGGATGCGAAGACGAGATCCGCCGACGCATTAAAATGGCCAGATCGATCCAGAAGAAGATCTCCAGTACGATGGTCGGGCCAAATAAAGGACATGACTGGTTACTTATTATCAGAAGCAAACTAACACGCACATGAGAGAGATAATTGGACAAAAATAGTCAAAGAATTTATATGATGCCACTATATCCTTACGAAGGAGGATAGAGAAAGATGAAAATCAGGGGTCAGTGTTGGAGAATCAGAAAGGGACATATTTATATGCCAAATAAAATAATGTTAAAGCGGATACATCGTGTTGAGATCTACTATTTAAGCAATGTTCTTACATTAAAAACTTACTGATTTACTTATAAATTATGGATTTCCATTTTTTCCTCTTCTTCTATGTCATATTCGTTGTCCGGGTGGATTGGAATGATTGTAGTTCACACTATAATATAGTTAACAAAGTTCTTCAATGTTGACAGTATACAGCTTGTTCCTATGATTTTTAGATCACTGAAGACTGGACTATATTGGTTTTAACTACATCCATATGGTAAGGGTTTATATCCTTGATAGTAACTCTTAAACTCTATTTGAAGATTTGCATTTGCAATGATCTGCAAGTTAGAAAGAAATCGACTTTAACTGTATTTTAAAAGTATCCATAATGCAAATTAACATAATAATAAGAAATATAATTTTTTTTATTTTAAATCCGTTATAAAAGGTATATAATAAAATACCCAAACGGGCTATATTACAATTACATTACAGAACGTTTTCGGAATGTTAAGTCCATCATCAATGTAACGAAGTATACATGCTATGAGCAACTAAAATATATGAGTAAAAACCCGTTAAATTGTTAATTTAAAGTTTTATTACAATATGTATTATTATAAATTGAGGTGTTCAAGTTACCGTTGAAATTGGTAACATGGCGACGTATGACTCTACATAGGTTACATGGTCCTGAGACAAAGTGTCTTCGAGGACCAACTCAGTTGTTATCAACAGGTCCTCGAAGACACTTTGTCTCAGGACCATGTAACCTATGTAAAGTCATACGTGGCCTGTTACCAATTCCAACGGTAACTTGAACATCTCAATTTGCAATAATATATTATATAACAAAACTTTGAATTAACAACATTTAACGGGTTTTTACCCATATATTTTAGTGGCTCATAACATGTATACTTCGTTACACTGATGATAGAATTTAAATTCCGAAAATGTTCTATAATGTAATTGTGATATTTATATCTCGTTTTTGTATTTTATTATATACCTTTTATAAAGGATTTGAAATAAAAAAAATTTGTGATACATGGTATACAGCCAGCTTCGGGAACTTAGTTTCCTAGTGGAAATATAATTTGAATGACCCTATTGCTTTTTATGGCGAATACCGTAAATGCTTCATACAAATTATATTTTTTAATTATCGTTTAAACACTGTTGTTAATTCTACGATTGCTCTGATCAATATCCAGTTCTCTAGGTAAATATACTAGAACATTTATTATTCTGAAACATATCGCCCACGCAACTTTATAAAACTATTACATTTCCTTTCACGTACTACTAATCAATGGGAAAACGTAATGATCAAGATAACTCTAGTAATAGATCAAGATGATACAGATCTTACGCTCAATATCGACCACCGAAGTAAAACCTCTGGATTATTGAAAATACATAAAACGATTCAACGTGCAGATAAATGCTTCAGACAAATGAAATTATGGGTTAATTAACCATAGGCAGGATAAATTATCAATAAGAATGTGCGATTAGGAAATAAGAATAAGTTAAATTATCTCTGTTAAAAGTCATAATAGTGATAAAAGGATATAGCTTTTAAATAAAACGTTTAGACCAGAGTAACCAGTTAACCAAAGTAAAGTTTGATATAAGTATCTAACAACTGCTTTTAATAAAATTGGTGATAACAATATTTAATAAACAAAATATGCAAAAGATTAGAAGTCATTTTTTACTTATAAACAATGTAAGATTACTATTAGATTTTAAATACTAATGGTGAAAACCGGTAAAATATATGGAAAAGTGAAACCATTTTACTGAAAAAGCATAGAAAATTATTTAAAATGAGAGTTTGTTCAGTTATTTTTGTTAATTGTTTGTTTATTTATTGCAAAAAAGCTTCAAATGTTGATTTTTTTAGTTAACCCATTAATTTTCACCGCCAAAAGAGAAACTAAAAATACCTAAATCCTTAAGAGTTGCTTTTAATTATAATCATAATTATATAAAAAAATATTTTTTACATTTTTAAAATTTTATATTTGAAAAAAAAAATAGTATACTTAAGCAGGTACCTACACTGGGACAATCAGTATAAAATACACTCATGGACAAAAATATCGAATATTTTGGAATTTTCAAATTTTTGTTTTTTGAAAATAAATTCTGGTCAATTCAGTAGTTTATTGTGAAGAAGAGTTTATTTAACCATGTTTAATGAACAATTTTAATGAACAAGTTTAATTGAACAATTTTTATGCGAAGAAAATTACGAAAAAAATATTGCTTAATGTTAGGTAAATAAGATTATTTTACTTTAAACTTTAATGCCAATTTAAATTGCTTAAGCAAATCATTTTAACAGAAACAAGTGCATGATCAGTAACGAGTATTTCCTCCTCAAGCTCTTATTACTGGCTGCATCCTTCTCGGCATGCTTGCAAGTAAGTTTTGGACATATCCTTAGGAAATTTCATTTTATTCATTCTGTGCAGCAAGCCAAAGCTGCTCTATCGTATTTGGAACAGGATTTCTTTGTCGTATGCGGTATTTTAGCTGACCCCACATGTACTCTATTGGATTTAAATCTGGACTAAAGGGTGGCTGATCCAATCTTCGAATTTGGACCTTATCAAGATAATTAATTAGATTGCCAGCGGTATGTGGTCAGGAATTATCGTGTATTAACACGAATCTGTCATATCCAATGTAACCAACTTATGGCAAAACACGATCTTGCAGGATGTTTTAAACGTAAGAGTCACTTGTCATCCGTCCAATTACTTCCACAAGTGCAGTGCGTCTCTCCCAGCTAATACCTTCCCAAAGCATTATGCCACCACCTCCAAAACTAACGGTTTGGGCCAGATTGCAGGTGGCGAATCGTTCCCTAACTCTTCTGTATACGTAGTTTTGACTATTTGGTTTTTATAATAGGATTCTGGTCTCATCAGTAAAAAAGAAGATTTTTTCAGTTGTCGATATTCCACTAAATATGTGTTCTTGCAAATTCTAAACGACGAGCTTTATAATTTTGGAGAAGACGTGGAACTTTGGCAGGGCGTCTAGGCGTTTAGTTTGCTTTTTTTAATCTTCGTCTAATTGTTTCCGAAATCACATTAACTTGTTTACCATTTAGTAGCTCATTTCTGAGGTGGATCGATGCCAATGAGTAATTTCGTGTTGAATTAGGAACAAAAAAACAGACATCAATTGCGATTGGGCACCTCGGTCGTCCTTGACTTGGTCTTCGTTTAAAATTTCCTGTTTCGTGGTACCTTTTTAAAGTATTGGAAACTGTAGATTGACTTCTCCTGAGACCTTGTGCGATACCATTTTGTGTATATCATTTCTCGTATATACCATACAAAATTATAATCTCTGCTGATTGGGCTTCATCGCAGTAGCAAATTCGTGGCATACTCGTTTTAATCTTAGTTAAATCAAAACGATATTTAGTTAAACTTAATAAATTAAACTAAAAATAACCGAATTAGTATGATTTTTCCTTACGTGAAGAAAGTTTTTTATGATAAAATGTACGAATGTCCCTAAAAGCTGAATAAACGTTAAAATTTTCTAAACTGACTGAGAACATCAGCCTACTTTATGATTAACATCAGTAATCCAAAATTATTTTGAAATAATAGTGAATCCAAAAAAAAATTGGAACATTCTAAAATATTCGATATTTTTGTCCATGAGTGTATATAAAATATAATGATATATAACCAGTAGAAACAATGAACATAAAAATGCATACAGACAAAGGAAACATTTATTAAAAATACATACATACATAAGCAAAACATATAATTAATTACGAGTGAAATAGTTTAAAACACTCTCTCTGCTCAGTGCAAAGAGTTACATTGCATTTTTCACACATCCATCTAACTCTCATGTGGCATTGCCGATATCTTCGTGGGTTCGTGGTTCTTTTAAGAAAATAGCCATCAGGAGTATCAAGTATACTCGATGGCAGCGAACTAGATGGTTTGATAGATGTGGATCGTCTTTGGATGGCTTTGTCGAAAGCTCTGCAGTAATGGCGGACAATATTTTTTTGAAATAGTAGCAAATCTTTTTTGTCATTTTCATTTGTAATTCTATATAGTTTCCAAGTATTGACAACTGTCACATTTATCATATGGGTAAAGAGTACCCATCATCATTTTTTCCATGTATGTCGAGAGCATATCAGATGATCGAGAAACATTTCATCAGCTTGCTAATACGATGATAGCCAATGCTTGAAAACAAACACTGCACACAAAGAAGATACTGTTTCCTTCGAGCAACCTGCGTCTCGGTTTTTTCTATTTACATGATCTTCCACTTTTGTTTCCAATTTGCCCTACCTAGATATTTAAACTTCATCGCTTGTTCTATTATCTGACCTTCCAGTTTCAATTTACATCTTAGTTAATTTGCTGTTATAATGCATGTCTTTTTTGAGGAAATTAACATGAAAAATGTTCTAGCGATTATATTAAATTGGTGCAGCATACGTTGTAAATCATATTTTATTTGAGAGCGTTGTAAATCATATCTTCTGATTATTTCAAGTTGTTTTTCTTCAATTGGTATTCTTTTTTAGTTAGTTCTTAATTTTTTTATTATTTCATCCATAATCAGGTTGAACAATAGAAGACTCAGAGGATCTCCCTTTCTTATCCCATTGCCAGCTCCAATAAAGTCAGTTAGTTCTTCATCTACTGTTACTTTTATTGTGTTGTGTTGGTAGATATTTTCGATCGTGTTGATTGTTCCTAGAGGTATAACTCATGCGTACAATAAGTGGATAAGGTCTTTTAATTTAACCCGATCAAATTCTGACCCCTTCTTAAGGTCTTCGAAACATAGATATGCCTGTGCATGATTTTTCTGACCTAAACCTTGTTGTTCTTCTGATATTGTTATAATTTTATTTAGTATATTTGATATTACTTTGGTTGTTGATTTTAGTGTTGTGTTTAATTAACTAATTCCTCTGTAATTTTCCGGTTCCAATTTGTCTTCCTTTTTGGAGAAAGGTATTACGATTCTTAGTCTCCATTCTTGAGGAATTCTGTTTTGTTTTATTATTTTTGGATTAGATCAATATGTATTAGATCATTATTGGATATTAGATTACATCAATATTATCCTCGCTTTTAGCAAATAGTGATCGAAAGTAGTGTATCCATATTTCCTTCTCAAAGTTTTTCGTTTTTATTAGTTCGTTCATCTCTTTTCTTTGTCCTCTGGTCATTCTCCATTTTCCTTTTTGTGTTCCGTAGAAGTCGTGTTTCATCTGTTTTGAGACGCTCTGGCAGTGTTCCCTTTTTATTTGTATAACTAAAGTATTCGTTTCATTTCTGATTAGATTATAGTGGTTGTATAGTGTCCTGTTGAGTATAGTGGCCTGTTGTGTTTGTTGTATTCTGTATTGTAAAAGTCTTTCTTTTTTTCTTTACATTATGTCTTCACTTATTCTTTAAACCATGGGGTTTTCTTTTTTAATATGTTAGTGTTCGTTACTTTACTCTCTTCAAGTAATTCTGTTGCTGTGTTAATTATGTTATTTTAGAGGTTTTTCCAGTTTTCTGTTTAATCTTTTAAACATTTAAATTAACTCAGACGCGTCAAAATGTAGAAAATTATTTTTTTCTATTAGAAATATTAGCATGTGTGGACGAATTAAAAAAATACAATGCCGTACAATCCTTAGACCACGAATTAGCTCTTTATTAAAAAATTCACCGGGCTTTGTTTATAACTTTAAAAGCTCAAATTTTGACAAAAAACAATTCAAAACCATTACTTTAAAAATAAGCCGTCCATGAATGCGCTAAATATGAAGGGCTTAAAAGCGAAGCGATTTGCACCATCTCGATTGTATTATTTCAAAAAATTAATAACTTAAAATTTATAAAAGTCGCAATAACTTCGGTCCTAATCAATGAAAATTCATGTATTTTTTATTTTTGTTGTATGTATCTCGTTGCATAGATTATAAAAATGCAATTAGTTAATTTGTGAATTGTTTATTTCTCTTATTAATAATGGTAGAAAAGGTTTATCTTTTTGCAGATTGTGTTTATTACATATTGTTTTCATTAAATTTATCAAAGGCATTTGTAAGATACCTGTATTAAAGAGCTTTTTTTGTTAATTTTTCTGATCGAGTTGTGACTACTCGAAAACACTCCACGATATATTTTAAAAGTAAAGAGAGAAAACTATTAATAAGTATCGTCAGTGAAAAACGGAAACACAACACTTCAGCAAAAAACATACAGTTAAAACAAGTGTACACTCAAATATGAATGGACGCCGAATGCAATATATGCAAAATGCCACTAAAGTGTGCTGGTTAAAGCGTTTCAAAAAAGCTGATATGATGAATAGATTTGTAGTTATTATTTTTCAATCAAGTTTACTTTTTATCCAGTAAAGGAGTCATGTTGTAAAATATTTAAGAGATAATAAAAAATGATCATATGTACATTTTTTGTTAAAATATCCAAACACTTCAAGAAAAAATATATGGATATATTTATAAAATAGATTGACTAGAAATATCTACGTGGTCTGGCTATTAAATATCGAGCCTGCTTGTGAAAAAGAGTTTTATTTTAAAAATTATTCTTCAATCGAATGCTCTCCTTTAATATATTCTTCTTCCCTCGCCACACACCGGTCCATTCGTATTTTTTTTCATTGGGTAAAGCAATGCTGAAAGTCTTCTTTTGTTAGAGCTTTCATGAGCTTCGCCGTTTTTCTCTTCACCTCTTCCATCGACTCGAACCGGATTCCTTTTAAGGCAGACTTGATCTTCGAAAACAGGAAAAAGTCACATGGTGCTAAATCAGGCGAGTACGGTGGGTGTTCGAGCACTTGAATGTCTCTAGCGGCTAAACAACGCTTCACATACAGCGCGTTATGTACAGGTGCGTTGTCCTGGTGTAAAATCTACGGCTTGTTTTTCCACAATTCCGGCCGTTTCTTACGAACTCGCTCTCGTAGCGTTACCAAAACTTTCAAATAGTAAGTTTGGTTTACAGTTTGACTCTCTGGAACACATTCAGTCATCACGGTGCAGTTAATATCGAAAAAAAAAAAATTTTGTAAAAAATAAATTTTGATTTCGACATCCTTGCTTTTTTAATTCTTGGCCATGCAGGAGTTTTCCAGTGCATGGATTGTTGCTTAGTTTCAACATCGTATTTGAATATCCAGGTTTCATCGCAAGTAATAATGGTTTTTATTAATTCAGGCTCTTCATGTAACCTCTCAAGGAAATCTGAGCAGATGTATTGACGGATGAGTTTTTGGTCAGGGGTCAAATTTTTTGGGATCAACTTCGCACAGACTTTCTTTATGTTCAATTCGTCAAGTAAAATTTTTCTGAGAGTTTCTTTATCGGCGTTTACAGTCCCAGCAATCATACGAATGCTCATACGACGATCTCCGCGCACAATTTCATTTATTTTGTTCACTGTTTGCGGAGTTGAAACAGAGACAGGTCGACCTGGACGTTGGTCTTTTCACGCGCATTTTTTAATTTAACGAGAAATTTCACATTAATCCGTTGCTCATGTTTTTCGTCACACATTGTTATCGGCACGAGGAAAAACACGTTCTTTTTTAATCTCGTCGGAAAAAATACTACTGCAGCGACAAAAACATCTTTTCGTACTGAAAAAGTGGATACTTCCAGCTATCCAGTGCTGCATTTGTTTCCCACTCTTCCCCTCGTAGGACGCCTTCTGCGCGCGCAATATCTTTATTTAATAGCCAGACTTCGTATAAAGCTAGCCAATAAATGAATTTAATTTTACATTATGCAGTATGATATTAATAGATGGAATAAATTTATTAGTTTAGAAACAGACAAATTTTAAAGAAAATCTTAAACACATCAATTTTAATTTTAGAATGGCCATATATTGCTATGTATGTGTTGGACATTACGCCATCAATGATGTAATGACGTAATTAACGATTTTTTTAAATACAAAACGAGCTAACGAGAAAAGGTGGCTTTTGGAAGGTCTCCCATTTGGCGTTCCAACGATGAAATTATTTGAATATTTATTTCTACCTTACTTACTTACTTACTTACTTACTCTGTGGCGTTACAACCCTTCGTGGGTTTTAGCCGACTCGACAACATGAATCCACTGTTTTATGTCTTGAGCAACCTCCATCCAATTCTCCACGCCCATAGTGCTTAGGTCTCCTGCTATATTATCTCGCCACCGGAGACGAGGGCGTCCGCGTGGTCTCCTTCCAGTTGGGACTTCCTCCCAGGAAGTCCCAACAACATTTATTTCTACCAGGTTACCTAAATTTTTTGTTTTATTAATACAATTAACTTATAATAAATGTTTAGTAAAATACAATCAAATTATAAGAAATGTTTAAATTAATAACCTTTAGCAATGATGCAATGACAAAAACGGACAGTAAATTCTTTCCGAAACGTTTTCCATAATTTCAGGAGATATTTGTACAATTTACATCTTGATGCGCTACGCTCCTTTAAATCTTCTACATTATTTGGTCGACTTTAATACACTGCTCTTTAAATATCCCCAAAAAGTCTAATGGAGTTAAATCTGGAGACCTTACTGGCCATTTCATATCTCTCATTCTGATGAAAACCTTATAATTTTACAATACAATTAACTTGTAATTAATTATAAGTTAATACAATAATCAACTTATAATAAATATTTAGTAAAATACAATCAAATTATAAGAAATGTATAAATTAATAACCTTTAACAATGATGCAATGACAAAAACGGACAGTAAATTCTTTCCGAAACATTTTCAATGATTTCAGGAGATATTTGTACAATTTACATCTTGATGCGCTACGCTCCTTTAAATCTTCTACATTCTTCGGTCGACTTTAATACATTGCTCTTTAAATATCCCCAAAAAAGTCTAACGGGGTTAAATCTGAAGACCTTCGTGGCCATTTCATAGATCTTATTCTGATGAAAACCTTAATTAATTAATTTAAAACCTCAACGCCGTAGTGTGCTAAAGCACCATCCTGTTAAAATGACAAATCATTTCTATTTGGAAATAGCTGATTCAGCTATGGCATCAGATAATCCTGAAGAAATTCCGAATAACGAGAAGCAGTTAAAATTTTCACAAACAAATATAGCTCTATAGTATGATTGTTTATAATGCTGGCCCAAACAGTCACCTTCTCAGAATATTGTGTCCTATATTCTTCCATCCAATGTGTATTTTTACTTGCCCAATATCGATATTTCTGGTGGTTTACGTGAGTATGTCGGGGAGATACATTGGAGATTGTTGCGGAAGCAAATCAATTAGTAATAATAAACACCTGGTTTAAGATACACCCAAGGAAATTGTACACCTAATAAGAGGTATAGGAACAGCTGTAAATCTGTCAAAACATATCCGGGGCAGACATAAATTCTAATCATGTACCAGTTGTAGGTAATAACAAAGTCAGAATGAACAAGGTTACAAGTAAGTCGATGAAGAAGTATGAGAAAACTGAAAGATCCCAATGTTCGACTGAAGGTGTGTGAAAACCTCAATACAAAGATACTAAAATGCAGAAATGCAGAAACTAAAGAGAAAAATCTGACCATCATACAAGAAACAGTGAGAGAAATAAAAGAACAGCTCCAATAGAGGAGTATCAGAGTCGATATGAAGGCTATCTTGCCATAACCAAAGAAGATAAAAAGAAAGTATGGGAACAGTACTTGGAGAAACTTTTCTACGACCATAGAAGAAAATTCAGGTCCCGAAATCCCACCAGAAGAAATAATGGCAGCCGTCAGACAAATAACGGAATGGAAAGGCACCGGGACTTAATAAAATTCCTGCAGAACTGCTGAAGCAATAAGATTTAGAACAAATAAAAATAATAACTGAAATATTTAATGAAATATACAAGGCAGGAAAAATACCAGTAGAGTGGCTCAAATCGGAGTTCGTACCATTGCCGACAAAACCAGGAGCAAAACATTGTAAAAACTATAGGATCATAAACCTAATGAGCCATCTGATGAAGCTGTTTTTAAAAGTCATCCATAAAAGAATTTCCCATCATCACCATCTAACATCTGAATTATTTTTTCAATTTTGTTAAAATCGTATTTGATGTTCTATGTAGCTCCTCTTTATAGTCCTGAGTAATCGCCTTGCCTGTGCTCTTGGTCTGTGAAAATCTGCTTTTCATCTAATCCGTAGGATTTGTATCATAGACACATACTATGCAATTATTTTAACATTGTTAAATATAATAACATAAATATAATATAATTAAACAGAAATATAAACAATTAAATAACCTCACAAATCATATGCCTGTGTTGTGTGTTTCCTTCTAAAACATGGCGCGCGTGCTGAAAAACTTTAAAGGCGGCATCTGAGAGTGGGCATTCTGATTGTTTATTATTCTGTGCTATCAGCATCACCTTCTGATTCGCGTTCAACTGAAACATTACAACTAGTATAAACTGAACGTATGCCACTTAGATACGTGGCATACGTTCCTAAGACATTTGCTAATCTTCCTTGAGACTATAAATCCTTCACCATTACAAGTATAACTGCTGTCTTGTCCTGAATTTTTCACATGACATTGTTCAGATTGGGGCCACCTCATTTCATTGATATCCAGAATAGATATCTGCTGTCTTCTCATCTCAAAGGACATTTTCTAGGTAGCTAGAAGGTACTAGTTAAAACACTAGCAGGTACTAGTTTCTAGGGCCAGGAAACACCCTGAAGTGTTTCACTATTTAGTTGAAAATTGCTCATTTTGGGAAGCTGTTTTACAGCGAAATATGTCAAATAGACAATATTCTGTAGAAATTAAAAGATAGTGTTGTCAAATTAAATCATAAATTTGAATTAAGTAGCCGCCAATATTGCATATATATAACCGCAAATAAATCGAGATGAGTTATATTATATTAAGCAGATAACAGGAAGACCTCAGATGAGATAGATTAACGATCGTACGAAACATGCACCAACAAAATTTATACAAGTAGCCCTCCAAACTAATAGAAAAAAGAAACAAGAGGAAACCTGTGTCCAAAAATGTATAGAAAAAGACAATAGATATATGTTTTATGACGTATATTTGTTTTATTCCAAGGACTACTTTCTTTACTTTATATTGAATACTCTACTAAAAAGAAATACGTTTTCCATTAATTTGTACTAAATAATCTTTTTTATTTCAGCAAAGAGAACGTGTTGCTTCAGTTGTTCACCGACAAGAAACCGTGGACTGCCTCAAGAAATTCAATGCTCGACGTAAACTCAAGGTAAAACTATACTTTATACGCTTACTGACCACAGTATTGTTTATGTTCACATTTGTAAATTTTAGGGTGCTATCCTTACTACTATGCTGGCTACTCGCAATTTCTCAAGTAAGTTTTGCAGTCTTCTAGTTATCATAGAAATAAAAATTAATAATAACATCGCTACGGTTTACAAGAATTTGTGAAAACGAATATAAAGATTTTTGAATTGTCTCTACAAAATGATTATTGAAAGTCAGGTTAAGTTAAGAAAGTATAACTAAAAAAATTTATTTATTTACTAAACTTATTTACAAACTTATACAAAAATAATTCGAAATAATAATTTTATGAGTTTTTTATTGAATATTTTTTATGACATTTGAATATTAATTTGAGCACTTACTTAGTAATAATATCAGCACAAACAATTTGTTATCTATATTATAAACAATAACTAATATTTTTTTAATCTAAATATTTAAACTATTTCGAATATATACTTTTTCTATCTCGTATATAATGTGACCTTCCTTTTCTTTATATGCCAAATCTGTTCTATCTAACGTTGGAAATCACTCCTACGAATTTCACTCGATTCTGTGTAAGTTTAGAGATACTCCTTATACCTGTCTAGTCGCAAATCTTCTTCAGTCACGATGCTTGATTTCTACCACCTAATCTTTGTTCTTCTACCTTGCTATTTATTATTTATAAGATAGGATACTGGTTACATCAAAGAATATGTGGAATAGGATTTTATGGTTTAATCGTTTTTTACTCATATTATTAGTAGTATTCTTCTCTGATACTACTTCTTTGGACTGATTTATAATGGCTACTTCCAGAGTCCAAATCACCACATTGCACCATCCTCTATCGTAGCTTTTGATTGTCATTATCATTGGAAAAGAAGAAGTTTATTTTAATGAAGATTGAACGAGCCAATTCAATTATATGTACGAATTCCTTTTCGGGGTATATTTAATGTGTAAGGTAAAATTGAGAGAGATGTTTATTGTAGTTAATTACATGTGATGAGTCTCGGACCTTTTAATAACCTGATCTACCTTGGTGATTTGTTTTTCAGTCGGAAGCTAAAAGAAACAATGCCTCGACCGTTCGACCTGTCGAACGAAGTTCGCGATATTTAAGCGATATTTAAGTCCTCTCATTATGTGACTAAAGTATTGGACCTTTCCCATTTTAATGATGTTGATCAATTCTTGCTTTTTGTGCATGTCATACGTTCGTTAGATGTGACGGTAACACCACATGTTCCTTTGAAAGAGTATTCGCATGCAAAAAGAGCCTCCTGAGTCCCCATACCGTTTCTGAAACCAAACTGATCATCAACACGTATCCCCTATTAATCTTAACCTGATAGTGTTGTTATATTCTCATTGCTAGCTTCTTTTTTCAGAGTTGTTAATAATGTCTTGCTACATTCTTTTGATGTGTTTCCTATACATTTTTGTTCATATAATAAGATGACGACTTCTTTAATTTTACCATCTGTCTCTTTCATGACCATTGATGCATCTTTCTATTAGACTCTGTGCTTATTATCTCAGGATGTGTGCATATCTGGGATATGTCAAAGTATCTGTTTTTAGTATATGAATCATGCTTATTTATCCTAGCACTTATTGGCCTTGAGGTTTTCTCAGATAAAAAATTTTATTTAGGAGAAACTTCATGACCAGTAAGTTTTCGGATAAATGTAAAATGAATACCAGAACAGGTGACTGCTTCCGATTTGGGGGTTACTATTTGGCAAAAATACTCACTTAATATAACCACTGTCTCTGACAACAAAGGAAGAATAATTATAAAAGGAAGCGAACAAATACATCATGCTTATTTATCGTAGTACTTATTGGTCTTGAGGTTTTCCCTAATAAAAATCTTTATTTGGGAGAAACTTCATGACCAGTAAGCTCAAGGATAAATGTAAAATGAATACCAGAACAGACGACTACTTTTATCACCGATTTGGGGGTTACTATTTAGCAAAAATACTCACTTAATATACCCACTGCCGCTGACAACAAAGGAAAAATAATTATAAAAGGAAGCGAACAAATACAAGTATGAAAGGAATTTATCGAATGACAGACTTAAATGCCGATGACAGACCTGAATTGCAATAGACATCGACGTGGGAAATGGTAAAAACTTCAATCCTTGATATAGAGGTAAAACATGCGATACAATGTGCAAAGAATTGGAAGGCTTGTGGACCAGACGAAATAGAAATGAAAAAAAAAATTATTTCAAATCCTTTATAAAAGGTATATATTAAAATCACAATTACATTACAGAACGTTTTCGGAATGTTAATTCCATCATCAGTGTTAACGGGTATACATGCTATGAGCCACCAAAGTATATGGGTCAAAACCCTTTAAATGTTACAAATTTCTAGTTGTTTTACATTATTTATAATTACAAATTAGGATGTTTAAGTTACCGTTGGAATTGGTAACATGGCGAAACATAAATAAAAATTTGAAAACATATGAGAACATTATGAAAACATAATTTGTAATTATAAATAATGTAAAACAACTTACATTTTATTAAAATTAAACGTTTTATTACGTTCTGTAATCTAATTGTGATAGCCCGTTTGGGCATTTTAATATATACCTTTTATAAAGGATTTGAAATAAAAATTTTTGTGATATATGGTATACAGCCAGCTACAGGGACTTAGTTTCCTAGTGGAAATAGAAATGGATGTAATAAAACTAATAGATGATAACAACATAAAACTAATATTACATATTTTTGACAACATATACCATAGGAATGCCTTAACTCAGAATTAATAGCTGTACCAAAGAAATCTAGTTCCCGTAAATGCGACGAATTTAGGCTCATTAGCTTATTAGTCACTTACTAAAATATTCCTAAAGATCATACAAAATAGAATTAATGAAAAATGTAAACTATATAGATAAGTGTCTCTTAGTTCGGATTTAGAAAGGCCTTGGGAACAAGAGAGTCGCTGTTTGCGACTCAAAACCCTCATTCAAAAATGCTCTGATTACCAGAGAAACATAAGAAACATATGTCTTTGTTTAATCGATTAGTAGAAGGCTTTTGATAGAGTCCGGCATAAAAAATATTTTATATAAACTACAAAAAATAAAGCTTAAAATATTCCAACCACACTACTAAAAGCGTCTGTATACAAGTTGGTGTCCGACAAGGCTGTGTCATATCTTCATTGCTTTTTAATTTGTACTCTGAATGCAAATTCAAGCAAGCACTAGACGGCGACGAAATTAATATAAAAATAAACGGTAAATATAATAACAATATCAGGTATGCGGACGGTACAGTTCTGATATTAGAAAAAGTGGAAGGCTTACAAAATATACTAGAGTTGATAATGCAAATGAAGCAATGGGACTGACAATATAAATCTTTAAAAAACTAAAGTAATGGTGATTAGCAAAACCAATGAAAATTGTCGCTAAATAACACTCAATTAGAACAGATACTTAGGAGTAGTACTAAATGATAAGTACCATGTACAATTATCGAACGCTGGCAATCATATTGGCAATAATAACTTTGTTTGCGTCAACTCGAAATAGATTAGCGGATGTTTCTTGATTAGATCGGTTCTTCTTCGATCTAGAGGCTAACTAAGCTAGGATACTAAACTTAGATTAGACATCCGAATTAGAGTTATTAAATGCTACTTTTGGTCAGTTCTTCTGTATGGAGTTGAAGCCTCCATACATATTAAATAGTCCAAAGCCTCCATCTATATTAAATACCATGAGACAGTATTACACACCATAAATAGAGAGTCAGAACTTATAACAACGACTAAGAAAAGAAAGAAGGGTTGCGCAGAGTAGAGAACATTTTGATGTAGTGATCGCAAACCTTCAGTAATGGAGTGCACCAAAGTTAGAAGATTGGGCAAAAATAGCTTCTTTCACTCCTTAGGGTGCCATACAACGGACCTCATACAGCTAGGACGCTGTTTCTTCTGTATTAAATCCATTATCGGAAGGATCGGTTAATATCTTGGTTTATTTCCGAGGTGGAAAAGTCTGGCATTAAGTCACTCTCTATTATTAATTCACATTACCATTGTTTATTTTATATTTATATTTAATTCATATTTCCAATATTTATTTATGTTATTTTCATTCTATATTTAGATTTATTTATTTATATTAGTTCCATTATTTATCCCATAATATTGGTAATTACATTTATTTGAAATTTACTTTAAGTTTACCGTTCTCGTAATGAGAAGGCCCAGCATAAAGCCATTATTCATCACCGTTCCATATTATTGCAGTGAGAAAAAGGGTTTGATAAAAAAATTAAACTCAAATGTTTGTAGACAAAGTCGTTGCAGCGAAAAAGTCTTGGTTTTTGGAAATACAACCCTATAAAGTGTTACATAAAGAGCAGAGACCAAAAAGGGAGCTCCCAGGGTATAGAAACCCTACATGGCATGACCAGACATAAGTCTTGAAGATATTGAAGTAGATTGCATATAGGTATAATAAAAATAAAAAATAAAAATAAAACTTGAAATGAAAAAGACAGCAAATATTTGATTTCACGCAAACAGCGCTTATGTATCTGTTGATACGTATTTCGACCTAATAGGTCTCATCAGAACAGTTATTCATAGGTGTTCTAGAAAACATCAGATCAACAGATACATAGGCGCTGTTTGCGTGAAATCAAATATTTGCTGTCTTTTTCATTTTATTCGGATCTACTCTGTACGAGTACAAGAAACCAATTCGCTAAGGATTTCTGCTTAGTTGTAAAAGACATGTCGTGGAATGCAAATTTTAGATTCCCCATGTCTCTTTGAACACCTTCATCAACGTCTGTTTTGCTTTGCAATTTTTAGAAAGCACAAATTAAAGCAGAAATCTGAATTGTGTTTCGAAATTATTTTACGGATTAAAAATAAAAACGTTTGTTGCCTTATTAAAATTTACATGTCACATCTAAGATATTTTAACTTAAGATATCGTAGCCTTCTTTGTTGACGTCCTGCTTTTACACCGCCTTTATTGGTTGAAAAAATCCTCTTGGATCTTGAATTTTTCAGTCTTAGCTTCTTTTCTGTAGGTACTTGTTTTCGGCATCGTATCTACTTTCCTGATTGGCTGTCTTCGGCAATTACCCGGTTAGACCCTGATTATATGGTCAATCAGTCTGTGAGTCGATCTAAACATCCATAGGATCCGATTCTTGGCGCTGATGTCTTTGGTCTTATGGAGTCTTCTTGTGGCTTGGAGGAAGAAATACCTTGTGCTTTTCTCAGCCACCTTGCTCGGTGGTGTATACTGGAGCCTTTCTTTGACGGTTGCATTTGTTATCCGTTCTTCTCATCTTAATCCATCGATGATCCTGTTACATGACGTCTCTGTTGCTTTAAGTTTCTTCCAGTTGGATTCCGATATGGAGCTCCAAACTGGGAGAGCGTACAACATAACCGTTCTAACGTAGGCCTGGTATAACTGGATCTTCTTGGCCTTCGTTAGTGGACTGGACCTGAAAATGTATGGAAGTATTTTACCTTGATTTTTTGAGTATTTTGCTTGAAGTTGAATGTTCTGTCGAGATGGACTCCTAGGTACTTGACTAATTCTTCTGACTGGATCTTGTTGCCTAGTATTATTATTTCTACCAATGGTGGACTTGTCTTCTGATTGAACATGATGAATTGCGTCTTTTGGGCGTTGATTTTGATTTTCCATTTATCGGTGTATTCCGTGATTCTTTCGAGGTGGTTTTCTAAATTTTGGACTATTTTTCTATCATCCTTTCCTGTTGCATATATCGCCGTGTCGTCTGCGTAGAGGGCTGTAGTTGTTCTTGGATCTGTTGGTAAATCTGAAACAAAAATGTTGTATAAAATGGACGAGAGTATACTGCTCTGAGGTGTCCCTTCTTGAGTTGCTTGAATTCTGGACATCTTTTTGTCGACTGAAACTTGAAAAAATGTTCTATAAGTTGGATGATAGCCTTTTTTCAGACCGTATCATATGCCTTCTCGATGTCCAGGATGGCCATTCCTGTCTTCTGTCTCCCTGATGATTATTGCTAGTTGGAGTTCGCAGTTTCTTCCTTTTCTGAATGTGAACTGGTCCTCCTTATTGATTCTTCTTTTGTAGATGATTTTTTTGAGTACTTTTCCTAATTTTTCTAGTAGTAAGATGGTTCTGTAGCTTTCTGGTCTTCTTCCGTTCTTTCTTGGATTTAGTAGAGGGATGATCTTGGCGTGCTTCCAGTTGCTTGGAAAATGTTCTTTTTCCAGACAGTATTTAAAAATATAGTACTGTTGTACCATTATCTTCTTTGGTAGTTCCTTAAGGGCGATATTGTGGATTCCTTCTGTTCCTGATGCTCTGCTTCCTTTTTTCTTCTGACGATTTTGGCTACTTCTGTTGGGTTGATGTAGTCTTTTTCTCTACTAAAAATTAATTTAAGAGATTGCATGAAAATGTCTCATATTTATATGGTTTTGTACGTTTTTATATGTGCATTTTCAGAGCAACAACCAATAACAATTTTTATAAATTGTAAAAGGCGGGGCGATGCGCGGTGACGTGCGTTTTAGGTCCACTCTAATAGCCCACGGCAACAGTTTATAGACTCAGATCTATGTTCTAATATTTGAGGATAACAACATAACGTTTACTGGTAATGTGAACCTTGAAAATTTTTTAATAAAAACAATAAAGAAGCTCATTTGTCGATATACTCTAAGCAATATTAATAACGCAAAGGAAAACCTGAAAAAATATTTCATACTTTATCATTCAAATGAATATATATAATTATTGTTATTGAATTTCCGTTAACTTGATATATTGACATTATATATAAATGAATCGGACGTTTTATAAAATGACCACGGTACAAATTTCATCAGCAATTAATTTCGAAGCAAATTAACGAGTAATGAACGAACATTTGTTTAAATTTAACGCAACGTAATATTTCACAATATAACACGTTGTTATTTTACGAGCAAAATTTGCCATACATTATTTATAAAACGAGCAATCATTTTAAAGTTATGAAGCATAGCAAAAGCTAAAAGAAATCTACCCATTTGTCATTTAACCGTATTCAACGCCATTAATTAATTAAAAGAATGCAATTAACCACTTTTTAATTTTTGTAAGTCCGGACACTTTCTCCACTTCTAATTGAGGTTTTCGGTGCAGTCCATTGCTGCTTTGCTGATCAACTACGGGTAATCGATGGCAGGTTAGGGGACACGTTAAATAATAGAAAGTTTCCATATTTCTTTATGCCTCACACTTGCACATATCCATATTATTCGTTCGTGGACCCATTTCATTTTGTTTGTTACGCTGGTGTAACGTTAATGTAAATGTTTTATGACGCACTTATATAGATTCTGTCAATGTTGTTTTTTTAACAAATTCTTCTGCTGTGTGATGAATTATTTCTTCTTATTGGTTTTTTTCTTTTTCTGGATTTAAGTGCGCTTGAAAATTTCCTTCGAGCTTTTCATTAGTTTTTCTTTCTCACTGATAATTGCACCATTTTTGTTCTGCATACTGTTGTTCTTGTCATGGGTCCTTGAGTGTATCGATTGGTTTTAAAATTTCCCAGTCTCTCTTCTGTTAGTTTTTTTCTATTTCATGTTTTTTTGAATCCATTTAATTCTGGCGGGCAAAAGGCGGGGAAATCTTGTTAAGACATCTAACTTCCCGGAGCAAGACACATTGGCATCTTTGGGCCAAGTAGGAAACTAGGCCAGAAGACCCCAGGTTAGTGCTGGATTAACTGTGTTCCTGCTAAAACCTTAACCACCGTTCCAGACTAGTGGTCTTGCCACTCAATGGACAACTAAAATGAAAAACTAAAAACTTACAAATGACCATGTCTATCACCGTAAATCAGAAAATATGTCTGTAAGACCATAAACTAATAAATAATAATAACCATAAATTTTCGTTTTAATTAAAATCATAAATGATTCAAATAAATGCAAATAATTCAATTTTCTCCTCTCTGCTTAACTGGCAGTTAAAAATGTGGGCGGGAGTATCCGGTACCTCACAAACAGTGCAATCAGTCGAGGCACATTTGGCTATTCTATTTGTAAAGGTGCCAAAACTACCATGTCCGGTCAGAAACTGCGTCAGGAAT
Source organism: Diabrotica balteata (assembly GCA_918026665.1). Classification (NCBI taxonomy): domain Eukaryota; kingdom Metazoa; phylum Arthropoda; class Insecta; order Coleoptera; family Chrysomelidae; genus Diabrotica; species Diabrotica balteata. Next base: position 128,416,861 of record OU898279.1, read on the forward strand.
TAGTCTAGTTTCCTGAACTTACATTTCCATCACGGTCTCAGATCAAGAATAAACTCCTTCGTCCACATTACCTTTCCGCTATCATGCACACCCATTATCTCTGCCACTCTACTTTATCTCTCTCTCTCATATTTACATCTATATTTTCATCTATCCTCCTCCCATACACCCTCGCTTGCTCTTTGCACAACAAAACGACCGATATCACCGCTGCATTAACAAACAGAGCCCCATTTGAAACCGTCCAGTATCGCTAGATACCGGACAGTTCTCAGAGCATTCGCCTTTGCGAAGTCTCCATCATCTTTGCGTATTTGTTTGCTACCATGTTGGCATCAGCCGTATCACCGCCTCCAGATTTCGGTTCGCCTTCTATATCATCTTTTGGATGTGTACTACGAACTTAGTCCTTCCGACAACCAGACTCCGAGATACTTAACCCATTTAACCAGTGCAACCTCTTCACCTGCCACTATAAAGCGAAGAAAGGATTTGTTCCGACTCCCTTTGAGAGCTAACACCTCAGTTTTCTGAGGTGCTAGCTATAGATTGTTCTCTCCGATCGACCTACTAATATGTCCGTTTTCTGATTCGCCTTCGCAACCAGTAAGGTATTATCGGCATAAGCTACAAGAGAGCATCCTCTCGGCATCTGTAGCCTCAACACCCCTCCGTACAGGACATTCCAGAGGATGGGACCTAATATTAAACCCTGCGGAACACCCTGCGACAAATTGATGCAGGTATATTTTCTCTTATGGACCTTTCAGTATATGTCAATTACGTTGGCCAGGTACTCACTAATGCCCAATTCTCTCAGCCTGGACATGATTTTTTCCCATGATGTTGTGTTAAAGGCATTCTTGACGTCAAGCAGGATGACCCATCTCTTTGTATCCTGTGTGTCTATGGTAGATTTTTTGGATCTAAAACCCTATTGCCGGTCGCTTAGCGCATGCTTTTCTAACAGCTCTCGCTCAAGGCGGCCTCTCACAAGCTGCTCGTACAATTTAGCTACTGAACTAAGAAGGCAAATCCCTCTTCCGCTCTACCTTTTTTCATGGCCTCTTCCTCTTCACCTCTACCTTTCGCGATAAGGACAACCTTGGCGTCTGTTAACAGTGTTGGAAACTGCTGTTGATCAAGCAGTTTAATTAGCAATCTCAGGAAAACGAGTGTCTGCTAGTATCTTAGTGCGACGAGTCTTACTGTATCCGGCACGACTCCGTCTATGCCAGGTGCCTTTTGAATATTCATGCGACCAACAGCCTCGCTGAGTTCCAACTCAATAAGAGGTTACGACTCTACGAAACCAGTAATCTTTTCACGTCTATATTCCACATGAGGAAAGAATTCTCTTATTAACCGGAGTTTCTCTCTTTCTTAGACAAGGGGTATGGTGTCCCCTTCAATTCGGTACAGACAGTCTTGAAGCCCTGAAGCCTGAAGTAAATTCATTTATTCTTTCTTCCCAATCTCCTCCACCGTTCATTCCACCATTATGGTTGTTTCCTTTTATGCCTCCCATTTGATCTTACCCAAGCCAACTCCTGTGCAGCACTCAGACCCTCAATTAACCTATATAATGTTCCGCATACTCATGCAGTCTGATAGTTTCATGCTTCAGTCCTTTACCGGTAAATACTATACGAGCTTATGAGGCATATGCCCTTACTTTATCTGCCGGGTTCTTGGGTATCTCTTGCCTAGATATGCAACAATTCGTTACGATATTACAGCTTTCACTTAATTTTACGAGAAACATATACAGCTTACACGTACACTTACGAGTACCGGGTGTTGTTACTATTACTAGCGGATTTAGATAATTTTTAAACCTTCTGAGTCGTAAGTACTTGTCGAGTAAGTACATATACTATGAGATGAGACAGCCGAGAATTTGTGCCTCCTGCACCACTAATTTTCGACAATCTTTTAAGTCTTTCACAAGACAAAAGATACTCTGAGTTCTTGTATCTTCTACATAAGAAGAAATAGCTATCTAACGGCAATCAGTTCGCTATCTGGATTGAAGTTGTTACTAATACCCTGACATTCCGTTGTTTTTTACGTTAAGAATATAGATTCTTAATACGGGTACATATTTAGTATTTACAAACAACAAATAAAAAATTTTATTATGTAAAAAAGTGTACTCATAAATTTTTCCATCAATTTTGTGTAATTTTTTAAAACTGGTTTCAATTTTTTCACCACGTATGAGGACTAATAAAGTAATCCTTCAGAAAAACTCTTCCCGGAGTTTCGTTTATTTAAATTTGAGTACGACGTTGAGAGATTTGATTAAACTTGGGTTTGCCTGAAATTTGCTTATTACAGATACAAGACAGATCCAGGCTCGGACTAAGAAAATGGTAGTTATTGGTTTCAGTAATGGTTAAAAACTAAATAGGAAAATAAGAATGAAAACAGTAAAGTAGGAATAGGATCGTTAAATAATAATAATAGTAATGTTCTTTTAAAGCTGTCCCTATTCTACTAGAATCAAATCTTTTTAAGGGATTAAAACCGTTTCAATTTTAGTTTGACGAATTTGTCTTCTGATTCTTCTGCGTTCATTATTAGTATTTCTATCTCTATCTATATTGATTCTGACTCTATTTACTATGGACCTCCTCACAAATTACAGAAAATTAATGAAAACATTCACAAAATAATTAAAATACCAAACACAAACAGGCTCATCAACGAATGTTGGTACGACATACAAATCTCCTAGGTTTAGATTACCTAGGAAATCTGGACCTAATGGATATTCGTCTAAAATATAAAAAGAGACTCTCACAAATACAGTGAAATCAATAAACTCATACAAAGAAAAATTTAGGCAACCACATAACTTTGGTTCAAAAATTTCTGTAAAGAAATAGAAGACCTCCAACAAAAACGAGACAATCTTAATCTTTAGTCGAAACTTAAATAGGTATACGTTTAAAATTAAAAACAAAAAAATGATCAAGCATCAAAACATAATACCTCACACCGAGGGACAAATCAGAGAATTTTTCTGTGGGGGGGGGGGGTTTGATTTTGCACCTAAATTTTTTGTATGCTATTTTATGCTACCTCCATTTTGAGACTTTAAAATTGGGGAGAGTAACACTGTCGGAATAGTGCCTTGGGGAGTTTTAACCCCCAAAACCTTCCCTGGGTGCGCCACTGACTATAACAGTAGTAAAGGAACAAGGTTTTAGATTGGGAAGATCACTCACCGACGCTATATTTATAGTGAGTCAAATTCAAGGAGTATAGTATATATAGTTGCCCAATCTATAGAAGGCTTTTAACATGATGAAATTAAAAAAAGTATCCACTTATGCTACTGTAATAATCTGCTACAGATTTACGAGAAGTGGAGAGGGATTAAGGACTTCTATGTATAGGGTCCTGTAAAGACTGTCACCAAATGTAAAATACAATAGATCCTCAAGGGATGCTAACCCTGCGAGCGGCTGCAAGGAATACTGGTCACACTGGTCTGGAGGGCTGGCTCGTCTTCGTGGATTTACGAGAAGATAAGGGATTTCGGGATAGGGGTAAGAACTCCTCGGTCTCAGGTCCTGTAAAGAGTAGAGGTTATGGGCTTACTTTTGAAGCCGGAGATATGTATACGCAGAATTCTCGTGTTCTCCTAGTCTCTAGTGAGTCGGACGAAGGAACATTAAAAAAACCATATTAGAGTCAACAATATATTGAATCTACCCTGAAGTTCCTAATACAATCGTTAACACGTTATTCTGCGCGTCGGGAGACGATGTAGCAAGATAGTGAAAAGTTGACAGAGGTACAAATATAATTACACAGGTTAGTATAAGAAATCTGTTACCTTATGTGTATATTAGGGCTTCAACCACGACACGTTCAGTCTTCTGGAACTCGGTCAGTTGAGGGTTGCGAACTTTCGAGCTGCCACAATAACCGGACTACACGCGAATTCAGACAGAAGATACCCGGCCCCCGGAAAATCACCGACTGTCTCGCGTACTGGACGCTATCGCGTCCGGCGATCACTGCCTCGGCGGGCAGTTACGGCGCCCCCGTTATCACCACTACTGATTGACTACTGACTACCAACTGTCTGGCGTCCGTCGTTTTTTCTTGTTTTATTGTGGTCGTACTTTCAACGCCGGTTCTAGTACCAAGGTCGTAGGTTCGCTGAGTTGCAGTTTTGGCGTTATTGCTTCTATTTGGGTCACGGGTGTTTCGTGCTTTTTATACGTTTAAACAATTATCAAACAATGCCATAACTAGGTCAATTGTTATACTTTGTATAATTTAAATGTATAAGTTAACTGTATTAATTATCCCTTATTTAATTCGGAATATATAATAATTATCTCGAATAATTATTATCTTTTCTATGCTACTTCCTTTATTCCAACTTCTCACTCACTTGCTACGCTTACATTACACTACGCAAGAGAAATATCTCTAAGAATAATCAAAACGATCGAAAATATCTACTGAAACAACACAATAAAAGTAAAAGTAGACGAACTAACCTACTCTATTGGGGCGGGCAATGAGATACATAATACAGGGGGTTTCCAGCTGTTCTCCGTGCGTAGAGGTTTTCTCCCCGGCTCTGGAACTCAATTTTTACAATGTATGTTACCTGAAGTCATATTTAATTTAATACTGAACATCACAGTTTTTTAACAACAAGATGTATAATCTTTTATAACTATATGTAATTTAAAGGGTTTTTACCCATGTATTTTGGTGGCTCAGGCATTTTAACCTAGCGATTTTAAACCTGATGATGGACTGTTTAGTCCGAAAACGTTTGTTTTTTTGATGTAGCCCTTTTAAGGGTTTTTAAATAAATATACCCACTTATGAAGACTAACCTCTTTTTTTTTATTAGGTTTATATTAGCCACATTAGACTCCATTAATGAAGTAATTTTCCTTATTATACTGGCAATTATATAAAAGATTTTCCATTATTAATTAATTAAAAAAAGTTATGGATTATTTTTCATTTCATTTGACCAGTTGATATTTCCCCAAAGAGCAGAAAATTAAAACTGTGTACTTACAATAAAATTTTTACTAAGAAACCCGCGTAAATATAGCGAACCGACTATAGTTAATATCGATGGAGCCAGTATTGAACGAGTAGTGGAAATATAATATCATGGGATTACACTATACAGCAATGGAGACCTAGAAGGAGATGTGAGAGAGGAAGTCCAAAAACAAATTAATTGAAAGAATAACTTAATAATTGTATATGATGAAACCGACATATTAGTACTGATGAAATGAATAATTTATAGAGCCCGTATAAGACTAATAATGACGTATGTATTAGAAACAAAACCCGACACAGCCACAACAAAAAAAAAAGAAGTATCGATCGAACGACAACCTTCTGTAGAGGTGTTAATTGCTTAAAAATTAGAACAGCTTTTCAAGAGAAATAAGAAGAAGATATCAGTGTTAAAACTGTATGAATTACAAATATTGCATGAACTAAAACGTTTGAGACATAAATCAAAACTTTCTTTTATACAGAATTGATTGAAAATCGAGTGAAAAGCCTTCTTTGGGGACTGTCTATATAAATTGTACGTAACACTGAAAAATTTCTATTATTTGATCTATTTTGATAGGGTTTCGTTTTGTGTATCTCCTATTGTAGTTTCAACAGATTCTACCAACTCTATAAAAGTTCCAAACGAAATGTTCGTGAATAATTGAAGTTATACCGTGGGCGAATACGACCTTGTTTACGATAAAAAATTACTGCGAGCAAATGGAAATTGAAGCGGGGAGAGTGAGTGAGAAATTTGAAAACTTGATGGGATTATTTTTATTTCTTTTTAATATCGCCTACCCAATAAGCCGCTTAAACGTTCCGCGATTCGCGGTGTTTTTATCCTTTATTTTTTTATATTCATTTTTTCAGATGGATGTCTCTTGATGCGAAAAAATCTTGTTTTCAACATTTTGAAATAAAATAATCAACTAGATAACGAAAATTTCTAATATATTAGTAGAATACACTAGAAATATATAATAACGATTGTGTAAGAACAAATGCTAAAGTAGATACTTTAATTTGCTTAAAGTCCGTTTTACAGCTTGCAATTTTACCTGCAAGACGCAAGAAAGTTGCCCAAAGACATGAGCAGTATGTCGTCAGCTGATTATTGCCTGCAACTTATTGCAGTTGCGCGATAATCGGTTTGGTGCCATTTTCTGTGCAAGTTTTCATGCAAGTCTAGGGGAATTTGTAGGAAGTTTGATTTTTTCACAATGTCAAATGTCATAATCACTGATTGACACGGAGACATGCCGATCAGCTGTTTCCTGTTTTGTTTATTATTTCCTTTCCCACACATTTGTATTTAGCTTGGCTTGATTTGTAGATTATCGGCTTTTTCTAATTTTAATATTTTTAATTAATACGTTAGAGTATCATCAAAAATTGAACTACCTTCTGCCCGAAGTACCAACAATGTCTTGCATAGTCTTGGCATTACGAAATTTACTACCTATCTATCTAAATCAATCTATCTATTGAAATTAATTCTAAATATATCATTCTAAATTCTAATCTAAATCTATCGAAATTAATTCTAAATCTATCTATCGAAATTAATTCAACCTATCTAACAAACTAAATCGACTAAAGTGTTTTAAATAAACAAGTAATTAAAAAAAAAATCATAAATAAGTTAGGTTAAGAGTAAAAATTTCAACATTAATTGCAAGCTGTAAAGTCGCACATAAAGACCCTGCAATAAATTTGCATGAAAGTTAGTCATGCAAGAAGTTGCAGCAAGTTTTCTTGCAAGCTGTAAAGCGGTCTTTAGTCCGTTTTACAGCTTGCAATTTTACCTGCAAGACGCAAGAAAGTTGCCCAAAGGCATGCGGAGTATGTCGTCAGCTGATTATTGCCTGCAACTTATTGCAGTTGCGCGATAATCGGTTTGGTGCCATTTTCTGTGCAAGTTTTTATGCAAGTCTAGGGGAATCTGTAGGAAGTTTGATTTTTTCACAATGTCAAATGTCATAATCACTGATTGACACGGAGACATGCCGATCAGCTGTTTCCTGATTTGTTTATTATTTCCTTTCCCACGCATTTGTATTTAGCTCGGCTTGATTTGTAGATTATCGGCTTTTTCTAATTTTAATATTTTTAATTAATACGTTAGAGTATCATCAAAAATTGAACTACCTTCTGCCCGAAGTACCAACCATGTCTTGCATAGTCTTGGCATTACGAAATTTACTATCTGTCTATCTAAATCAATCTATCTATTGAAATTAATTCTAAATATATCATTCTAAATTCTAATCTAAATCTATCGAAATTAATTCTAAATCTATCTATCGAAATTAATTCAATCTATCTATCAAACTAAATCGACTAAAGTGTTTTAAATAAACAAGTAATTAAAAAAAAATCATAAATAGGTTAGGTTAAGAGTAAAAATTTCAACATTAATTGCAAGCTGTAAAGTCGCACATAAAGACTGTGCAATAAATTGCATGAAAGTTAGTCATGCAAGAAGTTGCAGCAAGTTTTCTTGCAAGCTGTAAAGCGGTCTTTAACAAAAAATTAGTTATAAGTAAAATGAGCTAATAAACTTTTTTTATTCTTCTGTAAGCATTCTCCTCGATAGAGGTTTCCAACCGTTATTTAATTGTTCTTTGGCTTGGAATAAGCTAATTAATCTTGGTGTATTTCTTATATGAAATCGTTCTTTTGATGTTCACGTCTCACGTTGGGCGCTATTTAATTTTATATCGATGGGTAATAATAATAGTTAAATTAGCCTCTTTTAACTTCTTCTTGACTTGTATTTAACCAAATATGTTCTTAGCTATGTGAACAAATGATATTTCATCGTTATATATGAGCTAACATTAAAATATGTTAGGTTCGTAGGTTCATATATACGTTTTATACCGAAAGTTTCATCAACTCTCAACCGAAAGTTTGAGCAAAACTGCATAAGTCAAAATTCATAATGGTAAATTGGGAGGAACCTCTATCTATGACACTAAAAGTGGTTTTTTCTCGTGAAGAGAATCTAGAGGGATTTGCCAGAAAGCGTTTCTCAAGTCACAAAAATTTATAAACTGTGTACCTAATTGTGTAAGGAAAGTATTCTATCTATATTAGGTATGGGGTATTTGTATCTCATTTAGTTACTTTATTGGGGTAATAAACCTCTACCTATTAAATGTATAATTCTAGATTTTCTTCTTCCTCTTTATAAGCAATTCTGCTTGTTCATTGGCGGATTAATACCTCTATAGAAGTACATCTCAGTGTTAATGCGTCTGTTTCGCTATTTAGTGTTATTAAGGCATCCTGCCAGTCTACTTGATCTCTCACTTCTTTGTCCAGGTCTCCATAGCTAGGCAGTGTGATTTTCTATTGCTGCTTCTAATTTTCTACACTTTGTGTTGTTTAACCATTAAAGTCTGCGCCAATGAAAAAATTCTCTAAGCGTGTTGAGCATCTAAACGTAATTTTCTTTTTTTAGAGTATGTTTTGGTGGAACATATGCAGCTGCTATTGTTACGTCACATTTTTTCTTTCAAAATAAATTAGATTATTTTTTACTGTTTTTGCTGCTCCTCCACTAGTTGTGTTTCTAGGGTGCAAAGATTGGCATATTTGATATCCTTTCAGTTTGATGTATATTTGTTTTGTGAAGTATGCCTCTGAAATTAAGCGTATATAAATTTTTTGGTTGTTTAATGTAACAGTATCTCCTGCTGATTTTGCAAGAGGGCATTTGCGTTCCCATGAAATATTCTTAACTCTTCCGCCATTTTATCTTTTGATCACATCATGATTATATCTAAGTAAGCAATGCGTAATGCAAATAGCAGTTATTTCTCTGATTTTGGTATCCTGAAGATCCTAACAACAACTAGATCCAGATCAAGAGATAAAATCTAGAATCGAAATAGCCCGCACGACATTTTTAAAAATGAGTTCATTCTTCTGTAATGATAACTTGCAACTTCAACTTCGAAAGCGCATGGTTAAATGCTACATTTGATCAATCCTCTTACACGGTGTCGAAGTATGGACATTAAAAATATCCACCATTAATCGTCTGGAGGCCTTTGAAATGTACCTGCACAAACGTATACTAAAAATTCCATGGACAGCTATGCTGACAAATGTGGCAGTCCTTGAGAGAGCAAATGCTGCTCGCAAGCTGCTTGATAACATCAAATGTAGAAAGATAGGAGAATAAAGAAAGCTGAGCAACTATTTAGAATAGCTCGAGACAGAGACAGTTTCGCCATGTTAATCGCCAACGTCAAGGGGACTTGATAGGGCACGTTAAGAAGAAGAAGATCCTAAACCAATCTCCAATCCAATCACCACGGAGCTTAAACTCGAATGCCTGGATGGATTGTGGAATATCAACATCGACAAGAAAAATTTAAACATGTACCCTTTTTTGACCACTCGTTTGGGAAAATATTCTAATAGTGAGTATGTTACTGTAAGGGTGGCCGCACACAGAAAGAGCAAAAATGTTTTAGTAAAAAACGTTTTTGACTAAACGAGTCTGATGCTGATGTTTCCATGTAAATAATATGACATGACGCACATTGATTAGTCGTGTGTCTAAAGCATGTTTAGGCTCATTTAGTTTCAGTCAGTCTGTTTGATCTTGATTACCAGATCGTCGTTTCGTGTCGAAACATTTCAATGTATGCAGGCGCAACGTGTTTTTGGGATTCCCTTCTTGAAACCACTCGAATAGTCAACAAGAAGCACATGTGGAAACAGTGATATTTTGCTTGTTTATATTGTGTGTATCATGAAAGTGAGCGCAGAAAAATTAATTGTACTGGTTGAGGCCAGACCTCCTTTATATAACTATCAATTAAAAGACCCTTAATTCTTGGAGCAAAAAATGGAGAGTTTTTTAGCAGTTCTTTTCTCATTTATAGGATGCATCCAAAATTGTGTTTTATTTTGCGTTTTTTCGTCCTGTAGGAGGAACCACTGCCAGAAAACTAGTGCAATTTCGTCGTTATCTGTCGAAATCTTTAACAAAACTGATTGCAGTATGGTTTGTGCAAACATTTTGTTTCTCTTGAAAACAAAATGTTTCTTGTAGAAACAAAAACGTTTTCGTTTCAAACAAAAACGTTTTTGACTAAAACAGTGTTGCTCTTTCTGTGTGCGGCCACCCTAAGGGGTGGAAATAATTTAAATAGAAACACCGAACATTTATTTTGAATATGTAGGTATGATTCATAAAGGAAATTACGTTAAAAATGTTATTTCAAATTTACGCTATCGACTTAGATTTTCGTTTCCTTGACGATAATGTAAATTTGCACCGGTCTATTATTGCCTCTGAACCTCACGAAATGAAGGATGCAGTGAACTTCATTTATTTTAAAATAGAGATCTAAGTATTTTTATTTACGTTTAAAAATTAAAGTTAACCCCCTCTGTGGCTCAGTGGTAAGAGCGCCTGCCTTTAAATCTAAAGGTCGTGAGTTCGAATCCCACCTGGGTGGAAATTTTCGTTTATTAAAAAAATTAATAAATGAAAATAATTTCTATCCTTGTGTGATCGGTACACACCGGAGGGACCGCAGACGTTCGGATACAATTAGCGTCTCTTAGCAAAGACAATGACGTCGACTTTGCTAAGTATCAAGACAATTACTCTACACACACACACACACACACTACACCTCAAATTGTAAAGGTGGGTACACATATGCTCCGAATGCCGTCTCGAACCCCGTCGCGTTCTCAAGTGTGGACTGAGTCATGCAACCGCGTACCGTACCTCGACGCGTCAACAACATACATCGAAGCGATCCATCGGTTGTCGGTAAAATGCCTTCGCATCAAAAGAAATTTGAGCGCGACAATGTACACCGCGAATTCATGTTTGGACTAGCTTGCGAATTTTTTATCGAATCTCCAGTCATTCAAAATAGTCAGTCTGTTATTTTGAAGGTTGAAGGTGTTTTTAAAGTTGAGTGCATCAAGGTGGAATGGACGGAAGAGATTAGTTTACTCTTAATCGAAAATTATCGGGAAAAAGAGATATGGGACACAAATAATCCCAGATACTACAATAAAATAAAAAACGATGCATGGGAAAAGACTGCTTCTAAAATGGAAATTACAGTGGATGAGTGTAAAAAATGACCAATTTTCTATCTGGATTACGGAGAGAAAAAGGAAAAATAAAAAAAAGTAAAAGCACAGGAGCAGCTGAGTGGTTTATGAATTTTTAAAGATATCCTGCATAAGTGATTGCCACCGTATTTCTCTCTACTTTTATACATTTGTGTTTGCCACCATCTTCTTTCACGAATATTTTTCGATTAATTAACTGAATAATGCATAAGAATGTAGGCTGCTGCAGCAAGATTCATCTTGCACATGCGAATTCAACTCAATTACTGCTGGAACGCTAAAATGTTTGGTACAAAGTACGGAGCGATGTTCGGTTCGTTACTTATTTCAATGCCCCCTGTAACAACGTCGCGAACTTCTGTTGATCGCGTCGCTATACGCGACGGGGTTCGAGACGGTATTCGGAGCATATGTGTACCCACCTTAAGATTGGCGAATGGATTTAGTGTCCGCAGTCATTTAAACACAAACAAACAACAACAACAAAAAATTAAAGTTGTTCTAAAAAGGCAGTTTCTAAAAAAATTCCTAATTTTACAAAAAATATAGTTGTTGTATTCAATATTTTAGCTTAATAAGTTAATAACTTTTTAATAACTTTAACAGGAATGATTTTTTCATGAAACTATATTGTGTTTCATTAAATTTCAATATTACAAAAAAACATCTCTGCCATTCTTATTTTATAGATCTAATACAGAAAAACTGGTATATTATAATTTAAAGTACCAGATGTACAAATTACATTTAATCACGGGCGCTGATTTACTGTTTCCGGTAGTACTGATAACAGTAACGAATTAGAAGATTTAGGCAGCACTATCAATGATAAGAACCGCCTTCTTTGGGTACAATTTGCTAATAATTAACCGTAATACGTTCAATCTCGTTTAGTGGGTGGATCTAATACCTACAGGAATTTCTGGTACCGCCTAATTATCGAGTTCTTTATTTGGTACAGAAATTATTTTTAAAAACGGATCTTTACAGCTTAATTAATTATGCTTACCTAAACATGATTTTGAATTACTGTGTGATATATGGACTTTCAAATGAAACAAAAGATATATTTTTTTAAATAACGTCTTTTATTAATCACTATTCAATTTTCCGCTCCGAAAATATTTTTAAATTGCTGTACACTTTCTAATGTTCCGAAGACAAAGGAGTGCTTATACTAAAAAACTTTAATATTCCATTAGTCTTTTTTTCTTTTTTTTTTGTAATTGCCGTATTGCGAGATTCCAGTAAGACCCTAAGTAGGTATCCAGTGAATTCAGGCAGGCAGGCAAGGGTATGGAAAAGCTTTTTAGACATCTAACGTTACGGTGAAACATACCCTGGCATCTTTCGGCTGCGTAGGATACTAGGCCAGAAGAAATAACCATGTTCTATATATAACTATATTACATTAAGGAAAAACTTACATATAACCATACCTATCACCATAAATTAGAAAAAAAATATTTAAGAACTTTCTATTACCAAAATAAATCAAAGGAACGAAAATATGTCCATAGGGTCATAAACTAATTTTGGTACTTACCGGTTCTTGGCTTTCGAGAAAAAAGAAACAAGATTTTAGATCCCTGGTTCAATTTTCTCCTCTGTCCTCCTGCTCCTCCTTCTTTATTACCCCGGAGATCAGACAATGTACTTCTCTCCATTATTTCTCCCCTCTCACCATTATTTTTACCATAATTCCTTCATTCAGCCTGAAACACATTCGCGTCTCGAAGTCCGCTATCATTCGCTCATCCTCTATCGATCTCTCTTTCTCATATATATATATATATATATATATATATATATATATATATATATATATATATATATCTATATATATATATATATGTATATATATATATATATATATATAAATATATATATATATATATATATATATATATATATATATATATATATATATATATATATATATATATATATATATTTTCATCCATCTTTCTCGAATACACTCTCGCTCGCTCTACTTTCACATTTGTGGTCTACTTTCACAGTAAGAATGAAAATCTCTTGTACCGAGTAGAGTGAAATGTGCTGAATTGTTTGATGTCTGCTCTACAATAAGTCGCGATAAGGTACTGAGCATGGTTTAGTAAAGCTATTAGTCTATATCCAGGAATTTGGCAACGGTTTTTAATTGGACGTCGCGTCGTCTGCAGTATATGCACTGTAACAACAGCAATTTTGTTCTTTACCAGGAGCTTGCTAAGATATTTGGTTATGCTTTGGCTGATACATTCAACACTTATTTGGCATACTCGGATTATTGGACCGATTGTCAAATGGTTTTGATAAGAGCCATTGTTTGTTTTGTGCTTTTGTTCATTGCATTGTGTTAGCCAGGAGATCATAGATACAGGTCTAGCGGTTCTCTGTTGCTAGTTTATGTATCGTTTCGTAGGGTGCACATGTACGCAAACCAAATTTACATCCCTGAAGGTAACATTACACCAATTTACACCAAGATTCCATTTTTGCTCTTTTTAATTTGGTATCGAGTTTTTGCCCTATTTTTTTTTAATTTCTAAGAGGCACAATAATAAAAAGGACACAAGTTATAATTCTGAGCATTTACGATTAAAAAGTTTTAATCATATTTTTGTATATGGTCTTTTTGTTTTCATAGAAAGCTGCAATAATTTATTTATTAGCCAGCTCATGTTTTTAATTTGAAGCTGAAATTGATACCTAGCTGAATCCCATTTTCATTGACAGTAGCTTCGTTTTTCAACATTCTGTCATTTGCCAGACTTTAGCTTAGTAAGTTGTGATGCTTTCCACTATGGTTGTGTAGATTCTGATTTAATTTAGTTGGTCAATTTAGTTGTTTTATCATTTGCTTACCTTATTCAATTCGTTTCTTAATTTCAGTCTAACTAGATACCTCTTTAGTAATTTCAACACCAAGGTACTTGTACGACTCAACATTAACAATTTCACAGTGGTCTCGCACTAGATTATTTCAATCTGCTTTTCCAACTACAATAACCTTATATTATTCATCCAACTTTTGGATCATGTAGCTTGTATTATCCTCATCCACAGCTAATATGACCTGGTCGTCAGCAAATTAAAAAGTTTTAGAGTTTTTCGTTATCTATAGATATACGCATTTCCATTAAACCTAAAAATGCTATCAACCTTGTACTTTGCATAATCGCCAGTTATATATTTGCCTTTCAATTACTCTGTTAAATGTCATAATGCGACTAAATGTTATGACCATATATTTTCTACATTTTTTAACATTTCCTTTGTTTTTCTATACAGGTACTACGATAGTGCTTCTACATCTATCTTTCATTTGTTCCACTTCCTTAATTTTACTAAAAATATAAAATATATTAACAAATTTTGTCCCTGCCTCTTCCAACGCAGTTGATACTGGAACACACCTGCTTCAATTTTTTTGTACTGTTTTTTCTCGATTGTTATATTAAGTAACAGACAACGTGTATATCCTAAATGTTTAGAATATTATTTATTTGGTATTTTTATGTATAAACGAGTTTTTTGTGCTGTAATTATAAAACTTAGTAATCTCTGTTACAGCAATTAAGTTTTATAGTTAATATTCCTTATTCTTATTTTATAAATTGTGTAAATCTAAAAAATATAATATAAATAAGATACTGTTATTATCTATATTCAGTATAAAACATATAGTTGTACTAATACAACAACAATCAAAAATCTTTATGCATACGTTAAACCTTCACAAATGTTTGTAAACCGCCTAAATTGTTACTGTAATAATAACCAATAATTTTAATGAAACACAAGATAAGCACTCGCCTACACAAACAGTATACACTATTATTTTTTGATTTACCACCACTAGTGAATCAATTACACTCGAATTAGTTTCCTTCTTTTCTGTTACATACTTCCATATAGTTATCTATTGTTTCAGGAGGTTTTTTCATAATTATTTTGCATCTGTTAGATCATGAGTTTTAACATTTTGTTTTATAAGGCAATAAACAACAACAAAGTTTTAGGACAGAACTAGATTCAATAAACCGTCTTACGAATTTTGACAGTGTCGGTTCTGGAAGATAGTAAAGAATATTTGTTGGAAAAACCGGAATATTTATTGTAAAGAAAGCTGTTTGTTATTATTGTGCTTATTTCAACAAAGTTTAACAAATTGCGATCTAGAAATACGAACATTAATAATGAATAGGTCGTTTTTACAAACGTGGTGTTTTCCCAAAAAATGTTTTAAATGTCGAAGATGTTGCAAATAACTTTTGAAGCTTAAACCATTTTCTCATTAAAACTATCTCAAAGTTTACCTACACTTCTTTAGTCATGCGATGAAAGAATACTTTATAGTAATTCAGATACACAAATGATCCTAATGAAGAAACCATGGACCCACCTTACTAGATGTAGGTGTATAGAGAGCATGCTCTAAATAAGGAAACGAGGGGATCCTCAGCTTTTTCGTCTTAAAGTTTGTTTTGCATATCTTAATGAGAGCGCCCACCAAACTGACGTGGCATGTGGCAAGTAGCAACTAGCACGCGTGTAGCATTTTACTTAAAATGTAACCAATGAAAACGAATGATTCAGCGCACACCAAAATGGCAGTGACATCATTCGATCTAATTATTCGTTTGCATTGGTTACATTTGATGTAACATGCTAGACGCGTGCTACTTGCCACGTGCCACGCCACTTTGGTGGGCGCTCTCACTAAAGGTAATGAAATCCCATAGCCTGAAATTACAGTTTTTAATGAAAGGGAACAATTCCATCATGATAATTTTCTTTGCCTCTGCAAAGTAATCTTCGAATCATCAGAATCGCCTCCCATCAGATCTTCTTTGGTCTTTCTTTCGTGCTTCTGCAAATTTGATACTTATTGATTCTGTATATTAGGGTGAGTATCACTTCGACTTGAAACAAGCATTAACGCTAATTAATGCTAGAATCATTTGCTTCCACACCTAATCTCGTGAAAGTAAATAGCTCGAAACTTATGTTCTTAAGTAACTCAGATAGTACTTTTAAACACAAAATATCCTCTATGACTACCAAAGTTTTTACTTTAAATTTTTATGGCTTCGAGCTGCTTTTTTCTTCTGCGAAGATGACTAATTTAATAGAATATTACTCTCAATTTCGGATTGGCATAATTCTTTGATATGCGAAGTTACAACTCCTACCATTTTCAAATTTGTGTTCTTATGAACTTTGATAAAACTTAAATGTCTTTTTAGTCGTTCAAATTAGTTGTTTTATTTTCACATATGCCCTTCTGGCAATAATGCCATTGGCCCTGAAAAAACTCAAATGGTGCATTTACAGTAAATTTTGCTCGCATTTTAGGCTATTGTCTGGCAAATAAAACCACTAATTGGTTATCTGGTCTTTTGGAAAAATATAACGAGAACAAAAAATTAATTCTTCTTTTCAATTTCTTCATCAGCTTAGTGTTGACCATAAAAGATATCGCATGTAATTAAGCTACGACCTATGGACAATTTACTTTCTTAAATTCTAGTCTCCACTTCTGGATCCGCTGAAATAATAAATTATTATGATCAATGTTAATAGCACTTCTGATGCTATGTTTAAGCTGTAGCTGAGCTAACTGAAGTGAATCGAAAGGGTAAATTGGATGGTGTACTTAATAAATACGCAGTCGAAATCTCTAAGACGATTTATTGAAACTTCTAGGTACCTACCTTCGTTTATTTGAACCGAACACATGCATATTATAATTAAGTAAAAAAATATCAAATTAGAAGGTAATATAAATATGTGTTCCAAAAATGTATTCTATCGAAGCTACAATGCAGATATTTGACAATAAAATAAACAATTTAAAACATAGACTTGAGAAATAGATGTTATGATTAACCATTTAGATATTTTGAAATGTTTTTAGAGACTCATGTAATCTAATCCCTTATTTATATGTACATATACTGAAAAAAGGTTTATGTGTCTATCATTATTTCTGATACAAAAATATCTAGATTAAATGTTTTTGTAACTTACTTGTCTTCTAGATGATTAATACAAAGCATTTATATGCTGAAAAAACTAGCGACAACTATAGAAAAGTCCCTTTTGTTGCTGAGAAATATTCTTTTTTTAAAAAAGGATCACTCATTTTTTATAACTTTTTCACTTTCGAAATATTCTTCGCAAGTTATTTTAATATTATCGTTATTATATTATTTATTATTTAAAGATCGAGGTGTCAAAGGAAAGCACTTCTAATTTATAAATGCTGGTTTATTCCCAATTATATAATTAACGAAAAAAGTCTAAAACTTCTAAAACTTCTAAAAGTCTAAGACCTCAATATTCTAAAACTATTCTTCGCGGTTCAGTCCTATTATTTGACAATCGCTGCTAGTTTCTTATACCAATTTTTCTAACATATTTTACACTTTCTTAACATTTATAGTTTACAAGTCCATGGGAGACCAAAACTGTGTTTTGGACTTCTTTAATTTCCATCTTCGAATACGTCTGTTCATTCTGTACATCCGGTTAATTTCAGTCATAAGCTTCTCGTCTCCAAAATGAGACACCCATCTGTTTTTACGCATCCGCTAGCACTGCACTCTCTCATTTATTTTTCTATGGTCTTCCTGTGTACTTATGCCCTGTATTTTACTATCTACAGCTCTTTTTGACAAGTTGTCGTCATGCATCCTCACTACTGACCAGCCCATCAAAGTCTCTTATTTTTCTTTCAAAAACTTTTAACTTCTTTTTTGGTTTTCTTTAATAATGGTTTTCTTAAGTAATGGTTTAATAATGGTTTTATAGATCATTGTTATTATAATCATTACTTGCTTCTTCTTTTGCTTCTGTAGGTCTAATACTCTCTTCGTTCTAAAGTTATTTTATATAAGATATCTATTATTGTGTTATTGTTTTGTTTATATTTTTATAGTTACAAATAGTTTTTTTCTAACTTTCAGGCTTTTTCAAAATTTTCTTTGTGCTTCATATAGGACTTGTTCCACGTCTTTGGTAAATAGTTTCTAATAGTTCCTTTTTGTATTTCTTATATTTTTTTTTTATGTTTCCTGTGCTCGTCTTATCCAACCAAGATCTCCGTTATAACTTAAGCTGAAGCTTATTGTGTTTACTGCCCATTGTTTTCTCCTACATACAGTCTATAATTTTTGTCCCTGTACAAGTTTGTACAGGTATTTTGCTTGGTGTGTCCTAAATATACCGGGGTCTACTCTTGATTGCTCATACAGTCTTGTCTTTTGCAGTACAGCGCCTCGAAACCGCATAATGCATGTTTTACAATTTCTGTTTCCTTATCATATCGTCTGCAGTTAATGTTTCCATTGTAAATGCACATTTTATTCAGAAATTCTATTACTGTTGCCTTTTGTACTTGGTCCACCAATAAAGATCTTTTTATGTGTGTATTTTGGGATTGTCTTCCAATATCGCTCACGACTTTTTCGGATCCAGACTGCATCCCTTCGAAATGCAGTTTTTGGTGCTTCCATAGTCACAGTTAGTCCGTTTGGTTCGTTCGACCCTTTCATAGTAAATTGATCTGCTTTTTTCTTGCCTTCCTTGCCCTGATGCCCTGGTATACAGACAAACTGCTTCTGATCTTAGAATTAATTTTGTTTTTTATATCTTTGTATTGCTGGTAGTATTATTTGTTTTATAGTTACAGTATTGGAGGTATACTTTCCTCTGCTCGTATGTTAAATCTCTTATTTTGGTGTTTAGCAATAATTTTGATATTTTTATTGTATTATGGTTAATTTTGCTGGTCCCTATATATTATTAGGCACTGTTTTACTTTTGTTCTATCACATTTTATTGTTGTCTACATTTTGTTTATATTTTCCGTCCCTTAGGTTTATCGAAAACTTTACTTCTAAGAACAAAAAACAAACTTGAAGTTGAGGTGAATCGATATGTCGTGGAATGCAATTTTAGATTCCCCATATTATTCTAATTCACCGTATGTTTGCCTTAAACATTGTAGAAGGTACAGATTTAGGTATTAATTTGAATTTGGTTTTGAACACTTGGAAATTTTCGGTTTTCTAAATTTTCTGTTTTTATTCTGAGATGGCGCTTGTAGCGTCCGTATGAAGGGTGCTACGTTCAGGGCCTTTACCTCAGCCGCTCTGATGACTCATATTAAGACGAAATACGAATAGTAGAGACACTATTCGTAAAATGAAATTTTAACTGTCCTTGAAAAATCTATATTTTTCTTCTAAGCTTTTTAAATACAACTTTTTTATATTGTGGTCTTGTAGAGGTTCATCAGAAGTATTTCAGAACATTGGAGTATTTTATTTTGTTATTGGTTTTTTAATAAAAATTTGACCACTACTAATTTGTCACCTGACCTTATATTTGGCGATGTTCAAGACTATACGTCGAAATCTCTTGATCTCCTTTTATCCAAGATTTAATTCTCTAGCACGCTATCCAAAGTGCTTCGAATGAGTTATTTTGCTGCTGTAAGAAGTTTTTTTAGTATGGGATTTTATATTCCTAATTATATTTTAACGTATACAAAATTATTAAATATAATTATGTAAAAGAGTATGTGAAATTATTGTTTATGTGCTTTGAAATGTACATATAATACCATTATAAATCGTTTAATAAACTTTTTTTACACAAACACCTTTTTTCAGTGTACTTAACTACTTAAATTTTCCAATCATTTCATATATTTTAAACTTTTGTTGGAATGTTAGAGTATATCCAGTTTCACTTCATATAGATGTATCAAAACTATATTAACCTTATAGTTGCCTACTTTAATATGTATTTCCGATATAGTTTATTTAATTTAACATTAATTTCTTGTTTGTGATTTCAATATATTATCTGTTATAGAGGACACATGTTTTTATAATCTTCGTTTTCGTTAGACGCTTTCAAATTACTTTTTTGAACGTCTTCCTGTTTGGTTTGTACATAGTTAATTAAGATCACTAAAGGTATAACTTTTATTCAATGTAGTGTAATAATACAGGGCAGATGACAAATATTTTTAGCTTAATTTATGATATTAAAAAAATATTTATTTTGTAAATGCTTCTATATTTTATACAAACTAAAACAATTCATTCGCAGTTTAGTTTTTATTTTACGTCACTGTAATATTTTTTACGGTTATCATTAGAGGGCTGGTTTCCTGAGACATAGTTATTTTACTACCGTTTGACTGTTTGTAAGTTTTTAAACAGTTTATTATTATAAAAACGAAAAGTGTCAGTATATGATAATGTTTCAAAATATCGGTCAAACAGATAGGATGTTTTGAAAACGGTTACGCATAAATTTTTTTATGTGTACAGCTTAAACAATTGTAACGTTCTTTTTTTTTATTAACAAAGCCACATCAGCCAAATTGGCTATTAGCGAAACAATGATAGCGAACAATAATTTGTATTACATTTATAATGTTTGTTTAGATAACATTTAAAACGTTAATTGAAGTTAAGAAACTTTTTATGTTTGAAATATTGCACTGTAGACCTAAAATATCACTTGTTGGATATACTGTACAACATGCAATTTGGCGTTAATGCTGAACGTTTCTCTAATACATCAATATAAGGTTGAATGTCCGAATAAATGAACTTTGATGGTACACAAGGCAAATATCGAACACAGTAGTTAATCAAATCTTGCCCAAGTACTTTCGATCACAAGATCATCCTCAGGGGCATCTGAAATAAGCCAAGAAACGTTTTTTTAAAAAAAGGAAAATTAATTCACTTGGATAAAAACTCCAAGTTTATAGTTGAAAAAAGTTTTTTATGTGATTAACGTTTATAGACTTACTTCGTCAGTTGTGGCCTATCCAGCAGTAATAAAATGTTATAAATGTAAATTGGGACATAACAAATACAATAAACAAAGACAAAAAAACACTTTAAAATTTAAGAAATGGAGAAGCTACATTTTATATAGAAGCCGGAGACAGAATGGCTCCCAGCCTGGCGGAAATATTGAGATGACATGTGACAAATGACAGCTTGTGAAGGGCAGTTACAATAGATAAGTGATCTGCGCCTTTCAAGATTCTATGAAACTAAGTATTGACCAAAGGTCCAACTGACACCACTATAGGAAATCAACTGATGAAATATTCGATATAATTTTATATTTCATCAGTTGATTTCCTATAGTGGTGTCAGTTGGACCTTTGGTCAATACTTAGTTTCATAGAATCTTGAAAGGCGCAGATCACTTATCTATTGTAACTGCCCTTCACAAGCTGTCATTTGTCACATGTCATCTCAATATATCCGCCAGGCTGGGAGCCATTCTGTCTCCGGCTTCTATATAAAATGTAGCTTCTCCATTTCTTAAATTTTAAAGTGTTTGTTTGTCTTTGTTTAGTGTATTTGTTATGTCCCAATTTACATTTATAACATTCTATTACTGCTGGATAGGCCACAACTGACGAAGTAAGTCTATAAACGTTAATCACATAAAAAACTTTTTTCAACTATAAACTTGGAGTTTTTATCCAAGTGAATTAATTTTCCTTTTAAAAAAAAAAACGTTTTTTGGCTTATTTCAGATGCCCCTGAGGATGATCTTGTGATCGAAAGTACTTGGGCAAGATTTGATTAACTACTGTGTTCGATATTTGCCTCGTGTACCATCAAAGTTCATTTCTCTAATATATGTTTGATTGTTATTTTTCATCACAGTTGTCACATCTAGGTTCTTGTTTGTTAAAGAACACGTAGCTATTCGTTAGTCGCGTATGACCCAGTCGAAGTCGCGTAAATATTACCTGGTCTCTCCGACTTGTTGGTAATGTGGGCCATGGTTTTATCGATTTTTTAACATCACGTAGCTTGGCCGATGATACTTTGAACTTTTCTTCCCACATATATCGGACTTTATATTATTTAATGTCCGCTTTCACGTCCGCACTCGTAAATGTTTTAGTACATTCCGCACTATCACTACTTGCAGCTTGTTTTGTAGCGTTGTCTGCCTCTTCATTTCCTGACTGGATGGAACTTATTCTGTGAGTGGTATTATTGGATACGTTGACAGCAAGGGTGGCCTGGTATACAGCATAAAGTTCAGTAGAGTAAATGGAGTACTCTGAATGATTTTTCGATGTTGGGGTTATGATTGCAGCACCAGTACCTTCATTTGATTTAGATGCCTCTGTGTATATATTCCGTATATATATATATATGTGTGCCTATGTGTATATATCCGTTGAAGGCGGATTTGATTACCTGTGGGTTTGTTGAATGTTTGTCGAAAGAAATGAGGCGAGTTAGGTACTGAGGGTTCTTTATTTGCCATGGAGGAATTGGGGACGAATGGGAGGAAAAGTATTCTGGGAACGTGTAGTTTAATTAATTTAAATAGCTATTAATCCTTGCTTAGAAAGGTTTGGCAGTTTTTGGCTTATTTATGAAGAGATTTGACAACTTTGCTGTAAAACAATTTTGAATAGTGAGTTTTTTGGGTTAGACCTGAATTTTGCAGCGTATGCTACACTTAAATAAAGTCTTCTGTCTTCTAAGGACGGTTCACCAACTTCACAATAAATATTTTCGATTGGTGTTGGCGAAAAGCTCCAGATATTATACGTAAAGATAGGTTGTGAAGACTGTCAAGTTTTTTTAGAAGTGTCTTAGTGGCTGTAGAATACACAGTAGATCCATAATCTAAGAAGTTTAAGAGTTTTAGGAAGATTTAATCGCTTGTGACAAGATAAGATCAAATTTGTTATATGAAGTTTCCAGCTTAGAGTTTCTTCGAATGTCATGCCCAAGAATTTTACTGACGTCACACGTTGTAGGTTCTCATCACATAGTCTTAGGTTGGGGGTGTTTGTGACATTTTTCTTAGAAAACAGGATTAAACGAGTTTTTTCAGTGGAAAAACAGAAACCTGTTTTTTGTGACCAGAGTTCTAAGTATTGTATAAAGTTATGTGTGTGACAAAATATATTTTGTATATTTTTACCTTTGCAAAAAAGATAATCCACGTAGACGCGTGCCTTTATAGGTCATTTTAGATTTTTGAGAATATCATTGATTGCCACTTGGAACTTGATTTAATTCTATTAGGTTTTTGTATAGGTATAACCGTGGATTTATGCCATTTTTCAGGAAATTTGTGCTGTAGCCAAATAATATTAAACACATTTAGAAGTTGTTAGTGAGCGCTATCTGGAAGGTGTTTGATAAAAATACTAGGAATATGGTCCGGGTTAGCGCTAGTTTGAGATTTGATAATGCTTCTTTATACTCTAATTAAGAAATGAGTCAATTTAACGGTTCATCTGTATTAGGTATAATGCTAATTTTCTTATTTTCTTCTTGCTGTTTGTAATTAATGAAAGATTTTTTATAATTAATATTACTGGATCGGTTTTTGTATGTGTTAGCAAGGATTTTGGCAATCTCAGTATTACTAGTAACTGCCTTTCCATTTACTTCGAGGCTTTTGATATTCTGGTTGCTATTTAATTCTGATATTCTTCGGACCTTGTTCCATACTTCAGTCATGGGAGTGTTTGCATTTAACGTTGATACATATTGAGTTTATGACTTGTGTTTGGCATTTCTAGTTGTCTTTTGGCTATAGCACGTTGTTTTTTGTATTCAATTTTATTCTCAACAGTTTTGTAGCGCTTGTATTGGTTAAAAGCTCTTTTTCTTGATTCAACTGCTGCTTTGTTTTATGCATAGTCTTTCTAGTAGTTTTTCATATTGCTTTTTCTGCTGCTTTTGTGATAATGGTAATAAGGTTCTTCAGTGGCTCGTCTATATTTGAGGTACTTTTAAATGTGGTCATACTGCTTTCGATTAAATTTGAAAAAAGATTCCAGTTAACGTTTATTATAACGTTCTATTAATTTGTAGGGCTTTTTAAAATAAAATATGGAATAAGTCATTAATAACAAACACTGTTCTTTTCTAAAACAACTACATCAGATAGCTTGTTAGTAATAGTAATGCAACCCGGTCTAAATATGCATTAATGATCCCCAACGATTTTTGTGTATGTTTTGGTTCTATTTAGCAGGATGTTTGCAAGGATTTTGTAGGTGCTGTTTAGGAGCGTTATTCCCCAGAAGGTAATACATTGCTTTTGTTTCCTTTTTTGTGGATTAATACCTTTCACATTGGAATAACCCCTTCTTTCCATTTATCTGGCATTGTTTTTTCTCACCAAATGCCTTGAATTAGTTTGTATATAGATCAGTCCAACGCTTCTCCTCCGTGTTTTAAGCACTCTGCGGGTATATCATTGCTGCCTGGTGCCTTATTATTTTTAAGTTTTTAAATTGTCTGAGTTACTTTTTTGTATGTCGGGTATTGGTCTTGTGTTTTAGCTGTATGCACTTTTATGTTTGATGTATTTCTGCTACATTGGTCGTTTAACAATTGATAGAAATATTTCTTCCAGATTTTTAGGATTTCATTGTCATCGGTAATAAGCTGTCAACTGTCGTTTTAAAGGATGTTTCCTGTTCTTGCTTGGTACCCGGCCTGAATCTATAAAACTCCTTTAAAAAATATAATCCTAATATATCTTCAGTGTATCTTACTTGGTTGTTATTCCGATTTTCTTCTATATCCCTGATTATCTGTTCTTTTAGTGTCGCTGTTCTTGTCTGTTAATACCTTTCACTGTTCTTATGTGAGGGATTTTGCAGCATGTCCCTTCTAGCCATGTTTCTTTCCTTTATGTATTTTAGGCAATCGTCATCAATCCAAATTTTTGCTCTTAGTAGTATTTTATCTGATACGCTTGACATAGCTGATTATATATTTTTCGAAGCATATTCTATTTTATTATAATTTATTGTCTGTGTTAGCGCTATTTACAGTCTTTTCAAATTTCTGCTCTGTCTCCTTATTTTGCAGAACTTCGGTATTCTGTTGTTGTTGTTGACGTTTTCTTTTAGCTTTTTTTGAGACGATGTTCTTGTTGTTACCTTCTTTTTACCAGAAAATTATCCATATATCAATCCGCTTTTCTTAGGCTTCTTACGTCTAAGCAGTTTCTACTTCTCCTGGAATTTTTCCAGAACATGATCTATCTGTTTTCTTATGACCCCGTTGTTGAAGACTTACGTCTCTTTGTATATTTTCTTTTGTTTGAACATTTTTTTTTTTTTTTTTATTAACATTTAAGATTTTTTACAATCTGTTTTGCAGTGAAAACAATAAGTAAAACTTTTTGTCTTTACATGACAGAGAGATGTAAGGTCCAGTGACCAAATCATCACGACACAAGTTGGCTTTTTTACCGGTAGGATGCGCACATACACTGATACGCGAGCACTAAAAGCGGCACTGATCACAATGTCTGGGTGCTGTTGAGGGCCTAACTCCCACTACTGTAGGCTCTGTCAGGATCGGTGAGGTATGTCCAAGGGGTCATGTCGCTTCAATCTCTTCGCTTGTTGGTTGTTGAGAAGGTTGTGTGCCAGGGTATTAGGATGCACCCGCAACCTGTTTTGATATTGTTCAGAAGATTTTTTGCACTCTTTAGAGACTGTTAGTACCTGAAGATCTCTATGTATTGCATCATTCTGGATATACCAAGGTGCATTAGCGATTGTTCTCAGAGTTTTGGATTGAAATCTTTGTATTATCATAATATTAGATTTGCTAGCTGAACCCCAGAGCTGCGAGCCATATGTCCAAGTGGGTTTTATTATTGTATTGTATATCAGCAGCTTGTTGTCGATCGATAGGTGAGAGTTTTTTCCCAACATCCAGTAAAGTTTTCTGTATAAAATTCCCGATTGAAGCCTTTTCGTCCATATATGTTTGGTCCAAGTTAGACGTTTGTCAAGGTGAATACCTAAGTATTTTACGTCATGCTTTTGGGGCAAAGGATGTCCATTGAGGTTAACTTGTGGACATGTACCTCTTCTTAGAGTAAATGTAATTTGTGTGGATTTTGAGGGGTTTACTCTAATTCTCCAGAGTTTAAGCCATTCATTTGTTTTGTTCAGATGTATTGCAGTCTCTCTGATGCTATTATTGGGTTGCTATGAGAGGCCAAGAAAGCAGTATCATCTGCGAATGTTGCAAGCGTTAGGTTATTGCTTATTGGCAAGTCAGCTGTATATATCAGGTACAGAATCGGTCCGAGCACACTACCCTGAGGTACACCAGATAGGATGGGGTAGAGTTTTGTATGGGCTTCATTATATTTTACCAGGTATCTCCTTTCTGTAAGGTATGATTGAAGCAGTTTAAAGTAAGGGTAAGGTAAATTTTTCTTTAATTTGTACAGAAGTCCTGTATGCCACACCTTGTCAAAAGCTTGAGAGGCGTCTAAAAAGGCTGCAGTACAGTATTGCTTGTTCTCGAGACTACTTCTTATTGTTGTGTATAGTCTGTGAACTTGTTCGATTGTACCATGTTGGTTACGAAAACCAAATTGATGGTCAGGTATGAGACACTTTTCGTCCAATATTGGTTTGATTTTTCGTAGCAGAAGTTTTTCAAAGACCTTAGAGATGACTGGGAGTAGACTAATCGGTTTGTTTGAACATTGTTGATTTTATTATAAGGTTATGAGATGTGGGATGCTATGGATGTACCCGATATACTATCCTAAAATATCTCCAGTATTCACCGTACGATGACTGGCAGGTGGTCACTTACGTACAGGGTAGAAATCTGAACGAAGTTAAGAGTAGCTTTCGGATACTTTTTATTTTATTCCATTGATAACCCATTGTGTGTACGATTTTACGCAAATTATCTATATTTAGATATCTATATTAAGCTTTATTAAGATACAACTATCTTAATTAAGCTAGCCTAACTAATTAAATTCAATAATTGAAAACTTGCCACTGATTCTACCAGTATCAAAATAAATAAATGATGTTTTACTCTGAGAAGTTATATTATGAATGGTAGTCACTTGCAAGCCGAACGACAAAGCCGAACGAACTAAAATTTGCCGGACAGTTCAAGGATCTAGATATCCACGGCTTATGAATTCTATTATTTTAAGCATTTGTTCAACTATACTATATTGTAAAAATTAGAAACTGATTTTATTTATGAATATACAGAGCCACAAGGATATTCGTGGCAAGAAAAACATACAAAATAACGTCTTTTTTACTGGCGATATAGAATTGAAATGTAATGAAATACCAACTGTGTAATTTTTCCTATATTAATACTTTTTACATATCTATTAATTGTACTCTCAGTACTTTACATATCAAGTGCTGATCTTTCGGCGTTCTGGAAGAATTTAACATTCATCTTCATCTACAGCTATATTTTTCTGTATATGTACATTTTTGCCGTACATTTTTTTCTTTGAGAAGTGTTTTTATTTCCAGAATAATGATACATTGGTGAGCATTTTTAGAATTTATAACGAAAGTCAAAACATTTTCATAATATTCTATTAAAACATATGTGTTTGTCTAATTCTAAACATCGTTGTGTTATTTTTGGACAGCTTTAATGGAAACGCCCAAATATTAATTAATACAATAATTCGAGAAAATGAGTATTACATATTAAAATCTAACACATACTGAAGTAATTACATGCTTATTTGCAAATAATTTAGTTGGATTATAATATTCAACACAAAGCTTTTGTCTGTAAACAAACTAAACATATTTGTTCATTAATTAAATTATTTATAAATGATTAGTTATATTTAGCTATAAATAAAATAAAATAGTATACTTAATCCATCTACAAAGGTGCAATTTGGCCTGTATGTTCATCCTAAAAAACACGGGGAGCGCTTTTAAGGCATTGTTAAAGTTTGACATCTCTATTTTTACTACTACTACTAAGGATTTCCACAGTTTTCACTGTCTTTCTTCACTCAACCGTTTTCTCCAATTTTCCCTGTCATTCCAGTCTCCATCTCGCAGGGTTCTTTTCTCCATAGCCTCGTCGATTTCGTCTCTGAATGACCTTCGGGGTCTTCCTCTCTTTCTTCTTCCGATCGGGCTCCATTCTGTAATTTTGTTTATCCAGCGTCCTCTGTCCGCTCTTCTGACGTGGCCGTACCAGGATAGTCTCTTCTCCTCTATATAGTCGATTATGTCTGATTGCACTCCCATTCTCCGCTTAATCTCTGCGTTTTCAATTCTGTCTCTTTTTGTAAGTCTACAGCTTCTCCTCAGGAACTCCATTTCTACTGCTCTTATTCTACCTCTATTTCTCTTGTTTATTGTCCAGTTTTCGGACCCATATGTCAGGATACTTCTTGTCAGGGTATTATATATTCTCTTTTTTGTCTTTATCGTAATGTTCTTATCCTACAGCACTGAATTTAGTTGTCTTATACAGTTTCTTGTTTGTCTTAGTCTGTTGTTTATATCTTCTTCTGTTGTTCCCTGGTTCGATATTATGGTTCCTAAATACTTGAATTTATCTGTTCCATTTACTTTTCTTCCCTCGTCTATCTCTAGATTTCTCATATCCTTGTTTTCTGTTGTTAGGTATTCGGTTTTCTCTAAGTTTATTTCCATTCCGTTGTTTTTATATTCTTCTTCTAGTTTTCTGAGCATAAAGCTAAGATCTTCTTCATCTTGTGCGATGACTACTTGATCGTCGGCAAAACGTAAGGTGTATAGGTATTCGTCTCTTACTGGTATGCCCATTCCTTCACACTTTCTCCTCCATGGTTTGAGTGTCTTTTCCAAGAATATTTTAAACAGAGTAAGGGACGTAGCACAGCCTTGTAGAAGTCCTTTTGTCGTCTTAAATGGATTGTAGGCTTTATTTCCACATTTAATAGCTACTTTGTTTTCTTTGTAGAGTGCCTTAGCTGCTTTTATTAGTGTTTGTCGGATTCCGAGATCATTCATTGCTTCCCATAATTTGACTCTAGGTATTGAGTCGTATGCTTTCTTTAGATCAACAAACGCCAGATGGACCGGTCTACCTTTTGCCATTTTCTTCTCTATCAGTTGTTTTAATGTGTACGTATGATCTAGGCATGATTTTCCTACTGTGAACCCTGCTTGGTCTTCTCCAATTTTTCCTATTATTTCAGTTTCCAGTTTTTCCTTGATAATTTTCCCGTAAAGTCTACCGACGATATTATACTAATTCCTCTGTAGTTTTCACATTTTTTCCTGTTTCCTTCAGGAAACATCTCTATTTTTATAACCCGTTATTCTCACACCAGCCGTTTCATCTATTTAGGATCCATCTTTATATTAACTACAGGTGAGTTAATTACTTAAAGTGATGGTTGAATGCTTGACTATAAAAACTTTAATCAAATAAAAGGCAGATATATTGAACACAGATTTTTATTAACTCCTTTTTAAGTAAGCGAAAGTACTTTCCCAAGTACTTTCGCTCCTAGAGCATCTTCAGGGGCATTTCGTCAAAATTAGGCTATCCAATAATTTGGTGAATGTTATAAATATTAAATAATACATTTACACAACACGAGACAAAGGACAAACAGTTTAATTTTTTTTTATAAATTAAAGAAGCTGAAGAATTTAAAGAAGAAGAAGAACCCACCACAGTGGGTGACGGCAGGAGAGACAATGGCAGCAGGAGCCTAATATCTGCCTTTTATTTGATTAAAGTTAATTACTTGTTTGGATTCTGCTCCAAAAATGCTCCTCAAAAACCGTTTCAAAATTCTAATCAAAGTCAAGGTTCTTTGGAATATTGTTTTTTGGTTGATTCAAAGCTTCCAGTAGAAGTTAAGCAGGGTTCTTAAGTGACCGATTAAACACGTAAACAGGTTTAATTTTTGGTAAAGAATACACCAGTTTATGGACTCATTCACCACGTAATATCGCAATTCATTTAATAAAGGCATTACAACCGGATATGCGAATCATTGCATTATGTACAACTTACAATTGCCATTCGTAAAATAAAGTTCTCAGTAATTTTAAAAGTAACTAGCTTTATTTTTGTTCTTAATGTTAACATCATTTTAAAACTTACACTATTTTTTTTAATAATCGTTGCTTTTGTCCAAACACTTTTGCAGATTGCGCTCTAACTTTTCTATCCCCATGTTATAGAATTCTACTGCCAATCCTTTGAGGAATCAAGTAATATCTTCCTTGACTTCATCGGTACTGAACTGAAAGCCACCCAAGTCCCAAGTGTTCCTTTAATTTTGAGAATGTCAATCACTTGGTGCTTGGTCCGGACTTTAAGGGGTGGGACACAACTGTCCAACCAAAATCTCTCAGCAATTGTTCAGTTTGATTCGAGGTAAAAAATCGATTGCAGGAGACCCTTCCTGTTTCAAAAGACGGTTGTAATGACTTTCCCGGCAGACTTCGTTTTTTACATGTCCTACAGCTTTCCTCGGCGAAGTTAAGTGACGCCATTCACGTCATTGCTGTTTGGTTTCGGAGGTAAAGTGAAACACCCATGTTTCGTCACCTGTAACAATAGAATCCAAAAAATCTTTCTTGTTGTCTTTACATTGTTGCAGAAACTGCTGGGCACACTCTTCGCGTTGCTGTTTGTGATTTTCTGTGAGCAGTCTCGGTACACACCGCACATACTTGTGATAGCCTAATTTTTCAGTTAATACGCAGAGCAAGGTCGTTAATGGTAAACCTCTGATCTTCAAGTAATATTTTTGAACTTTTTTTCAGCTTTTTTAACAAGTTCAAAACAATATGTACATAAAACGGTTATTTTGTCGTGGATCTTCAGTAAATAACGTGGATTTGTTAATCAATTACGTTAAAACGATTTATAGTAGTATAAATATATGTAGTTAAAGATGAGACTAATGGATAATATTGTTTTATAATGACGATAATTTTTCGACTGTTCTAACAACCATTCAAATTTCGTCATTTTGTGTCATGTGGAACAATTTCACCCAATTATGTCAACATTAGACTGATAATTGCATTCAGTGCAATTTTCAATCCCTATGACAACACGATCGAGTTTGACAATTTCATCCAAATAAATTTCAAAATGTCTAATTTCAAATATCTAATGTTAACTTAAATTTTAATAATTGTACTTTCACTAACTGTACTTTTAATAAATAAATGTTTCGTTATGTTGAGTTATGATTTTTTTTTTTCGAAAAATTATCCGCCGAATATCCCTCGGACATTGATGAATGCCTCATAATTTCATGACAAATTTCTCAAGCTCGTTGCTTGGTAACAGCACTCAGCCTTCGGCTTCGTGCTGTTACCAAGGAACGAGCTTTCGATTGTCATGAAAATATCTCTTTTTGTGTGTGTGTGTGTGTTTTGGCTTGGACAATTGTCATTCAGCCAGTCTCAATCAAGATAAGTTTATTAATGTAGTGTGTAGTGTGTGTGTGTAGAGTAATTGTCTTGATACTTAGCAAAGTCGACGTCATTGTCTTTGCTAAGAGACGCTAATTGTATCCGAACGTCTGCGGTCCCTCCGGTGATGTGAAATTATCTCGTCTGTTATTAATGTCCTAGGGATATTACTACTGATAATAAATTTGATACGATAAAGTAATTGCCAAAAGGAACAGATCCTTTTTTATTTTACTCTTATGCTGTAATGCTATCTATATACATATTGGATAGACATACTTTCACGAACTTAACCTATTAGCGTATAATGATTAAATTAATATATCATTATATATTATATATATTAAATTACCAAAACTCGATTTACCTTGTTCTAAAACGAAGCATTTACAAAATATTCATATCTCAAATGTATTATTACACCATTTTTATCACAGATCTACTTTCTAACAAACCACTTTTTGTTTTCTGATTCACTTACGAAATAGTAAGAGGTAAATATTTCAGAATTCCTTAAGTTACTGTGCTGATAAGTGTCTTTTGAATATTTTAAATTGTAACTAGACTATTAGTTTATGTAGAAACAGGTAATCTTAGGTTTGGCGCTTATGTGATATATCAGAAAAAATATCAAGTAGTTCATATTTAACATCAGTAGGTTATTTCATTCATTTGTTTTTGTCATTAAATGTGATTTACGCAAGCTTTTAGCTATTTTATATGCGAGTACAAGTAAATAAATAAATGATATAATGGAATAATGTCGTAAATAAAATTTCGCATTTAAAGTAATACGTCATTTATATATTTATATGCTATTTGTTATAATCTCCGTATATATTTTTTAATATTTTGTATATTACTATTATTCCTTGACCTAATACTTCATTGTATAGCTTTAATTTCCACTTAATTATCAAGCCTTTTCGTAGAAAGCACTGAACAAACTCGTTCCTCACCAAGTTTTTCTTTATGTGTGATATGAGCTACGAAGGTTGGTTATGATCATGTAAATTATAATCTTCAAGGATGTTGCTCATACAAATAATGGAATATCTGTGTACACAACCAATTCTCTTAGAGCCTCAACCAAAACATTTTTCTCCTACCAAAGTTACTCTTCCTCCAAATATTTTCTTGTATAATTAGTTGTATCCTAGATATTTAGATATAAATATCTAAGCATCACATTATCTAGCTACGGAAAGCTCGAAACCGAAGTGGTAGATCAAGTGAATAAAGCAAATAGGGCCGCAGGCTGCCCAAAATGAAACAATA
The DNA here is from genome assembly GCA_918026665.1 of Diabrotica balteata. NCBI lineage: Eukaryota > Metazoa > Arthropoda > Insecta > Coleoptera > Chrysomelidae > Diabrotica > Diabrotica balteata. The sequence continues at coordinate 128,449,625 of OU898279.1, forward strand.
TGGAGAACTAAAAATATAGGGAAAGAAACGAAAGGCAGAATTTACAAAACAATCATCAGACCAATAATGACATATGCGGCAGAAACAAAACCTGACACAGAGAGGATAAAAAGGATGTTAGAAATAGCAGAGATGAAAACACTTATAAAAATTGATGGTAAAAGACTATGGGACACAGCTAGAAGTACAGATATATGACGTAGATGCACAGTGAAGAACATCAAGAACTAGGTAAGAAATAGAAGAGTAGAATGGAATGATCATATAAGCCAAATGACAACAAATACAGTAGTAAAGACGGCAAGAGACCGTTCCCTAATAGAAAGACGATTAGTAGGAAGACCACGAAAACGATAGAACCTCAACGTAAAACAGACAGAGTCATGTCTATATAAAAAGAATTAGTTATCCAAATTTTAAATATGTAAATTTATGATAAGTAGTTTTCTCAATATTTGCTATTTGCTTGTGGCGGAGACGATCCTGCAAGTGGCAACAGTGGTTTCAATTGATTTTCGCTTGTTAATTAACTTCAAATATTTGGGTAATTACAAGTTAGAAAATTCAACACAGTTCAAAAATTAGTGTGTAAAAGATAGTGCATGCAGGTGATAGTAGTCAATTAAAGAAATAAAACAAACACGATTAAACTATTTTAACAAGTTTTACTAAATTAATAATGGACTACCTAAGCTCTGATATCACAATGGACGGGGTTTTTAAAAACCTTTCCAAACATTTCTAATTTGTGTGTATTGGTCCCATAAGAAGTTAGAAATATTGGTTATGAACATTTATTCTGTGCGATTGGTATTATTTGTTGTTCGTGAATTTGTCAGGTAAGAATATTGATTAAGATATTTACTACGAATGTTTATATTTTAAGGTTATGTTATGGTTTGATTCAAAGTTTAATTATTTTTTACTATATTTTAAGACTTAATATATTATATTGTTGTTGTTTTTATCGGGATTATTTCAAAATTAATCAATAAATTATTGAATTTATTTACGAAGTTAAAAAATATTTAATCTTTTTTAAGTGCTAGTGATTTCATCCCATAAAAGACTAAATATATTTGTTTTCTTGTAGTTTAAATAAATAGTTATTGCTTGTTGTATTGTCATTACTGAAAAATTTAGTAATACTGAATATCTTCAACACATGTTTACTAGACATTATATGCCCAGATCTAAAAAATAAACTCAAAAACTATTACAACATTCAAAAACATTTTTTTAAACACTCATTATGGCGATTTAATAGAAAGGTTTTCGTAGAATGTTATATTACAACTTAAACTACGAGAAAACAAATATCTTTAGTATTTAACAAGATAAAATCACTGGCAAATGAATAAAACAAACGTTAAAATATTTTTCAACTTTGTAAATAAATTCAATGATTTATTGATTTATTTTGAAATAACCTTAATAAAAAAAAAACAACAAAATTCCTTGAAATACAGTAAAAAAATAATTAAAGTTTTAATCATACAATAACATAACCTTAAAATATGAACATTCATAGTAAATATCTTAATACTTTAATATTCTTACCTCACATATTCACGAACAATATCAATCACACAGAATGCATGTCCATAACCAAAAGTCCTTATTTGTTCTTCAAATAATTAAAAAGACCAATATTTCCAAGTTATTATGGGGAAAATATACACAAATAAGAAATGTTTGGAAAGGTTTTTAAAAGCCCCGTCCATTTTGATGTCAGAGCTTAGATCCATTCTGTGAAAGCTGTCAAAACCAGTTCCGAATGCCGAAGTCTGAAGTCCGAGGTGTTGAAAACAGCTAAGTATTCCTACACGTATTTTGATAGAGAAGAACTTAATTAGTGCCGACAAAAAATCAAATATTAAAATAAAAGCCACAAAATTTGATCACAAAAATTCAGATACGGCCTTAAAATAAATTAGATTAAAACTAAATTAGAATTAAATTAAAAAAGTAAATAAATAATAATTTTTATCGTAATGTAAATGTTTAATGAAAATAGGAAAAATTAATTAACAAAGAAACAGAAAGCGAAGTAGATCCAGTTACCAACAGAAACGAAATGCAAGAGAAGAGACCAGGAAGAATATTTTGGAAGAAGTAAAATGACAGATCGAACACCTTCTAAAAGTGACACGAAGAAAATGCAAGAGAAAGAGAAGTCATGAAAAATAATAACACAAATGAAGAAATGCTGGATCAAATAAAACAAATAACGAAAGAACAAATTGAAAGTAATAAACAACTAAAAGAGATAAAGGAAGAAAACAGAACATTGAAATACGACGTGAAATAATGAAAAGACAGAACATAATAACTGAGGAAAACAAGTAAAAAAATGTTTAGCTTTCGGGTTTAAAAATAGGTACAAATGATGATAAAAAACTAGAAGAAAGCATGGAAACATTCATATCACAAAACCTGCAATCGTAAATAAAACTGAGGAACACAGTTAAAATAGGAGAAACAGTCTACGTCTTGAAAACAAAAATTTTACGGATAAAATTGACATATTAAATAATAAAAGTAAGTTAAAGCACCATACAGGTCGCGTCTACATAAATAATGATTTGACATCAAAAGAAAAAGAAATACAGAGAAATTGTTAGAATAGCAAAAGAAAAAAAAAGATAAAAAACAGACAAATATAAGCTATAAGAAGATCCCTTATAAGAATATGGAAGAAGAGAAAGAACAATTAAAAAAACTCCAGAGTAAAATTGTCAAAAAAACTATTAAAAGAAAAACAACTAAAGAAGAATGATACCCAAACGCCAAGGTACAGAAATATGATTATGGAAAGTTTTGGTCATAAGGACATTCATGAAATATTATGGACTCCCCTGACGAAAAATATAAAATCAGATAGATCATGTCTTAATAGAAAGTATACATGTTAAGGCAATAGTCGATTACAGGAGTTACAGTGGGACATATACCAACAGTAACCATACACTAGTAATAGCAAAATTAAAACAAGAATAACCAATAATTCCAAAACCTGTTTTTAAATTAAAGAAGAGAAAGATTAAATAGCCAACTAGAGCGCCTTCAAAAGGAGCAGGTAGTAAACAGACTAGAGGAAGAAATAAATAAACGACTAGAGAATCCAGCCAAGCAGAAAATAGAAGAAGAATCTCATTTATACAGACAGCCTTGAAATAAAAAAGGGCAAAGAAACGAAGAACATAACCAAAATATGATCAAAAATTATGCGACTAGAAGAAAAGGTGTTAAAAGAATTTACAGAATAAAGAGAAGGGAACAGCTAGAAAAGCATATGAAAAGCATAGAAAAAGTCCACATAAACAAAGAGGTAAAAAAATTAGTCCAAAAAGTTAAGAAATTCAGAGAAACTAAAATAATTAATACAAAGCATTGCAGAAACAAAGAAAGTTTACTTCTATGAGAAACGACAGAAACATTGAACAGATGGGTGAAATACTTCGAAGATCTGTTGAATACAGACTAAAAAGAGGAACTAGAGGGAAATGAGAATTGACAAAAAGATGAAGAATGGAGATTTTTAAGGAATGCCGTAAAAGACTGAAAAAATATTTCGCTTGACATTAGTAGTTTGGCAAAAGGAAGAAATGCTGTAACAATGGAATAGCAGTCCCTTTTTTTCGATCTGTAAATAAATCGATAAAACGGAGTACGAAAACTATAGTTATAATAATTGTAAAAATTATTAGGAAAAGATTAATGAAAGTTTTTAATAAAGTGATTGGAGAAGACCAGAGAGGGTTTAGACAACGAAGAACAACAACTAATCAAATAAGTACAATAAAATTAATTTCAAATAATAGCTGCGCACAAATTTTAGGACTACATATATGTATTTATCGATTTTAAATAGGCATAATCATCATCCTGTAGCCTTCTGCGTCCAAAGTTGAACATAGGCCTCCCTTAATTTCTTCCAGTTCTGTTGGCCTTGAGCTCCCTGCAACTAATTCTTAGTGATTCTTTTGACGTTGTCGGTTCATCGTGTAGGTGGTCTACCTCTGCTTCTTCTGTCAGATCGTGGTCTGCACACAGCAACTTTTTGGATCCACCTCCCCTTATTCATTCTGGCCTTTTGGCCCGCCCAGTTCCTTTTCAGCCATTCTATATGCTCTATGACATTTGTAACAATTGTCCTTCTTCTTATTTGTTCGTTTCTTAATCTGTCTCTTAGAGTCAGTCCACCTAGCAAGAGTTCGATTCGTCTTTAGGCGACTCTGAGTTTGGTTGCTATAGCTTGTTCTTTAAAGTGTTGCTGAAACACTTTAAATAAAGTGTTTCGGCGCCCTAAGTCACAACTGGGAGGGCATATTGGTCTTTTTCAAATAATTTGGCATGTTGCTCTTGAAAATGGCTGATAGAGCTTTATATGCAGCCCATGCTAAAGTCATTCCTTTTTGCAGCTCATCAGTTTGGTTGTCCCAAGCAATTTGAATGTCATGACCTAAGTATTTGTATTTATGAACAAATCCTATTTCGTTGCAGTTGACTTCTGCATTTTTGCTTGATACCAGATTTCGCCTGCATTACCGGCGGCATCTAAGTAAGCATAGTTGAAATCTCTTCGAAGGTATCTGTTATCAGAACAATGTTATCCGTAAATCGTAGAAGGGAGAGCATTTCGCGTCGACATTGGTTCCTTTAGCATTCCATTACCATTTTTTGGCTGTTTCAGAACTGTCTAATAGGCATACTACTCCATAAACCAATGGATGCTATGTGAGGCCATGAGAACATTAGAAATACAGTCTTCTTCTTAAAGTGTCTTCTCCTTAATGGAGGATGATTACCACAAATGCAAAATCTCTTATTAACTGTTCAAAATTTAACTCTGTCGATTATCGGATATTTCTTGGCTAGTGAGAATAATACTTAGGAACATCAGAAATAGGTTAACAATCTGAGAAAGCTTTTCACAGTGCTCACAGTGAATAGAGATTTAACCCAATGGGATCCGCTATCCACAATTTTATACAACCTATTATTAAAACAAATCATAAGAAGATAAAATAAATATGAACAAAAACAGGACTATTTTCAATAGCAAGGAACAGTGCATAGCGTATGCATATGACGTGATAGCCAAAATGAAAGAACATCTAGAAAAAGTTTTCCAGAAATTTAAGTAGAAGCGAAATAATACGGACTAGCACTAAATCAAACAAAAACGCAATATATTGAAATGACAGATGACGTAATAAATGCTAGCAAATATCAAAATAAAAGGTGCAGAGGCTGTCTATAGTTTCAATTAAGTGTCAGAATGTAAACACTTAGAAGTAACCATAACTGAAACAATATTGAAAAGAAAATGTGTCAAGATCATCTAACCTGCTATTCTTTGAGACAGTTATCACACCCACGGTGATCTATACCAGCGAAACATGGATTATGAACCAGCAGGAAGAAAAGAAAGTATAGATCTGGGAAATAAAGGTGCTTAGAAACATCTTCGGAGGAATAAAGACGGCAGAGAATATGTGGAGAAGACGAACAAATTAAAAAAATAATGAGGATATATAAAAAAACCAATAATTACAGCAAAAATGCGAACCCGGAGAAATAGATGGCTTAGTCATCACTAGAAATGCCAGCAACCTAAATGTTAAAACAATACTGAATAAGGGAGAAATATGAAAACTAGAAGAGAATGTCCAAAGAAGACATAGTTGGAAGCAGTAAAGTAAGACTTGTTAGAAATAGGCGTAAATAGAAACACAATTTACTATTTTTGCTGGGAATAAGTCATAATTTTACTTTAAAATAGTTTTATTTTGCCATTTCGATTTCCACTTAATCCATGAAAAGTACAATCGAAAGGAGAAGTTCAAGGCTGTGGTATGCACAGAGTATCTTTTGTGACTGGTAGTTAATATGGTAATGATCGCCAATATAATAGTTCAAGTCCAACAATTTTCACAGTAGTCTAAAAGAGGATTAATAAATTATCCAAAGAGAATTAATAAATTGTGGAAATTCATATCTCGATGTAATAATAAATCTTAAGAAGGACGACCACGAAAAACAAAAGAAAATTTCATAATCAGATAAAACTCAGCTTTTATCAAAGAAATGTTCAATTGTTTAAAAAAGATTGGTTTACTATAAATAATATTAACATTGTGCCAATCAAATAAGATTGCAAAGTGTGCAGAAGAAGAAATATAAAGGAAGGAAATTCTTGACGTAAAAAATCACTTTTTTTTAAATTCCGCACAGAACTAAAATTTACAAAACATTTCTTTTAAAACCTTTTAAAATTCACAATTCGTCACACCCATTTGTCGCTGGCAAGGGGTTGATACTGTTTTGTTCACTGAAGCAAAGAGATACACCAACTTTTCCATTTTAGAGATCTATAACTAAGAAATATCGAGAAAACAACAAATAAAAAATGGTATCACCTCCATCTACATTTTATTGGAAATATCAACGTTTTTATGGTTTTTCCGTCAGAGTGAGCAATAAAAAATTTCATTTAAAATATAGTTAGTTGTAAAAGATGGATTGAGAAATAGGCGTGTTCTGTCATAAATTGTTTGATTCTAAATAAAAAAAATATTTTCCAGATTAAATCAAATCTATGGATACTAGCAAAATATAGTAATGAACATTTATAATATAAGAATCTAAATATCTTAAATAAGTAAGACAATGGACTTGTAGAGAGGGGCTAAATATAAATCGCCACAAATCCATCATAGTCGCCCTATATGCAGACGGAAATTGAGCAGACGGAGGTATTGGGCCCTCTAAAGTTGTAGGGACAAGACATTTAGCCAAAGGGAGAGCTAAAGTATTCTTACACTAGACTTGAAACTTACCTGGAATCGCCATTAAAAAAAAATGATAGTGATTAAACCTTCAATCGCCTATGCAGCGACGATGTGGTGGACTAAGACACTTTAAACGGCTGGAAAAGCCAAACTCCGCAAAGTGCAATTATGAGACTTACGTGTATGAGGATAACTGGTGCCATGGGTACTAGCAGCAGCTATGGAGGCTCTACTAGGCCTACCTTTCTTGGTAATTTTTAAAATAAGATACCAGATCTTCTTCTTCTTTAAGTACCGTGTCCGTATTCAGACGTTAGCCATCACCATGTTTACAATTTCCTAAATCCGTTTTCTATCGGCTATTGCGTGAAATAATTCTTCTACTGTGGTACCACACCATTGTCTAATAGTACGTAGCCATGAAAGTTTCTTTTTACCAATCTATGTCTTTCCTTCCACTTTTCCTTGTATTATAAGGCGAAGTAAATGGTATTTTTGGGTCCTCTAATTATATGGCCGAAGTATTCTGTTTTTATTCTCTTCATGTTCATGAATAAGCGGTCTGAATTTATCATTTTAAGAATATTTTCATTGGAAGTGTGCGAAACTCATGATATTTTTAGGATCCAACGATAGCACCACAATTCTAATGCTTCTAATTTGTTAAGAATTGTGGTTTTTAATGTCCATGTCTCACAACTATATAATAGAACAAACCATACATAATTACATAAAACTGGTTTTCAGGTCATAAAAGCCTTGTGATCGTCAATCCTGGTTTTTATCTCTTCATCAGAATCACAATTTATATTTAACCAGCTGCCGAGGTATTTAAACTGGTTTACGCGTTCTATCTGCTCTCCATTAAGCGAAAGTAAACCCTGATCTATATTAATATTTCCAACCGACATCCACTTTGTCTTTGAAATATAATTTTAAGGTCTCTGCGATAACTTGTTTCACTGATTTACCAATGTTTGGAGATCTTGTAAATTTTCTACAAAAACGGCTGTATCATCATCTTATCTGATGTTGTTGATTACTTCTTCGTCTATTCTGATTCGCTGTTGTCGGAACTCCCTAAATTACTAGTTCGTAAAAGTATTTTAAATGTGTGGCTCATCACACTGATTAGTCTAAAATCACTGCATTTGATGGGCCTGCTTTTCTTTAGTAATGTTATAAACCAATCATCTGGTATTATTCCTTATCTTCGTTCTCTTGTAAATTTTGTTAGGTAATTAAGAAGGTAATAAAGAAGGTAGTTAAGTAGGTAATGTTTTCCTCGTTCAATAGTTTAAGTAGCCCAACAGGGATCTGATCCGATCCAGTTGCTTTATTATTTTTGACTTTCTGTATTGCTTTTCTGACTTCTAATTTCAGCATATTGGGACCATGTTTGTATATTTTGCTTTTTATGAGTTTGCTAATTTCGCGGTATTTATTAATATTTCTATTCTTATGTTTCTGTCAAACTTGCATCAGGTCTAGGATTTCCCGTTTCATCCACTTATTTTTTGCCAATAGTTGAGGTGGTTTCAAAGACTCTCTTACTTCTTTTAAAATCGAGTTTTTTATGACGTACCAATATTCGTTCATGGTTCTGTTTTCATATGGTATATTGGATATTTTATGTATTTTTCTATTTATCTGCTGTAGTATATGTGCACATGTTTGGAGGTTTTCAAGAAGTTTTTGAGAATTTTATTAGTATTTTCGAGCAGAGTAGATTATAATTTGAGTTTATATCAGCGCCAGGGTTTTGCATCTTTAATATAGTTTCGAGATCGGTGGTTTATTAAGATGTAATATATTTGACTCCGTAGTTTTCTACCTTGTTGACCATCTTGAGGGGATTTCCACGTGAAACCAGATCGCATGATTTCTTACGCATGATACAATTTTAAGAATTTATATAGGGTGTCTGTTCCAGACAGGAAAGTATGGACAAACAATAAGTACCATAATCAACAAGGTAAGATCTGCTATACAGATAGACCCAAAATTACAGAAGTTGTGGATGCAGGAATATACTCCAATAATCCAAGAACTAGCGAAAGCTTTGCCTTGGGGTGGAATTCACTGTTTTTTAAGCAGAGATTTGTGCCCAAGGAAATATTTAGAGAGCTCTAGAAAAAAAGAAGATTCATATATTGGATCTGAAGACTCTGGCCTATCAGAAAGTGATGTCTAGGTTGGTGTGGGACTGCATTAAGGAACTAAATAAACTGGGAGACCAAAATTTGGATAAGGCTTGTCTGATTACCAGGACATCGAAGGCAACGAAAAAGCAGATCAACTTGTAAAAAGAGGATCGAATGAATTAATCGAACCGCCTATAACTCTGGTGGTACCAAAGGCTACAGTTCGTAGGGCTGTAGAGGACTAGATCAGAGTCATGAACAATATTGTGAGTCCTAAAACAAACACAGAAAAATTTTCATTAATGGACCTTGTAGAAAAAGAATAGAAGAGGAACTGCTTAATATGGGCAGGAAAACTGAGAACAGTAACGGAAATGTCAACCGAGTAAGCAGAGAAAGAGAATTTCTGAATAAAATAGGTATTTACAATGGAGACCTTAACTGCAGACTCCGACAAGGAACTAGAAACTGTAAAACATGTATTATGCGATTGTTAGGCGCTGGACCCTAAAAGACAAAAACTGTATGGGTAATTCAGAAGAGATCCTGGAACATTTAGGACACATCAAGCGAAAGACCTACACCAACTACTACAGGGTACAAAAATTCTAGAACGAATGTAGGAAAAAACAATAGGCATCAAACACAATAAGCTCCAGTTTCGGTGATAACGGAGATCTTTTGGATTAAACGGACCCCTAAAAAAATATCTTAAATAACGCTATTACCATTAAAGAAATAATAACACCAACTGAAGTAGAGACAGTTCTAATGACAATATGGAAGAGCTTCTGGTTTCCCCATTTATTTTTTTAAGTATATAGAGGAGTCACTTTTGTGTTTAATTGCTTTTTGACAGGCGGAGAACTACCACCCGAATGAAAAATAGCCTTTATATGAAACATCCTAAAAAAGATGACCGAAAAAACTGCTGCAACCATAAAGGTTTAAGTGTAACAAACTCTATTTCTAGACTTTACGGCAAGGTTATGAAAGAATAAATAGAGAACCAAGTTACGGATGAGGGAAATTAAAGTGGATTCCATGCAGAAAGGTCTTGTACTGCCAACCGTTTTGCATAAAAGAGATTTTACAAAGTCTTTTAACGATAGTCTTTTAACTTAGCCCTTTGCTGACCATCAAGTCTAATTAGCTGAGGATGAGGATAATGTAAGATAAAGGATCAAAAACACGGATGAGGAATATAAGGCTGGGGGTTTGAGGATAAATATGGAAAATTCCGAATGTCTAGTTGTCGGAAAAAAAGACAGAAATAATCAAGTGCTAGAGCACTATAAAGTAAGTAAGTTTGAGTCATACAAGTAACTAGGAGTTACAATTACTAACGAGGGCTCTAGTGAGATTGAAATTAAGAAACGAATTAGACAAGATAAGCAGATGACAAAACAACTAAATTGCATGCTGTGGAACTACAAATTATATATGTTCTTCATTCTCTTTAAGTTCTATCTTCTATCGAAGGTTGGAAATCATCATGGCTATGCGGACTCTGTTGACTGCCGCTCTAAAAAGTTCTGCACTACTGCATTTATATATATTTTCAAAAACCCCTGATTCTAAAAGTGGTGTAGGGCGATGAGTATACCACACAGTGGTGTACCCACAAATTATGGTGAAGCTGAGGTCTGGCAAATGACAGAATGTATAAAAAAGAAGCTACTGTTAATGGAAAAGGGGTTTTGAAGACGTTGTTGTAGAGTCATACTTTACGATCAAATAAGAAATGACAAAATACGGAAAAGAATAGCTATTAAGATGACACGATTGAAGCCAAAATTTAAGATAGTACGAATATGTAAGTCATATTATTGGTGACAGTTGGCCAAATAAAATGATGGAGTGAAGACTTGTGCAGATAAAAAGAAAAGAACACTCAAAAAAAACTTGACTGAAAGGCATCAGATAAGCCATGGTCGAAAGGCATCTACAGAATGACGACTGGCTTTTATTTCATTAGAGCAGTGGCTTGCTTTTGCTGAATGTTCCAATCGTTTGCACATTTCGATAGCCCGTAGGAAATACATTACTTTATTAAATCGTTTTCGTACCTATCCGTCAACGCAGATGGCATCTCTGTGCATGAACCACTGAAAGTGATAAGTATTTTCGAGGCATTAGTTGATTCTTTTGGGTTTGAATTTGAATAAGCTCAAACGACTGACGAGATAGAGATAGCAAAATATCCTGCTAAATATTTGCGTCTGATATAGATTCAGACGCAAAAAATTTGACTAATTTCTGCTACAACGCTATAATATTTGACTTTTATTTCGCTAGAGCACTATTTTACTATTTAAGAAAATAAAGAATAACCTAGAAAACTATGAAGCTGTAACCTGTTATATACATTATGTAATCTATTTCACTCAACTATCAGAAGCAACTTGAAGATAACTGTAAAAAGAAGACTCAATAGACACCAAAGAATATAGACGAAATATAGAAAGATAGAAAAAAATAAAATGAAATTACACTATAACTAGTGATAGAGTAGAAAGCAAACAAAATACGTATTGATTTTCTCGGTAAATCTAAACACAAACTTCAATGAATGCACGGCTTATACTTTGTTTGCATGAGTTTGATTATTTGTTGTCCTGTCTTTCAGTCTTCAGTATTACACAGAGTGTCATCATTATTATCTTTGGCTCGATAATCCTCTGTGGATCCTGGCCTCTGGCAACGTGTTCCCATATTCTGATCTCTAGTATCCCTAAGTCGGTCTCATCTTCATGTAACCACCTAATTCGCGGTCGGCCTATACTTCTTATAGGTGTTCCTGTTAGCTTTTTAGCAATCATGTTGTCAGGCATTCATATTATGTATCCGGCCCATTTAAGTCTCGAGGATCTGTCTTATTGAATAAATTTGGTTAATTGTTAAGATTTTTCTGGAGTAAATCCGGCCTGGTATTTTCTAACTATGCCGACTAAACTTGTAACCTTTCGTATAGAATATTTTGCTAGTATTTTGTAAGCTGTTGTTAACAGGGTTATACCTCTGTAATTGTTACACTAGAGCTGATCGCCTTTTTTACATAACGGGCATATCACGCCTTGAGACCATTCACAGGACATGTTCTCATTTTAAGAGACAAGAAGTAAAAGTTTATTTAGTGCTTGTAGCAGAGCGTCGCCACTATTCCCGTAGAGCTCACTACAAATTTGATCAATTCCTGGTGCTTTATTATTTTAAGCTTTTTAATAGCTGGTAGTAGCTCTTAAGTGGTAGTTGGTCTTTCGTTTGGGTTGAAAATATTCCAATCATTTCGATCTGCTACGATATTTAATATAATGGCCGTTAAATTTTGCATCCAAAAATTCAACCCATCGGTTCAAGATTGAGGCCGTATCACTTGGGATATTTCCTTTTCCATCCTTAGAGCTACCTATTATTTGCTTACTCTTTACTCATTCTGGTTACATTTCTGTATTACTTTGGAGTCTCCTTTTGATTTCTTATCCATATTATGGCTAATATAGGCCATAATATTTTTTCTTCCCTTCTTAGGGTCCGGTATTCCTCCTTTGCTCTTCTTGTGCATCTAGCTCGATTTGTCTTTAGATATGCACAGCCTGTAGTGTCCAATAAACCGCTCGATATATCAACCATACCATGTATGAAGTATTACCCTATTTCTATATGGTATTTCTCTCCATTCTTCATTTAGTCCACCTAGAGCCATTTATTCTCGACACGTTGGGGCCCACTTCCACCTCACATGTGTTTAATCACTTTTACACTTTGTTTATAAATAAAAAGTCGTGAAAAATTGTATAAGCAATAAATTTATAAAACATGAAAGCTTCATTTTACTAAGAATTCACATAATATCCCTATTATTGTTGAACATTTTTAAATTCTTAAAACAAAATTCTCATCAGATGGCGAAACTCCCAAAACAGAAAATACTCAAAAATTAATTAATTTAATATTGATCTGTTTGTATGCTTGAATAAACAATTAAATTTTCATTAACAAGAACCGCTCAACGGTAATCACTTTTCAAAGAGGTTTCTCTAAATTATTAGGATTCAAGGATAAGAAATTTGAGGAAAATACATACAGTAGGTCATAAAATGAAATCAATTCATACGTTTATATAATAATAAATATACTTTAAAAATCTAAAAGATTTCTGAAAATCTTTGTATATTTTCTAGTTTAAAACAAAATCAAAAGTTGGAATTTTTTAGAATTTCTTCTTCTTTCTTTATTGTTGCCTCTATCGAATATTGTCACTCCATGTTTTGCGCGGTGGGCAGATGCTTCCTCAGATCTCACAGTCAATGTGTCGGTTAGGCATCGTTCTTACATATTTGCTTTTTTTACTTGAAATCTTACTTTTTTTTCAGCGTCTCTACAGCTGAACAATGTAATCCCTAGGTACTTTATTTTCATTATTTGTTCAACGCTGACTCCATCGACTTCCAGTTTTCATTTTGTTGTTTCTTTACTGACTACTATTGTTCTAGTTTTCCAAGTTAAAATCGTCATATAAAATTATTTTGTTCTTTTTTTTGTATTAAATCTGTGAACTAGTCTTTAAAGGTTATCTTCATTTTGGGCTATTAATATTGCATCGTCTGAGATTCCTCCTTTATCTGGGCTTGCAACCGGCAACAGTACTGCTAAACTACTCGGTCCACCTAACAGTCATCATCATCAAATAGCCTTCTTCTTCTTATAGTGTCATGCACCTATAGTGCGTTGGCGAATTATCTTAAGGCCAGACGTCTTTTTTTTGCGATATGCAAAACTCGCCAGTGTTATTTATGCCTGTCCAGTTCTTTATATTTCGTAGCTACGACATTTGTTTGCGACCTTCTCCTCTCTTATCCTCAATCTTTCTTTGGATAATTAGTTGAGGGATTACGCATTTTTTTCCTTTCAGGATATGGCCCAGATATCCATTTTTTTAGTAATTCTCTCCCAGTATTTATCCTTCTTAAGACTACCTTGTTTCTCAGCTAGACTATATTTTCCCAATTACTAACAGATTAACGGTCGAGTCCATCACTTATATACCCTCTGCTAAACGTACACCTGCTGAAAAATTTTACATCTATTTCGATTTTGAGCTTTTTGGATCCAATTCGTGGTTTCGCTTTATATCGTGTGTCTAGGCGATGGTCGTCAGTCCTCTGTTTTGATATGCCTCTTGTCTTGATGGTCATTTCAGAATCTTTCTGGTCCATCTAACATTCCTCAATCCGGCAACGTATCCTAACAAAGCCCATTTAACCATCGCTATTATTTCTGCATTGATCTTTCCATGTCTTGTGTAAGTTTTATTTTATTTATTGTTCCTTTTGTCAGAGTTAGTGTTTCTTCACCATATGTAAAGACTTGTAAAACACATTGGTTAAAAATCTTTCTTTTTAAACAAATTGGAATTTTGGAATTTTAGACTTAAAAAAGCGAATCTCATGCCCTAGATATTTGGAAGCTATTACTTGGTAGATGCTATGGCTTTCAAGATGAATTTTATTGCTGAGTACAATGTTGGTCATAAATTTTGTCTTTAAGGTGTTAATTTTAAAAATAATAATTGTTTTTGATGCTTATAGAGCGTTTTCAGCATTTTGTAGCTTTATCAACTCTATCAGATATTATAACGATACCATCGGCAAGTCTTAGGTGGTTCAGATCCTCTCCATTTATATTAATTCTCATATATCTCGTATCATTTGCTTGAACATATATTCGAGTAGAGCTGTAAACATTTTCAGGGAGATAGTATCACTTTGTCTTTATTCCACGTTTCATTGAGAACTTTTTGGTATTTTCGTGAAGTCGGACACAAGCTGTACCAGTTTCGTAGAGAATCTTCATCAAGGTACTATATCGGTAGTCAATGTCGCAGTCAATAAATAATCGAAGCATTTTATGATGATCTGTAGTATGGAATGCCTTTTAATAGTCTACGAATATCAGAAAGATAGTCTGGTTGTATTTTATGCACTTTTCCATTAGCGTTTTAATAAGTTGTAGATGATCATTTGTTCCGTATCTGACGCGGAAACCAGGCTGGTTGCAAGGTCAATAATTATCCAGATTGTTAACAAGCCATTTTGTTATTATCTTTATGAATAGTTTGTATGTATGGGAGAGCAAACCAATAGGTCTATAGTTCTTTAGATATCAAATGTGACCTTTTTTGTCAATTATGGTTATTATTGCAATGTGCCATTGGGAGGAAGAACACAAAAACAAAAAAGCTGCAGGTATTAATGAATTCAGAGGAACTTCTCGGGGAATATCAAAGTGGCTTTAGGCCTGGTCAATCAACAACAGATTAGATCTTTGTGCTAAGGCAAATACTGGAAAAAACCAATGAATTCAATATCGATACATACCATCTTTTTGTAGACTTCAAATTTGCCTATGATAGTGTCCTAAGAAATAAATTGTATGGAGCCATGAGTGAATTCCACATCCCCGATAAACTGATAAGATTGGTTAAGGCTACAATGCGTAATGTTATTTGCAAAGTCGAAATACAGGGCGAACAATCACAGGCGTTCGGAATGCATGTTGGGCTGCGACAGGGAGACGCGCTGGCGTGTCTCCTTTTCAAAATAGCACTGGAAAAGGCAATCAGAAATGCCCGAATAGACAACAGAGGAAATATTTTTAATAAATCATAGATATCAAAAATAAGCGGATAACGGTTGGCAATGGATAGGACTGCCTGGCGTAATAGACTTGGGAAGGTCGAGGCTCTTTCATAGGGCTGTAGCACCATTGATGATGATGATTAATGAATTACCCAATGAATTGTTAAAATATGATGGACACCCTTATTTAATAATATTATCAGACAATATAATACCCAAAGAGTGAAGGACAAGCTAATAAATTCTCTATTACAAAAAATATAATTCTCTATTACACAGTAGATGCAATATTTATAGCCCACAATGAAGATAGCCTTTAAAGACTATTTCGCATCTTTAATACAAGAGCAAAATAATTTAAAATCACGATATCAACTCAGAAAACTAGAAAAATAGTAAAGAACCAATAAATATAAACTGCAAGTTGGTAGAGTTAGTATTGAAGAAGTTATTAAAGTACCTAGGGATTACATTGTTTAGCTATGAAGACGTTAAAAAAGTAAGAGATCAAATACAAAGATCAAATGGATTAGAATGCCTTAATAACACTATATGGCATAAGTTTTGGATCTATAGGGCCATTATAAGACCAATAATGAGGTATGCATCAGAAACAAGACCCTACAAAGCCAAAACACGGATGGAAATAGCAGAAATGAAAATAGTCAGAAGAATTACAGGAATAACGCTGTAAGATCAAATAAGGAATAACGAGATCTGAACAAAATGTGATGTGTAGGGTGTAAACAAGTAAACACTAAATAAAAAAGAATGAAACAATCATATCAGTAAAATGTCGGCCACAAAAGTCATTAAAATAGCAAAAATATTAAACATTAAATAGCACAAATTACCAAGCGATAGGAGAAATATCGGCCGACCTCACAAGAGATGAAGTGACAATCTTCTATAGAGGCAATCACCCGCCAATGAACAAGAAAAATTGCTTTTATAGAAAAAAGAATAATATTTAGAATACACTGCTGTAAAAATCAGATAATTATTAAACCTTTTCCGGGACATCATTCTAGCTAAAAAAAAAATAATAAAAAAATGTTTAAGTAAAGCTACAAATCAATAGGTTCCATTTAGTAATAAAAAGCTCCCATTTATCTTACATGATGGGTAGATAGAAAAAAGTAAGCTAATAAATAATATAAATCATTTATAAACAGTTAGATATGTATTGTTGGGAAAATAGAATAGATAATTCAATTTGAATACAATCAATAAAACGACTTACTCTTAAAAAAATATTGCGTGACTAGCAAAAGCGGCCTGTTGTACACATGCATGGGTAAAGTGGGCAACGTGAGAAGTAAAAAATATCAAGTATCTTTAAGAATAAAAAAGGACTGAAAATAATACTCGGAACAACACAATCATATCGAGAGAAAAATAAAGACATGTTTTTGGCACTTTTATATCATGCTGTAGCATGATATGAGATAAATAATAATTGCTAAAAATTTACAAAATAGAAGTAATAAGTATACTTATTACTTAAGTGGAAGTGACCTGTAAACGAAAGATTCGTGAATTCGTAAGTACATAGGATTTATTATTATTATCTATTTGAATAATACTGTCTCTTCTTAAACCAGAAAAATCCCGAACATCCTCAGAATCATATTGACCAATATCTTAAACCAATATTATACGTAAAGTGAGAAAATGATTAATAAAAGAGAGATGAAAATGAAAGATGAGAAATGAGATGGCATTTAGGAAATGCAATAAAACATCGTGGCAAAAAATGTTCAAATAAAACATCTATCCTAGCAAATGATAACAAAGTTATAAGCGACCGAAATGAAATTACAGAGCTATTCGCCAGAGAATTTTGAGTCAAATTCAAGTTAAAATAACTAAATATTCGCAGCAATTTAAGATTAAAAAACAAATCGCAGAAAAACCAAAGTTAAAGTACTGCTCTTACGAGTATAACATACTGAATGTACCGATTACAATGCAATATCTTAGGGATGCCCTAATGTCAACTAAAAATTCCGCTCCAGGTCCAGACGGTATACCATTATTTTTTTGTTAAACCTACCAGGAAGTGGAATGCCTGGGTTGTTAAAATTATACAATTTTATTTGGACAAATCAGGTCTTCCCTTATGTATGGTCAGACAATATTATAATTCCTGTGCTCAAACTTAACAAAGACAGAGCAGACATAGACTCGTATCACCCCATGTCAGCCAATAATGTATCATGCAGAGTTCTAGAAAAAATTTTAAATAAAAGATTATTGTGATACTTTGAACAAGAAACACATTGAATTCCTCAACAAAGTGAATTCCATCAAAATAGACAACCTACTAGATTTAGAGTCAGATATACACGAATGTTTTGCAACTTATTTAGAGACCATAGAAGTACTATTCGATATCACCAAGACGTACGACACGGTTTAATACTATATGAAAATTGCACAAATTAGAAATCAGGGGTAATATCCTAAGATTCATAGAAATCATTCCTTAGTCAAGAGCTTTTTCTGTTGGCGTCAATAATTCCATTTCAACAATAAAACTTCAGAAAAACGGAACACCTTAAGTGTCAGTTATAAGCCCAACTCTCTGTTTTGTGACTATCAAAGATATACTGGATCACTGCTCCTCATTAGTTAAGGGAAGACTATATGCAAAGGGCAAAAGCACTCCACTTTCACACTAAAGGTGCATTTAGAACCACACCAGTAAAGAATCTCCAATGCTTTACAGAAGAATCACCTCTTACGCTACGAAGGAGCCTCTCATCATAACATTCAGTCGCCAGTAACAATTTCCACCCAGTGTTTCGAAATACATTTACGGACCATTACGTAGAAACTTATAAAAAAATAAACTCGATTCAACATTCTATAAAAAAATCCAAAGAAACTTAAAAGATCTGCAACTCCTAATTCCTGACCTCTTTTCTTCAAATATAAAAACTTCTCTCCTCCTGCCCACTGGTTAATTATGATTACCTAAATCAATATGACACGACTTCAATATTACAAATTAGAGACATCTCCCAATGTATTCCGACAGTCATTTTTTAAGGAACTCAAGAATTGCGGGGAACGTTTTTGCATTTGGACAGATGCCTCCAAATCTGCAAATGACGTAGAAGCAGAATTTGTCGCTTCACATTCCTCTTCCCGATTTAAATTTATGTTAACCACCACATTTATGTTATATACACAGCAAAATTATATACAACACTGCATATAATTTTGCTGTGTATATCAAAAGCACAAACCATTCTTCGTCCGTCATTATCACAAATTCTCTAAACTTCTTAACAACAATTGGTCAACTATATACTAAAAACCCTATAGTCTTACTTGTCAAGAAAGAACTTGCATCCTTACCAGATCTGGTTCCGAAGTCGAATTTATATGGGTTTCATCTCACATTGGAATACAAGGTAATGAAAAAGCAGACCTACACGTAAGAGAAGGTACCAAAAATGATCATGCATTAATAGTGTCAAAGACTATATGTAGTGATATATAACAGTTTGTCAAAAAAAGTGATCTGTGCGTAGCAAAAAAAGTGGGACTTAATCGGAATCTAAATAAAAAGAAATTAAATCGACAGTGGAACCGTGGTGCCTAGTAAACCTAAAAGGGCTCACCAAGTCAAAATTTCATATGTGAATATTGTCAAGTTAACATTACTGTTGCACACCTCCTAACAGAATGTGGAAAGTATAGAGTAAACAGACAAAATAACGATATTTCTACACCTATGTCTACAGTCTTGAATAAAGTACGTACACTCAAAGGGGCACTAAGCTCAATGCACATTAACACTCATTGTTATCAAAACAAATTAATATCTTCCAAACAAGAAATTAGTAGTATTATGTCAGATGTATAATGCAAACTTTATTGCCGCATTTTTAGATTTCAAAAATCAATGAAATGACAGAAATATTTATAGAAGATACCGATAATTATATTTATCAAAAAATTGCCGCGCACAGGAAAATTAATTCTCCTTAATGTTTTCCATCACATATTTCTTAATAAAAATTTCCTTTAATCTGGTCTGAATCAACAATAATTCCAATTTTAAAACCTTACAAATCAAAAACTGACCCTCTTTCCTATAGATCAATTTCTCTTTCAAATAACATCCAAACTACTTGAACAAATTTTAAATAGCAGAATTTTATTAAGCCCTATCCAAAGCGGTTTCAGAAAAGGCAGATCAACTCATGATGCCTTAGTAGCTATTAACAATAATATATGTTAGTCCTTTACAAATAACCAGAAAGTAATTGCCATAGTTTTTGAAATAAATAAAGCATTTGATACTGCATGGAGATACAGTATTTTACAATCCATGTGTAACTGGGCTATCCAGGGAATTTTTCTTGTCTTTGTAAAATATTTCATGAATAAGAGCGTGTTCCAAGTACTGTATTGCACTATGTATTTTATTGTACTGAGTATTGCAAGTTTGTATGCAGATGACTTAGTTGTATATACTAGTAGCTGTAATATTACACTAGCCTCAAAAATTCTGCAATCATTTCTGCATAAATTGAAGACTGGTCCCAAAAAAATGGTTTTACGTTCTCAATTGATAAATCTCGTTTCATAATATTCAGTAAAAGACAAACTAATCGCAAAACAATACTTACTCTAAATGGTATCAACCTAAAACAAGTAGAGAGCATTTACCTTCTTGGTCTGCGACTAGTTAACATAGGCAGAACATATTAAAAAGCTAGTCGCTTTCTGTCAAACTAAAATAAATCTTAAAATGCTATCAAACCGATCTTGGGAAGCGGTGCTATACCTATATAAATCATTAATCAGAAGTATTCTGGATTATGGTGCAATACGCTATTCAACTGCAAGTAATAATATTCTTAAAAAACTATACATTATACAAAGTACATGTTTAAGACTTGTTTTGGGTGCTTACCGAACTAGTTCTGTTTCAAGTTTTCAGGTTATCCTTGATGAACAATATCAGGCTAGCAATACGAAGATAATTCATTTCTTTAAATTATACTGCGAGAATGTCTTTCAATCCTTATAACATAAACTACTTACTTCTTTACAATACACATCCACCTTGACATTGCCATTAAAAATTAAAATATCCACCTTTTAAAAAACGTTTAAAGAGATAGTATTTGACCTGGAGCAGCTGACACATTCTTATCCTACACAACGAACTACGTCCATGGACTACTAATTCTCCCATTATTGACATATCCCCCACGGCCTCTCCAAAGAGTACCACAAATCAAATAATGATTAACATGTAGTGAACATGTGAACATGTAGGGGCATTTATACTAGGAAATATTGAATATGCAATTCGTATCCCTCAATTCTGTAGCATTTTTACGGGAGAAGCAATTGTCATTTTAAAGACATTAGACGTATGTAAGAGTCATGCAAGCTCAAACTTTATTTTCATTACTGACTCTTTATCTGTTCTTCAGAGCTTAGGGCAAATATATTTAGCACATGCTAACCTACAACAAATACAATTGGCACTTTACTACCCACAAAACAGACATGCAACAGACATCAGTAAAACCAGCTAATAATCTTTAATGGTTGAAGCGGCAATTCTAAATAAAAAAAACAATATTTCTAGTAATTTAAAAACAGTATTAGGGGAACATTTAAATACCAAAAACTTGGTAAGCTTTCTTAAAGATACATCTTTATATAATTTAATAATAAATATAATTTAGTAATGTCGCTAATGACCGAAGTGGTTAAAGCGACTGTTGCTTGTAAATAAAAAAAAAGGATATTTCATTTTTTGCATTATTTTCCATTATTGTGTTCTTTTAAAGATATAGTATGCTTAGACTATAGAGTAAGCTATATTTTCTGCTGCCGTTACTGCCTTCCCTATTTTTTTATGTTATCCCTATTGAAGATAGGTCTCTTCTTTTTCAATTTTAATTTATCTGTACTCTACGTCATTTGAGAATAATAAATATTGATTATAAATAAAAATGACTATGACTTTATTATAATATGGCTCGATAATATTTATATATGCACCGCACAAAAATTAATCTGTGTATAGTTTGTTATGCACAAATAAATAAAATTTTAATAAATACACATCGAAAATTGTACTGAAAAATAATTTGTTCACATTTAATGACAAAAAATGATCTTTCAGTAAACAAACCGCTTATGTTCACATTTTATTAACATTATATTTATTTCATACTAATCATAGATATACATTTTTCATTTTTTTGTGAAAATACTTCCTGAACCATCCTCTTATTTGTTGATATTTATTTTTTAATAGGTATTTAGATTCAGAACTGCAGCGCAAAACTCATTAATGGCGATTTTTGTAGAAATTGAAGTAATGTGCCAAATATTTTGGACCTTATTTAATATTGGTCTAGAATTTCATTCAGTTTAATTTTTATTATATTTTTAAAGGTAGAAAAAGGTATTACAATTTTTAAAGTTTATATCAGAGAGGAGTGAAATAATAAATCTGATAAATTATTTATTTGCCTTATTTTTATTTATTAGTAAACACTTTTTGTTGGATCTTCCTCGTATTAAAATAAATAAACATGCGGTGTTTTACTTTTTATATTTTAGACATATTCAAATTTGGCTTCTCAACTACCAAAGGTGTGTCAGAATTGCATTTTTCGATGAAACATGATGTCATATCTAACCTATATTCATCCATTCTGATCCACCAGTTAAAAATCTTTAACCAATAGCATAGATTCCTTTTTCCTTTAGTTCTAGTAGAAAAACTATGATATTGTTTCTCTTTTCAAACAATAAAGCTCCAGATAATAATTATTTTTAACTTGAAAGTTTTTTGTAGAATAATTGGCCATATGCACGGTCCACAAGATATTAAGAATTCAACAAAAATTTCCATAGCCACTCAATTTTGTTTTACATGCACTCTTGAGACCTAGGTAGTCTGGGTATGTGTATTCTCTTTTAATGCTAATAAGTACAGATTCAACTCATTACATAATTAAAAAGTATTTGGTCGTCACAAGGTCGTCACTTCGAGGATTCTGAAAATCCACGAAGCTGTATTCTCTTAATACAGCTTCGTTACGCTCAGTCATTTGGAGTCATATTTATGTTTCTTCGAATTTATTTTAACAGAGTGTCGTCCATGTTCTTGCTCGATTTAATTATAAATATCAATCTTTTAGGCATATTCATTTTTCTTCGCTCTTATATTTCCAGAATTTCCACATCTTTTCTCGATATAATAATAATGAATGTTTTACAACACCATCAATGGAACTGAGAAAATACCTTCAGATGGGCTGAAACCAATTTTCTTTACTTAACAAAAAGATGCATCTAAATGTGATACCAATACGATAAAAGCTTGATGTCTGATGTATTAAAAACATTCTTTAAAGTCATACACACTCGTTTATACAAGAAGTGCGAGCAGTGCTTGGACGACATCCAATTCGGTTTCATAAACAAAGTATGAACTCCTGAGGATCTATTCTCATTCAATATACTTTCACTAGGAGTCTGTAAGATTAATGTAGAAATATATGCCTATTTCTTAAAGCTTTTTATTGCTTTCAATGCAAGAAACTAGCAGAAATACTCAGAGCAACGGTTATAGATGAGGGTGACTTACAGATGATCACATAACTGTATTGTCATCGGATAGTTCAACTGAGGGTGAAAAGCAACATATCGGAGAAGATAATCCTAACAAAAGGTGGACGACAATGGTGTTATCCAGTTGTCTTTAATCTGTATTTGCGCAGGAATCATAATCAACGGCAATACAATTATTTGTATAAGAAATGCCGATAACTCGTCATTCTTGTTAGTAGCCTGCCGGAACTACAGAAACTTATAGACAGCATTGTAAATGGTAGCGAGCTTTATGACCTATATGTGATCATCGACAAAACGAAACTTATGGTTTTCTCCAAACTACAAACACAAGCTGTCCTCTGAATACATGACAAAATTCTTGAACAGATGTCATCATCCATCAAATACCTGAAGGCACTAATGAATAGTAGTTGCGATTTGATAAAAGAGGTCTTATCAAGGAATTAGTCCTATAAAAGTCCGACCAAGGAACAAACTAGAAAATCATTTTTCAGAATAAAAATATCAGGCGGGATCTAGACGTGATATTTTTAATCAACAATTATTTTTGACAGCTGTGAAAGCTGTACTCTTAACCGCTTACTATAAAAACGCATTGAAACTTCTAAAATAAACGTTTATACGTATTTCCCGAACCAAAAGAAAAACAAACACCGAAGTTCTTAACAGAACAACAAGGAACTGATGACAACGATTTCAAGAGTGTAAACTAATGTACGCGGGGCATATTACGCGAGAAAACAGAAACGAAATACTTGATATGCTTGATTATTAAAGAAAATATTCAGGGAAAAAGATAAAATAAATATAAATATAATAAAGACAAAATTCAACGCAGTAAGAATTATAAAAAGCTAGTAGCCAATTTCAAACAAATTTTTTACTTTTAGTGCCGATAGAACCCTTGAAACCAGGTTTCAGGTCTGGTTATAAAGTACCGAAAATTGCAAAGAAAAAGGATAAATATCTTGTTCGTCAATAACAAAAACTAAAAAGAAATTGAAAAGAAGCCAATGTATTGTAATATATAGTGAAGTGATGAAAGAAGTCAGATATAGTAAAGGAAGAGATTTGTTAATTCACAGAATATGAAAATAATTATAAAAAACAAGCCTTCGTTGACTTACGAGGGCATTATGGTAGTAGAGTTAAAACTGGAAGAGGTAATACAGCCACAATACTCTTATATGTGCCAAAAGAAGCAGACATAACGAATAAAAATCCGATTTACATAAATAAGTACGATAAATATGATCATTAATAGAAGACAATGACAGCATTGCCAATAATCCATTCCCAAAAGCGGTGATCCACATTAAAGAGTTTCTGAAAAAAAGTGGCAAAGGATATGTAATTTTTAATAAACTCAAAATAATGAAGGGTTTATTTAGGAAATGAGATACATGAGATATTTCCAAAGATTACAGGCAAAAAAACTACACAAGCATGTAAGTCAAATATGTAACATCGAGACTCACGGGATCGCTTCAAAACTAATAAAGAGAACGACATCTATGGAAGACAGATGGTTGCATACAAAGTAGTAAAAACGGTTAGTACACAAGAATGTGAAAAAATCTAGATACATGCCATTGAAGAAAAAGACTGAGTATACATTATGCATAGCAACGCTTTAGCAACCATTGGTAAACATTCACTCCATGGAAACACCAATGAAAATGAAAAATTACTAATTAACTTTGTTAGTTGAAAAAACATTATCATAAGCTTGACCTTTTTCTACACCGTGATATACACAAAGCGACATGGATTATGCCTAGTAGAACAACCGCCAAATAAAATGATCATGCCTTGATAGATAAAACAGCCGCAACAAGTATACGAGATGTGAAGAGCGGAAGAAGAGCTTTTTGTTGATCTGACCATCTCCTAGTACAGATAAAATATAGATGCAGAACTCATAAAAACAGGAGAGACCAACAGGAATACAACAGGAGAGACAACAAGGTATCAAATAGGAATAACAGAAACACTGCAAATACAGGCAGTCTAGGTACCGAAGAACTGAAGTATGAAGACAGAAAATATGGAAAAAAAGAAACAGAGAAATAACAGCAATTTACGAAGATACAAGATAAAGGACCGATAAAATATGCCAAACAGAGAAAGAAAAATACGAAAACGGTAATATACAAAAAAGAAAAGAACATCTTCCGAGTAACGATATAAGAGAAGCGTAGAAATATCTACGCAATATATAAGAAGGATGCAAATCTATGCATAAATTAAGAACAAGGGCAAGGGCACATAACGACTGATCCAAAAGATATAAAATCAGTCTGGAATACTTATTTCCAGACTCTTTTAGGGGCGCAAGTCAAATCTACAATCTACAACTGACTATATACGTGTGTTTCAGCCCAGTAAAACTCATTTCTAAGCAAATCGTGGGAATACGATACTGCCGTCCACAATATATTCAGATTTCAAACAGACCTACGACTCAATTAATAGACACACATTATATCAAATATTGCATAGCTTTAATATCCCCCAAAAACACATTCGACCAGTAAAAACAACAATAGTCTAGACGGGATCTGTTTTGGATTGGACATTTTCCATAGGAAGCTATTTTTTGCTGGAATCCCTTCAGGATGTGCCGAATATCAATAATCACGATATTTTATTTAACAAAATCTGAAAACAATTGAAAATTTCTCTTTTTTTGCTCCTATTTTCGTTTATAATTCGGAAAATATTGATCCTAGAGAAAAAATTATAACAAGTTAAAAGTTACGTAATTCAATTTTACACAATATTTCGTTAGCTAGTAATTGAAAATTTAATGTTTATTGTTGGAAAAATAGCAATAATTGGAAAAAAAAGTACAAAAAGATTTTTACAAAAAAAAAAAAAAAAAATCGTTCGCCTTTGTTTTAACAATTCAAATATTTATTAACAATTTATAAATACATATTTGTTTACTAAAAGTAACAATATATAATAACAGTAATAATAACAATAAATAATAATTTAAATTGTTAAAACAAAGGCGAACGATTTTTTTTTTGTAAAAATCAAACTTTTTAAAATAATTAATTTCTACAGTTTTATTATAATAATGACATTATTTGATTTGAGAATATATTTTGATTCGAAAATGATATGTTTAAAGCTCGTAAAGTTATTCAATTTGTTTATAAGCCTAAAAAATGTTTAAAAATTTTTAAAAATTTCTGGGCTCTCCTAGTGAACCGATTTGAATTTTACAAAGAGCGTTTGGAAGTTTGAGCCTTCCTTTATATATAAAAAAATTGCAACTATCTGAGGGCCTTATTTAGGGCCTACTATAAATTTGAAAATTTGCATTTTTTTTCCAGTAGGTTGGATTGCAAAATTATTATGCAAAACCTATACGACCGATCTTAAAAAAATTTAGCACACGTTTTAAACATATTAAAAAGTTTTTCTAGGCGGAATATGGAGCTTGTAAGTCAAGTGTAAAAAGTCGAAAACATTTAAAGGATTAACTTAATTTTTTTGTACTTTTTTTTTCCAATTATTGCTATTTTTTCAACAATAAACATTAAATTTTCAATTTCTAGCTAACGACATATTGTGTAAAATTGAATAATGAAACTTTTAACTTCGTATAATTTTTTCTATAGGATCAATATTTTCCGAATTATAAACGAAAATAGGAGCAAAAAATGAGAAATTTTCAATTGTTTTCAGATTTTGTTAAATAAAAAATTTAGCACAGGTTTTGCGACTGGCGCATATCGTGATTATCGATATTGGGGCCATCCTGAAGGGATTCCAGCAAAAAAAAATAGCTTCCTATGGAAAATGTCCATTATGGTCTGAATTTTTACAGATCCCGCCTAGTCTACAATTGACTCGTCAACAGCCAGTGTCACAATACAAATTAAGCTCGGTTAGAACGTTTCAATAGTCAATCGATTAAAGCAAGGAGATGGGCTGGCACCGACAGTACTCAAACTGGCAATCGAATATGTGATAAGATAGTTGAATATTGGAAGAGCTAATCTTCTAACAAATAAATCAATACAGATTACTAATGTAACAAGATTATAAATGTTTTTCAGAATGGAAGAGGCGGCAGAAATATATTCAAAATTAGAAAGAGGGGCGAAAGAGACCGGACTATAAATAAATATTCCAAAGACAAAAAAAACACACATGCCAGATCTAGGGGCTATAGACGCATAGTTGAATAAGGGGACGATATTGAAACTGTAGAAAGTCTGACATATTCAGGAGATGTATTAAGCAGGTGTGTGACAGAACAACAAGAAATTCAAAGAAGAATAGTAAAGGGAAACAGATTTATTTTTATTATTTCAAAACTTATTTTTCACTCGCCCATGTGTTTCGCTCCAAAACCACACACTGGAAATTGAAAAGCAGGGTCTACAAAACTATTATCAGACTAATAGTATGTTATGGATGCGAGATATGGGTGATGACAGATAACACACAAAGAAGGTTGAAAGTCTTTTAAAGAAAAGTCCTAAGGGAAATATTTGGACATATCAACTAAAACGGAGTATGAAAATTCAGGTACAACCATGACCTATACCAACTGTTCAAAAAGATACTGATCTCAAAATTCGTTACAGTCCATAAAATATTTGGCAACAAATATCAACAGCCAGTGTAACCCAAAAAACAGATCCTATCAGTAATCTAACAAGCAAGGAAAACACTCATGAACATGAGAATATGTTTTACAAGATCAGACCTTAGTCTAGAGCTCAGAATTCGAATAAGTACGTTTTCTCTATTTTGCTGTATGGCTGTAAAAGTTGGACAATGAACTCTAAAACAGAGAAAAACAATAGATGCCTTTATAATGTACCTATACATGCAGATGGATGCTGAGAATTTAAATTCAATTCAAAAAGAATTACTCGGCATAATCAAAGAAAGGAAAATACAATACTTGGGTCATGTGAACGGTGTGAATTACTCCAAATCATATTGAAAGGTAAAGTGCAGGGCAAAAGATCAGTAGGAAGACGCCAGAACTCGTGGCTGAAAGACCTGAGGAGATGGTTTGACCGCTCATCCACAGAAATCTTTCGTGCAGCCGTTTCCAAAGCTACAGTTGCTATTTGGATCGCCAACCTTCGAAAGAGATGGCGCAATAAGAAGAAGAAAACCAAAACAAACGCCTCAAAAGTTGGGAGGATGAAGTGGCAGTGGCACAATCACGCGCAAAATTTGCTGGACGTGAGAACCTGAAGAAGATCGGCGCGGAAACTACAAGGCTGTTTAAAGAAGGTCAATGCTCGATTTGGGCTGTATTGCCTTCTAGAGAGAGAACGTACATATAATTGATGTAACTGATGCAAAAGAATTAGCTGAAGTTTTTCAGTCAATAAGAAATAGAAAAGCAAGTGATTTAAATAGCTTAAACAAGTAGCTTGGAAAACAACAGAGTTGTCCAAAAAGTTCTAGTTGCATTCACGAAACGAGTTTCTAGTGGGGCATTCGAAGCTGCAAAATCGGCCTTTTCTAATCTATTCTTATCTTCGTCGCAAATTTTGTACAAGATTTAATCTATTTATTGCCTTTGTTTAATTTGGTCTTACAGATTTATGATTTCTTCCAATATTTGTTCAGGATTTTCCTTTATTTTCATATGACTGCATAGCAATTTTTTTACAATTACTTCTTTTTTAGTGTTTTCTATTAGCTTTTTTTTATTCCTTCTTGTAAGATTGGGAATATAAGCATGAAATGGAAGTTATCATGATATGTATTTTCCTGAACTACTTGGCTAATTTCAAAAATGCTTAGTTTTACAATGATTTCCTAAGCCTATAATTTTTATTAGAATTAAATTTAATATGTGATGGATTCGACCGTTATTTGATAGAAGTTTATTAAAACACTGAAAACTTTTGTTTTTAACACTTTCACAAATTTTATTATAATTAAATATCACTACAGCTGTTTCTACAGTTCGGAGTCCCTTTCTTAAGTGAGCTATTTTTGTTATGCGTCTTAACACCTTATAGTCTTTAATTAAAGAAACTGAGGAGAGGCAAACAGCTGCCGAAACAGCTGCAGTGATAGTAAATTATAATAAAAGTTGTGAAAGTGTTGAAAACAAAAGTTTTTAGTGTTTCATGTTTAATTAAATTTAAATATAGTTTTAGTTTAATGTTTTTAAGCATATAATAAAAAACCATAGTTGTGATTGTATTGCGTTCAAACAAATAATATAAAAACACGTAAAACAAAACTGAACCATCTGTATTTAGCACTTATTTCAATTTATAGAAAAAACATCGTCCAATAATAGTTTTGCGCTACCTAGACCTTTAGCAATTAGTACTTAAATTTGAATGAGTTTCTAAGAGTGTTTTAGATTGTTCTGTAAATGCATTGGAAGCATGTTAGACATTTTAGCTCTTTAATTTTTCATGACCTTAGATGGGATTTACTTCTGTACCCTTTCGATCTTTCTAGTTATATACCAGTAACAATAACGATAACGAAAAATATTAAATAACGTACTCGAATAAAAATATAAAAATCATCGAAAAACGATGAATAAACAAGGATAAAAATGCCGATTTTGTACATAAAATTAGTTAATTTTTTTTATTTGCTCAATACACACTCTCAACACATACACATACCCACTTAGAAGGCTACTCAAATCTAATGTGTTAATGCCAAAACGACCTACAGACAAAACGATATATAACACCATAATCAAAAGTAAAATATTAAGATTTGACTTTTAAAACAAATTGCGGTTTTCTTAATCTTTAAACCAAATGAATACAAAGTCACTTAAAATACCAAAGTATTTATTCAAACATTAAAAAGGTAAGTTTTTAATTTAAATAAAGTTATTAGTAATTTAATTAGATTATGTGTAGAAAGACGGAAATGATTTGGAATTAAATTTAATATAAATCACGAGAGTAGAAAGCCGAAGATTTCTATTGACGAAACCAAAATCCAGATTTTTTATTTAATCTGTTCCTTCTAGGCACAGATTAAACCAAGATGCTTCTATAAGCGTGACACTATACGTGATATCAAATCTTTAACTGTCTTTATATTATATTTAATATTTTTATTGCCCACTGACTACATACAATATGTTCCCGCTGTCTGGGACAAGTATTTTTTTGCGACACTTCATAAGATATATGACAGAAAAATTTCAGTGATCAATTCTGCTTATAAATTCTGAACCTAAACTATTATTTATAATCCCACGTGTAGATATAATGTTTTATGAACTTTGAAAAATGAAAGACAAATATCGAGCACAATTTTAACGAGTTTCTGAGTTGAGTTACTTTGACCAAATGTTCATCTTGGTAGTTAGTATTCGCCTCTGGTTGCGTTGAGTAACTGAGTTACCGTTGCTAACTACCCATCTTCCTGTCTTTTATTTTCTTTTTCTTTTTCTTTTTCTTTGTTCTCCTGAAGAAGCTACATACAATTGTAGCGAAACGTCGAGATGAACCCACTTTTGGGTCACTCACAAATGACACGGTCCAAACCCGGAAGACGAATAAATTATAATTCTGACTTTGGCCGTGGAAGCCTACGATCTCATTTGACCAACCTCTACGGGGAGGTTATATTCCGCAAAACCTCAGAGTTCTCCAATCTTCGCTCTAAAGTTTCATCTCTACTTTCTTCGCTTACCTTCCTCTTTAGATGTCGTGATAATAACTTGGCTCCCAATTTTCTTGTTCTAAAACATCACATTTCCTCTTCATCTTCTTCCCGAATTCTACATCGAGCCAGCCTATCTCTACTTCGTGAACGGATTCAACATATTCGAAAAACCCTTAATTTTCAATCCCAAAAACTTTTTAAGCTGCATCTTGAACTCTCCAGTATTCTTAGTGTCGATGATTGGTCACTTTTAGACCGCATTTCCTATCATCAAGCCCATAAAATCCTTCTTCTAAGCAACGAAACTCACAAAAATAAATTCCAATCCCTTGTATCTAAGAAAAAATCACATTCCACCACTTCTACTTCTCATTCACCTCTTACTAACACCGTCGTTAATCTTTCTTCTCACCAATTAATAAGTGCAGAAAGCAGTCTTCTACCTAAAGGTCTTAATTTTGCTATCACTCCGTCCAGAATTCCTACCGAAGAAATAGTTTCAAATGTGGAAGCGGCACTCCGCACAATTCCCAAAATTCCAGCCGACCGTATCCGCTTTGACGTCGCTAAATGTCTTGATACAGCCAAAATCCCTACTTCCGATATATCTCGTGAGGAATTCATAGCTCTCAAAAATCTCCGTTCTCTTTCTGAGTTAATAATCCTTCCTGCAGACAAAGGTAATGCCACAGTCATCCTGGATACTCCTTTCTACATAGAGAAAATAAACGACTTACTTAGGGATACATCCTGTTATAATACAATTTCTCGAGACCCCACTCCTAGAGTCGAACACGAAATTTTCCATGCCATCAAACAATCCGATCTTTCCGATGAAGTTAAGAAGTCCATAGTTCCGAAAAACTCCATCTGCCCCAGAATTTACGGTCTTCCCAAAATCCATAAAGACAACGTACCTCTTCGTCCCATTGTGACTACGATTAACTCTCCTACCTACAAACTCGCAAAGTACTTGTCGAATCAGTTTAAGACCTATACTGGTCGTACCTCTTCTTATGTCCGAAATTCCACACATTTCATCACCTTAATCTCCTCCCTCACGGTCGATCCCCAAGACATTCTCGTCAGTTTCGATGTATCATCCCTATTTACCAATATCCCCATACATGACTCTCTAGTTGTTCTGCGAGATCACTTGACCAATGATAACAAGTCTTTGGTTTTGGCAGATCTTGCGGAAAAATGCCTCCTTTCAACATATTTTTCTTTTAGAGGCAATTTCTACAAACAAATATCTGGAACACCAATGGGTTCTCCCCTTTCCCCTGTCATTGCTGACATTTTCATGGAAGCCTTTGAGTCTTTAGGCTAGAATCTTACCCCTTAAAACCAAAAGTCTGGTTCCGCTACGTTGATGATACATTTATCATCTGGCCCCATGGTCAACATACCCTTTCTCCCTTCCTAGATCATCTTAACTCACAACATCCGAGTATAAAATTCACAATGTAAGTAGAAAATAATCGGTCCCTTTCCTTTCTCGATGTGTTAGTCACCTCCAAGCCCAATGGCCGATTGGGTCACTCTGTTTATAGAAAAAACACTCACACGAATCGTTACCTACATGCTTCATCACACCACCATCCTGCTCAAAAGAATTCTGTGATCAACTTCTCATCCATCGGGCCATTTCGATTTCTGAACCCGACAACCTTAGAGAAGAACTTGGCCATCTGCAAAAAACCCTTGTCGCCAACGGTTACTCCAAGTCCACAATTCAAAATATTACACACCGACATCTACATCCCCCTTTACACCCTAGGACGACAAATTCAGAATCTTCGGGTAATACTCCTGTGGCTTTTCTTCCGTATATTCGAAATGTCACTGATAGGATTGGCAAAATTCTTCGCAAAGAAGGTATCAGGACTACTTTTCGACCATCCAAGAAAATCTCACAATATCTATCCTCTCCTAAGGACCCATTACCGCCCCTATCTTCCTGTGGTGTCTATTCTATTCCTTGTTCATGTGGACATGTGTATATTGGCGAAACTGGTCGTTCCGTCAAAACTCGGATTCAAGAGCATCAAAGTTGCATTCGATCAGGTCTTTTCTCCCATTCTGCAGTTGCAGAACACTGCCAAGAAACCGGTCATTCCATATTGTTCGAAAAAACCCATATTATTTCTAAGAGCCCCTTCTTTTATTCCAGGAAAATCCGCGAATCTCTAGAGATCCGAAAAAATCCACATAACATCAATCGAGAGGAAGGATACTACTTGTCTCCCATCTGGAATCTCAGTCTAGAGCCTCCGTCCGGTCCCGCTACCACGATGCAGCCACATGATTGGCCAGCGCGCGCTTCTTGACGTTCGCGCCACGGAGTGTGCCGATACGTCCCGACACGACAGGTCACCGCGACTATAAATAGAGCGGTAGCGGAGTAATCGTCGGATTCACTCCCCGCCTCTCGACGCGTCAGTGTTCTGAGCTGTTGGACGTGAATCCCTGTCCTGGCATTTGGTTTTCACCTCTGGCTGCGTTGAGTAGTTGAGTTACTGTGACCAAATGCCCATCTTGGTAGTTAGTATTCGCCTCTGGTTGCGTTGAGCAACTGAGTTACCGTTGCTAACTACCCATCTTCCTGTCTTTTATTTTCTTTTTCTTTTTCTTTGTTCTCCTGAAGAAGCTACATACAATTGTAGCGAAACGTCGAGATGAACCCACTTTTGGGTCACTCACAAATGACACGGTCCAAACACGGAAGACGAATAAATCACAATTTTAACAATTAAATCTTGCCCAAGTACTTTCGCTTACTACAGCATCATCAGGGGCATTTCGTCAAATTTGGGCTATCCAGCAAGCGTAGAATGTGGTAAACATGAATTTTAACATAAAATTGTAGAAAACACTACACTAAAACAGGGACAAACAGTTTAAAATTAATTAAAATGGTTCTACGCTCTACATTCTTTGTCAACAATAGGATTGACATGACACCTTAGCATTTCCGTTAAATACCATTCTTTCTCAAGATTGGGTGTGGCCTTGTGAAAACGTCGTCAAAACAATAGTTTTTCTAAAAACAAGAGTCATTCAACGCGTAGTCAAATTTATAAAACATAAGGAGGGTGTTAAAGAGCCAATAATGGGAAAGTGCCAAATGCAGTAATTAGAACGAGTTACAAATTATCAAATAAGGGAAATTTATCGGTTTTAATTTATTAAAAAGTAATAATTGGATAATAAATTCTCGCAGTAAACATCATAAATATAGATTATGTCACATTTTGCTCCTGTGACACAGCAAATATTACAAATATACTGCATATTTGTATGTGCGTACTGGAATATATGTGTATTTGTATGTACATAATCTAAATAATTCACAAATATAAAATGAATATAGCATTTATACTAGCATGCGAACTATTAGTTGCCAACGTTTTAAAACACCGATGAAATATAACTATAAAAACGGATTAATTCTTTTATTATTTAATTTAATGGTAAAATAGTTACATAAATCTACGTCTAAGTTAATAATTTATTTGCCGATATATAGTTAATTAAAACCTAAAAATGGATACTCAAACTTGATCAATACCTATTTTTAAATTATTAATTATTTACTAACTCCGCCTGTGGTGACTAATGGGTGGATTGAATAGCTCAGGAGTCACCATTGCCGGTCCTAAGCCCGGGTAAAGGAGGAAGGTTGGGCAGTGGGCTAACAACCCACTCCCGGAAAAACACACTGTTATGAAACCTAAACATTTGCCTCGGAACAAGGGGAACTTTCGGAAACGACTAAAGCTACGAAACATGGACTATGCATTTGGAAGTTGGAATGTGAGGACGCTAAATAGACCAGGAGCTCAAACTGCACTTCTACAAGAACTAAAAAGATATAATCTTATGATCACTGCTCTTCAGGAGACAAGATGGCTGGGGAAAGGTGTCAGGGACACCAAAACGCACACAATTCTATATAGTGGCAAAGAACAAGGAATCAAAGAATGTGGAGTTGCATTTGTGGTAGATAATTATTTTAAGTCAAAAATCATAGACTTCCAGGCAGTGAATGAAAGGATATGCAAACTAAGAATTCGCACCCACTTCTTCAACCTTACTATGATAAACATCTACTGCCCAACAGATGAACAAGAGCAACATAGAAAGGAAAGCTTCTACCAACAGCTGGAGATAGTATGACAACGCGCCAAAAAATGACATTAAGGTTATAATGGGTGATATGAATGCCAAAATAGGCAAGGAACCACAGTTCTATGGCACAACAGGAAAACACTCACTGCACAATGAAACAAGCGAGAATGGGGAGTTTTTGATAAATTTTGCCACCAGTAAAAACATGGTTATAAGCTCCACATGCTTCCCACATAAAGACATACACAAAATGACGTGGATCTCACCAGATGGAACCACAACCAATCAAATTGACCATGTGATGATAGACAAAAGGGCAGCCAGTAGTATCTCTGATGTGAGAACACGACGAGGAGCATGCTGTGGATCAGACCATCTTTTACTGCAAACTAAATTTAGGTGCAGAGTTAACAGAGAAAGAAACGAAAGACAACAAAGAACAAACAAACTAGACCTGGAAAAACTGAAGACTCAGGAATGTAGAGAGAAGTTCGAGCAAGAAGTCACAAATGAGCTAAGGACACAAGAACTGCACTCCATAGAGAGCAAATGGAATAATATCAAAACAGCAGTGCTGACAGCAGCAGCGTCCACCGTGGGAAACAAGAAAAAGAAGAGAAGAGGAACATGGTTTGATGACGAGTGCAGGCAAGCGATAGAACAAAGAAACGAAGCGCACAAAATGTACATAACAAGAAGAACACGGGAAAGACGAACATCATTTGAAGTCGCAAGACGGAAAGCAGACAAGATATGCAGAAACAAAAAGAGAGCTTATGAAAATGGACAAATAGAAGAAATGGAACAAAATTTCAAAAAAAAACGAAATTAAGGAGCTTACGAATACCTAAAAAAGATAAAAAGTGGATATAAACCTCAAACAAGCCTATGCAAAGATGAAAGTGGGCAAATAATCAGTGACCAACAGAAAGTCACAGAAACCTGGAAGCATTATTTTCAGACCCTACTTGGAACACAAGTAGATATGGAAGATGAAATGGGTACGAACCATGTAGAAGAGAACGAAGTTGAAGTAGAAGCTCCAACCATAGAGGAAGTTCTCGAAGCTATTAAGGCCCAGAAAAACAATAAAGCCCCGGGAGTTGACGAGATTCCAGCAGAACTGTATAAGGTAGGTGGCAACCACCTATCAAGTCATATCCACGCGCTTATCAAAGAAATATGGCAAGAAGAGAAAATACCCGACGAATGGAAGAAAAGTATAGTATGCCCAATCTATAAAAAAGGAGACAAACTCCAATGCAAAAACTACCGTGGAATTTCTCTACTATGTACAGCGTATAAAGTCCTCACGTATATTATAAACCAGCGACTCCAACCACTAGCAGAAAATATTATTGGAGAATATCAGACGGGCTTCAGACGGGGAAGATCGACAATGGATCAAATATTTACAGTCAAGCAGGTCTTGAGCAAATCGTGGGAACACGACATTGATGTTCACAACGTGTTTGTAGACTTCAAACAGGCATACGATTCAGTCAAAAGGGACAGACTATACTATATATTGGCAGAATTAGCAATACCACATAAGCTAATTAGACTCATTAAAGCCACAATGGATGAAACTCAGGCATGTGTACGAATACAAAACAACCGGACAGACTTTTTCAAAATCTCGCAGGGACTAAAGCAGGGAGATGGGCTGGCACCAACATTGTTTAACCTGGCACTGGAGTATGCGGTCAGGCAAATGCAAACTGGACGAGAAAACCTACTGACCAATAAAACGGTTCAACTGGCTGCCTACGCCGATGATATTAATATTATGAGTAGAACATCAACAGGAGCACAGGAAGCATACGCAGAGTTAAAAACACAAACGAAAAGGCTAGGTCTGGAAATTAACACAGAAAAAACAAAAATAATGGTACAGACGAGAAGAAATATAATCCCACAAAACATTATACATGAAGATGACATTGAAACGGTTGGAAAGTTTACATACCTGGGAGTAGAAATATATGCCGATGGAGCAGAGGATGGAGAAATACGAAAAAGGATAACGCAGGCAAACAAAGCTTATTTTGCCCTCTCCCATATATTTCGGTCTAAAAGTGTCCACCGAAATACAAAGATGAGAATATATAAAACTTTAATTCGGCCAATAGCATGTTATGGCAGCGAAGCATGGGTCCTGAAAGAAACATCCAAAAACAAACTCGACACATTCGAAAGAAAAGTACTGAGGAGAATACTAGGACCTGTGAGGGAAAACGGAATCTTCAGAATTCGATATAACAACGAGCTCTATCAACTGTATAAGGAAACACCCCTGTCAAACTTCATTAGAATACAAAGATTGCAATGGGCCGGACATGTGATACGAATGGGAGAGGATAGGCTACCAAAACGAGCACTGAACGCCAGAATGCAGGGAAAGAGACCAGTTGGAAAGCCAAGAAAGCGCTGGGAAGACACAGTAAGCAGCGACGCACAAGCACTTTTAGGAGTCCGTGTATGGAGAAGAGCAGCCACAGACAGACAAGGGTGGAGGCAAAAAATAAAGGAGGCCAAGGCTCATTTTGGGCTGTAGTGCCGTAGAAGAAGAAGAAGAATTATTTACTTTAGAAATGCTATTTTTGTACCTTTTTGGTAACAGGATATACTCAACTTGGTTTTTAACTGGGACATCTTGTGTATCTTGTGGAGATCTCAACGTTTAAATACGTCTTAATGGTAGTTTAAACCATGTGTTTAAAATTAACATTTTTTTTCTTTCCAGTCCATGTCCCCAACATTGTCATCGCATTTTCCCTTACTTAGTTTTGCATTGAAATACCCTAGGATAAAAGTGCTTTGAACATTAGGTCAATTTTGCACAAAAGTAAAGTAACGTTCGTGTAACCTTCTGGCTAAGGTCTAGTGTTAGGGTTTTAGGTCGCGCAGGCACCCCTACCATGGCTTAACGACTACTTTCGTAGCCAGGACAGACAGCTTTACGTGCCCTTCAAATCACGGTGGCAGCTCAGTTAAATTAGAAATTGAAAATTTTGTTGGTGCCGGGATTCGAACCCAGACCTTCCAGCTTGTTAAGCCAGTAACATAGCCACTGAACTACCGCTGCCACAAGAAGAAGAGGACATTAAATATATGACAAGAAAATTAAAATAAGAGTAAGTGTCATGGGGCCTAAAGATAAATATAAATAAGGCGGAATACCTGTGTATAAACGGAGAGATTGCAGATAAGATCTCGTATAAGAAGACGAAACTATCAAAAGTTGCCATACGTATAAGGATTTATGGTCTGTAGTACATAGAGATGATACGTGTCTGCGAGATATAAAAATGAAAATAAGCCGAGGAAAGCAAGCTACAAAATCACTTCATAGGTTTATACGGAACACTTACCAAAAAAAAAAACAAAAAAATTTTTCCACAGTAGTGTTTGGAATTATTGTATAAATTGAATTTTTATATAAGCTTAAAAATATTTGTCCTATTTTCAATTAACTACATTTTTCTTAAATCTCACTTCTTATCTTTATTTTGAATAAAACATACAACCATTAAATTTTATTCTTACATCACGTGAAACTAATAAATTTTCCAATACGATAAAAGTGTAACGAGAAAATAATGGTTATAATAATACACAATTCAAAATTATGTTATTTCGTTTTAGTGTTTTAAATAAAATAATTACTTTTTAATGATCTACTATCGCATAGTAATTTTAAAAGTCGTAAATTATAAAATATCGATCAGTTTTTCATACAGCTTGTCCTCAAAAGTTGTTTTAAATAAAAAAATATGTACTTGCATTTATACGCACAATCACTTAAGAGGGTCCGACCTTATTAGTATCTCTACTACCCCCTCTTATGCTCTCCGTGGAATCTCTAGGCTCAACTGTCTGTTTTTAAGAAGAGTGACCCATGCGGCATTTCTATTGCTTTAATATGTTGTTTGGGAAAATAAAATCATACACCAAGCATACAAGATACATAAAAAAATTAATACATAAAAAATAAGCAAAAGTGAGCTTTGCACAGTAGAATAGGACTACAAATCACATATGTATACCATTCTTCAAGAGACAGCTCGCTTTAGACTAAAAAGAAACTTCACAGGCCAAATTTTAAGTCTTACTGTACATATAAAGATAGATTTAATTGAATTCTTCTGTAAATACTCGCACGACTGAAAAATGGACAACAAGAATTGTTTGGTAAAGTATCGTTGAACAAGTTGGCTACTTCACTGTAAGATCTTCTATCGCCGTAGCTAATGATTAAAACAGTAATTCTTTATTTTTCGTTTAAAACCATCTTTGTTGTAAAGCTTTTAAAAACACATTAAACAAGTATCACCTTTAGTTATTAACACAATTTATTTTACAAGTCTTTTCAATTAGTCTAAGATCCCACCGAACGATCACTACGGATAGAACGA
Organism: Diabrotica balteata; assembly: GCA_918026665.1. Taxonomy (NCBI): domain Eukaryota; kingdom Metazoa; phylum Arthropoda; class Insecta; order Coleoptera; family Chrysomelidae; genus Diabrotica; species Diabrotica balteata. Next base: position 128,489,026 of record OU898279.1, read on the forward strand.
GGTAATCAAACTCATATATACATATATATATTATATATATATATATATATATATATATATATATATATATATATATATATTAGTGGATTTTCTTGGGCTTAGGTTCATAAAAAAATTAATTTGATACTAAGACATTTTTATATATTTTTTTCGACGTTTAGGCAGGAAATCCATGCCTTTTTCAAGAAGTAATATTGACAAGCATGTAAAAATTCGGTACTAACAAGTAGACGTCACAATTAAAATAATATTAAAATCATAGGATAAACCCACTCAGTCACTACATGTAAAATGTTTTAGCAGGCACATTCCAAGTAGGAACCAAGCAAGGTTCCGAAATATTTCTCCGATTAGTACAATTAAACCTAAAGCTAAGATTAAAACTATTGTGAAGTTTGTATAGTTCTAATTTATTTGTCTTTATTCTAATTTATTGTCTATAATCTAATTTATTAAAACTCACGATAACTAATTACGAATTTATTAAAGTCTTTATTAATTCTAATTTATATTACAAATAATAATTTATGTTTCGTTACATTTAAATATCGCGGTTGCCGAGCTTCTTATGACTGCTTGCCAAATAAAAATCTTTCATTTATATACACAACTGTGTCATCTAGAGAATTCGGCGGACTTCTTGAATAGTCTCGTATTTTGGTGAAGGCGCTCGACTCGTTTTTCAACCTCGAGACGTGGATGATTCACCAAAATTAGTGTCTAGAGATTTCTGGTAAACAACTGGTAGCTAAGCTCAGGTATATTTTGACCTACAAATTACGAGAATCAATAAAAAGAATTAGTCATAAAATATTTACAGTTCTATATGCCATAACATTTAAAATCGTAACATTGCCCCCCTCTTAAAAGATGGTTCCTCCTGGAACCTTGTCGGGACTGGAACTGGAACGACATGCTGATATCGGCAACTGGACCCTCTTTTACAACTTCCAGTTGTATAGAAATGACAAGGGACGGTTTTCTCTCCGCAGCAGTAACTATGCGGATTGCAACAGACTAACACCTGGACTTCGGTGTCTTTAAAGACTTCCTCCACCATGTTTCGTATAACCCTCCAATCTAATTGGCGGCACTCCAACTTTGGCATGGCTAACTTTTGCACGTCGGACTCTAGTACGTGCTCTCTCAACTGAAGTAAGGCTTCCCATACATCTCGGTAGGTAGGTTGGTCACGGGCAGTGTCTTTTGTTACCAGGTAGAAAAGGTAACGTGATGCATCTTGAAGTTTCAAGGTTTTACCAGGAGCTGGCACTTGGCATTGAAGTTCTGCAACTCGACCAAACTTCCTTCGAAAGACGGATGCCAACCCTGGTGCATCTTTGATACTGGCCGGGATGGTAAGGGCCAGTGAGTAGTCATCGGGAAGCGCGAGTAGATCTTGCCTTTCTTCAGTGGTAACACCATGTCTTGCTTTACCGGTACCTCCATAGGCACCCATGAATTCCTCAAACGTGAGGTCAGACACCTCTTGGACTTGGTTTACTTCCACTTCTTCATCTACGTCGTGGTCACCCTCGAAAGACGCCAGCCGGTTATGGTGTACTATCATCGGCTTTCCTCTCGGAATCTTGCTTATTCGGTAAATAACATCATTGATCTTCTCCATAATGAGGTATGGACCTTCCCAAAACTGCTGCAATTTGGGAGAACAACCTTTTCGCTTTTTGGGGTTATAAAGCCAGACTTTATCGTTCTTCTTAAAACACCCCTTTTCGGCTTGCGTATCGTACCGTTTCTTCATTCGGTCACTAGCGATCTGGAGATGGGAACGGACCAACTCGTGTACATCGTCCATTCTTCTTCGTAATTCGATCACATAATCTTCACCTGCTACATCTTCTCCAGGTCGACACCCAAACTCTAGATCACAAGGTAGTCGCATCTCGCGTCCGAATAGGACTTTGGCTGGTGTCTGGCCTGTTGATTCATTAACAGCAGATCTGTAGGCCATTGTGAAGAACGGGAGATATTGGTCCCAGTCTCGCTGATGATCGGACACCATCTTTGTCAAATACTTGCCAACTGTTCTATTCATTCGTTCTACCATACCATCCGATTGCGGATGATAAGCCGTAGTCCTTGTTTTCTTCATACCTAGTCTATCACATATTCCTTGGAATAAATCGCTTTCGAAGTTCCTGCCTTGGTCACTATGGATCTCCAAAGGCACTCCAAATCGGCTGATATATTCTTGGATCAACTTATCTGCAACGGTGGCCGCCTTCTGGTCTGGAAGTGCGTAAATCTCGACCCACTTAGTGAAGTAATCCATTACTACCAACATGTACTTGCCTCCATTATCACTTTCTGGAAACGGCCCAGCAATGTCCAAAGCTATTCTTTCAAACGGGCTTCCAACGTTATATTGTCTCATAGGAGCTCTCCTTTTTCGATAAGGCCCGTTACTCGTAGCACAAATAGTACATTTCTTACACCAGTCTTTTACATCGTCGGAACTGTTCATCCAATAAAACCGTTCCCGAATTCGCTGAAGGGTCTTCTTCACACCAAAATGCCCTCCTGATGGACTGTCGTGTAACTGACGAAGTACTTCGGCTATTCTGCTCTTTGGAATCACCAACTGTCTTCTCTTCTCTGAACCGTCATCATTTTCCAGGACTCGTTTGAGCAAGCCATCTTCCATGATAAATGAGTCCCACTGGGCCCAATACGTCTTAACTACTGAGCCTAGGTTCGATATTTCTTGCCAAGGTGGTCGACGGTTTTCCTCTTTCCATTTTCGGATTTTCTGTATAACTGGATCTCTCTCTTGTTCTTCCCTGATCTTGGTAGGCGTCCAGTCGTCGTGGACCACCGTCGTTCTTAGCACTGCTGCTTCCTTGGATTCCGTTTTGTTGCAGTGAGAACACTCTGCTGGGCATGGCCTTCTGGAAAGAGAATCAGCGTTTCGGTGGCTAACTCCGGCCCGGTGCTCAATCTTAAAATCATATTCTTGGAGTCGTTCGATCCACCTGGCTATCTGACCCTCTGGATTCTTAAACTGCATCAACCACTTAAGGGCGGCATGGTCGGTTCGGATTAAAAACTTCCTTCCATAGAGGTATTGATAGAAGTGCTCTACTGATTTCACTACTGCCAGAAGTTCTCTTCTCGTGACGCAATAATTCCGCTCAGGTTTTGAGAGAACTTTACTGAAATATCCAAGGACTCTTTCCTGTCCTCCCTGAATCTGGGACAGCACTCCTCCAATTCCCACATTACTTGCATCTGTATCTAAGATGAACTCTCCTTCTGGCAGTGGATACCCTAAAATCGGTGCTGTGATTAAATGCTTTTTTAAGGTCTCAAAGGCATTTTGGCAGTCTACATCCCAGCGGTATTCTCTTGCTTCCTCTGTAAGTCGCGTTAATGGTTTAGCGATATCTGCAAACTTCTTAATAAACCTCCGGTAATAAGTACATAGTCCAAGAAAACTTCTCACTTGATGTTTGTCAGTTGGTTTTGGCCATTCCTTAATGGAATCGATTTTTCCCTTATCCACGGCCACTCCTTCTTTACTGACTATATGACCCAGATAATTGACTTTACCTTGAAATAGCTGGCACTTCTTGGGGTTTAACATCAATTGGGCAGCTTTAAGTCGATTAAAAACGTTTTCTAAATTCTTCAGATGGTCCTCAAATGTCTCCCCCAAGACGATTATGTCGTCTAGATAAACTAGGCACGTTTTCCAAGATAACCCTCTCAACACATTTTCCATAAGTCTCTCAAATGTCGCAGGAGCGTTACAAAGTCCAAATGGCATAACGTTGAATTGCCATAATCCAGATCCTGTGGTGAAGGCTGTCTTTTCTTTATCTACCGGGTCCATTTCTACCTGCCAGTATCCAGACTTCAAATCCAAAGTAGAAAATAATTTACTTCCAGCCAATGTGTCTAATGTGTCGTCAATCGAGGCAGAGGATAACTATCTTTCTTGGTAACGTTGTTCAGCAAACGGTAATCCACACAGAACCTCGTTGTTCCGTCTTTCTTCTTAACCAGGACTACCGGAGAGACCCATGGGCTCGTAGAAGGTTCTATCACCCCGTCTTTCTTCATTTCCTGAACAATCGTTTCAGCTTCCTCTCTTTTCGCCTGTGGTAATCGTCGAGCTGTTTGACGAATTGGCTTAGCATTACCAGTATCAATTCTATGCTTAACAACGGTAGTTCTTCCCGTCTTTCCTCCTTTCGGTACGAAAATATCACGATACTGCCGAAGAAATTCCCTTAATTTCCTTTTCTCAATCTGATTCAGAGACTGTCCAGCAACTGCAACCATTTGATCAAATTTGTCGTTGGAATTATCAGACGTTGTCGTCTGACGGATTATGGATGTCACAGGTACACAAGTTCCTACTTTTGTCTCTTTCTTGATGGTCACTGGGTAGTCATTGACATTGATAAGTCTAACAGGAATTTCTTTAGCCGAGGTCACCAATTCCTTTCCAATTATGATTCCACGGCCAACTTCGTCGTCATGGTTCCAAGGCTCCATCATAACAGGTGACCCTTCGTCCACAATTCCCTGTAGCCGCGCTACTATGATTGTTTCACTTCTCGCAGGCACGACTGTATCTTCTTTAACGGCTGCTTGCATAGTGTTGTCATCATGTGGATGGAGAAATACCTCCTCGTTACCAACTTTGATTACCTTATTCTTAAAATCCAATTGGAATCCATGCGTATTCATTACGTCCATTCCTAATATAACATCCTCTTCGATGTCAGTAACTATAACAGTATGGACGAACTTTTCTGCTCCAATTCCTAATTGTACCTGGATTTCTCCATGAATGTTGGCATTTTCCCCTGTGGCGGTCCGAAGTCGCAACCTCGTTGGTAACAGTTTCTTTCGGCTGTTTATAACTGTCGGGCGTATAATGGTTCTGGTCGCTCCAGTATCCACCAACAACGTATGCTTTTTACCATTTATTTCTCCATCTACATATACACTATCTTCACGACATTTCAAAGAAGCTATTAGTATCAGAGGGTCTTTGGTAAAGTTCTGGGTCGAAGCTGCTCCCCTAAGGCCGACGCGTTCTGGTTTTGTCTTCGGTCTTATGGTCTTCGTTTTCTTGTGTGTCATGCTTTTTATCATATTAAAGAGCTGGTCAAGTTTATCTTCATCTCCTTCCTCTTTTACAGTCCTAACTTTGCTATACCCGCCAGAGGCCTGCGTAGCTGACTCGTATTCGAGGGCGGCAGATAAGACATCCATCAGCGTCTTGTGACGAGCTAATCGTAGTGTTCTCTGCATCTCATGATCACGAAGACCATCAATAAACGTTTGAATGGCCAATTTTTCCATCATGTCTTCGGGAGCTGTTGGATAAGCATATCGCACTAATCTGGCGATATCTACTTCATATTCTTGAAGAGCCTCATCTTTCTTTTGTCTTCGATTTTTGAGCTGCGACTGATATACATGCTCCAAGTGTTCGTGGCCATATCGCATATTTAACCTCTTCTTCAGTTGTTCGAAAGCATCCGTCTCCTCTACGGCTATGGTCTGGAGCACATCTAAGGCATCTCCTCGAAGAGCGATAGTCAGGTTTACAGCCTTTTCTTTTTCAGACCATCCATTCGCTCTTGCAGCTGATTCGAACTGTTTCATGTAGTTGTTCCATGATGATTTTCCGTCGAAAGTTGGGACTTTGACATGAACGGAACCTCCGCTTCCTTCAAATTTCGGCCGTGTTTCCAACTTACATTTCGTCTCGTCTTCTTTTATCTCTACCGGATCTAAAGCTACCGTATTAATTGGTGGTAGCACTCTCGTGTTAGTTATCATGGTCTCTAACTGTTTGATTTTCTCTTCAACTTTATCAAATGTTTTAGAGACTTCTTCAAACTTCTCACTATTCTGAATACATACTTCGTCGAATCTTCTAGACATATTTTCAAATTTCTCGTCGTTTTGCCTAGCTGTTTCTTTAATAATTTGAGAAGTTTCATCGAATCTTTTGGAAACGTTCTCGAATTTATCATCATTTTTTCTAGAAGATTCTTCAATTTTTTTAGAAGTCTCTTCAATCATTTCCGACACATTTTTTATTTTCGTTAAAACTGCTTCTTCTGCTGACTGGAACTGGAATGTCTCTGGGTCTTCTCCATTCTTGTTGAGAACAGTCTTCAGTCGTTCTTGGAGGATCTTCTTGGACCCGCTGCAGTCTTCATCGCGTTCTTCTAGTTGCTCACGCAACTGTTTCACTGAAAGTTCTACTAGCAGCATCTTTGGTCAGGCACACACGTACTTTTTAAATGTTCTTTCGTACAACGATCACTAATGGACTACGCGGATGTTCCCGACGAACAATACCTTTCAAAAGTTCAAAAGTCTTTTTCAAAAATCAAATTAAATTTATCTACAATCCCACTTTTTCTGACACCACTGTGAAGTTTGTATAGTTCTAATTTATTTGTCTTTATTCTAATTTATTGTCTATAATCTAATTTATTAAAACTCACGATAACTAATTACGAATTTATTAAAGTCTTTATTAATTCTAATTTATATTACAAATAATAATTTATGTTTCGTTACATTTAAATATCGCGGTTGCCGAGCTTCTTATGACTGCTTGCCAAATAAAAATCTTTCATTTATATACACAACTGTGTCATCTAGAGAATTCGGCGGACTTCTTGAATAGTCTCGTATTTTGGTGAAGGCGCTCGACTCGTTTTTCAACCTCGAGACGTGGATGATTCACCAAAATTAGTGTCTAGAGATTTCTGGTAAACAACTGGTAGCTAAGCTCAGGTATATTTTGACCTACAAATTACGAGAATCAATAAAAAGAATTAGTCATAAAATATTTACAGTTCTATATGCCATAACATTTAAAATCGTAACACTATTCCAAGAATTAATATCAAACGCAACAGGCTTCCGGGCTGAACTGCATCGATTTTTTACTGCGTCCAGTTTTCGACATACTCTCTGATGTCTTCTTTAGGGCTTTAGTCTTTCGAGCCCCAGACACTATTACTATCACTTATCAATGTACTGGTGTGTAAACATGACACGCGTGTATTTTTCAAATGAATTCTTATTTAGGGCAATAGTATTACAATGTAATATATATATATATATATATATATATATATATATATATTATACATATATATATATATATATATATATATATACATATATATATATATATATATATATATATATATACATATATATATATATATATATATATATATATATATATACATATATATATATATATATACATATATATATATATATATATATATATATATAATTATATACTATTGTTTTATTGACTATTGTCCTAAATAAGAATTCTTTTAAAAATTACACGCATGTCGTATTTACACAGCCCTTCGAGACCACAACTATAGTAATCTGTATATCTGAAATAATAAACGATTGTGCCATAATTTTACAGTTATTAACTACACATTAAACTTGATTTTAATCTAATTTAAATTGTAATACGTACAGACTTATACTCCGTATACTATATAGCTTTTTAATTATGTTGAAGCTTTAAACACGTTTGATCTCTTATGTAAATCGTTTTTAATATGCCACAAGGGATTTTACATTATTAACCTTCCCAAAACGATATAAAAACATGGTGTTTGAATAATTAGATAAAACAAGCGATGTGAAAATATTTGGTTTAAAGATTAATGCGAAAACGATATAAATATACTCGTAATGGTGTTAGGATTTTTTAATAAACAGTGGAAATTAACACATTAAATTTGAAATGGGCTTGCAAATACCTTTCTTAACAAATATAAATGTGCCAGATATAATGTTATTAAAAAATTTATTTTTAAGAAAATTTTTCATACTTCATAATTAATATAAATCATAAAGAATATCATAATATAAAATAACGAAACTCTAGCTGAAAAATTCTTTTATATTTACTCATATATGACATATTTAGTTACACTGTGGCATGATCGATATTACAAGTCCTAACAACTACATGTTCGGACAAACAAAAATTTATTAAACACGTTTATCTTCACGATCTTTCTTATTGGACCAAAGAAAGAGCTTAATAATACATTAAACTCTATCATTAATAAAAATATATTGAAATGGCTTGGTCTCTAATAACTTTGAATTGCAGCGTAGAAGGCAAAATAAACGAAAATGTTGCATAACATCGTGACAGCTAAATGTTCGGACAATTCAAGAAATTAATATTTTAATATGGGGTTACGTCGTCAAGGAGTCTCAGATTGCTTACAACCGCGGCAATCCTGTCTGGCATTATTCATAATAAAGATTTACACAAGTCAGGGTAGAAACTATCCCATAGTCACCTAATTTACTCTTCAATTCGTTAATGGTTCTCTGGGGATCATTACGCAATTTATGTTTCATCTTATGCCACAATGTCTCAATAACATTAAGGTTTGGAGTGTTCTAAAGCCATGAGAGAACTTTAATGTTATTGTCTCCAAACTATTTTTTAGTTGTTTTAGCGTTGGCATTCAGCACCGTCCTGCTGGAGTATAAAATTCAAGTCCTGGAAGTGATCGTGAGCACTTGGTACAAGACTATTTTTCAAAATTTCTTGATACTTTGCTGCGGTAATTGAGCCTTTCACCACCTGATATCTTCATAGACCCGCTGATGACATGCAGCTGCAAATGATAATTTCTTTGGGAAACTTTACAGTTCTTTTAAGGCAATCTTTATGGAATGCTTCATTTTGATTTCTGATAACCCCTTTTCGAAAGTCTCCTACGTAAACATAATATTTCGATTCGTCACAGAATATGAATCTGAACAAGTCTTTGACGGTCCATGAAAACTTTAAGCAAACGCTTCAATTGGGCGAGTACGAAGATTCCATGGACCGTTGATGACTGGTCCAGAGTCATATTCAGTGACGAATCGAAATTTGATGTTTGCGTAAGAGACTTGCGAAAATGGGTTATCAGAAGTAAAAATAAAGCATTTTGTAAAGATTGCTTCAAAAGAACTGTGAAGTTTACCAAAGGAATTATGATTTAGGGGTGCGTGTCATCAGCTGGTCTAGGAAGATACGAGGTGGTGTAAGGCACAATTAACACAGCAATTAAAGTATGAAGAAAGTTTGAAAAATAGTCTTGTATCAAGTGCTTACGATCTCTACCTGGACTTAAATTTTATATTCCAGCAGGACGGTGCTGCATGTCATACATCTAAAATAACCAAAAATGGTTTGGAGACAACATTACGGTGCTCTCATGGCCTTCGAACAGTCCAGACCTTAATTTGATTGAGATCTTGTAGCATAAGATAAAACAGAAATTGCGTAATGATCCCCAGAGAACCATTGCTGATTTGAAGAGTGAATTAGGTGAATTATGGGATAGTTTCGACCCTGACTTATGTAAATCCTTACTGCAACGAATGCCGGAGTTGTAAAGGCGCAGTCAGTTGTCACGAACCATTTCAATATTTTGTTATTAATGATAGATTTTATTGTATTGTTGATTTAGTTCTTTGGGTTAATAAGCAAAATTGTGAAGATGAAAGTTTTCAATAAATTTTCATTTGTCCAAACGTTTAGTTATTAGGGTTCGTATTTCTTTTTTTTTTTAAGTCACTATGTTTACTTATACCCGACATTATTTTAGCAAATGTGCCTTTTTTGTAAGGTACAACAGGGTATACCTTAATACCAAAAAAATAAACAGTGCGATGAAATATGTCATGTTATCATATATATTAAATATAATGGAAGTTTTAAAAAAATATTGTTTTAGTTTGATTGTTTTACGTAATGATGGATTTGCTCAATTCAACAATATCACAATAATTAGGATAATAGCTATCATAAATCAAAAATGTTTGAATAACAACGTAAAAAGATTATTCATAGCGAAAATTTAAATAAAATATACTTATAAAATTATATTTATCTGTTCATGTCCACAATACTTCAGTTTCACTCTTATATTACTAGTAACTTTGGTTTTTCAAATGCATCACCCTGTATATTCAGTCATTATTGGAATCTCCTATTAAATATGAGTTCAACCATATGTAACACTTATGATTTTATGTAGTCTGGAAGGTCTTAAATACATAAAACAGAAGTCTGGCAACGCCTAAATTGTTTCAATACATTTTTTAATACTAACTATTTTCAAATACATTAAAACGTAACAATTGATAGTTTAGAATATTTTTTAACATATTAGTTACGTTATTAAGTGTTCAAAATGTGCTCCATTTGTGAGTTGACAGCACTCTAATCGATGGTAGAATGCGTCTACCACATTTCTCCATGATTGTCTAGAAATTATTCGAGATTCATCGATAATTCATTGCCTTAGCTATGCAAGACTTGCTGGTTAAGTTTTGTAAACTGAATTTTTCGAGTATCTCTAATAAACATAATCTTAAGAATTGAGATCGGGTGAACGTGGAGGCCATTCAATTCTCCCTTGTCTCCAATTTATCGTCCGGGAAATATCTCATCTAAATAACGCCGAACATTTACACCAACTATCTGACGTTAAATTTCTTTCGATAAAAAATGGCCCAATTAAATAAGTATCTACTATAACTGACCATACATTTAATTTTTGTGGTCTTTGATTATGGTTATCACGCATTCAGTGTGAATTTCACACGACTTCAACTATTCAATACGAGTTCAACCATATTTTCACTTGATTTTATGTAGTTTGAAAGATCTTAAATACATAAAACAGTGCAAAATATGTAGATTTTAATAAATTTAAATATTTATATGGAGAATGCTGTGATTTTGACATTTGTTCACCATTTAAATTATGAACTAACATTGACAGTAGTTGTGGTTCAAGAAGTTCTACAATTTAAATTGCTTCTCTAAAATGCCGTTCTCTAAACCGTTCTCCTATTCATAAGATGACGGTAGAAAATACTGTAAGGCGATTTGAGGAATCTGGAGAAGTAAAAGGTAGATACCGATCAGGTTGACCGAAACGAGTTATCAATGACAACAAAACTTCAGATATAAACAAAGTTTTGTTGAAGATCCACATACATCCCCAGGCAGGGTTGCACAAATACATGATGTAGGTCATTCTTCAGTCTTACGTTTATTACGTAAAAATAAATTTAAGTCGTACAAAATTAACTTATTGCAAGAATTAAGTGAAGATGACTTTGGTCGTAGATTAGAGTTTACTGAGGTAATGATGGATAAAATTGAAAATTATTAAAATTTCGTTAACAGAATATGTTTTTCCGATGAAGCAACTTTTACACTGTGTGGAAGTGTAAATCGACACAATTTAAGGTACTGGTGTGACTTAAATTCACACTGAAGACTTGAATGCGTGAAAACCAGACTCAAAGACCACAAAAATTAAATGTATGGTCAGATATAGTAGTTACTTATTCAATTGGGTCATTTTTTGTCGAAATAAATTTAATGTCAGATAGATGGTGTAAATGTTCGGCGATATTTAGATCAGATATTTCCTGGACGATAAATTGTTAGACAAGGTAGAATTGAATGGCCTCCACGTTCACCCGATTTCAATCCTAAAGATTATTTTTATTAGAGACACTTGAATAATTCAGTTTACAAAACTGAACCAGCAAGTCTTGCATAGCTAAGGCAATGAATTATCGATGAATCTCGAATAATTTCTAGACAACCATGGAGAAATGTGGTAGACGTCTTCTACCATCGATTAGAGTGCTGTCAACTCACAAATTGAGCACATTTTGACCACTTAATAACGTAACTACTATGTTAAAAAATGTTCTAAACTATCAATTGTTACGTAGTTAGTATTAAAAAATTTATTGAAACAATTTAGGCGTTGCCAGACTTCGGTTTTATGTACTTATGACCTTCCAGATTACATAAAATCAGTAAGTGTTACATATGGTTGAACTCGTATTGAATAGGAGATTCCAATAATGAGTGAATATACAGGATGATGTATTTGAAAAACCAAAGTTACTAATAATATAAGAAAAACGGAAAATCTGGCAACATTGTAAATATTAAATATGGAATCTCCGTATCCCAAAATAGGTGTACCTCAAATTTTGTACAATTATGATCAGCATTTTACGAGATAATTAGCCGTTTCCAGACTTTTGGGCCACTCTGTATTTATTTTTCGTATCTTCATTTTTTAAACACGCTCCAAGACAGTTGTTTTGTTTTTTCGAAGTGATCTTTTTTCCATATTTCTGAATTTTTGATTATCAGCACAGCTTTTCGATTTGTCCATTTATTTGTCTTCTCTTGTCTTATCGTGTTTTATAGTAACTCTATCAAAGCTTATATATATATATATATATATATATATATATATATATATATATATATATATATATATATATATATATATTGACCTGTGGCTGTCTTTGTTTTTTGTACTCCACTTTCTCCACTTCTCCACTAAAGACAATATTTCGGTAATATTTTTATTTCTCATAGTAGTCTTTGTTTTTATCATACTCTTTTAAGTATAAATTAATGTCTGTATTTATTATTTCATATAAGCTGAAGTTTCATATAAGCTGTATTTATTGTTGTTAAAGAAGAAAAAGTCTTCATTTTGGCCATGTTCTAATTTCAGATATCTTGAAATATTAACTATGTATGTATATGTTTTCTAATAAAATTCGTTCTTAGTATTTTATTACTTAATTATTTCTCCGAATAATTCAAAACAAAGATATAAAGTTTCAATAATTCAATTGCGTTGTTATTCAAAGCTTCATTTGTGTTTTTATGCATACAAAAAAAAACTATTGTTTTACTTGTGGTTACGGTACGCTACAAGTGGCTATGATTGTTGCCTCGCTACAGCATTAATAGAATTATGAATATTATGAATAGTAGAATGATAAAATTAAAAGAATGTTTGTATTCTACAATATTTCTTAAATCTTTTAATCCTAAACTAATTTTTATTAATTTTTTTTTAATTGTAGCAATAGTAGAATCTTTTTGAAATATCTCAAATCTCTCAAAAGTAATTATTTCTGTCATATAAATTTCTCTCATTAATTTCTAAAAGTTTCTGCTTAGACGATACTATAACCTGGTTTGATACAAATACGTAGATCTTTTACTCGGGTTTCCCACTACTGAGCGTATACAGGTACCATCTACCGTGGTTAATAGAAACACATTTGTTTCTATTTTCTGATATCCAAAGTAGATGACGCCTACTTACTCGTGTCTACTCCGTACGAGGTAAGCTTTCTGGCTTTTTATTCTCAAGTTTTTTTTCTGTCCATCACTAGCTGATGAGATCTGAGTAGATAGAAACATATATAGTATTTGCAGTACAAACACAAATACTTTTACACAGTGATAGAACCACATTACTGTCTCCTTGATAGCCGTCCTGTAGATTTTTTGCAAATAGTATTATCAAACATTACATTTATAAGACTTACTGTAGAATCTTTGTTGGTTTGTGCACTTCTAAAGTGCAAAAGACGTTCTCGTGTTCCAAAGCAGTTGTGGAAACCAAGTCATATATCTTAGAGACCTTCTTCGCATTTCTTCCTAATTCAGTCATCTATGGCATATCTGCATCCACTATTTTGAAGAGTTCAACAGGATTATTATCTTTATCAGATGCATTTTTGTGGTTAGTTGTGTTTATTGCGTATCTTACCTCTGATTGTAAGATTGCCTTAGTTCTATATCATCTAGCCTAGGATTGGATAAGCCACGAAACAATTTATATATTTTTTAAAAATTTAGATTAAAAGTTTTTTTGTGCATGTTACATACAGCATATCTAAAATCCAACAGTTCTTTCTAAAATTCTATAGTTTCTCTTTTATCCATTCTTTTTAAGTCTTTATTTTTCTCTATTAATTTTTTTGTTTTTTTTCTTGGTGTCTCTACACTAATATTTCAACGTCATCCACGGTTTCTTTTTTGATCTTATATATACGAAGAGTATTTTTTTAAATACAAGTTTATTAACTAACATACATAGACAAGGCGAAAAGTTCGGCATAATATTGACATGAGATTTTTTTCAAACAAGGTTGCAGATGTCCCCCAGGCGATAAGTTGTTCATTTTTTTTAAACTTTTTTTTTTAACAAAGTCTAACAATTTTTCTGCCCCGACAAAATGTTTTAGACTTTTGGATTATTATACACTAAAAAGGTTGATTGGAAGTTTATTTCTAAATTTGATCGTTTTCAAGTTATAAATAATTTAAAGTTGAAAAAAAAACGCTAAATGACGATTTTAAGGCTCAAAAACACAAGTAAAAATATTATTTTTTAAATCGTTAAGTGCCTAAATTTAAGTTCAAGCCTTATTTTATCAGTTCCCGATAAAAATGCATGGCTTATTTTATTATAAAACATTTTTTCGAAAAAAAAAATGCATTTTTAGGTTATGTACACTCAACCTACGGGTCTAAAAATAAGCAAATTGCACTCAGGCTTTTTTTAACACATAAAAAGTAATTTAATAAAATTAATTCAGTTATGTCGATCCCAAAAATATGATTAACCCCGCCAAAATCGATTGTTTTTTAAACCTCCAATTGTTGAATGTCATACAGAGCTCATTTAATTTCAAATATTTATAACCTATAAAATAACCATTAAATGATCTATTTTAAAGTCTATAAAATGAGAAAATCCCTCCAAAACCCCTAAAAACAGTTTTTTGTATATTTTAAAGATGGCACACCATCCGGAAAAATCGGAAAAAAATTAGCGATATAGTATTTGATTAAATACACCTAATAAAAAAAAGTTGGACCTGCAGCACCCCCAAAAAAAGTTATACGCTTTTCTTATTTGTAAATACATAAAAATTTATATGAGAAAATCAATTCAAGTTGTGTCTATCTCAAAAAATATGATTAACATGGTTTTAACAAGATTAATTTTAACTTAACTTAAATTAGTTTAACTTAACTTAAATTAATTTTAACAAGATTAACACGTAAAAATCATGGTTTTTTGGTGGTTCAAAGGTGTTCTGCCAAATTTGTAAATGGTCTTAAAGACCTCATTTAATTTAAAATGTACCCGTAAGAAAACCCTTAAAAAACAGTTTTTCGGATTTTTAAAGATGGCCTAACTAACGGAAAGATCTGAAAAATTGCACTGAGCCTTATTGTTTAATTACATAAATGATAAAAAAATTAAAAAAAATAAATTCTGAAAGTGATGGCATTTTGTCTATCTTAACGGGGGATACCCTTTGTGCCATAGATCTTGTTTCTCCCTCTTATATTACGCGGCTTCTGTCCCAAGCTCCTGTCCTATCATAAGCGCTTCATTAGCGATTAAAAAACGATGTTTTAAAATGAAATAAGCCCAACCTTATCGGAAAATTAAAGAAAAAGTTTTGAACTTAAATTTAGGTCCTTGGTAAATTCAAAAATTATATTTTTTATTTGTGTTTTTGAGTCTTGAAAATTGCAATTTTGCATTTAATTTTTTTCAGTTTTAAATTTTATCCCTCGAAAACGATCAAGTTTACAAAAAAATTACAAGAGACCTATTTTGTTCAAAATGATCAAAAAATTTAGATTTAGTAAATGTATCCGGGCCGAAAACCGTTGAACATCTTTTCGACCAGGCGACCTCTTGAACCTTATTTTATGGTCTTATGAAAGTGATTACAAACAAATTTTATGGGAATATTTTACCGCATAAACCCAAGGTTTTCGCCTTGTCTAACAGGCAATTTTTTTATTATATTCTCATTGAATTTTTATATGAATTTACCATTTATAGTAAAAAAAATCGAACGCACTTATAGCACTTATGGTAAAAATGTATGCATAAAATACAAAAAGAATGATGAATTCTCATAACTTGTCTAGATTTATACAGTGACTAACAATCAAGTCCAACTAAACATTGCTTTAGAGTGTTTTTAAGAAAATATATAACAATATTTTTATATTTGATTTTAATGTAACCAGTTCCTTTCTCGTATTTTAAAAATTTGCCTGAAATACATAATAAAAATATAAAGGAAGTATTTAGGCAACTTAATAAGTATTTAGTTCACCCTCTTTTCAGAGTCAGCATTTCGCTAGATTATCCTAGATTGTAGATTAAATATTTTAAAGTAACTGTGGCCACTTATACATTTTCACTCTGCCATATACATTAAAGATCTTTTATATTTACACTACATTACTTTTGTGGCTTTGCGCGTCAATTGTCGATCCTCTTCTGGATCGAGGGAGGCCTTGCTTTGATAGATACTGGAATTATTTTTTCCCGTTGTTAGCATACTCGCACCTTATCTCTTTTTGAGCTTCATCGCAATTTTCTGACAATTTTTCCGTAGTTTCTCTTCGTCTTCGGCATTAAGGTCGGTAACACAACGTAATTCCTTAGTTTTCCGATGATTGATAGTGCATTGTTCCTCTTTAATATCTATTCATACCCCGGAAGACGTTATGTAATATATAGTTATTTCCTGCAGGATCCTAAGAAGGCTAACGAATTTAATGTTAGTGCGGCTAATGAATTTACCCTAAAAATTTCGCCACGACTGGCATGAGAAAGATTTTTCTGTTATTCCCATTTGATTTCCGAGCAGTTAACCCGAACACTTACATCAGTATGCACTTCTACATCAGCCACTGAGTTACCAAGACGGTATAAATCAAGCAGGTTTCTACGCTGTCATTCCCGTATTAGGGTACGCCAGACTTGGTTTGCTAGTATTAAGGTGTTATGTTTAGAGACCTGAGTCTTTATCCAGGTCACTGGATCTATTTCCGCGGTATACCAGCGTTGGTATTAGTGAAATCGCCCGTATTGCTAGCTTGTACTCATGTCTTCTGCTTCAAGTGTCATCTCCGCGGCGGTGGTCGGCAGTCATCATAGCTATTCGGACTTTTGAGACAGCTGCTTTGAAAAGTTCCTCATGTACATATAGTCAAAAAACTAACACATTCCTGCAACAAATTAGAGTTTACCAAAAGGACTTGAAAAAACTATCCTGCCCTAGAGATAGAGCACTACTGATAAAATCAGCAGAGTTTTAAGAAAAGAACAAAGTGGATATGATATTTAACATTGACAGGAACATTTTAACCACATTTTATGATGGGAAAACCAAAAATTTCATTGGAAAATTAAGGAGTATACATAATACCTTGTGAGGATTGCGATAAATCGTACATCGAACAGACCAATCTAAGAATACAGGTTAGAAGAGAAGAACATCGAAATACCACTGAAATAAAAGAGAAAACGTCATCTATACCACAGCATGTTATAAACACGGGATATAAATAAACTTAAATGAAACAATGATGCTTGCTAACGTTGAAAATAGGAAATGTAAATGCAGGTGACAATATAATGATAGATCGCAGTTTGGTTTTCGGAAAGCACTTGGAACTAGAGAAGCAATTTTCGCTCTCCAGGTACTTATACAGCGGTGTAGAGCGTTGATAAGGATGTGTATTTGTGCTTTGTAGATTTTAGAAAATAATTTGACAATGTCAGTCGTGAACAATTGATAGGTATTCTGTGAAAGACAGGTATTGACGACAAGGACATTCAAATTGTGGCAAACCTATACTGGGGTCAAACAGCAAGAGCAAAAATTGGCAACGAACTCACTAAAAGCGTGCAGATCAAAAGAGGTGTCCGTCAAGGGTGTATATTATCCCCACTCCTATTCAATATGTATTCCGAGGAAATATTTAACAAATGTATGGAAAATGCAAATGAGGGCATAAAAATAAACGGCGAGTTAACGAACAATATAAGATATGCCTACGACACAGTGATCCTTGCCAGTACCATAGACGAATTACAAGTAATGGAAAGACTTTATTCAGTTAGTGAGAAATAAGGCGTGAGCCTCAACTTCAAGAAGACAAAGTGGTTGCTGATATGCAAAAAGCAACAACCTGCTCGACAATTATGGATAAGTAACATACTAATTGACCATGTAGAATCTTATGTGTAACTTGGCACCAACGTAAATGCAAAACGGGAACAGACCATAGAAATTAAGGCAAGAATAGAACAAGCTAGAGCAGCATTTAGCAATATGAAAAAGCTCCTCATAAGCAAGGATTTGTCTCTTCCCCTAAAACTACGTATAGTTTAATGCTACATTTTCCGATCTTGCTGTATGGCGTGGAGGCCTTGACGCTGACGGAGACGCTAACGAGAAAACTAGAAGCATTCTAAATTTGGGTGTACCGACGCGACGCATTCTTCGTATATCCTGGACCGAACATGTCACCAACATAGAGGTACTCCTAAGAATCGAAAAGGAGAAAGAAATCGTGAATACAATTAAACAAAGAAAGCTTGAATATCTAGGCCACATATTGAGATACGATAAGTACCGTCTGCTACAATTGATTGTCCAGGGAAAAATAGACAGTAAGCGAAGGCCAGGCAGGAGAATACACTCGTGACACAGAAGCGCCGCAAACAAGATCAAAATTGCCATGTTAATAGCCAACGTTCGCAACGGACAGGGCACTTGAAGAAGAAGAAGAGGAGACAATAGATATCCTATGCCGATATCCTATATCGACCACGTTGCTAACCAGGACATTTTATTAAGAATGAAAAAGAAAAAGCATTGTTAACCACAATAAAAACAGCCAAAATCGAATGCCTTGGTCACATCATGAGCAACTGCGAAATATATGGGTTGCTGCAATTAATTCTACAAGGAAAAGTAAAAGGAAAACTAGGACCAGGAAGGCAAAGGATTTCCAGGCTGAAAAATCTACGTACAAAAATCTTTTCAGAGTAGCAGTTTGCTAAGTACAGATTGCCATGATGGTCATTAACGTCCGAAACGGATAGGCGCTACAAGAAGAAGGAGATGCATGGCATGCATGAGAAGACTTGCATGGACTCATCACAAAAAGCGCTGCAGGTATTTAAGCACCGCATATAGCAGCCTTTAGTTTTGAAATGACTTTTGGAAAGATGTGTTATAGTTTAAATGGGGTCTGGAAAAAACACAACCTTGTTATAGTGCTTGCTTTATCCATATGTGCATCATTAGATATTACTATGTTTAATCAGTGTTATGTGTGGTCTCTATTACTATATGGCTGTGAGACCTGGACATTAAAACAGTATGACGCCAACAAATTAAATTCATTTGAAATGTGGATGTACAGCTGAATGTTAAGAATAAGCTGGACCAGCAGAACTACGAATAAAAAAGTACTGAGAGTAATGAACACACGCCCTCATCTGGTCGATACTATCAAAATTAGAAAGACGTCATATCTAGGACACATAAATGCGCCATAGGTAATTTGAGCAGCTCCAGGTAATATTAGAAGGCAAGATTGAAGGTAAAATGGGTATAGGACGAAAGAAAAAAATTTGGCTACGAAACATTAGAAATGGAACCACACAAGAGGAAATGAATAGATTCATCAAGCCCACAACAGAGAGAAATTTGCCATATTGATCGCCACCTCAACAGAGAAGGCACTTAGGAGAAGGAGGATGTTTAATCAAAGACATCTATATTTTTAGTCATTTTATTAATATGTTATCATATGTTAATAGCCATCATTATCATTCTCATCCAGCCTTCATTTATCACGTCCACTTCTGGACTTAGGCCTTCCTTAAACTCCTCCATTCTTTGCGATTTTGTGCTCTTTGTTGCCAATTTTTGGTGATACGCCCAATGTCGTCAGCTCAACGTCTAGGTGGTCTTCCTTTACTATATTTGTCTGATCTTGGCCTCTAATTTGTAATTTTGCTCGTCTATCGTGAGTTGTGCATTCTTGCTACATGATCTGCCCAGTTCCATTTCAGTTGCGCTATGCGTTCCACAACATCAGCAATACTCGTTCTTCTTCGCAGATCTTCGTTTCTTATTCGGTCCTGCAACATCACTCCCAGCATATGTAGACCGTTCCATTCGTCTCTGTGCCACTCTGGTCAAATACTTTTCTTTTGAAGCTAATTGGTATGTTAGCCCAAATTGTGTCCCGCAGTTTACCAAAGGCTGCTAAATATAATTAAATATATTATAAATTATTTTTGTAAATTTTGTATTGTTACATATTAGAATAACGATTAAATACAATTTTTGATATCAGAATATCACAAATAATCTATATTATATCTTAAATGTTAATTTTATGGAATATTAAATAAATGATTTACTGTTTTAATATAAATTTGTTCTACAAATATTACAGAGGTGATACGATAAAGAAACTGGTAAATTATAAGTGCTAAATTATATGAAAACTTTAAAAAATATTGTTAAGAAAGGTCTCCTACTTCTTCTACATGCTATATACCACTTGTAGCCCTGCATAATAATTTAGTATAGAGCATTGGGTAGTTGGTAACTCTTGTTTTATTGGTTGTGGCGGACTTGTTCGCGTCACCCTACCTCACTTCACTCTTCACCTTGATGCAACTAGAATGTGGTAAGAACACTGCATCCTGCATCAAATTTCAACCACCTACATACTTATATACCTTTTCCATTTTTTGCTTTTTTCTCGTAACCTCATTATAAATAATTATAAGAAAGCCAATCTGTATAAATAGAAAATGATTTTTTTTTCAGTTTGTTTTACAAATATCGATATTTTGTGTGTAATTAAAAATGATTTTAGAATTTAAAACCAAAAATTATAAATTGTCAGGCAACATCATTTGTTTGTTAAATTACAAATTTGAATAAACAATATCCAAAAAATTTTTATTGAATGAATTGGGGGATTGCTTCTGAGGTTGCCCTTTAAAACCTAGGCCACATTACATAAATTTCTGGATTAGAGAGTACTTTTTCCCCCACAGCCTGTGCTACTTGCAGGTGTCGCATGATCTCCTTTGAAAAATTGCCAGAATACGAAAGACAAAAAATCTTTAACTCATACTAGACTGAGACAAACGTTTCAGATAATAAAAAGCAATTAATCTTCTCATGTGTCGGCATCCAACCTACTTTTTGATCACGAAAAAGAGACTCAAACTCTACCAAATCTAAAAATCATACACTACACTACCATTTTACAGTGAACAATCAGCGATTGAAGGTGTGCAAGGTTATGTTTTTAAACACACTTTGTATATCTAATTTAGTAGCAGTGAGTAGTGAATAGTTTAGTAGTAGAATAAAAGTCGATCAAAGAGGTACACACATGCCAATCAATAAAACTCCTATCGAAACCATAAATAGTATACATCAACATATCAATTTCTTCTCAAACTACGAGAGTCATTTTTCCAGAGAAAGGAACAAGAGAAATTATCTGAGCATAGAACTTAAAATAAAAAAATGTATCAACTCTCACTCTTTGGACCGATAACTGCAATGGACAAAATAAAAATATTAAGTATTATAATGTGCTATTTTTGGATACTACATACGTACCCTCAAATAAAGATGATCACTCAAAAGTTTTACTGAAAGGGCACACACATATGGAAGCAGACAATGTTCATGCTTTGATTGAGAAAAATCGTAAGAAACTCTCTAATTTGGTCATTTTCACACCAAAGGACTGACAACAGATAGTTAGCCAAACATCAGGTAAATAAACAATGTACAATATGGAACTTGCAGATTTCAAAAACTTCAAAACGCTGTTAGATAAGAAATTGTCACCTAATGCTTCTTTTATAAGCAGAAAAAAGAATGTTAACAAAGAGCATGTTCTACTAAGTCCAACAAGAGCACATTGGAAACTTCTAAGACCGATTTTAATAATCAAAATATGTGTGAGGTGGACTTCATGATGTATCGAAGACAGCAAGTAACGTTTTTAGCCCAATTACTTAATGGAACTATTGTCTTTTGTTCTGTCGGTTTGTCATGCATTTTATCAATATTTAACACATAGCGATGTAGCCACAAACGATTTCCCTCAAGAAGAAGAAGATGCTATGGAGTCTCTTTAACAAGTTTGGGACTTCTCATCTATAATTTTACTTAATTATTATACTATTATAATATTTATTTGTCTCTAAAAAAATCCTAGTATAGGCTGTTTAATGTGTTTGTCTTGTTTATTTCGTAGAGACCTTAACATGCACTGTCACATTATTTAAAAAATTGTTAAGAGGTAAACCACACTATGTCCAACTACACATTAAAAAAAAATTATATAATGAATGGTAAACTTCATGTATATAAAACTTCATGGAAGAAAAAACGATTATACACACCACAATATTAATATATATTAATCTTGGTTAAATATAAGAAACATTTGAGTATTTGCTGATTCCAAATTTAAAAAATGTTAAAACTGCTCTCCTGAAAAGGCAAGAAAATGTACATAGTGTCCTTTACCTCCGGTGTACAGATATACAGTGATGAGTGCCTTACCACCCGGCTTTTTAACGTAACAGATAGAAAACACAGTTACCTTGTGAAATAAAAAGCGATGAAACTCGTAGAGGTGGGAAATAATGGATAGAAACCTATAAATTACATTACATTACATTACATTACATTACATTACCACTATCGATAGTCTCACACTTTTAGACGTTAGACGTGGCTATTTGACTTCAGTCATAATTATACTGATAACCTCGAAAATATTTTATTTTAATAATTTCTGGTGTTAGAATAAATAATTAAATAAATTAAGATATATTATAGTAAAAAACATGAATTAGTAGCGATTTTAAATTATAAATCTTTAAGTTTATTTAATAATAAAAATAACTCAACTGATATATTTGACTAAAATAAAGGTAGGTATGTTTTGTCCGAAAACAATGAATGTATGTGGAATTGGTGTATTAGTTACAGACGTGGTCTATTGACAAGAAGATTGGGGTTCAATTCACACCAAGGATTGAAATTTTTGTTTTATCAATCAAAAAATAATAGAAAATATGATACATATTAGGTAACAAGTTTTCGAAAAACTCATTATTTACAATTTATTCTTATTCCAATGTTATAAAACGGAAATACAAAATTCAAATTCAATTCCAGTATTACTGTCTTCAGTTGTGAATGCAAAATAATCTGTTTATGTCAAATCCATCACTAAATTCTCAGTAGTAATATCAATTCCTTTGTAGAGATAATGATTTTCAAAACAATTGACAATTGTAAATACGTTTATTTAAACGTTCTTTTAATTTTGAAGAATTTTTACTTTATTTTCGAAAGTACGACGACACTTTTTTCAATAAGATATTTATGTTTAACTTTAAACACATCTTATACTAGTAACGACTGACATAACTGTTTAAAAGCAAAACGATCTCTGCATAATTTCAAATTATTAAAAAAAAAAAAGAAAACACATGTGGGTTTTGAACTCTAATCATCTGCATCGTAGTGTCGAATTCTTAGCACTAATTCACGAAGGATTGATAATTAAGAGTGTATGAAACTCCCTAAATCATAGTGGAAATTATTCTTGGTTAATAATTTAAAACTTTAGATTAAATAATCACTATT
Organism: Diabrotica balteata; assembly: GCA_918026665.1. Classification (NCBI taxonomy): domain Eukaryota; kingdom Metazoa; phylum Arthropoda; class Insecta; order Coleoptera; family Chrysomelidae; genus Diabrotica; species Diabrotica balteata. The sequence goes on from OU898279.1 coordinate 128,512,468, forward strand.
AATTAAATTATTTTATTCACAATTTTGCTTTATTGTGGTCAATCAGTTTTTAATTTATGCGAAATTAAAAAATGGAAATACGTCACACATACGACGTCCAACATAATAATTATGACCGAGGTGATTTAGCTCGAAGCTAACGTCTAAAGGTGTGAGACTATCGACAGTGGTAATGTAATGTAATGTAAATTATAGGTTTCTATCGATTATTTTCCACCTCTACGAGTTTAATCTCTTTTATTTCTCAAGGTAAATGTGTTTTTTATCTCTTACGTTAAAAAGCCGGGTGGTAAGGCACTCATCACTGTATAGAGTTCCCTGTTAAACATTGAGACTTACTGCGTAAAATAAATGCCCGCAAAATCTCATGCCGACATGGTGTATATTCAGTTAGTTATTTTTAAACGTATCTTTGGCTCTTTTGGATTAAGACCTAATTTAATTTAGTATCTCCACAGGACTATTAATTAAACAGCAAGTAAATATCTCTCCGAAAAAAACACCTTACAAAATTTCTTTTAATTTCCTGTACTCTAATCTGTTTAAAGGATGTCATGTAGTTTTTACGTTATTTGTGATTTATGTATGTTATATGGTTTCATATATCCACATCAAATTACATATTTTTTAAAACGCGTTGTGTAACTCTAGACATATTTAGTGCCTTTTTCGTCAACGTTCTCCTCCACTCCAAAATTTTAAGCGACGAGAGCACTTATATTATAGACTTATAAAAAAAGAGGTTAGTCTTCGTAAATGGGTATATTTATTTAAAAACCCTTAAAAGGGCTACATAAAAAACAAACGTTTTCGGACTAAACAGTCCATCATCAGGTTTAAAATTTTAAAATTGCAAGGTTATAATGCCTGAGCCACCAAAATACCTGGGTAAAAAACACTTTAAATTACATATAGTTGTAAAAGATTATACATCATGTTTTAAAAAAACTGTGATGTTCAGTATTAAAATAAATTTGACTTCAGGTAACATACATGGCTGAAGTGAGTTCCAGAGCTGGAGAGTAAACCTATTCAAACGGAGAACAGCTGGTAACGGTTTTTACCCAGGTATTTTGGTGGCTCAGGCATTATAACCTTGCAATTTTAAAATTTTAAACCTGATGATGGACTGTTTAGCCCGAAAACGTTTGTTTTTTTGATGTAGCCCTTTTAAGGGTTTTAAAATAAGTACACCCATTTACGAAGACTAACCTCTTTTTTGTGATACGTAATATACAGCCAGCTACAGGAATTGTTTTCCTTGTGGATTTTTTTAATACTTTTAAGAATTGATAATTTAAAATAATATATTATTAGATTCCTTCAAACATTTATAAAGTTTCTAATGTTTAACACTTGTTTGGAATTTATAAAAATCGATTACACTGTGTCTCGTCAATATTTCTACTACATAGGCATTTGTCGAACTTCTCAAAAATGATTGGGTTGAAATTTTAATATTTAAGAAAGTATGTAGGAAAAAATAATATAACACGAATTATTTGTAATAAAACATACAGTATTTTCTTTTCACAAGAAAATTTAAATAATACATTTTATTGGATATATTGTATATTTTTTATCACCTGCAATATATTTTGAATAGATTCTCAACTTTTTATACAGATTGGCTACATTGAAATATGCATTTTATTTTCAGGACAAGGTATTGGTTTATTTTTAAGTATATTCTTTACTAAAATTGAAGAAACCTTACATATTTTGTTGATATATTATAATCATTATTTAGTGAACATGCAAACAATGATGTGAATAATAAAATTATTTGTTGTGTAGTAACTCAATTATCTATATCTTAAAGAGAATTCCCATTGGTAATTCCGTCTTATCTTCAATCAAGCTATTTGGATATTTTTTACAGTATTTTTTAACAGTTTATTTTTATAGTCTAGTCGTCAGAGATTTGATCTCTACAAATTATATGAACAAGCTGAATTCTGTTGAAAATGTTAATTTTGTGACGCCAAAAAAGATGCAAAAAAGTTTACCACTTCTGGCTCCTGACTTTCCCCTAAAACCCCAGATATTAGGGCGGAAAATGGAAAAAAATCGATTTATCGAGAATCTGTATGTCCTAGAAAAAACTATTTTAAATAAAAAATGTAGTTGAGATAAGTTTAAACAAAAATGTTTTTTACCACTTTTTTGTAGAATGAACCTCTCAGAAACAGCGCTTGAAGCGACCGGTGATTTTTAATGACAGTTACGCGCGCGAAGTTAACTTTAAATAAAATGTGTATCAACTCGACGGTAATTATATTGTCCCATCGACAAAAATCAAAACGATTTTTTAAAGTGAAGAGTGTAGTTTTCGTATCCAATTTTTGTATTTTGTCGCAAATAAAGTCAGTTTCTATAAATCTGTTAAATAACCGTTCGGCGATTTTTACCATTTTTTACGATTCTCATGCGATCAATAAAATTCAATACTTCCATTAACCGCTTACTATGGAATTTCTATTTTTAGACATTAATCTTCAAAATGATGAGCTATAACATAAAATTTTCAGTTTTAGTGCCTAAAAACGCTGAATTTAAACTTGCACATCACGGGAAATACTTCCACGAAGACAGTATTGGCTGGAACTTATAGCTGACGTGTGTAGTTTAGAAAATCGTACTTGTTTAATCGAAAAGAAGCAGTTTTAAACGTTTAAAATTGTTTGTAATATGAAAGTTTAAATTCAGCGTTTTTTTTTGACATACTTATTTCAAATGTCTCATTTTTTTTGCCAAAACTTAAAATCGAAATTTTAAGCTATATGATTTGAAGATTAGGTTCTAACAATTAAAATACCATGGTGACCGGTCAATGTAAGTGATAAATTTGATTGATCTTATGATAATCGTAAAAAATTGGTAAAAATCTCGAAATATTTATTTATTTAACATGTTTATAGTCATTGACTTCATTTGCGGTAAAATTAAAAAAATGTATGCGAAAGCTGGTCTTTTAAAAAAAATTCATTTTGATTTTTGTCGATAGGACCCTCTTATTAAAAGATATCGATTTTTTATCGTCGAAATGATACAAACTTGATTTCGCGGGCGTGACTCATTTGAAATCACCACTAAATTCAAGTGTTGTTTCTGAGAGAACGGTTCATTCTACACAAAAAGTCAGAACAGACATTTTATTTAAAATTATCTCAGCTACATTTTTTATTTGAAATATTTGTTTCTACGGTGTTCAGATTCTTGGTAAATCGATTTTTTTCTGTTTTACTCCCAAGGCGGGGGGGGGGGTTTAGGGGGAAGTCGTGGGTAGAAGTGGTAAACTTTTTTACCAATTTTTTAGGAAACTCAAAATTGGCATTCTTTTTAATTTTTGGGGTATACGTATGAAGTTTTAAAACATGCCTTACTGTACGCTTAAACCTGAAAAAAATCATCAAATAACCACCAACCTCTTAGGTTCTATCACGAGATGCCGGACTTTTACCGGCTAAAATCTCTTGGGGCCCATTAACCCTCCGTTAGTCGCTATCGGTCTCACACACCGACGACAGAATTATTCATTTGGGATTTACAAATAACTGTTATTTTTCTATCGCTACTTTCTGTACCTCTCCCTATCAACCAAACTCGTGTTATTGTACATTCTTACATTCCTGGGTACAGTTGTGTAAGTTTTACAGTTATTTTCGGTGCCAGAGTCCGTAGCGACTAACGGTGTAGCTATTATTTGTTGCAGAACTTGCAGAACAGGTAAATATTTATCATCTTATTATTACGTTTTATCGGTAAGTTTTTGTCAATTCTTATTTATAGATGTTCTTTGAAGCCAAACAAGTTTGACTCCAACTCTTGTTGGAATTATGGACATGTTTCCTACCCACTATGAAAATTATTTTGACGATAAGGGAAGTGAAAGCGAAATAGATCAAATTGAGGTGGTGATGGTGAAAATGAATCGAAACAAGATGTGACAGATGAGAAAAACGAAAGTGGAAGTAACACCTTAGCGTTTATTGGAAAATATAGCGTTACTAGATGAAAAAAGGCTGTTCCACCGTAAAATGTTTGAACAAGACAAGAAAATTATATAGTACGTAATACAAACTAATGTTTGTATTTTGAGAACGATATCCGATGTGCAAATTAAAACATCAATGAACTTACTTTAACATTTAATTGTGGCTTATTCCCATTTAAACAGTAATTAGTTAAAAATACCACAAGAAAATAGCTTCAGAACAATATTCACAATATATTGTTATACTAGTGTTTTTCATTTTATATCTGTTTTTTTTTTCAAAAAAATATTTTCAAAAATATTTTTTAGTTATTCCTATACACAATATAAAATATTTGTATGAATTTTATATTAAAAACAATTTTTTTTAATTGTCGGTCTCAGACACCGTAGCGACTCTTGATGCTCAGTTTTTCCTAGCGACTAACGGAGGGTTAATGTAGGTATAAAGTGAAACCGTTTATCACAACATGTGCAGCACCTTTATTATTTGGAAATTTGATGGTAAACTTCCCACTTTAATCATTTAAAACTATGTCTTCTACTTCTTTCTGGGAAATTATCTTCGTCAACTCTTTAGGATGTAAAAAGTGTCAACGTTCTGTCAACTTTTCAATTCTGTTCATACTTTATAGGTTTAGTCTCCATACTTCTACTCCTACAAGAGTACAGACCAAATATAGCACTGAATCATTTATTGTCTTAGTTCTAAAGTAAGATGATAATTGCAACGAAATGTCTTTTTTTCATAAAAGTAGTTTTAGTCTGCGATTTATTTCTATGGCCCGTATATCTGGATCTAGTTGGCCCGTTATGACAGTTATCAAATATGTAATTTTGTGAACGTTTTCAACTTAAACTCCATTTCATTGAAGCTCTGCATCTGGATGTTGGTTAAGACTAAATATCAAACATTTGGTTTCTTTGAGTTTATTTTAATGCCAGTTGCCTCTCCTACTTCGTGAATACGATCAAATAGAATTTGAAGACTTTCAATATTTTCTGACAGAATTACTGTTTCGTCTTCGTAACATTTGTTACATTAAGTAGTTCCCCTTTGATTTTTATTCCATGTAACTGTAGCCCAAGTGCCTTTTCACATAACTGCTCCGACTAAACATTGAACAATATTGGGGACAAAATACAACCTTGTCTCCCCATTGTAGTGAGATTTTGTCGGTGTAATTGTCTTTAATATTTGCGATAGCTGTTTGATGCCAGTACACATGTCGATGCAGACTACTATCGAGACCGTTTCGCATCTTCTTCTTCTTCATTTACCATGTCCTTTCAGAACGTTGGTTACCATCATAGCTATCCTAATTTTATTCACTGCCACCCTAAATAGCATGCTTGTATCAACACCATACTTATCTCGCAAGTTCTTCAACCATGAGGTTTTTCTTCGTCCTGGACTGCGTTTTGCCTGCTATTTTTCCTTTCTCCAGCTTTCTCTGCTTGATGCTTATTATGATCTCAGTAGTCTTGCTGAGACGTTTTAGTATTGTGTTTACTATTTTTTATGTTTTTTACTGTTTTTATTGTTACTATTACGAGTATTTTGGTTTTCCTTATGTTAAGATCCAGACCTGCCTCCTATAACTCTCAACGACACTATCAAGTAGTGTTTGCAGATCTTGACTAGCTTGTGCTCGCCATCCTAGCGCGTCTGTGTTTTAACAGACAACTGCAAGTCAGAAGTTTTTCATTCGCTGACACGAGAGTAGTTGTCTGTAGTGTTGTCAAAGTTGTTTTGCAGTTTTTTGCTAAAAAATGGAATGGACAAACGAAGATATTTTTGATTTTTTAAATTTGTATCAAAATGAAACAAATTTATGGAATTCTACGGCACCAGAGCATAAGAAACGGAACCGATATATACGATGTATGGAACCGAATAAAAAATCAATTGAAGAACAGTACTATTTCGATTAAAGAATTAAAAAAGAAGAGAAATAATTTAATGCCGACATACAAAAGGCAAAAAACAAAAGTTGGAGAATCGATGGGAACTGGAAGTGGGGCTGATGATGTTTACAAGCCTGAGTGGCCTTTTTATGATATAATCAAACAATACTGTCACGGACCTACACAGACTGTTACGGACCGTAGGAAGAGCTCTGTCTGCGGTGCGTTGTCGTCCGTGCTGATCGGCTGTCCGCGATGATCTGTAGAATCGCCGATCGTGGGAAGCCACTATAATAAGGATACGTTTGCCTTTACTTGTCCCTCTTTGATTAGTCTCACTTAAAATTGTTTTAATAAACATGATGCAAATCCAAATCAATTATTTGTTTACAAATGTCATTTAGATTGGTTTTAATTAGACGAGAACTAATTACCTGTACAAAGGTATCTAAAAACTACTTAATTAATTCATGTTTGTGAAGGAAAAGTTTAGGAGTTTAGTTAGGGAGGATCTGTATAATTCCCATTTTCGCTACATTTTGTTTAGTTAAACAGCTTTCTTCCTTTTACGTGAGTTTCTTTAATTGCCGAATATACCAGAATAGATGTATTTTTCTGTTTTTGTTTTTTCTCTCATTCCTTTTTTCCTGAGAGAAGAATTAAGAATTTTTTTAAGGGTCTATATCTTCTAACCTGATTCAAGAATTCGTATGTGTTAACTAAATAAAGCTAAATATTATATATACATAAGAGACGTACAAACTTTTGTTCATAACTGTACAGAATCCTACCTTTTGATTTGAACATAATTAACTGTTAGCATGTTACGGGGCTTCCAACACACAAATGTTGACACATTGAATGCCACTACCCACCCCTTTTTCATCAAATTTGAGAGGATCTTGTTTTTGTCAAGATATACGTGACACAAATTCAAAACCAACACGAGATTATGAGTAATTCAGTACCTAACAGGGCAACCCTACCTTTTCATAACTCCCCAGGGACTACAGGACCTAATTATTACTGGGGGGTTGGAATCAATAGAGTGGTCAACTTTGCTGAACAATTAACAGGACGTTTTCTACGTCGGGTTTGATTTGTGTGTTGTTTTGTGATGAAAGTTCCACAATATTTCAACGCTGTACACTGAGTGTGGATAATATATGAAGCGATCAGTTATTTTGAAATCGGTTTTTAGATATTTATATCATTTGATTAGTGTAATTGTGAAATGATCTTGTATTAAACAAATCTTTAGACTAGTGTGAATGAAATGAATGAATGAAGACTTTCGTTTTGATCAAACGAGGTGATTCATCTTTTACTATGTTCTAAGTCAATGAAAAATGGGTCTAATATTTATTATTTCGTAATTTTGCAAATAGAATCCTAAAACATAGTGACCTGCCAACAGCTTATTTATTGATAGACCCATATTTTTTGATAAGAGTTAAAATAAATATTTGTGGAAGTTTGAAAACAAAGTTTTCAGTGTTTTATTGTTACATAAAATGAATTTCCATCAAGTAACGGTCGAATCCATCAATTATAGAAAAAATAATCCCAAACAACTGGAAGGAATCCCTAACCATTATCCTACACAAGAAATGGGATAAAGTAGATATACAAAACTACCGTCCTATAACACACCTCAGTGTAATGTATAAACTCCTGACAAAAATTTTAACCAATAGATTGACGACAAAATTCGACGGATACCAGTCGAAAGAACAAGCTGGTTTTAGAAAGGGATTCAGCACAAGTGACCATTTACTAAGTATGGAAATACTTATAGAACGAGCAAATGAATACCACATTCCTCTATATCTAGCGTTCATAGATTTCGAAAAGGCTTTCGACAGTGTCAAATATTGGGCAGTAAAAAGTTTTTTGATTAACAGCAGAATTGACCACAGATATACGGAACTAATAGCCAATATATATATATATATATATATATATATATATATATATATATATATATATATATATATATATTTAAGGAAGCCAAAACAACAATTTAGGTATATGAAGGAACAAAATCAATACAAATAAATAGAGGCGTGAGACAGGGTGACACAATATCACCGAAACTTTTCAATCAATCTCTGGAAGATATTTTTAAAAGATTAGAATGGGAAGAAAAAGGTATAAAAATTTGTGGTAATAGAAAGGTATAAGAATTGTTTGAAATGATGAAACAACTGGACGTAGAGGCTGAAAAGATAGGCCTTAATATGAATTACAGCAAAATCAAAATCATAACAAATACAGATAAAGACATCACAATGAGGATCGGACAATATATTATATCTGGGTCAAACTATAAAACTTAACAAAGAAAACCAAACAGCAGAGATAAAAAGACGAGTTAGACTGGCATGGGCGGCATTTGGCAAACTAAGCTACATTCTTAAAAACAAAAGATATCCAAAATGGTAACCCCTGAAGTACCTTAGACGGCATGCTAGGCTATCGATTCTTATCGATCACACCACCTTATTTTCCCCCTGCTCCTTAGTAGTCCACTACTTCTTGGTTCGCGTATCGCTTAATTGACGTTTCTTACACCCTCCTCACAACTCCGATAAAAAAAGGGAGTTCCTTATTCCTGGAAGAGGCTCAGGCCTAAACAAGGTTAAAACTCAAGTGACTTAGCATCTTAAGACCAAAGTATACAATCAATGCGTACTCCCTGTTCTCACTTATGGTTCCCAAACGTGGACATTTACAAAAGCAAACATGGACAAAATCATAAAAACACAAAGAGCAATGGAAAGACAAGGTTTCACATAAGACTCATGGATATAAAGAGAAACCAGTGGATAAGAGAGAAAACAAAAGTTAAAGACAAGAAGTTGCAAAATTGAAATGGAGATTTGCCGGACACAATATAACACAAAAAGAAGACCGATGAAACAAAATTCTTATAAGTTGAAGACCGTGGGAATATAAACGAAGCAGAGGAAGGCCCCAAATCCCAGGAGGCCTATGTCAAAATATGGACCGAAGAAGGCTAATAAGATAGATAGTACAAGCGATTAGGTCTAGATTATGTGTATATGTCATAATTTGTGAGAATTTTATAAAAATATTTCCTTTATTGCCTAGTCTGACGTCTCTTATACCCCCTTTACATGCAGCTCACTTCCGCGGCAGTGAGCAGGAAAGTTGGCAGCTTGAGTATGTAAATTCTTCGCTTGCGCTACCATTTGTCGCAAAGGACTTAAAGTGCGAGTAACAGTGACTGTTTACATGCTGCTCGTTGTCTTGTCAGTGCACAGACTTATTCATCTATTGTTTTATAAATTTTTCGTAAACTATGGTGGAGTAGAGCAATGACCAAGTGCCAAGAGAGATGCCATTCTTCACATAAAGACCACAAAAAAAGCACAAAGTACCCGATGTGTGGAAATAGATTTCCAATGCTCAATTTGTGTTTATTGCTTATTTTAATTTAGTCCTTTAAAATGAAATTAATTTCTTTAAAAACTTCCAACACAATCAGCAAAATTGCTGGTGATGATACTTTAAATAAATAATGCAAACTTTGGTAACTGTTTCCTGTGGCCAAATATCGTAATGTTATTGCCAAGCGTATTTTTGGTGGTATTGGAATCTTTACTTTAGTCTGTTTGTTTATCATGGGCACAATTTTCTGAATAAAAAATTCAAAATCTATCCGTGACATTTTGTAAAAGTTAAAAAATTCTGCAGATTCCTCACAAGTCAGTCTATTGAAAAAGTTTCGTATATTAACTCATATTTCGTTCTAAACGTTAAGATAATTTTGTAAACTTAAACCACACAGAGCTGCCGCCGCAGTGATTTCTATACTCTCCGTTGCTGATGGTACACTGATGCAACACTGTAGTAGATGTATTTACCTTAAATGTTGTCGTGGAATTATTTCAGTAGAGAACAGTTAGAAACGCGAGTAGCAGCAGAAATGGCTGCATGTGAAGGAGATATAACAGCCTTTTCCAGGACTGTATTGAAAAGGAGGCACGCCAGCACATCTTGCTGTCGCATGCCGATATGTGTTTCAAAAGCTTGTAATTTTTCACCCAGTATTTCTATTTTGCAAACAACTTTACACATTGTGGCTCTTTCCAGTCTTATTAGTTTATCAGGAATGTAAAATCCATTCATGGTTTCATACAATTTGCTTCGTAGTACACTATCATTTTCTTCTTGTAGTCTCTATTCGTTTTGGATATTGGCGACTATCATGGCAATCTGTATTTTGCATACTGCTGCTTTGAAAAGATGTGTGGTTGTTGTGTTGAACCACGTACGTAGATTTTTCAGCCATGAAATCCTTTATCTTCCTGGTTCGAATTTACCTTCTACTTTTCTTTTCCATTTTGGCAGTTTTTATTGTGGTTAACAGCTCTTTCTTTTTGTATTCTTAATAAAACGTCCTAATAATAAGTAACGTGGTCGGTGTAAGATATCTTCAGAATTCGGCAATAAAGCCACATTTCGAAAGCCTCAGTTTTTTGCAGATAACTTCTGTGAGAGTCCATGACTTAACTCTGTACAATAGTATAGGAAAAATATAACATCGTAAAAACCTGATTTTTATGAGATCTGCACACTATCATAGGCTAATTTAAAATCTATGAAGAGGGAGTAGGTTAGTTGTTAGTTCAGTTAGTTGTTTTTTCCTGTACAAAAATTACAAAATTGTAATTCCTGCCTTCGTACAAAAATCTGGTCCATTGTCGATTGACCAAACCGAAAACCACTTTGATATTCGCCAAGGAACTCCTCTGAGTATACGACTTAAGCGACCATATAGGATACTTGATGATATTTTGTACGTCCTGTTAAGAAGGGATGTACCCCTGTAGGTTCTGCATACCAATTGATCACCTTTTTTTTTGTAAAGGACGAACAATTCCAGTACACCATTCTTCCGGCATTTGGTTCTTATTCCAAGCTCTTACTATTATTTTATGTATCTGATTAGTAAGACTACTGTCGTCGCATTTAATAAATTTTCCAAGTATATCGTTACTTCTTGAAGATTTGTTATTTTTTAGATTTTTTAGTGTATACACCACTTCTTGATGGAGGTTCTAAGAGTATACTGTTTATTGCTACTGGAGGTTTTAATTTTCTACTTCGGTGGAGAGTAGCTCTTTACAGTATTTCACTCACCTATCTAATACGTCACCTTTTATATTAAGTATATGTTCTTCCCTATTTTTTACGTATTCTTAGCCGGCTTGGTTTAAATGCATTTCTGGCATTATCCCGAGACTTATAGAATTTTCTTTTTTTCGTTTGATTTTGCCTTTTTAACTGTTCAATTTCTACCAATATTCCATTTTACCAGCTTTGTTCTTCTGTCCAAGTATTTATCTCCTGATCTTTATAATTTTGTTGTTTTTCCAGAATTCTTCTTTGCTGCAAAAGTTTATATGCATCATTTTTTCTCCGGGTACCGTCGTCATAGTCAGCATTAAACAAATAATTGCGTAGTGGTGGTCTTTCAGATCCTCGAATATTATTTGCTGCATCTTTGTCAGCTCATGTTCTTGCCCGTTTTCCACTGTTCACTAGTTAGATCCTCAATAATTATTTTTTTATTTTCGAGAAAGTGAAACCTTTCCAGTGTTTACGGATTTTTGAGGAGTTTAATATTGTGGCGGGTTGTTTTAGTGCTTCTCTCCTTCTTAGCATTATTTGAGATTCTAGCTCTAATCCCTGCGCCAATTAGAAAGTGGTCTAAATCAATTTTGGCTCCTCGGTATGTGCGGACATTGAGTAAGTTGAAGAAATGTCTAGCATCCATAAGCACTTAAGGTTATTATAATCTGGTTATTTTTTAAGCCATCGGTTGAGTCCATGTTACCATATGTTTTTTTTGTGGAAAACTTCCCACGATTACGTTTTATCGGCTGCAAAACTGACCACTAGGTTCTCATTCGAATTTTTGATATTGTGAAGGCTATGCTTACTACTGTGGGATAAATATGTTTCTTCCTTTTTGATTTTTGCATTCACTTCTCCGATTACTATCTTCGTGGTATTAGCAGCTAAAGAACTTATTGCTACTGGCACTTCATACGTATTTTTGCTTTTTCTTCTTAAAGTGCCCTCTCCTCAATGGAGGTTGGCTACTACAAGTTTAAACTTTTCTCTATCTTCAGCTGTTCTTATTAGCTGTTCAAAATTTAGCCCTGTCCATTGTCGGATGTTTCTGAGCCATGATAGTCTTTTCCTTCCTAGGCCTCTCTTTCCCTCGATTTTTCCTTTCACTATAAGTTGGGCATATTGGTACTTATTATTTCTCAGTATGTGGCCTAGGTATGATGTTTTTCTTACTTTAACTGTGTTAAAAAGTTATCTTTCCTTGCCTATTCTATGCAGCACTTCTTCGTTTGAGGTATGCGATGTCCATGAAATTTTGAGTATTCTCCGGTAGATCCACATTTCAAAGGCCTCCAATTTATTTACGGTTGATGTTTTAAGGGTCCACGTTTCAACTGCATATAGAAGAGTCGACCAGACGTAGCATTTTGATAAACGTAGTCGAATTTCGAGTTTTATTCGAGAATCACAAAGCAGTTTTTTTTATTTTTTCGAAAGATTTTCTAGCCTGTTCTATTCTCGATCTTATTTCTTGATCAGGATTTAGGCTGCTATCGATCCAACATCCCAGGTACTTAAATCTATTGACCTGTTCTAAGATGTGCCCATTTATTGTGCAAGGTTGAGGTACGTTTTGGTTTTTTCGGATTGACATCACTTTGGTTTTTTTAATGTTTATTTTCATACATACATCATACATCACTTTGGTTTTTTTTAATGTTTATTTTCATACCAAATTGCTCACAGGTCGAGTTGGTCTTGTCGATGAGTCGTTGTAGACCTGAGTCGGAATCCGCAATTAACACTGTATCATCGGCGTATCTGATACTGTTGATATTTACGCCATTCACCTTGACTCCATCCTTGGAATCCTCCAATGCTTCTTTAAATAGAAACTCGGAGTAAAGATTAAACAGCAGAGGCGACAGAACACATCTCTGTCTAACTCCCCTCCTAATTTCTACTTCTGCGGATGTGGAACCTTCGATCTTAACTCTGGCTTTTTGGTTCCAGTACAAGTTTTTTAAGAATTTGATGTCTTTTCCATCTAAACCGACTTCTTGCAAACGTTCTAATAGTAGGTCGTGTCTTACTCTATCAAATGCTTTTTCGAAGTCTATAAAGCATATAAATATATCTTTCTGTTGGTCGTAGCATTTTTGGGCGAGAACTAGTAAACTGAACAGGGCTTCTCTCGTTCCCATGCCGGCTCTGAATCCAAACTGATCGTCTCCGATGATTGTTTCGCACTTTCTATAGATACGATTATGTACGATTTTTAGTAGGACTTTTACTGCATGACTCATAAGGCTTATCAGACGGAACTCATTGTAGTGTTGTGGGTTTGGCTTTTTTGGTAGTGGGATGAATATTGACTCCAGCCAATCTTGGGGTATTTTACCTGTATCATAAATGCGATTGAATAAAAGGACAAATAATTCGATATTTTCTTCGCTGATTAATTTGAACGTTTCTGGGTATATTCCGTCTGGACCTGGGCTTTTATTTGTTTTGAGATGATTAATTGCATTTATGATTTCAGATTTCAGAATTGTTGGCCCTTCGTTGTTATTTTCCAATCTTGGTTCTTCTCGTATGTCGTGAAAAAGAATTTTAATATAGTTTTTCCCATTCTTTCAGTTTATCTTCCGTTAATTCTAGCAGTTTGTCATCCGTGTTCAGCATGGTGTGAAAAGTCGTTCTCTTGGTAGTCGATGTAAACTCTTTTACCTTTTTATGTAAATTAAAAAAATCGTGCCTTTGTTGCAGTTCTTCTATTTCAACGCATTTTGTTTCCAGTAATTTCTCTTTTGCTTCGGTTATTTTTTTTTCGAATTATTCTATTTAGTCTTTTGTATTCTCCGTCTTTGTCATTTTTTCCTTTAGATTCTCTTCGTTTGTTCATAAATTGTAAAATCTCTTCTGTCATCCATTCCTGTTTGTTATTTCTAGGTGTTACTTTTAGATGTTTTTCCGTTACATTGTTCATTTGTTTTTTAATAGTTTTCCACAGAACGTTTATGTCATCGTACTCGCTAATTCTATTGTGGTCGATATTTCCTAAATTTTTGTTTAATTCTTTATTTACTGTCTGATGTATGGTGTCGTTTTTCAATAATTGGATGTCTAATAGTTGGTGTTGAGGTTTTTGTTTCTTTATTAGTTTCCATCTTGCGCGAACTTTTGCAACAACATTATTATGATCGGAATTGATGTCAGTTCCAGGATATGTTTTTGCACTGATGATTGCATTGTGATATCTTTTGTTGACCAATATGTAATCTATTTGGTTACGGATTGCGGATTTTTGCAGTCGCAATTAAACATTGGAGGACCATTATTTAGACACGGTGAAACAGAGTAGTACAATAATCTAGAACTAAGTGATACAGGAGCTTCCAAATTAGCCATTGCTTGTCATATTATCTCATTTAAAATAAAAAATAATTTTACGAAAAGGACGTCCGTTTACTAGTTTGAATGGTTACATCATTATGTGTTAGATTAATAATCAAAAATTTTATTATTATAAGTTTTATGACACAAAAAATAGTGTGAGTTGTGCGGACCTTAGACGCGTACTCTTCATGTCTACACTTTAAATAGTAGAGACTTTATGATGTCTCTACTATGTCAACTTTATTATTTATCTATATCAAGCATGTTGAATATACTGTTTGAGTTCATATGCTTTTATAGTACATAGCATAGTAATTTCAGAAATTTTGAGGAGTTTATTTACACTCCATCTTCAGGACAAATTATTATGTGCCATCAAAAATAAAGAATATTATTAACCAATATATGTAAGGTTTAAAACATTATAACAAAGTTGTTTACATTATATGCAAAGACTGTAAGGATACTATAATAATTCTTGAATCAAAAAGCATGTTGCAAAATTTTATATGTGAGGTTACGGTGTGAGTGTGACTACCGCTTCATGCATGCCCTCTTTTTTTCTTTCATATTTATAACTACATCACTACATATAAGAAATAAATCACTCCTTCATCCCTTCAGGCACCACACTTCATTTAAAGCTTATTTTTTACAGTGCAGTACCATTTTTATGGCTAAATACAATAAAAATCATCTCATTTGAATGTAATGAATCACAGTTTAAATCGCCATATCAAATCTGCGAAGAGATCACTTAAAACTTTTTTGATTTGTTTTTTTTTTTGTGAACTATACAATGTTTTAAAATATATAATGGTGTTATGTCTGTTTAATAATTTAAGTTGTTTTATGGATGCAGTAAGTGATTATTTATAATGCGACTTATTTTCCTTGGAGAAAATAATTTCCTGAATGATACTTTGTTACAAACTGAAAGACAGTCAATAATCTTTACCAAGATAGCAGCTGCTTAAATTTAGAATTTTTGATTATTAGTAATTGTTTGTACTATACAATTCAGTTTGGCTTTTGTATTATAATAGTATAGAATATATAGTTTTAAGTAACAGTGAAAATATCTCAAATTTCAAACCTATGTTGTAATCTTTTCTTAGCCTGTCAAAAATTAATAAACTACTTCTGTTAAAAGATGTATTTTTGTCATATTCTTGCCCTCAATTCGAACGGAGCTACTCAGATTTCAATTTTTAAAATAAGTTTTACGGTCCCATTTTTTTGAGGCCCTTGGCGTAAGCTTGTCGTATTGTCCTCTTGTTTTCTTTTTTTTTTTGAAGTTAGTCCTTTTGTTAAAGGACTTTAAAATGGATTTAAATGGACCTTAAGTTCATTTTAATTACAAATATTTGGTCAATATTTATTTAAATTTTTGAGATCATCTGCTGAAGTATACAAATAAATTTTTAGGACTTTTTGAAAAGTTAACAAGCCGAAAAATGTCGCTGTCCTATACTGTAAATTTTTGAATGAATATACCAACACTTTTGTGTACTGTTTTTTAATAAATACTGTTTAATTTAATTGACCATTTTATCTTGATACAATTACAATTACCAATATCAATTTTTCTTTTTCTTTAGCGCAAGGATCCTCAAAAGACACGCTCGACTTGTTCCAGATAAGTCTGAGATTTCCACTAAAAACTTCCACCCTTTAGTACTTTACCACCCTAATTTTTTCTCTATCCCAAATTTTTTTATTACTCTTCTACTAAATCATTATTTTGACAACAATAAACTCATCAACAGCAACTGTCAGAATACAAAATAAGCTCACTGTGAATTTTTCAATAGTCAAAGGATTAAAGCAGTTGAATATAGGAAGAGCTAATCTCCTAACAAATAAATCAATACAGATTTCCGCCTATGCTCATGACATCATCATTATGTCTCGCAGAACGAAAAAGGCGACAAAAATATATTGACAATTAAAAACAAGGTCACAAGAGACCGGACTAGAAATAAATATTCAAAAGACAACAAGGCTAACACAGACAAGAACTAGGGGAAACAGATGCACAATTGAATTAGAGGACAATATTGACACTGTAGAAAGTTTAACATATAACATATATGGGAGTTACATTAAGCACGGATGGAATAGAAGAACCAGAACCAAAAACACGTACTGGAGATCGAACATCAGGGTCTACAAAACTATTATCAGACGAATAGCATGTTATAGATGCGAGACATGGGTAATGACAGAAAACGCAAAAAGGAAGCTGGATGTCTTTGAAAGAAAAGTCCTAAGGAAGATATTTGGACTTTGTTAATGAAAACAAACTTAAAATTCGCTAAATTTCAGAGACTTTAATGGGCTGATTTTGTAGTGAGAATGAAGGTCGAAAGATTGCCAAAACGAGCTCTAGATAGTAAAATGCAAGGCGCAAAATCAAGAGAAAGGCCACGGAAAAAGTGGCAGGATGTCGTGAGAACCTGGAGAAGATCGGCGCAGGACCAGCAATGTTGGAGGCATAGTTTGGAGGAGAGCATGGCAATATTTGGTTTGAAATGCCATTGGAGAAAGACTAAATACTATGTTCTTTCGATTTCTCTCAAATATATTTATGTTGCATCACTCTCTCAATCATTTTGTCGTTTATGCTCATGTTCTTTCTAAGTGCCTTCTCGAGTAATATTTTCTTTCTCCCTATACTTCTCTTTCCCTTTAATTACTTGTAGATTTTTAAACTGTCTATGTCGCAATAGTCGCCCTATATGACGTTATCCTAATTTTAATAGTGTTAACTAGATGAAGTCATGTATTCATGCTGTTTAATACACCTCCGTTAGTGGTTTTGCTTCTCCAACTTCGCAACGACCATCCATACATCCACACTTCGAATGCATTTAGTCTTTTGATGTTAGCTTTTGCCTTCTATGATGCGCCTTCTAATTTCTTTCTTTTTCATGTACCATGTCCTTTTAGAAGATTGGTTGCCATCATAGCTATCTTAATTTTATTCACTGCCACCCTAAATATTATGCTTCTATCAATAACATACCAATCTCGCAAGTTTTTCAACCATCTTTTTTCATCCTGAACTGCATTTGCCTACTATTTTCCCTTACCTAATTTTCACACATTTGGAGTGGTCTAATAGACTATTTATCTCTCTGTCCACATACATGTAACTCTGTACGTTCTGAGTGATGCCATCTACATTTATATAGGTTATAACTTGTTATTGAGGATTTTTGTTTTTTGAAAACATGGATTTTCAAGTCTATCTTGTGTTTTTTTTAGTATATTCATTTGCTACTAGTTTTTAACCAACGTAATACGCATATAATCTTTTTTAAACTTCTAGGTATATCTACATTATTAAAATTAATCTTCTTAAGTGTCTCTTATCTTTCTGGAACGATATAAATATTTTTCACGCCTGTCTTTTATCAAATAAATATTGTTCTCATAAATTTCTGTGATATTTTGCGCTGACCTTTGCAACTTCTTGCTTTGTGCTTCTCTATAAAATTTATATGTCCTAGTGTTAGTCAATCTTGTGGTAAAGTTTCACCTTCATCTATGATGTTAAAAACGTAGGTTCATATTTTGATTACATTTTCATTTAGATGTTTAAAAGTGTTTAGTTGTTATTAGGTATTTTCCAGGTGCTGTCTTTTTCTTTGTTTCTAAGACAGCTTGCTTAACTTATTCTATAAATATAATTAAGTTCTGGTATTTGTTGATATGTGGCTTTTCTTCTGTGGTTTGATGATCAATCAAATACTTCCTTCAAATATTGTTCCAATATTTCTTTTGGTTTTTTAAAGTCTAATTCTATTACGTTTTTACCAGCAATTTTTTATACCCTGTCAGTCATAACAAAGTTACATCGAAGTGATTGACTAGTTTTTTAAGAAAACACTCTCTTTTTCTTTTTTTTTATTTGCTTTCCATCGTCTATTTTTGGACATAGGCCTCTGTCAACTTCCGTCTATCTCTATCCTGGGCAACATACTTTCATTTTGTTTAGATTTAGATAATATCTCTTGATTTAACACTTTCAGCTTTAAATAAACCTTTTTTTATTTCTTGTTGTTTGGCAACAAAATAAATAAATTATTGCCGTATATTCAACGCAATCTCGAATCAATGAAATGTGTGCTGCCCATTTTTTGCTGTAACTCATGCACCAACAGTCAAGAGTTGTTTCGGTATCGTGTAAAGGCAAGTGTTCACCTAAAATATTTTTAATAAGATTCTACCATTTAACATTTTAATTCTGTTAAAAACTGTGGTGTAATTTCCTTTTACTTATTTGTTCTCTTGTTTTTTCCGAGAATCCAGATCTAATAGATTCTCGTCTCTTAGTAGCTACTTTTTAATTATTTTTTAAGTCCAATTTACTCTTCATTTCACCACAATACTAGGATATGACGTACAAAGAGGTTTCTCTATTATAGTGAATAGAAAACTCGATCATTTGTGTAACAAAGACTCAAACAAGTATAAATTATACATCATCCGGACATTAATTAAAAAATTTTCACTGGCTGTCCTAATATAAAAGTATAAAAAAGCACAAACAAAACTTTAAAACATTGTATTGTTCTTCCTTTTTCTTTAAACTGAATTGGCTTCATTTTATTTTGAAATTTTTTGGATTTTCGTTCTCTTTGTACAATTTCTAGAAACTAATGTTGTAATTTCGCTTATAGGTAGAAGTATAATCGTTAAGAAGGGAGAAGGATCTCAGGTGAAGGAATCAACGGACAGCTCGACAACATTAGAAGATGACGATATTAAAGGTGAGTTTTTATATATAAATATTACGCTATAAGCAGTTTTATTATCCCCAGTTGTGTAAAATAGAGCACTTTTAAAATATTTGTTGTGAAAAGAGTATTTTTTTGATAAAATATATAACTTCCAGATGGATAACTTTCTCAATATATATCTTATTACAATTAACAATATTAAATTTCATTGTATTTATCCATTATGTACACAGATTTATAGTATTTCAATCGTAAAAACATCATATAATAAATTCACCTAAAGTATTCACAGTAAAATTTACTATAACGTATTTATAAACAATTTCCAAAAATCTAGAAGTGAAGGTTTTCACAGCCTGTGTTTTGTAAAAGGGTACTGCTATTGGGGTGTATATGCCAGGTTCCAAAATTTTCCGATGTTTCGTCTGTAACTACTACAGAAACTATCAAGCGTAGTGCGGGAGAACATATAAACCCCTATAATTCTTTGTTGTTATACTTTTAGTTGATTTTAAATTGGCAACCTTCTAAATTATCCCTTAGATTTACTAGCTTCTCTAGTATTAGAATAAGCGCTCTGCCCTAAAGATGCCCCACGTTGGGTGCCAATTGAGCAACGTATATATGACACGCTGTCGTCAAAAAATTGCTAATTATAAATATTTTGTTCTGTCGAAAAGTTGCCAATTAAATAATATTAATAATAGATATGCTTGTCGTCATTAAAGCTTTATAATAGTGCACATTTGAAAATTGTACTTTTTGTAGCTCTTAAACAGACGACAACGTTTTAAATGGTCCCTCATTTCTTTTCTTATTCAAAGTACTCGTATAAACTTTTATAACGACTTCTTGTGCTTGTGAGCTAAGAGTTTTTCCATAATCTAATAAAAACCAATATTTTCTTTTTGTCACTTCTTTCACTTTTGCGGAAACTTAAACAAAATCATTCCGTTATTTTGTTAATGAGGTTAACTTTGTATGTAACTTAATGGCAAAATAAAATACACTTACCATAACATTTCAAACACCAATATCTGCATCACCTGCATCTTTTGCATCTTCGAACCATAACCTGCAGTTACAGGTTGTGTGTCGGCCGACTCCTCTGCATTTTCTCTTAATATGCATGTTGCCAGTTCAGTTTCCAGTGAGAATAACTGTAATTATTTTGATTCAGTATTCTAAAGTTATAATAGTAATTTTGCTTAACTAGCAAAATGTTCTAATAAATAACTTTAATTTCTTTGGTCTGAAATATTTTCCAATGTTCAGAAATCTTTTACTGTGTGGCTTTTTGGTATTCTGCTGAAAAGTGACACTTAAAACTGAATTGTTTATTAGATTTTGTGTTTCAGATCAGACTAATAAAATAGTTAGCTCGTACTATATTAAACTATGAATAATTTTTAAAACAATACGTAAATATGCCTAATTTTAGTTACATACAGTGCAAAAAATAATGTATTTATATACCGAGCAACTAAAGTGCTTTTATCCTTTGAACAGTTGTTGCTTTCGAGAAGCGCCTCGTGCGGTGTAACAAACTGTATTTGTGGGATTAAACTTGTCACTTTAGTGTCTACTATTAATTTCTTGCTCGTAAAGTTCATGAAATTTAAACTACTAGTATAAACTATGGGCTTTTTTACTAAACACTTAAAGGCTACTTTGAAATTTATATTTTTACTCCAGTCAATTTGTAAAAAACTTATCGATGTCACGTAAAAATATACAGGTTTTTAAAGAATCAGAAAGGCATATGACGGATAGCTAATGAAAGTACCTTGAAGACATACAGCAGATTTTGCTTTGTTTTGTTTTTAAATATTTGTAAAAAGTGAAAAAATTATGTTTTGCCTACAAGCCGTTTCTTATGCATCTTAGAGAAAAAAAAGTTTAAATAAAAGTTGTATCTCTTAAAAAGTTCCTTAATTTGCGAGTTTTAAAATTACACAAACAATTGAACAAGATAATTGCTAAGAACCCTTACTTTTGCAATAATTTATAAATGTTAATAAATTTGTTTTTTGGATACTGAGATTATAATATAACTACTTAAAATTATGGCAATAAATGAGTTATTGAAGTGTGCTTAATCTCACATAGATTGAACAAATAGTTTGTAAGTTATTCAATTTGTTTCTCGACCTCGATTATTTCAACAACTGTACTTACCCAAACAGTGACTCTACAGGTATTTAGCAACTCGCAATTGATTTTTTGATGCTTCAGTTTTATAATATAATTTTTTTTTAATATCCATTTGAAATGGGCTGACTTTATTGCTTATAAACATTTATAATAACTTCGATATTTTTTAAGTAACACTTTTGTGAGTAGGCTCACTGAAAATATGGTAAAAAGGTTGTGGATAAAACACAATATTTACAAAGAAAGAACCTTCTATCACCAGTAGGAACCAAGATAGCAGCTTTTTCTAAAATCATATTTTCATTGTTTATTAACATAAAGAGCTAAAAATTGAACATAAAGTGAAGATCTAGATTTTATGATCCAATGTATGGATATAGGGAAGGCATAAAAAGTTATAACTTGTTAGATTGTACTCGTAAAATATCGTTATGTTAAAGTGGAGGGAACATTTTTCCGAATACCGTTTTTTAGAAAGGAACTTCAAATTGAAGCGCGCTGGAAAAATTTTCACTTAATCAATCCTATCTTCTACGGCACGCAGAATATTCATTTTTTTAACTATGCTAGCTCGAGAAAATTATTTCTATAAGAAATATATAGCAGGAGCAGTAGGGATTGTGGTGGTTGGATCTGGAAATATTTGGCCGACCCTGGGAAAAAGCGGCAACCTTTGATATTGTGGAAACGGGAGGAGGTAGCAAATATGCTAAGACAAAAAACAAACACAACGACATTCCCAAATGGCAGTAGATCCTATATTCGTTGTTATTGGTCTGATTTTAACATTTAAGGCTTTAAATTAAAAGGAAGGGTAGTTCAGATACTTCATATGTATTTATTTAGAATAAAATATGAAACGACCTATTTTTAAGAAGTTTTAACACTCTCTGAATAAATGGTTTTAAAACAAATTTTTAAACGAATCGTTTTGTACTTTACAAGAAGAATTATTAATTATTATTATATATTTATACAAATAACATAAATTAATTAGCAAAATTAAAATATTTCTTATGAAATAAATTTAAAATTCAACTTTTTTTTATGAAAAAATTTCACTACTTGATTTTTCCTAGATTTTCCGAATTTTCTGGGAGGTAAAAATAGCATAGTTCTTATTATTTTATTAAGCAACCGCATTTTAAAAATTCAGCTTTTGTGTACCATAGAAACCGAGATTTTTCAATTTTTTTGGTGCGCTCCAATTTTTAGTTCTATCCTAAAAAACGGAGATAGGAAAGACGATATTTTACGAGTACCATCACTTTAATTTATAATATGTTTAATTTTCAGCTTTTAATGTTAGTAAGCAATGGAAATACGATTTTAAGAAAAATAAAATTAACATCTTGGTTCCTATTGGTAGTAGAAGGTTCTTTTGGTATAGATTCTATTTTTTCACCACCTTTTTCAAACGGTTTTTTTATATCAGCTTTGATATCTTAATTTTTTTAAAACATCTGAAAACTAAATCCTTAAAGAATTCATTGCGATTTGCAAAATACCTTTACAGACACTGTTTGGGCAAGTACAGTTGTTTAAATAATCGCTCTCTGAGATAATTAAATTGAATAACTTACAAACTATCTAGTCGAGCTAGCTGAGATTTAGCACTCTTCAATAACTCATTAATTAATGAAATGAGGTTGAATGCTCGAATAAATGAACTTTGAAAATAAGGCTATTATCGAGCACAAGTTAATTAAATCTAGCCCAAGTACTTTCGCTTAAAATAGCATCTTCAGGGGCATTTCGTCAAAATGTAAACTATCCGGCAAGCGTAGAATGTGGAAACATTAAAAATAACATAAAATTGTACAAAACACTACACTAAAACGAGGACAAACAGTTTAAAATCACTTAAAGATTCCACGCTACATTCTCTGTCAGTATCTGGAGGGATACTGACAAAGAGTATCATTATCCCTCCAGATACTGACAGAGAATGTAGCGTGGAATCTTTAAGTGATTTTAAACTGTTTGTCCTCGTTTTAGTGTAGTGTTTTGTACAATTTTATGTTATTTTTAATGTTTCCACATTCTACGCTTGCCGGATAGTTTACATTTTGACGAAATGCCCCTGAAGATGCTATTTTAAGCGAAAGTACTTGGGCTAGATTTAATTAACTTGTGCTTGATAATAGCCTTATTTTCAAAGTTAACTCATTAATTGCCATAATTTCAAGTTGTTATATAACATGTCATTACGCAGAAAACAAAGTGAATAACATATATAAATTACTGCAAAAATAAGGGTTTTTTTAATTATCTCGGTTCAATTTATTATGTATTTTTTATGATCTACAACTTTTATTTTAACCATTTTTCTCTAAAATGTATTTATGGTTATTAAAAAACCACAAAACAAAATTAGCCATAGTCTTTACGGAATTCTTATCAGCTATCCAACATATCCCTTTTAGAACCTTCAAAAACATGTATAAGATCTTTTAGCCTTTTTTTTCTTTACTGTACCGATTTCTACACCTAGTAAAATCAGGTTAAATTGTTTAATATATTGTTTATGTAAATGTTTGAAAAAAATCATCGATAATATAATTTATTATGTGATGCTGTTTACGAATTATACGAAATACTTTTTGTTTTTAACATGAATTATATTAATGACCCCTATAAAATAACAAATGATTTTATACAAGTGATTAATAAATGTGCTGTATTTGATGCATTTTATTTTAATTAAAATTAAACTAATATTTTGAAAGAATTTTACCGATTGGATCTGGGGTATTAATGTCGTTAATGTTGATTTTAAGCAGCTGTTATTTGCAATCAAGTCTGACGCAGGCTATGAGATACACTTAGGCATGGAAAAACTATCGGCTAATCTTACTTTGTCAACGCGTCCCGATAAAATAACAGTAAAAACCAATCTCCAGTGTGTGACAATTTTAATTATTAACGGTCTGTATAAAAAGCTTTTACTCAATCCTTGGTCGACGTCGCGCGTCGGTGGATGTTTCAATGTTTTGGGAATCGTGGCAAAGTCAGGATAGTGATCCTCAGATCCAAGTGAACATTGAAAGTGATTGTATTATGTTAGATGTTAGTCCCGAGCAGATTAGATGCATCGAAATTGTGGTTAAAGAAATAAATGAGTTCATTGCAACTTTGCCAATCACGGAGAGTAATTCGGCTCCTGAACCTGTAAATGTAGAAAATATCTCCGGAAAAGGATTTGATAAAGATCAACACTATAGGGATGATCTAAGAGCAGTTGCTTTTTAGTTTGTTGACGCTAATTCTGATAAAACCGAGGAGCTACCCTTACCCTATCAGGTAATGTTCTGGAACAAATCCATATCTGCAATGGCATGGCGTTATCCTCAGCCTCGAGCTTTAACAAAAGTTAGGATATTCTCGGTACCTTATAAGAGAACACTCGGATCTCATGATGACCTTCAAGTCCTGTGTCATTTAGAATATTGGTCAGAGTGCAGAAACGCATATTTACCGTTCGCTCAGTTTTTCTTATCAGAAAGTGAAGTATGCCATCTAACATTACCAGGCGGAAATCCACAACTGATTGTAGCTTCAACATGGAGAGTGGTTATTACAATGTTTAACTATAACGAAGAACAAAAAAGAAGTATCTTAATATCCCCCAGAGCTCTAGCGGCATGCATACGAATTGATTCTTATTTTAATAAATCTTATACGTGAATACAAAACGATCAAAAACAATGAAAATATGCCAATCCACCAAGATATTCAGGATGCCGGAGGTACCGAACTTCGTTCTAGAAAACCATTCAAATACGATCATTTCTTGCATTACCCACAAGCCACCGGGGTTTGATAGTCTACGCAAATCATGGTCTACCCTAAATAAGATCTGTGATCTTTTTCATTTAAATGGGCGTTTTATTGAAAGCATTCTAGTGAAAAATAAATTTATAATGCATCAAATACAGCACTTTTAAAATAATAACTTAACATACAAATGACATTCAACAAACAAAATATATTTTTCATGTTTTGATTAACGAACTAAAACTATTAACGATGGTTTCACAACAAATATAAAATGTAGCCCCATCCCCCATGTGTATTATACTCTATCATTCATTCACATACCACTGGTTTATTTAAATTTTTTGAGTGTAACGTCTTAGATCATCCTTATTAAAATGTGTTTTAAAGCTTATTCCTTATTTTTTATTGAAAATATTTATTAAAATTCCACAAATACCTACTACTCTGCGCTTGTGCCAAATAATTATTAATATGTGTTTTTAATTAGAACTTTGTACAACTGCTAACATATTGATGTTAATATCTGTGTATCGTACAAACACACAATTCTAATAAATTAAAACTTTTATATATTACGATATTTGGAAGATATGTAAGGCTATGATATTTTTCCATTTTTCATTTTATTCTGTTTTGTATTTTGTGAATGAAAAATAATAATGAAGGTAATATCTAAAATATGCAATGGACAATTTTCGGTAGGTTTAGAAATATAGTAGCTAAACCAATAATACCGATATATCTAAAAAGTTAGATTTCTGAACAACGTTTACTGCTACTATTAACTGATGGAGCAGATACTTAAACATAGTCATTGGCTCCACAACTCAGATTGGGCCTTGACCTATTCAATTAATCCTCTTCATTCGTTTATATTTCAAGCTTTCGTTGTTCAGTTTCTAGTTTCGAGTTCCTCAAATCCGTCTGTACTTTGTTCATATATCGCAGTTTTGGCCATCGCTTGAGTCACTTTCCCACTATTTGCTATTGAGTTATGATTCTTGCTGGTTTAGATGGTTTCATACGCTCCACATGACCTATCTATCTTTCTCTGCCAAGTTTTATAAGTTTTACCTCATTAAAGTCTTCGTAGGTCTTACAAAGTTACATGAACCTGACTTATAACATGAACAGCCTTTGTGTCGCGTGCGACGTATGACATTTACAACATCTGCATATGCCATAATGTATACGCACCTCTCTACTATTGTGTCCCTAAAGTTAATGTCTCTTACAATGTATTCTAAAACCAGAATAAGTAGAATACAAGACATTACGTCTCCTTGTTTGAGGCTGGTGTTTGCTGAGAACGCATCTGTCAAATTTGCTTGGATTGACACCCTAAACTGAACGTTTAATATGGTGTTTTTTACTAGTTCTACCTATTTCTTTGATATGTTAACGCTTACCACTGCCTTATATAGCATATTACTAATTATACTGCCTTTGCAGTGCGGAAATCTACAAAGAGTTAATAAGTTTCAACATTAAATTCAGAAGGGACATAATTCATTCGTAGGCATTTTCTAAAGATTTGTCTTAATTTTGGTCTGTTGTAGACCTTTGCCTGTGAGGCCACACTGATATTTTGCAATTGTTTTCTCTGCGGCTGGTTTTAGTTCTGGTATATCACATTTGACAATACCTTATTTAAAGTGATATAAGTGAGGTTGAATGCTCGAATAAATGAATTTTAATCAAATAAAAGGCAGATATCGAGCACAGTTTTATATTATATATATATATATATATATATATATATATATATATATATATATATATATATATATATATATATATATATATATATATATATGAGAGTAAAAGATTGCATTTCATTTCAATCGGAACTCCACCATTGCCCGACATGTGTTTCGGGTTATTCAACCCATCGTCAGGAGCACTTGTGGAAGTACAACTGAATTGAAATGCAGTCTAGAATTTGGTCATTATAACCAAAATAACAGCCAGGGTACGCTAGCAGCGACATCTATACGAAATAACAAGAAGTCGAGAGACCTCTCTGATAGCAAATTAGGTGAACCGCAAATTCAAAGCCTCTTGCTAGAGGCTTTTAACGACGGTAGAAGTATCCTTTTACTTCGACATACATCTACGATTCGCCTTTGAAAATTACCATCTTTTTCGCTCTTTACGTAGAGAAAGACGTTTAAATGAAAGTAAAAGATTGCATTTCATTTCAATCGGAACTCCACCATTGCCCTACACGTGTCTTGTTTTCGGCTTTCGAGTTTTAAAAAACAAAAACAAAACATAAATTGCCCTTTTAGTACAAAACCGACTTAATAATTACTTCTGGCCCATCCACTAAATGGCAATACCTAAAACGCAAGCCCAGCCGTAACTGCCAAACAGCTTATTGTATGAATAGGCTTATTGTAGAGTTGAATGCACTATGCGTCATGTGTATTGGAGCATGTCAACATGCCATTGCATGATATCTCTTGTGTCATCGGTACAATCGTGACGTAATAGGGTTCGTTGGAAACGGCAGAAGTTAGCGAAGAATTTTTAGTACAAAATACAAATATGGCGACATTGGCAAAGGGATATTGCATGATATCTTCGTTGTTACTGGTCCGATTTTAACGTTTGAGACGTCAAATAAAAGAGGATTGGACACAGGTGACAATCAATGCAAAACGTGATATTTATGTTGTTATGTATAAAGGCGCTTTGGCATCCTATCATATATTATTGACATAAATTGTCGGATTTTTACGTGTGACTCCTCAAATTATAAGATTTTGAATAACAAATTGCGTTGTGATGTCCATTTTAATAAAATGTTATGTATAAGGTCACTTTAGCATTCTATCATACCATCTCCGAGTATCAGCACACAAGATGAAAATTTTTATGTGTTTCACATGCCAAACGGTACATGCATGGCCTCTTGTCCTTTGAAAATCAACAATAATACCACTGGAGGTCTCTGTCTAACGTATACTTAACACCGACGATAAGATATAGTGCCCCTTCCTTTTTTCTACTAAAAATTTATCTACGGCCAATCCCCTTTTATTTGATGTCCAACGTCAAAATTGTGTCACTATCAACGAATATCATGCAATGCTTCTTTGCTAATGCCGCCATATTTGTTTTTTACTAATAATTCATCTCTATCTATATAATATCATGCAAAGCCCTTTTGGTATGCTCCAATACACATGACACATAGTACATTCATCCCCATTTTCATCCTTTTTTCAACGATATCTCACACGTCATTTTACGATAAGCCGTTTGGCATTTACGACAGTGGGTTGAGTTTTAGGGGTTGCGATTTAGGAGATGGGCCAGAAGTAACATAGTATATCTACTGAATATGGATGTACTCTTTTCGCATTTTGTTTAGTTTTTATAGAATTGTCTCGTGTCTGATCGGTTACTAAGAGTTTCAAGTTGTATTTAACTATTTCTTTGTTCTATTTTATCGTTCTTCTATCCTATGTAGCTTTTTCTCTTCTTTCCTCAACATTTTGTACTATTCTTATGATTGTCTTTTCGCTGCCCTTTGTTGAAGTTTTAAGTATGTTCGTGTTACCTCAACGCATTCTTCGTCAAATCAATGTTCATTTCGTTTTCCCTTAAACGTCCCAAGTACCTCATTAACTGTTTCTTTTAACTATTTCACATGTCCGACAGTACTGTTGTATATCATTCTTTGGGTGTACATTAAGTCTTTTTTTAAGTTTCACTCACTTTATGAGTATTTCTGAGCTTTTTCATATCATATCTCTCTACTTTATTAGCTCTTTCCTTTCTTCCATTTTATATCATTGTTTTTAGTTTTATTTATACTAGCTACTGATCAAAGTCTAGATTTGCACCTCCACGGTTTCTAACATGTAGTATTTCTGAGCAGTGTCAGGTGTCAATTGCTATGTGATCGATTTGGTTGATTGTATTCTTATCTTTGGGATTGGTTTGGGATGACCTCAGCGAAGCTGTTTCGCGGAGCAGTCAACAAATCCATGATAGCCTTGATTATCGCCAACATCCGGACCGGATAAGGCACCGAAGAAGAAAAAGTATTCTTATCTGGTATTTTTTCGATACGTTTCTGGAACTTTTCCGATAATACCAAGAATTCCTGATACCTAAAAAAATAATACAATGCCTACAGAAAAATTATGACGTTTTCTCTTTAATATCCATTAGCCTTGTATTACGACAACATAGTAAAAGTGATGAAATAATTACTAAGAACTTGTAGCTCAATAAGTTCCTATACAGCAAAGTATGAAATGATAATTAAACACTATGAATCTTATGGGAAATGCAATAGAGCAAGGAGCCATCATTTCCAAGATCTCGTTATGTTCTAATGGCATCTTACTAAGTTTAATGAGAATAGTTTGCTTGTAAATGCACCACTAAATAATGACATCGAGTACATTCTCAATTAATA
Source organism: Diabrotica balteata (assembly GCA_918026665.1). Taxonomy (NCBI): domain Eukaryota; kingdom Metazoa; phylum Arthropoda; class Insecta; order Coleoptera; family Chrysomelidae; genus Diabrotica; species Diabrotica balteata. The sequence goes on from OU898279.1 coordinate 128,541,995, forward strand.
AACAATTAGGTTCTCGCAAATGGATGGTCTTTTAGTGGTAATTTTCCTTGAGTGTCAAAAGCTAGAACATATGCTATTTGCATTAGAAAATCAATTAAAACTTGTTTGAGTATCACCTACGATTTGCTATATGACCCGGTTGGAGATGTATTGCATACAATGCTAGGGAATTAAATTTTGACATAAAAGTCATTAATTATTGATTTCTACATAAACATAAGCATAATATTTGTAATAAATTTATAAGAAAATAAAAACCACACCGCATCTACAGGGGAAATTTGGTGAGAAGATACTCTCAGTAACTTTTATTTTATTTACTAGAATTATCAATGATGAGTATAAAAATATTCCCACAGGCAAAAGACCACTAGGACGTCTCAGAATACGATGGAGAGATAACATCCAAGCAGATCTCCGGAAAATGAACATTCCATTTGACCCTAGGTTGATGGAAGACCGAACAAATACAGTCAAGAAAAAAGTACAGTCAACCAAAAACCCACCCAGGGTTGTAGCAGTACGTGATGATGAGTATAAATATATATATGAGGGCTTAGGCTTAGAATACAAACAGCTCTAAACATTTTTGATCTAATTTTTTTAAAGATGTGCAAACTCATTTTTAGAAACTCAAATTCCAGAAGGTTTTGAGTTAGTCTAATGGATCATAGCTAGATAAAATATTGTTGCATATCGTCAAAAACAGATTAAAACCTATCTACATTAAAAATATACCTTAGGAACAAGCGGTGTTTGTAAAGGGTAAAGTTATACGGGAACAAACCCTGAACCTGAGACAACTCATTAAAAAGTTTAGAGAATTTAAAGTACCTATGATTATATGCTTCGTTCGTTTACTACCAAAAGACATTTGATTGTGTAAGCTGGATAAATCTGTGGTCCATTTTAATAGAAATGGGCACACCAATGCACCTGGTGATACTTATTAAAAATCTGTACCAGTCCAATAAAACACGACTAGATCAAAAGTTCTCAAATCAATTCAAGACTTAGAGAGTTGTTAGACAAGAACGCGTGTTGTCGCCCGACTTATTCAACATTTATGGTGAACATGTCATGAGGACGGCTTTAGATGGATGGACCGGTGGAGTAACAGTGGCTGGTAGGAAAATTTCTAATTTAAGATTTACTGATGATACTACACTTATAGCAGCAAATGAGCAAGACATTTTTAATCCCCTGCGAAGAGTTGAGTACGAAAGCACTAGATGTACATAAATTCTCTCACTTCTTCGATCATTAGACTTTCGGATTTTGGTACTTGCGTCTCATTTATAACTTTCATCAAATGCAATGACCTGAACAACTAGTAGTAATATTACAGTTATCAACACAAATTAATGTATTCTTCATAGCCTTCTATCGTCCATTTTTGGACATAGGCCACTTTCATCTACTTATATCGATCTCTAACCTAAACAACATACTTCTAATTTGTTCCGGCTATTTTTTGCCGTCATCTACCCAGCTCATATGTGGTCTTCCGCTTGGTCGTGTACTTTTGTAAAGTCCAATGTTGTATTGTAGCATTACAACGTTGGTCTTTTTGTCTAGCAGTGTAGCCTTCGAAGCTCCATTTGAGTTTGGCAAATTTGTTGTGATTTCCTCTACTTTGGTTTGCCTGTCACATAAACCTTTCTGTTGTGACTAATTTGTTCATGTTTGCCTTGCTTATGGTCAAGGTTTGGCATCCATATATTATAATAGAAAGAATGTACTGGAAGGATGGAATTTATATTGTCGTCTAGTGTATTATCATAGTTGCGTTTTCATAGATATTAGTTGCGTATAACTCAAATATGTTCTACAATAATTATTAATTGTTTGTTCTATGAGTCACATCGTGATACTATCAAATGCCTTTTCATAGTCTAAGGAGGTAAAAAATATGGGTAGTTGGTATTCTTTTGCCTTCTATAACAACGGCAGATCTTTGATGTACTATATCCTTTGCAGAAGCCAGCCTGTCCTACTAGTTGGTAATTATCCATTTTTTTAAGTCAACAGGTGGTTAATAATTATCATAAACAGTTTATACACTTATACACTTTTACTATAAATCTTTAGGTCACATTTGTCCCCATTTTTATGTAAATATTAGTATTACTAGACTCTCTTTCCAGTCTTTAGGGATTTTGCGAATATGGATATACCTATTATATAGTTCTGTTACTATTGGAATTGTTACTGTCTTGATTATTTTTAAAATCTATGTAATTATACCTTTGTGTTCTGAAGTTTTATTATTTTTTAGCTCATTTAAAGCTCTTTTTGTCTTTTGAACATTGCTATGTTTGATCCCTTTAATCCAACATTTTTTATTTTTCTTTTAGCGTTGTCTTTTGTTGGTTCATTAGGCTAACTTGGCAAGCTGTACAATGTTTTGTAGAAGTATTTAACTGTTGTTGTTATTTTATATTTGTTTTTGTTGTTGATGTCTTTAATTTTGATAATTTTCTGAACTAGTCTTATACAGTTTAAGCCTCTGTTGTTTTCTTAAACTTGCTTTATTCTCGTTTTCGTTTCATTTTCTCGTTTAATTTCCGTATAAAGTTTTCGTTCCATTTTTTGATGTTAAATACAATTTAGTTATTTTCCATTTGTTTGATTTAACTCTACGTATTCTTGAGTATGACTTTTGATTTTCGATAGTAGTTGTTTTCTTTCCTTCACTAATTGCTTAGTTTTGTTGCTTATTTTGTCTTCTTTAGTTCTTGGTTTCTTTGCTATCTGTAGTCCGGCTTCAAGAAGGTTTTTATTTATGTTTTTGTTAACGTCGTCCATTTGGTCCTGATTATGTGAAGGAACTGATTCGAACTTAATCGCTTTTTGAAGACTTTTGAAATTCTTCTTCATTTGTTCTTACTTTAAAGGCGTCCATCCACATTGTACCTTTTTCTCCCTTCTTTCAAGTTAACATATGTTACTAAATAATCTTTCTCAAAAGCTCCAATTCTCTTTATTTTTTCCTTTAGATCTTTTTACTTAGCGTATAGTTATTTTTTTTAAATCTTCTTAACTCTTTGAACAAAGCATTTTTTTAACATTTTGACTAATATCATTTTGTACAATATCATTTAAATGTACAATCCTTTTCTTTTTTTAGTAAAATTAATCTGCAATTGAATATGTGTGATTATACAAACAACCTTAATTTATTTAAATAATAGTTAAATCTGTGAATGTTTAGCAAATTTAATAAAAATTTGTTTTTAACGTTCTAATCAGTCGATAACAGCACTAATTATAAAGTTCTAACTAAAGACATTAATAAATAACTTTGCAACCAATATACATTTAATTAATTAAAAACACAAAAAGTTGTATATTCTTTAATATTTTTATAAATAAATGGCAAAAACAGTACAGCTTCTAATTGCCTAATAAAGCTTTAGCAATGTGTTATTTTTAAAATATTTTTTTAAATATCACCAAAAATAATTGTACATAAGCTATAAATTATACTTTAAATAATGCAAAAATGTAATTATATAATAATTTAAATAATATATACATATTTGTTGTATATATTGGCTATGTTTTCATATTGTCCAAACAACTTTTGACCTAATGTTTGCTTTATTTGTGATGGTATTTGTAAATATTGTAATATATGGTTAGGTAGATATATACATATCTGTATTAACGAAGGATGATACCTATATAAAAAATTGTAAAAATTCGAGATGGATTAAATGGCAGGTTCCTAGCTGTGGAATTCTCGTTGTGCGTTAAATATAATCACTTATATTACATTCAATGTTGTCTGTTTATTATCAAATATATTATGTAAAACATATTAACTGCAAATTCTTTAAATAGAATATATTATCATTGTTGATGTATTGAATATTTTTAGTCCTTAAATATTCCTGTTATGCTTCCGTATTTTTTAAAATAGACCGTTGATCTAGTACAAAATATACAAGAGATTACAAACTTTTAATTTATGAATTGAAAAAAATTGAACAGTTTTTAAAGGCCAGATTGAACGATGTGAAATAAAATCGAACAATGAAACGTACTTCAGACTTTCATTACATGATCAATTACTGCTATGTTATCTTTTCATTCCTCATGTAGACAGATCCCTAAATATATTTATATAAAAGAGACATCTGAATCTTCTTCTTCACATTATGCCATGTCTTATCAGATGCTATTTGAAAAATATATTACTATGTATTAATAATTGTGACGCTTATCTGGGTGTCATGTTTCAATTTAATTAAATAGATGACCGTGAAGAAGTTAGAAATTATTTGATAAATTTTGATGAAGTCTTTCTTCTTTTGACGTATGTGCCAAGTTGGGTACATAAATTAATAAGTTCGCTTATGATTCAATAGATACCCCTAGAAATTAGTTACGCTGGTAATTCTCTTCTTACGTGTTTAACTATCGAATAAGCTCGTCTTCCAGTTACGTGTTCATATTTATGATAATATATTTTCTTCAGATCTTGCTCGTAACATATATTCTCAGTAGATTTGTCGAACAGCGTTAGAAGAGCTGAAATTTCAATCAAAAGACCAATAAATAAACAACACGAATAAATAAAAAAAATATAGTCTTAACTTCTGCTTATTACCTTCAGCGTCTTCTGTGGAGATTGCTAATCGACATGGCTACTTGCACTTTGGAAACTGCTGCATAGAATAATTTGACCCATGATAAAAAAGAAAATGAAAATATCTATAAAATTTAAAATGATATAGATCAACTTTATACGTAAATACAATCAACAGTTTGAAAGTTCTAGGCTAGAGTAGAAGGGACGATTGGTTTTATAGGTTTTTATACATTCATCATCAGTGGCATTATGGCCTTACAATTCTTCGTTAGTCTTTGCAACGTTTACTATTGAATTCCAGTCTTGTCGATCCGGTCTCATTATTTCTTATTTTAACCCCTATTTTTTTAGATCCTCTCTGGATACATTTTTCCATCTTTTCCTATGAGCCATTTTTTCATTTTCTTTTTCTTGATATGCCTATCCGTAACGAATGTTGGTGATCCGCGAAAAAACTGGACATATGTTGTATTGAACCTGATTCTGAGGTTCTTTAGCCAGAATGATATTCTTCCTGGACCTCACCTTCCAAATAGTTTTTCTTGCAGGATGGCTTGTAGGAAGGCATATATGTATTCATTTCGCATAATGTGTTTGAAGTATTGTAACTTTCGAGATTTAATGATGGTTAATACTTCTCGGAAATCCTAGCACATGCTGATGATATCAATATTGTTGGGAGAACAGAAAACGTAGCACGTGAGGCGTATGTAGCACTAAAGGAAGCGGCTACAAAAATGGGTTTAATAAAAAACATTAATAAAGCGAAATACATGAAAGTAGATCCGCAACCACAAATACGACGGCCACTTGTTATAGAAAACGACGTCATCGAAGCAGTTAACGAATTTGTATACCTGGGAACGCTCGTCAATACTGAAAATGACATTACCGCAGAGATAAACCGCAGAATTTGCACGGCTAATAGATGCTATTTTGGGCTTAATCTCCTTTTTAAATTTACAGCTATATCAAGAAATTAAAAGTAAAACTCTACAAAACAATAATACGCCCAGTCCTAACATATAGTTCAGAAACCTAGACTTTAATAAAAAGCAATGAAAACATTTTAGGATGTTTCGAAAGAAAAATACTAAGACGAATCTATGGAGCGATAAATGAAAATGATGTCTGGAGAAGACGATACAACTTCAAACTCTATAGAATATACCAGGAACCAGATATCGTAAAACACATTAAGATAGGACGTCTAAGGTGGGTAGGCCATGTAATGTGGATAGGGCAAACCGATCCAGCTAGAAAAACGCTCCTTGATAGACCTATTGGTCAAAGAAGAAGAGGAAGGCCCAGAACAAGATTAATATGGAAATACGTGCTTGGCGGAGGAAGGCGATGGATAGGGACGACTGGAAGAGAATTCTTGGGGAGGCTAGGACCCACACAGGGTTGTAAAGCCAAAATGATGATAATGATAATACTTCTTGGATCTGCATTGTTCTGAGGACCTCTTTATTTTTGATTCGGTCAATCCATGGGATCTTAAGTATTCTCCGATATGGCCACATCTTAAATGCTTCCAATATTTTACACATGTCGTCATTTAAGGTCCAAGCTTAAACTCTATAAAAAAAGACAGAGAAGACATATATCGCAACATTATTACTTTTATAACAAGAAGAAGGTTGTGGCTCTTGAAGAAGGCTCCCATCCGGTTGAAGGTAGATTTAGCTTTTCCGACGCGCGCTTTTATCTTCTGGTTATTGGTTAATTCTTCATTTATTATGGTTAAAAGGCAGTTGTAGTATATCACTCTGTCTACTGGGGTTTGGTTAAGATAGCTTTGACCTTCAGTTATCTTTTTCTTGCTAATTATCATGAGCTTGATTTTCTTTAAGTTTACATTGAGTCCATATTGTTCACTGTTATCCGTGATTTTGTTCATAAGGACTTGTAGGTGTTTTATATTGTACGCAAATAGTATGGTTTCATCTGCATATCTAATATTGGTTAGCCAGTTAAGAATTCTTTTTGCAGTTTCGTGCACAGCTTCGATAAATATTTTTTCAGAGTCAAGATTGAAGATAAAAAGAAACAAAATACAGCCTTGCCTCACTCCACGCATAATCAAAACTTCACATATTCGGTGTGTTTACCTTCAAATCTGAGATTTGCGGTCTGACTTTCTAATTATTTTTAAATACTGGCTGTTAATTTCTACTTCTGTTAGTATTTGCATCATCTTTTCCTGTATTCGATCAAAGGCTTTCTCGTAATCTACCAGATAAGCATATACGTCACATTTGACGCCTCTGTATCTTTGAAATAGGATTTGTATTGAAAACAAAGACTCTCTCGTACTAATAGAATTTATGAACCCTAACTGTTTGGGGAAAATTTGACTTTCACACAGCTTGTAAATTCTCTTATGGATTATCTTAACTAATAAAGCTTATAAGGCTCATCGTACGGTATTCTTTGCACTTTTTGACTCGTTTGTTTTTTAAAAGTGCAATAAGCACAGATTTCAATCATTCTGTTGGAATTTCTCCAGAGTTATATCTGTCGTTGAGTTTCTTTGTTATTATTGCGACAGATTCGTTGTCCATTAGTTTGAGTAGTTCTTTAGCTTTGTTATTGCAGAATAAATTTCTTGGTGTAATATTCTTCTTCCATGATTACTTCTGCTAACTCAAAGGTGTTATCTCTTTGGTCTTCAGGCAATTTTCATCTGGTCATTTCCAAAACACTTTTTTATAAGTCAGCTGTCCCTCTCTCCTATCACATGGCAAAGAAGCTTTCCCCTTATATTCGAACTTATGCAAAGAAGTAATTTACACACATTTACGTTAACACAGCCAGTTTCTTAGGCACTGTTATCTTAACTATTGCGTTGCATAGTTTCAGATTATTAATTGACTTAATCAGATGATGAAGTTTCTATAAGTCTATAATAATTTGGTGTACGTGATTATATTAGAAATACTGTTCAAGCATTTGGGGGATAGTAAATATTTGATCAATTATAGAACGTATCTTTCTACAATCTCACTTGAAAAATATTTTGTGTATACCCTACCTTTGAGCCTTTAAGATAAGTTTTAGCCTCTGCTGCCGAGTCTCGTTTGAGTTTTAATATTTTCACATTGAGCTATTCATTCCTACTTGCCGGACTACTCCTAGTCTATTCTTTTAACTATCACGAGGAGCTAATAGATCGTCGCGATATTAAAAAAGCTCCTCATGTCAGTAGAAGACAAATTAAACTGGTATCCAGAGTTGAACATTTTTTTTAGCTTTTACCTGGCCATGCATATCTCGCAGTGACCACAACCGACAATGAAGAGCTCCTTTACCATATCATTGATTCTCGAAAGAGAACATACATGCGAAGAATATTAAAGATGTTCGTAATTTTAAATATCTCGGCAGTTTGATGAACGAGAATCTAGAAAACAAGCAATCAATTATGTCTGATATAGAACAAGCGAGATCTAATAGCGTTATAAACAAAGAATTATTAAAGGTTTCTGAATGCTATATTTGTCCCAGATCTTTTCTTGAATCATCCAATGTAGCAGGTGGTATTTATTTCCAATTGCTTAGATATCCTAGATGCTAATTTTTTCTCTTAAGTATTACTTTAATGAGATCAATGTCACAAGTTACTCTAAAATGTCTTGTTAAGTTTATTACTTTATTCTTTATGCAAGACTATTTGATTCAACCACATCTCAAACGCCTTCCGTTTGTACATGCATTATTTGTTGAGATCAAGATCAACATAAGCATTTCTAAATTCTTATTTCTAGTGTATATTCATTAGATTTGGTTAATATTTGTTTCCATATAGTTTAACTTTTAATACGCATATAAATATATTGTTGAGATTTTTTGTTCTTTATAGTTTTCTGTCATTCTGACCTTACGATCATTTAATAGTTCTCGAAACAAATGGAAAATTCTATTACATTTTAAATGATTCAGGATTAACTACTGTCCGGTTTTTTATGAGTCGTTGTGGGTATAATTTAAGACTCCACAAGAGATAAATTTTGAGGTTAGGATGTTGAGTTTTAGGCATAGACATACAGCAATCCCTACATCTCTTTCTAATTTGCCAGATTTATCGACCATGTGACCTAAATGACCAATGAGAAGGTCACGTGGTCGATAAACCCGGCTCATTAGACAGAGATGCAGGGACTACTTTGCGTTAATTTTCTCTGTCGCACTGGGGGAACGCGACTGTATTCCAGCAGTCAGTTTATTTTGTATTATACATATATCTATGGTTTTATGCGAGGTATAAAAGAGATTAACTACTTTAAAATTAAATAAAAAAAGTGATGCAATTCTGGAATGTAATTCCTGGAATTTAAATGAGAAAACTAAGATACCAATGCCAGTGATCATGTACAGAAGAACGTATTTTATCAAATAAGAGTTTTTCTTTATACTTTTTGTCAATTTTGTTGCCAAAAAAACTTTAATACTATGTAGTTTTGGGGGAAATAAAATTAATTGAAACATTGAACAATATAAATATTTGTTCTGTTTATATACATATGAGTATTATAATAAATATATCAAATGTTTATTGACGGTTAAAACTTAATGTCAAATTGTTTTTATTATAAATAATTGTACAATGACAGTTTTTATTTATTTTATACTTTATAACATTTATAAAAGTATGTAAGAAAATACAACTTTCAAAGAAGTGACGTAGTGGCGTTAAAATATAAACTAAATTAGGAGCTGTTTTAAATTAATCTATTCAAATATCGATAATAAATTACACTGTAGAAACGACAAAGTTTAATGTCAGGTAGCTGTTTTATTTTAGAATGGGAACAAAACTTGAATTTTACTTTGTAGCAATGTGATCGATGATAAAAGTGTTAGAATTTCTCATTTACATTATCGAAATTACAGTTGGTGTTTCACTTCTCGCCTTCTGTAATTATATACTTAACTTTAAATGGAATATTGTATCAATAAAGTTTATAAAGCATTTTTCTAATTTTGTTCTACTTCTATCATATTATTATAATCCTAATAGCTAATGACGAAATTAGTTTTAAATAATCCTTTAATTTTTAAAGTTTATAAAATATCAAGATTCATAACAGTTAAAGTTACACTGATATAAGGATTATTTACATCTGCTACAAAGATAAATGTATCAGAAACCACAAATCTCTGACACAATAAGTTATGTCTACTTTTCCGTTAACGGAACTTAACGAATTTCTATATAAAATCGTAGAAGATCGTAGGTGTGGATTTTTAATAAATATAAGCAATTTTCCCGGTCACTAAACACATCGTGCACCAAATTTCATTATTCGCACAATAGAGTTTGGGGTACACATCACAAATAAACTTACCATTCGTATTAATTAGAAAATAAGTAAAAATCCGATGGGTACAGTTGGTAGAAAAATCAAGCGGCAATAAATAGTGTTAACTTTAGATTTATAATTTAATAAGACTAAGATTTAATCTTTTACACATTTCGTATAGCCCAGAGGACAGAAAACGATATTAAATAGTTTTCGTTCATGACCGTCAAAGTAGGTGGCAACTCTGTACTCGTTTTCGAAGTCATTCGTTGCACTTTCCGAGTTTGAATTTGTATCAGCAATGAAATGAGTTATAACACTCTATTGATACCAATTCCAGCACCGGATATATATATATATATATATATATATATATATATATACATATATATATATATATATATATATATATATATATATATATAACCTATAGCTAATATTAATACTATTACAGGAATTAATATTAAACTCAACAGTCTTCCGGCTTAAACCGCGTCGATTATCACTGCGCCGAACTTTCGACATCGTCGTTGGTGTCTTGTCTTGTCTTGTCTCGTTTGTCTGTAACCTTTGATGTAAGGAAGAAAAGCTTTCGTAAGATGAGGGTCTGAGTCTTTGTGTTAAGATTGAGTGGGAAATTGACGCCTGTGAATTGCAAAGGTCTATTGATCTAGAGACAAGCGTATTAATGACTGAATTAATTTGTGAAGGGGAATGATGGGAGTTAAGATGCAAGTAACGATTGTTATGGGTGGATTTTCGATAAACAGAATGATGAAAACCTTAATAAGAGAGTCGAGAAACGGTAGGGATGAATTAGTTTCCACCTCCATCGTGAACGGGATAGTAAGATGATACTATTCAGATTAGTTTGAAAAGACACCAAAGCATCCCTGCCGTGGGGCCAAATGACGAATGTATCGTCAACATATCGTAGCCAACATGTGGGTTTTGAGCATTGATGTGGATAGTGTTCGGATCTCGAAGTCTTCCATAAAGATATTGGCAATTACTATGCGTAGTGGGGAGCCCATTGACGTACCATGTCGTTGTCTGAATTTGTAGAATTGATTTTATAAGATGAAATAAGTGTTGACAATCAAAGTTTAATGTTTAATGAGAAATAAGTGGTCCTGCTAGATATTATATTTAGTTTTCAGAATGTTTAGTCTTCCTCCTTAGAAGAGTTTTGTCTGTAGTAATATTTGTAAAGAGTGAACCGATATCGAAAATCACTAGAATGTTTGACAGTGAGATAGGGTATTTTTTAAGAAATTCGATGAAATGCAAAAATTTGTGACGAAGGATTTTCGGCGAGAGGTTGTAGAGTTTCGGCCAAGTAGTTGGCCAATGCTTGTGTAGGGCAGTTGTATGCACTGACAATGGGACGTAAAGAAGGTAGGCCATATATTCGAGGTGTTCTGAAAGACTTTTTACGAGGAATAACTTGGGAAAGGTTTCCCATATGACCCAGATATTTAAAGATTTGTCTTCAGTTGTTGCAGTTTTCTGCGCTATGATTTGGATAAAGCTTTTACTGCACTGGTTTTTTTAAACTTTCTTACTACTGTACTGACTTGGTTTAAGTTTGACTAAACACCTTGGTTTGAGATTCGTCTGTCCAGTCCAAATAAGATCATTTAGGTTCAACAAGTTCATTCTTGTTTAACTGACTGAAAGCATGGCTTTTAGATTTAGAGTATATTTACCAGTGTCCTGTATTATGGCCTCGTCAGATCTTTCTAAAAGCTTGTCGTTGTTTGTTTGTAGTTATAGGTTCCTCTAAATCCAAGGACGAAACTTGTTGGACGTAGAGTGAATGTATTAAAGGTCAACAAAGTAGAACAGGCAAGCTAGCGAAAATAATGGCGTTAACACCCAACAACAGAGACAGAAACATTGGTCACCAATTCACTACTGATAACTCTACCTTTGAACCAGTGAACAAATTCTCATGCTTAGACTTTATGGAAAAGCAATCAATAAAATAATCCAGAATTATTGCCCACATTTGATAACAGATAGGCACTAGAAGAAGAAGATATATATATAAAAATGTATGCTTACCCCTCGGTCTTTAAAAAATGTTTCTAAAGAATACAATTTTTCGATTGTGATACACTTTTTGCATATAAATACAAATTGCCGGTGTATTTTTCGTTCTAATAGGATGGATACTACTTCAAACAGAAAGTAGTTTGACGAATTTATATAGTGATGTATGACTCTGGTGCTCTCGATATTCATTGCTTTATGAGTTTTTGGATACCGATTATATCATCCACAAAGCATCTATCCGTATTTAAACCGCTTTAATCTTCGTCAATTAATCGTATAATGTCATTTTCGGTTTTCCAGAGACTTTTCCAAACATGCGAATCACGTACTAACGACTAAAGCCCCCATATCGATGTTGTAATCTGTATATTCCCCTTTTTTGCAGTTAAATCCTAACTTTGGTGCTTGCTTCTGGGATTGGAGTCTGGCATGTCTGACATATTCATAACCATTAGGTCATTAATTCTTTGTTTTAGTCTACTATATCAGAATTTAAAACAGTACAGTTTTGGGATATATATATATTTAAATATATATATATATATATATATATATATATATATATATATATATATATATGATATTTTTAGTTTTAATAGTATTAAAAAGACCTGTTTGTGAAAATTCCTGATAAATTTTAATTTGACTAAAAAAAAGTTCAGAGTTCAAAATTAATTGTCATAAAAACAAGTTCTAAATAATTTTTAACAAACTAATAAACTTTCGTCCGCTTTGATTTTTCTCTAATGTACCCAACTAATTAACACTGTATTTCATCCTGTCGACTAATATATAATAAGTCATAAGTGTGTATATAACTGACGAAAGAGATAACATGTTTATTTTCTGGGCAACGCTCAGAAGATAAGAAAGGTGGAGTCGACAGAAGTTCGACGGTTATAGCCAAAGAACCCGAAGGTAAAGTCCTAATTCCTAATTTATTTCCGTTTCATTTATTTTTATACCCCGAGCTCGAAGTGGGTAATTTTTTCTATTTTCCGATAAGGCGATTTTTACCAAGTAATTGTCAATTTTATCTTTATGAGTTATTTATTAATATAACTTGAAATTTAAAAAAAAATAGCTAAAAGCAGATATGCCAAACAGAGTGACAGTAATTTTTTTTTTAGTACTATTTTGTCGCAAATGTTGTTGTTGTTATATTTTGGTAGTTCTGTACAGTTAAAAGACCTTTTAAGCATATTTTCCAATATACTGTGTCCTAAACTAAATAGAACATCTATGAAAGTATTAAATATATAACATTTGCAAGAACTATAGTATATGTTTGGGATAGAATAAACCCAACATAAAATGGACACATAGTAAATTGAACAGTAAATAATTGTTAGAATATGCTAAGCGTAGCAATTCTTGTTATCATAATAATACTAATAATTTACCAATTAATAATATTCCTGAGTTAAATAATATAAAGCTTTTGACTTCCTCCTTGGGGACATCTTAAGATCTTTGTCACAGGTCTTGTATGGATGAAGTCCCAAACTGGACTATGGGCAAGGTCAACATAACCTGAAATTGCGTATTATATATAGATAGGTAGTTATATTTAGAAAAGTGCCCTTTAGGCCTATTCCACTGCGACCTTTTCAGATCTATTGTGGTCCTTTAGTCCTATACAACATTCTCTAGCCTGGCCCTTTTTAAAAAGTCTAATAGCTTCGAGACTGTACCTTCCATGTAGATATTTGCCGGTGGATTTTCTTCTCCTAATGCTTTCCTTTGTGCTCTGCTGTTTCTTTTTCGAGGTGACAGAAACTGCACAGGTCATCATCTGATAATCCCATCAGCTTCAAGTGCCTATTTAGCTTACAGTGCCCTGTTAGAAGACGTTCTATGGCTTTGACTGTTTTTCGGTCTTTGCCCATTAGGTTTCCCGTAAATTGTGGCGAATGTTCTGTAATGATTTGTTTCGCCTGTCTTTGTCCTGGTAGATTCCTCCTCCATTCCAGAGATTTGTCAGCTACCCACTTCCTTGTAGCCGTTCTTGTTACTGTCTTTACAACGCCGTAAGAGGGTTCCGGTCCAATAAATGGAAGTAGTGAGCCTTGTTTGGACATTGCATGTGCTTTTTCATTGCCTTTATGACCCTTGTGCCTTGGTACCCAGGCTACCGTAACCTTGCTACGGTCTCTAGTTTATTTAGGGCACACACACAGTCCCATACCAGCTTAGAATTGACCTCTACAGATTTGAGTGTCTTAAACGCTGTCTGACTAGCTGTGAATATGGCAACTGAAATGAACGTTCTTTCCTGCCTTTCTATTTCTTCCACGCAGTAAAGGATTGCTATTATTTCCGCCTGGAAAACTGTCACATCCTGATATAGACTTACCGGAAAATGTATCCCTTGATTTTTTGCTGCTATGCCGGGTACCCACACCCTCCGATGTTTTTAATCCATCCGTGTACCAGGCAGCAGCAGCTTGTATGGGTACACCTTCATGCCAGCCTTCAGCCAGTTTTCATGGCTCCAAAATGGGAGCCGAAACGTCGAGTAATAAATTCTCAACGCGGTTCTTCCCGAGAACTAATTTTCATCCATCTGACCACGGAAATCTAGACAATATTGAGATCATTGTAACTGGCCATTTATTTGTTTTGCATCTATGTGACGACTTTAGTTTTAAAAACACCATAATCTGTTCTCGTAGCCTTGAAAATATAAATCTTGGACAAGAGAACATACTTTTGATCTTCAATCTCAAAGATTGAAGTTGTTTGTTGACACTGCAAAGGTTATTTCACTATATCTTTATTTTCTTCTCTTTTTCTGTTAGTTGACTCTCGAAGAATTAAAGTGACATCATGTCTGGACCGTTTGAATTTTGGATTTCAATAGTTTTCTCTGTCGAGCTAGCTTGATATAAACCATCGCTTGATAGATGATGAAGCGATGGCCTCGTCTGTGTCTTCTGTATCCACTGCAATAGAGTTCATAGGATCTGAGAGCACTGATTTATTTTTGTTTGAAAGTCTTATGTTGGCCTTCAGTTGCTTTATGATTAAAACATTTTTCTGTTCGAAGGCATTCATTTTTCTTCGGTTGGTAACCTTTAATATCCATGTCTCAGATACTTTAATAGTCTAGTAGTTTGTTAGTATTAGTTTACTTCTGTGTTTGATTTCTTCGTCACAGCCTTATTTTTTGTTGTTCGATATCGAAAGTACTCAAATCTATAAACCACTTTGAAGTCAGCAATATTTCTGATGGTCGACGGATTGTGGTCTATTATAACGATTTGGGTTTTTTTCTTGTCCAGCATAAGAACATATTCCTTTCTCATCGTATCCAACTTGTTCATTTTTTGGAACGGTGTTTCGTCTCTGAACATTAGTGTATCGTCAGCATGTCTAAGATACGTGATTCTTTTTCAGGTATCGTTATTCCACTTCTCGAACCCCAACTTTCTGTAGTTTTCCAGAATTGACTCCGCATTAAATAATTAATTATGAGAAAAACCATTGTTTTGGCGACGCAAGCGATTACACTTGCCATTTTCAATTTAGTCATGCTTCCTGCTAATGCTTGAAGTAAACCGAATCTCCCGTCGAAGCGGTTACTTATATAGTCGATCTTGGAGCGCTTCCCTCGAACGGTTCTTGGCAATACTTCTTGTGGCTGCCCGTCTGCTAGTATAGGTAGAAGGGGTCGTACTCGTTGCTCTTGTTGCCTGACTTATTGTTGTCTCTTTCTTTAATACCATTTTCCATGTTGTTGAAAGCCTTTGAGCATCATCGCTTTGGTTTAGACTGTTATGATTCTTTTCTATTTCTATTGATTCTCTGATCTCACGTTTCCTTTTCATCTCAATATTAACTAGTTTCGTCGTTTGATTTAGGTTTATTTTATGTCTTATATTTGAGACATTTTGTGCAAGGGACATCATTTTTTTTTTCGTCTTTTGGTGGCATTTTAATGTTCTCATCTAATCTGGATTCTTCGATTGGTTTGTTGGATGTACGATTTGTCACAGTCCCCACATGAAATCTCGTATACTCCTTGGTTTTCTAACCATAGTTTTGTTTTTGTGAATGGTAAAATAGTCGAGATTTGTCTGTCGGTATATCATTTTTATTTTTTGTTTTCTTAGCACCATCCCTACTTTCTCTGTTGTACCTTTTACATGTAAGAATGGTTTTTGCAATCGGCTTTTCGTCGTCTGTTGGTCCTTAATTCTTCTTTGAATATTCTGAGCACATTTTGCATTTTTTCATTTTGATGTCCTTCGTCTGTCAGTCTGTCGGATCTTTTAATCACGGTTTTAATGATAGAATGTAATTGTGTAGGATGGTGAAGTGAATCTGCGTGTACATATCTATCGATTAGTATTGGTTTTCGGTGTAGTAAATGTCCTATGTGTCCGTCCTCCTTCTTTATTATTAACCATCTGAAAATGGTAGTTGTTCGTTTTCTATCAGTTTCATATTACACCGAATTTTAATAGTATCCACCATACTTATCCACACCATTTTATCTTATCCCCATATAATTCGAACTGTAATTTGTGATAGATATTTATGGAAATCTTCCTATGAAATATATCTGCCTAATTCGTTTTATACCCGTTTTATATTCGTGAAATACCCAATAAAACACCTTTAAGAAAAGTCCACACGAATTGTCTGAAGAGGATATCCACTTGGAACGTTAGGACGATGGCTCAATCAGGAAAAATCCAATGCGCAATTAAAGAAATGGAACGCATGAAAATAGAAATAATGGGCATAAGTGAAATGAGGTGGCCTGACTCAAGTTATTGTGATATAGAAGACTACAGAGTATACTATTCAGGATCAGAAAATGGTAAATATGAGAATGGGGTTGGAATTATCACGCATAAAAGTATAGCCAAACAAGTCAACAACTTCATACCAGTGAACGATAGAATCCTCCGGTTACAAATAAATACGTCACCGGTGAACACAAACATCATACAAGTCTATGCACCCACAGCAGACCATAGTGATGAAGAAATATCAGAATTCTACAAACAAATAAGCAACCTTATAAGAGATATACCGAGACACGAACTCCTTATAATCATGGGAGATTTCAATGCAAAAATAGGTAACGGAAAAGAAGGGCAACATATTGGTCCACATGGATTAGGAGAGAGAAATCAACGCGGAGAAACAATAAGTATCTTTGCAGCTGAGCATGACTTAATCGTGCTAAACACATTTTACAAACTACCGCCTAGACGCCTGTATACGTGGAAATCATCTAGAGACAACGGAGAAGACGTTATTATTAGAAATCAAATAGACTATATGCTTGTTAACAAAAGATATCGAAATAGTTTCAACAGTGTTAAAACCTACCCAGGCGCTGATATTCAATCTGACCACAATCCTTTAGTGGGCGTGTATAGAACTAAGCTAAAGAAAATACGCGGAAAAACTGTAAAAAAACATGACATAAGAAAACTGAAATGTAGCGAAGTAAAAGAAATAGTCAGCAAAACATTAAATAGAAAATTTAAAGAAATCGATAATACAACGGAAAGCACAGAAGATAAGATAGAATCCCTTAAGAAAACAATAGACGACATTAAAGATAATTTTATGAAGAACGAAGAAGGTAAGAATAAGACATGGATGACGACAGAGATTCTGCAACTAATGGAAGAAAGAAGGAAAAACAAGAACGATAACTCCATGTATAAAACATTACAGCGAGAGATACAGAGAAAGATCAGAGAAGCCAAACAGAAAGAACTGGAAAAAAAATGCCAAGAAATCGAAATTCTCCAAAGTAAATACGACGACTTCAACGTGCATAAGAAGGTAAGAGAAATTACAGGTAAATGTAAAAACAGAAGAATAAGTAAACTTGTTAATGACAATGGAGAGATAATCGTGGACAAAGAGAGTATCAATGATACCTGGAAAAATTACATAAGAAATTTATTTTTTGATGAGAGAGAGAACCAGCCCCCAATACCTACGGAAACAGGACCACCTATACTAGTAGCAGAAATAAGAGCAGCCATAATATCACTAAAAGAAGGTAGAGCTCCAGGACTAGACGGAGTACAATCTGAATTTCTTAAACTTCTTGATGATGAATCTTTAAGAGTACTATGTAAAATCTTCAATAATATCTATGACACAGGCAATATCCCAAAAGATTGGCTACTTTCAGAATTTATTACCTTACCAAAGAAACAGGGAGCAAAAAAGTGCGGAGAATATAGGCTAATAAGTCTAATGAGCCATACATTAAAACTTTTTCTTAAAATTATACATCGTAGAATATACAAGCTATGCGAAGAGAGAATACAAGACACACAGTTTGGATTCATGAAAGGCGTAGGTACAAGAGATGCACTGTTTAGTCTACAAGTATTATTTCAAAAATGCAGAGATATGACTTGCGATATTTACACCTGCTTTGTGGACTACCAAAAAGCATTTGATACAGTTCAACACCAAAAAATGATGGATATTCTAACAAAAGCCCAAATGGATGATAAAGATCGGCGTATAATACAAAATTTATACTGGAACCAATCAGCCACAATAAGAACGAATTTTGGAGGTGAACCAACGGAAATGATCCAGATTCTACGAGGCGTTAGACAAGGTTGTATACTTTCACCTATATTATTTAATCTATATTCAGAGGAAATATTTAGTGAAGCCTTGGAAAAATGCGAACATGGAATACTTCTAAATGGAGAACGCCTAAACAACATTCGTTATGCAGACGACACCGTTATTTTTGCAGACAGTTTGAACGGTTTACAGCAACTAATAAACAAAGTAAATGAAGTAAGTGAAAGATTTGGACTTCAAGTAAATATAACAAAAACTAAATTTATGATCATCAGCAAAAATAAAGTTAGAGACGCTCAACTACTTATCAATAATACACCAGTGGACCGAGTAAAACAGTATAACTATCTTGGAACAACAGTAAATGAACAATGGGATCACTCACAGGAAATAAAATGTAGAATAGAGAAGGCTAGGAGTGCATTCAATAACATGGCCAAACTCTTTAAAAGCCACAATCTTAATCTGGAGATAAAAGTAAGGCTCCTACGATGTTATATCTTCTCAATATTGTATTACGGAGTTGAATCCTGGACACTAACTGAAGCAATGGAGAAAAAACTTGAAGCCTTCGAGATGTGGCTATACAGGCGAATTCTAAGGATATCATGGACAGACAAGATAACCAACGAGACCGTATTACGAAGAGTGGGCAAAGAAAGAGAGGTGATGTATACCATTAAAAGGAGAAAGTTGGAATATCTCGGACATATAATGAGAAACAGCACTAAATACAGATTACTGAAGGTAATCCTACAGGGTAAAGTATTCGGAAAGCGAGGAATTGGGAGAAGGAGAATATCATGGTTGAAGAACCTGAGGAAATGGTTTTCCACAACAACAACGAATCTATTTAAAGCATCAGTCAATAAAATAATTATAGCCAGAATGATTGCCAATATTCGGAACGAATAGGCACTGAAAGAAGAAGAAGAATTCGTTTTATAATTCATATTTATATAATAAAAATAGTATTTTGTCCTTCGGAGCTAATCTTCATGATATAGAATTTACCTATTACGGTATCGATTTTTAATTTAATTCGTTTTTCGAGAAGTAGGTAACGTTAAACGTTTAGCGTTAGTGTGTAGGGAATTTTTTTAGTGGAAGCTCGTGGTTACCTTGGCGGCCTCCATGCAACCACTGGGAAGCATTTAATTCGCCCTAATATTGTCTAGGGCTTCGCTTTCTCTGCGTACATAATTGAGTTTATATATAGATATCCTCAATAGCAATTTTGTGTGTTACAAATAGTCTGGTGTCTTGGAGTAGAAAAATATGTAAATCTTAATTTTTAAATTGTTTCCAGGATTTTATACTGCAATAATTTTATAAACTAAAAATACTAAACTAGAAATGGTAGAGTAATTTCTATTTTGCCTACTTCTTTTTAAGTTAAAATTTGTTGCTTTTAATGAAGTTGTCTTACAAACTTTTATACCTACTCTGCTTTTGTTATTTTTCCCTGTTTCTTGTCGTTTCTTTACAGAAAACTCAGTGGTATACCTGTTTCGTGCTTATAAGGTAATTACTAGTCAATTTTAAGTATTTTGGAGGGTAGGTTAGCCACATGGATAGCGTATATCATGGTATATTTAGTATTTAGGTCAAATTTTTACCTTAATTAAAAAAAAATATATTGTATTGTTTCCCCTAATGACCAGAAATTCTAATTATGATACTACCTCAAAAAATCTTTCAGAAAAATAATTCTACAAACCACTAGACTATAAGCTTAATTATGGAACGGATGTATTACCATGACAATCTCAAATCGTTGTTAATTGATTAACTTCCTCCAAATTTGCTCAAATTGGGAACTTGTCAAGAGAGTTGGGTGAACGTGTGAAGGTTATGTACTTCTTTATGTACTGTATGTAAGGCTGAATCGTTTAAATTATATATAATGGATCATTTAATTAATAAAAATCTTTATCTGAAACAAACTGAGATTAGAAGGACGCGCCTGACTAGTTCAATTGAACTGCATTCAAACCGTTCACGGAGATTGCGTAGCCACGAGATTTTATGCCTTCCTACGCTTCTTCTGCCTTTGATTTTGCCCCGAATATAATAATAGTTTTTATTTTTCACCCCTTATGATGTGTCTCAATTATTCCAACTTCCTGTTTTTTATGGAATTTAAAACTTACATTATTTTCCAGGTCGTTCGATAACTTGTGCGTTTGTTTTGCGATCCATTCATGATATTTTCAGAGTACGCCGATAACATCACATTTCGAATGCTTACAGGTTTTTAACCAGAATGATAGCCAATATTCGAAATAAAAACAAGAAGAAGGTTTGTAATGTTGGATTGTTATAGTGTCCAGGCCTCAACCCCATACAAAAGGGTGGAGAAAATATAACATCGAAGCATTCTTACCCGGAGCGTTATGTTAATATTGCGGTTACGAAAAAGTTTTCTCATTCGGTTAAAAGTTGACCGTGCAGTTTCAATGCGGCAGCTTATTTCTTTTGTTTGGTCAGTATCTTCTATGATCTATGCTCAAAGGTATGTGTACAAAGATATATATTAAATTTCTGTATTATGTAGTACTAGCCAAACTTTGTTGTTTTGTACTTTTATAAATGCCATGAACTTGGTTTTTCTTCAAATTTATTTTTAGTCTACAATCGTTAAAATGTATATGTAGTTGTTTAGTAAGGTATTGCAGTTCTTTTAGTATTCCAGCCAGAAGGACGGTTAGGTTAGCATATCTTATGTTATTAGGCTTGCCGTTTATTATTAGACCTCATTGACTTCGGCCAACGCGAATTCTAAGATGGCTTCATTGTATAAATTAAACAAATACACATGTTGATAAAATACACCCTTGGTTAGTGTCTAAAATTTTCTCAACTACGCTTTGTGTGCTATATTTTAAGGTCATTGTGCTATCTAGTTAAAGGTGTTCCTTTTCTTCTCTTTCTATAAAGACTTCAAATTTGCTGTCTTTCTCCTTTTACTGTTGGTCAAAAGTTCTTTGTCTCTTCACATTCTATGCAGAACTATTTCGTTCGTAATATAACCGGTCCATGGTATTTTTAAAACTCTCCTAAAAAGCCACATTCCAAAAGCTTTCTCATTAAGTCAACATTAACAGTACAAGCTTCAGCATAATAAAGATTACTCAGAAATTTCCTTACCTTGATCGACTTTCGGATTTAGATCTTCAGTAATTCATACTCCTAAGTATGTCATTTTGTGTACTTGTTCAATATCTTCATACCTTAATAAAGATGAAAAAAGAAAAAGAAACACGCATCACATTGAAGAAAAGAAAAATGAGCTACTTTAATCACATACTAAGAAATTAAAAATATGAGTTGATGCGATTGATTATACAAGAGAAAGTGAAGGGGTAAAGAGGAAAGGAAAGATTAAGCACATCCTGGTTAAAAAATTTAAAGCAGTGGAGTGGAAAAACAATAATAGAACTCTTTAGAACTGCTGGAATGTAAATGGTGTTTGATAATCACAAAAGCCCTTAAAAGGTAAGGCCCAATAAGAAGAAGGACTTTTCATTATGTGATCAGTTACAAACTTAGACATCCAATAGATGATAGTGGTTCTCGGAAGTCTAGAACCTTCTGACAAATTGTATTAACTTTAAGCAGTTCAATGGAAATGCTGGTAAATAGTTACGTACTGAATCATTTACACCACAACCGAAGTAATCTTTTATCACTGTTCAAATCGAAAACTAAATCGTACATTTATTAACATGACGACGGGTTCTAGCTCGTACAATACATAAAAAAAGATAATCACAAGAATTATCACAAGCTTTACTGCTGTGAAAATGTAAACAATACATCCAATCCTACAATTGTAAAAAATGGATCAGAAAAATTTCTTGATTTTGATAATATCCCCCATGGAAATTTTTAACACACTGTGGTTAAAGGACGAAGCAATGGTTAACAATGGTTTTAATAGATCACAGATTTGTTAAACTCCCTAAAAAATTTAATCAAAGAATATCGTCTTTTTTAAGCCAACAAACCTGAAAATAACTAAGAGATATAAAACTATTACATTGGTACGACTATTAAGCTCTTTGACTGATTGGTATACAAAAAGATAGACTCATCGGTCTTTTTCTTCATTCCATGGTTTAGGCCTGATCAGGCATCAAACTCTGCTTCATCATTTTAAGGTGCGTCCTACATTTCATCCTCATTTTTTCTTCGGCGTTTAATTTAGTATTTATTTAGTATCTTATAGTTACTATTAAGATAATATTTAATCCCACTTCAATTATTTATCCTTTTTCTCGCCTATACATCGTATTTTCTCGTACGGTATTACAATTATTAAGGCCTGAAAAGACTCAGGTTAGGTTTACTATGAGTGGGTACCCAGCAACACTTTCACCCAACTTAAGAGGTCTGTTGTGAATCAGCCCTGGGTTTAAGTTGTCCCTTTAGCTCGGCCTTTTAAAATAAAGTATATTATGGCTTTTGTTAACACTTCTACAGAGTCATAGAGCTCGCGTTGATAATGCTCAAATGTTTTAAATGTATATACAGAATCTGAAAATTGAAACTCCACGCACAATATAGATTTTAATTTTATCAGAGTTTAGCTGAACATGACAATATGTTAAGTCACAAAATATTAAACCATTTGGCCATAATGTCAGCTGAAATTTTCCGTACTTTGTATTTGCAAACCTTTGTTTGTACATACGATACCTATTTATTTTTAAAATTATTTCGCTGGTGATTAATAACTTTACAATAATTTCTGGACTGAAAGCAAAGTAATCAGTTTTGCCAATCAACTAAATTAAATCGACATAGTTTATCTGAATGTAAATACAGCTATTCCTATGTACAATGCACAATTAAATCCCGTAAAGCCCCTTCTAACTTAAATTATTACAAGTTTGTCTTTCGTTTGAGCTATATACATACAGATACAGCTCAACATGCCTTAGAGGACATTGGCTTGAAATTCTTCGACTGCTTTTCTTCATTTCTATCCATAGCGGCAGTTCTTCAGTTTATTATTCTCATTTGTTTAAATTTTTCTTACATGCTTTTCCTTACAAGTCACTATTTTCGTGTTATTCTCTTATTTTCTTCTCTTTACCTCGCAGCAAGGAGTCCTTTGCCCATCTTCGAAAAATAACGAGGGAGTTCTAGATAAGAGTTTTTAATATTTTTCGTAACTCATTCTGAAATATTGATGAAAGTTATGGTGATGATTGAATAAATTAGGAAATAAAGTATCAAATTTACTTTCCATGTTTTGCTTTTTACAAATTTCAGACACTCATTTATAACACTTACTTTTTAGAAGTAGTTTTTTTCTGTTGTTTTTCCTCGCACAACCAACTAACAATAATAATTTTTGGATCCATGTTCCATGAAATATTTAAATCCACTGACTGAACTGACGTTATTTTGTAGATAAATGCTGGTTACGGCACATAATTCCCGTGCATTCCGTTGCCGTCCGGTTTGGTCAAGTGCGCGCGTATCTTTATGCTATGACATTTGTAACAATTAATTACTGTTAATGAATTATAAAGTATTTAAATTAGTTTTGTTTATAAACTAAATACTGCGTAAACATAAAGTCCTTATTTAGTGAAATAATATTGTATATTGAGGCTTATTCCCATTTAAATAGTAATTACTTTAAGATGTCACAATAAAAAAGCTTCAGAACAATATTGTATATTTTTTAAAAAGAAAAAGATGTCATTTATTACTTTTTTGTTGGAGATAAATAGTAATAGTATGCCTTTTGTATTCTAAATGACTTTATTACTCTGTGTCGACATTATTTGGTAAAAATCAATTATGTACCTACTCGCTTCAAGCTTTTTGTACCTGCAACACTGATTTGTCTTAATCTAAATCATTTTTAACCTTTTACCTACTTTGCCACGAAGATATATGTAAATAAACTATTTGTTGTATTAATAATATCTTTAGGTAGTGAAAGTTTAAAGATATCGACATAAATTTAGTTGATATTTGTACATTTTAATTCAGTCGAGGAAATTATCCAGTAATATAAGGTATTTTATTCAAGATATCCCTTTAGTAGTAAATAGGACTGCAAGAGTTTCCAACTAAAACTTAATCCTGTTTTTACTAAATAATATGTTATCTTATTTATGTTGTCATCCAAAACATACCTTTTGCAGTAGCTATGCAAAAACCGTGCTTCTTTAATAGAGTATACATATTTTTATGCAATCTTAGTTATTTACTAAGATTGCTTAAAAATATTATTATACATAAGTAAACAGGTAATAACCAGTCGTATACAGGATATCCGCAATCTAAGTTTACACAAAAAACGTGCAAATTCGAAAAAAAAAACACTTTATGTCAGTTTGCAAATTTTATTTCAAAAGTGCTTTGTAAAGCTAGATCTCTAGGAATATGTTGATATCAGAATATATCAGATTTAAGAGATATGACTCTTACGCCCTCTCACGAAAAAATTCACCATCCCAAATAACGGGTATAAAAATAATTGAGCTTTGGATGACACTTTCAGTGTCGAGCCCTAGGGGACCTTGTGCTCTAAAGTACCTCCTACAATTTGTTTTATTCATCTGGAAGTCGCAAGCAATGTCGCTTTTTTCATACTCTTTTAATTAAGATTTTAATTAAGAATCAACTGTTTGATGTTTCCAAATAGATTCTTTGAAATAACACCAGTAGTTGACAAGATTATAGGTATCTTTGGAGACGTTTTATCTTCCATTGTATCTTTATTTCACTAATGTCAGATCCTGTGTATTATATACAACTGGTTGGTCTGTGATTATCGTATGCTCCTAATATAGCTTGTAATTTTGATTAAATAATATATTCCATACTATATGTAAGCCATGCGCCTCTCACTCCCTCCAAGGGTAAAATTGACTCCTCAAATACGTACGGTGTTACAATTATTAAGGCCTGAAAAGATTCAGGTTAGATTTACTATGAGTGGGTACCCAGCAACACTTTAACCCAACTTAAGAGGTATATTGTGAATCAGCCCTGGGTTTAAGTTGTCCTTTTAGATCAGCCTTTTAAACAAAGTATATTATGGCTTTTGTTAACACTTCTAGAAAGTCATAGGGCTCGCGTTGATAATGCTGAAATGTTTTAAACCTTATCTTATTCAAATCTGGGCAGTTAAACAGACAGTGTTTGCCGTCTCGTCTTCAGTATGACAAAATCTGCAATCCGCACTTTCCAACAGTCCAATCTTATTCAAATGTCTCTTAAGGGGACAGTCTCCTATTAGGAGACCTGCGATAACTATCAGATCATTTCTATTCTTATTATTAGTTTCTGCAGGCATATCTCCATAGTATAAATTTTTGCTTTCGGAAAATAGTAGAGTGATTACCTAGGCTTTCATTAAGGCTTATCGCCCTAAAAATTTGGTCTTGTTACTCTTATGCCCTGTTTCTCAAAGTCTTATCAGCCTTCTGAATGCTCCTGCTTTCATCTACTTCTCCAACCATATATTTAATGGATGGAGGTCCAGTATGAACTCAATGGAGGCGGTTTGGACATCGCTGCTGTTATGATTAAGGTTCGAAGTTTTGATTTATAGAACATGACAGCTCTGCATTTTTCGTTGAAGCTTATTTAGCTTCTTTTGTTGACATTTAGACCGTCATATCAGTACTTCAATCGTAATCATAGATCTGGCTATAGTCATATATAACCAGTACATCTGTTTGCGTTCCATACCTCAAGATTTCTCACATGTCCATCGATGTGTCCTATCTCTTATTACTGCTACATATTTGACCTCATTTGCCTTCTTTAACAGTTTTTCCATATCGAGCGGGTATACAGATGTTATCTAGGGTTCATCTCTTTATTAAACTGGCCACTATTGTTCTGCTGGTATCGACTAAACAGTTTTACCTGTCGTGCCATCTAGTAAGGATATTTAATGTTTGTTGGAGTGTGCTATATAAAACATTTCTGTATTTTTCCCTTACCATAATTACTAACTTATTCGCATATACCTGCACCTCTATCCTCTTGGCATCAAGGAACGATATCAACTCCATCCATTTTAGCAGCCTATTTTCCAGTATTGTTTTGATCTAGTTGCATACGTTCGTGGATATCCCTTTTGATGTTGCTGCATCATAAAGAGAATTTGGTAGTGCCTCGTCCAGTGCTGTATTTGTTTATTTTTCTTCTCGATAGGCATGCTTGTATTCAACAGAAATAATGCAAGACTAATCAGTCTGTAGGGTTTAGGTAGGGCGTTGTCTTTTCAGGTTATCTAATTCTGGCGATCCTGGCGATATTCTCGTAATTAACACGCAGTTAATTGTTGTATAATATTACTAATTCAGTAAAAGGTATTTGTCTAGTTAGTTAAATAACTAAATTAGATCCCGTCTATATAATGCGCCACTAGCTAGTCTGTGAATACAGTACGGTCCCAGTCTAGCTTGTAATTATCAGTCTCAAGCATACTCTCAGAGATAAATTGATAATAAAGGAGATGGTGGGTTTTGGAGAACAACAGCTTCCTAGAGCATGACATCTCTGCAGTTGTTTTGTAACTGAGGATATTTGACAATATATTTTAAGTAATTTTTGGTTGAAATATTCGGATTCCTAATAATAATTAAGAAATTCCCTTGTTTCGGAAAACATCAGTCATGATCTCAACCAATATCGCTGTATTGTCGACATAGTCTTAGCTGACTTAATTGGGATGCCACCGATGAAGAGCTTTCCTTGTCCAGATACCCAATTTTTTTGCCTTAGGTAGATGGCTACGCGCATTTTTTGTTTCGTCAGTTTAAACATTATTATGTCTTTCACTGTGCAAATTGCGCGATGAAAAGTAGGTGTCTCAGCTTTAAAATTAATAAACTAATCGTCAATTTCCAACGAAAAAGTGGCTACTTGATTTTTATTTGGGTAAAACAAAAAACAAGAATTAAAAATAATGGTGTAGTGAATGGCAAGGCAAACTATTCTGCAAATTTAAATATCAAAGAAAATGTGATCCTTCTTACCGAATTTATTTTAAAATTAATAGAAAAGGTAAGAAATGATTTGAAAAAATCTTGTTTTGAGTTTATTCAGACCTTAAGACCAAATTTAGGACAAGCTACGAACGATCGTATGTTTACATGACTAAATTTTAATAGCAATTACCCACTAACTCCGATACAGTTAGTTACCTTTAGTTCTCTAAGAAAGCATTCTTAAAATAAATAATCTACGTTAGCTGACATAAAATAAAAATGTGTACGTTTTCTGTGCAAAAATAGTTTGTGGGTGTTCTGTATAACTTTTAGAAGGACGCAACATTTATACCTTTTGGTTATTCACTCGTAAATCTTTGGTTGGAATTGCATAGTAAAATAACAGGACGTGATAAGTATTGTAGTATCGTAAGACTCCCTCTATCATATGACTATTGTTTCTAGCTGAGCTTCGGACTGAACACAACTGGTTCTATTTCAAAAGACAATCAAGATAGTATATTCGTTAATAACTTGACTTGAGTTTAGTAGATAAAATTCTTTGTTTCCATTACCCAATCTCTCTTTCTATCTAACCAAAGTCTTAGAATCAAATGCAGTATAAAAAATAAAACTACCGCATCTCGATTAAACTAATATTTTACGACAAAAAAGTTAACCTCAAAATATTCGACTACACAAAAATCGATGTAGTACTCTCATTTAAAAAGAATTAGTAGCCGTGTTAATGGCTTTTACTTATTTCTACAAATTTGTTTTGAATGGATCGTAAGCATTGTTTTTATGTTTGTTTAATTTGTGAGATTCAACGAGTTTATTATGGTTTTAAGCTGACGTAGCGTTTTTGATCCGTTGCTCAGTTCGTTACAATGTCCATGTCAATACATAACTTTAAAAACCTAATATATTTCAAACAGTGTTGCACTATCTGTTTAATTTTTAACTATAAATCATATTCTTTCTTTTCTTTTACCTTTTAGTTCTCTCCACATAACAGTAAAAAGTTTCCGTACTGATGACATTATTTTTAAGTTTTCCTTCGGCAACATTACTTTGAATTTATTAAACCACGATCGCGTAATCGCTTCCACCTGCAATATAACTTAAACGCAACTATGCAGACTTGCGGAAATATAATTCTATTGTGATTTCGTCAAGTAGGACGGGTCTTAAATCGCAACAAAAGTTATACAATTACTAAACCAAGTTTTCGTTGTACGAGAGTCGTTAGTTTTGATAAGCTTGTTAACTAAGAGATATTAATCCCCTTCTGCAGTATTTCAGAAGACAATGCGGAACAAAGCCAAACTTTGATTCCTTGTTTACAAACACTTGAGACTCCGGCATAAAAGAAAGAATTTTATTTTAAGTGAAACGAATTCTGTTTAAATAGTAATTGTCGACATAGTTAACATAATTAGATGAAGTTCTTTGAAATATTGAGAATATATCTACGTGAAGTCTCATAGCCATTTTTAGATGTTACCTCAATTATAATAATAGACCTAGGAAATAAGCAAAAACGTACCCTGCTTGTGACACTGAACCAGACCGGCAAACGACAGTTGTTTTGAATAATATGAAGTAATCCTTAAGTTATTGTACAAAAAGAAACCGTAGATTCTACACTTAAAAATATTTCGATTTAAGCCACATTGCTTTAATAAAATGTTGATATTAACAAAGATACAGGGTGTTAAAGTGGAAATTTAAAATTTTAATTTTTGCTATAACTTTTATGTTTGTGAACATTTATGTATAAAAATTCATAACGGGGTACTATTGAACATCAGGAATTATAATTTGATGCATACTTTAATGTAGCTGATAGAGGGCGCCACATATGCCACATACATCTGCACTTAACTTTTTTGTTCTTAAAGTTACCGATGTTTGTGATAAAAAATATTAAAGATAGATTAATAGATTAATAATATAGATTAATAGATAATAAATTAATAGATAGATTAACAGATTTTAACAAAAAAAAGGTATACTTGTTAATAACTTCAAAACTCAACAGTTTTCGAGATAACCGCATTTTACAAATCAACTACATAATTCAGATTTAACGCAATTACTCCAGGCAACGAAAGAAAATTAGACCAAAACATCAATACTACTGAATTTTGGTATAAAATGTCTTTAATAAAGTTAATAGTTAACGAAATATTAAATAAAATAAATATATCAGCAGGATAATTTTCAATAGGATTTGACAGAATAACAGCATTATTACAGTATTAAAATTAAGGCATAATCAAAATATTTTATTTTTAAACCAAATTAAGAAATAGTTGACCCAATTAACATTAAACTTTTTGTGAAAGTAAGTGTTCGATATGTCCACCATTTTCTTTATTCATTTTTGTCAATACATTCTATAAAAGATCGTCTCATATTAAATAGCATCATTGATTCTAAAGACTCTACTACAGTATTTATAAGTATTATAAATATAATATATAATAAATATAATATAATAATAACGTATTTGCTTGGGATTTTTATGAATTATTCTTTTATAAATACATAAATAATTATATTAATATCTTACCACATGACCAAGGAATATGACTACCACGATCAATCCAACGTTCAGGACAGTTGTATTTAATTATTTTCTCACTGACGTCTCTTTATAATATGTATAGTGGTGTACCATCTTACGTAAACCTCATATTTCGCCTTAAATTTGATGACAATTCTTCCAATAAATCAATGAAATCATTTTATAAAAAATGTAAATAAATCTCACCATTCAAATTACAAGGTAATTCGCATGTCCGTAAAAAATAATTACAAATAGTACCAAACCATACGATATGTATTTTAAATATGAATTTTTAATAAACGTACGGTTTGAAACCATTGATAATTATATTTTACGGACATGCGAATTACATTTTTATAAAATGATTTTATTGATTTATTGGAAGAATTCTCATCAAACTTGAGGCGAAATATGTGGTTTGTGCAAAATGGTACACCACCATATTATAGAGAAAGGGCAGTGAGAAGATACTTAAATACCAGTTTCCTGAACGTTGGATTGTTCATGGTAGTCATATTCTTTGGTCATCTGGTAAGATATTAATATAATTATTTAATTCATAAAAAATCCCAAAATAGTACTTATTAATATACTTATATTACTTATAATAAATACTACAGCAGTTTCTTTAAAACCAATGGTGCTATTGAATAAGAGACGATCTTTTATGGAATGTATTGACAAATAAAATGTTTTGGTTGTGAGTTTAATTTAATATACAACGTAAAATGTTTGATGTAAAATCCAATCATTCTGTTATTTTGCTAGGATTTGGCAAATTATCCTGCTCATATATTTATTTTGGTTAATATTTCGTTAACAATTAACTTTATTAAAAGTATTTTATACCAGAATTCAGAAGTATTAATGTTTTTGTCTAATTTTCTTTATTTTCCTGAAGTAATTGCGTTAAATCTGAATTATATAGTTGATTTGTAAAATGCGATTATCTCAAAAACTGTTGAGTTTTGAAGTTATTAACAAGTATACCATTTTTTTGTTAAAATAATGTATCTTTAATATTTTTTATCGCAAACACCGGTAACTTAAAGAGCAAAAAAGTTAAGTGCAAATATATGCCACATATTGTGGCATATGTGGCGCCCTCTATCAGCTACATTAAAGTATGCATCAAATTATAATTTCTGATATTTAATAGTACCCACTTATGAATTTTTATACATAAATGTTCACAAACACATGAAAGTTACAGCAAAAATTAAAATTTTAAATTTCCACTTAACACCCTGTATCTTTCTTAATATCAACGTTTTATTAAAGCAATGTGGCTTAAATCGAAATATTTTTAAGTGTACAATCTACGGTTTCTTTTTGTACAATTACTTAAGAACCACGCTGTATATGTTTCCTGCAGTCTATTTGTTGGACTTAATTATTAACAAATAAGGTTCAAAAAACGGGAACTTTTTGCTTTTTTCATCTATCAGCAAAAAATAAAAACCGAGACAGTATATACAGTTTCCGAACATAATGTATAAGGCTTCGCCTATTTTAAAATTTTAATGTGTTTGTCCTTGTGTAGGGTAGTGTGACGTATAATTTTATGTTTATAACATTTTATTCTTATTGGATAGGCCACAATTGACGAAATGCCCCTGAAGATACTCTAGAAAGTGAAAGTACTTGGGCAAGATTTAATTAATAATACTGTGCTCGATATCTGCCTTTTATTTCATCAAAGTACATTTAAAAACGCTATTTTAAAGGTTTTTATGACATAATGAGGGTATTAGATTTTTGTTTCAATACAGGCAGCGGTAAGCTGCTTATACGTATTTCGACCTCTTTAGTTCTCCTCAGAGTGGTATAGCCACTGCTCTGAATCGAAACAAAATATATCCCATCATAGACTAATACTTATCAAAATAAATATTTATGGACGTCACTACGCCATCTTACAACAAGAAGAGAAATCATATGATTTCTACCTGGCGCAATAAAATTTAAATTTTTACCACTGTGCTTTCTAAAATTTGCAAAGCAAACAGCTTGATAAGTTACTCGGCAGGGGAATCTAAAAATGCATTCCACCTACCGTTCATTATGGTCAAAATTCGTAGTGAATTCAGTTTCTGGTATTCCAAACGGAGTAAATAAATAAAACATAATGACGGTATTAGATTTTTGTTTCTCTTATACCGTCATTATGTTTTATTTCTTTTCACTACGAATTTTGACCATGATGAACGGCAGGTGGAATGAATTTTTAGATTCCCTTGCCGAGTACTTAATCAAGCTGTTTGCTTTACAAGTTTTAGAAAGCACAGTGGTAAAATTTGAATTCGGTTTCGCCTGGTAAAAATCATATGATTTCTCTTCTTGTTTTTATATGACTTACAAGTTTCTGATTCTAAAATTTGTTTTAAATGCTTCACTTTTAGCTGATAGATGAAAAAAGTGAAAAATTCCGGTTTTTTTTGTCTTAATTTGTTAATATCTAATCTAATTTCTAAGTCCAAAAAATCGACTGCAGGAAACATATAGGTTCCTGTTATAGAGGTTTATACTACTCAACAATTGTCATTTGCTTGGCCGGACGAGTGTCACGAAAAAAAACTTATTTTCCTGGCCTATAAGATCAAATTATCCTACTCTTTCTGTACTAGCCCCTTTTAAATTTCTTTTGCAGAAAAAATTGTGTGATAATTTCAGTAATAATACTTGACTTCTCTTCCCTCTTGACCTATCAAATAAGTCCGGAATATATATAAAAAAATTAAAATATTCAAAAATGATTAAAACATTGTTTTTTTACTTTCCTTGCTTATAACTGTACTTCATGATTTTTATTATTATTGCCGACCTATTTAAGAGGAAGGATAAGTCAATTATTATTTTGGAAGGTATCACACGAATTTTTCTCCAAAAATCAGAATGCTCCTTCTCATATCCACCTCAAGACAGATCTGCCCTGGTCTGTAGGTATATATTACATTATGTGTTGTGAAAATTCTATTAGTCTGCTAATACTGTAGAAGGAAATAACTCACTAAAAGGAGTGATAATTGTGAAATAAATTGAAAGTAATGTTGCTACCTGAGTATTACCAACTATAAAATAAAATACATTAAACACTGTATGACCAACTAAAACAAAAATGTTTATTGGTCTTCTAAAGTTAAGTGCCGAAAACATTCGCAATTCTTTATACAGTTCAAATTATTTTTACTAAAAATGTCACTCTGTAAATTGTAATATCATATAGTAAGCTAGTTAAGAATTGCGATAGTTTGAACACTTCATAATCCACAACAAAAACATATGGCTTATATTAATTGCTTGATTTATCAAGGATCTTTTTAAATCTAATCCACAAACATTCTATTCTACTTTTTACACTTTTTAAAATCTGCAAGTGAAATTTTTCGATTGCATGCGCGAATGACGAATGTTATATATTTACTTATATATTTCTGTCGGAATGATATTGTAATGCAATGCCGCTTTTTTGTTATTTCTTTAGAATTCAAGTCTAATTTGAATATATTTATAATTTTAAATTTCAGATAATCTTATAATCGATACAAAGAACGTGCAGTTTCATTTTAGTAGTAAAATGTTTAAAATGTAAAATATATTTACAGGGTGGACAATTTATCATGGAACAGAGCGAAACCACATATTTTTTACGTGAAACATTATCAAAAATTTCTGAGAAAACTATCATATGGATGCTAAAGAAAAACGTTATCGTTTTAAAGAAAAACATTGATGAAACTGTCGATGTAATCTATTTTCTACAGCTTATTCGTCATTTAAGTCCGATCTAGGGTATATTACACCGATAAGCCCTTACTTAACTTTCATTTTGATATCTAATACAGTTTATTACTGTTAAAACTTTTCTCTTAAGTAATATTAAATTGTTGTTAAATGAATTGTTATCGAAACTGCGAAAAACATTATCAAAGGCGATATGACCATGGTCTAATCTCCAACTTTCTGAATCTGTAATCGACAGTTGCTATGACATCACTTTTGAAAATGTCTGTGCAGTTACAGATCAAACACCAAAAACAACAATTCTAAACGACAAATACGTTTTAAAATTTTCTGACAGATGGCGCCACCTTTAAGTATATTTCTTTTTTATAAAATATTACAATTTTCTACAAATTTGGGGAAACAATTAACACTGAATAAATTTGCGTGCACGAAATATGGAGATCATTGTAATATCATATAAAAGGTAGGCGTCATCGATTACTGATGTGCTTTTAGTAAAGATTTTAACGACAGCAAAAACTGAACTAAAATGAGATATTCCAAATTAAGATTTTAAATATAATAAATTCATAATTACTATATTTCAAACAGTATTCTGTGCTAAACAGTATTATGACATTGAACATAGGAGAAGCGATCAGCTAAAAGCTGAAATTATTAATGTCAATTTGTGATAAGCATTTTACTATAATACCCAGAATAATATAAAGTACTAAATTATGTTTTATTTATGTTTGTACAATGCGTAAGAAGAATTACAGCAACAAAGGTATGTTTAGTGGTAAATAAAATCCTATGTTTGATATAATATTTAAATAATTCTGAACAATTGCAATACAGTACTCTAGATTCTTGAACCTTAGTACAAAGATTTCTCTAGGTCCAAAGTCTATTGAATTCTAAATAGATCAATCTTCGTGTCACATTCTGTTGCCTATCGATGAACATTATCCTCGTTTAGAGGTTAATATACAATTTCCTTGTATTTTGTTTTATACCTAGCTGGCGGTAGATGTCTATAATAATGATTTGAAGTCTGCTGTTTTTCATATGATAAATCAATATCTGCCAGTATAGACTTGTCATTTTATTTAATTAAAATTCTACCATACATAGTGAACTAATTTACTAAGCAGTAAACTTAGAACACCGATACGCTACTGTTTTAAATAGACTTTAAATAGAATTTAAAAGACTACATAAAAGTGCAACTATCATAAAAATTAAAATTGGTAAAAGTCTTCTTCTTCTTCTCGTATCACAACAACCCGCGGTTTGTCTTGGCTGACTACACAACTTGCTTCCATCTTGAACCGTCCATCATAGATGGGTCAGTGGGTAGTCCCATTGTTCTTAGATCTCACCATATATTATCTCTCCATCTCATTCGTGGACGTCCTATAGGCTTTCTTCCTGTGGAGCTTTCTCCCATAATAACTTGGCAAGGCGGTTATTAGGGAGTCTATGGACGTACCCAGCCCATCTTAGACGTTGGGATTTAATGTCTTGGACTATGTCGCTCCCTCTATACATCTGCTTGACATCAGCATTTGTTCTCATTCGATATTGGTTGCTATTATTGTCGTGATAAGGCCAAAGATTCTTAAAAAAAAATATAAAAAAACAGTAAAAGTAAAATGGTAGAAGTCACTATATCAAAATACATTTAAAATATCAAATACTATAATTATTACAAAATAGCCAAATAGGGTAATCAAATATCAATCAAATCAAGTTATCGTATACCATAAGAAACATGAGAACGATTTTATCTAACAAGTTCCTTTTGCAATAGAATAACTAATAAAAATTAAAAAACATTCATTAAAAATAAGAAAATTAAATCATACGCAAAGAGAATAAAAAAGTTACTGTTTAATTAATTTGTCTTGGTTTGAACATGTTTGAAATAGAGATGACACAAAAGTATTAATTAACATAAAATCTAATAATTCCCTGGTAGTGTTGCTCCATTGTGAGAATATCCTGGTGGAACCTTTTTCCTTGCTTTTCCAAATTTACCCAAATTTTCCGGGAAAAAATTTATATGGGAGTGCAGAAAATATATTTTTAGATACACGCGACAGCCCATTTTGCAGTAATTTTTTAAATAGTTCTTCTACAACATTTTGGTAATTTTCTGCTTTTTTGTTTCACAAAAACTCGAAAACAATTCTTTTAAATAAAATCCACGCAGCTAACTCAACATCACTTAATTTTTCAACAAACTGTAGATCACTCAGTATTTTTCTGATTTGTGGTCTAATAAATATCCCTTCTTTAAGCTTCGCGTCACTTAGTTTAGGAAAAATGTGTTTAAGGTATTTAAACGCATCTCCTTCTTTATTTAATGCTTTAACAAAATTTTTAATCAATCCCAGTTTAATATGTAACGGAGGTAACAGAACGTTTTTGGGATCAACGAGATGTACATTCTTTATGTTCGCTTGACCTGGAATGTACTGATGTAGACCTGGAATGAAGACCTAGTAATAAATCAATGAAGATAGCCGTTTCACTGGCTAGTAAATCCTATTGTTGTAATCGAGAACCTTAAAGTTCAGCATGTTCTTTGGATAAGTGAAGGTCTCGAACTAAATCGTTTAATTCAGTTTGTTGGATGAAATGGGGTGTTTTATCTTCGCTTTCAGGAAAATAAGAATCGTCTGTTTCTGGTAGATCATTGGGTTCACTTTTATCGTCATACATGTCCAAATCTTTCTCCCAATTTGCCGGGGGTCCTGAAACTGGTAAATCTTCTCCGTGAACAACCAGTTTTATTGATGAGGGAATATCTAGATATTCAATTTTATGCTTGTTCTTCGTTAAAAACGATTTGTTGGTTCGCGCCAAATCATCGAAACTGCAAACGGCATAGAAAAGCGTGTACCATTCAACCAACCACTTAGATTTGCAGCACAGGTTTGGCAGCATATATGAGGCAACACATCCAAAATAATTATGGTAAGCTACTTTTTTCATCTTATCAATTGTGCTTTTCTGCGATTTAGGAGTACCACATACGTAGCATATTTGTAGGTACTATCCCACACACTTAATTCGAAAATGTTCTTTACTAGCGTCAACTAACTTCATTCCATACACCTTCGCTTTTCTATGTAATACCACTATCCGTGATAAACCAATACTGAGGGTGTGATTACCGGCGAGCTGCTTTTACAGCCGTTCTACGACGGCGAAATTCTCGTATACCATCGGCCATTTAAAAATAGATGCGGCTCGGGAGAACAAAGAAATTTAATATTGGCGACGTGCAAGT
Source organism: Diabrotica balteata (assembly GCA_918026665.1). Taxonomy (NCBI): domain Eukaryota; kingdom Metazoa; phylum Arthropoda; class Insecta; order Coleoptera; family Chrysomelidae; genus Diabrotica; species Diabrotica balteata. Next base: position 128,579,112 of record OU898279.1, read on the forward strand.
ACTTGGATGTGATACGAGAAACGATCGTGCGCGAGTAGCGGAGAAATCTTGCATTTTTTACTGCATAATTTCATAGATTTCATAAATTCATATTGTCAATTTTGGCAAATTGTCATATTTCATATTCGTTTATTTATTTACACCTTCTGTCACTGAAGAAAATGGGATTTAGTTATTACGGTGTTATAAATTGAAAAATACAACAAAAAATTGTTGAAAAGTTATTTGGTCATTTACTTTCTCAAATACAGTTTTTATTATTGCATCCATATTAACAGTAATGCTGTAATTTAATAATATATTTATTTGTATTTACACTATATACAACGTTTACCTTTTAATAACATACCGACATAACCTCAATCTTACTTTTTTTTCTTATTCTTTTTTTGGGGCTACGTCCTTGACAGTTATCCGGTAACCTCGATCTAACATGAAAGCACAGTAAATTTTGCTGATTTACGACACCAGGTGTCGCTCTTCCGAACTTGCACGGTCCCAATATAGGTTTAAATGGGTAGTAAATTAATAGTGTGTTATTCGTAGACTTTAGACATCCCAGTGTTGCCAAATTATGCACAATTTTTAGGAAAAACGCTTTGCTCCGATATATTACAAATGACTTTAACACTTTTTTTTTAAAAATACTTAAAAAGATTAATTTTTTTTTGAAAAATCAGACTCAAAAATCTTACGTGTTAGGAAGTTTGTATCATCATATTCATGTTCAGAGAGCCAAAATGAACAAAAAACACCATTTTGGATTCGAGTCGCAAATTGGTTGTAAACTAGTGATATTCAATGATTAATAATTTAAGAAGAATAATTGATAGAAGAAGAATAAATGCTGAATAATGTCATAAGAAACAATACAATTCATGGTTCTGTTAAAAAAATTGAAGCAAATAAATAAAAAAAGGAAATTTAATAAAAAATGGAAATAAAAATCACATAAGTATAAAATGTATTTTGAGATTTGGTGAAATTAAACAAATTTCTCAATATTGAAGATGCTTTCCAGAGCTGCCTATAAAAGTTTTGACTTCTCTCGGCACTCCCCGTTCTGCCGACATTCTCTTTTGTGGTCTGTTACTCTTAGTTCTATACCTTTCGTTGTGCATACTAATCCGATATCCGTGAATATCTCATTCAACACCGTGCCAATTTCGTACATTATAATATACATTTCGAGAACTGCAGAGCAGATTGTAGTTCTTTAAACTTCATTAAACTAAAACTATACATATTATTTCAGGTCCTAGATATGCAAAAATATTCAGATATTCCATTCAAAACATGCAATGAATGTAAAGCCGGCTCTGTGGAAACACGTAAACCAAACAAATGGACTTTGGGAATTCGGAACGGTGATAATTTTTATCGCGCTCGTAAAAATGTAGTAGAAAGCAGAACTGACTTCCGCAAGGCAGGTTAAATAATCCCGCGTACAGACAATTCTTTTTGGATGCGTTTATTTTAACTCGTCTGACTAAAAATAGTTGTAGCCTTTATTTTCTTAAACGCAACTACGATTAAACGATCAGTTAATTTTGGACCACTGACAGAAATGTATTATTACTAGTGGATTACATTTTAGTCGTGTTTATTATCCGGTTCGGTGGATCTTAAAGTGAATGAAGTTAGCGGCAGTAACCAGTTGTGTGATTTGTTAGTTCTTTATTTTCCTGTATATTAAAAAGGGCGTTAAAATTGGTTGCTTTGGAGACATTATGTCCGCTCTGGCGGCTGTTTGGGGAACTACCAAAAGAAGGGAAAGTAAGTAATTTTCAGTTGCTAAATTGAGAATCTTTCATTAAGCGACACCTTTTGAAACTTGTAATTACTAATCCCAGATTTTCAAAGATGAAAGGCATCTAGATACACCTTTCTTCTTTATGGGCCGTATTAGAATTATTATCCGACTACAGCAAAGACTTCACGATCTTCGTTCACGTGGAAAAGTTTTTGTTTCGTTTCGTATTTTGGTACAATTTGGAATACCCCTCAACCATAAAAGTTATTTTCCAACTAGAACTTTTTCATCTCATATTTTTTTTTGAATCAGTGGCTTGTTTACTCTCCTTAGCAATTCTTGTTAGTTATGTATATCTTTAAATGCATTTTTAAAAATCCGCCTATGTATCATTTTCATAATTTCTTTTATTATTTTTTTTTATTTTTGATGCCTTTACAATCCACGTCTCAATAGATCGATTGAAAATAAATGATTTTAAAATTCAAAAGTTTCTTTGATTCATTTAATGAGGTCGGGTACAAAATCCCTTTTACATTTGCGTACCACTTCAATATTTTCTCTTCTATATAATTATGTTAATAATCTTTATCCTTTCGGTATTCTCTGCATTCTTTCCTCTTTTATTATTTTATCCATTATTGTTACTCAACAGTATCTTCCAAGGTATCTGTTGCAGCTATGTATATTGCCACCGTTTATATTGTGTATTATTCGGTTTTTAACACGATATTGTCATAATATTTCGCACTTATGTTTCATAAATGTGTTTTTTGTTTTCGTGCTCAGTTGCTTATCTCACCAGATGAATTTCATTTTCCTAATTGCTCTCTTTGTTTTTGCTAGCCTTTTATTGATGCTTTTTTGTTGTAAACCAAGATATTTATTAAACACTGGTAATTCTGATTTTTTTCTTCTGCGTTTCTAGTGTGCTTCCCAAATATATTTCAAATAGTGTTGAAGGTATAAACATGCTTGTAATAAAAACCTTTGTTGATGTTGAAGTTAATTTTGTGTAAGATGTATTACTTTTTAAGACTTACTTCGTCAAATGCTTTCTTCAACTCCATTAAACATGGGAATACGGATTTTTTCTGCTTCACGTGCCATATCAGATTTATCCAACGTTGGCGGTCACCTTTGCTAAGACTTCTCGATCTTCTGCCACATGGAATTGTCCTGAATGTGTTTAAGGCTGTTTTCGCAGTTATAGCATACTGCGATTTGAAGTGGGCGTATCACTTACTTTTCTACACTGCTATGTCAGACCCTACGTGACTTCCTAATAGTTTGGATGTTTATTCAGTGGCGCCGGCCCACGGGTTGTTTAAAATAAATGCATTATTCTCCATTCAAATTAGTTTTGTCGGAATACTTTTTTTAGATTAATTACCGTAGATAATGTTTTAAAAAGAATTAATCACATTTTTAATTTATATGTCTTAAGGCGCGTACAGATATGCGAGCCAAACGGTATACGAACGGTACGCGTACAGCTCGTTGAAAATATATCTACATCGAACGGTTCGCGAACATCTCGCGAGCCATGGAAAGCGAAAACCAGCAGCGAACACACATGTGCGAAATGATTAATTTTATTTATAATTTGGGTACTGATTTATTGTGTTTCTGTTTCTCATCTATCTATATATATATATATATATATATATATATATATATATATATATATATATATATATATATATATATAATGTAATAGAGTCCCTAGTATAGGCTAGAATAAATAAAAAATTTCAAAAACTTCAACCGACTCCAAAAAAAAAAACAATTTGGGAGATTTGTTACAACCCACCAAAGGTTTCCTCTACACACATAAATAAGTCACGTTCAATAATGTAAATCAAGACATCATTTGCTTGTTTAACAAAAATAAAAATATGTCCAATAAACCGTTTACTGTTTTTTCACGTCTTTCTAGGAAGGAACACGTCATTCATACAATTTCGATTTGATGAGACAATAAAAATGTTCGCTGCGTTTAGTAGCGCCGTCCAAACTGAACGACGAGCTTCCTTTGAAGTCGTGGAATAAACCGCCACAATTTGGTTCGCGACGAGCAACGAACGAACAGTTCGCGAGCAGTTTTGTCTGCCGTACAAATTAACGAATATTGTGTTCGCGAACAGTATGCATACCGCTCGGCTCGCATATGTGTACCGAGCTTTAAGCTCGGTACACATATGCGAGCCGAACGGTATGCATACGGTTCGCGAACACAATATTCGTTAATTTGTACGGCAGACAAAACTGCTCGCGAACTGTTCGTTCGTTGCTCGTCGCGAACCAAATTGTGGCGGTTTATTCCACGACATCAAAAGAAGCTCGTCGTTCAGTTTGGACGGCGCTACTAAACGCAGCGAACATTTTTATTGTCTCATCAAATCGACATTGTATGAATGACGTGTTCCTTCCTAGAAAGACGTGAAAAAACAGTAAACGGATTATTGTACATATTTTTATTTTTGTTAAACAAGCAAATGATGTCTTGATTTACATTTTTGAACGTGACTTATTTATGTGTGTAGAAGAAAGCTTCGTTGGTTGTAACAAATCTCCCAAATTGTTTTTTTGAGTCAGTTGAAGTTTTTGAAATTTTTAATTTATTCTAGCCTATACTAGGGACTCTATTACATTATATAGTACAGTATACTTTTTCAGTACTTTTTACAGTAATCAATACCCTAATTACAAATTAAATGAATATGACGTGTGAAACAGAAACACGATAAATCAGTACCCAAATTATAAATAAAATGAATCATTTCGCACATGTGTGTTCGTTGCTGGTTTTCGCTTTCCATGGCTCGCGAGATGTTCGCGAACCGTTCGATGTAGATATATTTTCAACGAGCTGTACGCGTACCGTTCGTATACCGTTTGGCTCGCATATCTGTACGCGCCTTTAGCTAAACATAGTAATAAAAATTTGTGAAACGTGACTGCAAAAAACACCATGGTGTTTATTTATAATAAATTTAAATTTTGTTATATTAATATTAATATATAATTAATATTTTGTTAATATTTGTTAGAGAAAACTGATATTAGCGTAGTAAAAATTAAACAAAAAATATTTTTATTTATCTATAAAAAATTGGTACCTGCGAAACCATCATAATAGTAAATGTATTTATCTGGCAAGTATTTCGAGGCGACGCACTGCGAGGAAAATGTTCTCTGAATGGAATATACATTATTTTAATATATTTATAGGTTGCAGTTATATAAGAAAAGTATCCAATTGATGAATAAAACACAAATCGTGGATAGTTATTTCATCATATCAGTGGCATTACAGCTCGTCATGAGCCAAAGGCTTCTTCAGAACAATCTTTCATTCGCCCCTGCCTCTGGCAACTTTCTCCATGCTTTAACTCCGATGGATTTTAGATCATCCTCTATGTTATCTTGATACCTAAGTTTTGGTCTTCCTCTGGATCGTCTTCCCACTGGTCCTCTTCGGTCGAAAATTTTTCTGATCGTTTCATCTTCATCTCGCCTAATTACATGTCCTATCCATCAAAGGCGTACTAATTTAATAAATTTTACAACGTCAGGTACTACACCTGAAGAAGCATCGTAGTTTACTTTATACGATCTTTTTGACCAAGCACCATCAGCTATAACGGTTATTAACCCATTTCCATCGGAATCTACTTCACCAATTTCTTTGGCTAAAGCTAATTCCTCCCGTCCAGCCTCTTCTAAGGAATCACAAAGTGTTTGGCCGATGATATCTGCAACTGTTTCCGTATGTTTTGCATACTGCCTGTAGGAAATCACAGGTATATTTAATGCAGCGTGCTGCTGCTGTATGTCTGAATAACCAGAACCATTCAAGTTCAGTGAATTGTTACCAGAATCATATGTTGCTATCTCCTTTTCAATAATCCACATTTGACATTTAAAAGTCAATGTACTTATCAATCCGTCCATTTTTTCTTTGATAATCTCCATATTAGAAAAGTTGCATGAAAATGGAGAATGATTATTCAAACCTTGAATAGATATATATATATATATATATATATAAAAGTTAAATAAAAGCTTTTAAAAACGGTTGTAATATAAATAATAAATACTAAAGCAGTGCAATTGCTCTCCTTTTCCTTGACATAGGACGTTTACTGGGACTCATTTTTTATCTTGTCTCTTATAACTTTATATCACTAACCTAATGTAATACTTAAAAATACGCGTAAACTAAAGAACTTTTAACTTATAACACTAAACTAATAATATATTACTTAACATACACGTAAACTAAATAATTTCATTGTTTTCAAAATAAATAAGAATACTGTAAACTGTAAAAACTAAGCAAGTTGATAAAGAACATACAAGAATGAAAGAACTAAAATGGATTCTAATTCAAGCGAACTAACTGACCGTACGCATAGAGAAATAAAAATAAGACCTTACCGTACGCTCATGAGATTTGACGTCACTAATGCGATAACGATCAAGCTCAGCGACAATGATGAGGAACACGTTTCACTATTAGATTTCAGTATTTTTTAGCAATTTTCTTCAAAGTTTGAATACGCTTTTCTCGATTATTACTGGACACAGAAAGGTGAAAAGAGAATCAACGATTACAGAAAAAAAAACTCTTTCAACTGATGGGCGTGAAAAGTTTGGTTATAATAGAACGTTAAACAGTATAATCCAATTTTTCAACAGAAAATTCAAAAAAATAAAAAAAGTAAAACCATCAGTTTAAAGGCAACATAATTTCGTATAACATGTCCAAATTTCGAGACATTTCGTCGGTAAATAACAGAGAAAAAATTTTGGTGCATTGATAAAACAGCCTTAACCAAGAAACGTTTTTGCCTCCTACACCTCTACTACCTTTTATTTTGCTTTTAAGGATCAGTTCTGCATATTCGGATCTACTGTATTCTAACGCGGGTCTACTTTTTTGTAATGCTTTCCCTGTATCTGCTTTATAACATTTCATACGGAAGCATTATTTCATCTACTAAGTTTATGAACTGATTTATTCGTTCTTTCAAAATTTTACTAGTGGCAACTCCTTTACGTATATTTAGGACTGTTTAACTTCGATTGCGAAAGACTAAGTGTAGATGATCTGTACGACGTCGTGGTTTGTTAAAACCTTCGAAGAGGTAACTTTTGCAATACTTTCCGATTTTGTAGGAGGGACGAACCTTACGTTGATTTCCGTCTTTGAAACAAGCAAGACATGAAAGTTGTGTACGTAGCTTTTTAACTACGCGACTTACTTTAGAGCGTTGAGATTTTGAAATCTTTGAAAAGCGGATGTATCTCCATATGAAGGTTTTTTGCAGTGACTGTTGAATGATAAGGACACCTTTAGTGAGCAAATACAGCTCCAAAGAAATAAAACACTTGTGATTTAACAGTTTATAATGAAAAGCAAGAAAGGCCCAACGTGGCCGTTCGGTATTATACAATCTTAATACACTTTTTCTTTATAGAGAATAAATCAAATACCGATTTGAAAAATGCCCGAATTTTACATGACTTCCGCGAGCGTGGAGTATGATTCGCCTTGAGTACTAAATCTTTACTTTTACTGTGTGAAAATTATTCGAATAGCCGGACGGGCAGAGGTTGCGGAGAAACTTTTACCAAGTGACGATTCTGCACTGAAAAAATCTGACTATAAATTGAATCTAAAGATTTATACAATATACACAGTTTTAAGTAAAATTATATTTTTATTATTTTATACATTTTAAATCCTAATATGTTCGTTTCTGGAACAAGTTGGTTATTTAAGTATTGGAATATCATATTTTGGCATTAAACAACCCAAAACTACTGAAAATAACAAAAAGGTTGTTACTTTCACTGTACTTCATATTATACCTGCCTGCAAAGATACTTCAAAACAGAGTGCTGCATAAGATAAACATGCAAGATCGCGGTTATAAAGATATTAGACATCATACTTAGCCCTTCTTAATTTGCTACCTGTTAAATCTTTTCTTTACTGTTTTTCTTATTAAAAACTAATTTTTCTCTCGCTTGAAAAGTTTGCCGAAAAAAATTTTAATAAGAAATAAACAATTGATTGCACTAACCAACGCCAAAACAAATTTAAAATGAACTAAAGCAAATGAAGTAAACAGAGTGGGCAATTTTGTTTAAATAGAAATAGAATTAAGTTTTCAACAAAACACTTCTCAGCGACTTATTATTAAAAAAAAAACGGAAAGTTTGAGTACAATGTGCTTGTAAATATTAACAGGTACATGGCTATTATGAAAAATAGTATCCGTAAAGATAATGGATGAATAGTAGGATATCCAATGGCTCGCTAGTAAACTAATTATATAAGCACAATGTTCAACTTTGTAATTATATTATTAATTTTAAAATTAGATTTACAGTTACACAAATAGCCTGGCAGTTTACTAATTGCACTTTAAATTTAGTTTACACGTAATTAATTTAAATAGAAATGAAAATGACAAGTTTATGAACTGATTATGTGGCCAACAAGTTACAGCAAAGTACATGAGTGCATTGCGGGTAAATAGATTTAAAGTGAGGTACAGCAAGTGAAGTGAGGTTTAAAATGTAGTTGTATGTCATATCGTTGGCATATTCCAGATCTAGCATCATAACGTAGAATTAATCAAGTTTTTTATACAGAAATTAATAAAGGCACTCGTGCACTGGATAGATACGAAAATTACGATAATAAAGAGATAAAGAATTCAAAGCTTAAAAACAAAGCATACAAAATCTCGTTTCAAAAAGCTCTAAGCTGATGAAAAAGATTTGAATAATAAATATAGTGCAATAGGAATAAGCATGGCGTCGGAATAATTTTAAACAAACAAAACAAACAATTCGTTGCGAATTTTGTCCCAATATCCGAGATAATCATGCTCATTCAATTATATTTATTCCTAGCAAAAACCAACATAATCCAAATATACGCACGAACAGCAGACAAATCAGACGAAGTAATAGAGGCTTTTTATTACGATTTAAGAAAAGTCATAAGTAAGTTAAAACCTAATGAAATAACGCTAGTTATGGGAGACTTTATTGCCAAAATCGATAAGGATAATTATGGTGAAGTAGTAGGTTCATGGGGTCTGGGTGAGCGAAATGAGAGGAGAACGCCGACTCACATTTGCTACGGAAGAAGAGTTGGTAATTACCAATACACTCTTAAGATTAGCATACAGAAGGGTGTACACATGGCGGTCACCTCTGACATGCCAGAAAATCTCGTAAGAAACCAGATTGACTATATTTTAATAAATAAAATATTCAAAAACTCAATAACATCATTAAAAACCTAACCCTGGTGCAGATATTAAGTCAGACCATAACCCACTCGTCGCTAAGTTTCGTTTACATTTTAAGAAAATCCAAAAATCTAATCCTGTAAGATACGATCTTAAACAACTAAGAGATAATGTCATAAAGCAACAAGTACTGGAATATCTGAAGAACAACATATCGAAGTCAGAAGTAGTTAATAATGTTGACAGAAATAAACCACTTAGAAAACATTGGGAAGGAAATATTAGACCAATACCTGCGACCGAAAAAGACAGAAAAGAAAAAACCATGGAATACCGACGGTATATTACAGATGATGGACAGAAGAAGAGAATCCAAGCAGAAAGACTACGTTGTATATCAATTTCTAGACAAAGAGATAAAAAAGCTGTCAGAGAAGCTAAAAATAGAAATCTGGAAAAAAACACTGTGAAGAAATCGAGATATTGGAACGTAAACACGATTCCTTCAACCTTCACAAAAAGATCAAAGAAGCAGCAGTCATCTATAAATCAAAAAAGCCGGGACACTTAACAGACGCTCAAGGAAATCCAATAGTCGATATTGAAGAAACAAAAACAACATGGATAAACTATGTGACAACAACATTTGAAGATGATAGGAATGTCACCATCACACAAAATAAAAATGACGATACCGGACCACCTATTCTCGAAGCGGAAGTAGAAGCTGCTATAAACAACATTAAGGAGGGAAAAGCTGCAGCACGAGATGAGTTCTACTTAGAATTTTTGAAAATTATGGATAAAGATGAAGTAAAAAGACTTACCTTGATCTTCAACAATATATACCAAAGTGGAAAAATTATCTTACAGTAGCTAATATCAACTTTTATAACAAACCCTAAAAATTCAATGCTAAAAAATGTGAAGATTATCGAATAATAAGCCTTATGAGCCATCTCCTGAAAACTTTTTTAAAAATTATACATAAATGAATATATAAAAAGTGTGAAGAACACATGATAAACACACAATTCGGTTTCAGGGATGCATTGGGTACTCGAGAGGCACTTTTTGCAATATAAGTTCTCTTTCAAAAATGTAGAGACGTGAATTGTGATATATATATGTGTGTGTTGATTACCAGAAAGCGTTCGATAGAATAAAATATGGCGAACTGATGAAAATATTAAATTCAATTGGTCAAGACAGCAGAGATCGTCGTATAATAAACAATATTTATTACGAACAAACTGCAGCTGTTAGAGTTTGGGATCAGTTAACAGACAAGATAAAGATAAAAAGAGGTGTGCGACAGGAATGTATTTTGTCCCCATTATTGTTCAATACATATTCAGAGCACATTATAAACCTAGCGCTAACGGACATTGACGAGGGAATACTTATACATGGAGAACGATTGAACAACATTAGATACGCTGATGATACTGTCATTTTTGCAGTCTTGAAGGTCTGCAGACACTTGTCTCCAATTACTAATTAACCAACAATCTATAACACAAATCACCAACTTTTGTTATCTGAGAGCAAACTTAAATGAACAATGGGACCAATCGACGGAAATTAAGATAAGGATCGAGAAGGCAAGATCAGCTTTCGTCAAAATGAAAAAAATCTTTAACAGCCACGAAATAAAATTAGAAATAAAAGTTCGTTTGCTAAAAATCTACGTATTCTCCCTTCTTTTATTTGGCGTGGAGTCATGGACCTTAACTGAAGCATCACTGAAGAGACTCGAAGCATTTGAGATGTGGTGCTATAGACGCATGTTGAAGATTTTTTCAATTGACAGAGTTACAAAATATTCTTTAATACAAATATGTTGCCGGCATTGACACTCATCAGTTCTTCTTCTTCTTAAGGTTCCATCTTCTAACGAAGGTTGGATATCAACATGGCAATTCTTATTTTACTTACAGCAGCTCTAAATAGTTGGCTAGAGCTCAGACTAAACCATTCCCTTAGATTTCGTAGCCAGGAGGTTCGTCTTCTTCCTACATCTCTTTTACCTTTTATTTTACCCTCTATAATCAAACGTAGTAGCCCATAACGAGGACCTCTTAATATATGACCGAAATATTCAAGTTTCCGCCTCTTAATTGTCTGTACAATTTCTTCCCTCTTATTAACCCTATCAAGGACTTCAATATTGGTAATTTTGTCTACCCATGCTATTTGTAGCATCCTTCGATAACACCAACGCTCAAAAGCTTCCAATTTCTTAATCTCCAGTTGTTTCAATGTCCATGCCTCAGATCCGTAGAGCAAAGTTGTAAAAATGTAGCAGCGCAATAACCTTATCCTTAGATCCATTCTTAGGTCTCTACTACACAATAGATGTTTCATTTTTACAAATTTTGCCCTTGATATTTCTATACGGCTTTTAATCTCTTGCGTTTGTTCTGCGTTTTCACTAACCAATGTTCCTAGATATTTGTATTTATCTACCCTTTCTATCTGGATATTATTAATATGGAGTGTCTCGTTGTCTTTTGGATGTTTTGTAATGACCATGAATTTTGTTTTCTTTAAGTTCATTTTAATACCATATATGGTACACTTTTCATTCAGCCGTTCCAGTATGTTTGTTAGACTTTGCAGAGTTGAAGTGAATATGACAGTATCATCGGCATATCTTATATTATTAATAATTTCACCATTTATTATCATTCCATCGTTACACTCTCCTAAAGCTTCTTGGAAAATGGCTTCGCTATGTATATTAAACAGCAGTGGTGACAATACACAGCCCTGTCTCACACCCCGAAGAATTTCTATTTCTTCCGACATTTGATTTTCAATTCTTATTTTGACTTTCTGGTTCCAGTAGAGGTTCGAGATTACTCTGATGTCGCGGCTATCGATGTTTTTCATTTTTAAAATATTAATTAGTTTATTGTGCTGTACCTTGTCAAATGCTTTTTCAAAATCAATAAAACATGTATACATGTCTTGGTTCATATCCAGATTTCTTTGCATGAGTACATTTATACCGAACAATGCTTTCCTGGTTCCCGTGCCGTTTCTAAAGCCTAACTGACTATCACTAATTTCATCATCCAGCTTTCTGTAAATTCTGTTGTGGACTATTCGTAAAAATACTTTCAAAACATGGCTCATTAATGCAATTGTACGGTGTTCTGAGCATTCTTTTGCATTTTGCTTTTTGGAAATAATTACGAATGTGGATACTAACCACTCCTTTGGTAAAATACCTGTTTGATAAATATGATCATAAAGTTCTCATCAGTTAACAAACAGTTACGCAGCTGTCAGATAGTTGATAGTTCTGTGACCAAACAGGACCGGTTCGGCGCCGAGACTATGACGGGACTGATGTGTCTGAATCGACCTTTAGTGTCCAACATCCGTAACGGATAGCCACCATAAGAAGAATAGGAATAAAAAGAAATGGAAGAAGTTGATTGCTGAATTTCTAAATTTTGTAAAAAATGCTGAGAAAGACGTGGTGAAGAGTGAAGTATTCCGATTTAAAAGGTGTAATAAAAACATCTGCAAGACAAATATATTTCGAAAAAGCATGTACATATAAAAGATAAAGAAAAAGTTCGTAATAAGACGCCATGTTGATCAGACTTATTATTGTTTACTGGTAAAGTTTTAAACACTCTCTGGTTTTTCCGATGTAAAATAAACTTTTACTTTTAATAAACAAACACTGTAATTATCACTGTTCTAAAAAATGTTTTTCATCAAAAGTTTTAAGGATCACCATGAGCTGGCCCATCCTTTTAACTCGTAAAATATTAATTTTACAGCGTCGTAAAACTTTTGTGGCAAATAAGCGCAAGTATCCGAGAAAACGTTCAAAAGATATTGATTGAAATAACCGTTGGATAAATAATGTTAATGGAGAGGAAACAAATTATTCGGGTGTTAAAATGGTTTCAAGCACGTGGCTGACTGCCAATCAAAATTAATTTAAAAATTTATAATGACTATCGTTTAGAGGTCAATACGATTTGAATAATTATAGTATTATTGAAGTATGTCATGTCAATATACTTGTACATCAAGTTGAGATCATGTAGTCGTCTTGTATGAACGATTTAATTTAAACTTGCTATGTTACATACACTGAGATGACTCTTTGATGTCACAAGTCACATATTCAATAGCGCAGTGGTAGTGAAGTGACAATCGTTAGATAGCCGCGCCCACTGTTGAGATTAAAATTATAATGGCGGATGCATACATACCCAATAGAATTTGTGAAGGAATTATTTTATGCTGCATTCTTATCGCCTTTGATTTATGGTCAACTTGGTTTCCCATAATACCGAAACTGCCAGCAACCTTTTTGTTCCGCTGTATAAAAACTTAACTTAACATCCAGAATATTTAACATCTCACCTGACAAGACGATGTACGGTGGACGACTACGCAGAAATGCACGGCACCTTAAGAAGAAGAAGAAGTATAAAAACTCTTTTAAGTTCGCGGCGCAGCTAGAGATTGAATTCTGCTTGCTGCTAGTGACCTACTTATAGATGATTTAAGTATTTATTTTTCCTCTTCTTCTTTTTCTTCCTTCTGATATATATGCGCCTAAGGCCTGTTTGTTCTTTACAGTAGCGCACCTAGAATTTTCCTCTGGAAGGGGGTTTTGGTTGGGCACCGAAATTTTTTTATGCTACCTCCACCATTTTAAGTCCTTAAAATTTGTGAATAACAGTGTCGGAATAGGAACACCCAAAACCACCAAAACTCACCCCCCTGGGTGTGCCACTGCTTCTTTGATATTATCCTCCTCATCATCATCATTCCGGTTCTACAACACTGTGCCATCTCCCTTCGAAGGTTACCGATCCAAATGGCAGTTGTAGCTTTGAAACTTTGGTTGCACTAAAGATTTCTGTGGACAAGTGGTCAAACCATCTCCTCAGGTCTTTTAGGCACGAGTTCTGACGTCTTCCAACTGATCATTTGTCCCGCACTATACCTTTCAATATGATTTGGATTAATTCATTTCCTTCACCTCTCAACACATAGCCCAAGTAAGGTCTATTTGCTTCTATTTTTTCCTCTAATTATGCTGAGTAATTCTTTTTGTTTACTCATGCCACCATGGAATTCTCAACCTCCGTCTGTATATATACATATTAGAGGCATTTATTCTTTTTTCTGTTTCATAGTCCATTGTCTTACTTTTGCAGCCATACAGCAAAACAGAGAAAACATAACATCTGATCATTCGAGTTCTGAGCTCTAGACTAAGATCTGATCTTTAAAAAAATGTTTTCATGTTCGTGAATATTTTCCTCGCTTTTAAGTTACCTGTTCTATTATTTGTCCCTTGGCGTACAAATGTACGTTTGTTGGTATCTTTGAAAATACTAAAATTTTAGTTTTGGAAACATTTAGATGTTTAGATAGCTATGAGGAATGGGAAAGGATGAGGAACTACCGCATTTATTCTATTTTGTAGTTCTTGCGCGTTGCTTGCTATTAGGACGGTATCATCAGCATACCTGATGTTGTCTATGCTGGTTCCATTAATCTTGATTCCACCTTGAACCTTGTCCAATGCTTTTCTGAATATAGATTCCGAATACAGATTAAATAATAGTGGTTATAAGACGTAACCTTGTCGCACTGCTCCTCGGATTCGTATGTCTTTAAGTGTTGTGTGTTCTATTCCAATTGTTGCCGTTTGGTACCAATATAGTTCTGAAATAATTCGTCTTGTTCGTCAATTTCAGCTGTTTTCAGAATTTTGATCATCTTTTGATGGTTTACGCAGTCAAATGCTTTTCGATAATTAATAAAACATGCATATACATCTACATCCATGTCTCTGCATCGTTGTGTTAACATATTTAAGACAAAAAGAGCTTCTCGTGTTCCCAATCCATTTCGAAATCCGAATTGAGTGTCACTAATCTGAAACTCATACGTCTTGTAAAATCGTGTATGAATGATTCTGAGAAAAGTTTTAAAGATATGAGACATCATGCCTAATATTCGGTAGTCATCGCAGTATGAGGCATTGGATTCTTTTACTAATATTACGAATGTTGATTTTAGCCAGTCTGATAATATTTTACCTGTGTCTTATCTTATTGAATAGTGCTATCATTAAGTTGAGGCTTTTACTTTCGTTGTCTGCAATTAATTTAAGTATTTCGACATTGATATTGTCTAAACCAGTGGCTTTTCCGTTCTTCTGAGCTTTTACTGCATAAATAACTTCTTTTTGCGGTATTTTTGGACCTTTCTCATTTATTCGATCATCCGTAGATGGTGGAGAACAAGGTGTATCATCGTCAAAATGTGTCTGAATGTATTCTTTTCATTTCTTCAGTTTGTCTTCTGTACCTATAATTATCTCCATATTATTATTTCTTAATATTGTTTCTTGTTTTTTTCTGTGTCTACCTGCCATTTCTTTCACTTTTTTATAGACATTAAAGGTGTCATATCTTTCCTGAAGTTGTTTAATTTCTAGGCATTTGGTTGACATCCAGTTTTCTTTAGCTTCTCTGCACTTTTTTCTAATGATATTATTGACTTGTTTGTATTTAATTAGGTAAGTTATCTGTTTTCGTCTTACGTCTATGAGTTCCATGATCTCTTGCGTTATCCATTATTGTTTTCTGTTGTGTTTCGTGAACCCGATGTCGTCTTCTTGTATCTTTGTTATTTTCGTTTTAGATCAGTCCATGTTACTTCCATATCTGTCTGTACGAAGTTCTCTAGCGTTTCTATTTCTTTCTCAACCTTGATACTTATTTCATTATTCTTTTCAGGGTTTTTCAGTTGTGAGCCTCCTGTTTCGCTAATATAGAGTTTTGTTTCTGCAGAGTTCCTATCTCAAGTGATGTATTTTTAATACGCTCTACATTTTATACGCTACTCTACGCTTTTACTTAATATATTTGCTGATGTTATTGTTTGTTCAATAACAACAGCTAGAACCTAAAGAAAAAGCACTCACACAATGGTGTATATAAACTTACATGTGGTGACTGATTAAAAACATACATCGGTCAAACTGGTAGAATTTTTAACAAACGTATAGTAGAACACAAAAGGGTTTTCAATAATAGAAAAACACTACTTCTACGTGCGCACTTCTCCTTCTTAATCATAATTATTCTTTTAACGGCCAATTTCATATCTGGGAATGTATTCATTCCATTTCTGTTTACATTTTATCACCTACTTTTTTTTCTGCTAAGATTACCATATTGTATTTTTTGCTTTTGAAGCAACTATAGTTAATTCCACAGTTGGTTAACTCAGCAATACGACATTTTTATTGAATTTTTACAGGTATGCGATAGCATTGTTTTCGTTCTGAGATAGTACTACAGAATAAAATATTATTTTCATGTCTTGCTTCTGTATAAACTCCTGTTCTGTTTCAGTGCCTATGCTTTCTTTTACAATGCACCGGCAAGTTTGAAAATAGTTTTCGGTTGTTATATTTTAATTTTTTTTAATTGATATCCATCAGCCATAAAATAAGATGTTCACCAACAATTTAGTCGTTATTCCCAAAACTGGCTATACTAGGATAAGGTAATCATTCACGACGTATTTTGAATCTACAAAGAATTCTAAGCAAAGTATGGAAGTCTTGGTGCTTTCATATCTTTGCTCACTCAATAAAATATCACCATCGATTGATCACTGACTGAGACTAAGCTACCAAACCAAAAAGAGTGTTCGTTAAAAATATCAATATTCTACTCAATCTATTCAATCAGATTTTTAGCTCGTGAATGTAACCCAGAACTCAGTAAACATGAAAATTAAGATTAGATGTTCTTAGAAATATATTTCCTATTCTTATAATATAAAGCTTGGTACAGCTTCCACATATATAATATTGTTTAGTATAACTAATAAATAGACACTTTCTATAATACTTACGTATAAGGAACTTTTTAAACAATCACACAAACGAACCTTAAAAATAAGTTTCTTGTTTGTTTATATTAACATTTAAAAACTCACCAGGTCCTGGAACTCCTCCTCAATCACCAAGAATAACACCCGCTGCTTCCGGTTCTCCGTCTAGTTCTGTATCAGCGGCTCAGCCAAATCCAAGGCCGAATGCCTTAAATTTGGGTCAGGCGTTGTTGCAAGGTGTTCAAGGTTAGGCCAAAATCGATTTTTATTAATAACCTAACATGTTTTGTTTTGACTAACCATTCTTCATCTAACAATTGCTAACAGTGTTAAATTGTGCAGTTGATTAATAAAATTAAAGTAATTTGGTTTGGTTTTTGTTGATTTTTTTACTAATCAATACAAATAAAAGAGAAGATGGCGTAAGAAAAAAAATTAAGGTTATAATGTGTTCTTCTTAGAGCTGAAAACTTTGCTGGATCTTTAATAATAAATCCATATCAGCTATAAGTTAAATATGAAATCTATATAAATACTAAATAATGTTAAACTAAATGACATGATAAGTCAGTGGTCAAACATCTAAATAACAATCTATCTATGGAACGCTTTTTATTAATATATCAAAAAAATGGAACTCTGAATACATACTAACTTTCTAATAGAAATCTTAATATAGATAATAGAAAAGAATAATAGAAATAGAAAAAAGTGGAACAAAATGTAAACGAACATTTTCATAAAGATCGGTTAAACGTTTGCCAGATGGTAGTAGGGAGTTGTTCCCACTAAAAACCTCCACCCGTTGAGAAAATCTTGTTAGAAATTGTGTGTGATAGCATAGTATATCCTCTACGTACTATAAATAGATTAACTTTTCAAAAACGTTTACCAATTAGTTTTAGATGACAAACCACTTGACGTTGCAATAATACGATGAAACGTTGAAAAAAAGACAATGAATAGTTTTGATTTTTCTAAGGTACCGTGAGGCAGATCAAATAAAGGACAACAATCATACTTGATTCTGCAAGTTAAATTCTTCATATATATCAAATTTACATCTATACAAATCACATATAAGTGTACGCTAAATTTTTTGTTAGTTACACATCTGGACGTTAAGAGTAGTACAGCTTTCTGCATGGTCTTGTAGAGATGTTCATTCAGACCTAACCTTTTTATGTTTTCTAGGAGGTTCTTTGGAATGACTCCAGTAGTAGAGAGAATAATAGGTATTGTTTGGGCACTTTCCATTCTCCACTGTCTTCGCATTTGAATTTCCAGATTCCTGTACTTGGCGATTTTTTCGTTCTGTTTAATGTTGTTTATCTCTTTAGTTTATTGACTAGTATGAGATCTGGTCTATTATGTGCCACTGTTTGGTGTGTCAGCACAGTGCAGTCCCAGTATAGCTTGTAGTTATCATTCTCAAGTATACTCTCAGGAACGTACTGATAATATGGAAGATGGTTTCTTTGAAGAAGTCCCAGTTTGATAGCTATCTCTTGATGAAGGATCTTTCCTACTGAGTCGTGCTGTTCCTTATATTCCCCGGTAAGATGTTGGATGGTTTCCTGAGCTTGGCATCTATATTGGCATTTGTAATTTTGGACCTGAGGGTCTTTGACGATATATTTCAGGTAATTTTTTGTTGGTATAACCTGATCCTGGATAGCCAGTAGTGAACCTTCTGTTTCAGGGAACATCTTTCCTGATGTCAGCCAATAGTTCGACGCTATATTGTCGACATGGTCTTGACTGACCTCATTGGGATGTCGCCCGTGCAGAGGTTTACCCATCCAGGTGCGCATTTTTTCATCCTTAGTCAGATGGTTTATGCGCATTTCTGGTTCCCTCAGTTTGATCGGTGTTGTGTCATCTACTGCACAAATCGCGCGATAAAGAGTTGATGTTTCCGCCTGCACCTGAATATAAGTTCTTAAATTAGTAATCTGTTTTTCTAATTGCTCGCTTATATCCATAAGTCCTCGTCCTCCTAAATACCGCGTTAATGTCTTTCTTTCTACTGCACTTCGAGGATGGTGTTTTTGTGCCTTTGTGAGATGTGTTCGTAGTTTTCGCTGAAGATTTTCTATTTCCGTTTTTGTTAAGGTGTGAACGAAGCAGCTATTCTATTATTATTATTATAATTTTATTTTATTATTATCCAAACGTAAGCTATAAGGCCCACAATCGCTCTAAGGAAAATTCACTCATTCCCATGACCATAGCAATAGAATATTCACAAAATGATTATATGCATAAATTGTTATTATATTAATCCACATTTTTCTTCTACAATAATATTAAATAAATTTAAATGTAATTGTCTAACATTTAAATTTCAGTTTCATGATTTAATCCCGGAAAAGAGTAAATTATCCCATAAAGAATTTAACCGCCCCTAATAGGTAAACAAAAGAAATCCACTAATCTAATAAATCTAAAGAAAATACCTGATTTATTTTCCCTCCTAAATCAGTAACTAAATTAAGTAAAACTGAAAGCCTGCAGGAAGGTAAACATAAACAGTGTATTCATCCATCTTAGTCTTGAATTTTTTATTTGCTTTTTTAGAGTTTTTGCCGGGAATACAGAGTGTATATAGTTTTACCTTGTGTACACACTTTAGTAAGAAATTGATTAAAAAATCAATTTTTACCCAATTTCTAAACACGAAAACTTTTAACCTTCTCAAATGACATAAAAAAACTGTTTATGTCTACATGTACATATTCATTATCTACATTATTTAGCTTAAAAATTTGTTCATTGCTGGACGAAATGACCTTTCAATGCTTTTATATATGTATATAATGTTCACTTGTGCGGGTAGCTCTTTTACACACCAGACTCAATAAATTTTTGATTAATTTAAATAAAAATATATTCAAAATACATAAAATAACAGAATAAAATTATATCAGAGATAATATGTACAGAATTCTTTAAACGTTAATCCTAGCGACCACTATTTGTATCAACGACTTGATCAACACTTCATCTGGCAAAGAGCGGGAAGTGACTAATCAGCACGTAGCCACGGAACAGTTCTGTCTCAGATCAACACCCTGAGATCAGTAAGGAACTGCCACTACATCAACACTATAGTAGAAGCGGTAGTCGATCAGTAAACCCGGTAGGACCAGTGAATTTGTTCCCAGATTAGCACTATGACAGAACTCTCTTCTCTTGTGCGACGGCTCTTGTTTTATACGGCTGTCGGCCTTCCGGTGGTAGCAAGGATTACCTTAAATCTTATCCTTTTAAAACTTTTATAATATGAAGGATGTTTGTAGGATTTAAAGATAATTTTAATAATTTTAAAAGTATATATTTTAAAATATCATCAAATTTATTTTTTATTTGCCACTAAACATTAAACGAAATGGTATAACATCTTAAACATTTTACTAAAGTCCTTTCTGGTAAATATATTTTATAACAATATATAACAAAATAACAACTGTACTTATCACAAAATAAATGTATATATTTCTAATGTACAAAACGTGTTAGAAAAATGTGGTACTACTAAACCCACGTGCATCCACCATCAGAATTCTAATCAAAATAATTGTTTGCTTGCATGTCCGCTTTTTGCACTTTAGGTGTGGACTTTTGGCACAACGATATTGAAAAATGGGTAGAAGCTACCGTAGAGTATGATCCGAAAAAGGAATCAGGTTGGTTGTCTTTAACGCTTTTGATTTCTTTCAATTTACAGCATAAATCTTTATTTTATAGAGTTAGATTAAAAATTTTACCAAGTCAATAACAGTTTTTACGGAAAAATTCCTATTAGTTAACTACATATCATAATAATGCGTAAAAAATTATTAGAAATACTTTTTTTTAGGTATATTTATGTAAAAATATGTTTAAAATTCATCAAAATACTTTTGGTCCTATCAGACCATCATTAATGAATCTTTGTAGAATCATGCATGTAAAAACACTTTGCATTTGAATTCTTAAATTAAACTCGACATAATGTCAGTAATTATGGATTCAACTCTAAGGAACCATCTTGGTATAACCCTACGTACTTAAAACGAGTTAACGCTGTAAAGTGTGTTGCCGGTATAGCTGACGGAAGCCTGTCTTCCATCGTCATTATGTCCAATCATCGACATTGTGTCAATAAGTTTAAGTATAATTTAAGAATTAGAATGTAACTTTAAGGTCTTGACACCTCTACATTATGTGTCTACATGCATGCTTTTATCAAGACATAATTATGATGGTCTGATTGGACCGAAAACGTTTTGATAAATTTTAAATAATCCTTTTGGATATTTTAACATAAATGTACCTTCGATAAAAATAAGCTTTTATACTACATTTTTATTCTTATTAATAAAAATTAAAATGTCATTTTAACATATTTGTAATTATCTGAATAATTAAACAACAGATTAAAGACTTATAAGAATTTTTATTAAATGTATTTTATAAAGACACTAAAAAAGCACAATAATTGTTGTTGTGCAATAATACTGATCTTTTGTGAAAGATTGAATAGCATGATGTATAATCAAATAGTTTGATTTTATTTGTGCAATCTACTGTAATTGCATTTTGTGGAAGTATTCCGCAATATTGAACTGAGGCGTAAATCGTTGACAAGCATTATGCAATGTCAAGATCTTCTTATGATGAAATAGCTATATAACTTAATGACTTTAGTAAATGTTGACATGGGAGAAGGGTAATTTTAAGTCTTTAATCTTTAATCTTTTCTGAGTAATATACCGATGGTAGCAAAGCAGTCAAAAAACAAATTGTTTCAGATATTCCTAGTTTTGTTTCTCAGTTTTTCTTATAATGATTACACTACATTACATTTTTAAAACCATTTCTTTTTTCACCTGCTCCCGTTTTTTTTTGTTGGTCATTCGCTTTTTTTCTACATTTTACCTACATATGAGTAGACCATAATATCAACTAATATCACAGTAATATTATATTGCACAAGTAATTGTGCAAGATACAATATGCTCAACTTTTGTGACAAATCCTTTATATCAGTTACTACAGGAGATAACAAAAAAGTTACTTACATAAATAGGTAGCAGCTGTAAGCTTCACATTTTAAAATAAGTTTCACTGTACCGCATCAAAAATATGTATGTTGTTTTTTAATAAAACACCCTTTATTTTATTTTAAATTTAAAATCCTCACTTCCTAATTACAATAACGTTAAGGTGTTTTGTGTTATATAAAGGGTATTTAAAAAGTTGTATACAAATTTTAATGAAAATCATAATAAGTTCAACGCCCTATATGATTGAAAAAGAGTACAAAAGTAGTATTTCCTGTGTCTGGACTTAATATTTTTGGAGATATTTTAGATTGTAGTGAAAAAAAGGCATATTTAAAAGGGATTTTTATACTTTGGCCCCACGTTGGACGCCAATTTGTAACAATCTAACTACCTATGTATAACAGTGTTGTCACGACCTATATCACTGGGTGCTAATTGTTTAACAAGAAAATGACAGCTTAGTCGTGTAAATCTAAAACGACACTTAAGATGATAGTTTTATTGTTAGGACTTTAATAGCTCTATCTCACATGTAGAATCGTTTTATCTCAAATGCAATATTGAACAATAAGAACTTTTGTTTTCCTACTACTGTAGGGACCAATAACAGATTTTATTAACTAGTTATATTGATTAAATACAAAAAAAAATATTAAGTAAATCTTACCTAAATCTGTACAAGAATAAATAAAAATATACTTATGGCAATTGTTAATATTTTTGTGACTTCTGAATGCAGCTGAAGTTGTAGTAGTAGCTGTGGTGAGATTAGATTCTCACATAGAGGGTTGGCTGCACATGGAGATGTTGGTTTCTACTATAGTAGCACCTGTGGTGCACCACGTGGTTTTTTGGGCTACCCCACCAAAGAAGGACACAAGAGAAAATTTTATATGGTGAAAAAACTGAGATATGTTTAACAATATAAATCAGTTTTGGAAGAAAAATTCCATTTTATATACATAAAAGATACAGGAAAACTTTCATACTCATCTATCTTGAAGTAAAACTTTCAACATGATCGGAACTTAAACTTACAACATAGAAGGAACTTTGTAGCGACTTGTTAATTAGATACAGAAAGTATATAAAGAATAAATGAGAGTCGAGTCGAAATAAGTGAAAATTTAAATTAAAGAATACAGATTAAAAATAATATTTAGTTGCTAGAAAAGTTGAGCGCCAACTATTTTTAGAAGAAAAATAATAGAACAAAACACAAAGTAAAGAAATGAATAAAATCAAAAGAAATGAGAATAAAATAATTTTTTAAAGAGAAATAACACATGTGACGTTCTATAACAATAAATACTTGAAAATGTACTACTTAAAATCCGTTAACAATTATGATATTTACATGATGGACCTCCTTTTCATCATAACGCCCTTATCCAGGTTGGATTAAATGAACAATTTCCCAACAGATGGATAGGAAGAGAAGGGACAATAAGGAACAATTCATTGGCCTTATTGCCCCTCTATTGGTCAGTAAGATCACCAGAATTCAGTAAAATCGAATTTTTGTTCTAAAGCTATATTAAAGATCTAGTGTACCGTGAACCATGAACAAAAATTGATGACTTAAACGAATTTCATGTTACGCCACAAATTCTTATAGACGTAAGTAGATCATTTGAAAATCGTCTTCAAGCCTATTCTGATGTTATAAGAGCTCATTTCAAACACTTTCTACAATGTCATTTCTGTTTGTAAAACATAAAAATTTTATTCATGAAATAGCTCTTTTTTCACTACAATTTAAACTATCTCCTAAACTATAAAGCCATAGGAAATAGTTACGAAAATATTGACGTTTTGTTTATGATAGTGATATAAAATACAGGGTGATGCATTTAATAAAACTGAGCAAATTATAAATTTGTGTTTTTACTTAAAACCAAATATGTTTATACTGACAATTAATTAAAAATTATGGCTACAACAAATATTTACTTTTGTATCCCTCTTCAATTTTACATGGCGTTGAACTTGTTACGATTTTAATTTAAATGTGTATATTAATTTTTAAATACCCTGTAGGACACAAAAAAACTTTATATCCTTAATAAGAAAGTGAAGCGAATTTTAAATTTAGATTAAAATACAAGCTGTTTTATTAAAAAACATATTTTTGATGCAGTTTTGATACATTATGGAAGACCCTGTTTATTTGTAACAAATTTTAAAAAGTGAGAGTATTTTTGTAGAGATAGCTTTTGTTGGTATCTCCTCTAATAACAGATATAACGGATTTTGTCACAAAAGTTTACCACCCTGTATCACCGAAAATATTTATTGTTGATGGCCCAATTAGAATTCGAAACATTGAAGTTAAGCAATTTAAAGATCTATTCCTAAATTGCAAAACCTTTAACAGTATAGTTTAGTAAATAATAATAATAAATAATGCAGTCAATAACAGCCTGAAACACTAAGAAAAAATGTGAAGGAATTGTGGACAAAATGTAAAAACATAATAAGCGAAGAGGCAAGTGAAATATTGAGGAAAACCAAACCAGTTAAAAAAATGAATAGTTTTATGAGTACCAAGAAGCAGCACACCTAAAGATGCCCAAGAAAGCAAAGGACAAATAGCAGACCCTAAGAATAGAAGAAACAGAGGCAATTTGTGGAAAAGCAGTAAGAAAGCATAGAAGTGCTAAGAGATTTAAATGAAAGAAAAGTAATACAGAAATCTGAACAAAATGATCAGAGTTTAAGCCAAAAATAGGGGCTGTAAGGATTTACATAAAATATCCTAAATGATACAAACTTAATCTTGAACATATGGGTTGAATTTTTTGACGCAAAATTTAATGGTCATTATATCGAAGAAGCAGATACCACCCTAGGAGATCAAAAATATTGAAATCTATTCAACTCAAAAATGAAAGACCTAACCTAACCTACCATTCAGGAGGTCAGAAGCCATTAAAAAACTTAAGAACAATAGATCACGAGGAACTGATCAAATGTGCGGTGAGCTCTACGAGAGTGATGGTGAAGCCCCGCTACAGATACTGCATATACTTTTATTTCTTATCTGGCAAAATAAGACCATGCCCTGTGAATGGTCTCAAGGAGAGATATGCCCGTTACATAAAAAAGGCGACCTGTGACAACTACAGTATAATCCTGTTAAGAAGTGCTTTTGACCTACGCTACTATGTGGTATAAGAGTTTTTGAAAATATATATGAGTGATATTTGATAAGTGCTTCCAAAATATTAGCAAATATTTTCTATGGAAGGCTAAAAGTTTACACAATGGGCATAATAAGAAAATTACAGGCCGGATTCACTCTAAAAAAATCAACAATTGACTCATTCAATCAATGCGTGAGTTTGGTGTACCAGAAAAACTTATCCGATTAACGACAATGACAATGTCTAACTTAAAAAGTAAGTGGTAGGACACGGAGAGCTTTCTAGAACTTTTGAGATAAAGAATAGACTTAGACAAGGAGATACCCCTGCTTGCCTCCTGTTTAATATTGTCTTTGAAAAAACAGTCCGAGAAACACAAATTAGAGACGGCGGTACCATTTATAATATATCGATACAAATCTTAACATATGCCGATAACATTGACATAATAGAGCGTAACAAGCGAGATGTTGAGCAGTATATTCCTCGTATTGGAAATAGGTCAGTCTACTCATTAACGAAGACAAAACCAAATAGATGTTGGTTACTAAGGAGTCTATAACATATGAGGAATGGGAAACAGTCTTTGAAAGTATTAACAGCTCTATATACCTTGGTTCGCTGGTGACTATTACCAACAAAACAAGCGAATAAATTAAAATACGAATAAACGTCCAAAAATAATTCCACTCAAAAAAATATCGAAAGAGGATATGGGGTAGTAACATGGACTCTAACGCAGGATGAAAGACTTTTGGGAATATTCGAGCCTAAAATATTTCGCAAATTATTAAGAGATATAAATCACCAAAACGAATGCCAGACAACATTTTTACTAAAAAGCTAACTACAGGAACATCTGTAGGAATAAGAGGCAGCGGCTTATCGCGAATTATATAATTAGATGGAGTTAAGACCGACTTACAGAATTTAAAAAAAGATTGTCGAGCCAAGGATGATAATTCGATTCAATTCTACGAACTGATATTGAATCTAAATGCAATTGCAAAGTAATAAATTAGGCAGTTTATTTGTTTAATTTAATGTAGAATATTTAATAGGCAAAAGATACGTTAAGTTTGAAAAGTAGTAAAGACATGATTGTTGTATATATATTTGTACCAGGTAATAATTAAAAAATCCTGGTTATGTTAAATTTATTTTAAAACTAAAAACAAACACTCTATAAAAACTCAAGAACGTAAGTCAATGTCCTTCCTATACATGTTAATGTTTCACTTTTTAGGGACATGGCAGATTCTCTCTCTTCAATCCTGACTCACAGGAGGGAGTATAGTGAACACCGTGATGTTGTATATTGTCCGTCTCCAAAGATCTCTGTCTCTGGTCATTTCTTTTAGCTTATACATAGGTGCATTAAAGACTAATGTCAGACTCACCCAGTTCGATTTTTTTTCTTCATGCTTTTAATTTTTTTTGTAGATTCATTGTTAAGACTTAACTTATAATAAGAACACATGATTAGAGACCGTCAAAGGAAAAGAATAAACTCATTTGATGAACTTTATATAAGCCGAATTGTAAGAAAGTTGATAGTTTTTATTAAGAACTCAGAGGAAGGATATAGTTTGATACAAATGCGCCACTAAGTACTAAAGAGATAAATAATTAGAAAAAAGGAGAAATAAATAAAGTGACGAAAGACTACAAGTGATCAAGAACGGTAACGTCGCACATAAAAAAATTGGAAGACCCTCAGAGCGAAGTTTAAGGAGAGAGACATCGATAAGAGAAGAACAGATTGCGAAGAAGAAAGGCTCGCGAATGATATGTATGAGGGAGCGTACACCAAAGTAAGGACTTGAGTCAGATTAATTGAAAGTTTTCCAGTGACAATTGGTTTGCATCAAGGCTCCTCACTAAGTCCCTATCTATTTAATCTAGTTATGGATGTACTGACAGAGAAAATAAAGGAGGAGACTCCTTGGTTAATGCTCTTTGCTGATAATATCGTGTTTGTACAGAAGAATGAAGATGTGTTGGAGATGTTGAATGGTTGGAGAAGGGCTATTACAGAGGGTGACTTAAGATTATCAGTCCGAAAACAAAGTATATATAGTTAGGAAGTAGTGGAATGGTTGGAGATATATCATTACTTGGAGAAAATCTAGGAAGAGTAGGAGAAGGTAAATTTCTTGGCTCCTATATAACGATATATCATTACTTGGAGAAAATCAAGGAAGAGTAGGAGAACGTAAATACCTTGACTCCTACATAACGGAGAATGGAATACTAAATTGAGAAATTGCCTGCAGGATACAGGCTGGATAGTTTAACTGGAAGCGAATGAGCGAAAAATGACCAGAAAAAATGAGAATTCCTTCTCAATTTTCAACATTTATCACTTTGGTGGAATCTTCTCCGATATTTTCGTTTAGTTTAGCTTTTTAAAATAATCTATTTGTGAATGATTTTGTCCACTTTGGTACGTAATAAGTTGATTTTTTCTCTTTTAAAAGAATGTGTTAATAATCGCCATATCTAATGCTATTGTGAATTCCAGCATATCATCCGCAGCTTCATTTTTACTTCCAAAGCCGAGTCCTCCATGGATTATTACATGTCATGCCTTGGTTATTTATATATAGCTATATTTTTTCTAATTTATTATGTCGGGGGTTCTTTGTTACTGGTATTTAATTGGTTTTACCTTTTTTGACTTTAAGACCAATTTCCTTCACCCAATTTTTAAAGAGGATAGAAACTTAAATGGTTTATGTATTTTGCTCTTGATTTCAGTGGCTGCAGTATTTTTAGTTTTTTAATCTTGTTAGTTTTTCTAAAACTTCGATATCGTTCATTGCTTTCCAAGTTTAGTTCTAGTTTTTGAGTTGCATTACTTCTTTAGGACGATAAATGCTAAATGGTTATTAGGAGTGATCTATTTTTCACCATGATTATTTCTGTGAAAATTTTATCTTTACATGATTTTATTGCTTTAAATCCTGCTCATTCTCCAATTTCTTCCTTATATATATTTCTAATTGTTGCTTTAAGTGTTTACATCTAGTCTGTCCATAAATAATAATACACTGACTCATTGATAGTTCTATTTTTTTCTATTTCCTTTCTTATATATAAACGTATGCTTCTGCGCATTTCGTCAATATGGATATATTTTCTAATTACCTTTTTGTCAATTCAGTTTTCTTTATCCCTTTTATCTACTCTTTTTTGTCTCTAATTTTCATTTTATTCGTCAAGAAATATATTTCGTTTAGTGATGTTCTTGCTGTAATAATCCAAAACCGTATACTATATACTTATCTTTTCCAAAAAATTACGTGAATGAAACTAAACAAACTGTACACTCATTTTAAAAGTATTTATAATTGGTTTATAATAAATTACTAACTGGTGTACTGAAGTATATAGGTATCTGGATAAACTCACCCATTTCGTCAGACATTCTGTTAATCGGTCTTTAACTGTTTTAATATGTTAATATTCCAGGTAGTCTTATAATTTGTAAAATTACTACAGAAATATTTGTTATTTTAATTTTTGTATTAAATCAGTACATAATCAATTACTTTTAATCCAAACGTGATCTGTTTTGAATTGGATATTTTCCATAGGAGTCTATTTTTTGACTGAAATTACTTCAAAATGCACTTTTTATCAATAATCACGGTATGTCGCCAGTCAAAAACCTTGTTTAACCTTAATTTTTTATTTAACAAAATTTAAAAAAAATCGAGAATTTTTGTTATTTGCGACTTTATTTTCAACTGTATCTCGAGAGATATTGGTAGTACAGAAAAAAATTATATAAGGTAAAAGTTTCGTTTTTCTTTTCTTTTCTATGGCTTCCACGCCGTGCTGATACGCCAGCTCAATTTAATGGTCACCACGAAAAAGTCTGGCTCTAGGCCAGTTACTTGTGACAAATAATTTTGTAAAAAACTCCATTAAAAGGAGGTTATGTTAGTAAACACTACAAAAAGTATTGAGTATTGTCGATTATAAATTTATGTCGTTCATATTTAATTTAATAATGAACATCACAGTTTTTTAACAACAAGATGTATAATCTTTGATAACTATAAGTAATTTAAAGGGTTTTTACCCATGTATTTTTGGTGGCTCAGGCATTCTAACCTAGCAGATTTTAAACCTGATGATGGACTGTTTAGTCCGAAAACGTTTGTTTTTTTGATGTAGCCCTTTTAAGGGTTTTTAAATAAATATACCCACTTACAAAGGCTAACCTTTTTTTTTATTATAAATTTAATTTATTAATTGAGAGGAATTTTGTCAAAATGCTGACTGATTCTTCAGTAAGTTTATTTAAAATGGAATATATAGTAATTGGTAAATTATAATTCATATAAATGAATTTTGTGTATAGGTCAAAACCCTGAATGATCCTTATGGAGCATTTAAAAAATGTGTGTCTTAGTTTCTCTATTATACCACATTCACATTAAGAGTTGTACGCCAAGTTCAATTTGAAATAATGTTGGTTTTTTAAACAATGACCGGTCCGCATTCTGTTTCGTTTTTCAATTTTATATATTATTCGATCGGAATTCGATTCGGAATATAATGCAGGGTAAAATCAAAGGTAGAAGAAGCGTAGGAAGACGTAAAATCTCGTGGCTACGCAATCTCCGTGAATGGTTTTGATGCAGTTCAATTGAACTATTCAGGCGAGTAACCAATAAAATTATAATTGCCAGAATGATTTCCAATCTCCGATAGGAGTGGAACTTGAAGAAGAAGAAGATTTGATCAGTTTCTAACCTCACTTCTGGTTGTGCAGATGATTCAGACAAAGAGGTCATAGAGGCATGTAAGTACTCGGAGATTTTCCAGCCTTAATGCTCGATGCTCGTCTGATTCTTAGCCTCGTAATGCTCTTTTCTTCCGTGCCAACGACGCGAAAAATGCGTTTGAATTTATTAGATGTCAATCAGCAATCCGAATCTCACAATGTATCCAATCCAATTGAACTGGCTGTTTACACACTGATAGAAAGTTTAATATTGACGGTGATCACCAATTCGTATAGAAATGTTTGAAATGAAAAAATTCAGCATTCTAGAGTTGAATTAAATCAATTCTTCACAACTTCACAACAATGACAACTCGAAACGTCGTCATTTGTACGCTGTTTTCGTTTGAATTCAATATATGAACTTTATTGGAATAACGGTGGCATCGTAGTGACAGTTATCTGTCGAAAATTGACCGTACCATCTTAGAAACCTTCGTGTGCTCCTTAGATGTATACATTGGATCATAATAGACGTTTATTATATACATCTATGGTGGGTCATGCATAATAATTTTTCTAAAGATCAACGCATGATCAAATAATTCATGGTTTACGATTCTATAAAGGACATACAAACATTTATTTTTATATATACTGCCCTCCTAAGCCAAGACGACGCGACGTAACTCAAGGTTTGGTTAATTTGAGATACTTAACATTTTAGTCAGTTGGTTTCAGCATAAGTTCTTTTTGGTTATTTTTCCTAGTATCTTCGGATATAAACTTACTGAGGAGATGCTAAATTAGCACTATGCACACATGCTTTTAAAAAAATGTATATATTTAACAGAAAAAAATTCGATACGTTTATTTCGCTTAGGAAATTATTAATTATTGTACTGATATTTATTTACAATCGTTATCTTGTATGACAAGTTATTGTACTGATATTTATTTACAATCGTTACCTTGTATGACAAAACTTCACAGATTGAAGCCCCCTGGTAGAAGAAAAAGAGGTAGATCTCGACGCTCATGGAATGAAGGTATTAGAAGAGCAATGGAATCGAGAGGTTTGGAGGAGGAGCATGCCTTGGACGAGAGGATTGGCGGAGGAGGACGGGAATACAGCGATAGCCGTCTCCAAGATGTATTCTATTTACAAATTGGATCCTGTAATATATATATATATATATATTATATATATATATATATATATATATTATATACCTTGTATGACACAGATACTTCCAGGAAAATCCAAATAAAATTGATCATTTCAGTTATCTTAGCTTTATTACCTTTATTTTCTATTAAAGAACATATGAATAATCTTCCCAAATGAAAAAATTCTCCAATTTCATTTTTGAGTAGGATTTTGGATAGCTTGCACAAAATCTTGAGTCATACAACTTCTTATTCTCTTCATCAATAACTCCACTTTGTGATGGAACGAATCAGCTACCATAAGATATGACCTGGTTCGAAATATTTAATTTCAATTTCGTCTGCAACAATTTCATTTAAATTTACCATATAGATAAAAATGGAAATAAGGACCAGTTTTTATTTTGTAGAACGTGCTTATAATTTCATTTGATTCCTTCCAAATTAAGCCTTATGCCAGAGAGCGGCAGAAGATCTGCAATTTTTTGTTTTTTCCCCACTGAAACAAAGCTCTCATTGTATATGGTTAGGTGGTTGATGAATATTGCCCTTTTAGACATTTCTAATAGTGGCAGCATTATTACCTTCTCCAAATCTGCACAGTATGTTATACTAGTTGTATCAGTACTTTTGTAGTCTTTTTCGGCATTTCCACGATATTTTGCACGTGATTTTGTGGCTCTTTCTATGTGAAACTTCAATTCAGTGCATCCATTACATTCATTGTCAGTGATATCTTTTTTATGGTTTGGATTGTGCAAGATGAAAGTTTCACAAAATTCGCAAAAAAAATTATGATGTTGCTTTGCCACCACTCTGTATTTTTCGTATAAACATGGAGTTTCTCGATTTCTTAAAATGTAATCTTTATGCATCAAAGAAAAGCTAAGATCGCTTGGTAAGTCGATTGGGAGCATGTTCTCTCCTGTAATGAGAAATTGAGTGCTTGTAGGACATAATATGGTCACGAATTACTTGGTCATTCAGTTTGTTATGTGGAATATGCACCTCTCTCTTGCCTAGTGGGGTGCGATAGCATTTTGCGAAACTCCTAATATATTATTATAGATTAGATCAATAATCCTATAAATAGATGGTATATATCCATATAATTTGAAAAAATTGTTCGTACCTTTAAAAAATTCCCTAGGCTCGCTCAGTGAACGATTTAAATTTTTTAAAGACATTCGAATTTTTTTTTGCACACCCTGTATTGCAAAATTATTATGCAAAAACAATCGGTTAAACCGACTCCAACGAAATTTAGCAAACGTTCGAGTCATATTATATAGTTTTTTTACACGGAATAAGAGTGTAAGTTTTGTCGAAGCGGTCAAAAAATTTAAGAGAAAAGCTCTATTTTTTAGACTTTTTTCCCAATTATTGCTATTTTTTAAACAATAAACATTTAATGTTTAAATTTTAAGCCAGTCAAATATTATATAAAATCAAAAAACAAAACTTTTAGTTATGTTTTTTTTTGTACGACCAATATCTTTCGAGTTATAGCCGACATTATGGGCGCAAAAAACAAAAATTTTCGACTTTTTTCAGATTTTGTTATATAAAAAATTAAGTAAAAGGTTTGCGACTGGCGCATATCGTGATTATTGATACAATATACCTTATGATCTACAATGGCGCCCCAGGGGGGGGGTTGGTGGTTAAACCCCCCCTCCTTAGAACCCTACTCCGACACTGTTATTTACAAATTTTCAGGACTTAAAATGGTGGAGGTAGCATAAAAAAATTTCTTTGCCCAACCAAAACCCCCCCATAGGAAAATTCTAGGTGCGCTACTGCTGATGTAATTGCAGCAAAAAAATTAGACTCGTATGGAAAATATCCATTATTGTCTGCTTTTCAAAAAATCGCGCCTGGACTATTTGTCATTTATTTAATTGTAATTTTTGACAACATACTTCTTACGTTTCCTACGTCAACCACCATGTCTTTACTTTCAAAATTCCAGCAAATAGTAATATTAGTAGATTATATTTTTATTTTTGTTTAATATTTAGATAATACTGTGGCATATCGTCGTCTTGAATCTTGCGATTTAGATGTTGATGATGGTAAGGCATTAGGTAGTGTGTCGAGGTAATGGGTATCTGTATATATAAAGACAAAAATGTTGCTGCTTTGGTTTTTTAGTGCCTTTTCCGTTACACTAAGGTTGACAATTACTACCATAATGACTACCTTAAGATATGTTATCTTTTATGGCCATTATATTTTTACCTAAAACTATTGAAAATTTAAATTTACTATAATAATTGAAAATTAACATAAATTTATTAACCATTCCATCACATGTTCGTGTTCACTAGAAACCATTTTTTTTTTCAAGTTTGTATCTCAATTTTTAATTTTTGCATTTGCTCTTCTTTACTTTATTCTTTTATAACTATCTCTCTACATTGGCGTTTCTTGGTTTTCCTGATTAACCTCTCAATAACCTTTTTGTCCATCGCCCATCAATCATTCTAGCTATGTGTCCATCCTATCTACATTTTAGTCTGGCTATTCTTTCGATGATATCAGTCACCTTGGTTATTCTCCTGACCTCTTCGTTTTTTATTCTGTCTCGCAGAGGTATTCCTAACATGGATCGCTCCGTTTCTCTCTGTGTGAGTTTTAGTTTGGTAGCGGAGGCTTTTGTTAAAGTAAATGTTTGTCCCAACACTGAGAGGGCGCATTGATTAAATACTTTTCTCTTGGGGCATGTGGGCAACTCGCTTTTAAAAGTTTCTTTCAGTTTTCTATATGCTGCACTTCTGTCCAAAAATTTCGCCCAGTACCCTTGAGATTTGTTTAAAGGAAATATTTTTGAAAAATAATCCACAGAAATGTTTTTTTACAGGAGCGGTCTTATAACATGAACTATTTTCATATAACAACAACCAAACGGTGACTTTTTTGTAAAATTTATCAGCAATGTCCTGCTTTTTATTTTTACATGTTGTACCGTACGATTTTGTATCTTTTTATTGTTTCTCTATATCCTACTTATATTACAGCTTCTTAGCATCTTTCAGTTTCTTATGCAATACAAAGTTATTATGATAGTTATCACTTGAATATGTGTATTAGACAAAATCTCTTCTTCTTCATGTACCATGTCCTTTCAGAACGTTGGTTACCATCATAGCTATTTTAATTTTATTCACTGCCACCCTAAATAGCATGCTTGTATCTAAACCATACCAATCTCGCAAGTTCTTCAACCATGAGGTTTTTCTTCGTCCTGGACTGCGTTTGCCTGCTATTTTTCCTTGCATGATATTTTGTAGCAATCTATGTTTGGGACCTCTCATTACATGTCCGAAATATTCCAGCTTTCTCTGCTTGATGCTTTTTATGATCTCAGTGGTCTTGCTGAGACGTTCAAGTATTGTGGAGTTACGAATCTTCTCCACCCAGGAAACTTTTAAAATTCTTCTATATCACCACATTTCGAAAGCCTCAAGGCGATTTATTTCACAGTCCAGGACTCGACAGCATAAAGTAAGACCGAGAACACGTAGCAGCGAAGTAGACGGATCCTTAATGCCAATTTTAGGTCTCTGTTACATAACACCTTGGACATCCTTCTAAAAGCAGCTCTAGAGTGCTCTATTCTGGATCTAATTTCGCCGTGATTTTCTGCATTACAATTTAATCGCTGTCCAAGGTAGACGATTTTATCAACTTGCTCAAGTTTGGTATTATTTACATATATAGACGGTTTTATATTCTGTTGTTTACTTATTACAAGTATTTTGGTTTTCCTTATGTTAAGATCCAGACCTGCCTCCCTACAACTCTCAACGACACTATCAAGTAGTGTTTGCAGATCTTCTTGACTAGAAGCTAGGAGTACTGTATCGTCCGCATATCGCAAATTATTGATGACTTCGCCGTTCACAAGTATTCCTTCTTGTTTTTCAGAAAGTGCTTTTCTGAAAATTCTTTCGGAGTCAACGTTAAAAAGCAGGGGTGACAAGAGGCATCCCTGCCGTACTCCTCTTTTAATATTGAGAGCTTGTGATTCCACCATCTACTAAAACTGATGTTGTTTGATTCCAATATAAATTTGCAATTATTCGAACATCTCTGCCGTCCAAGCCAATGTCTTTTAGAGCTTCGATCAATATAGAGTGCTTAACACGATCTAATGCCTTTTGAAAGTCAATAAAACAACAGTATATGTCTACAGATATATCACGACATCTTTGAGCAAGTACGTTCATTCCAAACAGTGCCTCTCTCGTTCCAAATCCGTTACGGAAACCAAACTGAGTGTCATCAAGGTATTCCTCACATTTATTGTAGATACGACCATGTATTACCTTCAGAAAAATTTTCAATAAGTGGTTTAACAAACTGATGGTTCTATAATCAGCACAGGTTTTTGCTGTTGTCTTCTTAGGTAGAGCTATAAACAGTGAGTTAGACCAACCATTAGGTAGTTGTCCGCTGGTATAAATGGTATTGAAAAACGAATTTATAGCCTCTAAAACATTGCTATCCTTTATAAGCTTATATATTTTAGTTGGAATTTCATCAGGACCTGTCGCTCTGCCATCTGTCAGAGCGACAAAATCTCTGCAAAAGAAATTATAATTAAAACAGATGTAATTACAAGGATGATTGTTTTATCGATTGCTTTTCAAAACAAAGTTTTTAACAATTTCCAATGTTTCCCTTGTTCTAATTGCTTCTCGTTATTTTGTTCTAAGACCATATCATTGCCTGGTCATCAACCTTGTTATTTTATAATGCACCACTGTGAGATTAGATCTGGACTTAAAATTATCGCTGTTATATTTATAATTGGCCAAAAAGATAAAATATTTTAACAAATTGTAACATAAATATTATATCCTATGCAAATCGTATAGAAGTTCAGTAGCTAGGAGTAGAGATTACCAGCAAAGAATTAGTGTATAGTAAAATCGTTGAAATATGGTATTTTTTTAGAGTAAAAAGTTGTTTACACAGAAATTTGGAGAAAATAACAAGTCACCGTCTTGTAGTCTTTTAATCGAATTGTTGAAGAAAATTATTTTTAATGTGATAAAGATACTCTTCATAATTGAACCCAATAGCATCTTAAACCTTTTAAAAAACGTATAAAAATTAACAACTCCGAATTTTGGATAAAATCAGCTTTGCTACAAAAGGTATTACCGACTCACTTCCTAGATTAACTAAGCAAAGCTACTTCTGAACAGAAGCTAGATTTGAAAAAACTTAGTGGGTGAATTTTGCTTTGAATTGAAATGACAGATGCGATTTATTAAATAACCGTAAGAATGGAAAAACAAAAAATGCTTTTTAGGCTTTATTTATTTTGGAAAACCATATAGAGAATTTTTTAGAATAGACTTACTCTCTTACACTCATTCGATGGAAAATAAGTTTAAATCGGTAATCAATTATTAGTGCTTGGACGTCAAAATCTAAGATACTACATCTAAAACTCGTCGTGGTTTGTTAAAATAAAGTCTAGTCAACGTTTTTCACATAATGTTATTTCTCCAAACTTAATAGTTTTACAAATGTTCCAAATAATATCTAACAGTACATATGATATTTAGCCCAATCTTTAAAACAACATGTGATACATACTGTAGTTGAATTATATTTTAGAATATTTGTTGCATTTTAAATGTTGTACTCCTCTAAACTCCCAAAATATTTTAACAATTTTTGTATACAGTATCAATATAAATGAAAACATAATTGGTAGGTACACAATGTATATAATAACATTAACTATTAGTGCTACAGTATATAATAGTTATCTTGGTTCTCTATATATTTTTAGTATAAAACTCCAGATAATTTAAAAGTAGAATCCACACTCTTATGTTTCATTTTTATCTAAAAAATATTCTCGTGTGAAATTACCTTCTAAAATTCTTAATACATTTCTCCATTTATATACATCGTTTTATGTAGTATATATTTATATTATTTACAGGGTAATTCTTTGACAGTTTCAGTTAGACTTTTTAAGGAAACGACTTAATTGACATCAAAAAATTTAGGATATAGGGTTTTTGGATATGCCCAATTATTCTAAAATATTTAGAGCCTACTACCACTTGTGGTTATACCGGAAGTTGACTAAAACTTCCTTATTTTAAATACAAATGCTTCTATATTATTCTGCTTCTTCTGCACCTATCGGAGATTGGAAATCATTTGGCAACTACGCTTCTTCTGCCTTTAAATTTGCCCTGCATTATATTTCTTAATAGTTTGTATTTGTCACCTCTTTTCACTACCAATGCCTGATTTTTATAGAATTTAAAACTTCGTATTGTTTTCTTAGTTGTTCGAGAACGTGTGTGTTGGTTTTGCGATCTATCCATGATATTTTCGGAATACGTCGGAAACACCACATTTCAAATGCTTCCAGAAGTACATCACTTTTATCTATTAGTTGTCTAGATTCAAGTGTTTTTCTCATTCTCGTCAATTCCCTAATTCTTTTAAACATGTTAAAAAGGTCATATTTTTTCCAAATTCTTTCAGTTCTTGGCATTGTTCATGTAGCATTCCCTCTCTTCTTTTTATTTTGGATTTAAATCTACTTGGATTTTTTGTTTTGAATGATTTACTTTCATTCATTAATAGTAGTATTTTTTCGGTCATACAGTCTTTATGTTTTCTTTTCTATGGTTTTAAGTTTTCATTTGCTATTTTAATTATTGCTTGTTTTATATTCTCTCATTTTTGATTAACTTTATAGCTACTTTTATTCTATTCTTGGAAATTATGCAAATTTTCATTAAGAGTTTTTACAGTTTGTTCCTTTGTTTGTGACTCCTTTTATATTTTAATATCAATCTATTTTGTGTGCGTTTTTAAAATCATCTTTAATTTGGTTTATAATGTGACTACTATGGGGTTATGGTCTGAACCGAGATCTGCTGCAGGATAAGTTTTGACAGAAAGTAAAGAATTACGAAATATTTTTATAATGAGAACAAAGTCAATTTGATTTCGGATTATCCTATTTGTTGTATCTCTGGGAGATTTACATGTATTAAATTTTTTTTATCTGGGAGAATTGTATTAAAAGTTCACCACGTTCATTTTTTTTAGACTATATTTATCCACATATCCATACACTTTTCCTTTGACAACTTGAAGTCGCCCATTACTATTGTAGTGCGTATATTATTACAAACTTCGATATAACAGCTTTTGAGGATTCTCTCAATATAAGGTTATGCTACTTTACACTGAGTGTTTTAGAGATGTGACATATTTTATTATGAAACAGTGTATGATTTGACAGCTTGTATCTTAATAAATACTAAAATTGCGAGAATTTTATTTCATACAATTGTTTTTAGAATCGTCTTTTTTAATAAAACTTTAACAATTTGTGGATAAAATAATATTTACGTTATATACAAGATGATTCAAAATGCGTACTTAAAAATGTCTCAGTTATCTTAAATGAATGACCCTATATGTCCTAACGTTATTAGAAATAGCTTTATTTGTTCTTTGAGTTTCGTTAATTACTTCCTTTACCTAAATCTAACAGTTATTGACGTATTTAGCTTTTAATTTACAACAGGTTTACATTTTTGTGAACTGTCAAGTGCAAATGTCATGGCACGCTATACACTAATAATGAAAATTATAAGACAACGCGTTGTGAATTTCGTTTATTTCTCACAGCGCGTTTCGGGTATTTTTGACGTGCACAAAACACGGTGTGGATAAATTATACAAATGCGAAACTTCGAAGGCCTTCGGAAACACACGACGAATTTCTTTTTATGGCCAATATAAAAATACCCACAAAGGGAAATACAAACATCGCATATCGAATTCTACTGGTAACACCAGTTTTATTCAGTGTAGTAGACTACTGGATAGATTATTTGCAAGGAATGAACTCCTTCAAACAGATTCGCAATTCATATTTGAATCAAATGATATTAGTAGTAGAACTACAGCAAATATGCCATCCAAACGTTCTGGTCAAGGTTTTCTCAGATGAAACTGTAAAAGGTTTTGTGGCGGCAATGAATGTTCCTGTAAACAAAGGAACAAACAATGTAATTCAAAGTGTCATGGATCGCTGACATGCAAAATAAATGAAGAAATTTGGTTCTAAAATATTTGTGTTTAAAACTCATTTATATTTATATTTTTTAAATAAAAGTGGAAGTTTCGCTTTGTGGGTATTTGTATTGTCCATGCTACCCTTGTAATTTCGCATTGTGAGTATTAGCATTATATCCACAACGCGTTCTGTACACGTCAAAAATACCTGAAACGCAATGTGAGAAATAAAATATTAAAAAATGTGTACCAGAACAAAATATTTGCATTGTTATTATGTAAATCAAGTACTCTTTGAAAATAAAGTTCGTCATATCTCATAAAACACTCGGTGTAATGTAGCATAACCTTATATTGAGGGAATTCTCTGGAACTGTTTGAAATCTTTAATAATATGCAAGCCTTTATATTTAAAATAAGAAAGTTTTAGTTAACTTCGTCTATAACCGGAAATGGTAGGAGGCTCTTAACATTTTAAATTAATTGAGCATATATAAAAACCTTCCATCCTATATTTTCAACTATTAATTATGTTAAGTTTCTCTAAAACATCAAATTGGAACTTCCAAACATCACATTGTATAAAATATTGCTTGTCTAAAATATTCTTATGATTGAACTTTTGTTATATTTTGCTATCCAGCAAACTTCAGCTTTTTAAAATATTCCTAAATAATCTAGAGGAAAGAAATTTCTTGGAACAAAAATTATGTTGAGTGTTGTCCTATTTGTATAACAATATTATAAGGATAAAAGTATTAAAAAACAAATCTTACTTTATAGGCCAGTCAAATAAAATTGTAATACATGTAAAAAGGGTTGAGTTTACCGAAAGTACAAGCTGATTATTGGCGACGTGCAAGTACTTGGATGTGATACGAGAAACGATCGTGCGCGAGTAGCGGAGAAATCTTGCATTTTTTACTGCACATTTCATAGATTTCATAAATTCATATTGTCGATTGTCAAATTGTCATATTTCATATTCGTTTGTTTATTTACACCTTCTGTCACTGAAGAAAATGGGATTTAGTAAATGCTGTGTTATAAATTGTGAAAATACAACAAAAAATTGTCAATTTAAGTTTTATTTGTTTCCAAATTCGAAGCACAAATTACTACAAAGAGAAAAGTGGATTTATATCATAAAAAAGCATAAGTAAGTAACATAACCTAAATTATGCATTATTATTGCGCCCGATTTTAAAGTCAGTTTGAAATAAATAATAAATAAAAGTTCACTTTTAAGTGAAAATTTTAGTTTCATAACACTGACTTAGAGTTCACTTTAACCCAAAAATCAAGTTTAATGCTAATGTAACTTTAAGTTTAGCTATGTGTTACATAGCTTTGTCCATTTTTTCCTAATTCTTCCACATCCTTTACATAATTTACCACTACTAAAGCTTTTCCCTTTGACTCAGTGCTTGGTTGAAAAGTTATTTGGTGATTTACTTTCACAAATCCAGTTTTTATTATTGCATCCATATTAACAGTAATGCTGTAATTTAATAATGTATTTATTTGTATTTACACTACATACAACGTTTACCTTTTAATAACATATCGACATAACCTCAATCTTACTTTTTCTTCTTATTCTTTTTTGGGGCTACGTCCTTGACAGTTATCCGGTAACCTCGATCTAACATGAAAGCGCAGTAAATTTTGCTGATTTACGACACCAGATGTCGCTCTTCTGAACTTGCACGGTCCCAATAGCCGCAATTGCCAAACATGGAACCAAAAATTTCGGTTTAACAGTGTTGTTGGCATGTTTTTATAATGTATGTGCTGTATGCTTCAAATATAAAGAGATAAAGCTTTAGAAAAGTACATTTTGATTATATTTTGTTATTAATTCTGCAATTTTTAATTTATCAAAACAAAAATGAGTAAATATTTGTTTCTTTGGAGGTTAATTGCAGTTAATTATTAGACATTTTTTTTTGGCAATTACCTTTGAATAGATTAGTGGATAGATTTGGCAATCGTCAAATCAGCAGTTGCCAGATTGCAACAGATGTTTGCAATTAATCTCGAAAGAGACAAATATTTATTCGTTATTGATTCATACAAATTAAAAATTGCACAATTCATAAAAAGGTATAATCAAAATGTACTTTTTAAAAGCTTTATCTCTTTATATTTGAAGCACACGGCATATGCATTATAAAAACATCACAACACTGCCAAACCAAAATATTTTATTTCATGGTTGACATTTTTGGCTATATTCAGCTTGTAATTTCGGTAAATTAAACCGTAAAAAGTAAAGTAATTCGTTTCACAATGAATCCTGAAAAAAATTAAAGCTTTGTTATGAAAAAATGGATTTATTTCAAAAGTATCAGTTTAAAATAACGGCGTCATTATTTAAACATTGATTTTATATCAAAAATCACATCACGTTTTCCTAATTAAAAATTTTCAGTTTTGTTTTCTTAAAAGGTTATAAAAAAAACTATTAATTTGAAACCTTCTAAATTAAATTTGGTTGATAATTTATTTAAACAATTACGAAAAACTGCAAAAACTTGTAAGAATAATAAACATAAAAAATAGTTCTAAATAATAGCAAAAGTTACATGAAAATATATCTTTTAACACCCTTAAGGTACGACGTTGATTGAATAATCCAAATTATTGGGTTATTCAATCAACGGGTACAAATAATTTTTTATTGAAAAATATTGATTCAATTAAATTTAATTTAAAAGGTCCCAAATGAATCGTTTTTTTTTTTTATAAACTTTCAAAAAAATAAAAATGAAAACTTCTAAAGAGAAACGAAATTATGAAAAAAATTAAAAATTTGATTTTCGGTGATTTTTGCTATTAAATCAATATTTAAACAATGGCGCCGTTAATTTAAACTGATACTTATGAGATAATTCCATATTTTCATACCAAAACTATATTTTTTAAGGATTCCTTCTAAAATGAATTACTTTACATCTTAATTTTGTGTATTGGACTATTAGCAGTTTAAAATCAAAATAAATATGTTATGTTTCTTCCTCTTATTGTTCATTTCTACTACTACTGTGCGATGTCTTGTCTTGTCTTAATGTTGCATTAATTATAAATTTGTGTTAGATAAAAATAGGACATAAAATGTTTGGATGTATTAGTTAGTAGTAATGTTTCCCATAATGCAGATTCATGTTTTCATTTATATGAACTGTTTATTCTAAAAATCTTCCCTTTCGTCTCTAGATAACTGTACTCTATTAACTTTGGAACATGAGTGTATATTTGTGTAACCAATACTAGAAGCTTGTATGCACCTCCTGTAACTGTAACATAGAGATATCTGTAAACCCTTTAGGTAAACATAATTAACATTGAGCACTAAATCGGCAATTAATAAAAGCAGGTAAAATTGGTATTTTTAAATTCTTTTTGTTTAATTTAAGTTACGCAAATTTAAGATTTCGTGCTAGATTGACTTTGTGGTTGTTAGATTATCGCGATAGCAAAAGATAACCATAAAATTTATTTTACCACCTTCTGGCTTCAGTATGTGTATCAAATCTACGGATGTTTTGTTCAATAGCAAAGTTAACATTAAATTTTACACTACATTTGTACACCAATGCCAACACAATGAAAAACCGTCACGTAACGATCACGCTCCTGCGCAGTAAAAGCAGTATGTGATGTCCTTCCGAGTGTTCCAAAAAAAATTATGATTGTCCAGTGACGCTTACATTACAATCATTTCATTAATCGAGTTTTCGAATTACCATAATTACGATACAAATATAATGAACATGCTGATAAAAATCCGTCCAAGAACAAATAGCTTCGTGCAGATTTCTGAGCTTTACAAAAGTTGCGAGTTGAGACAAACTTTATGGCCGCCCTACACTCACTGTTGGGGTATGAGTTATTCGTTATGCATTATATTCGGTCGCATGGGACGAAGTGTAGTTGGTTAATTCGTCAATTATTTGCTTTATTCGCACGCATAAGTAAATACTCGAATAGCAAAAACGCCTATTCGTCTACTTTTCGGTTTTTTGACACACTTTTGACATAGTCGACGTCATTGTCTTTGCTAAGAGACGCTAATTGTATCCGAACGTCTGCGGTCCCTCCGGTGAGTACCGATCGCACAAAAATAGAAATTATTTTCATTCATTAATTTTTAATAAACGAAAATTTCTCCACCCAGATGAGATTCGAACTCACGACCTTTAGGTAGGCGCTCTTACCACTGAGCAACAGAGGGAGTTGAGAGTACGGTTTATATTATACAAAAAGTGCTACTAAACATTTTTGTTCAAAATTGTCTCAGCTACACATTTTATTTGAAATATTTTTTTTTCACACACAGATTTTTGGTAAATCGATTTTTTCTGTTTTTATATAAAGCCCACATATTCTTTATATTAAAATGGAATTCAACTTGTGGGTAAGAAATAATCAAGCTATTTCGAATGTTAAATTAAAATTGAGACGTTCGTTAAGTCTTTTTTTTCATTTAGAAAAAAAAACATATAATCCACATCAACCACGCAGGGTTATTAGTGGAGTACCGTACACAAAAATTCATTTTATTTACATTAAATAGATGTATATAAACATAAATCTTTTAAATAATTTATTACATGGTCAGGGTTTATGGTTAAAGTGGTTTTGATGTCATCTGAGATTCCATATTTTCTTTTTGTTTCTTCGTGGTACTGGCTGTCAATCAGAATATGCTTCACCGTCAATGGGAAAGAACAGTTTCTGTAGATTGGAGAAGATTCTTTGTTGATTAAGAATTTATGGATCAGTGCAGTGTGTCCAATTCTTAGTCGGTTAATTATTACTTAGTCCGTTCTATTGGATGGATTATTCAAGATGGTCTTCACAAGGGGATAAATCTCATATAGTTTGGTTCCTGAATCTTTTGAGTAGTCTGGCCATATGTTCGGTACGGTGCCCAGATAAATGCTTTTGCGTTTCGAGTTGATTGAATTATATTGATCTCATTTTTTATAGTTCGAAATATTGGATTTATAGGGAATATTTGTTTTACACCTAATAGAGCATTTATTGAGTCAGTGATGATGACACATTTATTCTCACTACGCGTTTTGAAGAAAATTAAGGCTTCCAAAATGGATGTGGTCTTGCCTGTGAGGATGCATCAGTTTGTAGGTATGGATATAGTGTAAGTGGTGTATTTACAGTAGTATGCAGCAGCATGTCCGTCCTGAGCTTTAGTGGCATCACTGAAAATTTGGAGATAATTAGGATAATGAGATATCACTTCGCAGTACAAGTGTTTAAT
The DNA here is from genome assembly GCA_918026665.1 of Diabrotica balteata. Lineage (NCBI taxonomy): Eukaryota > Metazoa > Arthropoda > Insecta > Coleoptera > Chrysomelidae > Diabrotica > Diabrotica balteata. Next base: position 128,623,509 of record OU898279.1, read on the forward strand.
AAAAATCGAATTTGGGGCATTTTGTGAGGGTTAAGTCAATGGTAAGTGGTTGGATTGTCCATGGCGGAAAATTTACACTGACTTGTAGAAATCGATTAGCTTATCCATATCAAAGTTAAAAGATTTTATTCGTTCCATAAGGGAAGTACTATTTTTAGTTAGTTTTGTAGAACGAGTACTGGGTTGGCAAATTTGGGTGAATACCGGATGTTGCTTCTGTGCTGATATTTTCCCTATATAGTTTAGGATTAGTTGTTGGCGTCTAATATGCAGAGGTGATTCCCTCGCTAAAACTTGTAGGCTACTAATAGGACTAGTTCTGAAGGCACTTAGTGCTAATCTCAAAGGTGTGTTCGCCAAGTCTATATATCGCAAAACGTAAAGATATATGAATTTGTATATGGATATTTTAAACTGACTTTTACAATACTAAATAGAATTGCATATTTTTAACTACTCGACATAAGCTTTTATCTTATATTTTTGTTTTTTGTTAATTGTCCAACCTATTGAAAAGTAGCTCCAAAAACGCTAAAATTGACGTTTTTTCATTGTTGGTTTCTTACTTGCATTTTATACTTAAAATAAGCATTTTACGAAAAAAACAAAAGAATAACATTCGCCTTAAAATAACACAGATTATAAAAAAATTGGTTTTGAAGCGAAAAAATTTAATTTTTTAAAATTTGTTTAAAAATTGTTATAAATAAATATTTTCCATGGAAAACTTTCGGTAATCTTTTAAGCATAGCATATTGGCATTATTATCTATCGATTAAAATAAATGTGAGCTTGTATGTATGAAATCGCCTTTCTAGACAAAAGCCACCCGCCTAAAATATATGCTCATGCTTATAAGTGTATATATAGCGGTCGCTGACTCGGCGTAGCGCGAAATTAACAATTAAACAACAATGGACTGCAATAAAGTTATGGATAAAAACTCTCCAGGATTTTGTAAAACGGAGTGTTAGGTTTAATTTTATAATTAACATATAAACTAAATTAATTAACATATAACATATAAGCTAAACTTAAACATTAATTTTTCCATGAGTTTTCAAGTTTTGAAAATGGTCATTTTCGGGCTTTTATGATCTTAATTTATTTATAACTCGAAAATGATACACGTTCTAGAGAAAAGTTACTAGGAGCCTTTTTTACTTAGCTTATTAACCTAAAAAAATGATGTGACGGACAAAAAAATGTTAGATAATTTCTTACCATAATTTTCTCTCAGCAACGTACTATTCTGTGAATTATTTTAAGTAAGATTGTGCAAAAATATGGAATAAGATTATTTTCCCTAGTCTATTTACAAGTAGACAAGTCCATATTCGTTTAAATAATTCACTGATTGGTCCAAGAATAGTTAACAAAGGGTTACCTCAGGGCTCAGTTCCTAGTCCCTTATTATTTAACTTGTATTCATTAAACTTACATACTATGGGAATGCAGTGTAATCATTTTACAATATTCTGATGACTTTTGTTTTTATGTTGAGAAAAAAACTTTTTAACAATGTGTTAATGCCCTAAAAGTAAATATGTCTTATTGCAAAAAGTATTTTGATAGTCATGGGCTTGACATCTCACCTAAGGAGTCAGGTGTAGTATTTTTTTTCGAGACTTAGGTTACCATAAGTTAGTACGTTAAAATTGCCCCAACTGGAAATTTCTGTATATAACAGTTTTACATACCTAGGTGTTACCTTGGATTTAAAATTAACCTGAAACGAGCACATTACCAAATGTGAAAAAAGCCTTAATATTCCAAGGCCATTAATCCATACGATTGGGGAGCAGACCCGAAAATAAACTTATTATTTTACAGAGCAAATACCAGATCAATTTTGGACTATGGAAGCGTTTTTGAATACAATACAAAGCTTTAAGGTTAATCTTAGGAACTCTCAAGTCTACTCCTACATCAGCCATTTTGGCAGAATGTAACGAGCTACATTTAAGACGTCTATTTTTGGCAGAAAAATTTTATTCTTAAATGCCAGTTTAATAATCAAAAATGCTTATTACAAAAAATATCTTGTCTCTCTGTTGAAAATCTAACAAAAAAATGGTGGACAAAGAAAAACTCTCCAACTCTAGCTGTTGCTTTTCCCAATTTATCACAATATTCATTCAATGGAGGAGGGATTCCATTCTGTGCCTCCAATCATGACATACTATATGAATATAAACCTGCTGTAGTAATTCCTTCATCTATTTCAATTGTTTACGAAGATTTAGTAGTACAGAACAAGCTGGAAGACTATAACCATTTACATAGATAATATTCAAGATTATTTTTAGTACAAATTAAAATCAGATTGCTCAATATTCACAGCTGAATTGGTAGCCATTTTCAAGGCGTCGGATTGGATAATTAATAGCACATTATATTTCGAACGATATATAATTTTATCTGACTCACAGTCCGTCCTCCTCGCATTAAGACACTTCTCTAAACACATATATACCAACAGATGAATTGTAGATGCACTTGAAAAGCTAAGGATCTTAACTTCTCTAAAAAGAATTGTTTACTTTGTGTGGGTTAAAGATCACTCTAATATTCCAGGCAATGAAAAAGTAGACCATTTGGCTAAATAAGCTACCTTAGTGGGTATAGAGTACAACGAGTTACCCAAATAGGATATAGTTTCCGCTTGGACTTAATTGGGAAATTGAGTGGAAATCCTTTACTAACAGTATCAAAAATAAATACTGCAGTATATATCCAATTTTTCTACCTACTTCCCCAAATGACAGAAGCCCCATCTCTCGGAAAATTTATACTATGTACATTAGATGCCTTTTTGGACATGCTACAGTAAACGCTTACCTATATAAAACTTTCCGAACCTGATATATGTGAATGTAATGGCAGTTATGACGACCTTAACCACTGGATGTTTCAATGTCGGTATAATTAAGAAGCCATAAAATTTTTATTTCAAGCCATCTCCCAACAAAAAATCATACTGTCGCAGAACGTTGTTTCAATTTTCTATTTAGGTAGTCGAAATTCAACTATTAGATCGATTTTATGGGAATTTTTCAAACGTACCAAACGAAAAATCTAAACTGCCTCATTTAGTGTTGTGTGAATCCGAAATAATAGGACGTTAGTTGTTGTATTTTTCATTGTCTTTCCTTTTATGTCATTTACCTTGAAACGTTGCCTGTATTGTTTGTATTAAAAAAAAGTCGCTATGAAGGGCGCTTTAGCGTGAAGCGTGTGTTCCTGTTCAATCCTTTTTGTATAGTCACCTAATAGTGTTTTCAATGGAAAGGTTAGGAAATTGAGTCAATGAACGAACGGTTAGGAAATTGTCATGAATTTAAAGGAAGTGTAGGAGATTGTTTGTACGTATTCAATCAATTGTCTGGCTATATAGGTCTTGAACCTAAGGCCAAAAAAAAGAGATTATTTTCCTGACCAGTGCGCCCATACTACTCGGGCTAATACTCAAAATTTGCTAGTGAACGGTTCGCAAAATAATTGAAAAAAAAAAAACATTTCGGTATCTAACCTAAAACAACATTTACACTGAACTAGTGTGTGTTTGACAGTGGCACGAGCATTGCAGATAAGGCAACAAGAAGGATTACTTTGACTCATCAGATAACCATGCGTAAGACGACAATGTCCAATTCTTAGTGATTTTTATGACAACTTTATCCCTTTTTCAATGTGCTGGTATTTTTAAGCTAGAAATTCTGGCTTAAATATCAAAGTTTTGAGTTTGTTCTATTCCAGAGGTTTTGTTCAAGTTCTCAAGCACATTTTGAATACTTTCTATTAAAATATCAAAACGGGATGCCTCTTTATCCCCTTGATCTACAATTTCATTTCCTGTAATATCTACATACGATTAAGTGCAAATAATATTAACCAATACGTTATTATCTTTTAATTGGTGGCGTGCGTTGTGGATGCTCTCAATTTATGGAGTTTGAAAGTCAATATTCTTGATAGATAGGGTTGAGGATAGTGAGTCAGTGCAGATTGCAAGTTTTTTGTGTTTGTTGGTTTAACAACTGAGTGCTTTCATGACAGCATATAGTTCGGCTGTGTAGATGCTAAAGTATCTGGAAGACAATAGGTAGGTATAACTTCGTGATAGTGTTTTTTTTTATTATCATGTTTCTATGTTATACACTATATACTATCTATCTATCTATCTATCTAATTAGCCTTCTTCGGTCCATCTTTGGACATAGGCCTCCCCAATCCTTTTCCATTCTTCTCTGTCTGTCGCTACAGTCATCCAACTACAGCCCACGTGCTTCTTGATATCATGTGCCCATCTCATTTGGTGCCTTCCTCTGCTTCGTTTATATTCCCACGGTCTCCAACTTATAAGAATTTTGTTCCATCGGTCTTCTTTTTGTCTTATATTGTGTCCAGCAAATCTCCATTTCAATTTTGCAACTTCTTGTCTAACATCCCTCACTTTTGTTTTCTCTCTTATCCACTCGTTTCTCTTCTTATCCATTAGTCTTATGTGCAACATTTGTCTTTCCATTGCTCTTTGGGTTTTTATGATTTTGCCCATGTTTGCTTTTGTAGATGTCCACGTTTGGGAACCATAAGTAAGAACAGGGAGTACGCATTGATTATATACTTTGGTCTTAAGATGCTGTGCATATCTTTTGTTTTTAAGAATGTAGCTTTGCCAAATGCCGCCCATGCCAGTCTAACTCGTCTCTTGATCTCTGCTGTTTAGTTCTCTTTGTTAAGTTTTATAGATTGACCAAAATATATAGTATAATCCTTAACTTGTTCTATTTTATCTTGTCCGATTCTCATTGTGATGTCTTCATCTGTATTTGTTATAATTTTGGTCTTGCTGTAATTCATATTAAGGCCTATCTTTCTAGCTTCTACGTCCAGTTCTTTCATCATTTCAAATAATTCTTCTTTTTTATCGGTTATCAATACGATGTCATCAGCGTACCTTAGATGGTTTAAGCGTTGTCCACAAATTTTTATACCTTTTTTTCCCATTCTAATATTTTAAAAGTATCTTCAAGAGCCTGATTGAAAAGTTTCGGTGATATTGTATCACCCTGTCTCAGGCCTCTACTTATTTGTAATGATTTTGTTCCTTGACACTATATACTTTCACTAGTAAAATTGGAGGATACGCCGAAATCTATCCACCAATAATTTGGAGCTTTGACCATTATATTTATATTGCCCATAAGTATAATATAATTATATATATATATATATATATATTATATATATATATATATATATATATATATATATATATATATATATATATATATATATATATGGATATTTTGGGTCTTGTAGTCAATACTGGCCTTTAAGTAAAACTCTTTAAGGTTTGCTAAGCTTTCTAATTTATTTAATTCTTTTTCAAAACATACCTTGTGACCTTGTGAGGATTGTATTATAAAATTAGCAAAATTACTTAACATTTGACGGTATTAATTTGATTTTCTTTTTCTTTCTGAAAAAAAAATGGGAATTTATTTAAAATAGGTCACATTTTTTTAAAACAGGTCCAGGACGACACATAACTAGGGAGGAACTCCAACTCAAAACAAGAAAACGTGAAGTAAATAGCTGGGAAGATTTGGCAGATGTTTTGACAGAAATAGTTGAAGATAAACTGAGTAAAAAAGAGAATCATAGAAAAGAATGGATGTCAGATGAAACTTTGAATCTTACAGAGGCAAGAAAACAGCAAAAGAAAGATATTTTGCAGGCAAGAACTCTAGGAAAGAAAAAAAGAGCGAACCGACAAAATAAATGCAACAAGAGACAAAAGAAGGTGGGCTGAAGAACTGGCAAAACAAGCTGAAACAGCTGCACTACAACAGAACTAGAGAGCTATACCAAATTTGACATGCAAATTACTTACTACAACAAATTACCAATTAAAAAATGGAAAGAGCATTTTTAGGAGGTGGGAAACAAACCGCATTCCAGTGGGCTGGAAAAGGGGTAACAAAGCAACGAGGGCAACCCCACACTACAAAAATTGGAGAGGAATAACCTTGATTACAGCAATACATAAAATCTTCACGGTCATCATACTTAAAAGATTAACAAGCAAGATTGAATTTCGAGCTAGTCAAGCAGGCTTTAGACCAGACTCCTCCTGCATAGACCACATTAATACCTTGAGGGTAATAATGGAACAATCGGTTAAATGGAACACACCCCTATACATGGTTTTTGTTGACTTCAAGCATGCCTTTGACAGTTTATCTCATGCAGCTTTATGGAAAGTTTTAGAGCTAAAAAGTTTACCGCATAAAATAATTTCCATTATAAAGTCACTGTACACTGGGGTGAAATACAGCGTGACACACAATAGAATCAACAACGACGAATTTGGCATACTTACTGAAGTCAGACAGGATTGCGTGCTTTCTCCGTTTCTTTTTAACGTAGCAGTTGACTATGTTGTCTTCAAACTAGACTCCAACACAAGAGGGATATAATGGACGCTAATCACACGCCTAAACGATCTGGAATACGCCGACGATATCTACCTGTTAGGACAAAGGTTCCAAGATGTGGCTGATCAATTGGAAACACTTTCCACTGAAGCCAATAAAGTAGATTTGAAAATTAATATTAGTAAAACCAAATCCATGGGAGTAAATGCAGAAATACAACACGCTATTTAATATCAACAACATACAAATTAAAAATTTGGCAAACTTTACGTATCTTGGAAGTATCATAACAGAAAGCGGAGGTACAGAGGATGATATTCGTAGGAGAATACGAAAAGCTCAACAAGCATTCAGCATGCTTAACCCTGTTTGGAGATCTGGCGAGTATACTGCAAGGACAAAGATCCATATATTCCAGTCAAATGTCATGTCTTTTCTACTCTACGGATATGAAATCTGGAAAGTGACAAAAACACTTACAGATAAACTGTAGGTCTTTATTAATAAATATCTACGACGAATTGTTTGTATTTTCTAGTCTAACATGATCAAAAACGAAGATCTGCTATACCTGATCGAACAAAAAAGGGTAGAACATCAAATAAAGTCTAGAAAGTGGTGTTGGATTGGTCACACACTCAAAAAAAAATAATTCCAGTATTGCAAAGATTGCCTTAAAGTGGAATCTCCAAGGAAGAAGAAAAGAGGTCGCCCAGTATAAACTGAAGAAAATCCATTATGGACAAAATAAGAGATCAAGGAAAGTCTTGGAATGTGGTGAAGGCCTTAGCGCAAAGTAGAACCCGATGGCGCGTTTTCACTAAATATACATCATATAATTTTAGTAACGGAAAGTACCTTCAATATCGCCATTTAAAAATTTTTAAAAATCAATATAGCAATAATTAATAATCGATCTTCTATCACCAATGTCGATTTATCTAGTAATACAACTAGGTGATTAGATAGGTCAATACCGATATGGGGGTGTATTTGCCATAACATTTATTTTCTTCTTGCAACTGCAAACGATTGTCTTTATATCTATTTGTGTATTTGTGTGCATGAATAATAGATTTCGTAAAACTTAACCTATATAAACTAAAATTATTTTAGTATATGTATGAATGTACTTTGTTCTGGTTCTGATCCACTGGTTACGTTTTCTATCTCCGAACCTCAGAACCAGAACAAAGACAGTAGACGCGATAGAACAAACAGCAAAACTGAAATGGAAGTGGGCTGGACACAATGAACGTCTCCAAGACGGACGATGGAACAATGCCATCGGCAAGTGGCGTCCATACAATGCAAAGAGATCAAGAGGCAGACCACAGATGAGGTGGAAAGATGACATCAGGAAACAAGGAGGTCCACATGGCAGAGAACAGCTCAAGATAGGGAAAGATGGAGAGAACTGGGCAGACCTATATCCAACAATGGAAGAATAGAGAATAGGTTCAAAAAAAAATGAATGTACAGCGTTAACAGGCCTTTAGGCCTATTGATGGATAATTTTCATCGTTTTCTATTCTTCCAATTTCTGATTTCCATCTCTCTGACATCTTCCATCACCACATCTCTCCATTTCTTTCTTGGTCTTCCTCTCTTTTTTTGCCTTCAGGTACTTTCCAAGCAAGCAGAGTCATTCTAGTCTACGTTTTTTCACCACTTTTGTTATTGTAGGGTTAGCATACAAATGGTACACTTCTGCATTAGTTCGTTTTCTCCATTCTTTCTCTACTACTTTTCCACCAAATATTCTGCGAAGTATATTTCTTTCCCATGCTTCCAATGTGTTCTTTATGGTCTTGTTCATAGTCCATTTCTCGGCAACGTATAGTAGTGTGGGTCTATATAGTTTTGTATACTCTTGTTTTTGTATTACGCGATTTATCTTTGGCCTTAGTTATTTTGCTCATGGCAGCATATCTGTTGCTTTTGGTCAGTTGATTTAAGAAACTGAAATCAAAATTATTTTATTACTTTTATCAAAAGCACATATTTTTATCTGGAATTATCCCATCCATGCCTAACTGAAAATATTATTTAATATTCATAACAAAAATAATTTCATATATTATCTATTAAAAATATGTTACCTGAAACAATATAATATATTTTCTTTTGTAAAATTTAACACCAACTCCATGTTTTTATTGAGCTGTACATTTGGTTTTCTTTGGTGTTGTGGCCCCAGTGTCGGTTATCGATTTGTTATCTGTGGTTTTCTAATTTGGTGCTTTTAAAAAGGGTCTCAAAGGATAAAGAGTTAAACGGTTCTTTTCCTTTTGTTTATTTTAGGGGTCAAAATAAATTTAACGGGATTAAATAGAAAAGAATTACATATTTAAGGTGAGCATAAGTCAATATTGAATTTTATATTTACCACTAAAGGAAAATTTGGTGATTATTTTTTTTTATTTCATTCATTTATCTCATCAACATCTTGCGTTATTAGTGGCATAAACATATACATATACAATAAATATTTTTATTTATATATCAAGGACTTTATTAATTGTTCGATTTTGTAATTTTTTCCTCAGATCTCACATTTGTCTGATTTGTTATTTTGTTTATTAATTAATATATTTGACTGTCTGTTACTATCTTCTTTACTGTCTCATTTTAAAACCCTAAATTGTCCAGGTAATTTTTGCCTAATTGTCCATTGCCTAAACTGTAGGCCTTTATAAGTTTTTGCCACTTCTTTCTGTCTTATGTTTTAATCCAGTTTTATTCCTTTTTTTCATCTGCTAGGTGGCCTGCCTCTACCACTGTACGCTTCGTGTCCTGGACGTCATTCCAATATCTTTCTTATCCACCGCTCATCCGTCATTCTACCAACATGTACGGCCCAATTCCATTTTTAATGTAAAATAGCTTCAACAGTATCTCACACTTCCGTCTGGTTCCTGATCACTTGATTATATCATCATTGCCAGCTATTAGATCCATCGTCGAATATAAGCCTCGCTTAGGTTTGTCCATTCATTTTTGTCTGCATTAATTCGTGATCAGCTATGCTCTTGATGTCATCAGTTAATCTGATTTGAAGTCTAGCTCTATATTTCTTCTTTTCTTTTTGGTCGCCGTTCAATAATTCACTTCATAAAATGGTTTCTTCCATTCTTTCTATGTATCCTGCCCAGTTCCTTTTTACCATAGCAATATTTTGGATTACATCTGGAATTTTTGTTCGCCTTCTTATTTCTTTATTAGACTTACGATCGCTAAGCTTAATGTTAAGCATTCTTCGTTCCATAGCTATCTGAGTCAGTTGGAGTTTGTCGACTATGTTGATATTAAAAGCCTATGTTTCAGTTCCATATGTTAGTACCGCCAATACGTACTGATCAAAAGTTTTTGCCTTTAAAGTACACTGTGCTCCAAAATTAACGCATAATTTTAAAATTCTTATTTTGAGTTGTAATGAAAAAAATTTTGTTTGTTCTTTTCTGCTTTATGGTTGTTTTAGAACATCTTAAATAAAACTATTATTTTTTTACAAAAAATGTATTGAAATTAACAATATAACATCCTAACATAAATCATAACATCTAAACGAACTGATCTAAACAAACTAACATCATAAATTAATGAAGAAAAAGTTTTTAAAGTTGAAGAAAATACTACTACCGTGTACTAGTATCGAGTATTGCCTCCTCTGGCATTTATTACTGCTTGACAACGATCTCTCATACTGAGAATAATCGTTCTGATTTCTTCTTGATCAATTTGATCCCAAATTTCAACCAACCGCAAAAACAGTTCATCTAATGTGTTTGGTGCATTAGGTAGTTGTCGTAGTCGTCTGCCTATGATGTCCCAAACATGTTCTATTGGGTAATGTCAGGACTTCTCGCAGGCCAATCCATGGCAGGAATTCCAACCTCCTGACGATACTGCTGCACAATTCTTGCCGTGTGTGGCCTGGCATTATCTTGCATAAGCATAAAATTATCCCCAATAAATGGTACAAATGGCACGAGATGCTCTTTTAAAATATCTGTTATATACCTCTGCGATGTAAGCCGACCGTGATTTATTTTAACTAATTCCGTACGAGCCTCTAAATTAATCCCACCCCATACCATTACCGAGCCGCCGCCATACTGTACAGTCCCTACGGTGTTACACTGTGCGTAGCGTTCCCCAGGCCTTCTATACACTCTGTTTCTCCTGTCATCAGAAAAAAGACAGTTCCTGGATTCATCGGTGAACAATATTCTTCCCCAATCGTCATTATTCCAATCAACATGTTCACGAGCAAAATTCAATATTTGCCTTCTATGGTCTCTGGTCAATAATGGGCCAATTGGTGCCCTTCCAGGGTGTAGGTCGTTTTCGGCAAGTCTTCTTCTAATTGTATTTTGGCTGATTCTAAAGTTATAACGATCCAAAAATTCATTTTGTAGAGAAATACTGGAAACAAACCTTTGTCTCAGTGTACGAAGTGTCAAAAACCGGTCTTGATTAGGAGTTGTAACCCTTTTACGGCCTTGACCGGGTCTTCTCGAGTTACTTCCAGTAACAGAAAAACGTGTTAACACTCTTGAAATTGTTGACTGTGTGACGTTAAAACGTTCAGCGAGTTCTACTTGAGTGTATCCTTCTTCGCGAAGAGTAACGATTCTAAAACAGTCGATTTCTGACAAATTTCGATTTTCATGCTGCGGGTGGTTCATTTCAAAGAAAAAACACTTAATAAACTTGAAAAACCCCTTTAAACGTTCAGCACAACGAAATCCAACCCAACTAAATTCGAAATAAAATGAAGCACAATTAGCATGTTTTTAATTTTTTGCAAAAAAATGATAAAAACATCAGCGTTTTTTTACCGTTCTTTCGATAAATTTTACAATATACCGGGGGTAACGATAATATATTAGCACAAAAATCGATACATTAAAATTATTTAATTTACCAGGGTTTTTAAAATTATGCGTTAATTTTGGGGTGCAGTGTATTTGGTAAGTTTGATTTAAATACTGTTTGTACTCGTAATGTGTCGAATGCTGCTCATGCTAAGAAACTTCTTCTAAATCAGCCTTTAAGTTAAGCTTTGTTAATTTGATTTGTTGTCCTAACTATACATAGGACCCAACTTTTTTTATATTATTATTGTTCAGAGATATATTCTCAGTTATATATATAGAGATTCGTTTGTTAAGTATTTAGTTTTTGCTAGATTTATTTTTAGTATTATTTCTATTGATTTTGTATTTAGGTTTAATATCATTTCCTAATCTCCTAATCGGCAAATCTCAAATGATTCAGGTTATCGTCGTCTATCATCACTTTTATATTTGCACTTTCTAAAGTTCGGAATATATCAAATAAAAATACAATCACTTACCAGTACTGATAGTTGGCATTATGTCAACACAAAGGAGAATGCCGCAGGTATAGCTAGTCGCGAAATCTTTCCTGAATCCATTCTTGAATCACAACTATGGTTCCAGGGACCTTATTTTTTAAGACAACATCCCGATTTGTGGCCAGTGATTCAACTGATGAAGTAATTTAACTACCAGAGCTTAAACGATCTGTTTAAATATCACTTAATTCCACTGTTCAGAACAGTTGGATTACTAATTGTATTACCAGATTTTCAAATTTGCATAGACTAAAGAATTTTTTCATATGTAATGCGATTTATTAGAAATATTAAAAATAAAACAAGAACCCAAGCTTACCTTTAACTGTGCATGAAATCAATAAATCATTTCGGCATTTGATTAAACTTCTACAGGTGTACTCCTTTCATGGTGAAATTTTATGTTTAAATGATAGACCATTGAGCAAAAAATCTAGATTGCTTCATTTGTCTCTCTAGATAAAAGATTACTTAAATTAAGTGGTAGACTTATGGAAATTATTCAACATTGCCAGATAATGTAAAAACACCAATCCTTTTGCCAAAATTTGATGTATTAACCAAGATAATCTGTACACACTACCATGTCAGTTATTAACATTCTGGACCACAGCTTCTATTATCATTAATTAGGCAATAATGTTGGCCTATTTCTGGCAAAGTTTTGCTGTACACTTGGAATTACTCACTGATATAATAATTGAATGTTCCGTGTCTTAAGAAATTTGTATCACGACAAGGAAGGAATTCCTACCGATGCTTACTCTGATAACGGTTCGACCTTTAGAGCTGCTAGTAAAGAGTTGATGTCTATCAAAATCTTTTTACATAAAAACTAAAATGAAATTTATGTTTTTGCTTTAACAAAAAATATAATTTGGTATTTTCCCCATCTTATAGCCCAAATTCTGGGGGATTATGGGAATCATCAGTGAAGCAAATGAAGTTGTTTCAAATGAAAAGAACGCTTAAAAATATAAATTTGACATATAAAGAACTTCTCGCCTTGCTTAACCAAATTGAATGTATTTTAAATTCGAGACCACTGTTTGGCAAATCGGAAGATCCATCTGACTTGGAACTCCTTTCCACTTTTTGACATTACGTCCTTTAGTATCCATTTCTGAACCAAACATATTACTCCTTCCTGTTAATCGGCTAAGCAGATTTCATCATGTTCAACAGCTGCTCAGAGATTTTGGAACCGCTTTTTCAAAGAATATATCAGCCATCCTATAACCAATCTTATAAATGATACCAAAGTTTAACCAACAAAGTTTTACCTGGTTCCTTAGACTTTATCATGCTTCCGTGATACAAATCTACCTCCATCCAGTTGGTCTCTGGAAAGGATAGTTAAATTATTTCCTGGTAAAGATGGAAAGACTCTAGTAGCCGAAATTAAATTCAGCCACATCTGTTTTCATTCCGAATAGAAGAATAATAGTGCCACAGTGTTTTATCTCAAAGGGACTAAGTTTTTTTGGTTCGATAGTTACTTTTTTCTACTGTATTTTGAAGTGTACTTTAACGCCGGAAGTATATTAGGACATAATTTTCATAAAAAATACGCTTTAATAAGAAAATCGGGCAACATAGAGCCTGTCACATGTCTGTGCATTTTGTGTTCCAATATAACGGGATCAAGTCGGCAAGTAAAATAATATAGACATTGACCTAATATTTTTTGACAACACGTTTTTCTAATAAGCAGTTTAAATAGTTATAAATATATTTCCATTTATTCATACTTAAATAATGTACAGTCCAAACCAGTTGTATTTTATCAACCATAAGATAATCCAACATAAGTAAACTATTGCAATACTTTCACTCCTTGTATCACATTAGTGGTTATTATAAATATGTAAACATCAGTATATGTATAGACAGCTAATGGAATGAAAATATTAACCTAACGTAATATCTGCAAGATATCATAATATAATTGATTGCTTTTCCGCTTCGATATGTTAAATTGGTAGTACATATTATACCAATTTATTCCTGATTTGACGTCGAGTTCCCAAACATCACAAGTATTTACTTATTAATATTGACATCGTGTAACTAATGAACCTAATTTCAATTTTGAATGTGGTTCAAACATCTTTACACATCCGCCTGTGTTTATGAATAGATTGTATCATTGGTTAAAAATACATTATTTACTCGTACTAAAACACAATTCGGATGTTTTAAATAAATTAAATCTAACATAAGAAAAAAGAAGTTTAGTCAATGATCAATTAATTTTTGCCAACAGTTGACTTTGCCATTTTTCTATGTTCATTGCGATTTTCATCTATCATAAACCGGTATGTCTCTTCTGCCCACCTCGTCTGTGATATGACTTTATCTTTTTCTTGTGATTTATTGTTTTTTATATGCTTAGGAGCTTGTCTTATTTTTGCATCTAGTAAAACAAATCATTTGTAGATATACTCTATTAGAACATCCTTTTATCTAGAATCCCTATCTACTGTTATTCTGTATGATAAAAGTTAGAATTATAAACTTTGCTTACCATTATCCAATTATTATTTACAATTTCAAATCAATTTTTATAATTTGGCTTCTACTAGGTATTTCTGGTAATATTTGTAGATCCACTAAAAATTATGGTAAACAAATGTTTTGCCAGTAAATAACAATAAATGTTATTGGACATGAAACACATTTCCAAGAAAACACGTTTTGAATGGTTTTTTTCCTTTGCCAAAATACAGGAATCCTCGAAATTAAATTCATGTTTTAACGTTAATGTTCTGTCAGCGCATATGCATTTATTTTTTTGTTAGAAGTGACAAGGGAAACGTAACAGTGGCAATGTATAAGAATGATTACATTGAAAAAAGCAATAGTTTACTAAATGACACAAAAAGTTACATCAAACTTAAGAACAGTCCTGTATGCACCCTCCAAAAAAAAACAAACTAGCTGGTTTCGAATTTAGCGTCTTCCAAATCCATAACAACAAAAGTTGCAAAATCTTTCAAACTTTACAATGCAGTTACACCCAGGTTTTGCCCACAAAGTTCACAAACCCACTTTTTCAATGAGGCCTATTGTCTCTTTCATTGATGCTCCTAATAGTAAACTTGCTAAACACCTTACAGCTATACTCACAATTTCATACAACGAATCCAATGAATTCTATATTAGAGATTTTTTCACGTTTATTAACTTTATTAATAATGTTAAAGTTCCGAATAATTATATATTGATTAGTTTAGATGGTGTGTCACTGTTTACAAATCTACCACTAGATGCTATTCTCAACAGCAACAAAAATAACTGGAACAGCATCTCTCCTCATACCAAGGTCAGTTTAGATGATTTTATAAGAATGTTAACATTTATTTTTGACTCTAATATCTTTTTGTTCAATGGTAATTTTTTTAAACAAATATTTGGCACTCCAATGGGCAGCAAAATATCCTCCATACTATGTAACTTTGTTTTGGATGAACTTATAAGAACATGTAAAGAAAAGATACCTTTTCACATACCTTTTATCAAACGATATGTAGATGATTTTATCGGTCTCTGAAAACAAGGTAACTGATGTTTTAAACACCTTTGACGCCCAGTGTGAACACTTAAAGTTTACGGATGAGGGGGAGAGGCTGATAATATGATTCTTTTTTTAGACATGCTTATACATCGTGGAAGTGATGGCATACTAAGGACGGAGTGGTATCGTAAACTTTGTTTTAGTAAAAGGTTTTATAAACTTTTATTCTCAACATCCATCTAAGATGAAAACAAATTTGGTTATGACCCTTAAAACTAGTGTTATCAACTTATCACACATCGAGTTCAGGGACAAGGGACTAAAAAAGTTGACATCTATACTACAAGAGAACTCTATCCCATAGGGCTTTTAAATAAACTCATTTTTAGTTCTCCTTTTCCTTTGCAGTTTTCTGACAACCAAAATTTTCATAATAATGAGGTCCGACAACTGACACTGACATTAACACACAACACATCAATGCTACCACAATCTAAAATAACTTATGGTTGCTTACTCTATATTCCAGTTCTGACACCTAAGCTAATGAACATTTTAACAATGAACAAAAATGTTGTGGGTGGCTTGAAAATTGCAACTAAGAATGTGAAAACAGTATCGAAGTTGTACACAAAAACAAAGAATCCTTTTACAATACAGGAGTCATCGAATGTTGTTTATTCTATACCGTGTGCCAATTGTAAAAACGTGTATATCGGAGAATCATCTCGTAATTTTCACAGTAGGGTGATCTCACTAGCGACATAAAAATAAAAAAAATAAATGCATGGGCGCTGACAGAACATGCATTAACGTTATAACATGAATTTAATTTCGAGGATTCAAGTATTTTGGCAAAGGAAAAGAACCATTCAAAACGTGTTTACTTTTCAAAAAATCCAATACGTCTTGTATCCATAAAAGTCTGGCATAGATACACTGAGCAACATTTATTGTTATTTACTGACAAATCATCAAAAATAAAATAAAGATTTACATATACACACCATTATATACCTGCATGCAAAATATTTTGCATACCATTAAGACAGGTTTAATATATTACTTCCATTAATAAAACATGAAGGACACCTAATTACTTTTTAATTATACTATTTTTGTTTTTCCTTTCTGTTCTCTATGGATCAGTTAAAAGACGCCATTAAAAGATGTCACAAACGAAGTTTTACTATCCCTAACTAAATGTTAAAATGTATTTTGTCCATTATTTTATATGTTATATTTTGTATATGTGTTATTAATGTTGAGTGTCAAAGCTTTATATAAATAATCTCAACGACTAGTAAGTTGCACTGACGAATTGTGATATATTGTAAATATTTACAGATTTTTCCAATTACAGTGTCTTGAAAAAAGAATAAAACAATTCCGAAAGCTAGACCAAAAGTCAAAAGAGTGCTTCTGTACGTCCCGGCCAAACTTCTGACTGCAGACCTAATAAACTGCATTGTTTATATATATATATATATATATATATATATATATACATCCCACCATCATTTGGAACTCTTTTCACGTTGCAGTAATTTAGCATCACCAAGAAATACTATCATATTCAAATTATAAGTCATGTATATTCGTTTACTGTATCTTTTTAGGCTTGACATTGTTGTCAGTTTTTTAATATATCGATTTTTTTATATATTTATTTTTTTACACTCAACAGACATTTTAACTCCCTATAGGTCGAATCATTGTGTCTTGCGTCAATACAGTATCACGAGATGTTGCCAAAATATATATATTTATTTGAAACATAGATACATACATATCGATCCGTTTTAGTAGAAGTTCACCGACCGACATTCAACCTTACCGACCGGTTTTTGGGGTTCTCGGATTTATTATTATGGTTTGGTTGCATATTTAATTTAGCAGGTAATTTTTCCCAGAGAATTGTGAAAAATTATGAATGAACGATCGAAACGAATTTTGCCGCTGGCAGCAACAGATAAGTACTTGTATTATTATTGCAAAATTGACAAATACGAGAAAAACGTTCTTCTCCAATAAAATATGTTGATGTACAGACGGTGCCGGTTAGTTTTTTAAAATTAGTATTAATTTTTGGTTAAATTTTGTTTGTTTATGTAGAATATAATTTTTTTGTTTCAAATTAAATTTAAAATATATTGTATATGCTACCAGTGCACTGTTCATGTTTATTTGTTTTCTATTAAAATAATAAATAACTATGTAAATGTATAATTTTTTATTTACTATAAAAAAATTTGTGGAAATTTTTGTTGCTTTAAAAGTTAAAAATACTTAAAGAAAAATAAAAAAATAATAATAAAAAACTTTTTACATTAGAATGAATAACTGATACTAATTTGCAGCACCTTCTTCTTCTTCTTCTTCTTTTGGCATCATAACCCTGGATGGGTCTTTGCCTGTCTGGCTATGTCCTTCCATTCAGATCTCTCTTGTGCCCTTCTTCTTCATTGTCTTATGTTCATTGTTTTCTGGCTTCCATCTCGTTCTGGGCCTTCCTTTTTTTCGCCTTTCTATGGGCTTCCATTGTAACATTTTCTTTGTTGTCATTGCATCGTTTTGTCTCTGCACATGTCCCAGAAATGACAGTCTTTGACTTTTCACAAATCTTACAATGTCATAACCTTCATTTAACTCATTAACCTCGTCGTTTCTCCTGATTCTCCGTGTGCCATCTTCCTCTTGTACCGGACCATATACTTTCCTCAGTATTTTTCTCTTGAATGTCCTAAGTTGAGCTTCATCTTTTTTCGTCATTACCCAAGTTTCACATCCTTAGGTTACTACGGGTAAAATCAGTGTTCTGTAGATAGTCATTTTGGTTCTTTTGTCTAATAATTTCGATGTCATCAATCTTTTATTAGCATAGTATGTACGATTCCCGCTGGAAATACGTGCATTAGTTTCGCTACTTACGGAGTTTTTCTGATTGATTTCTGTGCCGAGATATGTAAAGGCATCCACTCGTTCGATAGTATAGTTGTCTATTGTGATATTATTTTCATTGTCAGTTATTCTTTTGACTGTCATATACTTAGTTTTTGCTTCGTTTATTTTAAGACCTCTTTTTCTTGCTTCATGATGGCTACATCGTCTGCATATGCAGTAATTTGTACTGATTTGGTATTTATATGGCCGGTTATATTGGTTTTTCTGATGACTGCCTCAAAAACTAGGTTGAATAGCATGGTTAATAGGGCATCTCCCTGTCTTACTCCCATGTTGATGTTAAACAGGGGAGTCAGTTCTCCATCTACTCTGACTGCGGCTTTTGAACCCTGCAACGTCATTTTTATGAAGCTGATGTATTTCTTAGGTATACCTAGATTATAAAGGTCTTCCAGCATTCTGTCTCTTTTCACACTATCAAAAGATTGTTTAAAGTCTATATACATATTATATAGGTCTATGTCGTATTCATAAGCTTTTTCTTGTATCGTTCTTAGTATGAATATGTTATCTGTAGTGGCTCTATTTAGTCTGAATCCATTTTGATAATCACCAATTATATTTTCGGAGTATTCTAATAATCTATTGTAGATTATACCAGAAAGAATTTTGTATATTACTTAGCAATGTAATTGGCCTATAATTCTGGCATTCCCTCTTATCTCCTTTTTTATATATTGGCTATATGAGGCCAACTGTCCATTCCTCTGACATTTGCTCCTTCGTTCATATTAATGTTATTAGGTAATGGATTCTTTCCCAGAGTTCGGCTCCTCCATGCTTTAATAATTCTGCCGAAATTCCGTCCGTTCCTGGTGCTTTATTGTTTTTTTAGTTTATTTATTATCTGAACTACTTCTTCATAACTCGGATTTTCGATGTGCAGCTCGGCCGTATAATATATTGTCTCGTTTTGATCATTTTCGTTGTCTGCATTTAGATTTTCTTCGAAATATTGTTTCCATCTCATTATAATTTTTTGCTTATCTGTTAGTAGTTCTCGGTCCTTGTCTTTGCATATCGTTAGTTTTGGTCTAAATGACTGTGTGCTTTCTTTTATGCATTTATAGAATTTTCTGCTTTCGCGTCTGTTGTTATGCTTTACGATTCCTTGTACTTGTTTTTCATAGCCTCTCTTTTCTTTCTTCTGCATATTCTAGTCGCTTGTATTCTTTTTTCGTTATAAATCTCACTGCTATTTCTTGTGTTTCTTTGAAGTTGGTTAAGCCTAGCTTCCCTTTTTTCCTCTACTGCAGTTCTGCATTTATCATCATACCATTCCGCATTACTTTGCCTTTTGGCAGTTTCCTCTGCTGACTCTGTTATAATTGTTTCTAATTGTCTCCATTCCTCCTCTGCAGTATCTTCCTCTCTAGTTCGGTTGAGTTTTATTTGGAGAGCATTTCTGTAATCTTGTCTCTTTGTTGCGCTTTTGAATTCTTCGACATTCCATTTTTTGATTTGAATATTTTTCCCTTTTGCTAGTGTCGCTATTTTCTGCCGTAATTTTGCCCCTACAAGATAGTGATCTGAGTCAGAGTTCGCCCCGGAATACGTTCTGACATTAGTTATGTCTGTTGCCCATCTTTTTGAGATGAGTATATGGTCAATTTGATTGGCTTCGTTAGTTCCTGGTATTTTCCATGTTCCTTTATGGATATCTTTTCTCTGGAAGTTAGTACTGACAACTACGTAATTATTTGCTGCTGCGAACTGTGCCACCCTAAGTCCATTTTGACTGGTTTCAGTGTGCAAACTGTGTTTCCCAAATATATTTGCAAACGTTTCTTCTTTCCCCAGTTTAGCATTAAAATCGCCTAACGTTATAACAGCATCGTGTCTTTGGATTTTATCACATACATTCTGTAGTTCTCCGTAGAATCTTTCAACGTCTTCTTCATCAGCCTCTTCTGTCGGTGCATATACATTAACCATTGTCACGTTATGAAATGTACCTTTAAACCTTATGGTGCAAATTCTATCTGATATTGGTGTAAATGCGATAATGGCTTTCCGCAGTTTTTTGGTTATTATAAACCCTACTCATCTTTCACCTTGTCTCATTTCATTTCCGAAGTAGTATAGTGAGAATTAATTCTTATGAATTTCTCCCTGGCTCTTCCATCTGATTTCCTGCAGTGCCAATATTTCAACTCCGTATTTTTCAAGTTCTTCTGCCATACTTAACATAGCTCATGCCTTTAAGAAGTTTCGCACGTTCCGGGTTCCAAATTTTAAATCCATAATCATGTCCATTTTTCTGTACTGAGTTCGTCGTTATGAGATCCGTCCGTTTGTTTCATTAGCCATTGTATTCGCAACAATTAAGTTCTACAAGGAAGGGTTGTTAACCCTTCGCTCAACCTCCTTTTCATCGGAGGACCAAGGCTCCCTTCTTCGTCTGCCCTGACCCCACCATGAACTGGGGTTGGTTACCCAGTCTCCAGTGGGGTTGCTCAGGTTACCGGTGTGTACCAGCTTGGAGGTGAAGATAGGAATTGAGTAGGAGAGGCTAAGTGATGCCAACAGGATACGACATCATGTATTGCGCTTCACTACCCCTTTACACACCAATTTGCAGCACCTAGTTTTTCGTAAAACAGTTTTTGGAAAATTTTAATATAAATGGTGGACTACCAGTTTTTTAATAGGTAGGTACTTGGAATTTGATCCTTAAAGACTCTCATTGACTGAAAGTTTAAAATCGCAAAGGGAAATCTTCTTTTGATATCCACTGTTATATAAGAAATATGTTATATGTTCACATGAATAGTAGCTCAGCATTTGTTCACGTAAGTGAATACCACATTTATATTTATTATATTAATCAATTACCTTTTTTAAATGTTAATCCTCTTCTTGATCTAGTTCTAACCCTCTGACAACGAAATTCTGAATATATCATGTATATATCTCGTTTATCTATGCATTGGTCACACATATTACTTCAGGACTGTAAATACTGACCATTTCACGATGTTTTTAGTTTCTTTGACAAGTAGAGATTGTCTATTCGGTTATTTCTTAATATGGACTATGAGCAATTGTCTAGTCAAGTCAACACTATTATAGAAGTTATCAGTGGTCAATCTACGTTTATGTTCACATCTAGCTTTTTTAGATGTCGAAGGCATATTATTTACATCTATTTTTTTTACAAATATAATACAATTTACAAAAACAATTTTATAACTGACTTTTACAGAGGTAATTAACAATAAAAACGTACTAATAGAAACTAATAATTTACGATTTTCAATACTATAAGGGTACTTGAGGAACAATACGTTTTCACGTAATAATAGTTCCTGTATAAGTGAAATTGTATTTTAATGTGCTTTATTGAAGCACACTAGATATATTGCAGTTTTACCATCACATGCTCCACAGTATGTTTTAACTATTTTAACTTTTCTATCGGTCTTTCTACTAGTCATGTTTCTTCTTAAACTTTTATAATATCTTGATAACTTATCTTGATCTTAACACCAGTCTGAACTCAATGATAGGTTGTCGCTTTTTCGCCTTTTCTATTCTTTAACAACTAAGCATTGGCTACTGCGGTATTAAATATTAATTTCACTGCCACTTTCCGGTACCACTTCAGAATTTTGGATATTGGGTTCTGGTAAGAAGCAATTTGATTACTAAAATCAACACTCTTTTTCACTAAGTTATATTCGAGAATAGCTTGTGGTTTTAGCACTTGTGTATAATTTTTCTTTTCACCTGATTAAACCAAGATAAAACTATTATGTTGAAATATTGTAATAATTAAAACTGGTTTTTTGTTGACCCATTTTTTCACTTGTGAAATCAATAATGGAGGTAAATTTCATTATAAGTAACCGGTTGCCACTTTTTTAATCAAGATTTTGGTTTTACATTTTTTGTAGTAGACCATATGCACATAAATTCGTTTTTTAAACTATGATTATAATTCATCGACCAATATTCTAATAAAAAGGTGTTTTTTACGTCGTCCGGAATGTTATAAACTGGTTCTCTTTCACAAAGCATACGAAATATGGTTTACATTCTACATTTAGAAAAATCTTTTATAACGCAAGTCTTGTTCGTTTACCTAAACTTAATTAATACACAAAAAAAAAATCTATTGTTTTTATAGAAATGCAGATTTCTGTCGGATTTGTATCAGTGGGGCATGATTCACTGGTGTCTCGTATATCAGGACCTCTTATTGCATTACAAACATAGTTCTCAATTAGCAGTGTGGTACAAATTAAAGCCGTAATACTGTTCGTAAGACCATAATACCGTATGTTATAAATAAATATATCCCTACAAGAATTATCTTGAAAAATGGGAAAAATACAATAAAAAAAAAGCAATATCAAAAGGTATTTAAAAATGGCTAGTCATTCATGGGCGTACAGTTAAAAACAAAAGTTTTCAGTGTTCTATTGCTTAATTATTATTATCTGGTTGGTATATTTTAAAAATACTAGCTAAGTATTCTGAAAATGTTGACATTTTTTTCTGGTCTGATCTGCCTCAACTAACGTCATTTTTTTTAATTGGTGTATTATTTCATATTCTTAAATGTATATTATATATTTCACGTTCTACGATGCATTCCACGTTTGACACACTGTCTTATTTAATTTTCTGTCATTCTATTTGTTAAATCCTATCCCATTTACGCCACAGCGTCAAGGAGCAGTAAATGTGTGCAGTGAACGGGAGGCATATGTCTAACAGTGAATGTTAGAACTTTTTCGCGTTTATCATATGTACAGTAGTTGACTAAAAGTAGACGTATGCAAATCATATGCTATTCGCTAAATTCTGTCACGTAATATGCCATAGACCTCTGTGGGTTATTACGTTTTATTACTGCCAGTTTACCATGTTATTACATGCCGCCATGTTTACTTTGTCTCCACCATCGTATTATCTCCATTAAATCTTATCATTTTAGGCTCCATATGTCATGATTAGACCTATAGGACAGGAGATACATAACTAAGGCTCTTTTGACGTAACATATATAGGAGCAAATATATATACCTAAGGTCCTTTTGACGTGTTGCTGTATTTGATCTACGTCGTAGCATTCTATCGGTAAAATGATATCATTTAAGGTACTGTATTGGAATAATAGGATAGAACATACATAACTAGGCCCTTTCACGATTGGACTAATAGGACCGCGGATGCATAACTTAGGCCCTTTTGACAGGCTGATGTATGCTGTATTTTATTTTTCTGTCTCATAGTATTTGATTGGTTAAATACTATCATTTGAGGTACTGTACGTCACGATTGTTCCACTACAAATGAAGATACGTAAATAGGGCCCTTTTGACGTGTTGCTGTATTTGATTTCTAAGTCATTGTATTCTATTAGTTAAGTGCTACCATTTGATATATCGTACGTGACAATTGGACTAATAGGACCGAAGATACATAACTAAGGCCCTTTTGACATGCTACTCCATTTAATTTTTATACCTTATTGTATTTTATTAGCTAAAACCTTTCATTTGAGGTACTGAACGTCATGATTGGAATAATAGACCCGAAGATACACAACTAAGGCCCTTTTGGCATGTTGCTGTATCCGATTTTTCTATTTCATTGTTTTCCATTGGTTAAATCCAATCATTTGAGATACTGTACGTCACGATTGGACTTATAGAAACGAAGATATATAACTAAGGCCTTTTTGACATGCTGCTGTATTTGATTTTTCCGTCTTATTGTATTTTATTGGTTAAATCCTATCATTTGAGGTACTGTACGTCACGACTGGAAATTGGAGCGAAGATAGAATATGTAGGTACAATATATCATAACTCGTTACTTTTAACAAAACATGATGCCAAAATGATTTATGGATGAAAAAACTATATATCTTTTTAAATTTACTATTTCGTTGTGGGTAATATTATATTCAACAGCGATGCCAAATTTCTGATGCTAAAATGATTGATAATGAAAGTTGGATATACATTTTTATGTATATAATGACATCGAGTAAACGGTAAAACCCTGAACTAAATATATATAATATTTTCACCGTACCATCATTTTAGACTCAAACATTTTCTGGAATAAACTTATATAACTCAGTAAGGGATAAAAAGAGAAAGCCGATATTTTAAAATACCAACACGGTATTAAATCTCTAATCAGTGAGATGGTTAAAATTCTTGTAACAAGTACAGGAAAAAAGTTATTAAGGTGTTGTAAAGTAGCGTCGATATACAGATGCTACTTTGCAAGACGATGCTAAATTGATGGTAAAAGCATAATGTATCGATGCCAAAATGATAGTAGGATGTATATATATATATATATATATATATATATATATATATATATATATATATATATATATATATATGTATATATATATATATATATATATATATATATATATATATATATATATATGTATGTATATATATATATATATATATATATATATATATATATAATATATATATATATATATATATATATATATATATATATATATGTAATATAACATTTGCACGGTTAATCAAAATAGCCCTAGATTTTAGTGTAATACTACCTGGTCTTGTAATTTAGGTTCCATAATCCAATTCCTGCGATACGGTATTGTAATACAGTTTACTAATGCTGCTCAGATGTGATCTATGCAGAATTTCTATACATAAATCTACACGCGTGAATCAAGATTTCAACAATGAATAGTTTGATTATATCGAATTCACGTTCCATTTGTATACCAGATTCGTAAAATGAGCCCAACAGTGAATTTTTAAACATTTTCATTCACTTGCATTTATTTGTCCTTCACTGGTATATGTCCCTTGAAGTTTTTCCAGGTTTATTATTTTTTATTTCGTAAACTTGAAAGTCTTAATCAAAATTTTTTATTTATTTTATTTTTCTGATTGTTTGTAAATAATGCATTTTTGAACGATAATTGAAAAACACAACTGATAAGATACATCTTGAAACTTAAATTAACATAAATTGAAAAGCTAAGACTTAGATGTAGTTATGTCTCAAATGCCAAACTCGTAAACGACATAAAAGAAAAATTCTTGAAAAAAAAGTCCATCCATGTACTGTCAACCGAAATCAACTTAGCTAAACAAGCTAATACAAGCTAATAACAAGTCGACAGAAAAATTTGAAAGGAAGAGTTTAGAGGACCTCATGGAAAACTAACCATTTAATACACTAACCAACTAACCAACAAGCAGATGGAAACAAAGAAGCAGATTCAAAGGTCAAAACCTTGCTTTTAAGTCCATGTACCGCAAATTAAAATAAAATATCTAATAGTATTATAGATAAAAAGGGTAAAAGAAAAATGTAGCCATCCATAAAAATAATATTAAACTGTAGGTACTACTGGTTAGAGAGAAAAAATTTAACATACTTAAATTAAAATAATGTTTTTTTACTTGAATTTGCTGTTAATTTTAAGAGCATATTCTGATTAAGTCTAATGCTATCTGTTACTGCTATTGTACATATTAGCTTAAAGTTATGTTTTATTAAAATTGCTAAAATTGCGTGCAAAAACAATTTTGTGCAATTCATCTCCAGTAATATTCTTTAACAGGTTGAATTGATACAACTTCTGTTATGTTTCTAAAAATTGAAGAAATTAAAAAGTTTGAATTGTTTCTACCTGAGATAAAACATCAGTATGGCCAACTCCTACTAAATTACCATTTTTGTAGTCTTCAGTCTGTTTTGCATTTCATCAATTTACAATACAATATTTTTTTCTAAATCAGATAATCTTTGTGTCATAGCCTTAATATAATGTTCATTTTCTTGTAAATTTTATGATGAATGAATTTATGATGATGAATTTTTTAATGAAGAAAAAAATATTTGCAACTAGCTTTTTTGCTACGCTTAGCAAATAAAAGAGATCCTGGAAGATCGCAAAGAACCTGTGAGGAAAAATAACTCAATAAACGCTCGAATTTTCGTTGAATCTGTATGTGGTACATTTCGATCTCGTAGAATTTCATCTATATAAATATTAGAAATATTAGTGCAATGAACTATTGTATTTATTGCACTCATCGAAAAAGAGACTCCAGATGTCAATTTCAGTCGTTTTTTCTCGAGCAATACCTTTTGGATCTGGCAAATGGCATGGTTATGTTCACGACTTCGTACGTTTTTTACAGGACCTCTTTTACTTCATTTGGTTCCATCTTTTCCCGTGTAACACTCTTCTGCTCGATTGTGAATTCTTCACTTTCACTTACACTAGTATCACGTCTGCCAGTTTCATCTGCTTCTTGTTCGAAAGCTATATTATGTTCACTTTCAGTCACGTGGTCTTTTTCTCCAAAATGACTTTCGTCGTTAGTATTAGGTCCATTCTCTTGATCACAACTTCTCGAATCATTTCAAC